>JAEOAD010001124.1:7032500-8310098 GCA_036365145.1 Orientallactaga sibirica | reverse complement strand
GCTCTGGGGCACCCAATCTCTCCCTCTACCCCCCTCTCTCTGTGCAGTTTTCTCTCTCTCAAATAAATAAATAAAAATATATTTTTTAGAAAAGCCCCCAGGGTTGGGCTGGAGCAATGGCTTAGTGGTTAAATTGCTTGCCTGCAAAGGCAAAGGAGCCCAGTTCGATTCTCCAGGACCAATATGCATGCATCTAGAGTTTGTTAGCAGTGGCTGGAAGCCCTTCTGCGCCCATTTTCTCTCTCATTCTGCCTCTTTCCCTCCCTCAAATAAGTAAAAATAAAAGCCCCCAGGTCTTTTCCTTAAACCCACTGGCACTGGACAATCACATGAAAGGAACTCCTTCAACTTTCTCTTCTCTCTTCTCTTTCTGCAATTTTTTTTTCAAGGACCTCCATGGTGGGCTCTCCAGCCACGTGTGTGCCTTTCCTTGCTTGTGTAGTTTTCTCAATAAATATAATAATTTAATAATAAAAACTTAAGATGGGCATGGTGGCACATGCCTTTAATCCCAGCACTTGGTAGGCAGAGGTAGGAAGATAGCCATGATTTCAAGGACAGCCTGGAACTACAGAGTGAGTTCCAGGTCAGCCTGAGCCAGAGTGAGATCCTATCTCAAAGATAGAGAGGGCATGGGAGAGAAAACAAGTAATAGCCTTGAAGCTCCAGGACCACCTCAATCCTTCTGTGATAAAAAAAAAAAAACATCGACTCGGGAGGCAGAGGTAGGAGGATCGCCGAGAGTTTGAGGCCACCCTGAGACTACATAGTGAATTCCAGGTCAGCCTGAGCCAGAGTGAGACCCTACCAAAAAAAAAAAAAAAAAACCATGGGTTGAGCTGGGTGTGGTAGTACACACCTTTAATCCCAGCACTTGGAGGCAGAGATAGAAGGATCATTCAGTTGAAGGTCACCCTGAGACTACACAGTGAACAGGTCAGCCTGAACTAGAGTGAGAACCTACCTCCAAAATCCAAAAACAAAACAAACTAAAAATAATCCATGGGTACCCAAGTACTGCATGTGGTGACATCCACATACCTGTGATCCCAGTGAGAGGGAGTCAGGTAGCTTTGTTAGGGTTAGTTTAGGGTGACTGGGCCCCGAAAGTAAAAAAGTATAAATGTCCTTAAATCTGCCCTTTCAATCTCCACTTTTCTAGAGATCAGAGGATAATCTCCTTATCTCTTGATTGAAGGAGTTCTCTAGCCCTATTTTTCTACAAACAACCTGTGCCCCTCTTGGGACACAGAAGTTCCCCTTTCCAGGGAATTTAAACCAGATATTTGCATTGTGGTTGGTTAATCATGGCCCGAAAAGATGGCTTCATGGCTGGCCTCTTCCCGAGCCAGCCTCTAGCCCAGACCAATCAGCCTTCACTCTGGCCTACCTATGTTTCCTTTTTCCTGGCTGTTCATCTCTCCTGAGCTTCCAGGATTGGGTAAGGTTCCCCTATTCCCACATGGCAGTTCTCTGTACTGTCTTCTCTGTCCTCTTTAAATCCCCTTTTTAGTTATTTATTAAGAAACAGAGAGAGAGAGAGAGAGAGAGAGAGAGAGAGAATGGTTAGAGAATGGATGCACCAGGGCCTCCAGCCACTGCAAACGAATTCCCCATGCATGCACCACTTTATGCATCTCAATTACTAGGTCCTGGGGAATTGAGTCTCAAACCCGGATCCTTTGGCTTCACAGGCAAATGCTTAACAGCTAAGCCATCTCTCCAGCACTCTATATCCCTATTTCATGCTCAGCACACCTAAAGCCCGATGCACAAAGTGGTATGTGCATCTGTAGTTTGTTTGCAGCATCTCTCGCCTCACATATAAATACATTTTAAAAATTTTTTGAAATTGGACCTAGTGCTGGAGACATGGCTTAGTGGTTAAGGCGTCTGCCTGCTAAGCCTAAGAACACCTGTTTGATCCTCCATATCCCACATTTAGCCAGACTTAAAGTGACACAAGGGTGCAATGCCACACTTGTCCACGAGGGGGTGCACGCATCCAGAGTTCATTCATAGCTGCTGAGAGCTGCTGGTGAGCCCATTCCTTTTTTTTTTTTTACTGTTTTCAAGGTAGCGTGTCACTCTAGCTGAGGGTGACCTGGAATTCATTCTTTATTCATTTATTTATTTATTTGTTTGTTTGTTTGTTTGTTTGCAAGCAGAGAGACATAATGGGCATGCCAGGGTCTCTAGCCACTGCAAACAAACTCCAGATGCATGTGCCCCTCACGCATCTGGCTTATGTGGGTACTGGAGAATTGAACCAGGATCCTTTGGTTTTGCAGGCAAATGCCTTAACCACTAAGCCATTTCTCCAGCCCTAACTCTTTTTTTTTTTTTTTTTTTTTTGGTTTTTTGAGGTAGGGTTTCAATCTAGCCCAGGCTCACCTGGAATTAACTATTTAGTCTCAGGGTGGCCTGGAACTCATGGCAATCCTCCTACCTTGGCCTCACAAGTGCTGGGATTAAAGGTGTGCACCACCACACCCAGCTGGAATTTTACTCTTTATTCTCAGGGTGGCCTTGAACTCATGGTGATCCTCCTAGTGCTGGGATTAAAAGCCTGTGCCACCACACCCCGGCTGTATTTTTTTCTATCCTGGAATAGATCAGAAACAGGTCAATTATGTATTCACCCTCAACTGGTGACAATATCAGAACCCAAGCAGACCTTTGAGAAAACTGTTAAGCAGCCCACAGTTTCCTGCCTTCTAATATCTGTGAGCACGAAAAAATTTCCTCCACTCAGCACCATTTGACATTTTAAAATCTTTTTTTTTTTTCTAGGTAGGGTTTCACTCTAGCTCAGGCTGACCTGGAATTCACTCTATATTCTCAGGGTATCCTTAAACTCAAGGCGATCCTCCCACATCTGCCTCCCACGTGCTGGGATTAAAAGCATGTACCAACAGACCAGGACATAAAATCATGTTTAAGAAGCCCCCAGTCAGCTGCACAAGGGGGCATATGCATCTGGAGTTCATCTACAGTGGCTGGAGGCTCTGGGGTGCCCAATCTCTCCCTCTCACCCCCCCCCCTCTGTGCAGGTTTCTCTCTCTCTCAAATAAATAAAAAAAAAAATAGTTTTTAAAAAGCCCCCAAGGTTGGGCTGGTGAGTGGCTTAGTGGTTAAATTGCTTGCCTGCAAAGGCAAAGGAGCCCAGTTCGATTCTCCAGGACCAATACGCATGCCTCTAGAGTTTGTTAGCAGTGGCTGGAAGCCCTGGTGCAGCCATTTTCTCTCTCATTCTGCCTCTTTCCCTCCCTCAAATACATAAAAATGAAAATAAAAGCCCCCAGGGCTTTTCCTAAAAACCCAGTGGCACTGGGCACTCACATGACAGGAACTTCTTGAATTTTCTCTTCTCTTCTCTTTCTGCAGTTTTTTTCCAGGACCTCCATGGTGGGCTCTCCAGCCACGTGGGTGCCTTTCCTTGGCCAGTAGTTTCCTAAATAAATAATTTAATAATAAAATCTTAAGCTGGCGTGATGGCGCATGACTTTAATCCCAGCACTCAATAGGCAGACTTAGGAAGATAGCCATGACTTCAAGGACAGCCTGGAACTACAGTGTGGGTTCCAGGTCAGCCTGGCTAGAGTGAGATCCTGTAATGCCCAGTTCATGGCGCCCCCACTGACCACCAAGGAAGACCAAACACGTATGCAAATGCAAAGAGGGCTTAAGTTTGGCCTCTTGCCTTCACCAACACAGTGGATCCCTGTAAGAGGCTGGAGATTCAGAAAAATGGGCTTTTATTGAGGTTTGAGCAAGGGGGAGGGAACTATCACCTACCCAACTACATGATTGGCTGATTTGAACATTAACTGTACTTGGAGGTTCCAGATTGGTCTTAGGATTTTATAAGACTAGGTCTAGGGAATTTCAAACTGAATTGGCTCAGAAAATGGCAGTTACATTCATTTGATTGGTTGACATTTACAAAACTCTGAGATGGTGGACCTTATTGGGCCATCCGGTCCAGGACCTTAAGAATGTTGAGTTATGCTCACAGGGCAAGTTTATGGTTTTTCCTGGTACTGCTTGTTTTTCCCTTGATTCTGGGAACTCACCCCTGTGGCCTACAGAGTGACTGAGGCCTGTCATGGTGCTACTCTGACCTGGGTCTTTCAATCCTACCTCAAAGAGAGAGAGGACTTGGGGAGAGAAAACAAATAATAGCCTTGAGGCTCCAGGATCACCTCAATCCCTGTGTGATACAAGAAAATCCTTGGTTGAGCCGGGCGTGGTGGACCACGCCTTTAATCCCGAGCACTCCTGAGGCCGAGGTAGGAGGATCATGCAGTTCAAGTCCACCTGGAGACTACAGTGAACTTCAGGTCAGCCTGAACTCTTAGAGTGAATCCCTACCTCAAAAAACCAAAAAAAAAAAAAAAAAAAGAGAGAGAGAGAAAGAAAAAAAAAAACAAACTAAAAAAAACAATCCATGGATGTGGTGACACATACCTGTGATAACAGTGAGAGGGAGTCAGCTTTGTTAGGTCAGTATATAAACTTTTAAGTATGAACAATCAGGGGTACCTGCCAAAAGCTGTTACTGACAATTAAAACATTATCAAAGCCATGCATGGTGACACACGCCTTTAATTCCAGCACTTGAGAGGCAGAGGTAGGAGGATCACTAAGATTTTGAGGCCACCCTGAGACTACATAGTGAATTCCAGGTCAGCCTGGGCTACAGTGAGACCCTACCTCAAAAAACCAAACATTATCAAATGGCCAGGATATGATATAGCAAAGATGGGGTGGCTCAAAGTTCAAAACAGGGTTTACCATGTAAGCCAGATGCACAAGGGGGCACATGCATCTGGTGTTTGTTTGCAGTAGCTGGATGCCCTGCAGGCTCATTCTCAATCTCTCTCCCCCAACCTTTCTCTGTCAAATAATGAGTAAATAAAAAGAAAAAAAGAAAATGCAGATCACACCAGAAAAGCCAGTGGCTTGAGAAGTTGTCTGGGGAGATATCAAGGCTTACAGGATCAAGTCCCTCAGGGAAAGCTATGTACATCAGGAGGGAGGGAGGTGCTGCAAACATCAACATGGAGTTGATCGGGCATGGGTCCTCAACATTCATTCTTCCTGCTATGGCAAGTTAAATCCCATCAGACTCCTTTAGAATAACTGAAGGGGAGCTGGAGGGTGGTTAAGGCGTCTGCCTGCAAAGGGCAATGAGCCCATTCCTTTTTTTTTTTCTTTTACTGTTTTCAAGGTAGCCTCTCACTCTAGCTCTTCAGTGACCTGGAATTCACTGTTTATTCATTTATTTATTTATTTATTTATTTATTTATTTATTTATTTATTTGCAATTTGCAGCAGAGAGAGAGAATGGGCATGCCAGGGCCTCTAGCCACAGCAAAGAACTCCAGATGCATGTGCCCCTCACGCTTCTGGCTTATGTGGGTCCTGGAGAATTGAACCAGGATCCTTTGGCTTTGCAGGCAAATGCCTTAACCACTAAGCCATTTCTCCAGCCCTAACTCTTTTTTTTTTTTTTTTTTTGGTTTTTTTGGGTAGGTTTCACTCTAGCCCAGGCTCACCTGGAATTAACTATTTAGTCTCAGGGTGGCCTCGAACTCATGGCAATCCTCTTACCTTGGCCTCACAAGTGCTGGGATTAAGGTGTGCACCACCACACCCAGCTGGAATTCACTCTTTATTCTCAGGGTGGCCTTGAACTCATGGTGATCCTCCTAGTGCTGGGATTAAAGGCCTGTGCCACCACACCCGGCTGTATTTTTTCTATCCTGGAATAGATCAGGAAACAGGTCAATTATGTATTCACCCTCAACTGGGAATGGTGACAATATCAGAACCCAAGCAGACCTTTGAGAAAACTGTTAAGCAGCCCACAGTTTCCTGCCTTCTAATATCTGTGAGCACACGAAAAATTTCCTCCACTCAGCACCATTTGACATTTTAAAATCTTTTTTTTTTTTCTAGGTAGGGTTTCACTCTAGCTCAGGCTGACCTGGAATTCACTCTATATTCTCAGGGTATCCTTAAACTCAAGGCGATCCTCCCACATCTGCCTCCCACGTGCTGGGATTAAAAGCATGTACCACCAGGCCAGGACATAAAATCATGTTTAAGAAGCCCACAGTCAGCTGCACAAGGGGTAAATGCATCTGGAGTTCATCTACAGTGGCTGGAGGCTCTGGGTGCCCAATCTCTCCCTCTCACCCCCCTGTGCAGGTTTCTCTCTCTCAAATAAATAAAAATATAGTTTTTAAAAAGCCCCAAGGTTGGGCTGGTGAGATGGCTTAGTTGTTAAATTGCTTGCCTGCAAAGGCAAAGGAGCCCCGTTCGATTCTCCAGGACCAATACGCATGCCTCTAGAGTTTGTTAGCAGTGGCTGGAAGCCCTGGTGCCGCCATTTTCTCTCTCATTCTGCCTCTTTGCCTCCCTCAAATACATAAAAATGAAAATAAAAGCCCCCAGGGCTTTTCCTTAAAACCCGTGGCACTGGGCACTCACATGACAGGAACTTCTTGAATTTTCTCTTCTCTTTTCTGCAGTTTTTTCCAGGGCCTCCATGGTGGGCTCTCCAGCCACGTGGGTGCCTTTCCTTGGTTGTGTAGTTTCCTAAATAAATAATTTAATAATAAAATCTTAAAACTGGCGTGATGGCGCATGACTTTAATCCCAGCACTCAATAGGCAGACTTAGGAAGATAGCCATGACTTCAAGGACAGCCTGGAACTACAGTGTGGGTTCCAGGTCAGCCTGGGCTAGAGTGAGATCCTGTAATGCCCAGTTCATGGCGCCCCACTGACCACCAAGGAAGACCAAACACGTATGCAAATGCAAAGAGGGTTAAGCATGGCCTCTTGCCTTCACCAACACAGTGGATCCCTGTAAGAGGCTGGAGATTCAGAAAAATGGGCTTTTATTGAGGTTTGAGCAAGGGGGAGGGGACTATCACCTACCAATTACATGATTGGCTGATTTGAACATTAACTGTACTTGGAGGTTCCTGATTGGTCTTAGGATTTTGGCGGCCTAGGTCTAGGGAATTTCAAACTGAATTGGCTCAGCAAATGGCAGTTACATTCATTTGATTGGTTGACATTTACAAAACTCTGAGATGGTGGATCTTATTGGGCCATCCGGTCCAGGACCTTAAGAATGTTGAGTCATGCTCACAGGGCAAGTTTATGGTTTTTCCTGGTACTGCTTGTCCTTCCCTTGATTCTGGGAACTTGCCCCTGTGGCCTACAGAGTGACTGAGGCCTGTCATGGTGCTACTCTGGCCTGGGTCTTTCAATCCTACCTCAAAGAGAGAGGGACTTGGGGAGAGAAAACAAATAATAGCCTTGAGGCTCCAGGATCACCTCAATCCCTGTGTGATACAAGAAAATCTTTGGTTGAGCCAGGCGTGGTGGACCACGCCTTTAATCCGAGCACTCCTGAGGCCGAGGTAGGAGGATCATGCAGTTCAAGTCCACCTGGAGACTACAGTGAACTTCAGGTCAGCCTGAACTCTTAGAGTGAATCCCTAAAAACCAAAAAAAAAAAAAAAAAAAGAAAGAGAGAGAAAGAAAAAAAAAAAAAACAAACTAAAAAAACAATCCATGGATGTGGTGACACATACCTGTGATAACAGTGAGAGGGAGTCAGCTTTGTTAGGTCAGTATATAAACTTTTAAAGTATGAACAATCAGGGGTACCTGCCAAAAGCTGTTACTGACAATTAAAACATTATCAAAGCCATGCATGGTGACAGACGCCTTTAATCCCAGCACTTGAGAGGCAGAGGTAGGAGGATCACTAAGATTTTGAGGCCACCCAGAGACTACATAGTGAATTCCAGGTCAGCCTGGGCTACAGTGAGACCCTACCTCAAAAACCAAACATTATCAAATGGCCAGGATATGATATAGCAAAGATGGGGTGGCTCAAAGTTCAAAACAGGGTTTTACCATGTAAACCAGATGCACAAGGGGGCATGCATCTGGTTTGTTTTGCAGTAGCTGGATGCCCTGCAGGCTCATTCTCAATCTCTCTCCCCACCCTTCTCTCTGTCAAATAATGAGTAAATAAAAAGAAAAAAAGAAAATGCAGATCACACCAGGAAAGTCAGTGGCTTGAGAAGGTGTCTGGGGAGATATCAAGGCTTACAGGATCAAGTTCCTCAGGGAAAGCTATGATACATCAGGAGGGAGGGAGGTGCTGCACAACATCAGACAGCAACATGGAGTTGATCAGGGTGGGTCCCCAACATTCATTCTTCCTGCTATGGCAAGCTAATTCCCATCAGACTCCCTTTAGAATAACTGAAGGGGAGCAGGAGAGACGGCTTGGTGGTTAAGGCGTCTGCCTGCAAAGCCTAAGAACACCTGTTTGATTCTCCAGGTCCCACATTTAGCCAGTAGTGAAGTGACACAAGGGTGCAATGTCACTCTTGTCCACAAGGTGGTGCACACATCTAGAGTTCATTCTCAGCTGCTGAGAGCTGCTAGTGAGCCCTTTCCTTTTTTTTTCTTTTTGTGTTTTTGAAGTAGGATCTCACTGTAGCTCAGGCTGACCTGGAATTAACTATGTCATCTCAGGATGGCCTGGAACTCATGGCGATCCTCCTACCTCTGCATCCCAAGTGCTGGGATTAAAGCATGTTCCACCATGCCCAGCTGGCATGCCAATTCTCTCTCTCTCTCTCCAAAAAAAAAAAAAAAGAATGACTAAAGGGGCCAGGATGTGGTGGTGCACACCTTTAATCCCAGCACTAATACAGAGAGCTGGCTGAGTTTGAGACCATCCTGGGACTACAGAGTGAGTGCCAGGTCAGCCTGGGCTAGAATAAGACCCTAACTTGAAACCAAACAACCAACCAACAACAAAAAAAGGGATGGGCAGACACATGAAGGGAGAACAATATTCAAACATGCCCTTGCCCCTTCTAACACCAGTTGCAAAACTAAGCAAATTCATTTTATGTCCAAAAGCAATTTTTTAGGACTACTGAGGCAGTTTAGGATGACTGAACCCCCAAAAGTAAAAAGCAGGAATGTCATCAAGCCTGTGTTAGCAGTCCCCATGTTACAACAGACCAGAGAAGTCTTCTCCTTATCTCTTGCCTAAAGGAGTTCTCCAGATCATAAACAACCTGAGTCCTTCCCTGTACCCCTTTCCTAGAATTGCAAGTCCAGGAAGGCTTACATTTGGTAGTGGCATTGTGGATACTCAGCCCCAAAATTGGCATCATGATAGGTTAGCTCAGCCCCCATTCCAAATCCATCAGTGACCTGGAACTCAGTATGTAGTCTCAGGGTGGCCTGGAACTCACAGTGATCCTCCTACCTCTGCTTACCAAGTGCTGGGATTAAAGGCATGCACTAGCAAGCCTGGCTTCTAATGTTTTTTTTTTTTTGTGTGTGTGTGTGTTGTTTCTTTTTTCTGTATTTATTTATTTAACAGAGAAAGAGGAAGAGAGAGAATAGGTGCACCAGGGCCTCCAGCCACTGAACACCAACTCCAGATACATGTGCCCCCTTGTACATCTGGCTAATGTGGGTCCTGGTGAATTGAACCTGGGTCCTTTGGCTTTGCAGGCAAATGCCTTAACCTCTAAGCAATCCCTCCAGCCCTCTGCTCGATTACTTTGACAGGCCTACTAGGAGAAGTCATGCTCTACTGGCATCAGGTTATATCTGGACAAAAACTCCCTCCCTACCACATTGTTTTTTTTCTAGTATGGTCTCCTCCCTCCACCCCAGGGTGACCTGAAATTCCCTATACACTATATAGTCTCAGGCTGACCTTGAACAGTGATCCTCCCACCTCTGCCTCCTGAGGGCTAGGATTAAAGGCATGTGCCACCACACCCAGCCCTACCTCATTCTTGACCTTCTTTGTGATCTATGTATAGAGAACTTACTTTTTAAAAAAATAGTTATTGGGGGCTGGAGAGATGGTTTAGTGGTTAAGGCAGATTTCTAGGAAGCCAAGGACCCTGGTCCAATTCTCCAGGCCCCACAAAAGCCAGATGCACATGGTAGTGAATGCATCTGGAGTACATTTGTGGTGGCTGGAGGCCCTGGTGCGCCCATTCTTTCTCTCTCCCATAAATAAATACATAAATAAATCATTAAATATAATATTGGGCTGGAACCCTATGGTTCTATTATAAATTCTTTTTTTTTAAGTTTTCCAAGATGGGGTCTGACTCTAGCTTAGGCTGACCTGGAATTTACTGTGGAGTGTCATGGTGGCCTGGAACTCAGAGATCCTCCTACATCTGCTTCCTGAGTGCTGGGATTAAAGGCATGAGCCACAATGCCTGGCCCATAAAATCTTTATATAAGGAAATGAGTTGCTCACCTCACTCAAACAAGTAACTCCAAAAGCCACCAGTCACTGAAGCAACTGCTGCTGAAGAATTTGGGGGGTGAACGTCTTCTCTTGAGGCCCGCACCTGACGCTCCTCAATCATCTTTCCATTCTCCTAAGGCAGACCCAGCTGCACCTGAGTGGAAGGCCTTCAGAGAGCAAAGCTGGGGACACTGAGATGTCTTCCACCTGCTGGTGACATGGTCAATATAAGTCACATTTTGGCATTAGCCATCTGATATGTTGCTAAGAATATGCAATTTAGTTTATGGTCCTGGAATAGATCAGGTAAGGGGTCAATTAGGCATTCTCCCTCACCTGGGCATGGTGACAATATCAGAACCCCAGCAGACCTTTGAAAACTGTTAAATAGCCCAAAGGATTCCTCCTTCTTTCCTAATATCCATTAGTGTGAAAATATTTCCTCCACTCAGCACCATTTGACGTTTTAAAATCTTTTTTTTTTTTTTTTATAAAATTTCACTCTATCTCAGGCTGACCTGGAATTCATTCTGTATTCTCAGGGTGTCCTTGAACTCAAGATGATCCTCCCACCTCTGCCTCCCACGTGCTGGGATTAAAAGATGTACCACCAGGCCAGGACTTAAAATCATTTTTTAAAAGCCCCCAGTTAGCTGAACAAGGGGAAAATGCATCTGGAGTTCCATCTGGACTACAGTGGCTGGAGGCTCTGGGGCACCCAATCTCTCCTCTACCCCCTCTCTCTCTCTGCAGGTTTTTCTCTCTCAAATAAATAAATAAAAATATATTTTTTCTGGGGTGAAAAATCACCCCAGGGTTGGCTGGAGCAATGGCTTAGTGGTTAAATTGCTTGCCTGCAAAGGCAAAGGAGCCCAGTTCAATTCTCCAGGACAAATATGCATGCATCTAGAGTTTGTTAGCAGTGGCTGGAAGCCCTTCTGTGCCCATTTTCTCTCTCATTCTGCCTCTTTCCTCCCTCAAATAAATAAAAATAAAAGCCCCCAGGTCTTTTCCTTAAACCCAGTGGCACTGGGCACTCACATGAAAGGAACTCCTTCAACTTTCTCTTCTCTCTTCTCTTTCTGTAATTTTTTTTTAAGGACCTCCATGGTGGGCTCTCCAGCCACGTGTGTGCCTTTCCTTGGTTGTGTAGTTTTCTCAATAAATATAATTTAATAATAAAACTTAAGATGGCATGGTGGCACATGCCTTTAATCCCAGCACTTGGTAGGCAAAGGAAGGAAGATAGCCATGAGTTCAAGGACAGCCTGGAACTACAGAGTGAGTTCCAGGTCAGCCTGGGCTAGAGTGAGATCCTATCTCAAAGATAGAGAGGGCGTGGGGAGAAAACAAATAATAGCCTTGAAGCTCCAGGACCACCTCAATCCTTCTGTGATAAAAAAAAAAAAAAACATGTTTTTTTTTTTTTTTAGTTGAGCTGGGTGTGGTAGTACACACCTTTAATCCCAGCACTTGGGAGGCAGAGATAGAAGGATCATTCAGTTGAAGGTCACCCTGAGACTACAGTTAGTGAACAGGTCAGCCTGAACTAGAGTGAGAACCTACCTCCAAAAAATAAAATCAAAACAAACTAAAAAAAATCCATGGGTACCCAAGTACTGCATGTGGTGACACATACCTGTGATCCCAGTGAGAGGAGTCAGGTAGCTTTGTTAGGTTAGTTTAGGTGACTGGGCCCCGAAGTAAAAAAAGCAGAAATGTCCTTAAATCTGCCCTTTCAATCTCCACTTTTCTAGAGATCAGAGAAGGATAATCTCCTGATCTCTTGATTGAAGGAGTTCTCTAGCCCTATTTTTCTACAAACAACCTGTGTGCCCTCTTGGGACACAGAAGTTCCCCTTTCCAGGAATTTAAACCAGATATTTGCATTGTGGTTGGTTAATCATGGCCCGAAAAGATGGCTTTCATGGCTGGCCTCTTCCCGAGCCAGCCTCTAGCCCAGACCAATCAGCCTCACTCTGGCCTACCTACCTTTCTTTTTTCCTGGCTGTTCATCTCTCCTGAGCTTCCAGGATTGGGTAAGGTTTCCCCTCCCACATGGCAGTTCTCTGTACTGTCTTCTCTGTCCTCTTTAAATCCCCTTTTAGTTATTTTCTTAAGAGAGAGAGAGAGAAAAGGCAGATGGTTAGAGAATGGGGTGCACCAGGGCCTCCAGCCACTGCAAACAAATTCCCATGCATGCACCACTTCATGCATCTCAATTAAAAAGGTCCTGGGAATTGAGTCTCAAACCTTCATCCTTTGGCTCCAGGCAAATGCTTAACAGCTAAGCCATCTCTCCAGCATTCTATATCCCTATTTCATGCTCAGCACACCTAAAGCCCGATGCACAAAGTGGTATGTGCATCTGTAGTTTGTTTGCAGCATCTCTCGCCTCACATATAAATACATTCCTTAAAAAATTTTTTGAAATTGGACCTCTTCAGCCCAAGGACACTACTTCCTTCTTTCTAAGAGAAGTGTGAAAATATTTCCTCCACTCAGCACCATTTGATGTTTTAAAATTTTTTTTTTTTTTTTTTTTTTTTTCCTAGGGTTTCACTCTATCTCAGGCTGACCTGGAATTCATTCTGTATTCTCAGGGTGTCCTTGAACTCAAGATGATCCTCCCACCTCTGCCTCCCACGTGCTGGGATTAAAAGCATGTACCACCAGGCCAGGACTTAAAATCATTTTTTAAAAGCCCCAGTCAGCTGAACAAGGGGAAAAATGCATCTGGAGTTCATCTTCAGTGGCTGGAGGCTCTGGGGCACCCAATCTCTCCCTCTACCCCCTCTGTGCAGGTTTCTCTCTCTCAAATAAATAAATAAAAATATATTTTTTTAAAAGCCCCCAGGGTTGGGCTGGAGCAATGGCTTAGTGGTTAAAACTGCTTGCCTGCAAAGGCAAAGGAGCCCAGTTCGATTCTCCAGGACCAATATGCATGCATCTAGAGTTTGTTAGCAGTGGCTGGAAGCCCTTCTGCGCCCATTTTCTCTCTCATTCTGCCTCTTTCCCTCCTCAAATAAGTAAAAAAATAAAAGCCCCAGGTCTTTTCCTTAAACCCAGTGGCACTGGACAATCACATGAAAGGAACTCCTTCAACTTTCTCTTCTAGGTTTCTGCAATTTTTTTTCAAGGACCTCCATGGTGGGCTCTCCAGCCACCTGTGCCTTTTCTTGCTTGTGTAGTTTTCTCAATAAATATAATAATTTAATAATAAAAACTTAAGATGGGCATGGTGGCACATGCCTTTAATCCCAGCACTTGGTAGGCAGAGGTAGGAAGATAGCCATGAGTTCAAGGACAGCCTGGAACTACAGAGTGAGTTCCAGGTCAGCCTGGGCTAGAGTGAGATCCTATCTCAAAGATAGAGAGGGCATGGGAGAGAAAACAAATAATAGCCTTGAAGCTCCAGGACCACCTCAATCCTTCTGTGACAAAAAAAAAAAACATGGACTCGGGAGGCAGAGGTAGGAGGATCGCCGAGAGTTCGAGGCCACCCTGAGACTACATAGTGAATTCCAGGTCAGCCTGAGCCAGAGTGAGACCCTACCTCAAAAAAAAAAAAAAAAAAAAATGGGTTGAGCTGGGTGTGGTAGTACACACCTTTAATCCCAGCACTTGGAGGCAGAGATAGAAGGATCATTCAGTTGAAGGTCACCCTGAGACTACACAGAGAACAGGTCAGCCTGAACTAGAGTGAGAACCTACCTCCAAAACCAAAAACAAAACAAACTAAAAATAATCCATGGCTACCCAAGTACTGCATGTGGTGACATCCACATACCTGTGATCCTGGTGAGAGGGAGTCAGGTAGCTTTGTTAGGGTTAGTTTAGGGTGACTGGGCCCCAAAAGTAAAAAAGCATAAATGTCCTTAAATCTGCCCTTTCAATCTCCACTTTTCTAGAGATCAGAGGATAATCTCCTTATCTCTTGATTGAAGGAGTTCTCTAGCCCTATTTTTCTACAAACAACCTGTGCCCCTCTTTGGGACACAGAAGTTCCCTTTCCAGGGAATTTAAACCAGATATTTGCATTGTGGTTGGTTAATCATGGCCCGAAAAGATGGCTTCATGGCTGGCCTCTTCCAGAGCCAGCCTCTAGCCCAGACCAATCAGCCTTCACTCTGGCCTACCTATGTTTCTTTTTTCCTGGCTGTTCATCTCTCCTGAGCTTCCAGGATTGGGTAAGGTTCCCCTACTCCCACATGGCAGTTCTCTGTACTGTCTTCTCTGTCCTCTTTAAATCCCCTTTTTAGTTATTTATTAAGAAACAGAGAGAGAGAGAGAAAAAGCAGATGGTGCACCAAGGCCTCCAGCCACTGCAAACGAATTCCCCATGCATGCACCACTTTATGCATCTCAATTACTAGGTCCTGGGGAATTGAGTCTCAAACCCGGATCCTTTGGCTTCACAGAAGCCCGATGCACAAAGTGGTATGTGCATCTGTAGTTTGTTTGCAGCATCTCTCGCCTCACATATAAATGCATGTTAAAAATTTTTTGAAATTGGACCTAGTGCTGGAGACATGGCTTAGTGGTTAAGGCATCTGCCTGCTAAGCCTAAGAACACCTGTTTAATTCTCCATAAACCACATTTAGCCAGACTTAAAGTGACACAAGGGTGCAATGCCACACTTGTCCACGAGGGGGTGCACGCATCCAGAGTTCATTCATAGCTGCTGAGAGAGGCGGGTGAGCCCATTCCTTTTTTTTTTCTTTTACTGTTTTCAAGGTAGCCTCTCACTCTAGCTCAGGGTGACCTGGAATTCACTCTTTATTCATTTATTTATTTATTTATTTATTTATTTATTTATTTATTTATTTGCAAGCAGAGAGAGAGAATGGGCATGCCAGGGCCTCTAGCTACAGCAAAGAACTCCAGATGCATGCGCCCCTCACGCTTCTGGCTTATGTGGGTCCTGGAGAATTGAACCAGGATCCTTTGGCTTTGCAGGCAAATGCCTTAACCACTAAGCCATTTCTCCAGCCCTAACTCTTTTTTTTTTTTTTTTTTTTTTTTTTTTGGTTTTTCGAGGTAGGGTTTCACTCTAGCCCAGGCTCACCTGGAATTAACTATTTAGTCTCAGGGTGGCCTCGAACTCATGGCAATCCTCTTACCTTGGCCTCACAAGTGCTGGGATTAAAGGTGTGCACCACCACACCCAGCTGGAATTCACTCTTTATTCTCAGGGTGGCCTTGAACTCATGGTGATCCTCCTAGTGCTGGGATTAAAGGCCTGTGCCACCACACCCGGCTGTATTTTTTCTATCCTGGAATAGATCAGGAAACAGGTCAATTATGTATTCACCCTCAACTGGGAATGGTGACAATATCAGAACCCAAGCAGACCTTTGAGAAAACTGTTAAGCAGCCCACAGTTTCCTGCCTTCTAATATCTGTGAGCACGAAAAAATTTCCTCCACTCAGCACCATTTGACATTTTAAAATCTTTTTTTTTTCTAGGTAGGGTTTCACTCTAGCTCAGGCTGACCTGGAATTCACTCTATATTCTCAGGGTATCCTTAAACTCAAGGCGATCCTCCCACATCTGCCTCCCACGTGCTGGGATTAAAAGCATGTACCACCAGGCCAGGACAGAAAATCATTTTTAAGAAGCCCACAGACAGCTGCACAAGGGGTAAATGCATCCGGAGTTCATCTACAGTGGCTGGAGGCTCTGGGGTGCCCAATCTCTCCCTCTCACCCCCCCTGTGCAGGTTTCTCTCTCTCTCAAATAAATAAATAAAAATATAGTTTTTAAAAAAGCCCCCAAGGTTGGGCTGGTGAGATGGCTTAGTGGTTAAATTGCTTGCCTGCAAAGGCAAAGGAGCCCAGTTCGATTCTCCAGGACCAATACGCATGCCTCTAGAGTTTGTTAGCAGTGGCTGGAAGCCCTGGTGCGGCCATTTTCTCTCTCATTCTGCCTCTTTCCCTCCCTCAAATACATAAAAATGAAAATAAAAGCCCCCAGGGCTTTTCCTTAAACCCGGTGGCACTGGGCACTCACATGACAGGAACTTCTTGAATTTTCTCTTCTCTTCTCTTTCTGCAGTTTTTTTCCAGGGCCTCCATGGTGGGCTCTCCAGCCACGTGGGTGCCTTTCCTTGGTTGCGTAGTTTCCTAAATAAATAATTTAATAATAAAATCTTAAGCTGGCGTGATGGCGCATGACTTTAATCCCAGCACTCAATAGGCAGACTTAGGAAGATAGCCATGACTTCAAGGACAGCCTGGAACTACAGTGTGGGTTCCGGGTCAGCCTGGGCTAGAGTGAGATCCTGTAATGCCCAGTTCATGGCGCCCCCACTGACCACCAAGGAAGACCAAACACGTATGCAAATGCAAAGAGGGCTTAAGCATGGCCTCTTGCCTTCACCAACACAGTGGATCCCTGTAAGAGGCTGGAGATTCAGAAAAATGGGCTTTTTATTGTGGTTTGAGCAAGGGGGAGGGGACTATCACCTACTCAATTACATGATTGGCTGATTTGAACATTAACTGTACTTGGAGTTTCCTGATTGGTCTTAGGATTTTGGCGGGCTAGGTCTAGGGGAATTTCAAACTGAATTGGCTCAGAAAATGGCAGTTACATTCATTTGATTGGTTGACATTTACAAAACTCTGAGATGGTGGATCTTATTGGGCCATCCGGTCCAGGACCTTAAGAAAGTTGAGTCATGCTCACAGGGCAAGTTTATGGTTTTTCCTGGTACTGCTTGTCCTTCCCTTGGTTCTGGGAACTTGCCCCTGTGGCCTACAGAGTGACTGAGGCCTGTCTTGTTGCTACTCTGGCCTGGGTCTTTCAATCCTACCTCAAAGAGAGAGAGGACTTGGGGAGAGAAAACAAATAATAGCCTTGAGGCTCCAGGATCACCTCAATCCCTGTGTGATACAAGAAAATCCTTGGTTGAGCCAGGCGTGGTGGACCACGCCTTTAATCCCGAGCACTCCTGAGGCCGAGGTAGGAGGATCATGCAGTTCAAGTCCACCTGGAGACTACAGTGAACTTCAGGTCAGCCTGAACTCTTAGAGTGAATCCCTACCTCGAAAAACCAAAAAAAAAAAAAAAAGAGAGAGAGAGAAAGAAAAAAAAAGAAAACAAACTAAAAAAAACAATCCATGGATGTGGTGACACATACCTGTGATAACAGTGAGAGGGAGTCAGCTTTGTTAGGTCAGTATATAAACTTTTAAGTATGAACAATCAGGGGTACCTGCCAAAAGCTGTTACTGACAATTAACACATTATCAAAGCCATGCATGGTGACACACGCCTTTAATCCCAGCACTTGAGAGGCAGAGGTAGGAGGATCACTAAGATTTTGAGGCCACCCTGAGACTACATAGTGAATTCCAGGTCAGCCTGGGCTACAGTGAGACCCTACCTCAAAAAACCAAACATTATCAAATGGCCAGGATATGATATAGCAAAGATGGGGTGGCTCAAAGTTCAAAACAGGGTTTACCATGTAAGCCAGATGCACAAGGGGGCACATGCATCTGGTGTTTGTTTGCAGTAGCTGGATGCCCTGCAGGCTCATTCTCAATCTCTCTCCCCCAACCTTTCTCTGTCAAATAATGAGTAAATAAAAAGAAAAAAAGAAAATGCAGATCACACCAGGAAAGTCAGTGGCTTGAGAAGGTGTCTGGGGAGATATTAAGGTTTACAAGATCAAGTTCCTCAGGGAAAGCTATGTACATCAGGAGAGAGGGAGGTGCTGCAAACATCAACATGGAGTTGATCGGGGTGGGTCCCCAACATTCATTCTTCCTGCTATGGCAAGCTAATTCCCATCAGACTCCCTTTAGAATAACTCAAGGGGAGCAGGAGAGACGGCTTGGTGGTTAAGGCGTCTGCCTGCAAAGCCTAAGAACACCTGTTTGATTCTCCAGGTCCCACATTTAGCCAGTAGTGAAGTGACACAAGGGTGCAATGTCACTCTTGTCCACAAGGTGGTGCACGCATCTAGAGTTTATTCTCAGCTGCTGAGAGCTGCTAGTGAGCCCATTCCCTTTTTTTTTTCTTTTTGTGTTTTTGAAGTAGGATCTCACTGTAGCTCAGGCTGACCTGGAATTAACTATGTTATCTCAGGATGGCCTCGAACTCCTACCTCTGCATCCCGAGGACTGGGATTAAAGGCATGTGCCACCATGCCCAGCTGGCATGTCAATTCTCTCTCTCTCTCAAAAAAAAAAAAAAAGAATGACTAAAGGGGCCAGGATGTAGTGGTGCACACCTTTAATCGCACCAATACAGAGGGCTGTGAATTTGAGACCATCCTGGGACTACAGAGTGAGTGCCAGGTCAGCCTGGGCTAGAATAATACCCTAACTTGAAACCAAACAAACAACCAACAACAAAAAAAGGGATGGGCAGACACCTGAAGGGAGAGCAATATTCAAACATGCCCTTGCCCCTTCTAACACCAGTTGCAAAAATAAGCAAATTCATTTTATGTCCAAGAACAATTATTTAGGACTACTGAGGCAGTTTAGGATGACTGAACGCCCAAAAGTAAAAAGCACGAATGCCATCAAGCCTGTGCTAGCAGTCCCCATTTTACCACAGACCAGAGAAGTCTTCTCCTTATCTCTTGCCTAAAGGAGTTCTCTAGATCATAAACAACCAGAGTCCTTCCCTGTACCCCTTTCCATAGAATTGCAAGTCCAGGAAGGCTTACATTTGGTAGTGGCATTGTGGATACTCAACCCCAAAATTGGCATCATGGCACGTTAGCTCAGCCCCCATTCCAAATCCATCAGTGACCTGGAACTCAGTATGTAGTCTCAGGGTGGCCTCGAACTCACAGTGATCCTCCTACCTCTGCTTACCAAGTGCTGGGATTAAAGGTGTGCGCTGGCATGCCTGGCTTCAGTTGTCTTTTTCTGTTGTTGTTGTTCTTGTTTTTATGTATTTATTTAAAGAGAGAGAGAGAGAATAGGTGCACCAGGGCCTCCAGCCACTGAACACCAACTCCAGATACATGTGCCCCCTTGTACATCTGGATAATGTGGGTCCTGGTGAATTGAACCTGGGTCCTTTGGCTTTGCAGGCAAATGCCTTAACCTCTAAGCAATCCCTGCAGCCCTCTGCTCTATTACTTTGACAGGCCTACTAGGAGAAGTCATGCTCTACTGGCATCAGCTTATATCTGGACAAAAACTCCCTCCCTACCACATTTTTTTTATGGTAGGGTCTCCCTCCACCCAGGGTGACCTGAAATTCCCTATACACTATATAGTCTCAGCCTGACCTTGAACAATGATCCTCCCACCTCTGCCTCCTGAGGGCTAGTATTAAAGGCATGTGCCACCACACCCAGCCCTACCTCATTCTTGACCTTCTTTGTGATCTATGTATAGAGAACTTACTTTTTTAAAAATAAGTTATTGGGGGATGGAGAGATGGCTTAGTGGTTAAGGCAGATGTCTGTGAAGCCAAGGACCCTGGTCCAATTCTCCAGGCCCCACATAAGCCAGATGCACATGGTGGTGAATGCATCTGGAGTACATCTGTGGTGGCTGGAGGCCCTGGTGCACCCATTCTTTCTCTCTCTCATAAATATATACATAAATAAATCATTAAATATAATATTGGGCTGGAACCCTATGATTCTATTATAAATTCTTTTTTTTTTAATGTTTTCCAAGATGGGGTCTGACTCTAGCTTAGGCTGACCTGGAATTTACTGTGGAGTTTCATGGTGGCCTGGAACTCAGAGATCCTCCTACATCTGCTGCCTGAGTGCTGGGATTAAAGGCATGAACCACAATGCCTGGCCCATAAAATCTTTATATAAGGAAATGAGTTGCTCACCTCATTCAAACAAGTAACTCCAAAAGCCACCAGTCACTGAAGCAACTGCTGCTGAAGAATTTGGGGGCGTTCTTCTCTTGAGGCCAAACCTGACGCTCCTCAATCATCTTTCCATTCTCCTAAGGCAGACCCAGCTGCACCTGAGTGGAAGGCCTTCAGAGAGCAAAGCTGGGGACATGGAGATGTCTTCCCACCGCTGGTGACATGGTCAATATAAGTCACATTTTGGCCTTAGCCATCTGATATGTTGCTAAGAATATGCAATTTAGTTTATGGACCTGGAATAGATCGGGTAAGGGGTCAATTAGGCATTCTCCCTCACCTGGGCATGGTGACAATATCAGAACCCAAGCAGACCTTTGAGAAAACTGTTAAATAGCCCAAGGATTCCTCCTTATTTCCTAATATCCATTAGTGTGAAAATATTTCCTCCACTCAGCACCATTTGACGTTTTAAAATCTTTTTTTTTGTCGAGGTAGGATTTCACTCTATCTCAGGCCTACCTGGAATTCATTCTGTATTCTCAGGGTGTCCTTGAACTCAAGATGATCCTCCCACCTCTGCCTCCCACGTGCTGGCATGTACCACCAGGCCAGGACTTAAAATCATTTTTTAAAAGCCCCCAGTTAGCTGAACAAGGGGAAAAATGCATCTGGAGTTCGTCTACAGTGGCTGGAGGCTCTGGGGCACCCAATCTCTCCCTCTACCCCCCTCTCTCTGTGTAGGTTTCTCTCTCTCAAATAAATAAATAAAAATATATTTTTTTAAAAAGCCCCCAGGGTTGGCTGGAGCAATGGCTTAGTGGTTAAATTGCTTGCCTGCAAAGGCAAAGGAGCCCAGTTCGATTCTCCAGGACAAATATGCATGTGTCTAGAGTTTGTTAGCAGTGGCTGGAAGCCCTTCTGCGCCCATTTTCTCTCTCATTCTGCCTCTTTCCCTCCCTGAAATAAGTAAAAATAAAAGCACCCAGGTCTTTTCTTTAAACCCAGTGGCACTGGACAATCACATGAAAGGAACTCCTTCAACTTTCTCTTCTCTCTTCTCTTTCTGCAATTTTTTTTTCCAAGGACCTCCATGGTGGGCTCTCCAGCCACGTGTGTGCCTTTCCTTGGTTGTGTAGTTTTCTCAATAAATATAATTTAATAATAAAAACTTAAGATGGGCATGGTGGCACATGCCTTTAATCCCAGCACTTGGTAGGCAGAGGAAGGAAGACAGCCATGAGTTCAAGGACAGCCTGGAACTACAGAGTGAGTTCCAGGTCAGCCTGGGCAAGAGTGAGATCCTATCTCAAAGATAGAGAGGGCGTGGGTGAGAAAACAAATAATAGCCTTGAAGCTCCAGGACCACCTCAATCCTTCTGTGATAAAAAAAAAAAACATGGGTTGAGCTGGGTGTGGTAGTACACACCTTTAATCCCAGCACTTGGAGGCAGAGATAGAAGGATCATTCTGTTGAAGGTCACCCTGAGACTACACAGTGAACAGGTCAGCCTGAACTAGAGTGAGAACCTACCTCCAAAAACCAAAATCAAAACAAACTAAAAAAAATCCATGGGTACCCAAGTACTGCATGTGGTGACACATACCTGTGATCCCGGTGAGAGGGAGTCAGGTAGCTTTGTTAGGTTAGTTTAGGGTGACTGGGCCCCGAAAGTAAAAAAAGCAGAAATGCCCTTAAATCTGCCCTTTCAATATCCACTTTTCTAGAGATCAGAGAAGGATAATCTCCTGATCTCTTGGTTGAAGGAGTTCTCTAGCCCTAATTTTCTACAAACAACCTGTTCCCCTCTTGGGACACAGAAGTTCCCCTTTCCAGGGAATTTAAACCAGATATTTGCATTGTGGTTGGTTAATCATGGCCCGAAAAGATGGCTTCATGGCTGGCCTCTTCCCGAGCCAGCCTCTAGCCCAGACCAATCAGCCTTCACTCTGGCCTACCTACGTTTCTTTTTTCCTGGCTGTTCATCTCTCCTGAGCGTCCAGGATTGGGTAAGGTTCCCCTACTCCCACATGGCAGTTCTCTGTACTGTCTTCTCTGTCCTCTTTAAATCCCCTTTTTAGTTATTTATTAAGAAACAGAGAGAAAGAGAGAGAAAGGCAGATGGTTAGAGAATGGGTGCACCAGGGCCTCCAGCCACTGCAAACAAATTCCCCATGCATGCACCACTTCATGCATCTCAATTACTAGGTCCTGGGGAATTGAGTCTCAAACCCGGATCCTTTGGCTACACAGGCAAATGCTTAACAGCTAAGCCATCTCTCCAGCATTCTATATCCCTATTTCATGCTCAGCACACCTAAAGCCCGATGCACAAAATGGTATGTGCATCTGTAGTTCGTTTGCAGCATCTCTCGCCTCACATATAAATACATTTAAAAAATATTTTGAAATTGGACCTAGTGCTGGAGACATGGCTTAGTGGTTAAGGCGCCTGCCTGCTAAGCCTAAGAACACCTGTTTGATCCTCCATATCCCACATTTAGCCAGACTTAAAGTGACACAAGGGTGCAATGCCACACTTGTCCACGAGGGGGTGCACGCATCCAGAGTTCATTCATAGCTGCTGAGAGAGGCGGGTGAGCCCATTCCTTTTTTTTTTCTTTTACTGTTTTCAAGGTAGCCTCTCACTCTAGCTCGGGGTGACCTGGAATTCACTCTTTATTCATTTACTTATTTATTTATTTATTTGCAAGCAGAGAGAGAGAATGGGCACACCAGGGCCTCTAGCCACTGCAAACGAACTCCAGATGCATGTGCCCCTCACGCATCTGGCTTATGAGGGTCCTGGAGAATCGAACCAGGATCCTTTGGCTTTGCAGGCAAACGCCTTAACCACTAAGCCATTTCTCCAGCCCTAACTCTTTTTTTTTTTTTTTTTTTTTGGTTTTTCGATGTAGGGTTTCAATCTAGCCCAGGCTCACCTGGAATTAACTATTTAGTCTCAGGGTGGCCTCGACCTCGTGGCAATCCTCATAACTTAGCCTCACAAGTGCTGGGATTAAAGGCGTGCACCACCACACCCGGCTGGAATTCACTCTTTATTCTCAGGGTGGCCTTGAACTCATGGTGATCCTCCTAGTGCTGGGATTAAAGGCATGTGCCACCACACCCGGCTGTTTTTTTTCTATCCTGGAATAGATCAGGAAACAGGTCAATTATGTATTCACCCTCAACTGGGAATGGTGACAATATCAGAACCCAAGCAGACCTTTGAGAAAACTGTTAAGCAGCCCACAGTTTCCTGCCTTCTAATATCTGTGAGCACGAAAAAATTTCCTCCACTCAGCACCATTTGACATTTTAAAATCTTTTTTTTTTCTAGGTAGGGTTTCACTCTAGCTCAGGCTGACCTGGAATTCACTCTATATTCTCAGGGTATCCTTAAACTCAAGGCGATCCTCCCACATCTGCCTCCCACGTGCTGGGATTAAAAGCATGTACCACCAGGCCAGGACAGAAAATCATTTTTAAGAAGCCCACAGACAGCTGCACAAGGGGTAAATGCATCCGGAGTTCATCTACAGTGGCTGGAGGCTCTGGGGTGCCCAATCTCTCCCTCTCCCCCTGTGCAGGATTCTCTCTCTCAAATAAATAAATAAAAATATAGTTTTTAAAAAAGCCCCCAAGGTTGGGCTGGTGAGATGGCTTAGTGGTTAAATTGCTTGCCTGCAAAGGCAAAGGAGCCCAGTTCGATTCTCCAGGACCAATACGCATGCCTCTAGAGTTTGTTAGCAGTGGCTGGAAGCCCTGGTGCGGCCATTTTCTCTCTCATTCTGCCTCTTTCCCTCCCTCAAATACATAAAAATGAAAATAAAAGCCCCCAGGGCTTTTCCTTAAACCCGGTGGCACTGGGCACTCACATGACAGGAACTTCTTGAATTTTCTCTTCTCTTCTCTTTCTGCAGTTTTTTTCCAGGGCCTCCATGGTGGGCTCTCCAGCCACGTGGGTGCCTTTCCTTGGTTGCGTAGTTTCCTAAATAAATAATTTAATAATAAAATCTTAAGCTGGTGTGATGGCGCATGACTTTAATCCCAGCACTCAATAGGCAGACTTAGGAAGATAGCCATGACTTCAAGGACAGCCTGGAACTACAGTGTGGGTTCCGGGTCAGCCTGGCTAGAGTGAGATCCTGTAATGCCCAGTTCATGGCGCCCCCTCTGACCACCAAGTAATACCAAACACGTATGCAAATGCAAAGAGGGCTTAAGTTTGGCCTCTTGCCTTCACCAACACAGTGGATCCCAGTAAGAGGCTGGAGATTCAGAAAAATGGGCTTTTATTGAGGTTTGAGCAAGGGGGAGGGAACTATCACCTACCCAACTACATGATTGGCTGATTTGAACATTAACTGTACTTGGAGGTTCCTGATTGGTCTCAGGATTTTAGCGGGCTAGGTCTAGGGGAATTTCAAACTGAATTGGCTCAGAAAATGGCGGTTACATTCATTTGATTGGTTGACATTTACAAAATTCTGAGATGGTGGACCTTATTGGGCCATCCGGTCCAGGACCTTAAGAATGTTGAGTTATGCTCACAGGGCAAGTTTATGGTTTTTCCTGGTACTGCTTGTTTTTCCCTTGATTCTGGGAACTCACCCCTGTGGCCTACAGAGTGACTGAGGCCTGTCATGGTGCTACTCTGACCTGGGTCTTTCAATCCTACCAAGATGTGCAGGGCCTTTAGCCACTGCAAAAACCTAATTTGGGATGCATGTGCCACCTTTATCCTAGCTTAAAGTGTACTGAGAATTGACAATGTGTCCTAGGCGTTGTAGGCTCAAGCACCTGCCTTGAGCCATCTCTCCAGCCCCACCCTTAAGCCTTCTGAGAACAGAGCAAATATCACAGAGCCCAGAAATTTATTTTTTTTTAGGCTTTTTCAAGGTAGTCTCTTTCTAGCTCAAATAATGACCTGGAATTCACTTTAGTCTCATTGGCCTTGAACTCACATAACACCTCCTTTCTTTGCCTTATTTGCTTATCAAAGGTTCACCACACTTCATTTCATACATAGATAAGCAGATAGATAGATAGATAGAAAAGAGAGTAGAGATCAACTAGGCATGCCAGAGCCTCATTCCATCTGCTTATACCTCCTGGAGAAGTCGCCTAAGAACAGGATCCTTTGGCTTTTCTGGACAAGTGCCTTAACTTCTAAGCCATTTCTCAGCCTGCCCAAGCTTTTTTTTTGGGGTTTTTGAGGAAAGGGTTTCACTCTAGCCCAGGCTGACCTGAAGTCACTATTTAGTCTCAGGCTGGCCTCGAACTGGTGGCACTCCTCCTACCTCTTACCTCCCGAGTGCTGGGATTAAAGGTGTTTCGCCATTACACCCGGCTTTAAGCTGCTTTTTCTCAGAGAGTTTTTCCTTTTTTAAAAGCCTTTGTATTTTTTCTATCCTGTCGATCAGGAAGTCAGATGCTTATGTCTTCAGCTGAAGGGTGGGAATGGTCAATATCAGAACCATAGACCTTTGAGAAAATGAACAATGTTTCATGAGATTAATATCTGTGCAGAGTGGAATATTTCTTCATTCTCTTGCAAATTTCTCATTTTTCTTTTTTTTTTTTTTTTTAGGTAGGGTTTCACTCTGTAGTCAGGCTGACCTGAATTCTCTATATTCTCAGGGTGGCCTTAAACTCAAAATGATCCTCCTACCTCTGCCTCCCAAGTGCTGGGATTAAAGCATGTAACCAGGCCAGGACATAAAATCATTTTTAAATATTTATTTTCTCAGCTGCACAATTTATTTATTTGAGAGTTCACACACAGAGGCTGAGAGAGAGAGAGAGAGAGAGAGAATCTCTCCCTCACAGCACGTGCAGCTTTCTCTCTCAGAAATAAATAAAGAAAAATATAGTTTTGTAAAAAGCCCCAAGGGTTGGGTGTGGCTTAGAATTAAATTGCTTGCCTGCAAAGGCAAGTGAGCCTAACCATTCTCTAGGACCAATTTTTGCCTCTAGAGGGTGTTGGCAATGGCTGGAAGCCCCTACCTTTGCTTCCTGATTGTTGGGATTCTGCCTCTTTCCCATCTCCTGCCATACATAAAAATAATAATTTTTTTCCCCAGGGGTTTTCCCTCCCTGGCCCAGGCTGACACTGGGCACTCTGTACTCATGACAGGAACTTCTTGAATTTTCCTTCTCTTCTCTTTCTGCAGTTTTTTCCAGGATTCCATGGTGTGCCTCCATGCCACGATATTGCCTTTCCTATTTTTAAAAAATTTATTAAATAAAGAGAAATTTAATAATAAAACCTTAAGTCACTGGGCGTGATGGCTTCATGACTTTAATTTACATGGGTCTCAATTTAGGCAGAGTTTTTCCTTTTGATAAAGGCTCATGACTTCTGGACAGCCTGGAACTGAAAGTGTGGGTTCTGGTCAGCCTGGCTAAAGTGAGATCCTGTAATGCCCAGTTCATGGCGCCCCACTGACCACCAAGGAAGACCAAACACATATGCAAATGCAAAGAGCTTTTACTGGGGCTTAAAGCTTGGCCTCTTGCCTTCACCAACACAGTGGATCCCTGCAAGAGCCTGGAGAAGCAGAAAAATGGGCTTTTATTGAGGTTTGAGCAAGGGGAGAGGACTATCACCTACGCCAAGTACATGATTGGCTAATTTGAACATTAACTGTACTTGGGGGTTCTTGATTGGTCTTAGGATTTTTGGCGGGCTAGGTCTAGGGGAATTTCAAACTTAATTGGCTCAGCAAACGGCGGTTATGGCAGGTTGGTGCGCACAGTTACATTCATTTGATTGGTTGACATTTACAAAACTCTGAGATGGTGGATCTTATTGGGCCATCCAGCCCAGGACATAAGAATGTTGAGTCATGATCACACAGCAAGTTTATGGTTTTTCCTGGTACTGCTTGTTCTTCCCTTGATTCTGGGAACTCGCCCTGTGGCCTACAGAGTGACTGAGGCCTGTCATGGTGCTACTCTGGCCTGGGTCTTTCAATCCTACCTCAAAGAGAGGACAATTGGGGAGATAAAGCAAATAATAGCCTGAGGCTCCAGGAAACCTCAATCCCAACATACAAGAAAATCCTTAGTTGAGCCTGGCATGGTGGACCATGCCTTTAATCCCGAGACTACTCTGAGGCCAGAGGTAGGGGAGGATCATGCAGTTCAAGTCCACCTGGAGACTACAGTGAACTTCAGGTCAGCCTGAACTCTTAGAGTGAGACCCTTCCTCAAAAAAACCATAAAACAAAGAAATAAAAGAAAGACAAAAGAAAACAAACTAAAAAAAAACAACAATCCATGGATGTGGTGACACATACCTGTGATAACAGTGAGAGAGTCAGCTTTGTTAGGTCAGTATATAAACTTTTAAGCATGAACAATCAGGGTACCTGCCAAAAGCTGTTACTGACAATTAAAACATTATCAAAGCCATGCATGGTGACACACACATTTAATCCCAGCACTTGAGAGGCAGAGGTAGGAGGATCACTAAGATTTTGAGGCCACCCTGAGACTACATAGTGAATTCCAGGTCAGCCTGGGCTACAGTGAGACCCTACCTCAAAAAACCAAACATTATCAAATGGCCAGGATATGATATAGCAAAGATGGGAAATGAAATTTCAAAATGGGGTTTACCATTTAAACCAGATGCACAAGGGGCACATGCATCTGGGTTTGTTTCAGTAGCTGGATGCCCTGCAGGCTCATTCTCAATCTCTCTCCCCCCCACCCTTTCTCTGTCAAATAATGAGTAAATAAAAAAAAAAAAGAAAATGCATATCACACCAGGAAAGTCAGTGGCTTGAGAAGGTGTCTGGGGAGATATCAAGGTTTACAGGATCAAGTTCCTCAGGGAAAGCTCTGATGCTCTGCACAGCAGGGAGGAGGCTGCAAACACATGGTGCATGCAAACATCAACATGGAGTTGATCAGGGTGGGTCCCCAACATTCATTCTTCCTGCTATGGCAAGCACTAATTCCCATAATACTCCCTTTAGAATAACTGAAGGGGCTGGAGAGACAGCATGTGGTTAAGGCGTCTGCCTGCAAAGCCTAAGAACACCTGTTTGATTCTCCAGGTCCCACATTTAGCCAGACATTAAAGTGACACAAGGGTGCAATGTCACTCTTGTCCACAAGGTGGTGCACACATCTGGAGTTCATTCTCAGCTGCTGAGAGCTGCTAGTGAGCCCATTCCTTTTTTTTTTTTTGTTTTGTGTTTTTGAAGTAGGATCTCACTGTAGCTCAGGCTGACCTGGAATTAACTATGTCATCTCAGGATGGCCTTGAACTCATGGCGATCCTCTGCATCCTCCCAGTGCTGGGATTAAAAGCATGTGCCACCATGCCCAGCTGGCATGCCAATTCTCTCTCTCTCTCCAAAAAAAAAAAAAAAAAATAACTAAAGGGGCCAGGATGTGGTGGTGCACACTTTAATCCCACTAATAGGGTGGGCAGGAGAGCTGTGAGTTTGAGACCATCCTGGGACTACAGAGTGAGTGCCAGGTCAGCCTGGGCTAGAATAAGACCCTAACTTGAAACCAAACAACCAACCAACAACAAAAAATAATTAAAATGGGCAGACACATGAAGGAGAACAATATTCAAACATGCCCTTGCCCCTTCTAACACCAGTTGCAAAACTAAGCAAATTCATTTTATGTCCAAAAACAATTTTTTAGGACTACTGAGGCAGTTTAGGATGACTGAACCCCCAAAAGTAAAAAGCAGGAATGTCATCAAGCCTGTGTTAGCAGTCCCCATGTTACAACAGACCAGAGAAGTCTTCTCCTTATCTCTTTCGTAAAGGAGCTCTCTAGATCATAAACAACCTGAGTCCTTCCCTGTACCCCTTTCCTAGAATTGCAAGTCCAGGAAGGCTTACATTTTAGTAGTGGCATTGTGGATACTCAGCCCCAAAATTGGCATCATGGCAGGTTAGCTCAGCCCCCATTCCAAATCCATCAGTGACCTGGAACTCAGTATGTAGTCTCAGGGTGGCCTCGAACTCACAGCGATCCTCCTACCTCTGCTTCCCAAGTGCTGGGATTAAAGGCATGCACTAGCAAGCCTGGCTTCTAATGTTTTGTGTGTGTGTGTGTGTGTGTTGTTTGTTTTTTTTTCTTTATTTTATTTAACAGAAAAGAGGAAGAGAGAAATAGGTGCACCAGGGCCTCCAGCCACTGAACACCAACTCAGATACATGTGCCCCCTTGTACATCTGGCTAATGTGGGTCCTGGTGAATTGAACCTGGGTCCTTTGGCTTTGCAGGCAAATGCCTTAACCTCTAAGCAATTCCTCCAGCCCTCTGCTCGATTCCTTTGACAGGCCTACTAGGAGAAGTCATGCTCTACTGGCATCAGGTTATATCTGGACAAAAACTCCCTCCCTACCACATTTTTTTTTCTAGTGTGGTCTCCCACCACCCAGGGTGACCTGAAATTCCCTATACACTATATAGTCTCAGTCTGACCTTGAACAGTGATCCTCCCACCTCTGCCTCCTGAGGGCTAGGATTAAAGGCGTGTGCCACCACAACCAGCCCTACCTCATTCTTGACCTTCTTTGTGATCTATGTATAGAGAACTTACTTTTTAAAAAAACAGTTATTGGGGGCTGGAGAGATGGCTTAGTGTGAAGGCAGATGTCTAGGAACCAAGGACCAATTCTCTCCAGGCCCACATAAGCCAGATGCACATGGTGGTGAATGCATCTGGTCCATTTGTGGTGGCTAGAGGCCCTGGTGCACCCATTCTTTCTCTCTCCCATAAACAAATACATAAATAAATCATTAAATATAATATTGGGCTGGAACCCTATGGTTCTATTTTAAATTCTTTTTTTTTTTTTTAAGTTTTCCAAGATGGGGTCTGACTCTAGCTTAGGCTGACCTGGAATTTACTGTGGAGTTTCATGGTGGCCTGGAACTCAGAGATCCTCCTACATCTGCTGCCTGAGTGCTGGGATTAAAGGCATGAGCCACAATGCCTGGCCCATAAAATCTTTATATAAGGAAATGAGTTGCTCACCTCATTCAAACAACTCCAAAAGCCACCAGTCACTGACCCAACTGCTGCTGAAGAATTTGGAGGCGTTCTTCTCTTGAGGCCAAACCTGACGCTCCTCAATCATCTTTCCATTCTCCTAAGGCAGACCCGGCTGCACCTGAGTGGAAGGCCTTCAGAGAGCAAAGCTGGGGACACGGAGATGTCTTCCCACCGCTGGTGACATGGTCAATATAAGTCACATTTTGGCATTAGCCATCTGATATCTTGCTAAGAATATGCAATTTAGTTTATGGTCCTGGAATAGATCAGGTAAGGGGTCAATTAGGCATTCTCTCTCACCTGGGCATGGTGACAATATCAGAACCCAAGCAGACCTTTGAGAAAACTGTTAAATAGCCCAAGGATTCCTCCTTCTTTCCTAATATCCATTAGTGTGAAAATATTTCCTCCACTCAGCACCATTTGATGTTTTAAAATCTTTTTTTTTTTTTTGAGGTAGGGTTTCACTCTATCTCAGGCTGACCTGGAATTCATTCTGTATTCTCAGGGTGTCCTTGAACTCAAGATGATCCTCCCACCTCTGCCTCCCACGTGCTGGCATGTACCACCAGGCCAGGACTTAAAATCATTTTTTAAAAGCCCCCAGTTAGCTGAACAAGGGGAAAAATGCATCTGGAGTTCATCTACAGTGGCTGGAGGCTCTGGGGCACCCAATCTCCCTCTACCCCCCTCTCTCTGTGCAAGTTTCTCTCTCTCAAATAAATAAATAAAAATATATTTTTTAAAAAAGCCCCCAGGGTTGGGCTGGAGCAATGGCTTAGTGGTTAAATTGCTTGCCTGCAAAGGCAAAGGAGCCCAGTTCGATTCTCCAGGACCAATATGCATGCGTCTAGAGTTTGTTAGCAGTGGCTGGAAGCCCTTCTGCACCCATTTTCTCTCTCATTCTGCCTCTTTCCCTCCCTCAAATAAGTAAAAATAAAAGCCCCCAGGTCTTTTCCTTAAACCCAGTGGCACTGGACAATCACATGAAAGGAACTCCTTCAACTTTCTCTTCTCTCTTCTCTTTCTGCAATTTTTTTTTCAAGGACCTCCATGGTGGGCTCTCCAGCCACGTGTGTGCCTTTCCTTGCTTGTGTAGTTTTCTCAATAAATATAATAATTTAATAATAAAAACTTAAGATGGGCATGGTGGCACATGCCTTTAATCCCAGCACTTGTTAAGGCAGAGGTAGGAAGATAGCCATGAGTTCAAGGACAGCCTGGAACTACAGAGTGAGTTCCAGGTCAGCCTGGGCCTAGATAAAAAAAAACATGAGTGAGATCTATCTCAAAGATAGAGAGGTGGCCACCCTGAGAAAAAAATAAGGTCAGCCTTGAGCTCAGGACCACCTCAATCCTTCTGTGAAAAAAAAACATGGGTTGAGCTGGGTGTGGTAGTACACACCTTTAATCCCAGCACTTGGAGGCAGAGATAGAAGGATCATTCAGTTGAAGGTCACCCTGAGACTACACAGTGAACAGGTAAGCCTGAACTAGAGTGAGAACCTACCTCCAAAAACCAAAAACAAAACAAACTAAAAATAATCCATGGGTACCCAAGTACTGCATGTGGTGACACATACCTGTGATCCCAGTGAGAGGGAGTCAGGTAGCTTTGTTAGGATTAGTTTAGGGTGACTGGGCCCCGAAAGTAAAAAAGCATAAATGTCCTTAAATCTGCCCTTTCAATCTCCACTTTTCTAGAGATCAGAGAAGGATAATCTCCTTATCTCTTGATTGAAGGAGTTCTCTAGCCCTATTTTTCTACAAACAACCTGTGCCCCTCTTGGGACACAGAAGTTCCCCCTTTCAGGAATTTAAACCAGATATTTGCATTGTGGTTGGTTAATCATGGCCCTGAAAAGATGGCTTCATGGCTGGCCTCTTCCCTAGCCAGCCTCTAGCCTAGAACAATCACCCCTCACTCTGGCCTACCTATGTTTCTTTTTTCCTGGCTGTTCATCTCTCCTGAGCTTCCAGGATTGGGTAAGGTTCCCCTACTCCCACATGGCAGTTCTCTGTACTGTCTTCTCTGTCCTCTTTAAATCCCCTTTTTAGTTATTTATTAAGAAAGAGAGAGAGAGAGAAAGGCAGATGGTTAGAGAATGGGTGCACCAGGGCCTCCAGCCACTGCAAACAAATTCCCCATGCATGCACCACTTCATGCATCTCAATTACTAGGTCCTGGGGAATTGAGTCTCAAACCCGGATCCTTTGGCTTCACAGGCAAATGCTTAACAGCTAAGCCATCTCTCCAGCATTCTATATCCCTATTTCATGCTCAGCACACCTAAAGCCCGATGCACAAAGTGGTATGTGCATCTGTAGTTTGTTTGCAGCATCTCTCGCCTCACATATAAATACATTTTAAAATTTTTTGAAATTGGACCTAGTGCTGGAGACATGGCTTAGTGGTTAAGGCGTCTGCCTGCTAAGCCTAAGAACACCTGTTTGATTCTCCATAAACCACATTTAGCCAGACTTAAAGTGACACAAGGGTGCAATGTCACAGTTGTCCACGAGGGGGTGCACGCATCCAGAGTTCATTCATAGCTGCTGAGAGCTGCTGGTGAGCCCATTCCTTTTTTTTTCTTTTACTGTTTTCAAGGTAGCGTCTCACTCTAGCTCAGGGTGACCTGGAATTCACTATTTATTTATTTATTTATTTATTTATTTATTTATTTATTTATTTATTTATTTAGCCCTCCTTATTTCCTAATATCCATTAGTGTGAAAATATTTCCTCCACTCAGCACCATTTGACGTTTTAAAATCTTTTTTTTTTTTTTTTTTCCACTCGAGGTAGGGTTTCACTCTATCTCAGGCTGACCTGGAATTCATTCTGTATTCTCAGGGTGTCCTTGAACTCAAGATGATCCTCCCACCTCTGCCTCCCACGTGCTGGCATGTACCACCAGGCCAGGACTTAAAATCATTTTTTAAAAGCCCCCAGTTAGCTGAACAAGGGGAAAAATGCATCTGGAGTTCGTCTACAGTGGCTGGAGGCTCTGGGGCACCCAATCTCTCCCTCTACCCCCCTCTCTCTGTGCAGGTTTCTCTCTCTCAAATAAATAAATAAAAATATATTTTTTAAAAAAGCCCCCAGGGTTGGGCTGGAGCAATGGCTTAGTGGTTAAATTGCTTGCCTGCAAAGGCAAAGGAGCCCAGTTCGATTCTCCAGGACCAATACGCATGCATCTAGAGTTTGTTAGCAGTGGCTGGAAGCCCTTCTGCACCCATTTTCTCTCTCATTCTGCCTCTTTCCCTCCCTCAAATAAGTAAAAATAAAAGCCCCCAGGTCTTTTCCTTAAACCCAGTGGCACTGGGCACTCACATGAAAGGAACTCCTTCAACTTTCTCTTCTCTCTTCTCTTTCTGCAATTTTTTTTTTCAAGGACCTCCATGGTGGGCTCTCCAGCCACGTGTGTGCCTTTCCTTGCTTGTGTAGTTTTCTCAATAAATATAATAATTTAATAATAAAAACTTAAGATGGGCATGGTGGCACATGCCTTTAATCCCAGCACTTGGTAGGCAGAGGTAGGAAGATAGCCATGAGTTCAAGGACAGCCTGGAACTACAGAGTGAGTTCCAGGTCAGCCTGGGCTAGAGTGAGATCCTATCTCAAAGATAGAGAGGGCATGGGAGAGAAAACAAATAATAGCCTTGAAGCTCCAGGACCACCTCAATCCTTCTGTGATAAAAAAAAAAAAACATAAAAATCAGGTTCGAGGGTTGAGCTGGCCAGAGTGAGACCCTACCTCAAAAAAAAAAAAAAACAACAACAAAAAAAAAAAAAAAACATGGGTTGAGCTGGCTGTGGTATTGCACACGTTTAATCCCAGCACTTGGAGGCAGAGATAGAAGGATCATTCAGTTGAAGGTCACCCTGAGACTACACAGTGAACAGGCCAGCCTGAACTAGAGTGAGAACCTACCTCCAAAATCCAAAAACAAAACAAACTAAAAATAATCCATGGCTACCCAAGTACTGCATGTGGTGACATCCACATACCTGTGATCCCAGTGAGAGGGAGTCAGGTAGCTTTGTTAGGGTTAGTTTAGGGTGACTGGGCCCCGAAAATAAAAAAGCATAAATGTCCTTAAATCTGCCCTTTCAATCTCCACTTTTCTAGAGATCAGAGGATAATCTCCTTATCTCTTGATTGAAGGAGTTCTCTAGCCCTATTTTTCTACAAACAACCTGTGCCCCTCTTGGGACACAGAAGTTCCCCTTTCCAGGGAATTTAAACCAGATATTTGCGTTGTGGTTGGTTAATCATGGCCCGAAAAGATGGCTTCATGGCTGGCCTCTTCCTGAGCCAGCCTCTAGCCCAGAACAATCAGCCTTCACTCTGGCCTACCTATGTTTCTTTTTTCCTGGCTGTTCATCTCTCCTGAGCTTCCAGGATTGGGTAAGGTTCCCCTACTCCCACATGGCAGTTCTCTGTACTGTCTTCTCTTTCCTCTTTAAATCCCCTTTTTAGTTATTTATTAAGAAACAGAGAGAGAGGGAAAGGCAGATGGTTAGAGAATGGGTGCACCAGGGCCTCCAGCCACTGCAAACAAATTCCCATGCATGCACCACTTCATGCATCTCAATTACTAGGTCCTGGGGAATTGAGTCTCAAACCCGGATCCTTTGGCTTCACAGGCAAATGCTTAACAGCTAAGCCATCTCTCCAGCACTCTATATCCCTATTTCATGCTCAGCACACCTAAAGCCCGATGCACAAAGTGGTATGTGCATCTGTAGTTTGTTTGCAGCATCTCTCGCCTCACATATAAATACATTTTAAAAATTTTTTGAAATTGGACCTAGTGCTGGAGACATGGCTTAGTGGTTAAGGCGTCTGCCTGCTAAGCCTAAGAACACCTGTTTGATTCTCCATATCCCACATTTAGCCAGACTTAAAGTGACACAAGGGTGCAATGTCACAGTTGTCCACGAGGGGGTGCACGCATCCAGAGTTCATTCATAGCTGCTGAGAGCTGCTGGTGAGCCCATTCCTTTTTTTTTTTTTTACTGTTTTCAAGGTAGCGTCTCACTCTAGCTCAGGGTGACCTGGAATTCACTCTTTATTTATTTATTTATTTATTTATTTATTTATTTATTTATTTATTTATTTGCAGAGAGAGAGAGAATGGGCATGCCAGGGTCTCTAGCCACTGCAAACGAACTCCAGATGCATGTGCCCCTCACGCATCTGGCTTATGTGGGTCCTGGAGAATCGAACCAGGATCCTTTGGCTTTGCAGGCAAACGCCTTAACCACTAAGCCATTTCTCCAGCCCTAACTCTTTTTTTTTTTTTTTTTTTTTTTTTTTTTTTTTTCAAAGTAGGGTTTCACTCTAGCCCAGGCTCACCTGGAATTAACTATTTAGTCTCAGGGTGGCCTGGAACTCATGGCAATCCTCCTACCTTGGCCTCACAAGTGCTGGGATTAAAGGTGTGCACCACCACACCCGGCTGGAATTCACTCTTTATTCTCAGGGTGGCCTTGAACTCATGGTGATCCTCCTAGTGCTGGGATTAAAGGCGTGTGCCACCACACCCGGCTGTATTTTTTCTATCCTGGAATAGATCAGGAAACAGGTCAATTATGTATTCACCCTCAACTGGGAATGGTGACAATATCAGAACCCAAGCAGACCTTTGAGAAAACTGTTAAGCAGCCCAGTTTCCTGCCTTCTAATATCTGTGAGTGCAAAAAAATTTCCTCCACTCAGCACCATTTGACGTTTTAAAATCTTTTTTTTTTCTAGGTAGGGTTTCACTCTAGCTCAGGCTGACCTGGAATTCACTCTATATTCTCAGGGTATCCTTAAACTCAAGGCGATCCTCCCACATCTGCCTCCCACGTGCTGGGATTAAAAGCATGTACCACCAGGCCAGGACATAAAATCATTTTTAAGAAGCCCACAGTCAGCTGCACAAGGGGGCATATGCATCTGGAGTTCATCTACAGTGGCTGGAGGCTCTGGGGTGCCCAATCTCTCCCTCTCACCCCCCACCTCTGTGCAGGTTTCTCTCTCTCAAATAAATAAATAAAAATATAGTTTTTTAAAAAGCCCCCAGGGTTGGGCTGGTGAGATGGCTTAGTGGTTAAATTGCTTGCCTGCAAAGGCAAAGGAGCCCAATTCAATTCTCCAGGACCAATACGTATGCATCTAGAGTTTGTTAGCAGTAGCTGGAAGCCCTGGTGCGCCCATTTTCTCTCTCATTCTGCCTCTTTCCCTCCCTCAAATACATAAAAATAAAAATAAAAGCCCCCAGGGCTTTTCCTTAAACCCGGTGGCACTGGGCACTCACATGACAGGAACTTCTTGAATTTTCTCTTCTCTTCTCTTTCTGCAGTTTTTTTCCAGGACCTCCATGGTGGGCTCTCCAGCCACGTGGGTGCCTTTCCTTGGTTGTGTAGTTTCCTAAATAAATATAATAATTTAATAATAAAAAAACTTAAGCTGGGCGTGGTGGCGCATGACTTTAATCCCAGCACTCTGTAGGCAGAGGTAGGAAGATAGCCATGACTTCAAGGACAGCCTGGAACTACAGTGTGGGTTCCAGGTCAGCCTGGGCTAGAGTGAGATCCTGTAATGCCCAGTTCATGGCACCCCAGTGACCACCAAGGAAGACCAAACACGTATGCAAATGCAAAGAGGGCTTAAGTTTGGCCTCTTGCCTTCACCAACACAGTGGATCCCTGTAAGAGGCTGGAGATTCAGAAAAATGGGCTTTTTATTGAGGTTTGAGCAAGGGGGAGGGGACTATCACCTACTCAACTACATGATTGGCTGATTTGAACATTAACTGTACTTGGAGGTTCCTGATTGGTCTTAGGATTTTGGCGGGCTAGGTCTAGGGGAATTTCAAACTTAATTGGCTCAGAAAATGGCGGTTACATTCATTTGATTGGTTGACATTTACAAAACTCTGAGATGGTGGATCTGTCCAGGACCTTAAGAATGTTGAGTCATGCTCACAGGGCAAGTTTATGGTTTTTCCTGGTACTGCTTGTTCTTCCCTTGATTCTGGGAACTCGCCCCTGTGGCCTACAGAGTGACTGAGGCCTGTCATGGTGCTACTCTGGCCTGGGTCTTTCAATCCTACCTCAAAGAGAGAGACGTGGGGAGAGAAAACAAATAATAGCCTTGAGGCTCCAGGATCACCTCAATCCCTGTGTGATACAAGAAAATCCTTGGTTGAGCCGGGCGTGGTGGACCACGCCTTTAATCCGAGCACTCCTGAGGCCGAGGTAGGAGGATCATGCAGTTCAAGTCCACCTGGAGACTACAGTGAACTTCAGGTCAGCCTGAACTCTTAGAGTGAACCCTACCTCGAAAAACCAAAAAAAAAAAAAGAGAGAGAGAAAAAAAAAAAAAACAAAAAAAAAAAATCCATGGATGTGGTGACACATACCTGTGATAACAGTGAGAGGGAGTCAGCTTTGTTAGGTCAGTATATAAACTTTTAAGTATGAACAATCAGGGGTACCTGCCAAAAGCTGTTACTGACAATTAAAACATTATCAAAGCCATGCATGGTGACACACGCCTTTAATCCCAGCACTTGAGAGGCAGAGGTAGGAGGATCACTAAGATTTTGAGGCCACCCTGAGACTACATAGTGAATTCCAGGTCAGCCTGGGCTACAGTGAGACCCTACCTCAAAAAACCAAACATTATCAAATGGCCAGGATATGATATAGCAAAGATGGGGTGGCTCAAAGTTCAAAACAGGGTTTACCATGTAAGCCAGATGCACAAGGGGGCACATGCATCTGGTGTTTGTTTGCAGTAGCTGGATGCCCTGCAGGCTCATTCTCAATCTCTCTCCCCCAACCTTTCTCTGTCAAATAATGAGTAAATAAAAAGAAAAAAAAGAAAATGCAGATCACACCAGGAAAGTCAGTGGCTTGAGAAGGTGTCTGGGGAGATATCAAGGTTTACAGGATCAAGTTCCTCAGGGAAAGCTATGTACAGCAGGAGGGAGGGAGGTGCTGCAAACATCAACATGGAGTTGATCAGGGTGGGTCCTCAACATTCATTCTTCCTGCTATGGCAAGTTAAATCCCATCAGACTCCCTTTAGAATAACTGAAGGGGAGCTGGAGAGACGGCTTGGTGGTTAAGGCGTCTGCCTGCAAAGCCTAAGAACACCTGTTTGATTCTCCAGGTCCCACATTTAGCCAGTAGTGAAGTGACACAAGGGTGCAATGTCACTCTTGTCCACAAGGTGGTGCACGCATCTAGAGTTCATTCTCAGCTGCTGAGAGCTGCTAGTGAGCCCATTCCCTTTTTTTTTTTTTTTTTGAAGTAGGATCTCACTGTAGCTCAGGCTGACCTGGAATTAACTATGTCATCTCAGGATGGCCTCGAACTCCTACCTCTGCATCCCGAGTGCTGGGATTAAAAGCATGTTCCACCACGCCCAGCTGGCATGCCAATTCTCTCTCTCTCTCTCCAAAAAAAAAAAAAAAAGAATGACTAAAGGGGCCAGGATGTGGTGGTGCACACCTTTAATTGCACTAATACAGAGGGCTGTGAGTTTGAGACCATCCTGGGACTACAGAGTGAGTGCCAGGTCAGCCTGGGCTAGAATAAGACCCTAACTTGAAACCAAACAACCAACAACAAAAAAAAAAGGGATGGGCAGACACATGAAGGGAGAACAATATTCAAACATGCCCTTGCCCCTTCTAACACCAGTTGCAAAACTAAGCAAATTCATTTTATGTCCAAAAACAATTTTTTTAGGACTACTGAGGCAGTTTAGGATGACTGAACCCCCAAAAGTAAAAAGCAGGAATGTCATCAAGCCTGTGCTAGCAGTCCCCATGTTACTACAGACCAGAGAAGTCTTCTCCTTATCTCTTGCCTAAAGGAGCTCTCCAGATCATAAACAACCTGAGTCCTTCCCTGTACCCCTTTCCTAGAATTGCAAGTCCAGGAAGGCTTACATTTGGTAGTGGCATTGTGGATACTCAGCCCCAAAATTGGCATCATGGCAGGTTAGCTCAGCCCCATTCCAAATCCATCAGTGACATGGAACTCAGTATGTAGCCTCAGGGTGGCCTCGAACTCACAGTGATCCTCCTACCTCTGCTTCCCAAGTGCTGGGATTAAAGGTGTGCACTGGCATGCCTGGCTTCAGTTGTCTTTTTCTGTTGTTGTTTTCTTTTTTAATGTATTTATTTAAAGAGAGAGAGAGAGAATAGGTGCACAAGGGCCTCCAGCCACTGAAAACCAACTCCAGATACATGTGCCCCCTTGTACATCTGGCTAATTTGGGTCCTGGTGAATTGAACCTGGGTCCTTTGGCTTTGCAGGCAAATGCCTTAAACTCTAAGCAATCCCTCCAGCCCTCTGCTCTATTACTTTGACAGGCCTACTAGGAGAAGTCATGCTCTACTGGCATCAGGTTATATCTGGACAAAAACTCCCTCCCTACCACATTTTTTTATGGTAGGGTCTCCCTCCACCCAGGGTGACCTGGAATTCCCTATACACTAGGTAGTCTCAGGCTGACCTTGAACTCAGTGATCCTCCCACCTCTGCCTCCTGAGGGCTGGGATTAAAGGCATGTGCCACCATGCTCAGCCATACCTCATTCTTGACCTTCTTTGTGATCTATGTATAGAGAACTTACTTTTTAAAAAAAGTTATTGGGGGCTGGAGAGATGGCTTAGCAGTTAAGGCAAATGTCTAACAATGGCCTACGTAAGGTCATGGGAAGGGTGGGGGGAGGGTTAATCAAAATTCAAGATGTGATGAATAACATGGAAGCCTATTCTTTTGGATAACAGCACACCCAGAAGCCACACACTGTTACTAGCAAGATTTCAGTACCAGGGGTGGGATACCTTCCAGTGAGTTGTTGGACAGTGAGGTCCCTGAGGCCCCCAAACATTACAGGCCATTGTCAATACAATTGATTTCCCATTGGAAATAGATGGTGAGACCCTGTTGCTGAAAACTCCACATACCTGGTCTGCAAGGTCACTGAGGACTCAAGCTGGAGCTGAGCTGAAAACCTCCTCCCTGTAGAACAGCTGACAGAAAGGTGGGAAAAGCTCCACTGCATGCAGCCCTATGGGAAACAGAAGTCACCAGTGGTAAAAACAGTGGGCCCTGCAAGCCTCAAGTTTGGACAGCCAGGCCAAATGACTGCACAGGTGCAATAGTATCATGTCTGTTATGGAGAAACCCAACTGCACTCAAATTTGACTAGAGGACCATGCCACAGGAGGGAATGCATGTCTGCTACTGAAAACCTAATCAAAAGCCTATGGTGGGGGAGTGTAATGCCTGCTCTTGCCTGGCTAAATGCATATATTATGCTCAACAAAATGCCCGGTAAGCACTTTATTGAATGTTCATACCCATATATTAATGCTAGTTTCAATTTGGGCTAGAGAAGCCTCCCTTTTCCAATGGTGGTGACCACAGGCATGACACAACAGGCACCATGGTGCTGACAGAGGAATATTCAGCGCTGAAATAGCACCACCACATCTTCCAAGGTTCAAGGTCCATTGAGGAAAAAGTGGCAGAAATAATGTAAGAGCCAAAGGAAGGGGAGGACTGCTTACAATGCAATGGTTCAGAGAGAAATTGGCCACAATATCCATGACCTAACAGTGTCCAGCAGTACCTTCACAAGACCTTAATAGGAGGAAAAGATGACATCAAAATTAAAGAAAGACTAATGGAGAGACTGAGGGGATATGGTGGAGAATGGATTTGTGAGGGGGAAAGTAGGGGAGGGGAGGGGATTATCATGGTTTATTGCCTGTAATTATGGAAGCTGTCAATAACAAGTCTTAAAAAGGGGGTCAAGCCGGGCATGGTGGCTCACTTTTAATCCCAGCACTCAGGAGGCAGAGGTTCACCATGAGTTGAGGCCACCCTGAGAATACAGAGGAATTCCAGGTCAGCCTGGACCAGAGTGAGACTTACCTTGAAAAACAAAAAAAAAAAAAAAAAAAAGGGTCAATTGGGCTGATGGGATGGCTCAACAGATAACACTCTTGACTGCAAAGTCTAATGAACAAGGTTCCACCCCCAGTATCCACATAAAGCCAGAAGCATAAAGAAGCACATGCATCTGGAGTTTGTTTGCAGTACCTGGAGGTCCTGTCATGACAATTCTCTGTCTCTCTAACCCTCTGCTTGCAAATAAAATAAAAATGGTTTTTAGAAGGGTCAGTTTTTCAATGTTTGTACTATCACACTCACTCAGGAAGAGTTCTAAACTGACACAAAAGCTTATCTCTAGGGACAATAGGGAAGAATGGGATGTATAGGCACAGAGGGTGAGAGTAGACCTACAACTTTGTACCTCTCTTCAATGTTTAAATCATGTGAGTTCTCAGAAATTTTAAAAATATGGCTGATATAGCCAGGCATGGTGGCACACGCCTTTCATCCCAGAACCTAAACTTGTCCTCAATTACTGACTACATCCTGTGTCAGTGGATGATGATCATGTTCAATTCCAAGGCTGACTCTCCAGTGCTGCACTGGGTCCTTTCATGGGGATTTCTTCATCCAGGTGCAGTCGTGCACACCTATAATCCCAGCTACATCAAGATCACAAGTTTGAGGCCAATCTGGCCAACAAAGTGAGTTTCTGCTTCTTTCTAAACAAGAGAGGGGGCTGAAGAGATGGCTGAGCGGTTAAGGTGCCTGCCTGCTAAGCCTAAGAATGCCAGTTCCAATCTCCACGTCCCACGTTTAGTCAGAGCAAAGTAACACAAGGGCGCAATGCCACACTTGCCCACCAGGCGGTGCACGCATCTAGATTTTATTGACAGCATCACACCCATTCTGTCTTCCTCTCCCCCTCTCTCTGTCTCTCTGTCTCTCAAAAAAAAAAGGAAAGGGAGCCGGGCGTGGTGGCGCACGCCTTTAATCCCAGAACTCGGGAGGCAGAGGTAGGAGGATCCCTGTGAGTTCAAGGCCACCCTGAGATTGCATAGTTAATTCCAGGTCAGCCTGGGCCAGAGTGAGACCCTACCTCAAAACCCCCCCCCAAAAAAAAAAAAAGGAAAGGGAGGGCTGGAGATAGGCTTAGCAGTTAAGGCACTTGCCTACAAAGCCCAAGAACCCATGTTCAATTCTCCAGGACCCATGTAAGCCACATGCACAAGGGGTGCATGCATCTGCAGTTCATTTGCAGCTGCAGGAGGACATGGTGTGCCATTCTCTCTCTCCCACTCCCTCTCAAATAAATAAATAAAAATTAAAAAATAATAGGCTGGAGAGATGGCTTAGCTGTTAAGGCACTTGCCTGCCAAGCCCAAGGACCCAAGTTTGATTCCCCAGAACCCACATAAGTCAGATGTATATAGTGGCTCTTATGTCTAGAGTTCACTTGTAGTGGCTACAGGCCCTGGGGTGCCCTCTACCTCCCTCCCTCCCTCTCTCTCTCTCCCCCATCCCCAATAAAAAAAAAATAAAATATTTAAAAAAAAAAATTAATTAAAAAATTTAAAAATTAAAAAAAAAAGAAGGAACTTCCTCAAAAACTAAGATGCACTGATAAGTCCATGGTGAATACCACCAACACTGGGGATGGGGAATAGGGGATATCATGAGAGGTATAGGACCAACACACTATTTGTTCCTACAGTGAAGTTCATAATTAATAAAAATAATAAAAAATACAAGAGGGGAGATATTTAAGATAGCAAATTACTTTACTCATGGATTAAAGCCATAACCTAGGGCCTATACCTGACTGTGATACAATTCATTTTTTTATTTTTAAAATTTATTTATTTGCAAGGAGAGAGCTGCTGCAAACAAACTACAGATGTAGCTGGATGTGATGGTACACACCTTTAATCCCAGCACGTGGGAGGCAGAGTAGGATCACCATGAGTTTGAGGTCACCCTGAGACTACATAATACATTCCAGGTCTGAGCTAAAGTGACACTCGACCTCAAAACAACAAAGAAAGAAAGAAAGAAAGAAAGAAAGAAAGAAAGAAAGAAAGAAAGAAAGAAAAAGAAAGAAAGAGAGAGAGAGAAAGAGAGAGGGAGGGAGGGAGGAAGAAAGACTACAGATGCTTACACCACTTTGTGCATTGGGCTTTACGTGGACACTAGGGAATCAAACCTCAGTCATTAGGCTTTGCAGACCAAGCATCTTAACTGCTGAGCCATTTCTGCATTCCCAAGACCAGGTCACACTGCTAAGAAGACTAAAGATGCAAATGTTCAGAAAAGGGAAATCTTTTTACCTTCATTTGTTCCCTGGGACTGAGCACGAGAATACTTTTTTTTTAAAATATTTTATTTATTTATTTATTTAAGAGAAAGAGGCAGAGAGAGAGAGAGAGAGAGAGAGAGAGAGAGAGAGAGAGAGAGAGAATGGAGGCACCAGGGCATCTAGCCACTGCAAACGAACTCCAGATGCATGTGCCCCCTTGTGCATCTGGCTAACGTAGGTCCTGGAGAATCGAACTGGGACCCTTTGGCTTTGCAGGCAAATGCCTTCACCGCTAAGCCATTTCTCCAGCTCGAGAATCCTTTTTAATGGGGTTATTTTAATGGAGAAACTACTAATGGAAGGCCGTGACTTGTGGAAGGTTATCTACTATAGTTTGTATGGTGGATGTTCCCCTAACATTGAAGTCTTAATTCCACAGTCAGTGACATGACAGGGAGGGAGAAGAGCACTGAGGGGGTGAGGCTCAAGGAAGGAAGTTTAGGTGAGTAAGGCAATGTTCTTGAAGGGGATCCTGGGACCTGGCCTCTCCTCCTCACTCTAGATTCCAGGATTGTATGAGGTGAGCAGCTACTTCTACTAGACACTGCCACCATCTGCCTTATCAGGGACCCAAAAGCAACAGGGCTGCAATCTCTTACCATGATCCAAAATCAAGGCTTCCTCTTCTGAACTTGATCATCTTAGTGACTCTGTCCCAGTACGCGAAAGCTGAGTAACAGTGGACAAAAATAAAACAAACGGGGGAGGGAAATATCATAAGGTTTTTGTATGTAAGTATAGAAGTTGTCAATAAATAAAAGATTTACAGCCGGGCGTGGTGGCACACGCCTTTAATCCCAGCACTTGGGAGGCAGAGGTAGGAGGATCAACAAGAGTTCCAGACCACCCTGAGACTACATAGTGAATTCCAGGTCAGCCTGGGCTAGAGTGAGACCCTACCTTGGAAAAACAAAAAAGAAAAAAGAGAAAAACAAAAATTAAAGAAATACCTCTACTAACTAAGTCATGATTTACATGGTGCTATCAGCCATGTAAACCTGGCATTTATGATGTTTTAATTATCTTCTCCTTACTTGTAGTGCTGACAAAAAATAAGAAAGAAAAAATATTGCCGGGTGGGGTGGCACATACCTTTAATCCCAGCACTTGGGAGGCAGAGGTAGGAGGATTGCCATGAGTTCAAGGCCACCCTGAGACAACATAGTGAATTCCAGGTCTGCCTGAGCTAGAGTGAAACCCTATCTCAAAAAAAAAAAAAAAAAAAAAGAAAGAAAGAAAGAAAAATATAGGGAAAAAAAAAAAAAAAAAAAAAAAGGAAAAAATATATTTTGTTGGGCATGGTCATATATCATATATATATATAGTATATATATATTAGGTAGGTCTTATGTCTGAACAATAGGGGGTACCTGACAAAAGCAGTTACTGACAATTAGAACATTATCAAATGTCCAGGATATGATATGGCATAGATGGGAGTGGCTCAAATTTCAAAAACAGGTTTCCCACTGCAGCAGACTCATATCTCTGCTGTTACTTTGCCAGGCCTACTACAAGGCATTCTCTACTGGCATCAGGTTATACCTGGAGGAAAAAGCCCTCCCTACCACATTTAAAATAATTTGGGGGGGGGGCTGGAGAGATGGCTTAGCTGTTAAGGCATTTGCCTGCAAAGCCAAAGGATCCCAGTTCGATTCTCAAGTACCCATGTAATCCAGATGCACAAGGGGGCACATGCATCTGGAGTTCCTTTGCAGGGCTGGAGGCCCTGGCATGCCCATTCTCTCTCCCTCTCTCTCTCCCTCTTTGTCTCTCTCAAATAAATAAATAAAATATATTTAAAAAAAATTTTTTTTGGTTTTTCTAGGTAGGATCCCCCTGTAGCCCAGGCTCAGCTGGCATTCACTATACACTATGTAGTCTCAGGCTGGCCTTGAACTCACAGTGATCCTCCTACCTCTGCTTCCTGAATGCTGGATTGAAGGTATGTGCCACCATGCCTGGCCCTACCACATTCTTTTACATCTTTGTGATCTATGTGTAGCAAATTTACATTTTGTCTTTTTTAGAAAAATTTATTGGGCTGGGACATGGTTTAGCAGTTAAGGCTCTAGCCCACGAAGCTTAAGGACCCAGGTGTGATTCCCCAGTACCCACAAAGAGCCAGATGCATATGGTGGCACTTGTGTCTGGGGTTTGTTTGCAGTACCTGGAGGCCCTGGCACCCCTATTCTTTTTATCTGTTCCCCCCTCTCAAATAAATAACTGGAGGTAAAATATTTGTAAAAAAAATTAATGCTATCCATTTTTGCTTTAGTTATATATTTCCTTATATGCAAGTCAGTCCAGTACCCTTATAAATAACCCTATGATTTCATTATAAAATCTTTTTATAAGGAACTGAGTAGCCCACATCCTTTAAACAACACAACTCCAAAAGCACCAGTCACTGATGCAGCTGCTGCTGAGGAACTTGGGTGCATTCCTCTCCTGACTCAATGATCCGTCCTTTCTCCTACTCAGTCTCATTGACTCTGCTTCTGACTCAGCCTGAAATTCTTTTCAGCTGTGTTAAGAATCCAGCTGCACCTGAGTGGAAGGCCTGCAGCTAGCAAACATGTGTTCCACTGCCCATGACATGTTCAATATAAGTCACGTTTTGTCATTAGCCTCCTGATATGCTTCTAAGACAAGTCTGGGAAGGGGTAAATTAGGCATTAACCCTATCCTGGGCATGGTGACAATATCAGAACCCAACCAGAACTTTAAGGAAAAAAAATTTTTTTGGGTTTTTCCAAGGTAGGGTCTCACTCTAGCTCAGGCTGTCCTGGAATTCACTATGTCATCTCAGGGTGGCCTTGAACTCACAGTGATCCTCCTACCTCTGCCTCCCGAGTGCTGGGATTAAAGGCGTGTGCCACCACATCTGGCCTTAAGAAAAATTTTAAGTAGCCCAAGAATTCCTGCTTCCTAATATCCGTCAATGTGAGACAATTTCCTCCATCCTGAACTTTCCTTCACACTCGGGAGGCGCCATTCAGCACCATTTTACATTTTAAAGTCATTTTTTAAAAGTCCTGGTGCTTAGATGTAAACATGGGGGCCTTCTCTGCCCTTTAACAGCTGTAACATTGAATGCACTCTGACTGAAATATGGTTTCAATACTCAGAGTAAGTCATAGTAAACCAAGAGCATTCTTGGGCTTTCTTATTTATTTATTTGAGAGAGAGAATGGGCGTGTGCGTGACAGGGCCTCCAGCCACTGCAAACGAACTCCAGATGCATGCACCCCCTTGTACTTTTGGCTTTAAAGGTGAGCGCCTTACCTGCTAAGCCATCTCTCCAGCCCCATCCTTTGGTCTTCTGAGAACCTTGACATTCTCAGAAATACTCAGGTGAGAAGGTAAAACTCACTGAGCCGGTGTGAAGACCAGGTGAGCAAAGCTGACCAGCAGTCTCTGCATCTCAGGTACTTGTCCACAGGAAGGCAAACCTGCTGTGTGCGCGCTCTGCTCCCACAGGCGTGTGTGGAGCCGGCTGACCCTGGCCAGGCCCTGCAGCCGTTTTCTGCCATTTGTAACAGCAGTGCGGGGCTCCAGACCCGTTCTTGTGTGAGTTAAGCCGGCTGACTCGCCCTCGTTCCTCAAAAGTTTGTGACTGGAGGCGCGGGAAGCAGCCGGAAACACCTGTGTGAGGCTCTTCCCGGAAGTCCAGCCCCAACACCACTGTCAGAAACCAGCCTATTGGCTGCCCAGGGAGGGGGCGGAGCCTTTACCTCAGAACACACGTAGGCCTGCAAGTCATGCGCCCAACCATGGTTAGTAGATGGCATTTGTGGAGTGTAGTGAGAAGGAGAGGCACTGGACACTCACATAACATAACTCCTACCTTTCATTTCTGTCTTCTTTTCTCTACAGATTTTTCAGGCCCTCCACGTGGGCTCTCCAGCCACTAGGGTGCCTTTCCTTGATTGTGTACTTCCCTCAATAAATATAATCATTTAATAATAAAACAGCAGGGTGTGGTGGCGCACGCCTTTAATCCCAGCACTCGGGAGGCAGAGGTAGGAGGATCGCCGAGAGTTCGAGGCCACCCTGAGACTACATAGTTAATTCAAGGTCAGCCTGAACCAGAGTGAAACCTATCTTGAAAACCAAAAAAAAAAAAAAAAAAAGAATAATAATAATAAAAAACACTATTCCATCTCATCCCAGTTTTTCCATATACATTTCAGTGTCACTAGCCAGTTGTTAACTGTTGACCACAGGCAGAGGCACAATAGACCACATTATGGAGAATATATGGCTCAGTCATGGTAAGAAATGTGTAGTAGTAGCTGACGTATAGACAGTGCCCAGAGACCCAAAACTCAGCACTGTGATGGCAATGTAAATAATGGGGTAAACCCCTCATGACATTAGGGACTATTTATGAGTAAAAAGTGTAATGAGGCCATGGTCACATATCTCGTTTTAAATTGTCAGTCACCCTGGGAGGACATAAATGACCAGAAAGTTAAGCCCATGCAGCTGAGTGCTGCCATGACTTCTTAAGATCCTCTCACCTTCATTCTTCCCTTAAGGGGGAGAGCAAGTGAGCCTACTCTTACGACCTTACCTTGCCAATAGGATGGCAAGCATCAAACAAAGAAGTCACCAGACTTCTGCCAGACACCCTGTGCTGCCACCAGAAGGGGACCCAAGATGGACATATGGCTGCTCATCTCAGCACTTTTGGAAAGAAAGAGTGGCATGACCTGCAGGGGTTCAGGACGCCATCTGAACACTCCCTCTTCAGTGGGCTCCTCCAGGTTGTGACCACAGGTGGCACACAACACAAGAAGAGAAGCACATGCTTCCAGGAAATGCCACCTGAGAAACACTTCTCCAATAAGGCACCCAAGTGTATGACCTACGCCAAGAAGAGTTCTCTTTCCAGAATTTACTCTCTGAATAAAAAACCTTCTCCAGGGAGGCACCCCAGTGTGTGACCAACACCAAGAACAGTTTGTTTCCACCGAATTCATCATCTGGTAAACCTTCTCTGGAAAGAACCCCAATCACCCATAAGAGCAGCTTGTTCCCCCAGAATACAGCCTATGAAAACAACTTCCCCAAGGAGTGATCACTATAGACACACAAGATGACAGGAGCTCATTCACCGGGATTCCATAGCCTGAACAGAACTTCACCAGGGGCCAGCCCCAGGGTAGGATGCCAGCCTCGATACACAACAACATCCTCCTGAGCTGGAAGAAATAATGAGCCTGGTGTGGTGGCACACGCCTTTAATCCGCACTCGGGAGGCAGAGGTAGGAGGATCGCCATGAGTTCAAGGCCACCCTGAGACTACATAGTGAATTCCAGGTCAGCCTGGACCAGAGTGAGACCCTACACCAAAAAAAAAAAAAAAAAAAAAAGAATAAAAAATAAAATTGTGTAAAATAAAAATAAAATAATGAATCCTCTAATTTTACAGTCCTTTAATCCCAGCACTTGGGAGCCAGAGGTGGAGGATCACCATGAGTTTGTTGTTTGAGACTCATCACAGATTCCAAAGCTTGGTCAAAGACCCTCAGCTAAAAAACCCCAAAAAAAAAAAAAAGCATCCCAACCTCCTCCAGTACTGCTCTCTAATCACTCCTCCTCTTGCCTCTGGCATACTTGTTCCATTAAGACCAGACTACAAACCTGGGTCTGGACCACAGTGAACCAGAAAACAAAACAAAACAAAATAACTCTAAATAAATAAATAAATAAAAAATAAAAGAATAAATCCTGTATATTTCAAAGTCCTTCCTTTCAGAGCCCCAAGGCAGCAATAGTGGCTTTGTGTGTGTGTGCAGGACTCATTTTAGAGCAAAGCTTGGTCACACTCAGCTAGGAAGTGTCCCAAAGGAAAAGCTGCATCCCATCAAAGGTCCAGTACTGCCCTCTAATCACTCATCCTCTTGCCTCTCCATACTTGTTCCATTAAGACCAGGTGACCTGGGCAACTGTCATGTTGATTCCTCAATTAACACCAACAACTCTTCCATCTCACAGTGAGTGACAGGCACAGACACCCCACTTAATTCAGCTCTTCTAGCTCAGCATGGCTGCAAGTGGAGCCTGTATCAGACCCATTTTACAGGGAGACACTGTGACTCTCAAAGGACAAAATCCTCAAAAGGTTGACAGTGGACTCACCACAGATCCAGTGGCCTCTGAGGCTGTCTCTGAAGAGTGACCTGGAAATCATGTTGATCCTCAGCTTCCTTTATTTTCGCAAGGCAGCAGGGACAGAATGGCTCAGTCAGGCACCCATGTGGCTCTTTTTTTTTCAAGGTAAGGTCTCACTCTAGCTCAGGCTGACCTGGAATTCACTATGTAGTCTCAGGGTAGACTCGAACTCACGGTGATCCTCCTACCTCTGCCTCCCAAGTGCTGGGATTAAAGGCGTGTGCCACCATGCCCGGCCCATGTGGCTCTTTTTCATATCTGAAGCACATGCCATCCCAGGGCCTATGTATCCAAAGTGTATTGGTCAGGATTCTCTAGAGGAACAGAACCTATAGAATGAATTGTATGAAAAGGGAATTTATTGGGATTACCTTACAACAGTCCAGCGATAGCAGGTTGCAGGCCTGAGAGTCAAGGAACCTGGTAGCTGCTCAGTCCTCGAGGCTGGATTTCTCAGCAGTCCTGATCCCGCACTGAAGGCCTGGAGGCATCCTGGAGAGATTGCTCTTCAGTCCACGCTGCTCTTCAGTCCACAATGTTAAGCAGCAAGCAGTACCTGCAGCCAGGTGGGGGGAGGAGATCCTTTCCTTCCCAGAGCTCATTTAGACAAAGCCCTCACCCAAGAGGGGCCGCCCATAGACAAAGGCCTCACCCAAGAGGGGCCACCCACTCTGGGGGAAGGGCTCACCCTGGGGAAAGGATTCCTGCTTTAGTTAATCCTTCCAGGAAGCAACCTCAGAGATCCACTTATGAGGAATGTCTGTGGATTCCTAAACAGATCAAGTTGTCACAAACTCAACCATCACACAAAGCTAGCGAGTGGGCCAGGTGACATAGAGATTATCTCCCTGTGGGCTCTCGGGAGCTACAAAAAGTAACTGGCAGAGAACAGAAGGCACTGACTCCCAAAATGGGTGGCCTTCCCCCCTGGGGCTCTTTGCTATCTCTCCAGCTTGGAGGCTCAGATGGGCCCAGCAGTGAGGAGTATCTGCCCATGGAAGACTCTTCCCCTTACTTTCCCTGTCACCAACCTCCAGTGTCTGCTGAGGGTTTTGCCTACTGTCCAGGGCTTCTTCCTCCCCCCCCAGCCCAGGAGGTCCAGACTCACTGCCCACGGGTCAAGTGAGTCAGAAGTGGGCCACAGTGCCTTTTCTGCAGGGACGATAGGCTGGGAATATGACTTAAGGCTGGAAGGACTATAAACACCTCAGTTTGGGAGAAGCTGAAGCTGGCAACAAGGAAGTGGAACTGAGGATCAGGTGAAAAGCCACTAAGCTTCATTGGGTTGATGGGTAAAAGCTATGGTGATGCACACCCTGCTCAGCTGGGTTTTCTTTTTTATTCTTTTAAAAGGTAATTTATGGAGATTAAGGCTACTGAGTGTGTGAGTAAACATGAATAAGAGGGACAGTGAGCATGTGTGACAGTTTTATGACCAAGATTCTCTGTGCTTGCAGATGTCTGCTGTGAAGTACAGCTGGTGGAGTCTGGAGGAGGCTTGGTGCTGCCTGGAGGATCCCTGAGAATCTCCTGTGCAGCCTCTGGACTCACCTTCAGTAACTACTGGATGAACTGGGTCCGCCAGGCTCCAGGGAAAGGGCTGGAATTAGCACAAATTAGCTACAGTGGTGATAGCACATACTACCCAGACTCTGTAAAGGGGCGATTTACCATCTCCAGAGACAATTCCAGGAACACTCTGTACCTGCAAATGAGCAATCTGAGGACACAGCCATGTATTACTGTGCAAGAGACACAGTTAAGGGACTTCAGTGTGAGTCCAGACATAAACCTCCCTGCAAGGGTCACCAGCAGGTGGCGCTCAGCACACGTTAAACACAGGTCAGTCCCAAAGCAGGTGCAGCAGACATGTTAAGGGTTGGCATCTGGTTTCTGATGTACTTCTCCATCTCACAGTTTCTCCAAACATCCCCTTTATGTTTATGGTCTTTAGTAATCTGTGATGGCTCTGATAATAAAGATTCTGATTTTGTTGTGATTTAATATGTAAATGATATATTTTTGCATGATCTAACTATCGCATGTCATCTATGAGGGAAGAAAACTCATGGTCACTAGGAACAAATCCTGAAGAAGTTGAGGGAACACTGATAAATCTTTTCCCATAATACTCAGGACAGGGTCTCAGTCCTAATACTCTGGTTACAACAGTGTTTAGGAATCAGTGGGAAACCAAGATCAACTTTGGGGCCAGATTCAGTGGCCCTAAAACCTTGCAAGTCTAAAATCTTCCCTCCTGATGATTGTGCTTATCTGCACAAAACTGAATAAGTTGCATGTTAGCTAATTATTTTTCTAACACATTTACTGTGATTTTCATATTTCATTTTTTCTTTGTTCCACCAAAATTGCAATTTACAATTCCTGTGGTCTAAACCCAAGGTGCTGTTGCTTAATTGGATCTCAAGAATAGCCTTCTGTGGCTGCTATTGTAGTTTGGAAAAGTCTAATGGGACTTGCTCAGTTTCCATTTTCTTGCACCCAACTTTTATCTACTATGTATGGATGCTGTTGGGAAATGAAATGGGCATAGTAGTCTGTGGGTAAGAATGATAGTTAAGGGCTGGAGAGATGGCCCTTGCCTGCAAAACCAAAGGACCTAGGTTTGATTCCCTGGGACCCACATAAGCCAGATCCACAAGGGGGATCATGCATCAGGAGTTTGTTTGCAGTGGCTGGAGGCCCAGTCATGCCCATTCTCTCTCTCTCTCTCTCTCTCTCTCTCTCTCCCTCCCTCCCTCCCTCAAATAAATAAATATTTTTTAAAGGATTAGAGTTAAGACAGTGGTGTAGAGATATGACTTACCTTGCTCTGTGCAACTGTCATGTTGTCACCTTCATCATGTGTCACTTTGCTGAATCAACCAGATCGGACAGTGCATATGCTGTGTGCACTGGGAGATTGCTCTATGAACTCTCTCATTATGGTTCCACTGATCACTATCAGTCTGGAACTGTTTCTAGTACATGAAGATCTGATCTCAGGTGACCCTCTGGGACACTGACTCTGTCTTCTCTCAATCTCTCTCTGGCATTCCTATAATGCAAACTTTTAACTTTTTTTTTTCTAAACACATAATTAATGAGAAGAACCAAGTTGCATTAAGATTACACACACACACACACACACAGAGAGAGAGAGAGAGAGAGAGAGAGAGAGAGAGAGAGAGCCATCCAGTAAGCTTAGACAAGCAATACCTATGCAAAGGGATTTTCTCTTTTTCATTTTCACTTCCCAAACCTATTGTATACTACTGTGAATCTTAAAGAATGGTTCTCTCTTGTGTTTACCTAGAAAATCCACACCAACATACACAGAGGTTTTGTTTACTTTTTTGTGTTTCTCAGTAATTTTATATCAAAGTCAACCACCACAGTCCCATCCCTTATCAAGTGACATTCACACATTGCACTAGCTTTCCATTCTTGGAATCAAAATGCTCAAATGCATGTAACATGCAAAATGTATACAGCCCAAATTCTGGAGTCACCACCATCTTAACAGTCCTGCCATCATTCCAAAGTCCAAACACATAATGTCCTATGTGTTATTGGAAATTTTATTGCTGGTTCAATCTCTGTATTCATTATTAGTATTGTTATTAGTATTCATGATTAGGTTACCTTATTCTATTGTTCAATTTTAGTAGGCATAATACTGCTGGAGAAATTTGAAGAGTTCACAAGATATGCAGTCCCTTCTGTTCATGGATGGAGAGGAATCAATATTAAAGAAATGTACACACCTAAAAGAAATGTACAGATTCAGTATATTTCCATAAAAATAGAAATGCAATTCTTTTTCTTTTTCTTTTCTTTTCTTTTTTTTTTTTTTTGGTTTTTCGAGGTAGGGTCTCACTGTAGCTCAGGCTGACCTGGAATTCACTATGTAGTCTCAGGGTGGCCTCAAACTCTCAGCAATCCTCCTACCTCTGCCTCCCGAGTGCTGGGATTATAGGTGTGCACCACCATGGCTGGATAATTCTTCAGAGTACTATTAAAGAAGCTCCAAAATTTAAATTGGCATGGCAATCATCCCCTCAAATAGCCAACAATGGACCCAAAGTCAACACCTTTAGTAATCACTCAACCAGACCTAAAGGCATGACAGAACCATCCAGCCTCAGACCTAAACAGGAAAACTTGCCTAGAGGCTTTCAGAAAACATGACCTTCTGAATACTGCATTCTCCCTGTTCTTAAATATTTTATTATTTATTTATTAGAAAGAGAGAGAGAGAGAGAGAGAGAAAGAAAGAAAGAAAGAAAGAAAGAAAGAAAGAAAGAAAGAAAGAAAACAAGAAAGAAAGAAAAAAAGAGAGAAAGAAAGAGTGGGTGCACCAAGGCCTCTAGCCACTGCAAATAAACTCCAGATACATGTGCCACTTTGTGCATATGGTTTATGTGTGTACTGGGGAATCAAACTTGGGTCCATAGGCTTTTCAGGCAAGCACCTTAACTGCTAAGCCATCTCTCCAGCTCATTCTCCCTGCTCTTTAATTGGCCTTCATTCATCTATCCATTCATTTTAAGGACATCATAGTAAGCCTTGTATGCCTTCTATATACTTTACTTCCATCTGAATTAGAGACTACATAGAACATTTTGTAAGTTTATTCTCATAAAATTTCTGACTATCTATTTTACAAATAGGTGGAAATATGTTTAGCACATCATCATACTTATCAACTAAAAGTGAACAATATAGTAGTCATTGATGTATTAATTATTAATATATTGCAGTCATTTCTTTTACTTCCCAAAATACCACATACTAATTAACAACCTCAATTTTTGCTCTTCACTTTTATGGTGATATTCAAGATGACCCCCAAATCTATTTTAGATACATATGTACTTGTACATATATTCATTTTATATATTCATTTATTTATTTTTATTTATTTATTTATTTTGAGAGAGACACAGAGAGAGACAGAGAGAGAGGGAGAGGAAGACAGATGGAGATGGGTGTGCCAGCAGCCTCTCAGCTGCTGCAAATGAAATCGAGATGCATGCGCCCCCTTGTGGTCAAGTTTGGCGTTACACCCTTGCATCACTTTGCATCTGGCTAAACATGGGACCTGAAGATTGGAACCGCTGGAGATTGGAACCAGCGTTCTTAGGCTTAGGAGGCAGGCGCCTTAACCGCTAAGCCATCTCTCCAGCCATTATTTATTTATTTAAGAGTGACAGACAGAGAGAGAAGGAGGTAGAAAGAGAGAGAGAGAGAGAATGGGCACATTAGGGCCTCCAGCCACTGCAAACAAACTCCAGATGCATGTGCCACCTTGTGCTTTTTCCCTCACCACCGGCAGGTAGAGCAAAAGAGAGAGAGAGCCGGGCCAGCCGTTTCTCTCTTGAGGCTGAGCGAGAAGACAGGTGTCGGCAACTCAAACCTCCCCAAATCACCGGGGAAAAGAAAACCACATTGAGTCGCGGAGAAACGTCTAAACAGCGAAACTCGTCGTTTATTGTCAGGGGGGAGATATTTATGTACTTTGAGGAAGGGGGTGGGAAGAGGGGATGAGAGAAAGGTATAAGGGCCAATATACTTTGAGGAAGGGGGCGGGAAAAGGGGATGAGAGAAAGGTATAAGGGCCAACAGTATTTCATCACGTCAGCAGCAGCTGGGTGGGGCCAGCAGTTTCAGCTTGGGTGGAGGTGCTGAGTCAAGGGCAGGTACTCAGGCTCGACTAGGCCTTACCGGAATAGGCCAAGATTGGCTGGGCTAACCACTCGGCTTCACACCGGGCAGAGCCCAACATCTCCCCCTTTTGTTTTTGTAAGAACGGTGGATGGCATAGTCCCTGTCCTAGGTTGTTCCCCTCTGGGAACCTTACCCGTCTCTGGGCACTATGCCTCTAGCCCGTTGACCACTCCACGCCCTGTCTTAGGTTGCCTCAGCCTGTCTGAGAGCTTACCCGTCGTTGGTTCGATGGAGGGCGGGGGAGGGATGTTAGGTGGATAGCCAGTAAGTGGAAAAGCCATTGTCTTTGAGTCGCAAACCTGTGGTGCCTTGGCCTGATGAAGTTTAATTGCCTCAAGCTGTTGGTGAATGAATTGTGTAATCTTATTAATTACACAGGGCCCGAGAGTGAGGATAAGAAGAAGGAGGGGTTCAGGGGAGGGAGATGGTAGGGTAAAGAGCAAGAAGAAGGAGGGGTCCAAGGGGGAGGGAGAAGGTGGAATAGAAAGCCATGTAAGCTCGTCTACAGCAGGTTGTCTTAGGAGTCCTGACTCCTCTTCTGTAAATCTCTCTGGAGCTTTTCTGGCTTCATTCAGGTCTAGTAGCATCCATACCTTCAGTTGTTCCTGGGGAAGAAATAGAGGCATAGTTCTCAGGGTGTGACACTCCCTGGAAGATTGATTATTATCATCCCCTTGTTGGGGTAAATATTTTAAGTCTCTTGCCGGTACCCAAATAGGTCTTTTTTTCCTCTTGAGGAAAGACACATCCAAATCCTCTCCCTGCTGTGAGGAGGGGGTCTGGTCCCCTCCAGGCCCCAGTTAATGGGTCCCCCATTTGACCCAGATGGAGCTGTAGGTGACAGCTGAGGTCCAATGTTTTTGAAAGGGGACAAGTGTCTATCTTCTTTAGAAAAATTTAAAATATTTAGGGTTAATAATGCCTTTTTTAGTTGGTCATGTGGGGGTAGAGATTCCCCCTTTTGTTTTTGTAATTGAGATTTGAGAGTTTGATGATATCTTTCCACGATGGCTTGGCCCCGCGGGTTATATGGGATGCCTGTGGAAAGTGAGATTTTTCAGGTTTGGAGGAAATCTATAAAAGTTTTGTTTACGAAGCAGGGACCATTATTGGTTTTGATTTGATCTGGCAATCCAAGGGTGGCAAAGCATTGAAGCATATGGCTAATAGCATGTTTAGTTTTTTCCCCAGCATGTGCTGATCCTGTGACCTCATGGGAGATAGACTTTATGGGTATAGACTTTTCTCCCCTCCTTAGGGGAGGGTAAACAACTAGGGAAGCTCCCAAGCGCCCCCCATCAGTGAATACAGTAAGAAAATCAGGGTTGGGTTTAGATAAAAAAAGTCTGGGGGGTCTCCATTCCAACCTAGAGAAGGAGCTCATCCATTTATAAGGACCATAGTGACAATCAATTATACCCAGAAACCCCTCGAGGGCAATAGCAACCCTGTTGTTATTTCTCTGAAGCCAAGTGAAGTCTGTTACCTTAAAGGGGGTGACAATGACATGAGGCTCCATGCCAAACAATCGGACAGAGGTGTCCCTGTCCTTTATAATGCAGTCTGTAATCTGGTTAGTTATAGAGTAAACTCTGGGGACTCCACCAAGGGAGAGGTGAATCCATTGGATGGGTTCTCCTTCCTGGGCCAACAGCGCAGTGCATAATGTTTTCCCAGAGAAAATATAGAGGGAGATAGGTAAGTTAGGATCAAACCTCTTTAGGACAGCAGCATCAATGGCCCATTGTACCTTATGTAGAATTTGTTTATGATGAGGGGGCGAGGTTATCTGAGAGGAGAGAGTAAGACTCTTTAAGAGGTCAAATAAAGGGGACAGTTTCTCAGTAGTTATGGGTATCCAGGGCCTCATCCAATTAATTTCTCCCAGCACCTTTTGGAGTTGAGGCAAAGTATAGGATTTTTGAATATGGAGTTGGGGTTTGACAGGAGAGACAGTATTAAGGAATAACCTGGAGCCCAAAATCTTGAAGGGAGAGGCAGTTTGAATCTTTTCTGGAGCCACCTGTAAAATGGCAAGGCATTTAGCAGTGAGGTCTTGGAGATCAGATGGGTTGGAATGACCTAAAATAATAATAATAAAACATTAGGTTGATTAATCAAGGAAGAAAAGATATGAGACATGTATTGTTAGGGTTAATCCAGGGCTGACAGCTAGCAGTTTTTTATGATGTTGAAACTTATAGATCTAGGGCAAGTTTTATATTGGCAGAAGTTGGCCTGTCTTTGTAGAGCCATGAAAGAGAGAAAAAGAAATTAATTAGTTACATAGTACCTATAGCAAAATTATTGTAGTCAAGTCACAGTAAGCTTTAGGAATTTTTGTTAGGTACACTTTGTATATCTTTATAATGAAATTTTAAACCATTATTACACCTTAAAATTGGCCCCCAGTGACATTGTCTTTAGTAAGGCAATTGTAGATGTAAACTATAAATTAATAAAATATTGAATATATTGGGGGACATATATTTAAATTATTATATTTTGTCCCTGGCTTTTAATAAATTTATAATAACAGTAACAATAATACTTGGTATAAGGCATAGTAAGGAGAGAGAAAACAATTTAAATTTAACCATCATTAGCATCATTAAACTTTTATAGTAACTAGAGATTGACAGTTTTTAGTTTTTAGGTTTTTTTTTTTTTTTTTTAAATTTTGTCCCTCCAGTTGGGCAGAGCTGCCAGAGAAAACTTTAATCTTAGGCCAACATTGTATTACCGATTGAGTTAGTTGGGCTTAGTATGAATTGAGGTAGGCAGGTAGGGAGAGAATGGGCGTGCCAGGCCTCCAGCCACTGTTTACATGGGTACTGGAGAATTGAGCCTCGAATCAGGGTCCTTAGGCTCTACAGGCAAGTGTTTAACAATTAAGCCATCTTTTTATCTTTATGTTAATGGGAAGGCAGCGAAGGGTGGGACAATGGTGTGTAGGATATAGCCATATAGACTTGAAAAATAGGGTTTTTTACCTCTAGCAGGGCAATATGAATGTCTTTAGCTGTTTTTTTTTTTTTTTTTTTTTTTTTTTTTTAAGTAAATACTTTGGGCCCATGGGACACTTAGTTAAGAGCATAGAGGGAGCGTCTAGAGGCAAAAGGGGCGGGGACGGCAGCGGCTTGTCTCATGGCCTCATGGCGGATTGCCCGCCCGTTCCTAAGATATTTTTAAAGCAAGTTAGGAGTCCGCCCATCTGCCTCCTTGTTGTTTGGTTGGCCTTTTATTTATTTATTTTTGATAAAAGTGACCAAAAGTGACGCCTGGAGGTGCGGGCGAGGCGCAGCCAGTGAGGCTCGGGGCAGTGCTCGGGCCCGGGCCGGAGTTGTCCCATTCGGCCCGCTCCCCGCAGGAATGTCGGTGGAGCCTGGCGGACCAGTGACTTGTGCTCCACGCCCGTGAGGAAAGTTAACCTCGGTTTGTATTTGATCACAGTTTACATTTACAGAAAGCTACATGGAGGAGCTGTCCTTCATCAGGGATTTGAGCACATTTGCCTTAGGTAGTAGTTAGGGGCTGAAAAGAGCTGAAAAGATAGTTGCCGGGTGGCGGCTTGGGTGGCGGCCTTTGGAGAAAAGAGATTTTAAAAGTCAGTTTTAGTTTTTTCTTACAGTTTTTAAGGGCAAAAATGAACTTTTTCCTGGAAGAGCCTTTAAGGTTGGCAATTAAGGCAAGGAGGACTGAATTAATCCATGGGGCTAAAATAAAAGTTTTGTCCCAAGAGCCACACTGTAGGAGGAGTAGGGCAATAGTAATATATATGAGTACAATATAAGCATAAAGTCCCAAAAAATAGGTAATCATGTTGTAGAATTTTTTTTTTTTTTTTAAGATGGTGCCCCCACTCCAATGAGGGGGTAGGACACTTTGAGAGTTCTCCAGGTTTGTCCACGTGGTGAGCCTCCTCTAGGTTTGTCCACGTGGTGAGTTTTCTTTTTTTAGGTCTACCCACGTGGTGAGTTTCTTTTTTAGGTTTGTCCACGTGGTGAGTTTCTACCCACGTGGTGAGTTTTGTTTTTAGGTCTGCCCACGTGGTGCTTCTAAGATGGCGCCCCCATTCACATGGGGGCAGGACAAAAATGGCGGCACCACAGAAGTGGTCTGTCGGAAACCCAAAAATGAGAGGAAAGAGAAAAGAACAAGAGATGTTGAAGTTTGGGACGGAGTTTTTTTATTTAAATGAGGAGGCAAAGCGTTTAAAGTCTCCTTTAGGTCTGTCCACGTGGTGTGTCCGCCATGAACGTACTCGTTTAGAAATGGCGGCAAACCGGAAATGGAAGGAAAGAGAAAGGAAGTTGAAGTAAGCACAGATTATAGAAGTAAAGATTAGAATATTAAATATGAAGATTACCTCATTACTTATGAGGATACACCCGTCAGCAGTCCGATTAGCTCGTCAGCTTAATGTTGAATTTTTCCTTCGTCACGTCAGCAGTCCGTAGTCCGTTTTGAATCCTCATACGTCCTCACATGGGGCAGTGGTTGTTGTGCCCCACGTCTGGGCGCCAAAATGCCGGGCCTTTTTTCCCTCACCACCGGCAGGTAGAGCAAAAGAGAGAGAGAGCCGGGCCAGCCGTTTCTCTCTTGAGGCTGAGCGAGAAGACAGGTGTCGGCAACTCAAACCTCCCAAATCACCGGGAAAAGAAAACCACATTGAGTCGCGGAGAAACGTCTAAAGCGAAACTCGTCGTTTATTGTCAGGGGAGATATTTATGTACTTTGAGGAAGGGGTGGGAAGAGGGGATGAGAGAAAGGTATAAGGGCCAATATACTTTGAGGAAGGGGGGGAAAAAGGGGATGAGAGAAAGGTATAAGGGCCAACAGTATTTCATCACGTCAGCAGCAGCTGGGTGGAGGCAGTTTCAGCAAGGGCAGTACTAGGTGCTGAGTCAAGGGCAGGTACTCAGGCTGCCATGACTAGGCCTTTTTCAAGAGTGTCGGCCTACTGTCTGAATAGGCCAAGATTGATAGAAACCTTTATCTTTGGAGATAACCTAAAAGATATAACCCTAAAAAGGAGTAAGAGGGGAGCACCTGAAAAGTAGGGCCCTGGAGAGAGTGGGATGAAGTCTAAGCTTAAAAGAATTTTTTTCTATCTCGATCCTGTAACTCCCAGTACCAGAGATTGGTTTCTACCCACATTGAGCTATTGGTTGGAGAGACCTACGAGGTCCCCAAATCAAGACAGCTTTCTGTCAAATCACTTGATTACCAGCCTGAGGCTAAAGGTAAGACCCTGTTGCTGAAGATACCATAGGCTGCTAACACAGAGCATAGAGAGACCTGGCTGGAATCCAGAAGAAAGCCAGTCCCCAGACAGTTAGCCCATCTAGTGCTGGAAAGTGCTACATGAGCTACTGGGGGAAAGTGGCCAACTAGAGGTCTAACCTACTCAGAAGCAACATCCTGACAGGATGTACATGCCAGTGCAATTGTGGCACACAGCTGAATAGTAACAATTAATAATAAATAAATATTTATTTGAAAGAGACAGAGGTGGAGAGCAAGAGATAGAGAGAGAAGGGGGAGAGAGCAAGAATGGGCATGCCAGGTCCTCTAGCCACCCTAAAGGAACTTCAGATGCATGCACCACTTTGTGCATCTGGCTTTACATGGGTACTGGAGAATTGAACCCAGGCCATCAGACTTTGAAAACAAGGGCCTTTAACTGCTGAGCCATCTCTTCAGCCATCTTTTCCTTTTTAAAAAAAAATTTATTGATAACTTCCATAGGTATAGACAATATACCATAATCATAATCTTCTCTCACAATTCCTGTTTTCCCCTCCCAAATTCCTCTCCACTGAATCCCTTCTTCTTTCCAGTTAGACTCTCTTCTCTTTTACTGTCATTATATTTCCCTCCCATTATGCAGGTCTTGTAGAGATAGTATCAAATGAGCAGTCTGAGATCTGAGGACATATTTTGTGAAAGACCCCAGAGGACTTTGTTAGAACTGGGCTACTGGCATAAGGGCTGGCTCCATCATATTGTCCAGGCCCAGAGAGTTTAAGCAGGGTTAAATTTGTAATGGACTATTATTGGTCACAAGAAGGGGACCACCCCATACAATGATTGGCCAGCCAAACCCTTTAAACCCCCTACACTTCCTTGAATAAATGAGTTTGCAGCAGCTCGCCCTCTGCCTGTTTCCACTCAACTCCCGGAGTCTGTGTTGTGACTCCACGCCTCTCACCCCCTACTTGGCAGAGACCCTGCCGTCCCTCCTGGGCTGGCCCTAGGAGGGACTCCAACAATGGCTTCTGGGGCTAACTTTATCTATCCCTCCCCTTTGTTTTAGAGAAAACATGTATGTTCGTGAGAGAGAATTGGTGTGGCAGGACCTCCACATCATTGCTAAGACACAATGATGGCCAGCTAGACAAAGGACACTGTGACCATGGAGCAAGTTTTCAGATGCCAGGCTGCAGAAACAGTGAGACCTGAGCTTAGCTTGCATTTTCTTTGTATGAAAAGCATTCTGAGTAATAGATGACAGGTATACTCAGGAGGAAGTTTCTCCTCTAGGTAATACTAGGTTTCTTTTTGGTATCCTTATGCCTTTATCATGTCACTCTCTTTTGGCTTATTTCATTTTCAAAGTGACATGGAAAGCATCACAAGAATGGAAACAAAAAGGCATGTCTCAGCTGGGTGTGGTGGTGCACGCCTTTAATCCCAGCACTCGGGAGGCAGAGGTAGGAGGATTGCCGAGAGTTCGAGGCCTCCCTGAGACTACATAGTTAATTCCAGGTCAGCCTGGACCAGAGTGAGACCCTACCTCGCAAAACCAAAAAAAAAAAAAAAAAAAAAAAAAAAAAAAAGCATGTCTCAGAGACATGGTATTGAACGACTGCCTTTTGTCAAAATTCACACAGCATTTCACCACCATTTGCATGCAGGAGAAAAGTCACCATTTTCCTGAGACTTTGATATTATCACTTCTAGGTTTGGTTAGATCAAAGTGTTTTAATATAGTTTCCCCATCTATCCTAGAGTTAGTTAAATTGATATGTAGAGATGTGAATAAAGCTACTATACATATCTAGGTGAAATTTCTTGTGTGGCGATAGTTCCATGACACTCTGGTACATATCTAACAGACATACTAGATTATATGATTAAACAACCTGCACGTTTGCATCAATTGCCTCCAGAAATTCTTGTGAAGGGAAAGTCATTCATTTGACCACATCTGCATATATGGGGGATTCTAGAGTTCAGAGAGGCTAGATGGGAGAAGCTCAAATTGCATTTAACAGACCTGGAAAAGCCAAGCCAGCACTCAGAATGTTGAGTGACATACTAGAAGCAGAGCCTTAGATAAGAAAAGGAGAGAGAGAGGAAGAAGGAGAAAGAGAAAATGAGTGTGCCAGGGCCTCTAGCCACTGCAAACAAACTCCAGATGCCTGCGCCCCCTTGTGTATCTGGCTTATGTGGGCCCTGGGGAATTGACCCGGGGTCCTTAGGCTTCGCAGGCAAACACCTTCACCCCTAAGCCATTTCCCCAACTCTGAATTTCATTTAAAAAAAATATTTATTTGCAAATAGAGAGGGGGGGATAGAGAGAAATCTCAGCAGAGAGACAAGTGAGAGCACCTGGGCCTCTTATAGCTGCAAAGGAACTCCAGATGCATGGGCCACTTTGTGCATCTGGCTTTATATGGGACTGGGGAATTAAACCTAGGTGACAGGCTTTGTAAGAAAATGCCTTTAATCTCTGAGCCATCTCCCCAGCCCAGAAAAATGGCCACTGGATATTACCTCCCACAAAGTGGCTTGTACAATCCTTCCACCCTCTCTCTTCTGCAAATTTTCTAAGCTGCTGAGAGCTAAACACTAAAGTAGACTTAAAATACACACACCAAGGCTCAGGGAATAACCCCTTTAAGGCTACTTCATAGGCAGTTTGCAAAGCAATTTTGTCCATTTTCAAGACCTTGTTCTTTTCATAAAACATAGGAATACAGTATAAAGACTTAAATAATTTATATATTTGATAGTCTTTTATAAAATCAAACTAGATCTACTTATAAAAACAAATCTTGAACTGAGCATGGTGGCACACACCTTTAATCCCTGCACTCTACAGGCAGAGTTATGAAGATTACAGCAAGTTTGAGGCCACCCTGAAATTACATAAGGAATTCCAGGTCAGGCTGGGCTAGCAGGAGAACTTACCTTGAAAAACAAAACAAACAAACCAAAAATCCCTGGGAAATGTAAATACAGAATATCACCATGATTGTGGAAAGCTGGTCCATGAAATATCACAGGCCTGAGATTGTTTTTCAGAGTTGCATAGAAGTCATAAAAGAGGTAGCTGTGTCTGAGGTAAACTAATTCACTTGGGATCACAAAACATTTTACAGATGTCCACCTGTTCCTGTATTTTGATGAGTTTAAACAACAACGTGGCTTGACTTGGATCCTGTGACTCAACTAGATCCACTGTTCCCATTTTCCTAATGGCTGCATTGAAATTGAAAATGATAATATCTATAAGACCTCTCTAGTGCTGCCATTTCCCAGGCTCTTTTCTAACACAAACAAAATTTCAAAATGGAAAATATAACCTTTTCCACCTTGTCTGTAGTTACTTTACACAGTTTAGAAAATTGAAAGGTAGTATCTATTCCAGAATCAACAACAACTAGCAGGCATAATAATAATCATAATGTCAAAAGTTAAAATGATATCAACATATATATTCATTGAGCCAAGAACTGCTATAAGTACATACTCAAGTCTCATAACAACATTGTGAAGTAGAAACTATTATTATCCCCATGCCATGGAGGAAGAAAATGAGACACAGTGAGACCAAAAAATTATTTAAGGTCACACAGCTAATGAGGCTTGAGTCTAATATAGTAACAGAGACTGAGTATCCTGCTAGGCACAGAAAGCAAAATCCATTAGATATTTACTCAGATGAACTATGTGTTTATGCATTTTTTTCTGATCCCTTCCTATTATCTTTTCCTTATTTTTTCTGTTCTTATCATTTCAAATTAACATTTCCCTAGTAGATACTCAGCGAAGCTAAAGATACCACTAAAATTAGAGAAAGTTCTTTAAGTTTCCTCAAGGAGTAGGAAGACTTCTGTTTTCCTTAAGTGTTTTTCTTCTCTCTTAATGCTCATTGCAGTGATTCTTATCTTTTACAGATTGGAAATCAGTTATTCACAGGTAGATGGTTCATCCTGGTGTTGCCATGGAAATTTAGATCAATGCCCCAAGCCAGGCCCCCACTTCTACATTTTGTTGATAAGAAAGGGTGTACACTAATCCTTGTCAAACACTATCATCAACTGTCATGGCTAATCTCACCAGGGAGCCATATATTCGGGAATGTGAGCAACTAATTTTCTCAGTTTATTTAACATTTCAGTTTTGTTCAGTAACAGTTTAATTAAACTTAAAGGGGGAAATGTCAATAGCAAAACTGCACATAATCTCTAGAGAATTCACTGAAAAGAAAAAAAAAGAATTCACTGTTGTCGAGCAGAAGAATGATGTAATGCAGTGTGAAAGGTAGTCACTAGTTGTCTACAAGGTAAATACCTTTTTTTTTATTATGTAGAAATTTTGTATGCACACATCATGTGTTGCTACCATTTCTTCCTCCTTGTCCCCATTCCACTGAGGGCTCTCCTCAGTGGGATTGTTAATATTCACCATGGGGTTGTGGGTTATGAGAGCAGCAGTCAGTCAGTGTGTGTGGCAAGGGGACAATGCCTCTGAATGTTCATGCCTATGGACAGTCTTCTCTACACCTGTCAATGAGGTAGGTAATTCCATAAGTGCTATTTCATTTACTTCTCACAATAATTCCATAAATGTGGTGGTGAGTTTTTTAACAAGATAAGTCAATTAAGGCCCAATGACATGAAATCATATACTGTAAATGGGATACTTAGCAAGCAACCCTCCAAAGCTAGCACCTCCTGAGTGTGTCTGATTCTCTCCTTACAACTGGGCTGAGACTGTATCTTGAGCTTATTTGCCATCTACTATCTTGATTTTATGCAGGACATAAATGGGGCCAATGAAAAGAACCTGCAAGGGACCAAATTTGCATTCATTTTGGTATAGCCATTTCTAACAGTCCAGAAGCAGATGGCATAGACATATCTTGGGATGTAATCCATGTACTGACACTGGAAGTGTTCCCAGAGAGGTAGTAGTGGTAGCATTGGGCAAAGAGACTTGTTTCAGTGCTTGCTAGATGTTGGAGAAGGGATTCCGGAGTTTACTGTATGATTGGATCACGTCATCAAAGACCCTACACAACAACTACCAGAGAAACCTGTTCATCCAAAGCTGGGTACCTGTAGCAAGCTAAACAAGAGAAAGCATGCTCTGACAGTGTCAGTAACAGCTGAAAAGAGAGGAATTATTGAAGTATTTCTAGGATTTAGAGTTGGTAACTGGTCATATGATAGTTTCAGGACAGAAAATTTTAAGTATGACTCTTAAAAATTCTAGTCTGAATTTTTGAATGAGGTGAGTTGCTGGAAGTCAGTCATCTTATCTTTGGGACACATGACCCATAGAGATTGACTGTTAAAATAGTGTGAGTTAAAAAAAAAATCCCAGCACTCGGGAGGCAGAGGTAGGAGGATCGCCGAGAGTTCGAGGCCACCCTGAGACTACATAGTTAATTCCAGGTCAGCCTGGACCAGAGTGAGACCCTACCTTGCAAAACCAAAAAAAAAAAAAAAAAAAAAAAAAATCCCTAAAACGCAAAGAACTTCAGAGACCAGAGGAGCTAAGAAGACATGATGACTAAATAGAATGAACCATTTTGGATTGAATCCTGAAAATGAACAAGGCAATTAGTGGAAATTTAGTAAAATCTGAGAAAGAATATAGCTTAGACAGTAATGTTCTTAACTTAGTATTGACAAATGTAGTGCACTATAAAAGATATTAACTTTAAAGAGAATTGAATAAGTTAAAGGTATAGGGGAACTAGTTGTATTATTTGTACAACTTTTTTTTTTTTTTTTTTTTTTTTTTTCGAGGTAGGGTCTCACTCTGGTCCAGGCTGTCCTGGAATTAACTATGTAGTCTCAGGGTGGCCTTGAACTCTCGGCGATCCTCCTACCTCTGCTTCCCAAGTGCTGGGATTAAAGGCGTGCGCCACCACGCCCGGCCCTATTTGTACAACTTTTTAATGAATAAGATAATATGAAAACTTTTAGTTAATTTTTTTCAAACTGAGGTTCATTTGCCCTGCCCTTCACGGTTTGCTTCAATTGATCTATTTTGTCATAGTTTGATGTGTCTTCTAATGTGTGGTTGTTTAATTTCTTATCCTGACCTGGAAAGCACCTCAGAGCTGATCTAGTCCAAACTGTGTTTCTATTTAATATATCTATATGGAAATAAGTGGTGAGATTTTGTTGGGTTGTAGCAGTTATATCAATCTTTATTTCATTATATTTGCTCTAATTTTTAATAAAAATTATTTATTTATTTTCAAGGAGAGAGAGAGAGAAAGAGAGAGAATGTAGTGCACTAGGACCTCTAGCCAATGCAAATGAACACTAGATGCATGTGCCATTTTGTGCATCCAGCTTTTCGTGGGTACTAGGGAATCGAACCTGGGTCATTAGGCTTTGCAGGCAAGAGCCATAACTTCTGAATTATCTCTCCGTTTTAAATTTAGAGCCACTGTTGTAGTTTCTGTACATTTCAGCTCCCTTTTTTTTCACCTACATGGCAGCATACTATTGGGTTGCTATGTAAAAATTCCAAATTACCCGGCCCAATCCAGGATAAGGTTACTGTTAGGTTGAGATGGGCTCCCAAGATGGAGTCACCATGGATTGGGAGACAGTGGAAGGAGATCAGCATGAGTTCGATGCCAGCCTGAGACTCCCTAGTGAATTCCAGTCAGCCTGGGATAGAACGAGACCTTACCGTGAAAAAATAAGAGTCTCTTTCTCTCTCTCTCTCTTGTCTCTCTCTCTCAATCTCTAGCCCTCATTTTACTTTTTTTCCCCTTCCAGGTTGACCTGGAATTAACATGTAGTCTCAGGGTGGCCTCTACTCTTGGTGATCCTCCTTCCTCTGCCTCCCTAGTGCTGGGATTAAAAGTGTGTGTCACCATGCTGGGCTTTTTTGGTTTTTTGTTGTTGTTGTTGTTTGTTTGTTTGTTAATTTGTTTGTTTTATTTGGTGTTTTGAGGTAGGGTCTCGCTGTAGTTCAGGCTGACCTGGAATTCACTATGTAGTCACAGAATGGCCTTGAACTCATGGTGATCCTCCTATTTCTCCCTCCCAAATGCTGGGATTAAAAGCATGCACCACCAGAACCTGAGTCCCTTGGCTTTGCAGGCAAGTGGCTTAACCACTAAGCCATCTCTCCATCTCCAGGATTAATTTTTTACCTTCTTGGTTTTTCGAGGTAGGGTCTCACTCTAGCTCAGGCTGACCTGGAATTCACTATGTCATCTCAGGGTGGCCTCGAACTCACGGCGATCCTCCAACCTCTGCCTCCTGAGTGCTGGGATTCAAGGTGCGCGTCAATAAGCCTGGCACTCCAGCTCTTTTTTTAAAAGTTATTTTATTTTTGTTAATTTATTTGCAAGACAGGCATATAGAGAGATAATTTAAAATTATTTTACCCGCTATATGCTTCTGTTTTCAGATGTATTGTAATGTTATCTTCAGATGTATGCTTAAACTGTGTGTGTCGGCACACACTTGTAATCCAATTATTCTGGAGACTGAGGCTGGAAGAGAGTTTGAGACTATCCTGGGATACAGAGCATGACCTACTCTAAACAAATGATAAACAAACCAAAATAGAAGTGCGAAGTGTGGTTTCTGTTGCGGTTTCAATGGGAACTGTCCCCCACAGGCTCAAGTGTTTGAACACTTGGCGTCCACCAGGTGGCACTGTTTTAGGTGGTTTGGAACCTTTGGCACTGTGACCTAGCTGGAGGAAGGTGGAGAATGGGACTTGGAAAGTAGTACCCCACCTCTGGTTCTGACCCAAGCTCTCAGCAGGGGTCAAGCCCCTGCTGTCATGGATGTGTTAGAGCTTTCAAGAAAGTTTGAGAAAGTGGTTAAGGTGTTTGCCTTCCAAGCCTAGGAACCCCAATTCAATTGCCCAGTTCCCATGTAAGCCAGATGCACAAGGGGGCACATGTGTCTTGGGTGTGTTTGCAGTGCCTGGAGGCCCTGCTGTGCCCATTCTCCCTTTCTCTCTGCCTCTTCCTCTCTCTCTCCCTCTCTCTCAAGTAAATAAATAAATAAAATATTTTTTAAAACATCACCTAACAGTCAAGAGGATGTTAGGTCAGACACACAGGTGGACAATGCAAGGATTCATATTAGTTCTAGAAAGTTCGACTTTGAATCTGACCATCCCGTCTCTCCACAATCAGAAGTTCTATCCTGCTTTTTAGGAACTTTGGTTCACAAAGACAATGGGTTAAAAAGGGCATCTGGGGTGGGAAAGATGGCTTAGCGGATAAGCATTTGCCTGTGAAGCCTAAGAACCCCTGTTTGAGGCTCGATTCCCCAGGGCCCAGGAAAGCCAGATGCACAATTTGGTGCATGCATCTGGAGTTTGTTTGCAGTGGCTAGAGACCCTGGTGCACCGATTCTCTCTCCCTCTCTCCTTCTCTTTGTTGCTCTCGTATAAATAATTCAACAAATATTAATTTTTTAAAAAAAAAGGAAGACTGGGCCTGGAAAAATGGCTCAGCGGTTAAGGCAAGTGCTTGTAAAGCCTAAGAACCTAAGTTAAATTCCCCAGTATGCAAGTCAAGTCAGATACACAGCATGGGACAAGAGAGGAAGTTACAGGTCAGCCTAGGCTGGCAACCAACTCACTGAGATCCTCCTGCCTCTGCCTCCAACATCTACTGGGATTAAAGGTGTGCACCACCGCATTGATCCAGATTTTAAAAATATTTTTATTTATTTATCTTTTGTGAGAGAGAGAGAGAGAGAGAGAGAGAGAGCGAGCTGCGTGCTAGGATTAAAGGCATGCACCAACACACCCGGCTAAAAAATATTTTTTTTTTAATTTGCATGCAAAGAGATACAGAGCCAGAGAAGGAGAGAGAGAGAGTGAATGGGAGCGCCAGGGCCTTCAGCCACTGCGAACGAACTCCAAATGCCTGTGCCACTTTGTGCACCTGGCTTCCATGGGTACTGGGGAATCAAACCTAGGTTGTTAGGTTTTGCAGGCAAGCATATTAACCGCTGAGCCATTTCTTCAGCCCTATAGATATTTTTTTTTTTGCAGTACCAGGGAGTCTGGGATGTTGCATGCATCAGGCAAGTCCTTTCCACAGAAGTATGCCCCCCCACCAGTTCCCAGTGCCCTAATAATTCTAGAGAAGACTGTAATCAAGAACTGGAAAGAGTGGTGGCTGCAGCCTAATGGTGTATTGTAAGCCAAGGCCTTCACTGTCCAGACAGAGAGTAACCAGAGTCAAGCAGCCAGAAGCATTTGTGTGTTGCGCTTTCCTTTACCAAGGGAGTAAATGGGAAAGACAGAAGGAGGCCATGCCATCCCCTACAGCTGTGGAAAATCATGTAAACATCAGGCCCTGGGCTTTCATTATAACACCCCCTTCTTAGCTAATTACTGCCAGCATTAAATTACAGAGTCAGGAGGCCCCACTCAATCCCAATTCATTCATTTTAGGTCACACTTTGGCAGAAAACCTGTAACAAAAGGCCAAACCTTTATCCACTAAGTATTTTATTTGTGACTAAACAAAAGTTTTGACAAGTAGTGTAATTTGCATCAAGCAGGGCCACACCAAAGGCTGATTAGTAGTTTTTCATTTTTAAAAAAAATAAAGATTTGCTTGGAGTGAGCTGTGGAGAACTTCTCATTTTTGAATTTCAAAAGACCTGGATGCTAATAGGTCATTTTCTTACCAGTTCAAGCATTGTATTTTTAGCATTATGAACCTGACCAAGAACAGGCAACACAATTTAAAAAAATTAATTTATCTGGGCTGGAGAGATGGCTCAGTGGTTAAGGCACCTGCCTGCTAAGCCTGTCAGTTCCAATCTGCAGGTCCCATGTTTAGCCAGATGCAAAGTGACGCAAGGATGCAATGCTGCACTTGCCCACAAGGGGGCGCACGCATCTAGAGAGGCTGCAGGTGTGCCATTCTCTGTCTTCCTCTCCCTCTCTCTGTCTCTGTGTCTCTCTCCAAAAATAAAAATAAAAATAATAATAATAATAATTTATCTTATTTATGTATTCATTTGCAAGCAGAGAAAGAGAGATAGAGAAGAAAAACATACAAAGAGAGAATGGGCATGTCTGGGCCTCAAGCCACTGCAAACGAACTCCAGATGCATGCACCCTTGTATATCTGGTTTACGTGGGTCCTACGGAATTGAACCTGGGTCCTTTGGCTTCACAGGCAAGCGCCTTAACCGCTAAGCCATCTCTCCAGCCCAGGCAACATCATTTTTAAAAAGAGATTGAAGAGGGCTGGAGAGAAGGCTTAGCGGTTAAGGTGTATGCCTGCAAAGCCTTAAGGACCCCAGTTTGATTTTTATTATTATTATTTTACTTTTTAAAAAATAGTTTATTTTCCAGCAGAGGGGGAGAGGATGGGTGTGCAAGGGCTTCTAGCCACTGCAAATGAACACCATACACATGCACCACCATATGCATCTGGTTTAGGTGGGCTCTGAGGAGTTGAACGTAGGTCCTTTGGCTTCACAGGCAAGTGTCTTAACCTCTAAGCCCTGTTTTTTTTTTTTTTATTCTTATGACTTTGGATGTTTCAAAATATTGAGGGATTTTCCCAACAATTTTTCTGCCTGACACGCACCAAGATTTCAGGATGCCTCTTTAATAAGTAATCTTGTTCAAAGAGCAAAGCCTCCTTCCTTTCACTTGATTCAAACATCCACTGTCTAAAATAAAAATATAATTATAACCACAAAAATCTATCAGGAAATACTGGAAAATAACTACCATGGGCTCGTCCATGATTTTTATCTCCATGCTTTCCTCCTCTTGGAGTTTCTCCTTCCTCATTTCCCACCTCAACCCCTGCTCCCCTCCCGGAGGGGTAAAAAGAATGAAAAAAAAAATTCCACAGCTGGAGAACTCCATACTTAAAGCCAATTTACAGAGGAAAATAAGTACGAGCTTCCTCCTTCCAACCACCCCCCCCCCCAGGCCCCAATTATTTCTTGTTCTCAGATGCCCCTGGAAAAGTTAAGACAAATACTTTTAGTCTAATCTCCTTCCAGGAAGATGATGTGCTAATACTACTGCTTTCCCAAAACAAGTGGTGTCTCCATTAAAATAATAATAATAATAACAAAAGACTCTGGGTTGAAGGTCCCAGGAGCAGAAGAAAGGCTCCACAGGGACGGATGTGCGACTGGAGGTGGAAGGGCCCTGTGCAAGAAGAGCACCACCCCCCGCCAGCAGCAGCAGCCACTGCGGCCCCAGCACGTCCCGGGGAGCCAGGCCGCCCCTCCCCTCCCCCGCTTGGGGATGGGACCTCGACAAAGGAGCCCGGTGGGGGCGCAGGGATCCGGCAAGGCCGGCCCCGAGGGGAGGTTGAGTCGGCTCTGGGGGGCGTCGGGGCTGGAACGGGAGAGGCGGGCTGGGGGGGGGTCGGGGAGGGGGGAAGCTGGCTGGCAGCCAGGGAACCCACCAATCTACAGTGCAGAGTCCCCTGAGAAGCCTTTCTTAGAAATGAGCTCACATAGACATTTACCAGTTTGCTGAAATAATGGTCAATTTGAATGGTAGGATCTGTATTTTCAGTATCAGTTCCCTAAAGTTAGTAATAAATACTCTAGTTTTCTTGAGCGGAGGACCCTGACATACTACCTACTTGACATGAGTTCCCCATCTGTAAGTATTTTTTTCAAAATGTGAGACTTTAAGAATTTATATCTTGCATGATTTATATTTTGCTTTTATTTTATTTTATTTTATTTGAGAGAAAGAAAGAGGCAGATATATAGAGCGAATGGGCACACCAGTCTTCAGCCACTGCAAACAAACTCCAGATACCTGTGCTACTATTATGAATTTGGCTTCCGTGAGGAATGAAACCTCGACCCTTAGGCTTCATAGGCAAGCACCTTAGCCACTGAACAATCTCTACAGCCCACACGATTTATTTTTAATCAACATTTTTTAACACAATACCAATAACAGTGATAACAATTCAGAAAATTTCTGTGTGTATTACCAGTAATCACTTTGCATACTCAAGAGTACACATGTGGTTCTATTGCTCCCCATCCCATGCCCACATATTAGTTCCAGAAAGTATTTCTTTTACTAAAATCCTACTTTGAATATAACCCTGTTGATATAAAGGACATCATTTAAAGTCAGAATCATCCACTATCCTACCATTAAAGTACAAGTCTGAAAAATAAATGTTTCCTATCATTTATACTAATAGCACTGTATTAATAATAAAGTGACAGATTTCACAATTCTTACAATGTATTCAAATCTTTCTTTTAGGAAAAATAATAATAGCCCCAGTAGTTCTTTAAAAAGGAAATGAATGGCCGGGCATGGTGGCACATGCCTTTAATCCCAGTACTCCGGAGGCAGAGGTAGGAGGATTGCCATGAGTTGGAGGCCACCCTGAGACTGCATAGTGATTTTCAAAAACATGGCAATCCTCCTACCTCTGCCTCCCGAGTACTGGGATTAAAGGCATGTGCCACCACGCCTGGGCATCTTCTTAGTTATCTTAAAGCAACTTTTAACAGAAGAGTTAAGGATATGCTCTGGATCTCTGCGCCTGTCCCAGGGCAGTTTCATTGCAGCAAGCCCATTACAGAGGCAAGAAAGCCATCGCCTTAGCATGCACACCAGTTAGGCGGCCTCATCCGCACAAGCTGGGCTTCAAACTCCCCTGATATGCCCGCCCCAACCCCTCCACCGTCCTGCAATCTAAGGGGGTAAATGTCAAAAGGCAAAAGCCCCTTCCCACCTTGTCTCCTTCTGCACTTCTTGGAGCCAGAGTTGGACCCGGAAAAGACCTTTACCTTGTTTTTGTCTCAGCTGGTCTTGCCTTTGCTCGGGCTGGATTTCTTGTGCTCTTGGCTTGTCTCTTCTGATGGAGGAGTGAGCGGGGACAGCTGCTGCCATGGCCACGACTCCCACACAACCCCTTCTTTTGGGATCACTCGGTGAGTTCACCTCGAGATCCTCCGCAGTGCCACTGCTGGCTGGCACCTTCCAGGTATCCCCTGTGCCACCAGAGAGTGCCAGAGAAGGGAGGTGGGGTAGGGAGAGCGCGGGCGCAGGGCGGTCCCTTGGGAGAGAGGCCACTGGCGCTGTTGGGGGAGGGAGGGGGGAGGAGGCAGAGTGGTGAGCACGCTCCACCCTTGGCCCCCTCCCAGTCCTCTTCCACTAGTCCTTGCAACTTCTAGGCCTAATGATCACAAAAGTTGGCCCATGCCAGCTATCCGCAGTGATCAAACAGGTGGCCTCATTTCCTTGCTGTTGCTGTAGCTGTGGCTATTGCTGTTCTTCTGAGCACAGACCAGTAGCAGGACTGGAATCCCGTCTCCACAGGCCCCCTCCCTCCTGAACAGCCAGAAGGCCTGGCCTCTCCCTCCACAGTCAGTCCCCTCCTTCCTGGAGCCCAGCTACCCATTGTCTCCAGGGGGCTGCCCACTACACTCCATCCCCCAAATCCCCTGCAGGTCACTCCACCACACACCTGTAGGTGCTTAAGGTCTTGTCCCTGCCTGCCAAACCTGGGCTTTGGCAGTGAACAGTGATGGAGGAAAAGCCCTGGGATGAGGGAGCTGCATTCAAGGAGCTGGGCTTGGCTCCGCTTTTGGGGAGGGGATGAATGGGATTGGGTTGTTCCCTGAGTGTCTGACTCTTAGCTGGCCAGTGAGAGCCTGGATTGGAGCACTTGGGTGTTCACCAGACCCCTGACCCAGGCTGAGTGAGATAAGGCCCCCACCCACTGAGGTATTTTGCATGGTGACACTTGCTGCTGGCCACTCAGAAGAGATGACAGATGGGCTCAGCCCCAGCTAAGGGGGCAGGGGCAGCCACTGCAGAGCTGAACACCATGCTGTCACCCAGTAGTTTTTGCTGACTTTTCATATCATGCCAATTTCTGCGATCCAAACCCCCTTTTCTCTTTAGGCTCCTTCATCTCTAGCGGGTTGGGTTTGGGAATCCATGCAGCGAGCTTGAGGAGTTTGCCATAGGCAGTATTTGGGAAATACATAGCCCAGTCTCTTTTAGCTCTAGCCCATCTCCAAAGTTTTTATTTCTTTTCCCTGATCCTCAAACAGGAAAGCGCCTTCTCTTCCAAGTCACAAATGAACTCAGCTTTCATCTAGCTTGGTAATCACAAGTTCTTGTGAGTAAATGCAGGAAACATAACTGCCCACCTACCTCCCTACCTTAGGACAAAACTGTTGCACAATTTCACCTGATTTCTGAGGACAACTTGGACGCTGTTCTACCCTGAGCTGCCACTATGCTGGAAGGCTTTCTTTAAAGGGTCCCTAGACGTTCTTTTCTAATCCTTTCAGAACTGATGTAGATGCAAAATCAAATGTGTGACTTATTCCCAAAGTGCCGGTCCTCTCCACCTGCCTGACCTCCCAACAATTTCAGTCTCAGCAACAAAGAAACTCTAGGGCTTGTGAGCCCAGTAGAGCAGAACCACCTGAGCCTTCCCATGTCTTCCCTTCACAGAGATGACACTGCTGCCTCCTCTGTCCCTTCTCCCCAGTCTGGAAGTGCTTTGTCAGAAGTATGGATGCCTGTCTGCAAAGCTGGGTAGAGATTTACAGAATGATGCCAAGAGTTCTGAAATCCCCTGCCTTTGCAAATTCAGCTTTTCCAAAAGAAAAGGACAACTCAGTTTAATAGGGGTGAAAACTCCTGCTTTGTCTGTCTGGAACACCATAACAGTTTAAATGGCCTTGTTCATCACTACAGTCCCATCACTTGGTATACAACTTGTCATACAGTCTATGCTTAATCAAAATCCACTGACAGTAACTGATGAATGACAGATGTGTAGTGATTCTGAGGAAGGAGGTGTTTCCCAGCTCAGAATGTGCAATTGGTTAATTTCTTGGAGCCACAAAAAGATACAATCTCATTGAAAGAAGGGTCACAAGAAGCTTTGACCAGGGTCAGATATTCAAGTGAGCCCATGTTCACTTGGGCCTTCTACCAAGGGTCCTTGTTTTCCAACTCATTTTGGAACCCTGATCCAGAATATGAAGGAAAAAAAAAAAAAAAACTAAAGAAGGGCAAAGTTTCCATTCAAGAAAGGAACAGACTTTAAGGGGAATTAGGGGATTTTGAGGAGACACAGAGAAATTTCTCATGTTCTTTTTCTTCCATTCTCCTCTAGTTCTCTCACCATCTGCTCAAGTACACTGCCTAAAGCATCTTACGGAGGCCTGTCGAATTATTCGTCATTCTCAGTTCTTCTTTTTCTTTGCAATAGCTCCTTCCTATATCTCATCCTTGGAGAACTACTTTCCAATAAAATGACTTGTTAATCACATGCTCTCATCAGTGCCAGATTAATAGGAAATGATCAACCTTAAACCCCCTGCCAAAATTAGCTTCATTTACCAACAGTTAATGTTATAATTGAGAGCGCCTGTAGTGGTGACATTATAGGTAACAATATACTATTGGGGTAGCTTGAGATGAAGGAATAGCATGAAAGAAGCCACCAATAGAGTCGGTCCCACAGTTCATACTCCTGGCTTTATGAAAGTGTTCCTGTGAGAGTGGACACATAACATTGCTTTGCTAATTTTATACTACTAATTAGAGCATAAATTAATGTCAGGCAAGCTCATTTGGATCCTACCTGTTCTTCATATTTGGGTTTTTTGAATTTGTATTTATTGATTTGCATATGGAAATATTTGTGTATGAGTGTGTAAGCAAGGATGCTCCAGGGTCTCTTGACCTGAAAATGAATACCAGACACATACACTTCTGGGTGTCTGTCTTAACATGGGTGACTGGGAAATTGAATCTGGGCCAGCAGGCTTTGCAAGCAAGTGACTTTAACTGCTGAGCCAACTCCCCAGGGCCCCAATCTTCATATTTTAAAGTCAAGATTCTTGAAAAGAAAAATTGTTGTAACCAACATTATCTACTTCCTTGCTTTTTATTTACCATTCACTATTATATATCCAGAACAATTCCTGTATGTAACTTTAAATATTCCTACTGGAGTGGGGCAACTAGGATTTGGTGGTATTTGAATATACAGAAAATATAGGTAAAAATGTCCTTATTGCATTCCTATTTGATTATGACCTTTGATTATTCAAAGTGGTTTTCTTTAGTTTTGGAAATTTAGCCATCAATCTTCCCTACTGGCTTTGTAAAAAAATCTCCTATCTCTCTTTTGAAATGTTTATTATATGTACTTGAAACTTCCTTCTCTCTATTATGATACCATACTTCTCAGTTCTTGTTCCATGTCTTCATTTTTTTTTTAACCTGGATTCTTCACTGATCCCCCTCATGAGGGAGATCTGTTCTATTGTTTGATTGTTTTCATTGGAATATGCATATCAAATTGTATGCTATATGCTAATATTTTACATATGGCATAAATCATATTTCTACATATGTCTTACAATTTCTATTTTGTCTTTACTAATAAGTCTTTTTGTTTTCTTTTTACTCCACTATATCCTGTTCATACCTTATAAGTTTTGTTCCTTCCTTTATCCCATTTAAACTTTTTTAAGAAAGGTTTTTCCACTAATAGTCTGGGCTGGCTATTATAATCCTGAGGCTTCAGTCTCTAGAGTGCTGGGATTGCAGGCATTCATAACCACACCCAGCTGTTTATGTTTGAGTCCCTTTACTTTATTTCTATAATAATACTCTGTTTTATTTATTTTGGTTGGGGGAGGCATCACTGCTAACTCAAAATGTGCTGTTTCTTTTCGTGTTCCATACATTTGATGAGGGACTTGGCTTGGCAGAAGAGTCATTTTCTGCAAAAATCCCACATGAACAGACTAGTCATTGGCCGTTGTCACTTTGCAATCTTTGTCTGCCAGCACACCATGGATTTCACTAGTCCAGGTAAGTTTTTATTTTCATCTCTTAGCATGGTATTAAAGTTCAGATGAGGATTCCAATTCCCTATTCTCCCAATCTGCTTGTATTGTAGGTTCCTTGCTTTGGGCTCTGATTTATCACTAACTTGATAACTCTTCTTGGTCACTGGGCCTGAGGAGAATCCACAAGGCTCTCTATCAGGGTGGTGATATCAACAGACCCCAGATTCTTTCTATCTATCTAACATATATTATCTATCTCTCTGTGTATGATATATATATAAAATCTCCATTCACCTATGCACTATCATTCCTTCCATATATGAATAAGTTTTGAATAGTTTTACCCAGATATCCCATAGGAACTTAAACGGAAAAAATCCAAACCTGAACTCATCTCAACACACTGAGGATTGTCTCTTGTATCTTTACTCTTTTCAAGATTCATTTTTAAGTTCAACCAAGCACCCCCCCCAAAAAAAAATCAAATACTCCTGAAACATTCCCATTACTCCTATACTGTAGACAAGGGATAACTTAATACTGCAGATTCTACTTCTTAATATCTTTTCAAATTTCTTATTGTGAAGATATTTCTTAACCTTGCCTGGATTTTACCAGAGCCTCCTAAGTGCTTTCTTTGCCTACAATCCAACTACTCACTGCTATAATTCGGACTTTAAATCTAATCATGTTAGGCCCTATTAACAAGTTGTGATTGCTTCTCCATCACATACAAGCCCTTCATTATCTGGCCTCAGATTTCTTGTTACACTTACATCTTGCTTTTCTTTCTCTGATACACGATTTAAATGTGTTCCCACATTTAAATAGAGCCAGGAACTGAGGTCATCATGAATTAACTAATTTGCTAACTATTTCTTTGGAAATCAGAGAGGAAGCATATGAAACAAGGAAATGAAATACATGTCATTTCAAAGAGGGACATACATGGATAGTACATATTGGAGCAGACAGGACCTGTGCCAGGTTTTGATTACAAGTGGGCAGAAGTAATACTCCAGCATTAAACTCTATAGCAGGGGACTACCTCTTTATAAGAGGTAAGGTGAAAGTTAAATCATGTTAACATTATACGTGTCCATATTTTACCTATTTTCTAATATTGAAAATAATTCTTTGAAACTACACAACACTTTCAGGATTGACAAAACTCTTAAGAGACTTGTCTTATGTGAAGTGCATGAGAACATGTGAGAGAGCCAGAGTAGATATCAACAGGCTGCATTATACAAACCAGAAAACATTCTCATCAACTTGCTTAACACCATGCAATTAATTAACTTATTAATCTGTATAGAATTATCTCCAAAGAGAAAATGAGGTGGCTTACAAAAAATTTTTTTTTTAAATTCAGAGTCACTGAAACACAAGGACAAGAACATTGGAATAAAGGAGTAAGGGTCCATAGAGGATGCCAGTAGAGTTTCCAACCAAGGTTTCTGACCCCTCCTCTCACTCCCTTTCATCTTTATTAGGCTGCCATAGAAACTCTGTGATCCACTGAGTGATGACTAACAGTTTTGTTGGCATTGAAGCAATAAAAATAAATGCACAATGCCAGCCAAAGCAGTAATTTTGACTGCATACAGCATGTTGCCCAGCACCTATTGAAATAATATTCCATGAAACATAAACAATGAAACATCTAATCCAAACATGAATTCCTGTACTTATCCTGCTTGGACTAGAAACTTAATCAATCAATAGACAGAGGCGAGTTGAAATGAGCAGAGTCCACAAAGAAAATTGGTCCATGAAATGTCACAGGCCTGAGATTGTTTTTCAGAGTTGCATAGAAGTCATAAAAGAGGTGGCTGTGTCTGAGGTAAACTAACTCACTTGTTATCACAAAACATTTTACAGATGTCCACCTGTTCCTGTATCTTGATGAGAGTTTAAACAACAACATGGCTTTATTTGGATTCTGTGACTCAACTAGATCCACTGTTTCCATTTTCCTAACTGCTGCATTGAAATTGAAAATGATAGTACCTATAAGACCTCTCTAGTGCTGACATTTCCTCTGCTATTTTGTAACACAAAAAAATTTTGAAAATGGAAAATATAACCACATATTTCCACCTTTGTCTGTAGTTTATCTACACAGTAAAAAAAAATTGAAAGGTAGTATCTATTCCAGAATCAACAACAACTAGCAGGCATAATAATAATCATAACGTCAAAAGTTAAAATGATATCAACTTATATATTTATTGAGCCAAGAACTGCTATAAGTACATACTCAAGTCTCATAACAACATTGTAAAGTAGAAACTATTATTATCCCCATGCCATGGAGGAAGAAAGTGAGACACAGTGAGATCAAAAAGTTATTTAAGGGCTGGAGAGATGGCTTAGCGGTTAAACGCTTGCCTGTGAAGCCTAAGGACCCCGGTTCAAGGCTCAATTCTCCAGGACCCATGTAAGCCAGATGCATAAGGGGGCACCCGCAAAATCATTTGTAGTGGCTGGAGGCCCTGGTGTGCCCATTCCCCCTCTCTCTCTACCTGCCTATTTCTGTATCTCTCTCCCTCTCAAATAAATAAATAAAATATTTAAAAAACAGTTATTTAAGGTCACACAGCTAAAGACATGTGAATCTAGTATAGTAACAGAGACTGAGTATCCTGCTAGGCTCAGAAAGCAAAATCCATTAGATATTTACTCAGATGAACTATGTGTTTATGCATTTTTTCTGATCCTGTCCTATTATCTTTTCCTTATATTTTCTGTTGTTATCATTTCAAATTAACATTTCTCTAGTAGATACTTAAAGATACCACTAAATTTAGAGAAAGTTCTTTAAGTTTCCTCAAGGAGTGAAGACTTGCTTTTCTTAAGTGTTTTTCTTCCAATGCTCATTGAAGAGATGACAGATGGGCCATCCTGGTGTTGCCAGCCCCAGCTGAGGTATTTTGCGGGTGACACTTGCACTCAGAAGAGATGACAGCCACCCCAGCTGCAGGGAGCTGAACACCATGCTGCCACCCAGTAGTTTTTGCTGACTTTTCATATCATGCCAATTTCTGCGATCCAAACCCCCTTTTCTCTCTAGGCTCCTTCATCTCTAGCGGGTTGGGTTTGGGAATCCATACAGTGAGCTTGAGGAGTTTGCCATAGGCAGTATTTGGGAAATACATAGCCCAGTCTTTTTTAGCTCTAGCCCATCTCCAAAGTTTTTATTTCTTTTACCTGATCCTCAAACAGGAAAGTGCCTTCTCTTCCAAGTCACAAATGAACCTCAGCTTTCATCTAGCTTGGTAATCATAAGTTCTTTGAGTAAATGCAGGAAACATAACTGCCCACCTACCTCCCTACCTTAGGACAAAACTGTTGCACAATTTCACCTGATTTCTGAGGACAACTTGGACGCTGTTCTACCCTGAGCTGCCACTATGCTGGAAGGCTTTCTTTAAAGGGTCCCTAGACCTTCTTTTCTAATCCTTTCAGAACTGATGTAGATGCAAAATCAAATGTGTGACTTATTCCCAAAGTGCCGGTCCTCTCCACCTGCCTGACCTCCCAACAATTTCAGTCTCAGCAACAAAGAAACTCTAGGGCTTGTGAGCCCAGTAGAGCAGAACCACCTGAGCCTCCCCATGTCTTCCCTTCACAGAGATGACACTGCTGCCTCCTCTGTCCCTTCTCCCCAGTCTGGAAGTGCTTTGTCAGAAGTATGGATGCCTGTCTGCAAAGCTGGGTGGAGATTTACAGAATGATGCCAAGAGTTCTGAAATCCCCTGCCTTTGCAAATTCAGCTTTTCCAAAAGAAAATGACAACTCAGTTTAATAGAGGTGAAAACTCCTGCTTTGTCTGTCTGGAACACCATAACAGTTTAAATGGCCTTGTTCATCACTACAGTCCCATCACTTGGTATACAACTTGTCATACAGTCTATGCTTTATCAAAATCCACTGACAGTAACTGATGAATGACAGATGTGTAGTGATTCTGAGGAAGGAGGTGTTTCCCAGCTCAGAATGTGCAATTGGTTAATTTCTTGGAACCACAAAATGATGAAATCTCATTGAAAGAAGGGTCACAAGAAGCTTTGACCAGGGTCAGATATTCAAGTGAGCCCATGTTCACTTGGGCCTTCTACTAAGGGTCCTTGTTTTCCAACTCATTTTGGAACCCTGATCCAGAATATGAAGGAAAAAAAAAAAAAAAAACTAAAGAAGGGCAAAGTTTCCATTCAAGAAAGGAACAGACTTTAAGGGGAATTAGGGGATTTTGAGGAGACACGGAGAAATTTCTCATGTTCTTTTTCTTCCATTCTCCTCTAGTTCTCTCACCATCTGCTCAAGTACACTGCCTAAAGCATCTTAAGGAGGCCTGTCGAATTATTCGTCATTCTCAGTTCTTCTTTTTCTTTGCAATAACTCCTTCCTATATCTCATCCTTGGAGAACTACTTTCCAATAAAATGACTTGTTAATCACATGCTTTCATCAGTGCCAGATTAATAGGAAATGATCAACCTTAAACCCCATGCCAAAATTAGCTTCATTTACCAACAGTTAATGTTATAATTAAGAGCGCCTGTAGTGGTGACATTTTAGGTAACAATATACTATTGGGGTAGCTTGAGATGAAGGAATAGCATGAAAGAAGCCACCAATAGAGTCGGTCCCACAGTTCATACTCCTGGCTTTATGAAAGTGTTCCTGTGAGAGTGGACACATAACATTGCTTTGCTAATTTTATACTACTAATTAGAGCATAAATTAATGTCAGGCAAGCTCATTTGGATCCTACCTGTTCTTCATATTTGGGTTTTTTGAATTTGTATTTATTGATTTGCATATGGAAATATTTGTGTATGAGTGTGTAAGCAAGGATGCTCCAGGGTCTCTTGACCTGAAAATGAATACCAGACACATACACTTCTGGGTGTCTGTCTTAACATGGGTGACTGGGAAATTGAATCTGGGCCAGCAGGCTTTGCAAGCAAATGACTTTAACTGCTGAGCCAACTCCCAGGGCCCCAATCTTCATATTTTAAAGTCAAGATTCTTGAAAAGAAAAATTGTTGTAACCAACATTATCTACTTCCTTGCTTTTTATTTACCATTCACTATTATATATCCAGAACAATTCCTGTATGTAACTTTAAATATTCCTACTGGAGTGGGGCAACTAGGATTTGGTGGTATTTGAATATACAGAAAATATAGGTAAAATGTCCTTATTGCATTCCTATTTGATTATGACCTTTGATTATTCAAAGTGGTTTTCTTTAGTTTTGGAAATTTAGCCATCAATCTTCCCTACTGGCTTTGTAAAAAAATCTCCTCTCTCTTTTGAAATGTTTATTATATGTACTTGAAACTTCCTTCTGTCTATTATGATACCATACTTCTCAGTTCTTGTTCCATGTCTTCATTTTTTTTTTAACCTGGATTCTTCACTGATCCCCCTCATGAGGGAGATCTGTTCTATTGTTTGATTGTTTTCATTGGAATATGCATATCAAATTGTATGCTATATGCTAATATTTTACATATGGCATAAATCATATTTCTACATATGTCTTACAATTTCTATTTTGTCTTTACTAATAAGTCTTTTTGTTTTCTTTCTTTTTATTCCACTATATCCTGTTCATACCTTATAAGTTTTGTTCCTTCCTTTATCCCATTTAAACTTTTTTAAAGAAAGGTTTTTCCACTAATAGTCTGGGCTGGCTATTATAATCCTGAGGCTTCAGTCTCTAGAGTGCTGGGATTGCAGGCATTCATAACCACACCCAGCTGTTTATGTTTGAGTCCCTTTACTTTATTTCTATAATAATACTCTGTTTTATTTATTTTGGTTGGGGGAGGCATCACTGCTAACTCAAAATGTGCTGTTTCTTTTCGTGTTCCATACATTTGATGAGGGACTTGGCTTGGCAGAAGAGTCATTTTCTGCAAAAATCCCACATGAACAGACTAGTCATTGGCCGTTGTCACTTTGCAATCTTTGTCTGCCAGCACACCATGGATTTCACTAGTCCAGGTAAGTTTTTATTTTCATCTCTTAGCATGGTATTAAAGTTCAGATGAGGATTCCAATTCCTATTCTCCCAATCTGCTTGTATTGTAGGTTCCTTGCTTTGGGCTCTGATTTATCACTAACTTGATAACTCTTCTTGGTCACTGGGCCTGAGGAGAATCCACAAGGCTCTCTATCAGGGTGGTGATATCAACAGACCCCAGATTCTTTCTATCTATCTAACATATATTATCTATCTCTCTGTGTATGATATATATATAAAATCTCCATTCACCTATGCACTATCATTCCTTCCATATATGAATAAGTTTTGAATAGTTTTACCCAGATATCCCATAGGAACTTAAACGGAAAAAATCCAAACCTGAACTCATCTCAACACACTGAGGATTGTCTCTTGTATCTTTACTCTTTTCAAGATTCATTTTTAAGTTCAACCAAGCACCCCCCCCCAAAAAAAATCAAATACTCCTGAAACATTCCCATTACTCCTATACTGTAGACAAGGGATAACTTAATACTGCAGATTCTACTTCTTAATATCTTTTCAAATTTCTTATTGTGAAGATATTTCTTAACCTTTGCCTGGATTTTTACCACAGCCTCCTAAATGCTTTCTTTGCCTACAGCCCAACTACTCACTGAGCCTCCTAAGTGCTTTCTTTGCCTACAATCCAACTACTCACTGCTATAATTCGGACTTTAAATCTAATCATGTTAGGCCCTATTAACAAGTTGTGATTGCTTCTCCATCACATACAAGCCCTTCATTATCTGGCCTCAGATTTCTTGTTACACTTACATCTTGCTTTTCTTTCTCTACCTACAATATTTAAATGTGTTCCCACATTTAAATAGAGCCAGGAACTGAGGTCATCATGAATTAACTAATTTGCTAACTATTTCTTTGGAAATCAGAGAGGAAGCATATGAAACAAGGAAATGAAATACATGTCATTTCAAAGAGGGACATACATGGATAGTACATATTGGAGCAGACAGGACCTGTGCCAGGTTTTGATTACAAGTGGGCAGAAGTAATACTCCAGCATTAAACTCTATAGCAGGGGACTACCTCTTTATAAGAGGTAAGGTGAAAGTTAAATCATGTTAACATTATACGTGTCCATATTTTACCTATTTTCTAATATTGAAAATAATTCTTTGAAACTACACAACACTTTCAGGATTGACAAAACTCTTAAGAGACTTGTCTTATGTGAAGTGCATGAGAACATGTGAGAGAGCCAGAGTAGATATCAACAGGCTGCATTATACAAACCAGAAAACATTCTCATCAACTTGCTTAACACCATGCAATTAATTAACTTATTAATCTGTATAGAATTATCTCCAAAGAGAAAATGAGGTGGCTTACAAAAAATTTTTTTTAAATTCAGAGTCACTGAAACACAAGGACAAGAACATTGGAATAAAGGAGTAAGGGTCCATAGAGGATGCCAGTAGAGTTTCCAACCAAGGTTTCTGACCCTCCTCTCACTCCCTTTCATCTTTATTAGGCTGCCATAGAAACTCTGTGATCCACTGAGTGATGACTAACAGTTTTGTTGGCATTGAAACAATAAAAATAAATGCACAATGCCAGCCAAAGCAGTAATTTTGACTGCATACAGCATGTTGCCCAGCACCTATTGAAATAATATTCCATGAAACATAAACAATGAAACATCTAATCCAAACATGAATTCCTGTACTTATCCTGCTTGGACTAGAAACTTAATCAATCAATAGACAGAGGCGAGTTGAAATGAGCAGAGTCCACAAAGAAAATTGGTCCATGAAATGTCACAGGCCTGAGATTGTTTTTCAGAGTTGCATAGAAGTCATAAAAGAGGTGGCTGTGTCTGAGGTAAACTAACTCACTTGTTATCACAAAACATTTTACAGATGTCCACCTGTTCCTGTATCTTGATGAGAGTTTAAACAACAACATGGCTTTATTTGGATTCTGTGACTCAACTAGATCCACTGTTTCCATTTTCCTAACTGCTGCATTGAAATTGAAAATGATAGTACCTATAAGACCTCTCTAGTGCTGACATTTCCCGGGCTATTTTGTAACACAAAAAAAATTTCAAAATGGAAAATATAACCGTTTCCACCTTGTCTGTAGTTTATCTACACAGTAAAAAAAAATTGAAAGGTAGTATCTATTCCAGAATCAACAACAACTAGCAGGCATAATAATAATCATAACGTCAAAAGTTAAAATGATATCAACTTATATATTTATTGAGCCAAGAACTGCTATAAGTACATACTCAAGTCTCATAACAACATTGTAAAGTAGAAACTATTATTATCCCCATGCCATGGAGGAAGAAAGTGAGACACAGTGAGATCAAAAAGTTATTTAAGGGCTGGAGAGATGGCTTAGCGGTTAAACGCTTGCCTGTGAAGCCTAAGGACCCCGGTTCAAGGCTCAATTCTCCAGGACCCATGTAAGCCAGATGCATAAGGGGGCACCCGCATCTGAAATTCATTTGTAGTGGCTGGAGGCCCTGGTGTGCCCATTCCCCCCCTCTCTCTCTACCTGCCTATTTCTGTATCTCTCTCCCTCTCAAATAAATAAATAAAATATTTAAAAAACAGTTATTTAAGGTCACACAGCTAAAGACATGTGAATCTAGTATAGTAACAGAGACTGAGTATCCTGCTAGGCTCAGAAAGCAAAATCCATTAGATATTTACTCAGATGAACTATGTGTTTATGCATTTTTTTCTGATCCTGTCCTATTATCTTTTCCTTATATTTTCTGTTGTTATCATTTCAAATTAACATTTCTCTAGTAGATACTCAGGGAAGCTAAAGATACCACTAAATTTAGAGAAAGTTCTTTAAGTTTCCTCAAGGAGTAGGAAGACTTCTGTTTTCCTTAAGTGTTTTTCTTCTCTCTTAATGCTCATTGCAGTGATTCTTATCATCTTTTACTGATTAGAAATCAGTTATTCACAGGTTGATGGTCCATCCTGGTGTTGCCATGGAAATTTAGCCCCCACCCGCTGAGGTATTTTGCGTGGTGACACTTGCTGCTGGCCACTCAGAAGAGATGACAGATGGGCTCAGCCCCAGCTATGGGGGCAGGAATAGCCACTGCAGAGCTGAACACCACGCTGCCACCCAGTGGTTTTTGCTGACTTTTCATATCATGCCAATTTGTGCGATCCAAACCCCCTTTTCTCTCTAGGTCCGCTCATCTCTAGCGGGTTGGGTTTGGGAATCCACACAGTGAGCTTGAGGAGTTTGCCATAGGCAGTATTTGGGAAATACATAGCCCAGTTTTTTTTAGCTCCAGCCCATCTCCAATGTTTTGATTTCTGTTACCCGATCCTCAGGAAAGTGCCTTCTCTTCCAAGTCAGGAATGAACCTGGCTTTAGGGTGACTTGGTATTCATAAGTTCTTTCTAGTAAATGCAGGAAACAGAATTGCCTGCCTACCTTCCTACCTTAGGACAAAACTGTTGCACCATTTCACCTGATTTCTGAGGACAACTTGGACGCAGTTCTACCCTGAGCTGCCACTATGCTGGAAGGCTTTCTTTAAAGGGTCCCTCGACCTTCTTTTCTAATCCTTTCAGAACTGATGTAGATGCAAAATCAAATGTGCGACTTATTCCCAATGCGCCGGTCCTCTCCACCTGCCTGACCTCCCAACAATTTCAGTCTCAGCAACAAAGAAACTCTCGGGCTTGTGAGCCCAGTAGTGTGGAACCACCTGAGCCTCCCCATGTCTTCCCTTCATAGAGATGCCACTGCTGCCTCCTCTGTCCCTTCTCCCCAGTCTTGAAGTGCTTCATCAGAAGGATGGATACCTGTCTGCAAGGCTGGGGTGGAGATTTACAGAATGATGCCAAGAGTTCTGAAATCCCCTGCCTTTGCAAATTCAGCTTTCCAAAAAGCAAATGACAACTCAGTTTAATAGAGGTGAAAACTCCTGCTTTGTCTGTCTGGAACACCATAACAGTTTAAATGGCCTTGTTCATCACTACAGTCCCATCACTTGGTATACAACTTGTCATACAGTCTATGCTTTAGTCAAAATCCACTGACAGTAACTGATGAATGACAGATGTGTAGTGATTCTGAGGAAGGAAGTGTTTCCCAGCTCAGAATGTGCAATTGGTTAATTTCTGGGAACCAGGAAATGATGAAATCTCATTGAAAGAAGGGTCACAAGAAGCTTGGACCACGGTCAGATATTCAAGTGAGCTCATGTTCACTTGGGCCTTCTACCAAGGGTCCTTGTTTTCCAACTCATTTTGGAACCCTGATCCAGAATATGAAGGAAAAAAGAAAAAAAAAAAACTAAAGAAGGGCAAAGTTTCCATTCAAGAAAGGAACAGACTTTAAGGGGAATTAGGGGATTTTGAGGAGACACGGAGAAATTTCTCATGTTCTTTTTCTTCCATTCTCCTCTAGTTCTCTCACCATCTGCTCAAGTACACTGCCTAAAGCATCTTAAGGAGTCCTGTCGAATTATTCGTCATTCTCAGTTCTTCTTTTTCTTTGCAATAACTCCTTCCTATAGCTCATCCTTGGAGAACTACTTTCCAATAAAATGACTTGTTAATCACATGCTTTCATCAGTGCCAGATTAATAGGAAATGATCAACCTTAAATCCCATGCCAACATTAGCTTCATTTACCAACAGTTAATGTTATAATTAAGAGCGCCTGTAGTGGTGACATTTTAGGTAACAATATACTACTGGGGTAGCTTGAGATGAAGGAATAGCATGAAAGAAGCTACCAATAGAGTCGGTCCCACAGTTCATACTCCTGGCTTTATGAAAGTGTTCCTGTGAGAGTGGACACATAACATTGCTTTGCTAATTTTATACTACTAAATATAGCATAAATTAATGTCAGGAAAGCTCATTTGGATCTTACCTGTTCTTCATATTTGGGTTTTTTTGAATTTGTATTTATTGATTTGCATATGGAAATATTTGTGTATGAGTGTGTAAGCAAGGATGCTCCAGGGTCTCTTGACCTGAAAATGAATACCAGACACATGCACTTCTGGGTGTCTGTCTTAACATGGGTGACTGGGAAATTGAATCTGGGCCAGCAGCCTTTGCAAGCAAATGATTTTAACTTCTGAGCCAACTCCCCAGGCCCCCAATCTTCATATTTTAAAGTCAAGATTCTTGAAAAGAAAAATTGTTGTAACCAACATTATCTACTTCCTTGCTTTTTATTTACCATTCACTATTATATATCCAGAACAATTCCTGTATGTAACTTTAAATATTCCTACTGGAGTGGGGCAACTAGGATTTGGTGGTATTTGAATATACAGAAAATATAGGTAAAATGTCCTTATTGCATTCCTATTTGATTATGGCCTTTGATTATTCAAAGTGGTTTTCTTTAGTTTTGGAAATTTAGCCATCATTTCTTCCCTACTGGCTTTGTAAAAAATCTCCTATCTCTCTTTTGAAATGTTTATTATATGTAATTGAAACTTCCTTCTGTCTATTATGATACCATACTTCTCAGCTCTTGTTCCATCTCCATCTCTTCAATTTTTTTAAAACCTGGATACTTCACTGATCCCCCTCATGAGTGAGATCTAGTCTATTATTTGGTTTTTTTCATTGGAATATACACGTCAGTTTGTATGCTATATGCTAGTATTTTACATATTTCTACATATGTCTTACAATTTCTATTTTGTCTTTACTAATAAGTCTTTTTGTTTGTTTTCTTTTTATTCCACTATATCCTGTTCATACCTTATAGATTATGGTCCTGCCTTTATCCCATTTAACCTTTTTAAAGAAAGGTTTCTTCACTAATAGTCTGGGCTGGCTATTATGATCCTGAGGCTTCAGTCTCTAGAGTGCTGGGATTGCAGGCATTCATAACCACACCCAGCTGTTTATGTTTGAGTCCCTTTATTTCTATAATAATACTCTGTTTCATTCATTTTGTTGGGGGGAGGCTTCACTGCTAACTCAAAATGTGCTTTGTTTCTTTTCATGTTCCATACATTTGATGAGGGACTTGGCTTGGCAGAAGAGTCATTTTCTGTGAAAATCCCACATGAACAGACTAGTCATTGGTCGCTGTCACTTTGCAATCTTTGTCTGCCAGCACGCCATGGATTTCACTAGTCCAGGTAAGTTTTTATTTTCATATCTTAGCATGGTATTAAAGTTCATATGAGCATTCCAATTCCCTATACTCCCAATCCGCTTGAATTGTAGGTTCCTTACCTTGGGCTCTGTTTTATCAGCCTGGGCTATGGTGAGACCCTACCTCCAAAAACAAAACAAAACAAAACAACCCCCCCCCCCAAAAAAAAGGAAGGCTAGAGAGATGGCTCCATGGTGAAGGTTGCTGGCCTCCCAAGCAAGGTTAGATTCCCCAGTACCCACAATACAGCCATGTGCACAAAATGGCACGTGCATTTGTAGTGCCTAGAGGCCCTGTTGTACCCATTTTCTCTCTCCCTCCCCCCTCTGTCTTAAATAAATAAAAAATGAAATTTTAAGCTGGGTGTGGTTGTGCACGCCTTTAATCCCAGCACTGGGAGACAGAGGTAGGAGGATCGGATCGCTGTGAGTTCGAGGCCACCCTGAGAATACATAGTGAATTCCAGGTCAGCCTGGGCTGCAGAGAGACCCTACCTCAAAAAACAAAACAAAATACATGAAATTTTAAAGAAAAAAAATAGTGTATGTGTCTGGCGGAAAGAGTTCCTAGGGTGCCAATATGTGCCTATGTAAATAAAAAAGAAAAAGCCGTGCGTGGTGGCGCACGCCTTTAATCCCAGCACTTGGGAGGCAGAGGTAGGAGGATCGCCAAGAGTTCGAGGTCACCCTGAGACTACATAGTTAATTCCAGGTCAGCCTGGACCAGAGTGAGACCCTACCTCGCAAAACCAAAAAATAATAATAATAATAATAATAATAATAAAAAAAATAAAAATAAAAAAGAAAAAGAAAAAAAGAGAGAGAGGAAGGCTGGAGAAATGGCTCCGGGGTCCAAGGTGCTTGCCTGCAAGGCCACGTTGGGTTCCCCAGGACACACATACAGCCATGTGCACAAAATGGCACATGCATCTGTCATGCATTTTCAGTGCCTGGAGGCCCTGTTGTGCCCATTCTCTCTCTCCTCTCTCTTTCTATCAAATAAAAAAGGAAAGAAACAGGAGGAAGGCTGGCTGGAGATAACGGCTCTGTAGTCAAAGGTGCTTGCTGCTTGCAAAGCCTGTAGGCCCAGGTTATATTCCCCAGTGGGACCCACATATGTGAAGCTAGAAGTGGGCATGCCAGAAGCTCTGCAAGCTCCAGAATCAGTTATAAGTAAGACAGTGGCTCAAAACCAGACCAGGTGAAAGAAAGATGGACAGATGAGGACTTCTAACATGTTTTGCTCCACCGTGGTCAGTGAAGGCCAACAAAAACCACCTCCCTCCATAGGTGAGCTTATGCATTTTCAGTAGCTTGTCTTTTTCTATAAAGAACACATTTTAAAGTTTTTTTGTTATTATTTTCTTTCTTTGAACTCTATGCCTGTTTCCTAGTTTTTTGTTTTGTTTTGTTTTGTTTTGTTTTGTTTTGTTTTTGTTGACTGGAATCTTTATCTGTAGCCCCAAGCTGGCCTGGAACTCCAAGAGCTAAAAATGGAGATCAGAGTTTAAAAGACAGGCATGGTGGCTCATGCCTTCAATCCCAGCACTCAGGAGGCAAAGGTAGGAGGATCTCAGGTAGTTCAAGGCCACCCTGAAACTACATAGTCAATTCCAGGTCAGCCTGAGCTGAAATGAAACCCTACCTCGAAAAACCAAAAAAAAAAAAAAAAAAAAAAAAAAAAAAAAAAAAAAAAAAAAAAAAAAAAAAAAGGAAATCAGAGCTGGGTGTGATGGCACACGCCCTTAATCCCAGCACCCAGGAGGGGCTCAGGAATTTAGGAGGATCCCTGTGAGTTCCAAGCCATGCTGGACTGAACCAAAGAAGAGATTTTGAGTCTATCCTGAGCTAGAGGGTGTTGTACCCATTCCCCCTCCACCTCAGTTTTCTGTTTCTTTGCTTGCAAATAATTAAACAAATACGTGGTGCATGTGTCTATATTCACACCCAAGGAAGTAAGCAAATTATAGAAATAAAATGAGATGCCTTAAAATAAGAAGAAAATGTCAAAACAAGAGCAAACAAATCTACACACACACACACACACACACACACACACACACACACCCAAGTCTGTGTCTCTTGGATGGGTGTTGACTGCCACCTGCTGGAACTATGGTGGTACTGTTTATGTGCGGAATTGCACCAAAATGGAGTCAAATAGATTGGGAGCGCAGGGACGCAGGACGCTGGGAGAGGGGACACATGTGTATGGTGGGAGGGATGGAGGAGCCCTAGGGCGACTCTACTTGAAATCTCTCTGTCCAGTATTGATCATCACTGAATATAAAAGACCCCTACTTTAGGCAAGTTACACTTGTTTTGTTTTTTTCTAGGGAGGGAGGTCTGGCTCTAATGGGTAGTGAACGTCATATTTTTAGCAGTGTATCTTCCTCCTTTATGACTGTCTACCATTTTGAGATAGGGAGAGTCTCTCATTTCGCTGCTCATTGGGCCCTGATGCCACTCTCTCTCACTCTCACTCCTTTTAATTAAATAAATTTAAAACTTTTGTGGGCGTGGGGTGCACACCTTTAATCCCAGCACTCAGGAGGCAGAGGTAAGAGGATTGCCATGAGTTCAAGGCCACCCTGAGAATATAGAGTGAATTCCAGGTCAGCCTGGGCTATAGTGAGACCCTGCCTTGGAAAACAAAACAAAACAAAATAAATAAATAAATTAATTAATTAAAAAAATTAAAACATTATTTATCTCCAAGAGTCAAATGTGATGCACTGGCCAGTAATTCCAGCATTTGAAAAGTCGAGGCCTGAGTTGCAGTCATCTTTGCTATATATTGTGTTCAAGATCAGCCTAGGGTGTCTATCTCACCTCCACCACAAATTAATGTTCAGATGCCAGCCAGGTATGGTGGCGCTCACCTTTAATCCCAGCACTTGGAGGCAGAGGTAGGAGGATTGCTGTGAGTTCAAGGCCACTCTGAGAATGCATAGTGAATTCCAGGTCAGCATGAGCTGCAGTGAAACCCTACATTGAAAAAAAAAAAGGTCAGAAGGCATCCAGGCCTCTTGGAGTTGTAGGAAAGACTTTCTGGATTCTTCTCTGTCTTTGAGCCATCTTTTCTTGGAGATCAAAGACATGGACGCTGGATCAGTATTAAGTAATACTGAAGCATGGAAACTAAAACAGAATGAATGAGTTACTCTCTTTAGAGCTATGACCTTATCATTCCCTACTAAAGTTAAAGGGTAGGAACCACACGTGACAAATTGTCACTTGGGCTCATCTTACCTTGAAGATCATCTGGGAAAGTTCTTTGTTGAAAGTTGTTCCTCCAGTACTGTTGCAAAGTGGAGACTTGCTCTCTGATGTCCATTCTATCCAGGAAACCACTGACTTCTCCACCCTAAGTTCGCCATCACCCTCTGCTGGCAGACTTCTGTCACAGGTGTCTGACACTTGAAATTTGATGCCATTGACCCGAGTCAACTATGTCACACTGCGTTCGCTTAGCACCAACCCTAAACCCATCTGACAGATGGAAGTGGCTGCTCCCTTGCTGTTTCCAAGAGTTTAAAGACATTATAATTGTCTTTTGGTCATTTGTAAAATTGGCAAGCCTAGAAATGTTCTTCTCGTGCTATCCAAGTTGTCAATTGCACCAACAAGAAGGTGATAAAATAAGAGAGAGACATGAATGGGGCACATTCACAGCACTGGTACCTTTAGGTATCCCGCAGTTTTAGGAATGTTCCCTTTGTTTTTGTTTTTTTTTTTTGATTTTTTCGAGGTAGGGTCTCACTCTAGTCCAGGCTGACCTGGAATTCACTATGTAGTCTCAGGGTGGCCTCGAACTCTTGGCGATCCTCCTACCTCTGCCTCCCGAGTGCTGGGATTAAAGGCGTGCGCCACCACGCCCGGCTGGAATGTTCCCTTTGTAATAGCGGGCTGGGGAGATGGCTGAGGTTAAAACCTAAGGTGGGGGCGAGCTGTGATTAAAGGAACCCAAAGAGTACCTCTTCCCAGCCCAAGCCTGGTCCACAACAATATTTCTGCAACCTGATATGCTAATTTACACAAAAGAGAAATTCAGTGCCGAGAGGCTTGCTTGAACTTCAGTGATTCGTTGTCCTGGATGGTCACCTGGTGGGCATGAGAACGCTCCTCCCAAGAAGCAAATCCTGTTTGTCCTCATTTGCATGGTGCGTATTGCTTGCTGGGAAATTGCATGTGGTCACTCACCCTAACTGAAGAAGGACTGCTAAAATACAGATACCTTTGCCCCAAGTGGCTACTTATTTCACCGTTTAAAAATGTTCTTTATTTTAAGTGTAGAAGGTAGATGTTATTTTCACACTTTTTCAGCTTTCGTTTTTAAGTTCTGTCCTTTTGGTACTACCAGTCTTTGCTGTAGGAGGCATATACCACTGCACCCTGTTGTCATTTGAGAACGATAGGGAAAATAGTTACAGATGGGTGTGCTTCTGGCTAACATAGGTACTGGGAAGCTAGGCATAGAACTGGGTATTTGAGGCTTCACAAACATTCACCTCACCTTTCTGTAGGTAATAATTGTGGTACCACACACTGTGGTTGAGATGGGAGGTCTTTGCCAATCACCAGTTTTGCAATTGCAAACAAGCTCCTTAACTGCTAAGCCATCACTCCGCCTTAAAGAAAGCATTTAAATCAGTTATTTGCAAGCCCACAGAAAGGGAGAAAGAATGGGTGCCCCCAGGCTTCTAGTCACTATAAAGGAACTCCATTTTGTGCATCTTGCTTTGCGTGGGTATTGGGAAATTGAACTTGGGATTTATCATTAGGTTTTCCAGGGAAACGTCTTAACCACTGACCCATCCTCTCTGTCTCTCTCTCTTTTAAAAGAAACTTGTTAAACCAGGTATGTTTTAATATAGTGGAAGACAGCAAAACAACTTTTCAAATAGTCCTGGATGTTCCTGAAGTTTCAAGCTCACTTCAATGGCTAGACTAATGATACTCTCTTCAAATGCGTTCCTTCAGATACCTGCCTCTTAGAGAACATTGGAATGTATATGCACACAGATGATACGTGAGAATTTCTCCTCCCAATTATACCTATTTGCTACAATTCCAGGGCACACGATTTTGGGGGGATTTTCTTTTCTTTTTCTTTCTTTCTTTCTTTCTTTCTTTCTTTCTTTCTTTCTTTCTTTCTGAGTATTAATTCTTATTAAACTTGACCTTTGAATTTTATTTTATATTTTGGTTCTTTTCAAGGTAGGGTCTCACTCAAGCCCAGGCTGACATGGAACTTACAGAGATATTTCTACCTCTGCCTCCTCAGTGCTAGGATTAAAGGTGTGCCCATTACAGAGGCAAGAAAGCCATCGCCTTAGCATGCACACTAGCTAGGCGGCCTCATCCGCACAAGCTGGGCTTCAAACTCCCCTGACATGCCCGCCCCATCCCCTCCACCGTCCTCCAATCTAAGGGGGGAACTGTCAAAAAGCAAAAGCCCCTTCCCACCTCATCTCCTTCTGAGCCTCTTCTTGGAGTCAAAGAGTTGGACCCGGAAAAGACCTTTACCTTGTTTTTGTCTCTGCTGGTCTTGCCTTTGCTCTGGCTGCGGACACACTTTCAGGCATTGGATTTCTCGTGCTCTCGGCTTGTCTCTTCTGATGGAGGAGTGAGAGGGGTCAGCTGCCACCATGGCCATGACACCCACACCACCCCTTCTTTTGGGGCCACTCGGTGGGTTCGCCTCGGGCTCCTCCTCTGCGCTGCAGCTGGCTGCTGCCTTCCCCGCCTGGACTCTCCATAGCCTGTGCTGTGCCAGGGCTTCTGCACGCTCAGGTTTCTGCCAAGGAGGAGCTCAGCACAGCCACAGGAGCCCCTCTGGTGGTGGTCCGGCGCCCGCGGGTGGCTGGTGGTCTGGGTCCGAGCCGATGCCACAGCCCCGGGCCGGGATCACAGGCGACACTGACTGGCTGGCGGAGGGGACCGTGGTGCGCTCAGGCATGCTCTCAGCCCCAGCCTGGAGGACACTGTGCAAGTCCAAGTGGCTCTTGTCAGAGTTGCGAGGCATCCCCTGCCCTGTGCAGCCTGAGAGTGCCAGAGGAGGGAGTCAGGGGAGGAAGAGCGCAGGCGGGAGGAGGCAGCATGGGGGAGCATGCTCTAGCCCTGGCCCCCTCCCACTCCTCTTCCACTAGTTCTTGTAACTTCTGGGCCTGATGATCGCAAAAGTTGGCCTGTGCCAGCTATCCAGCAGTGATCAAACAGGTAGTCTCACATCCTTGCTGTTCCTCTGGGCACAGAGCAACACCAGGATGGGAATTCTGTCTCCGCAGGCCCCCTCCCTCTTGAAAAGCCGAAAGGCCTCAGGGTGGCCCGGAAGGTCAGTCCCCTCATTCCTGGAGCCCAGCTACCCATTGATTCCAACAGGCTGCCCGACCCACCCATCCCCAAAATCCCCAGCAGGTCGCTCCACCTCACACCTTTAGGTGCTTAAGGTCTGGCCCCAGCCCCCAAAACCGGGGCTTTGGGAGTGAACAGTGATGGAAGAAAAGCCCTGGGATGAGGGACTTGCATTCAAGAAGTTGGGGTTGGCTCGGCTTTGGGTTGGGAAGGCAGGAGCAGGATAGGGTTTTTCCCTGAGTGTCTGACTCTTAGCTGGCCAGTGGGAGCCTGGGCTGGAGCCCTTGAAAGTTTGCCAGACCCCTGCCCCAGGCTGAGTGAGATAAGGCCCCCACCCCCTGAGGGTGACACTTGTTGCCTGCCACTCAGAAGAGGTGACAGACTGGCTCAGCCCCAGCTATGGGGGCAGGGACAGCCACTGCAAAGATGAACACCATGCTGCCACCCAGTGGTTTTTGTTGACTTTTCATATCATGCCAATTTGTGCGAGCCAAACCCCCTTTTCTCTCTAGGCCCCCTCATCTCTAGCGGGTTGGGTTTGGGAATCCATGCAGTGAGCTTGAGGAGTTTGCCATAGGCACTATTTGGGAAATAGATAGCCCAGTCTCTTTTAGCTCTAGCCCATCTGCAATGTTTTGATTTCTTTTACCCGATCCTCAGGAAAGCGCCTTCTCTCCCAAGTCAGGAATGAACCCGGCTTTCAGCTGGCTTGGTATTCAATAAGTTCTTTCTAGTAAATGATGGAAACAGAACTGCCCGCCTACCTCCCTACCTTAGGACAAAAGTGTTGCACCATTTCACCTGATTTCTGAGGCCAACTTGGACGCTGTTCTACCCTGAGTTGCCACTATGCTGGAAGGCTTTCTTTAAAGGGTCCCTTGACTTTCTTTTCTAATCCTTTCAGAACTGATGTAGATGCAAAATCAAATGTGTGACTTATTCCCAATGCGCCGGTCCTCTCCACCTGCCTGACCTCCCAACAATTTCAGTCTCAGCAACAAAGAAACTCTAGGGCTTGTGAGCCCAGTAGCGCAGAACCACCTGAGCCTTCCCATGTCTTCCCTTCACAGAGATGCCACTGCTGCCTCCTCTGTCCCTTCTCCCCAGTCTTGAAGTGCTTCATCAGATGTATGGATGTCTATCTGCAAGGCTGGGTGGAGATTTACAGAATGGTGCCAATAGTTCTGAAATCCCCTGCCTTTGCAAATTCAGCTTTCCCAAAAGAAAAGGACAACTCAGATTAATAGGGGTGAAAACTCCTGGTTTGTGTGTGGAACACCGTGACAGTTTAACTGGCCTTGTTCATCAATACAGTCCCATCACTCGGTATAGAACTTGTCACACAGTCTATGCTTAATCAAAATCCACTGACAGTAACTGAGGAATGACAGATGTGTAGTGATTCTGAGGAAGGAGGTGTTTCCCAGCTCAGAATGTGCAATTGGTTAATTTCTGGGAACCAGGAAATGATGCAATCTCATTGAAAGAAGGGTCACAAGAAGCTTTGACCAGGGTCAGATATTCAAGTGAGCCCATGGTCACTTGGGCCTTCTACCAAGGGTCCTTGTATTCAAACTCATTTTGGAACCCTAATCCAGAATATGAAAAAACTAAACTAAACTAAACTAAACTAAACTAAACTAAACTAAACTAAACTAACTAAACTAAACTAAACTAAACTAAACTAAACTAAACTAAACTAAAGAAGGGCAAAGTTTTGATTCAAGAAAGGGACAGACTTTAAAAGGAATTAGCGGATGTTGAGGAGACAAGGAGAGATTTCTCATGTTCTTTTTCTTCCATTCTCCTCTAGCTCTCTCACCATCTGCTCCAGTAATTTCCCTAAAGAATCTTAAGGAAGCCTGTTGAATTATTCATCATTTGTGGTGTATATTGGAGGGAAACAGACCCATGGAAAGCTTTCAGATATATAATCAGAAGGAGGAATGTATGAGAAAGTTGAAAGCACCAACATGGAAACATGGCTGCTCACTTTCTAACTCCTATATATCACCCATTGCACATTGTAGAGAATTAAACATGACACAGGGAGCTTGTGTGCCCACTAGGCCAAGATGGACAACTTGATTCTACAGGTCAGTCTTTCTTGCCCTAATCTCTCTCTCCTCAATTATTTTTAATTAACTTTATTTTTCTGATGCATAAACATAAAATTACACAGATTAGTGGGATACTAAAATGTTTCAATATAGGTGTATGTTGTACATTGTTTACATCAAGTTAATATATTTAATTCATTATGAAAATATTCCTATAGCCTTTCTAGTTTGTGAAATGTATAGTACATAACATGTATCACCCTACTATGCAATAACACACGAGAACTTCTTGCTCCTATCTAAGTGCAACTTATCCTTATTGATCAACTTTACCCCAATTAGCCTTTATAATTACAAAAATAGAGACTTTTGGGAGAACAAGACATATTTCTTGTCAGCTCCCAAAAGGTATCTGCCTTTTCATATCCCTTCCATACACACATCTCGTTCTTTTACCTTTATGGACAGAAAAAAAATCTGACCTACCACTGATGAGACTGGCATAAGGGGTCTCCAATTTTCTGTGTTCTGTCTGGCACATGCTTTTATCTTTCTCTTCCACTAAGAAAGATCACAGAGGCCTGTGACTAAAGGTTAAATTTAGTCCAGAACATAAGGTGAAGGATGACCATCCTGAACTTGGGTCCATTTTAATCATAGGATCTAATAAACTCATGCTTTCCTAAAACATTTGTCAAGTTCCTAAGTGCTTAGCAAGTCAAAGATGACTGTAACTATAACCTCAATATTCTCAAAGAGGAACTGTGCCAAAGCCGTAGACATCTCAGAATGGCAGCCTGTCCTAGAAAAGCACGTTTTACCTTTCCTTTCTTCTCCATTGCCACCTCAGACCCAGAGAATGGTATTTTAGTAGGAGGAAGAATAAAGAACTCTCTCTCTCTCTCTCTCTCTCTCTCTCTCTCGACACCTATTTGCAAAACCCATTTTTTCCAGTTTGTTTCATGCCCAGAAATTCAGCTATGGAATTCCTAGATCTCCTCCAGATTCATAGTGTTTGAATGCTCTCTACATAACCTTGATGTTGCCAACTCCTCTAAGCTGGGGGATGGGGGTCTACTCCCCTTTGTTCTTTGTAGATCTCCTGTCCTCCACTGCACTGCCCACCAAGCTTACTTCTTGACCATGTTCAGTAAACAGGCATTCTTGGCACCATCTCCACTTTCATTACCAAAAAGTTGTAGTCTGGCTGGAAGAAGGGATATGTTTTCATCCTGTCTCTGCCACTAACTGCAGTAACTAACTGTGAGTTGGGGTATGCCATTCTTCCTGTTAGCAGGAAACTTAGTTTACCTTATCTTTAAAGCAAAACAAACAATACTGGTGATGTTCAAACTATATACCTTACTTCCCTAAAAGTTCATGGAAATGACTGAAGTTCCCTCATTACTTTTCCAACCAGAGCACTTAGTCCTTAAAAAGCCACAACCAAAATTAAATTATTTGAAAACCCTAGATGAGATGCTGCTTAACATCCTTTTTGACTCCGGGAATCTATGATCATTTTTTGTTTATCTATACTCCTTCAACCACCTCATCTTCCTCAGTTTATACTTACCATTTCTCTCTTCCCTCCCCACTACCCCCAAACATAAAGTTTTTAGTGAAAACCTACGACAGAGGTAGTCATGAGCCCTAAGGGTGTAATGTCTGCTGGTCTCACACTAAATGTATATACTATGCTCACCAAACTGCCCAGTAAGCATCTCTCTTAATATCCACACCCATATATTAATGTTACTCTCACTCATGGTTAGAGAAGCTTCTCTTTTCAGATGGTGGCAAACTTAGGAGGACTCAGAAGGCACCATGGTGCTGAGAAGAAGGGACAGAGGAGTGCTCAGCACTGAAACATCTCAAATCCACCTTCCAAGGCTCAGGGCCCATTGTGGAAGATGGGGCAGAAAGAATGTAAGAGCCAAAGAAAGAGTAGGACTCCTTACAACGTGCTCCTCCAGACACAAAATGGCCTGGATATCCATGACCTCACACTACCTATGCAAGACCATCATAATTGGAGGAAAAGATCATGACATCAAACTGAAAAGAGAGTCTGATTGAGAGGGGGAGGGGACATGATGGAGAATGAAGTTTCAAAGGGGAAAGTGGGGGGGCAAAGGGAAGAACCATGGGATATTGTGTACAATTAAATAAGATGTCAATAAACATAAATAATAATAATAAAACAAAACATAAAGTGTTTCATGTATTTCAAAGACAAATGCAAAAGGCCTTCAGCTCCACTCTTCAGGAGTTCACCTGAGAACCAGGTTTTAAGATTGTTTTCAGAGTTATGGGAGTTATCAGAGCATAGAATGCTCATAGTTCTTTGCCAGTCTTTTTGGCCAGCCTCAGATGAGCTGTCAGAAGCTGAGAGGACCAGCTCTCAAGAATCATGTCTAGGTGAAAGAGAGAAACCCAAACATACGGGACTGTGGTGAGTAAATACGAAAGAACTGATACAGCATAATCAGGAGCAGTCTCAGTACCTTTTGGGGAGGAAGGAATTGACTGTCTGAAACTCTAAAAATGAGAGATTTCTAGATTTCCTTCAAGAGAAATATGATCAGAACCACTTTGCCAGTTTGCTTTCTATCTCCATTAGCTGTTCATTCAAACCATCAAGAAGAAAAGAAAAGAAAAAAACCTCTGAATGGTCAGCTACATTTTAAGAACTGATAATCAACTCTGAGAGGAAAGGGGATGGTTCAAATACAACAGGGTTAGGGTGTTTGCAGTGGCTGGTGGTCCTGCTGTGCCCATTCTCTCTTTCTCTCTGCCTCTTCTTCTTCTTCTCTCTCTCTCTCAAGTAAATAAATAAATAAAATATTTTAAAAAAATCACCTGACAGTCAAGAGGATGTTAGGTCAGACACACAGGTGGACAATGCAGGGATTAAGGTTAGTTTTAGACAGTTTGGCTTTGAATTTGACCAGGTGAACAATGGAGTTACACATCACACACAAAACTGTTTAGGTTAGGCAACCAAGTTGTACTCATGCATTTTATATATAGTTTTTTTTGTTTTTTTGTTTTTTGGTTTTTCAAGGTACGGTCTCACTCTAGCCCAGGCTCACCTGGAATTATTCACTATGTAATCTCAGGTTTATTTATTAGAGACAGGGAGAGACAGAATGGGCACGCCAGGGCCTCCAGCCACCGCACACGCACTCCAGACGCGTGCACCCCCTTGTGCGTCTGGCTTGACGTGGGTCCTGGGGAACTGAGCCTCGAACTGGGGTCCTCAGGCTTTGCAGGCCAGTGCCAAACCACTAAGCCATCTTCTTTCCAGGCCCACTGACCCTATAGACACCACAGAGAGTGTCCAGGACCACGATCACAGGAACCCATTCTAGCAAATCTTCAGTGAAGTCCTTAGCCCAAAACATGTGAGAGAGAAAATACACAAGGGTGAGCCCATGCATCTGCAGTAATAAATAATAATAAAATAAAATAATAATAATACAATACAATAATAATGAAATGACAATAAAATAATAAAAATAATAAAATAATCATAATAAAATAAATAATAATAAAATAATAGAAATAATAAAATAATTGAAATAATAATTATAATAAATAATCAAATAAAATAATAAAAATGAAATAATGATAATAATAAAATAATACAATAAATAAAATATATTTACAGTGGCACTCATGCCTTTCATCCCAGCAGCACTGGAGAGGGAGGCAGAGAGGGAGGAGGGTTATGGCTGTGAGTTCGAGACCACCCCGAGATGACAGAGTGAATTCCAGCTCAGCCTGAGCTAGAGCCAGACCCTACCTTGAAAACCAAAGAAATAAATGTAACATCTACCATAAGTACAGTGTCATGTAGCCAAAAGCAGGAGGAGGTGTTTAGTGCATGATATATATATATAAATTTACATATATGATATGTATAATATATATTTATTTTATATATTATACATATATAAATGTATATTTAAATTTATATATAAACTTAAATGTAAATATGTAAATTTATATATAAATATATATTTAAATTTATACATATATTATATACATAAGTATATGTGATATATATTTACATATATAATATGTACAATATATTATTTTATGTGTTATACGTCATTATATATTATATATACTGCATAATATATACATATACAAATATGTATATATATAAACTTATGTGTAAATATGTAAATTTATGTATAGATCATAATAGGATTAGGGTTAAGGTTATATGTAAATTTATATACATAAACACACACACACACACACACACACACACACATATATATAATATTTTTTTTTGGTTTTCTAGGTAGGGTCTGGCTCTAGCCCAGGCTGACCCAGAATTCACCCTTCACCCTGGCACCTCAGGCTGGCTTTGAACTCATGGCCACAACCCTTCGACCTCAGCCTGCCCAGTGCTGCTGGGATGAAAGACCTGAGCGCCACCAGGCCCAAGTGATTTATTATTGCTATTATTATTATTATTATTATTATTTGGCTTTCCTTATTATCATTATTGTTACTACTACTACTACTACTACTACTATTATTATTATTATTTTATTTGGTTTTCATCAATATTACTATTATTTGGTTTTAATAATAATAATTATTATTTGATTATTATTGCTATTGTTATTATGATTTTGTTTTCATTATTATAATCATTGCCATTAGTATTTGTTTATTACTATTACTATTACTATTGTTTGCTTTTCGTTATTACTGTTATTATTATTATTAGGTTTTTCTTATTTTACTTTATTATTATTATTATTATTATTATTATTATTACTACTACTATATTATCATTAGGTTTTTCTTATTAGTATTTTTATTATTACTGTTGTTTGGTTTTAATTATTATTACAATTATCATTATTATTTGGTTTTAATTATTATAATTATTACTATTATTATTTTGTCTTCCAATTTCCAGTATTACTACTATGACTGTCTCATTATTATTAACAACATTATTACGATTAGGTTTTCATTATTACTATTAATCATCATCATATTAATTCCGAGGTGGGGTGTGGCTGCCAGGTCCAGGTGCAGGCTGATATGGAACTCAGGCCCTTAAGATTTCTTTATCTTTATTTCCTTTAATACCTTATTTATTCATTTACCTTACATTGATTTATTATTATTTAGATTTATTTTCTATTTAAATTTATTCATTATTATTTGTATTTATTCCATTATTGATATTTATTATTTATACTTAATATTCACTCATATTAGTTTATTATATTTATTATTTATATTCACTTATTTCATATTTATATTCATTAGTTTATTATATTTATTTGTTTTATTTATTTACATTATTTTTTTTTGAAATTTAATTGCAACTCCTTTTTATTATTATTATTATCTGAGAGAGACAGAGACAGAGAGGAAGAGGCAGAGAGAGAACAGGCACACCAGGGCCATTTCAGCCGCTGTGAACAAACTCCAGACGCATGCACTTGCATCACTTTTGCATCTGGCTAAATGTGGGATCTGGAGGTTTGAACAAATGTTCTTAGGCTTCGCAGGCAGGCACCTTAACTGCTAAGCCATTCTCCAGCCCATATTTACATTAATTTATTTAGTATTTATCCTTATTTGTTTATTATAGTTATTTATTATTTGATGCCTTCAATATTCAGAGTAAGTCATAGTAAATGAAGAGCATCCTTTGGTTTTCTAAACAACCTCCACATTCTTAGAACTAACTCTGAAGAGAGAAAGTAAAACTTACCAACCAGTTGATGAGGAATGAAGACCAGGTGAGTGACGCTGACCAGCAGTCTCTGCATTTCCGATACTTGTCCACAGGAAGCCAAACCTGCTGTGTGTGTGTTCTGGTCCCACATGCATTTGTCTGGAGCTTGCTGGCCCCGGACAGGCCCTGCAACCACTTTCTGTTCCAGTGTGGAGCTCCAGACCCATACATTTGTGAGTTAAGCCAACTGACTCACCCTAGCCCTGTGCTCATAAGCTTGCGTCTGGAGGCAAGGGCAGCAGCCAGAAACACCTGTGTGAGGCACATCCCGGAAGTCCAGCTCCGCCACTGCCAGAAATCAGTCAATTGGCCACTCAGGGCAGGGGCTGAGCCTTAACCTCAGAACATTTGTGCCTGCCACACCCATCAACAAGTGTTAAGATTCCTCAGCATCTCCTACAAGATTGTTTCTGTACCTTCTAAGCAGTAGCCAACATGGGAAGTGGATGGTGTTTGCAGACTGTAGAGAGGAGCTGGAGAGGCACTGGGCACTCACATAAGAACTCATTGAACTTTATTTTCTCTTTTCTTTTTCTGCAGTTTTTCCAAGCCCTCCATGTGGGCTCTCCAGAAAAGTGGGTATCTTTCCTTGGTTGTGTACTTCCCTCAATAAATATAATAATTTAGTAATAAAAAACTATTCCATCTCATCCCAGCTTTTTCATATAATATTTCAACGTCACTAGTAAGTTGGTAACTGTTGACCCCAGGCAAAGGCACAATAGACCACATTATAGAGAATATATGGCTCAGTCATGGCAAGAAATGTGTAGTAGTTGCTGATGTATAGACAGTCTCCAGACACCCAAACATCAGCATTGTGATGGTAATGTAAAAAATGGGGTAAACCCCTCATGACATTAGGGAATATTTATTAGTAAAAAGATGTAATGAGATCATAGTCACATATCTCATTTGAAACTGTCAGTCACCCTGGGAGGGCATGTGTGACCAGAAAGTTAAGCCCATGTAGTTGAGTACTGCCATGACCCCTTAAGATCTTCTCACCTTCATTCTTACCTTAAGGAGGAGAGCAAGTGAGCCTACCCTTATGACCTTACCTTTCCCAATAAATGTCAGCTGCCATAGGATGGCAAGCATTAAACAAAGAAGTCACAGCATGCCAGACACCCTGTGCTGCCACCAGAAGGGGACCCACACTTGCAAACCTTTCCCCCAGTATGGACCTACAGCTGTTCATTTCAGCAGTTTTAGAAAGACAGAGTAACTTCCTCCCCTACCAGTGTTATTCCTCCAAGTGTTTTTTCCAGCTCATTTGTCCTCACTGTCACTCTTGCCTCCTCTTCAAAGAACACTCAGTCAGTTGCTTGTTCAGTGATATACACACTCTATACTTACAGACCCTCCAGGAGCAGTGGCCCTGGGCCTCTGTCTTGGTTCTGGAGACATTACTGAACTTGGCCATTTAAGCCACAGATAAAATGTCTGAAGAAGAAAGACTTGGATCTTTCAGAGGTTAAACTCAACATATCTCAGACACTTTGTCCCCTTCCAATGGGCTCGCTGGATGAAGAGACGGCCTGTGGAGGTGTCACCTACCAGAGGGGAGAAACTCAGCTATGTCATCTTTTAAAACACAATGGTCTCAGGCTTGAGAGATGGCTTAGCTGCTAAGGCACTTGCCTGCAAAGCCAAAGCAACCAGGTTCAATTCTCCAGCAGCCATCCTGCTTGCAAATTAATAAGAAAATTATTTTTTAAAAAGAATTAAGCCATGTGTGTTGGTATACACCTTTAATCACAGCACGTGGGAGGCAGGAGGAGAATCAACAGAACATTCCTCGTAAGTGTGTCTCTGAGGCTGCCTCTAGGAAGGATTAACTAAAGGAAGAATCCTTCCCCCAGGGGTTAGCCCTTCCCCCAGAGTGGGCAGCCCAGAGTGAGCGGCCCCTCTTGGAGGAGGGCTGGTTGATAAAAAGCTCTGGGAAGAAAGGCTCTCTCTCCTACCTGGCTGCCAGTGCTGCTTGCTGCTTGCCACTGGGTGCTTGCTACTTGGTGCTTTCTGCTTGGTACTTGCTACTTGGTGTTGCTGCTTTCCAGTGTGGACTGAAGACCAGGGTGGACTGAAGAGCAGCATCTCTCCAGTAAGCCTCCAGGCCTTCAGTGCCGGATTGGGACTGCAGAGGCCTCCAGCCTTGTGGACTGAGCAGCTACCAGGTTGCTTGACTCTCGGACCTGCAACCTGCTATTACTGGACTGTGTAAGCTAATCCAATAAATTCCCTTATACAATTCATTCTATCCATTCTGTTTCTCTAGAGAACCCTGACTAATACAATATATAATATGTAAAATATATTATGTGTTATATATACTACATTATGTAGACATACAAATATATATATGAACTTATATGTAAATATGTAAATTTATATATATATCATAATAGGATTAGCGTTAAGGTTATATATAAATTTATATACATAAATACATACATATATATATATATATATATATATATATATATATATATATATATATTTTTTTTTTTTCTTCGAGGTAGGGTTTGGCTCTAGCCAAGGCTGACCCACAATTTACTCTGAAATTTCAGGCTGTCCTTGAACTCACAGCTACGACCCTTCTATCTCTGCCTCCCCAGTGATGCTGGGATGAAAGGCATGAGTGCCACCATGCCCAAGTGATTTATTATTGCTATTATTATTAGTATTTTTGGTTTTCCTTATTATCATTATTATTACTACTATTATTATTTGGTTTTTATCAATATTACTATTATCATTTAGTTTTATTTATTATTATTATTATTATTTGTTTTCATTATTATTATTGTATTATTTTTCATCATCATTATTATTACTATTATTATCTTTTTCCTTACTACAACTACCACCACCACTTGATTTGGTTTTCTATTACTAGCACTATTTGGTTTTCCTTATCATTATTATTACTACTACTATTATTTGGTTTTCATTGTTATGACTGTTATTACTATTATTACTACTTTTCTCCTTACTATTATTACTACCACTACTATCTTATTATTATTACCAATATTATTGCTATTATTAGGTTTTCATTATTACTATTTATTGTTATTATTATTATTATTATTATTATTATTATTAGTTATTTTCCTGGGGTGGGATGTTATTACAGTGCAGGCTGACATGGAACTCAGGCTTCCTCCTGTCCTCCTGTTATGTCCAGACCTCTGTTCTGTTCTGGGTCTGGAGGCATCCAAGTCCAGGTCCAGGTCCAGGTGCAGGGCGTCGTCACCCTTGGTGCCAGTGGCTTTGTGCACGTGGGGGTGGGGGGCGGTTATTTGGGGTTATTATTACCCAGGCTCCTATTATTATTTGGATGGACAGACAGACAGATGAGCATGTATTAGCGCCTGAGCCTCTGAGCCACTAGTGTAGTCCCTCCTTACACCCCTTAGCTATCCTTACATTTGGAGTAACATAAAAATGATGTCCGATGGAGCGGAGGAGAGGGGGTTTTCGAGGGTCGGGGCCGTGAGTTCAAGACCAGCCTAAGACCACAGATCTTCCTGGTCAGCCTGGCAACATTATTACCCCTACCTCAAAACACCATATTAATAATAATAACATTAATAAAAATAAAATAATAATAAAATAAAATTTAAAAGTAAAATAAAATAATAAGTAATATAATAGAAAGTTAAATAAATAATAAAATAAATAAAATAAAATAAAAAATAAGAAAATTGCAGTTGATTTTCTTAGAAGGAGGAGGAGGGTTGTGGCTGTGAGTTTGAGGCCAGCCTGAGATGACAGAGTCCATTCCAGGGTCAGACTGGCCTAGAGCCACACCTGATTTCTCAATGGTAATTTAATAATGATAATGGTAATAATAATATTTATTCATTTAATAATAAACAAATAAACTCAGGATGGAGATTTTCTATTTAAATTTATTAATTAACATGCCTGGGATTCCATTATATTTACCCGGGTTTGACTCTAGGACCCACATATATTATTTATTATATGGTATTTATATTCCTTTGCAGTGGCTGGATTCCTTAGTTTATTATATTTATTTGTTTTATTTATTTACCCTTATTTTTTTGAAATCAATAAACAACTAAAATATTTTAAATATTATTTTCATTTATTTACAGAGACAGAGAGAAGAGGCAGAGAGAGAACAGGCCTTGAGCCAGGCCATTTCAGCCACATGGCCAAACTTAAGATTTCTTTATTTTTATCACTTTTGCATCTGGCTAATATTTATCAGTTATTTATTCATTTATTATTATTTACATCTATTTACTATTTAAATTTATTTATTATTTGTATTTATTTCTTTATTATTGAATTTATTTATTATTTATACTTGTTTAATTCATTTATTTAGTATTTATCCTTATTTGTTTATATTATATTTTTATTTATTTATTATATTTGTTTATTTAACATTTATACTGCTTTGTTTATTATAGTAAGTCATAGTAAATGAAGAGCATCCTTTGGTTTTCTAAACAACCTCCACATTCTTAGAACTAACTCTGAAGAGAGAAAGTAAAACTTACCAACCAGTTGATGAGGAATGAAGACCAGGTGAGTGACGCTGACCAGCAGTCTCTGCATTTCCGATACTTGTCCACAGGAAGCCAAACCTGCTGTGTGTGTGTTCTGGTCCCACATGCATTTGTCTGGAGCTTGCTGGCCCTTCGGACAGGCCCTGCAACCACTTTCTGTTCCAGTGTGGAGCTCCAGACCCATACATTTGTGAGTTAAGCCAACTGACTCACCCTAGCCCTGTGCTCATAAGCTTGCGTCTGGAGGCAAGGGCAGCAGCCAGAAACACCTGTGTGAGGCACATCCCGGAAGTCCAGCTCCGCCACTGCCAGAAATCAGTCAATTGGCCACTCAGGGCAGGGGCTGAGCCTTAACCTCAGAACATTTGTGCCTGCCACACCCATCAACAAGTGTTAAGATTCCTCAGCATCTCCTACAAGATTGTTTCTGTACCTTCTAAGCAGTAGCCAACATGGGAAGTGGATGGTGTTTGCAGACTGTAGAGAGGAGCTGAGAGGCACTGGGCACTCACATAAGAACTCATTGAACTTTATTTTCTCTTTTCTTTTTCTGCAGTTTTTCCAAGCCCTCCATGTGGGCTCTCCAGAAAAGTGGGTATCTTTCCTTGGTTGTGTACTTCCCTCAATAAATATAATAATTTAGTAATAAAAAACTATTCCATCTCATCCCAGCTTTTTCATATAATATTTCAACGTCACTAGTAAGTTGGTAACTGTTGACCCCAGGCAAAGGCACAATAGACCACATTATAGAGAATATATGGCTCAGTCATGGCAAGAAATGTGTAGTAGTTGCTGATGTATAGACAGTCTCCAGACACCCAAACATCAGCATTGTGATGGTAATGTAAAAAATGGGGTAAACCCCTCATGACATTAGGGAATATTTATTAGTAAAAGATGTAATGAGATCATAGTCACATATCTCATTTGAAACTGTCAGTCACCCTGGGAGGGCATGTGTGACCAGAAAGTTAAGCCCATGTAGTTGAGTACTGCCATGACCCCTTAAGATCTTCTCACCTTCATTCTTACCTTAAGGAGGAGAGCAAGTGAGCCTACCCTTATGACCTTACCTTTCCCAATAAATGTCAGCTGCCATAGGATGGCAAGCATTAAACAAAGAAGTCACAGCATGCCAGACACCCTGTGCTGCCACCAGAAGGGGACCCACACTTGCAAACCTTTCCCCCAGTATGGACCTACAGCTGTTCATTTCAGCAGTTTTAGAAAGACAGAGTAACTTCCTCCCCTACCAGTGTTATTCCTCCAAGTGTTTTTTCCAGCTCATTTGTCCTCACTGTCACTCTTGCCTCCTCTTCAAAGAACACTCAGTCAGTTGCTTGTTCAGTGATATACACACTCTATACTTACGAACCCTCCAGGAGCAGTGGCCCTGGGCCTCTGTCTTGGTTCTGGAGACATTACTGAACTTGGCCATTTAAGCCACAGATAAAATGTCTGAAGAAGAAAGACTTGGATCTTTCAGAGGTTAAACTCAACATATCTCAGACACTTTGTCCCCTTCCAATGGGCTCGCTGGATGAAGAGACGGCCTGTGGAGGTGTCACCTACCAGAGGGGAGAAACTCAGCTATGTCATCTTTTAAAACACAATGGTCTCAGGCTTGAGAGATGGCTTAGCTGCTAAGGCACTTGCCTGCAAAGCCAAAGCAACCAGGTTCAATTCTCCAGCAGCCATCCTGCTTGCAAATTAATAAGAAAATTATTTTTTAAAAAGAATTAAGCCATGTGTGTTGGTATACACCTTTAATCACAGCACGTGGGAGGCAGGAGGAGAATCAACAGAACATTCCTCGTAAGTGTGTCTCTGAGGCTGCCTCTAGGAAGGATTAACTAAAGGAAGAATCCTTCCCCCAGGGGTTAGCCCTTCCCCCAGAGTGGGCAGCCCAGAGTGAGCGGCCCCTCTTGGAGGAGGGCTGGTTGATAAAAAGCTCTGGGAAGAAAGGCTCTCTCTCCTACCTGGCTGCCAGTGCTGTTTGCTGCTTGCCACTGGGTGCTTGCTACTTGGTGCTTTCTGCTTGGTACTTGCTACTTGGTGTTGCTGCTTTCCAGTGTGGACTGAAGACCAGGGTGGACTGAAGAGCAGCATCTCTCCAGTAAGCCTCAGGCCTTCAGTGCCGGATTGGGACTGCAGAGGCCTCCAGCCTTGTGGACTGAGCAGCTACCAGGTTGCTTGACTCTCGGACCTGCAACCTGCTATTACTGGACTGTGTAAGCTAATCCAATAAATTCCCTTATACAATTCATTCTATCCATTCTGTTTCTCTAGAGAACCCTGACTAATACAATATATAATATGTAAAATATATTATGTGTTATATATACTACATTATGTAGACATACAAATATATATATATGAACTTATATGTAAATATGTAAATTTATATATATATCATAATAGGATTAAGCGTTAAGGTTATATATAAATTTATATACATAAATACATATATATATATATATATATATATATATATATATATATATATATATTTTTTTTTTTTTCTTCGAGGTAGGGTTTGGCTCTAGCCAAGGCTGACCCACAATTTACTCTGAAATTTCAGGCTGTCCTTGAACTCACAGCTACGACCCTTCTATCTCTGCCTCCCCAGTGATGCTGGGATGAAAGGCATGAGTGCCACCATGCCCAAGTGATTTATTATTGCTATTATTATTAGTATTTGGTTTTCCTTATTATCATTATTATTACTACTATTATTATTTGGTTTTCATCAATATTACTATTATCATTTAGTTTTCATTATTATTATTATTATTATTTGTTTTCATTATTATTATTGTATTATTTTTTCATCATCATTATTATTACTATTATTATCTGGTTTTCCTTACTACAACTACCACCACCACTAGCACTATTTGGTTTTCCTTATCATTATTATTACTACTACTATTATTTGGTTTTCATTGTTATGACTGTTATTACTATTATTACTACTTGCTTCTCCTTACTATTATTACTACCACTACTATCTTATTATTATTACCAATATTATTGCTATTATTAGGTTTTCATTATTACTATTTATTGTTATTATTATTATTATTATTATTATTATTATTATTAGTTTTTTTCCTGGGGTGGGATGTGGCTACAGTGCAGGCTGACATGGAACTCAGGCTACAATCCTCCTGTCCTCCTGTCCTGTCCAGACCTCTGTTCTGTTCTGGGTCTGGAGGCATCCAAGTCCAGGTCCAGGTCCAGGTGCAGGGCGGTCGTCACCCTTGGTGCCAGTGGCTTTGTGCACGTGGGGGTGGGGGGCGGTGGGTGCGGGGTGGCGGGGATTCGAACCCAGGCTCCTTCAAGCCACTATAATGGACAGACAGACAGATGAGCATGTAAGCAAGCGCCTGAGCCTCTGAGCCACTAGTGTAGTCCCTCCTTACACCCCCTGAGCTGCTCCTTACACTCCCTGGAGTAACATAAAAATGATGTCCGATGGAGCGGAGGAGAGGGAGGTAGGACGAGGGTCGGGGCCGTGAGTTCAAGACCAGCCTAAGACCACAGAGTGGGTTCCTGGTCAGCCTGGCCTACAGCCACACCCGACCTCAAAACACCATATTAATAATAATAACATTAATAAAAAATAAAATAATAATAAAATAAAATTTAAAAGTAAAATAAAATAATAAGTAATATAATAGAAAGTTAAATAAATAATAAAATAAATAAAATAAAATAAAAAATAAGAAAATTGCAGTTGATTTTCTTAGAAGGAGGAGGAGGGTTGTGGCTGTGAGTTTGAGGCCAGCCTGAGATGACAGAGTGGATTCCGGGTCAGACTGGCCTAGAGCCACACCTGACCTCAATGGTAATCATAATAATGATAATGGTAATAATAATAGTAATAATAAAATAATAAACAAATAAACTCAGGATGGAGAGATGGCTCAGTGGTTAAGGAACATGCCTGGGAAGCCTAAGGACCCGGGTTTGACTCTCCAGGACCCACATAAGCCAGATGCATAAGGTGGTGCATGTGTCTAGTTCCTTTGCAGTGGCTGGAGGCCTGGGTGTGTCCATTCCCTCCTCTCTCTCTGCCTCTCTGTGTCCCTCTCTATTTCTCTCTCTCTAATCAATAAACAACTAAAATATTTTAAATATATATTTTCATTTATTTACTTATTAGACACACAGAGAGGTTGTGCACTGGACAGGCCTTGAGCCAGGATGACAGCCACATGGCCTTTTAAGATTTCTTTATTTTTATTTCTTTCTTTAATATTTACAGTTATTTATTCATTTATTATTATTTACATCTATTTACTATTTAAATTTATTTATTATTTGTATTTATTTCTTTATTATTGACATTTATTTATTATTTATACTTGCTTAATATTTATACTTATTAGTTTATTATGTTTATTTGTTTTATTTATTTATTATTTACATTCATTTATTTAGTATTTATCCTTATTTGTTTATTAAAGTTGTTTGTTTATTATATGTTTTTATTGTTTTATTTATATTCGTTTATTTAATATTTATACTGCTTTGTTTATTATACTTATTTATTAATAATATTCATTTATTGTTTTATTTATTATTTATCTTCTTTTTTTGATAATTATCCTTATTTGTTTATCATATTTATTTATTGTTTTATTTATTATTTATATTCACTTGTTTAATATTCATACTGATTTGTTCATTACATTTACTTATCATATTAATTTATTGTTCTATATTTACTTATTATTTATATTCATTGATTTAGTATTTATTGTTTATTATGTTGACTTATTCATAGCCATTTATTTAATATTTATGCTTATACATTGATTTATATTTATTAATTGATTATTTATATTTATTTATATATTAGTTATATTCATGTGTTTAATATTTATCCTTATTTGTTTATTATATTTATTTATTGTTTTATTTACTATTAATATTCATTTATTTAATATTTTTTATTTATTTATTTATTTTTTTTTTATTGACAACAAAACATACTTACATACCAAAGGTCCCCTCCCTCCCCTTCCCTTTTTAGAACTCCACTCTCCATCATATCCCCTCTCTCTCCATTAGTCTCTTTTTTAATATGATGTCATCCTCTTTTACTTCTACTATGAGGGTCTTACGGAGGTATTGCTAGGCACAGCAAGGTCATGGATATCAAGGCCAATTTCTGTCTGGGCAGTTGCATTGTAGGGAGTCGTACCCTTCCTTTGGCTCTTCCATTCTATCCGCCCCCTCTTCCGCAATGATCCCTGAGCCTTGGAGGGTGTGACAGAGATGTTTCAGTGCTTGGCACCTCTCCATCCCTTCTTCTCAGCACTATGTTGCCTCTTGGATCATCCCAGTGGTCATCGCCATCTGAAAAGAGAAGCTTCTCTAACCAGAAGTGAGAGTAGCATTAATATGTGAATATGAGCATTAAGTGAAGTATTTTCCAGGCAGCTTGGTGGGAATAGTATATACATTTAGATAAGGGCATGCTTTATACCCCTAAGGTTTATGACCTTACCTACCATAGACTTTGCTTAGGTTTTTCAGTACCAGGCATGTATTCCCTCCCGTAGAGAGGGCCTTCAGTCCAATTATAGAGCAGTTGGTTACCCCACGAGTAGACATGCCACTATTGCACCTGTTCAGTCTTTGGGCCTGTCTGGCCAAATTTGAATATTCAGCGTCCACTGTTTTCACTGCTGATGACTTCTGTCTCCCATACTCTGCATGCAGTGCAGCTTTTTCCAGCTTTCAGTTGGCTGGTCTACAGGGAAAGGTTTTCTGCTCAGCACCAGCTTGCTTTCTCAGTGACCTTGCCTCTCAGGCAAGAGATGTCTTCAGCAATAGGGTCTTACTATCTGTTTCTCAGGGGAAACCAAGGGCTTTGGCAAAAGCCTTTAATGTTTTGGAGGCTACCGGGACCTCCTTGGCCAACAACTCACTGGAAGGTATCCCATCCCAGGTACTGAAAATTTTCTAGTAACAGTCTACAGCTTCTAGATGTACCATTATTCAAAAAGTAGTTTTACATAAGTCTTATTCACAATCTTTTGAAATTAGATTGACCCTCCCCTTGCCCTTCTTTTATGCATTCTCTACCCATGGCCTTGGTTAGGCCATTCCCTCCTTGTAATCAGTCCTTCCACTTACATATGTGCAATACCATACACTTCAGTCCTTCCCTTTCCTCCGTCCCTTATAGCCTTTTACCAGCTTACTGGTTTCTGGTACCAATTTTTGGTTCCAGTTCACACACAAGTCTGTCTATTTGTAGCTAGGATCCACATATGAGAGAGAACATGTGACGTTTGGCTTTCTGAGCCTGGGTTACCTCACTTAGTATAATCCTTTCCAGATCCATCCATTTCCCTGCAAATTTCATAATTTCATTTTTCTTTACCGCTGAGTAGAACTCCATTGTGTAAATGTACCACATCTTTATTATCCATTCATTTGTGGTGGGACATCTAGGCTGCTTCCATTTGCTAGCTATTGTGAATAGAGCGGCAATAAACATGGTTTTGCAAGTATCTCTAAGGAAGTGAGAAGAGTCTTCTGGATATATGCCTAGGAGTGTGATAGCTGGATCATATGGTAAATCTATTTCTAGCTGTCTCAAAAACCTCCACACTGATTTCCACAATGGTTGGACCAGGTTACATTCCCACCAACAGTGTAGAAGTGTTCCCCTTTTTCCGCATCCACGTCAACACTTATTGTCATTTGTTTTCTTGATGGAAGCCATTCTGACAGGAGTGAAATGGAATCTCAAAGTGGTTTTAATTTGCATCTCCCTGATGGCTAAGGATGTGGAACACTTTTTCAGATGTTTATATGCCATCTGAATTTCATCTTCTGTGAATTCTCTATTTAGTTCCATAGCCCATTTTTTAACTGGGTTGTTTGAATTCTTATTATTCTGTTTTTTGAGTTCTTTGTATATTCTGGATATTAATCCTCTGTCAGATGTATAGCTGGCAAAGATTTTCTCCCATTCTGTAGGTTGTCTTTTTGCTCTACTCACAGTGTCCTTTGCTGTACAAAAGCTTTGTAATTTCATAAGGTCCCAGTGGTTGATTAGTGATTTTATTCGCTGAGCAATTGGGGTTATATTCAGAAAGTCCTTACCTATGCCAATATGTTGAAGGGTTTCCCCTACTTTTTCCTCTAGCAGGTTCAGAGTTTCAGGTCTGATATCAAGGTCCCTGATCCATTTGGATTTGACTCTTGTGCATGGAGAAAGACAAGGATCTATGTTTATCCTTTTACATACCGATGTCCAGTTTTCCCAACACCACTTGTTAAAGAGGCTATCTTTTCTCCAATTAATATTTTTGGCATTTTTGTCAAAAATCAGGTGGCTGTAGCTGCTTGGATTAATATTTGGGTCTTCTATTCTGTTCCATTGATCTACCTGTCTGTCCTTGTGCCAGTACCATGCTGTTTTTGTTACTATGGCTTTGTAATATAACTTAAAAATCGGGTATGGTTATACCACCTGCCTGATTTTTGTTTTTGCAAAATTGTTTTGGCTATTCGAGGTTTTTGTGTTTCCAGATGAATTTTAGGATTGTTTTTTCTATTTCCGTGAAGAAAGCTATTGGGATTTTAATAGGGATCGCATTAAATGTATAGATTGCTTTTGGTAAGATTGACATTTTCACAATATTGATTCTTCCAATCCAGGAGCATGGGATGTCTTTCCATTTCCTTGTGTCTTCTGTAATTTGTCGCTCGAGTTTTTTAAAGTTCTCATTGTAGAGATCCTTCACTTCCTTGGTTAAGTTTATTCCAAGGTATTTTATTTTTTTTGAGGCAATTGTGAATGGGAGAGATTCCCTGATTTCATCCTCTGCACGTTTGTTGTTAGTATATAGAAAAGCTACTGATTTCTGTGTGTTTATTTTGTATCCTGCTACATTGCTAAAAGTGTTTATCAGCTCTAACAGTTTGCAGGTAGAGACTTTAGGGTCTGTTAGGTATAGAATCATATCATATTGTTTTATTTATTATTAATATTCATTTATTTAATATTTATCCATACTCATTATATTTACTTATTATTTATTCTGTTTATTGTTTTGTTATTTATATTCATTTATTTAGTATTTAATCCTTATTTGTTTATTATATTTATTGTGTTATTTATTATGTTTATTTATTGTTTTATTTATTATTTATATTCATTTATTTAATAGTCACCTTCATTTATTTTTTATATTTATTTATATATTTACTTATTGCTTTTCTTATTTATTGGTTATATTCATTTACTTAATATTTATACTGATTTGTTTATTATATTTATTTATTTATCATATGTATTTATTTCTTTATTATTTATATTCATTTGTTTACTATTTATCCTTATTCATTTATTATACTCATTTATTTATTGTATTTATTTATTTGTTGTTTTATTGATTGATTATTTATATCTATTTGTTTTATCGTTTCACTATTTATTGATGAGAGAGAGAGAACGAGACTGGTACAAGCCACGACCTCCCAGCGACCATGGGCCACTGCTTTGTGCATGTGGGACCTGGGGATTCGAACCCGGGTCCTCGGGCTCTGCCGGTAGGTGCTCTAACCTGTGAGCCACCTTGCCAGACCCTAAGTACACGCACACACATGTGCATGCATGTCACAGAGAAGGGAGGCTGGCACGGCCGCATGTCTCCAGCTGGATTTGAATTCATGGCCACACATCTCCAGCTGGATTTGAACTCATGGCTGTGGGTCTCTGGCTGGATTTGAACTCACGGCCATGTCTTTCCGGCTGGATTTGAACTCATGGCTCTGTGTGTGTGTGTGTCTCTGGCTGGATTTGATCTCACGGTCACATGTCTCCAGCTGGATTTGAAGTCATTGGCTGTGTGTCTGGCTGGATTCGAACTCATGGCCACGTGTCTCCAGCTGGATCCAAACTCACAGCTATGCATCTCTGGATGGATTCAAACTCACGGTCATGTGTCTCAGCTGGATTTGAGCTCATACCTGTGTGTGTGTCTCTGGCTTGATTCAAAACCACAGCCACACATCTCCCTCTGGATTTGAACTCATGGCCATGTGTCTCTGGCTGGATTCGAACTCATGGCCACACATCTCTGGCTGGATTCAAGCTCATGACTGTGTGTGTCTCCAGCTGGATTTGAACTCATGACCACACATCTCTGGCTGGATTCAAATTCACAGCCATGCATCTCCTCTGGCTGGATTTGAACTCATGGCTGCGCATCTCCTGCTAGAGCTGAACTCACGGCCGCATGTCTCCAGAGGAATGCAAACGCACAGCCATGTGTCTCTGGCTGGATTCAAATTCACAGCCTATGACCCATGGCCATGGGAGAAGGTGGTCACCTGGAGGGTGCTCATACTCAGTCCTCGCCCTGATATGTGGTTTGGGTCTTGGAGTGCTCTATGCTCAGTCCTCCACAGGGAGACCCAGGACCAGCTGTCGGGGTGCTCAGAACTCCACGGGTGGTGTGAGAAATGGCACGGGGTGCTCAAACTCAGTCCTCCAAGAGGAGGAAAGGGACCATCTCTCAGGGTGTTCAGTACTCCACGGGTGGCATGAGGAATGACACGGGGTGCTTATGCTCAGTCTTCCATGGGGAGAAATGGGATCAGCTGTCGGGGTTCTCAGTACTTCACCAGTGGAGGTTTAGGCCCCCCCAAAAGAATGGGTGGAAACGGCGCATGCACAAAGGTTGACAGAGTGAAAAGGAAAGGGCCGAGGGTCTTTGGGGACTGCCAAGCATGCACGGAAGTTCCCGAAGATCTCCAGAAACGGTTGAAGGTGGCTGATGGGTTCTGGGTTGACAGGAAGCGCCGAGCATCTTTGGGGACGGCCAAGTGTGCAGGAAGATGCTGCTGAAGATCTGTTTATGTGTGCATGCAGTATGTGCCGCCTGTGTACACTGTGGGTGTCTGCATGACGTATGTGCCGACTGAGAACACTGTGGAAGTCTGTCTGCAGGCAGTATGTGCTGACTGTGTACACTGTGGTCATCTGCCAGCAGTAGGCGCCAGCTGAGTACACTGTGGGCATGTGCACGCATTAGGCACCAACTGTCTGCATTACAGAAGTATGCGCTGATTGTCTAGAATGTGGATATGTGCACGCAGTAGGCACCGACTGTGTACACTGTGGGTGCCTGCATGACATATGTGCCAACAGTGTACAGTGTGGGCACCTGCATGGTGTATTCACCAACATACTGTATGTGCCAGCTGTGTACACTGTGGAGGTCTACAGGCAGTATGCTCCAGCTGTGTACACTGTGGACGTCTGCATGATGTATGTGCTGACTGTGTGCACCGTGGACACCTACACGCATTATGTGCCAAACACCTGGAGGGTGTTCTTCAGGCAGGGACGGAGCCCAATACTCATATTCTATGTCTCAAGTCCTCTTTAAGGTCTGCAGGTCCCAGCCAGGTGTGACCAGATGACTCACATGCTTGTCAGGTGCCTCATGTTTCTATCACACAGAGATTCCCTGAATCTCCCTGGTGTTTGCTCCCCCCCCCATGTGAGAATCTGCTCTTTCCAGAGAAATTGTCAGATTGATCCACTGAAAATAGACTGCTGCGTCAGTGACCAAATGGTAGAAGGAATCATTTTTTGAAATGGAGCAAGATCTTAGACTTCATCTCATCACTTAGAAGTTTCAAGACTACTGTAATGGGGACTTGTGAAATCTGAGTGAACAGGACATGAAGGGTGTGATTTCCTAGGCATAGCACAGCCCAACTAAGAAGATGTTATAAGGCTGAGCTTGGAGAATCACCAGGAGTCCAAAGACTGCTGGTAGCGAGTGAATTGTTCTTCCATTTTTGTTGTTCTTGTATCTTGTTGCCTCTGTGCCAGAATAAAACAGGCACTCAAGCATAGTTTCCATTGACAAATATGGTTGCACATGACAGAGCGCACGGGGATTTTAATTTTTTTAAATTATTTTTTTAAGTTTTTGGAGAGAGAGAGAGAGAGAGAGAGAGGCAAACAGAGAGGGAGAGGGAGACAGATAGAGAATGGGTGTGCTAGCAGTCTCTCAGCTGCTGTGAACGAAATCCAGATGCGTGCGCCCCCTTGTGGTCAAGTGCGGCATTGCGCCCTTGCATCACTTTGCATCTGGCTAAACGTGGGACCTGGAGACTGGAACCGCTGGAAATTGGAACCAGTGTTCTTAGGCTTAGCAGGCAGGAGCCTTAACCACTAAGCCATCTCTACAGCCCCTCATGGGGATTTTAAATCTAGAGCCACTGTAGTGTTTTTGTACATTACAGCCCCCTTTTTTCACCTTCATGGCAGGATAATATTGGGTTGCAACATAAAAAATTCCAAATTACAAGGCCCAATGCAGGCTAAGGTTATTGTTAGGTCTGGACAGGCTTCCAAAATGGACTCACCATGGATTGGGAGACAATGGAAGCAGGATTGCTATGAGTTCGATGCCAACCTGAGACTACCTAGTGAATTCCGGATCAAGCTGGGCTAGAAGTAGACCTTACCTTGAGAAAATAAGATTTTCTATCTCTCTCTCTTTCTCAATCTCTAGCCAAAGTTTTAATTTTTTTTGAGATAGGGTCTCACTCAATCTCAGGGAGTAAGGAAGGAAGGGAGGAAGGAAAGGAGAGAGGAAGGAAAGAAGGAAGGAAGGAAGGGTGGGAGGGAGGAAAGGAGACAGACATAAAAAGAAAGAAAGAAAGAAAAGGAAAACAAAAGAAAAGAAAAGAAAAGAAAAGAAAAAAAGAGAGGTAGGTGCGTGTGGAGGCTAAAGGGCATCAGGTGGTTTCTGGTGGGTCTTATCCACAGGAACACTGTCCACTGCTTTGAGACAGGGTCTCTCCCTGGACACCAATCATAACAGACTGTCCACCTCTTTGAGACAAGGTCTCTCCCTGGTAACCAATCATAATGGACTGGCTAGCCATCAAGCCCCAGAGATCTGCCAATCTGTGCTTTCCCAAATTAAAAATTATTATTTTAAATATTTTATTTATTCATTTATTTATTTGAGACAGGCAAAAGAGAGGGACAGGGAAGAGACACAGAGAGAGAGAGAGAGAGAGAGAGAGAGAGAGAGAGGAGAGAGGGAGACAGAGACAGAGAGAATGGGTGCACCAGGGCCCCCAGCCACTGCTAACGAACTCCAGATGCATGCACCACCTTGTACATATGGCTTACATGGGTCCTGGGGAACAGAACCTGGGTCCCTTGGCTTTGCAGGCAAGTGCCTAAAACACTAAACCATCTCTCCATCTCTGTTTTTATTTTATTTTATTTTATTTTATTTTATTTTATTTTATTTTATTTTATTTTATTTTATTTTTGTTGGTTTTCAAGGTAGGGTCTCACTCTAGTTCAGGCGGATGTGGAATTCACTATATAGTCTCAGGGTGACCTCGAAGTCATGGTGATCCTTCAACCTCTGCCTCCTGAGTGCTGGGATTCAAGGTGTGACCAACATCAACATGCCTAGCACTCCAGCTCTTTTTTTTTTTTTTTTTTTGTTTTGCGAGGTAGGGTCTCACTCTGGTCCAGGCTGACCTGGAATTAACTATGTAATCTCATGGTGGCCTCGAACTCTCGGTGATCCTCCTACCTCTGCCTCCCGAGTGCTGGGATTAAAGGCGTGCGCCACCACGCCCGGCTCCAGATTTTTTTTTTTTTAAAAATTATTTTATTTTTGTTTATTTATTTGAGAGAGAGGCATATAGAGAGATAATTAAAAATTATTTTCCCCATTATCTACTTCTGTTTTCAGATGTACTGTAATGTTATTTTCAGATGTATGGGTAAACTGTGTGTGGTGGCACACACTTGTAATCCAGTTATTCCGGAGGCTGAGGCAGGAAGAGAGTTTGAGACTATCCTGGGATACAGAGCAAGACCTACTCTAAATAAATAATAAACAAACCAACAAATAAGTGTGAAGTGTGGTTATTGTTGTGGTTTCAATGGGAACTGTCCCCCCACAGGCTCAAGTGTTTGAACACTTGGTGCCCAGCAGGTGGCACTGTTTTGGGCAGTTTGGAACCTTTGGCACTGTGACCTAGCTGGAGGAAGGTGGAGAAGGGGACTTGGAAAGTAGTACCCATCTCTGGTTCTGACCCAAGCTCTCAGCAGGTGTCAAGCCCCTGCTATCATGGATATGTTAGAACTTTCCAGAAAGGTCTAGAAAGCGGTTAAGGTGTTTGCCTGCAAAGCCTAAGAACTCCAGTTCAATTCCCCAGTTCCCATGTAAGCCAGATGCACAAGGGGGCACATGTGTCTGGGGTGTGTTTGCAGTGGCTGGAGGCCCTGCTGTGCCTGTTCTCTCTTTCTCTTCCTCTCTCTCTCGCTCTCTCAAATAAATCAATATTTTTATTTTATTTATTTATTTATTTATTAATTTTTTTTGGTTTTTCAAGGTAGGGTCTCTCTCTGGCCCAGGCTGACCTGGAATTAACTATGCATCTCAGGGTGGCCTTGAACTCATGGTGATCCTCCTACCTCTGCCTCCCGAGTGCTGGGATTAAAGGTGTGCGCCACCACGCCTGGCAAATCAATATTTTTAAAAACATCACCTGTCAAGAGGATGTTAGGTCAGACACACAGGTGGACAATGCAGGGATTAAGGTTAGTTCTAGACAGTTCGGCTTTGAATCTGACCATCCCATCTCTCCACAATTGGAAGTTCTATCCTCAGAAGTGTAGGTGAAGCTGCTTCTTGGGAACTTTGGTTCATAAAGGCAATGTGTTTAAAAGGACATCTGGGGTGGGAAAGATGGCTCAGTGGATAAGCATTTGCCTGTGAAGCCTAAGGACCCCAGTTCAAGGCTCAATTCCCCAAGACCCACATAAGCCAGATGCACAAATTTGTGCATGCATCTGGAGTTCATTTGCGGTGGCTAGAGACCCCGATGCACCAATTCTCTCTCTCTCTTTCTCCTTCTCTCTGTTGCTCTCATATAAATAATTAAACAAATGAAGATTTTAAAAAAGGAAGCCTGGGGCTGGAAAGATGGCTCAGCGGTTAAGGCACATACTTGCAAAGCCTAAGAACCTGAGTTAAATTCCCCAGTATGCAAGTAAAGTCAGATACACAGCCTGGGACAAGAGACAGAGTTACAGGTCAGCCTAGGCTGGCCGCAAACTCACTGAGATCCTCCTGTCTCTGTCTGCAACATCTACTGGGATTAAAGGTGTGCATCACTATTGCTCCCAGATTGACACTGTCCATACAACATGTTGAAGAATTAAAACATTCTATCAAATTAAAGGGAAAGTAAGATCTGGTTGTGGGCTGGAGAGATGACTTAGCACTTAAGGCACTTGCCTGCAAAGCCAAAGGACCCAGGTTTGATTCCTCAGGACCCATGTAAACCAGGGGCACAAGGTGGCCCATGTGTCTGGAGTTTGTTTGCAGTGGCTGGAGGCCCTGGTGTTACCATTCTCTCTCTCTCTCTCTCTGTCTTTTTCTCTCCCTCTCCCTCTCTCTCCCTCTTTCTCTCAAAAAATAAATAAATAAAATATTTTTACAGGAACTTGGCTTCTATTATGTTCTTTGCAGCAATAATTATGCTCTGTGTATGCTGCACTCAGCACTGGCCTTGCTGTCATATCTATGTGGATATCCATAGCAGAGATGCTTCATCCTCCTCCATGACATTCTGAGGCCTTGTGCCAGGCAGAATTCACCCTGTAATTTCTCCTCCATAAGACCTTCTATTATATCAACTGTTTTCCTTCAAAATTTATTGTTGAAATCCTATCCCTTGAAGATGGCATAAGAAAATGGGGATATAGTGAGGTTGTGACCATAGAACCTTGTGCTGGAATCAGTGCCTATACAATGAGTCCTTTCATTTCCATATGAGAATCAATGTAGACAACTATCTGAAACTCAGAAGGGCCCTCAACAGAGGATAAATCTACCAGTCTTTGATTTTAGAAGAAGCAAGCTTTTATTATTTTTCCCCAACACACCCTGCTTTATTGAATGGCATGTAGGCACATTCTCTGGACACACATGGTCCAATATGAGTCACAGGAAACATTGCATCCACAGACACAAAGCAGGGAAAGAAAATAGGAAGTGGGGCTCAGATGATCCTCAAGGTTCATTCACAGTGATGTACTTCCTCTTGTGATATTCCTCCTCCTAAAAGTTCTACCACCATTCTAAACAACACCACCAGCTGGTGACTAAGTGCTCAAACACACAAGTCTATGGGAGGTGGCATTTTACATTCAAACTAACACATACCACAGGCCATGCTAAGACATTGCCAACACAGACTCAGAGGTATCGTTTACTGTTCTTTCCTTCTCCAAATGTGATCAGTAGATAATAAGTATTTCATATCTTACCATAGCCATGATCTTACTGCTTTATTCAGAGTTTAAACAGGTAGAAAGACAGACTAACCCTAGAAAACTGGTGCCTTTGAATCCACTGGTGTTAGTACCAATGATCAAGGTCAGGGTCATGAATCCTTCTCCCTCTTCCTGTTTCCTTCCATCTTTCTAACCTCTCTCTGTCTCTGTTGCAGGCCTCCTGCCCTTAGCATCTCTCCTCCCCTGTACACTTCTCACCAGCCTCTGAGGGTCTCTGCTGAAATTAACACAGACATGCTGGCACAAGAGCTTTCAGAGGCATACAGTGGTGTTCCATCATGCATGTATTTGACTTTCATTAACTCAATTTGCACAGCAAAACCAAAAACCATACAACATGAACCTGTGTTTCAGGAGGAAACAGATAGAAATGCAAGGTCCCCACAAAGGGTCTTATTAGACTGAAGGTCATCAGTATTTAAAAGTAAGTTTTAATATGTTCAACATAGCCCCTAAACACAAGTCAAGACCTGTGTTTAGCAAGACCTTAAATGCACATTCGATTCCCAAGTACCAATGTAAAGCCAGAGCACAGTGGTGCATGCATCTGGAGTTTGTTTGCAGTGGCTGGAGGCTCTGGTACATGCATATCTAATCTATCATCTATCATCTATCTATCTATCTATCTATCTATCTATCTATCTATCTATCTATCTATCTATCTATCTATCTATCTATCTATCTATCATCTATCTATCTATCTATCTATCTATCTATCTATCTATCTATCTATCTATCTATCTATCTATCTATCTATCTATCTATCATCTCTCTATCTCTTCTCTATCTCTCTGTGCTTGCAAATAAATAATTTTTTTGGAGGTAGAGTCTCATTCTAGCCCAGGCTAACCTGGAATTCACTATGTAATCTCAGTCTGGCCCCAAACTCACCACAATCCTCCTACCTCTGCCTCCTGAGTGCTAGGATTAAAGGCATGCACCACCACACCTGGCATAAAAATGTTTTTAAAAGGCTTAAAGACCTGACTAGGAGCATAGGGAAGGGACCTTGTTCAATGTTAACATTTCTTTTTTGTTTGTTTTTGTTTTGTTTTGCTTGTTTGTTTTTAGGTAGAGTCTCACTCTAGCTGGGGGCTGAGTTGGAATTCACTATGTACTCTCAGGTTGGCCTTGAACTCACAATGATCCTCTTACCTTGACTTCCTGAGTGAGCCATCACACCTGAAAAGCATTTATTTTGGGGGATAACTGTCCTCAGGTTATCCTTGTTATTATCCTGAACTACTAAGGCTCCTCTCTCATTTCCTGTCTGCAAGTAAAAGTTATTGTTACCCAGGAGCCCTACCACCACTGAAATTATACTCTTTTGGTGGTATCTAAACATGCATCTTCCTCTTTTCTTTATGGTTTCTTTTCTCTTACATTTATACTTTCAAGTTTGAAAATGCTCTATTGCCTCAGGATGCATCAGACCAAATTAACAGAACATGCAAGGCTGACCCAAAAAACCAAAGCAATCAGCTAATGCTAAGTGAACCACAAAGAAGTTTCTTCTCCTTAGGGGCATGATGACCTGAAAGAGGCTGTGCCATGTTCTGGAAATAGAACAAAATGAACTCTCTAAAACTTTCAGACTAGAACTTGTTTAGGAGAAGAGGAATGGATTAATACTTAGGGGAGAAACAGGAAGGGCTCAATTTCCAATATTTGTGAGACTGGCTTATTACCTTACAGCAAATTGGATGTGTTCATCATGTTCATAGTTTCTTATCTATAATACAATTTCTCATATTATTTTCTGTGTAAGCCTTTAAAAAAACAGACTAGTATCTTAGAGGTTCAGAAGTTGATCTGTCAGGAAATGTGATGGGGAAGCAAAACAGAAGCCCTGGGTGGACTTGCTCAGTACTTATACTTGTAAAGTTCTTTCTCTTCTCTCTTCTTTTCTTCCTTCTACTCATTCTTCATCCACTCATTCATTAAATCATTCAATAAATATCTACCAGGTACATACTGTGTATAGCAGAGTTCTACCAACACCTGAAAGATTTACAAGGAAATGTGATCATGTATACAATCTGCCATAGAGGAAGATGACATTGTTAGTTACATACAGATGAAACATATTCCCAATACAAAATACCCAAAAGAAGTGAAGATAATTTCTACAAAGAATGGGATGGGTTATCACTGGTTATCCATATGGTCAGCACAAAGGTCTAAATGAGCATATGCCTTTCCTAGGGAGCACACCAATGATGGTTTCCACATCCTAAGAACATCATGAGTTCTTTGTAGTTGCAAGCCATAACTTAGCTCTTCACTTTGTAGATAAGGAAATTAATGGCTCACAGAGAGGCAAGGTCACTTTCTCAGGACTCAAAACCTGATTGGTAAGGAAGAAAAGACCAGAACCTTGGTACCAGTCTGCTGTAGAAAGCTGTCTATGTTTATGCCCATAGGCAGAGACTGGCTTTCAGTAGGGAGTCTTACCTGTTGCAGCCCCCACTTCAAATCTTTACTCTCTTACCAGTCTTTCTCCATCTGGTCCTGCCACTGCCCAGTGCAAACTTTACTGAGTGTCCTCTCTGAGCATAAAGAATATAAACTTTTTCCATAATTTATATTGGCTCTGATCTCTGCTTTTCAAGATAACAGACTGCTTTGTCACATCTCAAGTAAGCTAGGAGTCATGGTGGCTATGGACATGACAAGGCAAGGCAAGAAAGGTGCAATGTCTTCCTTCATGTGAAGCATGCTGGATGGAGGAGTCCAGTAACTCTCAGGAGCTTTCAGTAGTATTTGTCAGTTGATCCAACAGGTAGACAAGGAGAGAGATGCCCAACAGCATTAAGGATACTGGTGGTAAATTATTCTCTGATCCCAAACCATCTGTCTTTGCTTCTTAACTAAAAAGTTATTCCACTAATAATTTCTTATGCATCAAAGTCATTATGTGCTTCTGCTCAGAATCCGGATAAGATACAGTTTGAGGAACTGAGCCATAAGTGTGTCCAAAAAGCTCTAGTTTATCAGCCCATCTTTCTCCTGTGGACTCACAGGAGAAGTGGGGACTGGAAGAGCTTTGCTGTGTTTGATAATGTCCACAAGTGACACAGCCAAACTAGTTATGTGACACCTTGGGCTTTCACTGTGGCAGGTGAAATAAATCTGCCAGCCTATAGTTCAGTCAGCTGACACAATAGCCTGACCCATGTCACCCACCACTCTTTTACAGTTTCAACAAGGACAGTATCCCCTCCTCAGGCACTGAAAATTTTCTAGTAACAATCTATAGCTTCTGGATGTGCCATTATTCAAAAAAGTAGGTTTACTGCACACATACAGCAAACTACATTCTTTTCCTTTCAGAACTCTTCCCAAATGCTTTAGGAACAAACCAAAAATTACTATTTCTCACAGTTTCATGAATTTTAATTTCTCTGATTGCTCTAAGAAGTTGACTATTCATGATGAGATTTATCTACCTTTGAAATGAATCTTGTTACTCACAGAAGATATTGGCCAGCAGCAACAAAACCCAAAGGGGTGGCTTCCAGCTTAGAGTTGAGGGTTAATATCCATTTTCAAACAAACTGCTGTTAATGTTAAAGGACATGAGGAAGTTAAAAAGGTCTGAAGGCACTAGGACCCTGCTGTCCACCTCCAAACCCTGATAGGTTCTTAGAGAAAGAACTTGGAAAAAACAATCTTATAGTTTTAGTTTACCTTTTTAAAATGTAACAATTTTTAAAGTATTCTACTCTGTTATGTTTTGGTTGTGAACATGTGACTAACTGATCTTGTAGCCCAACCCTTTCTAAATCAGGACTTCACATCTTCTTGGCTGGTCAGTTATAAACTGCACCTCATTCCAGTTCCTTCAGACTCATTATTGAATTTTCTACATTCCAAGGCCTCTTGCATTTGGTGCTGACAAGGTTTGACTCTTAAAATACACCATCAGAGTTCATGGGAAAATGACAGCAGAAGGTAGAACCTGGTCATAGTCCTGTCCAAGTCACAATTTGTGATTATGGAACAGTAATGTATCTAAAATAAACTTGATGGTTTAAGGTGTATTCTATTTTGCCATGAACTTCAGTAAGATTTCCAGTCACAGCCAACACAACTGTCTAATTATTGAACATAGTAAAATTCAGTGAAAAACTAGAGATAGGCAATTTTAGCTAGCTTAGCAATCACAATTGCCACAGTTGTAGTCATGTGTCCCAGGCAAATGTTTGCACTTTTTTATATATACTGTACCCATGTAGACAACATGGATATAATGAATGCAGACAATTCATAACAGATGCTCTGCTTTGGAGATTCACTTTCCTCCCTTGATTGCATACAGTGCAGAAGTGGGATATGCCCACAACTGTAGAGACAGCTGATAAGACATGTTAAATGTCATAGACTATAATTGCTGTAGGAATTCTACAGTAGACCCATAAGTTTTAAGGGAAGAGTACACAATATACTTAACTTAGGTTCTTGGCTTGTGTAGCAGTGGGCTTGTGCTTTGTGAAAGACCTTTCAAATGTAGAAAAATAAATATCATGGTTGTGGCTCTCAGAAGTGGCTCTTCCAAGACAATCTTACACAGGTCCCCACCCATGGCCTGTCTGCTCCATTAAGCACATCTTGCTTCTATATCACAAACTTCCTCCTGAAGGAGAGCTGATTGAACAAGAGTAAATGCTCAGCCTGAGCAACTCCAGAAGTAAGCTGCTTCAAGGAACAAAATGATGATAATAATTATTATTGGGAACTTTAAAATAAGAACATATTAGTCATAGTCCCACCAGATTATTCTGTTATGTCCCCTCTACCTTGTCCCCATTTCACTGAGGGCCTCTCTTGGTAAGGGTATCCATAATCACTGTGCGGTCATAAACACACCAGTCAGTTCTTATTCAGAGGACAATGACTCACAGTACACTTTTCCACTCTGTGGCTCTTACATTCTTTCTTGTCCCTCTTCTGCAATGTTCTCTGAGCCTTGGAGGGCATATTACAAGTATCCTTTAGTGTTGAGCTCTTGGCAGCCTCTTATTTTCTGCTTTGATGAGTTTTGAGTCTCCTCCATGTCTATGGTCATCTCTATAGAGAAGGTTCTTTGGCTAGTATAGAGATGACTTAGCTAGTGCTAGGCACTTGACTATCTCTTCTCATCACTCTGATAGGTCTTGGTTCTCTCTGGTATTTACCACCATCTGTAAAACTCAGATTCTTGCTGGGCATGGTGGCACACACCTTTAATCCCAGTACTCTGGGAAGCAGAGGTAGGAGGATCACCATGAGTTCATGGCCGCCTTGAGACTACATAGTGAATTCCAGGTCAGCCTGGGCTAGAGTGAAACCCTACCTTGAAAAACAACAACAACAACAACAACAACAACAAAAAAAAAAAAAAGAAAAGAAAAAGAAAAAAAAGAAAAGAAAAGAAAGAAAGAAAAAAACTCAGATTCTCTAACCTACAGTGAGAGAAGCATTGATCAAAGGGGATAAACACATACATTTAGAAGACCTTTGATAGGCATAACTTCTCCATTTAACCAAAAAAACAGTGGAAGATTTCCTCTAGGGTCTATGACTTTCTAACCCATAGGTTTCTGAATTGGTTCTCAGTATCAAGCATGAATTTTCTCCCATTGGCTGGTCTCATATCCAATCAGAGAGCAGTTGATTACCACCATAACTTATGTATCACTATTGCACCAATGGATACATCTTTCCTGGCAGGTTGATTTTGTAGCCTGCAGGATCCACTGCTTGTTCAAGCTGTTGATGACTTTTCTCCTCCAGAATCTCTCATAGTATTTCTAGCACCTATGACAGCAAGGAGTTGCCTTCCATCTTGGTTCCAGTTTGATTTCTCAGTGTTCTACGACTGCAGTCTATGGTGTCTTTAGCAATAAGGCCTTACCATCTAGTTCTTGTGGGTGACCAAGTACTTTGGCTATGGCCCACATTGTTTTGGAAGTCTCATGGGCCTCCCAGATCACTCACTGTTGGGAGTAACTCAGTACTGGCATGAGGATTTATCAACAATAGATAACTTTTTTGAGGCAGTTTCTACCAACCCAAGTGCTAAGAATGTCCTCAGATGTTGGGGTCCCCCCTAGGGCCATCCCAGGAGGGACGGCAGGGTCTCTGCAGAGTTGGGGGTGAGAAGCGTGGAATCATGACAGACTCCAGGAGTTGGGTGAAAGCAGGCAGAGGGCGAGCTGCAACAAACTCATTTATTCAAAAAGTGTAGGGGGTTTTAAAGGGGCTTGGCTGGGGTGGTCCCCTTTTTGTGACCAATGACAGCCTGTCTCTGGACAGATCATATCGTAGCAGGTTTCTCGCGAGCATGGGACTGTAGCTGTTGTCATGCCAGGCCTGTGCAGGACGCCATGTTCACAGAAGCCACTTCCTGGTTTCTTCTGCCATGCGGTCTGGCTAGGGCCAGACCTGCATTGTGCCATACATATCCTCCTTTTTTTTAAAAAAATATTTTATTATTTATTTATTTATTTGAGAGAGAGAGATACAGAAATAGGCAGGGAGAGAGAGAGAATGGGTGCGCCAGGGCCTCCAGCAACTGCAAACAAACTCCAGATGCATGCACCCCCTTGTGCATCTGGCTTACGTAGGTCCTGGAGAATCGAGCCTCGAACTGGGGTCCTTAGGCTTCATAGGCAAGCATTTAACTGCTAAGCCATCTCTCCAGCCCCATATCCTCCTTTTTGTTTTTATTATTGGCAACCCTGGGAAGTATAGTTTTTTTGTCAAGCCATTGTTGAATCCAGGCCCCAAGGGATTATCACATGTGATGGTGCCTGTCTTAGGTTGCCCCATCTCATGGAGTCTTACCTGTCATTGGCTAACCACCACCCTAGTGAGAAAACCCGAGGGGTGTGGCCTGGTATGGTTTTTTGCAAGCCATTGTTGAACCCAGCTGTTGTCACGCCAGGCCTGTGCAGGATGCCATGTTCACAGAAGCCACTTCCTGGTTTCTTCTGCCATGCAGTCTGGCTAGGGCCAGACCTGCATTGTACCATACAATCAGATAGCATCTGAAGCTGATGGTGGAGATCTCCCCTCTTTGCTATAACCCACCTACTGATGCTTCAGCCAATGTATTTGAAAAGTATATTAGTTTATGATTATCTTTTGTTTTGTAACTATAAAAACTTCATGAGCTGGGCATGGTGGCACATGCCTTTAATCCCAGTACTCAGGAGACAGAGGTAGAATGATTTCTGTAAGCTTGAGGCCACCCTGAAACTACATAGTGAATTCCAGGTCAGACTGGGCTAGAGCAAGACCCTACCTTGAAAAAAAAACAACAAAAAAAAAAAAAAAAAAAAAAAAGAAGAAGAAAAGAAAGACACTTCATGAAGTTGTTAACATATTGAAACACAGAGTTTGGGGTAACCAAAATCTGTGTTCCTAGGCCATGGTCACTCATATTTGCCTCCAGAATAAACTACCTCTTATTTCTCTTTGAAATAAGAGCTCATAGACACGTTGAATGATCCTCATTCAATTTTTTGAGAGTAATGACTTGGAAACAATCTATCACTCAGTGGACTCCTTCTAGGTCAATGTCTGTTCCTTGAGTAGGCCTTTATGAGAGTCAAACATACCTGCAGGACATCTCTGGAAGTTCCTTAACCAATGAGCACACATGGAGGTTGAGAATGTAAAAATTGTTCCTTAAAACTTTTTGCCTGTGGAAAGTCTTCATATGATGCATTCTCATGCTGAAGATCATCAGTCACTTCATGCAAAAGTCTGGAGCATCATTTGTGAAGTGATCACAAAGCACTATGATATCTAAACATCACCACTGACACCAACAATTAATTCATCTGCTTTGATAGACTTCACTTTTCATGAGTGTCCTTAGTCATATTAAATCTAGGTGCTATCTATATAAAACCAGAGAAAATCATACTTTTTTTTGTTTTTTCGAGGTAGGGTCTCGCTCTACTCCAGGCTGACCTGGAATTCACTATGTAGTCTCAGGGTGGCCTTGAACTCACGGTAATCCTCCTATCTCTGCCTCCCGAGTGCTGGGATTAAAGGTGTGCACCACCACGCCTGGCTTTTAAAATGTGTTTTAACACTAAGAAACCTTCCATAAAACAATAAGGCTTTTGAAAAGCAAGGCATGAGTAGATATTTTTGCACATGGAATTATGCTATTCATATGTTAGACAGTTTATTATTCAAAGGAATCCTACAATTATTTTTTACAATAGATTCCCTTTTCTGAGTGAAAAAGTACCCCAAATTCTTATTAAATACTCACCACCATGGTGTTTACTGGAGACAGGCAAAGTTCTTGCCTATTGCTGCTTTGCCTTACTATTCTCTGAGCTCTAGTGGAGGTCTGGGCATCCGGACTGTGGAAGAGTTGCATGTCAAATCATAGCAGGTACACAATCTGACCATAAAGAATGGTGTAGGGCTGGAGAGATGGCTTAGTGGTTAAGGCATTTGCCTACGAAGCCTAAGGACCCCGGTTTGATTCTCCAGGTCCCACGTAAGCCAGATGCACAAGGGGGCACATGCGTCTGGAGTTCATTTGCAGTGGCTAGAGGCCCTGGCATGCTCATTCTCCCTCTCCCTCTCTCTCTTTCCCTCTCTCTGTCTCTAATAAATAAATTAAAAAAAATAAAATCTTTTAAAAAAACCTCATCTCTCAATTTATATATATATAAAAAAGAATGGTGTAAAACATCCTTTAGTATCTCTTAGTACCTTGGGTCTAAAGTCACTGGAATAGATGACAATGAGAGTATTTGTATTGGTGCGCATTATGAAGCCTAACTAACCCTACTCAAGGATAGACAGCTCCTGTGTATTAGTGCAGCCTTCCTGACTTGGGCTGTCAGGTACAGAGTGTTCTGCTACTTAGCTTCTTGAGTTGGACATTAGCTGCATAGACCAACTCTGGTTTTAAATTTTTCTTTGATCAAAGGTAGATATTATTGCCCTAAACATGCTCCCCACTTTTGTGATTCCTGTTATGTAGGAAACATGATGCATTATCTTCCTTTTTGTATTATTTGTAGAATGCCACACATTTCCCACAGACAGAATCACAGCTCATATTAATGTATCAAGTGATATCTCTCAACTGTTTTTCTTGTTTACATGTGTGTGATTCTCTCTCTTTCCTTTTGAGATTTAGAAAACTTTTATTCAGAACTTAATCGGGGGAAAGAAAGTAAAGCTGCTGTATAGCAGGAGGGTCCAGAGAAGATAATCCCCTATTTTTTCTCTGAAATCCCTCAGAGATATCTGATAACATTAATATAGCAAAGAGGATTATCACTGTGAAACAATCTTGTTTCAGAAGATTAGCTAGTCTAGTTACCAGGAAACTTGAAAGTATAAGCTGAAAATAGCAAAAAAGAAAATCTTTGCCTGGTAACATCTATATGTCTGAATATGTAAATGTACAGAAATTAAGCTTCCTGTCAATTAATTATGATTAGCACCCTAATGCATTGCACAATGACTTTTGATTTCTTTTTCCATTCTCCGTTGAGTGACACTGAAGTTATTTCCAGATTTTTGCTGTTACAAATTTTGCTGTTGCTCTAAAATTTCTTATGTTGTATTAGGAAGAATGATCTGAAAACATTTGAGGAGAGGTTCACTCTGGGCTACCTGATTAGAATGTCACCTTGGAAGAGATCTCTCCACATGTGTTAGAGGATGGTCTGTATTTGCAACCACCTTCACCAAGAAAGGTGGCCTTATGCTCTCCTTCCCAAGAGGCCACAACATTCCGAGGGCATCTGGCTATGGTTAGCTGTCTACACCCAACATTGTTTTAAAGGTGAGATGGCGTAAGAGGATGGGGGTAAAATGAAGGGTGTGAGACCACTCTACCTGTTTACTTTCATTGTTGAGGCTTCCTATGTGGACTCTGATCCTAGATCAGCATGAAGAAGGCTGGTGAATTGCACCCAGGCTTGTAGCTCAGCAGTGTGCTGGTCAGATAAAGTAAGTTCTTTCCACCCTCAGTTTGCTTAGAACTTAATTGTGAATGGATGTTTAATTTTACTAATTGTATGTCTGCATCTGTGGAGATATCAAAGGACTTTTCTCTGTTAATCTGATAACATGATGAATTATATAAGTTGATTTTGTAATGGAAAACCATATTGTTTCACTGGCTTTAACAAATTTAGTCATACATTGCTGGATTTCTCTTTCTAATGTAATTTCATGTGTTGTTAGTATGGGTTGGCTGGTGGTGAATTTCTGATGGAAAGAAACTACATCCAGACTTGCATATTTTGAAAAGCACCCTTGATTACTTGGAAATTATTCTCCCTTCTGGTTAATTTCCTTGACACACTGCCAACTATCTTCACTCTTTTCTGTAGGAATATATACATAGAGTTAAAATCATTTAAGTGAGTTCCAACTGGTGTTTTGTTTTAGCATTTCACACCATTTAAATTTGGACTGGAGTTTCCTAGAAGGACAGTTCCCAGCTCAAGAAGGCAAAGAAGTTACAGCAGAAAAATCACTTAGTCACGAGACATGGCTGTTCTGATGGTTAGTTTCTGAACGATGCAGGCAAGGCTAGGAAAAGGTTCACTACGGTAATGATGAGGAGCTCCTATACACAGCAGGACTATATCATAACCACCAGCAGCAGCAGCAGCAATGATCTGTAAGCACACCCATTCTAACACAAGGAAACCATGGGGCTAACAGGACATGGCAGAAGATGAGCTTCCAGAACTAAGTGATCAGGGAAATGGGATTCTTCTAAGAATAGCTACTTTCATCATAGGACTCTAGCATGGTCTGGAGACTTGACATAAAGTGGGTAAGACCAGAGACACTGCTCAGCACATTGCACTGCCCATAATAGCCTGACAAAACAGAATGCTAACATGGGAAAACACTGGTCATCAGAACCCAGCCTTTGTGAAAAATTTATCGCAGGAGGAAGCCAAAGACCTTCCTCACTTGTGCTCTACTCTGATTCCTGGATGAGTCCACTTAAGGCCAGACCACTACCTGGCCATGTTCCCCACAGAAGCAGCTCAGTGAAGGTTGGAAACAGGGTGATGCTCATCACAGTCTCTCTGTTTTAGAGTTCAAGTCAGAACTCTTCATCTACAAATGAAAAAGTAATTTAAAAAGAAACTTCTCACACTGTCTTGGCTTTCCTGCTAGAGTCCTCTGCTTTGCACCCTCAATGCCCATGCAGACCGTGTCACTGTGGTTGTGAAAACCCATTTTAGGATATGACACCAGGATCAAGGCATTTATCTGAGGGGAGCTGCCACTAAGCACACTTTATTCTTCTACCCTTACTCTGATCAATTTGCCTGAAGTAATACTGGTACACCACACATGTGCAAAGTTTCCAACAAGTGAAAAATCTTGACCTCATGGTCCCCTAAACCCTCACCTTCACCTTACCTCTAAACATGGGCCCAAACCACTCATATGAACAACCTGACCCTGACATAGCACTCTGAAGATTCCTAATCCTAACTAAAACTAATGTTCACCTCATTCAAACACTAATCTAACCCTAGACGTAATCCAAGGCTATAGCTTGTATAACCCTGACCCTAAACTAATTCATGGCATAATGCTAATCATAAACTTAAACTCGAATCTCTTGCCCTCACCCTAACCCTCACCCTAAGATAACCCTTGCTCTTATCCTAATAATTACCCTAACCTTAATATAACCCTAGCATTCACTGTATGGATATCACAAACCTCACCCTCATCAAACCCTCACCTTCATCTTAACCCTTACCATACTCCTTATCTTAACTAAAATGTAACCCTCATAACCTTCCCTTTCACCTAATTGTTAACCCTAACTGCTTGTCTTCACCATAAACCTCACTCTTACCCTTGCCCTATGTATAATCCGAACCCTATCTGTAACCTTCACTCTCACCCCTGTTGCTGATATCTGGCCACAGCACTGAGCTGGAGTTGGCCACTGCATCTGTCCCTGGGCAAGAAGAATGAAGCAAGGGGGGAACAATCAAATCAGTGGCTGACTGGCCTCTCGGCCACTGGAAATAACAGTAAGAAGCAAGGGGCTTATAGATACTGAGTGAATTTCAAGTCAAATACTAATATTCTGGGAAATGACTCTCCTTGCAGCAACACAGTAACATGAAGGGAAACACACACTGCAGAAAAGCAAGGCAGCATAGAGAGGTGAGGGAATGCCTGACAATCTGTGGTCATTGAAGTACCTGATTACTATTGAGCACTGGAGTAGCAGATGGTCTATCTCCCCTATGGAAGCTTTATTTCAAGTGAAAATATACCTAAGTCCACTGTATGCTTCCCTGCTATAGAAAAGTGAGATAGGGAGAGTTTACCCTTGGCCTCTGGTATAGGAGTTACGGGACCATTGGTCTGTCGGTTCCAAGTCTTACCTCAGATTCTTGGAATTTTTCAATTAGGTAGTTCAAACACTTTCCTGTATTAGTCAGGGTTCTCTAGAGGAACAGAAACAATGGAATGAATTTTATTAAAGGGGTATTTACTGGATTAGCTTTAGCAGACCAACAATAGCAATCTGCAGGCCCAAGAGTCAAGGAACCTAGTAGCTATTCAGTCCACATGGCTGGATGCCTCAACAGTCCCAATACAGCACTGAAGGCCCAAAGCCACTGGTCTTCAGTCCATGCTGGTCTTCATTCCACACTGGAAGGCAGCCAGTGGCACTGGCAACCAGGTGGAACAAAGGGATTCTTTTCTACCAGAGCTTTCTTGGAAAAAGCCCCCCTCCAAGAGGGGCCGCCAGCTCTGGAGGAGGGGCTCACTCTAGGGGAAGGACTTTCTCTTTCAGTTAATCCTTCCTGGAAGCAACCTCATAGACTCACCTAAAAGGGATGTCTGTGGGTTCCTAACATATCAAGTTGACAATAAAACTTAACCATCAAGCTATCCCTCATCTATAATGTGTGGCCCTGACCCAGCACCTTTCATTGGCTTCCAGGATCAGCAGAGAACAAAAAGATTGCAAAATTTGAGCTAGGCGCAGTAGCACATATAATCCCAAGTGTTTTACAGGCTGCAGTGGGAGATCACAAGACTGAGGTCACCTGGGAAGTATAACAAGATCCTGTCACAAAACAAAGCAAAACAGAACAAAATGCCAAGGCACACACACAAAAAATTATCTAAACTTGCTCTGCATTCAGTTCCTGGATTTATTCATTTATTCAACACTTTACTTCTGAGTTCCCATATGAATTCAGCCCTGTGTTAAGTGCATTTTATGTATTATTTCACTTAATCATTACCGTGACTGAATCAAGTATCGGGATTATGTCCAATAAAGGCCTGACATAAGTGGTTACCCCCTTTCTCAGAGAAGGGGCCAATCCCCAACATCACGGCCACCTTGCAGGACTGAAAGTGCCCAAGAAACATGCTGGATCCAGCTCCTGATATCTTGATCTCTGCTGTAGAACTTAAGTTTACCCTAAATGTATCAGGCAAGAAAATTTCTCTACCCTAATCTACATATATAATGGGGGTAGAAGGAACTCCTTAAAGATAGTGCTTTATTCCCCCAGTAATCTATCAATTTGAAGACCAGGTTTTTTTCCACCTTTAAAAAATTTTTATTTTTAAATTAAATTTTATTTTTTAAAAGGCCATACTTGGGGTGGAGAGATGGCTTAGTGGTTAAGGCGCTTGCCTGCTAAACCTAAGGACCCAGGTTCGATTACCCAGTACCCACATAAGCCAGATGCACAAGGTGGCACATGTGTCTGGAGTTTGCAGTGACTAGAGGCCCTAGTGCACCCATTTAAAAAAAAAAAAAAGAAAAAAGAATAAATAAAAGGTTATACTCTTTTGTTTGTTTGTTTGTTATTTTTGAGATAGGCTCTCATTCTAGCCCAGGCTCACCTGGAACTTACTGTGTAATCCCAAGCTGACCTTATACTCACAGAAATTCTACCTCTGTCTCTCAAGTGCTAGGATTAAAGGCATGCACCACCATGATGAGCTAAAAGGTTATACTTTTATATCCCTTCTCCCCACCCCCATTCCAGTGAGGACACTTCAGTGGGGTTATCAGTATTCACTATGGGATCCTGCAGGCCTCAGTCAGTCAGTCTGTGGTGGGGGGCAGCTTGGAATATTTCTACCCACCCTGGGGCTCTTACAGTCTTTCCTCCCCTTCTTCCATCATGTTCTCTGATCATTGGCTGGCATGTTAGAAGTCTGTTTTAGTGTTGATTTCTCTGTGGCCTCTGGATTTCTGCTTTGATGAATTTTGAGTGACAACAGTATCTGTCAAATCTCCCTATAGCTGTTCATCAAGATAACAGTGAGAGCAGTAGTAGTGTCACTGTATCTTCTTCAATGCCTCCTGGGCCCAGGCAGATGTGGTAGAGGTCACACATCTTGTAGTAGACAATTGGCTATCTTTTGTTGTTATATTGATGGATATTGGATCTCCCTAGCATCACTGTCATCTGTAAAATACAACAGATTCTCTAAGAGTGAGATCAGTTTAGACTAAAGGGGATATGTATGGCACAATGCAAGTCAGGCCCTAGCCAGACTGCATGCTAAAAGAAACCAGGAAGTGGCTTCTGTGGATGTGGCATTCTGCACAGGCCTGGCTTGACAACAGCGACAGTCCCATGCTCGCAAGCAACCTGCTGCAAGATGATCTACTGGGAGACAGGCTGTCATTGGTCACAAGAAGGGACCATCCCATACAATGATTGGCCAGCCAAGCCCTTTAAACCCCCTACACTTCCTTGAATAAATGAGTTTGCAGCAGCTCGCCCTCTGCCTGCTTCCACCCAACTTCCGGAGTCTGTGTCGTGACTCCGTGCCTCTCACCCCCTACTCAGCAGAGACCCTGAGGTCCCTCCTGGGCTGGCCCTAGGAGGGACCCTCACAGGGATATGTATATTTATTTGAGAGACTTTTTGATAGGTATACCCACTCTTCATAGCCAAAGAGCAGTGGTAGCTTCTCTCTGAGTTTCCAAGTTTCCTATCTATGGGATTTTGACTTGGTTCCAAGGGCCAGGAATGAGTTCTTTCCCACTGAGCAGGGCTCATGTCCAACCCAAGAACAGTTGGTTACCTTCACAGGCTGTGTGCCATTTATTGCACAGGTATGTACTTCTTGCCCGGCTGGTTGATTTCGTAGCTTTCAGGATCTCCTGCTTATTCATGCTGTTGGTGAGCATTATCCCACAGCAGCTCCCATAGCACTTTCCAGTGTGGGTCTCATACTGTGGGTCTTTCGTTCCGTTCCCGTTCCCCAGGGTCGTTGGCCACCGACGTCCTGGGCGAGGGAGAAAACAGCAGGGTCATTCTGGCTGGGCGGGTGAGTGCGATGCGAACATACGAACACATGACGGGGCAGTGAGCACCTGGGAGACTGTCTGATGGACAGCACTCATTTATTCAAAGAGGGGGTGGGTTTATAAACACTTGGGGAAGGTTGAGACGGCACGTACAGACTGTATGGCAATCAGATGCATAGTTTATGGGCTGTTATCTAGATAGAGGAAGGACTAGTAACTTCAAAGCTATGGGGGAAGGATAAGGGAAGATAGGGGGAAGGGTGGAAGAGGAGATTAACAGGAGGCTGTAGGGGGTGAGAAGGCTATGTGACTTTAGCCACATGAGGGTCTCTTGGGCAGCTAGCCACAGGTCAGGAACTGTGGGGGGCAAAGTCTGACTTATGGAATGGTCAGAGCTTTTTGGGGTCTAGGGGGAGCGCCTTGTCAGTTCTGCCCACTCTGGGCGATGACAGCTCACTGTACCCTACAACAAAGGGAAGGCAATCACCATCGCCAGGGCCCCCTGACAGAAGGCCAGCTGCGACCCTGCAGCCCAGGGCCCCTGGCCATGTCCAATAGTTCAGGCCAGCCTCCTCACAGGTCCAGACTGTTACTAGCAAAGCCCAACATTCCAGTGCTATGAGAGATAGCTTGGAGAGAAACCATTTCCCTCTTAATTCCAGTTTGATCTCTCAAAGTTCTGACTGCAAGTGATTGAAGACTGGATTTTTTTTTTTTTTTGAGGTAGGGTCTTACTTTAGCTCAGGCTTACCTGGAACTCACTATGTAGTCTCAGGCTGTCCTCAAACAGTGATCCTCCTACCTCTGCCTTCTGAGTGCTGGAATTAAAGGCATGCCACCATGTCAGGCTTGGAAGACTGGATATTTAATCAAGTGTTCCTGGTTATCCTTCAATGCCCTGCTCCCCTGTTAGGATGATACTCCACCTAGGAGTTTTCAGGCAATTCTGCAAGTCATGATAGTCCTAGCCTCTGAAATGCTCCAAGAAATTCTAAACAAAAGTGGACCCAAATGTTTGACATACAGTTAAAACTACTTTTGTTCAGTCAAAATCTACTTAAAACTTGGGATAAGTGGGCTAGAGGGATGGCTTAGCAGTTAAGGCATTTGCCTGCAAAGCCAAAGGACCCAGGTTAGATTCCCCAGGACCCACATTAGCCAGGCACACGTGTGTGGAGTTAATTTGCAGTGGCTGGAGGCCCTGATGCACCCATTCTCTCTCTCTCTCTCTCTCTCCTCTTTCTCTGTCAAATAAATAAATAAATAATAAAGTATGTTTTTAAAAACCTTGGGATAAGTTATCTCAATTGAAGAGTATTCATGAATGAGGGGGGATAAATTAGGCTTACAACCTATCATTGAAAAATTTCTAAGATAAGGCCTTCTGATACCTTTACAGTCTGCCTGTAACATCCCAATCCTTCCAGTAGCCAAACCAAATAGAGACTTTCATGTGGTACAGACTTTAGGCTTTTTAACAAAGCAGCAGTCTACTCCAACTTCTGGTGACTAAATCTTTATACTCTTCTATTTTAAGTCTCAGAGTCTACTATGTGATATACAATATTATACTTGAAAGATGTCTTTTTTGCTTTTGAATGGTAGGACCAAATCACTGGAGTTCATCAATAATACACTTGGACAGTCCTCCCTCAAGGGTGCATGGACAATTCCCACCTTTCTGCTAGGCCATTAGAAAAATATTTTAGGGACCTAATTTTACCACAAGGAGCCATTCTATAATATATAAATTATATTTTTATATGTAACTCTACTAGAGAATGTTCAGACCAATATATCATCACAGTCCTAAACTTTTCGGCCTCCTGAGGCTACAAGGTCTCCTAGTGAAAGGCCCAGATAACTCAGCAGGAAGTAAAATGTTTGAGATATATTTTGACTCCTAGGACATGGCAACTATTCCTATCTCACACTGGGGCCATAACTGAACTCATTCTACCAAAGACAAAGAGACAACTTCAATCCATTTTGAGGATGTATGGATTTTGTCAAATTTATATTCCCAATTACAGACTAATGGAAAAAACTTTCTATGAGGCTATCAAGAACCCAAGCTCTGGTACCCTTAACTAGGATGCTCAATTGGAACAACCTTTAATCAGATAAAAGTAGGCATGCCCAATTTCCAAAAGCCTTTCTTATTTGTGTCAGAAAAACAGGACCTCATCTTCAGGATGTTGACTCAGTATCTAGGAACATAACTGAAATCAAGTACTTATTTTTAGAAGAAATTATATGCTGTAGCATCAAGTAGCACCTTTGTCTAAGAGCTATGGCAGCCACAGCACTGCTAGCTGAAGAGGCTTCTAAATTATGTTCGGGGCAGGCATTAGAAGCCCTCAAACCCCACAAGGTAACACTATATTATAATTAAAAGGGGCACTTATGAGACTAACAAAATATCAGTCAATCCTCTTAGACAACCCAGAGAAAACTATAAAAACATGTGATACCACAAATACTGCCTCACTTATTTCCACATAAACTTTTTCCAATTTGGTACACTTGTGTAATGAGACCATCTCTTCCACCAGCCAGTCTGATTTAGATGACCAGTCATTGGGTAATCCAGAGAAGATATGCTTTATTAATGGGTGCAGCTATGTTCTAAACAGAGAGCATAAGGCATGATATGCAGTCTCTCTAAGCCTTTAGTTTCTTCATCTATGAAATTAGTTCAGAGGTTACTAGGAGAATATGTGAGTTTATATGAAACACAGAGTAAATGTTCAATAAATAAATAGTTCCTTCTTTTATTTTTTTAGACAGGGTATCATGTATTCTAGGCTGATCTTAAATTCACTCTGTATCCAAGAATGACCTTGAATGAATTCCTGATTCTCATTTCTACTTCCTGAGTTCTGGGATTGCAGATGGACACCACCATGCCTGGTTTATGTGGTGCTGGGATTGAACTCAGGGCTTTATGCATGTTAGACAAGCACTCTAGCAACTAAGCCACTTCTCCAATTCCTAAATTGCTCCTTTGACTATTTTTAAATTATTGTTACTTGAAACTGTGGGCATAAAAATATGCATTCCAGGGCTGGAGAGATGGCTTAGCAGTTAAGGCGCATGCCTGCGAAGCCTAAGGACCCCGGTTCGATTCTCCAGGTCCCATGTAAGCCAGATGCATAACGGGGCACATGCGTCTGGAGTTCATTTGCAGTGGCTAGAGGCCCTGGCATGCCCATTCTCCCTCTCTCTCTTTCCCTGTCTCTAATAAATAAATAAATTTAAAAAATTTAAAAAATATATACATTCCATAACTAATTTCTGCAGATCAAAATGGAAGCTGCCTGTCCCATTCTTTAGAGCAAGCCTCTCCAGGCTTATTGCCCCTTGATCCAAGTGCCTGAGCCAAATGGCTGTTCAAGGAGCCCAAAGGGCCAGAAAACACTATCCTCCTTCCTATTGAAGGAGGGTAGGAAAAAGTTAGCTTCTTTTAGGCAGTTTCAGTTAGAAATTGAGGTCCAGAGAGAACCAGAAATGTCACCCCACATGACACCTCACCCTGGCACAAGAATAGAACTATTGGCAGGAGTGAAACTTGTGTCTTATCAAGTCTGATGGACTCCCTCTTATCCCTGATTGGATACACACGTGTGGCTTCCCTTCTCACCCAGTTGGCCAGGGAGGGGCAGACAGAATACTGCTTCTTGGTCTGGATGGTTTTTCGGCTTGCCTCTGCTTTATAGTTTTGTAACTATAGTTTGGTATAGTAACTTCTTGCTTTAATTACAAATAGGACTTTCCTTTGGCCTCTGAATATGCCATGTGCAGATTTTCCTTACACTCTAGATCTACCATGTAGGTGCATTCTCTAATTCTAGGCCTATTACCTGTCTGTTACCTGTGTAATTACTCTAAACTCGGTGTAACCATGAGTATAACACTTTTTATTACTTATTTTTCATCTGAATATTTTCTCTCTGTTATTCTTCCTTAACTCACAACCATTTGCCCTTTAAATCCTTCCTTGCTATTTTTGTCATGATTGTCATTGCATGACTTACTGGCTTTCATTCTCACTTTCTTTCTTCACATTGGCCACTTGGTAACACATTGATCACATTAGCTGCTGACACTCTGCCTATCCTCACAAGGCAAATTCATAGATGCCCAGGTCTTTGGAGCTTTCTTTTCTAGTCTTCCTGTGAGATGTTTTGAAGAAATTGTCACATAAAACTGTGCTTCTCTGTAGAGAGCTGCGAGGTGCCACGCCTTAAAGATGGCGCTGGCTTCCGCCTTCCGCCTTCCCGATGGCGAGTGCTCTCCTGGATAAACAAGTCCTTATTTGGCTTGGGCCGTGATCTAATTGCTTCATATGTGGACCTATCTGCATTCACCACGTGGCTTACCAGGGTTGGCTGTTCAAAGGCTTCTTAAGCTTTGGGCGGGCTTGTCCCGGGGACAGTGAGTCGGACAGTGAGTGACTGAGTGAGTGAGTCAGTGAGGAGTGAGTCAGGCAGTGAGTGAGTGAGCAGTGAGTCAGTGAGTGAGTGAAGCAGGCAGTCAGGCAGGCAGTCAGTGAGTGAGTCAGTGAGTGAGTGAGTGAGTGAGTGAGTCAGAGAGTGAGGCAGTCAGGCAGTGAGTGAGTGAGTGAGTCAGTCGGGGTCAGAAGATTGTTCAAGGTTCCTGAATAAACGGCTGAAAGAAGAGTCCGAGTGTTGCGTCTTCCTTGCTGGTCGAGGCGGACGCGACACTTCTCCAGATTGGGGATTGAAGCAGTTTAAAGTGACTGGGCAAACAGGAAATGTCCGTCAGCCTGCTCTTGTAGTCTCCACTTTGCTGAGAAGGATCTGGCTTCTCCTTATCTCTTGCCTAAAGGAACTCCCTAGATCTGTTTTTCTATAAATAACCTGAATCCCTCCCTAGGAAGATGCTCCCCTTTCCTAGAATTATGATTCCTTGAAGGATTCAACCTAAACATGGCATTGTGGTTAATTGAACTTTGCCCCCAAAACTTGGTGTCATTGCTAGTTAGCTCAGCTCCTTTTCAGAACCTATAAATGAACCAGATTTAGTTCTCTAGGTGGGCTTTATCCCTTCTTTCTTCCTCTTGGGCAAGAGTTCTTCATAATCTCTCATCTTTCCTTCTCAATATAATATAGTCTCTATAAACTTAGTTTTTTTTTAAAAAACCCTATATGAAGCTTCTTCACCTCAAAAGAGTAGTTTGAATGAAGAAAATGCAACAGGTCACTAAAGGTAAAGTAACTCAACCTGCCTCTGATTTGCAGCCTTCAATCTTATTTATCTGAGGTTATCTGCACAATTTTATTTTAATTGATATCTGTCCTTTTCATGTCATAGGAGCTAAATCTGTTCCCAAGTTTATTATATATAATGTGATAAAATGAAAAATCTCTATTTTAGAGGGCTAATTTTTAAATTCACAAACATATTCATACTTTTTCAAGGATGTATTCCAAATTCATTTTTAATCCAGTTAATTTTCATATATTGATCTCTTTCTGAGTGGAATGAAACAGAATGTTTCCATGGTTTCTGTTTGTACATTTTGCATACGGCACTGAGCCATTAGTACAATGCATTTGTGCAAGTTAAGCCTTAAAACACAACCAGTTTAGCAAAGTCTATTAGCTTTTGCTCACATTGCAAGCTGTATTTTGGAATAATCACATAATGATCCAAGTTTCCTGTTTGCATGATAGTAAGTCAATAGCATTCATATGTGTTTTCTCAGCTTTCACTTAGAGTCACAGCAAGCTTGCAAATTTGTATTGTAATCTCTTTCCTACATGAAAGTAACATCCACATTGTCCCCAGGAAGTCGTTATAGCTCTGTGAAATTTTTTAATGTTGTTTTTATGTGTACCATGAAATCATTTGCAGCAGAAATACCAATAAATAAATCAAAGATAATAACATCATTTTTTGAGAGATACCAGTACCATTTCTCTCACCTTCAACTGGGATAATTTTGCTTGTTTTGCTTTTATTTTTTCTGCTATGCTGTTTTCTTTTCTTTGCTTCTTCTTATGGGTCTGATTGTCTTTTCCAGGATTCAAGGAGAGGAGCAGCCACTTGAGGGCAGTGGTCTGGCTGATGAACTGGGTTGAAGTTAATGGGGCTGTGTGCTTGCGCAAGGGAGCCTTCATGGTTTCAGCTGTCCCAGAGCAGAGGCCTGGCTTCCCAGAACTGTCAGGCATCCTTTCTATCCATCAGGGTCAGACACAGTTCTGGGCCTTCAAGCTTGCCAAGGCTATTTGGGTGCTTTGAAATGGGAGCCAAATGTGCATGCCAAACCCCAAACCCGTACTGCCTGTTCTCAACCACAGGCTTTGGGAGGAGGGAGTCATGACCTGCACTTCTTTCTCCTCTTCTGCCTCCTCTTCCTCCTAGAGTCAGGTCCTATAGCTGACACATAGGCCAGCCACTCCAGCCACACCAGTATTAGGAGCCCAAAACCAGGAAGTTTGTACAGATCTTAGTTTAGTGGAGTAGATGAATGAACTAACTTGACATTCTACTTCTGAAAATGTAAAAACTGTGTTGTTCTTGAGGGTATCAGAAAACACTCTCCATTTGCAAGTTCTCAGCCAGCAGCTCATTCTAATGGCATCTTGGGAAAGAGAAAGAAGGGAGTTTTCTTCTCCCTAAAATGGGCACTCTGGTGACCACCATTCACACCTTTCTGTCACCTGCAGGGGACCATCACGGAGTGCTGGGAATTCTATGCCACCTGGAATAATTTCTGGGTCATATAAAACTGGCAATTATTCATGGTTCTTCAGACACCACAGCCTTGTAAGAACATGCTATTTAGACATCATAAACCTCTGCTTACTTCTGCATTGTGACTGATGCCCTTCACTCAGCTTGGCTTCATGCTTGGGACACCTAAGAGTGCACCCCTGCTTCACCTCTCCTTAGGGACATCTTCTCAAAATCTTTTCCTCTGTCTTTTATTGTTGAGCATAGCTGGCACTTAAAAACCTACATAGAAAGTCTTCAAAAAGCAATTACTTTCACTTCAGAACCTACAGGAACCAACCCTCCCTCCCTGTTTGATCATCCTGCTTTGTTATTCTACCTGTGAGTAGTTGTCACATAGTCTTTTGTTCATCTTTTTACCACTAAGAGAACCAGGTCAATGTCTAATAGACATAATGTATTTAATAAGTAAGTATTCATTAAACTATAATAAAAAGAATAAAAATGGCTTTTGACCATTGCTGGGGAAAGCTTGATGTCCTTGGAAGTACTTTGAGTTACAAGGTGATTGCACAGATTACAAATGTACCGCTTCATGAATGTAAATTCTATCAGTAAGCTCCTCAGTAGGTCATCAGTAAAGGAACAGCGAGCTGTTCTTTTCTGGAAAGGTGAACCTCTATATAGTGGGCTGTGTATGTCACTAGACTGTAGCGAGAAAAGGAAATATGCTTACACAGGTCCCACAAGGAGGTTCATAAGGTTGATTCCCTGGGATACATCAGCATGTCCTGGCTAAAAGTTTCCTAGACACTGGTATGTATGATTTTAGGAATTCTAAGCTAAATCTGTTCTAGGAAACATAGGTATGGTTCAGTTTTCCCAAGATACAACCTTGTGGTATGAGGGATGGAGGGAGTTTGGAGAGCTCAAGGGTAGAACACATGATAAAAAGTGCAATATAATTTCTTTTCACAGCAACCAACTATTTCATACCTAATTCTCCTTGTCAGACCCTGTGTATTCAGTTGGACCTCACTGAAGCAGCAGGTAATGTCAGGCACCTGGTCCACTCACATAGAGCTGCAACCATCTCTGTTTGTGGGCCCCTAGTCAAAGGGAAGTGAAAAAGTAGAGTGGATACCAGCACACTCTGTCAGGAAGCCTTAGAAAGTGTCCCTCCCATGAATCTTGTAGGAAATCTCCTGAGGAGGAGACACCTGTCATTGGATGGTTTGGAGTATGATCCTGAGGACCCAGAGACCATTAGGAGATAGCCAGTTCCAGAAGAACTAAAGCAAAAATTCTGAGCCATATCCTAAAGCAGGTACTCAACATGACATCACAGCAGGAGGATAGGCATAGGGTGTATGCCTTGATTACTAGAAAATTTTCAGTGCCAGGGATGGGACACCATCCAGTGAGTTGTTGGCCAGGGAGGTCACAGATACCCCCAAAACATTATAGGCCATTGCCGAGGCCCTTGGTTTCCCAGCAGGTAAGACACTATTACTGAAGACTGCACACACTTGGGTGGCAAGTTCACTGAGAAAACCTGATGGAGCTGAGCTGAAAGCCTCATCCATGTGGACCAGCTGACAGAATGTTGGCAAAAGCTACGCTGCATGCAGTTCAATGGGAGAGAGAAAACACCAGTGAAGGTACTCAACAGTGAACACTGAAAGCTTTAAATTTGGCCAGCCAGGCCAAATGAGCCAATGGGTGCAATAGTGGCATGTCTGTTATGGGGGAAACCAACTGCTCTCTAATTTTGGACTTGAGGCCCGCTCCATGGGAGGGAACACATCCCTGATACTGAAAACGTATGACACTTAAGGGTGTAATGTCTGCTGTTATCTTGCTAAATGTATATACTATGCTCACCAAACTGCCCAGTAAGCACTTCTCTCTCTCTCTCTTTTTTTTTTTTTTTTTGGTTTTTCGAGGTAGGGTTTCACTCTGGTCCAGGCAGTAAGCACTTCTCTTAATGTCCACACCCATATATTAATGCTATTCTCACTTTTGGTTAGAGAAGTTTCTCTTTTCACATGGTGGCAACCTTGGGATAACTCAGAAGGCACCATGGTGCTGAGAAGTGACAGAGGAGTGATCAGCACTGAAACATCTCAAACCTACCTTCCAAGGCCCAGGGTCCATTGTGGAAGAGGGGGCAGAAAGAATGTAAGACCCCAGAGAAGAGTAGGACTCCTTACAACGTGCTCCTCCAGACACAAAATAGCCTGGATATCCATGACCTCACAGTGCCTGACACTACCTACACAAGACCATCATAATAGGAGGAAAAGATAATGACATAAAAATGAAAAGAGAGATGGATTGAGAGGGGGAGGGAATATGATGGATAGTGAAGTTTCAAAGGGGAAAGTGGGGGGAGGGAGGGAAGTACCATGGGACATTGTCTACAATTAAAGAAGTTATCAATAAAAAAAATCAGGGTTTTGTTGTGTCTTGGTGTAAAGATGGGATAGAAGACACAGATATACTTTGAGTTGAATGACAAAGATCATCAAGTTGCTAAGATATCTATGCTGTGCTGTCAAAGGTCACTTTACACTGTAGGATGAGTCGGAGCAGCAAATGCGGGTGGGAGAACAGGTTAGGGGCCAGAACTGAGGCCAGAGTGAAGGAAGGATGGCACAAATTGGTAGGATTGAGAAGAATGGAGTACAGCTTGACTGAACATTCCAGAATCTGCTGCCAGCCTAGGTGTGGGTGAGTGGGAGCAGGAATCAAGGATGAGGCCCATGCACTCACTTAAGCAACTTGGCAGATTGTGGTGCCAAGAATGCCACGAGAAGAACTAAGAGCTCTACACTGGACAAGCTCCAACTGAAATTCATTCAGGACTGGGGGATGAAGCACAGATTCAGGAGGTTTAAGCCTGGTTTGTGGAGGCAAAAGTGTTAACTCGCCATCATACCCCTGTGTACACATTTCTAGAATGACAGGGTCAGGGAAGACAAGGACAGAGCAAATGGCCTGCTCATGTTCCAAGCTGATATTGAGATTCTGGTACAGACCAGTCCAGCAAAGGAACCTAAGCATGCTCAACAGGGAAGATAGAGAAAAGCCAAAGGGCTGTGGGGTGAAGAAGTTGAGAAGAAAGCGTTTTAGGTAGTCAGAAAACAAAACAAAACAAAAACTCAGAGCAATCTATAATGTTGAATGCTACTGAGTCTGAGAACAGTGAAATAAAGAGACATGACTCTGGCTGGAGAGATTGCTCAGTCGTTAAAGAGCTTGTCTGCAAAGCCTAATGACCTGGGTTGGTTTTCTCAGTACCCACATAAGCCAGATGCACAAAGTGGCACCTGTGTTTGTTTGTAGTGGTTAGAGGTCCTAGTGCATTCTCTCTCTCTCTTCTCTCTCTCTCCTGTCTCTCTCTTTCTGCTTGCAAATAAATAAATAAAAATTTAAAAATAAAGGGATATGACTCATGACGGTGAAGTGAACATCAGAGAAGACACTGACAAGAGCTTTTCAAAGGAGTGAATAAGGTGGTTGGCCATCCTATCCATATCAACTATTTGGATTAGGAGACCTCAGTTTCAAATCAGAAAATAGCCTCATGCTTACTACACAAAGACCTCTAGCCATTAAGCTACATTTAGCAGCTTGAACTGTTTATAGAAAAAAAAATATTTTGAAGAGAGAGAGAGAGGAAGAGGCAAAGGGGGGGGGGAACGGGCACGCCAGCAGCCTCTCAGCTGCTGTGAATGAACTCCAGATGTGGGCAAGTGCGGCATTGCACCCTTGCATCACTTTGCATCTGGCTAAACGTGGGACCTGGAGTTTGGAACCAGCATTTTTAGGCTTAGTGGGCAGGTGACTTAACCGCTAAGCCATCTCTCCAGCCTGAAAAAAAATATTTTTAAGAGATTAGGAAGAAGTGCAGGACCTGCTTTCTAGAAAAAGATAGTCCCCATGATGAGAATCCAGCAATTGAAAACATGTTTAGGGCAGAAACTCAGACAGATGTTAAAGATGAAATAAGCAAGTCAGACATAAATCTAAAGGACAAAAATAAAATGTGGAATCACTTAAATGTCTAGAAATGGAAGAAACAAGGCTAAAGCCAAACAAAAATGTCCCAAGGCTACTATGAGGATGATATAATTGTTGATATGAACATTGGTGGTATGAATGAACCTTCTGAACTTTGGATTATTTCCATTCACTTTTATTTTTACTATTTAATTTTGAAAAGACTGTGTCAGTTATAAAAACATGGTAGTAATTAAAGATTTATGTTTGTGTAGACAAAATACATGTGCACATGTTACACAGATCCTCCTCCTCAAATATAAACATTGCCCATGCATTTGCTTTCTTGGTGTGCCACCTACATGCACTGCTGTAATCACAGTCAGGGTGACAAGGGAAGATGAAATGTAAATATCCCTTGATGATTCAATTTTCTAGCCATGAATACATGGAGAGAAAGTAAGCATAGTCAGCAAAGTTCAAATCTAATTTATTGGAAAAGTCTCCATATCCTTGCTACCAAACATTTCAAGATTTGGAGGGCTGGAAGCAGGAAGCATCCAATGTAATGCCAGCCACTAACTCCTAAAGGCCAAAAGGAGCAGAGGAACTTGTCCATGTCCTGTACTTCAGCAGTGATGGTATTGTTGTTTTGGGATGCTAATGCTTTTTACAGCTTTAGGCCACAATGTCTTTTTTTTTTTTTTTGGTTTTTTTGAGGTAGAGTTTCACTCTGGCCCAGGCTGACCTGGAATTCACTCTGTAGTCTCAGGGTGGTCTCGAACTCATGGCGATCCTCCTACCTCTGCCTCCCAAGTGCTGGGATTAAAGGCGTGCGCCACCACGCCCGGCTCACAATGTCTTTTACAAAATGAAAACAGATGACCCAGGCTCTGCCTAATTGCCTCACTGGCCAGGGAGGCTCTTGGTGACTACCTCTGCAAAGCTAAGACAGGAGACCCTCTGCTTACCCAGGCAGAGCCTGCCCCATGCTCCATCCTAGCTTCCTCTGGTCTGTCTGGTCCAAAATATCACTACAAGGGAATTTGCTAAGTATGTGTTAAGGTGCCATTGAAGTCAGGTCATGAGAAAGTCCTCATCATGGTTTAACTGTCTTACAACTTGGTTGAAATGCTTTCCCCTCATGTTTGCCAACCATTACTTGCATTGAAAAATTAATGTCTACAGCAGTAAGGTAAGATAGAATATATATCATCCTTGACTTTGCATTTCATTGGCAAACCCAGGCATCTATTTAGGTAAAATTCTGTATTCAGTAAAGGAAAAATATAATTTGTATGTTTTCTTTCAGATTCATCCCTAAATGATCCAGGATCTGCCAGATGTCAATATCCTATTCATGAGCTATGATTAACTTCATATAGAAAACATGTAGTTTCTTGTATAGAATAGTTTCTTGCCCCATGTTTCTACAATGATGCTTAATGGACCTCATCTATGTGGGTTACATTCTATGAGGAGGAGGACAGAGATCAGCCAAGGACTTAGGATCCAGAAGTCAGAGTCTCAGAATCTATGAGTTGGCTGTCCCAAGGTTTTCCATTTCTGTTCTCTGAGAAGTCAGCTGAACTGCATGATTCTGTGGAACTTTTCAATTTGTCTCTTTCTGGCAACCAGACAGACCAAGCTTCCTGGAATTTGTTGAACAGAATGGTCTGAGGCCACCTAAGTGTCTGCTGCTCCAGACTCACTGCTGTCAGGTGGCGTCAGACCTTGGGAAGGCATAGCAGTGTCACATAGATTTCAGTGTTGTGTTAAGCATGTGTAAGGAAGCATGCAGCAGGCTGCTGCACAGACATCAGGACAATGTAAAGCTAAAATGAATAAACCCTCTGCTATATCAAGGAGATATCTACCAAGATTGATCTGAATTAGTTCCATAAAAGCTTAGATGTGCTTTGAATGAAATTATATTAAGATTGATGCAGGATTTTGGGTCCAGGGAGGGATTAAATTCCATAAAGATGGAAGAGATCCCAGGCATGTAGACCACAATTTTTGGGTCTTTATCCAAGTTAGCAAAGAATTGAAAACACTGGCTCCAAGAAGGGTAAATTATGAATTATAAGATTTATTTAAGGGAGAGTTAGGATCCAGAGGGAAGTCTAGCAGGAAGCCCCAAGCTAAAAAGAGATTCTCACTTCTGGCTGGGAAGGGAGAGGGGAGACAGAGAAAGTCTTCCCTTACATAGGGGGAAAGTCTGGGCACACACACATACACACATGGAAAGCAAAAACATGAGACCCCTCACATAAGAGATCAGAGAAGATTAAGAGATAGTAAAGGACTCCGAGCATAAAGAGAGATCATACATGTAAAAAAAGAAAAAAAAAAACAGAAAAACAATGCACATGTGGAAAGCAAGCATGAAAACTCCATGCAGAAAAGAAATCCTCTCCCTTCCCAGGCAAGCTTGGAATGGGGAGAGCTAACCAAAGCAAAGATCAGAGAAACAGGAGCTAGGACAATGAAGAGAGGACCAAGAGAGAATTTTATGCAAATAACTAGTCAAGAAAGCACCTGGAACAAAATATATGAGAAAAGGAAGCAAGAAAATGCCCAGGCAAAAAGAAATCCTCCACCTTCTCAGCCTGGCTAGGATGGGGGGAGGGGAGAGCTTACCAATGGGGACAGGAAGAAAAGTCCAGGAAAGTGAGGAGAGGTTTATATACACATGCCAGGTCCATTTATGGATAAAAAATTCAATTAGGATGTGCCTTATCATCAGACTCAGGACTGTAAGGGAGAGTTTTGATTGGCTGGTGGACTCAAGAGGCTGACTTCAGAAGGGACCAGCTTACCCTAGTGTGTTATGCAGACAGCTGCTGCTGGGGAGTGTTGCTTGTAGCCATCTGGAGTGAGTCTGGGTCAGACTCAGGTTCTAGTCCTGCTAGGGCAGTCAATGTAACATACATGTTCTCATTTGGCCTCCATCCCTGGCTGATTACCTTTTTTTTTTTTTTTTTGAGGTAGTGTCTTACTCTAGCTCAGGCTGACCTGGAATTCACTCTGTAATCTCAGGGTGGCCTTGAACTCTCTGTGATCCTCCTACCTCTGCCTCCTGAGTGCTGGGATTAAAGGCATGCACCATTACACCTGGCTTCTGACTACCTATTAATAAAAGCTATTTTGTTCCTATTCTCCTTCACTGCAGAGACATCAGGACAATGCAAAGCCAAAATGAATAAACCTTCCATTTTCTTACCCACCAAGACTGATCTGAATTAGTTCCCTAAAAACTTAGATATGCTTTGAACGAAATTATTTTGAAATGACTACAATATAGCTCAGATTTGTACAGAATTTTTTTCTTGAAAGAATTCCCCATCTGAAGTGTGGCCTACCTCTTGGGATCCTCACAAGGATTAAGACACTGCAGCTGCTCCAGACCAGCTCTTGCTTCTCGCTGATCTAGAGCTAAGAAAAGGCTGGGGCACACAGCAAGAGTTCCTTGGGAATAAGCCACCACTTGGAACACCATAGCCAACAGGTGCTGTCACTTCACAGGGTTCTCTCAGTGTTTAACCTCAGAACTGTGAACTATTTTCAGACACATGAACCGAGTAAAAGTATACTTTTCTGAGCTAATTTCTCTTTAGTTGCTGTTAGTTGCCTTTTAATTTTTTTAACTTTTAATTGACAAGTAGCACATGTTTATAGGGATGTATAACATTGTGATATTATAGAATGTATATATAATATGTAATGATTAAATCAGCTGAGAAACATGTTCATCAGTTCATATACTTATCTTTGTGATGATAACATTTGCAATGTTGTCACCAACATCACTGGCTTTTTAAAGGCTGAATAGTACTCCAGACTCTTGTGTTAGTCATTTTCTTTTCCCACTTGCCCTTTGATGGACACTGAGTTTGAATTCATATTTGGAATACTTAATTCAAATAATGCAATAACAGACATAAGAGTGTGGATATCACTTCTTATATACTGATTTTAGTTCCTTTGTACAATATCCATGTCATGGGATTGCTAGATCATGTGTTGGTCCTATTTTCAGGTTTTTTAGGAGTCTCCATTCACTTTCTCATTCCTACCAAAAGAGTGCAAGGATTTCCTTTTTCTCCACATCCTTGGCAATGTTTGCCGTCATTTATCTTTTGATAACAGCCATCAGATGAGCTAATAGTTTATCATGATCTTAATTTTAATTTCTCTAATGATTGGTGGTATTTAACATCTTTTCATATAACTCTTGGCCATTTATATACATTCTTTTAAGACTGTTCAGGCCCTTTGCCTGTTCTTTTTTAAATCTGTTATTTATTTATTTGAGAAAGGGAGAGAAACACACAGACAGAAAGACACAATGGGTGTGCCAGGGCCTCCAGCCACTGCAAATGAACTCCAGATGCATGTGCCACATTGTGCATCTGGCTTATGTGGGTACTGAGGAATTGAACCTGGGTCCTCAGGCTTTTCAGGCAAGCACCTTAACCACTAAATAATCTCTCCAGTCCTCTTTGCATGTTTTTAAATGTTGTTTTGCCTTTATATTTTGAAATAACAATATATTACAATTGAGGTGCAAGGTATTACAGTGAGGCCAAGTGTGTTACAGAACAAATAGCAAAGCCAGGAAGCAGATGCTGCACTGTAAGTATGTATGCTTGTTTACCTGTGTGTGTACTCCATTGCTTCACTATCATAAGTTGGAGACACTACTTTTACTTCTTTTTTTCTTTTTTGTTTTTCGAAGTAGGGTCTTGCTCTAGCTCAGGCTGACCTGGATTTCACTATGTAGTCTCAGGGTGGCCTCAAACTCATGGCAATCCTCCTACCTCTCTGCCTTCTGAGCGCTGGGATTAAAGGCGTGCGCCAACATGCCCAGTTACTTTTACTTCTTTGATTGTAGAAATAAGTAAAATCATAGCCACCCAAAATCTTTCTTCATCAACATCGTGGTTTTTTGCAACCTCATCAGAATCCCTTTGAAATCTATGCCAAATATTGTATTCTTCTGTGGCCTTCAGAAAGCCTGAAGATTGTGGCTCACATTAATGTGCTGATATTAGATTGTTTGAAATTTTGATGTGATTTGTAACATTGTCCAGTGGAATTGAAATTGGAATTGAATGGAAATTGAGCTGGGTATGGTGAGAGATACCTTTAACTCAAGCACTTGGAAGGTGAAGGCAGGAGAATTAAGTATTCAAGTTCAGCCTTGACTACATGAGCCCCTGTCTTGAAAGGAAGAAAGAAAGAAAGAAAGAAAGAAAGAGAGGAAAGAGAGAAAGAATGGAAAGAAAGGAAAGAGAGGAAAAAGAGAAAGGAAAAGAAAGAAAAAAAGAGTTCAGGATGATGGCATACACCTTTAATCCTAGTACTTGGGAGACAGGGGTAGGAGGATCACTGTGAATTCAAGGCCAACCCAAGACTACATAGTGAATTCCAGGTCAGTCTGGGCTAGAGCAAGGCCTTACCTAAAAAAATAAAAGAAAAAAAGAAAAAAAAAAGAAAAGAAAAGAAAAAGAAAAGAAAAAAGGAAACAAAGAAAGAAGAGGAAGGAAAAAAAAAGAGGGAAGTTAGGGTTAAGGCAAGAGAGAAGTAGGGAAGGAAGGAAGGAAGGAAGGAAGGAAGGAAGGAAGGAAGGAAGGAAGGAAGGAGTCAGGTCTTATTATCAGTAAAGATCTGTTAAATAATATTTTTTGTAGCGATACAGAGAGAGAGGGAGAGGACACATAGAGATGGGCGTGCCAGCAGCCTCTCAGCTCCTGCGAACAAAATCCAGATGCATGTGCCCCCTTGTGGTCAAGTGTGGCATTGCACCCTTGCATCACTTTACATCTGGCTAAACTTGGGACCTGGAGATTGGAACCGCTAGAGATTGGAACCAGTGTTCTTAGGCTTAGGAGGCAGGCGCCTTAATCGCTAAGCCATCTCTCCAGCCCTGTTAAATAGTTTTACAGCTATAATGTAGAAGTCTCTACAGACAACAAAAGAACCTCAGGGGCTAGAGAGATAGCTCACTGGTTAAGGGGCTTGCCTACAAAGACAAAGGACCTAGGTTCGATTTCCCAGGATCCACATAAGACAGATGCACAAGGTAGTGCATGCATCTTGGATTTGTTTGCAGTGGCTGGAGGTCCTGGTGCACCCATTCTCTCTCACTCTTTATCTGCCTCTTGCTCTCTCTCAAATAAATAAATAAATAAAAATAAAATATTATAAAAGAAGAAAAACTCAATGTGTCACTGTGAAGAAGCCACATACACAGTGTCTGTGCAGGAAGGACCTGAAACACTGCACATATATGGCTAGAAATGTTTGAGCAGTTTTTCAGTAGACTATAAATTGCTTCTTTTTTTTAAATTATTTTTTATGTTACTTACTTGTATGTGTATGTGCCAGAGAGAGAGAGAGAGAGAGAGAGAGAGAGAGAAGGCCTACAGGACACCTTCAAGTGTCATCCTCAGGAAACCATCCACTTCCTTTGAGACAGAATCTCTCATTAGCCTGGAGTTTACCAATTTGGCTAGACAAGCTAGCTAGTGAGCACTGGGGAGTCTTCTGTCTCAGCATCCTAGTGCTGGAATTTTAGGTGTATAACACCATGCCTGGCATTTTACATGGGTACTGGGGATTGAATTTAGGTCCTCCTGCTTCTGAGGTAAGTACTTTACCCACTAAGGCATCTGCTCAGCCTCAATACTTTGCTTTGCAATCATTCATATTGTTACAATTTGTATTCATCACAATTCATTTAACTGAAGTATGTTATTCAATTGTACTTTGAGAACTCTACAGTCATGAAGCTTCAGGTATAATACAGATGGAGAGCATTGCCATCTTTCCTTTCTTCCTTCTGTTCACCTCCAGCCCTAGCATCTCCAAATGCTGTAGCTTTTACTTTTCTTGAGCTCCAAATAAATGGAATTGTGCATGTAGTAAGGCATCTGTGTTTTCTTTGTGTCAGGCAATGCTTTCCAGACTTGCTCATGCTGCCCAGTGCTCCCTAATGCATCATTCACCATGGTGAAAATATAACCGCCATTCCTTTATCCATCTATAAACTGGAAGATGTTTAGCTGTTCTTAGGTTTAACTGTTTTATAAAGTGCTTCCATGGATGTGTGCACACAGGTCTTGTGTAGGCCTGCAGAAAGATTTTATGTTAAGTAGTAGCTATATATTAAATATTACAGGAAACCTCTACATTGGCTCTGAGATGGCTATACCACTTCCATTCCCACAAACAGGGGATGAATGTATGTTTCCCATGACCTCTTCAGCACTTGGGTTCAGTTTTAATTTTCAGTCATTCCATCAGCTATGTGATACTTCCTTGTTGTGGTTTTTATTTAGACCTCCTAATGACTAGGGATGATAATATTCTCAAGTGCTTTAATCTCTGTCGTTAATTTTGCAGCTGTTTTTGGTGAGGTGTCTGTTCAAATCCTTCATCTATTATTTTAAATCAGGCTGTGTATGGCACAATGCAGGCCTGGCCCTAGCCAGACTGCATGGCAGAGAAACCAGGAAGTGGCTTCTGTGAACATGGCATTCTGCGCAGGCCTGGCGTGACAACAGCTACAGTCCCATGCTCGTGAGAGAACTGGTATGAGATGATCTGTCTGGAGACAGGCTATCATTGGTCACAGAAAGGGGACCACCCCATACAATGATTGGCCAGCCAAGCCCCTTAAAACTCTGTGTACTTCCTCAATAAATGAGTTTGCAGCAGCTTGCCCTCTACTGCTTCCACCCAACACCCGGACTCTGTGTCATGACTCCGCACCTCTCACCCCCAACCTGGCAGAGACCCTACGGTCCCTCCTGGGCTGGCCCTAGGGGGGACCCCAACAAGGCTGCATGTCTTCTTGGCAGCTCTTAGTACTTAATGAAATGTGTATTCTCCTAGCTTGAACCACTTTTCTGTTTTTTTCTAAACAATATCTTGGGAATAGGATAGGCTTTTAATTTTTAAGAAATTTCAGCTTCATCAATGATTTTTGCTATTATTCATAGTTCTGGTTTGATAGATATTTTACTTTTACCAAACTCAGGCCACAAAGATCTTTTCTCACACTTTCTATCAGAAGTTTAAACTTTTACATTTAAATTTACAATTCACTGCCACTTAATTTTTTGTATGTGCTATGAAGTTAAAAATCAAGGCTGGGCATTGTGGCTTATGCCTTTAATCCCAGCACTTGGGAGGCTGAGGTATCAGTATCACTGTGACTTCAAGGCCAGCCTGAAGCTACATAGTAAATTCCAGGTTAGCCTGGGCTAGAGCAAGACCTTACCTTGAAAAAAATAATAAGTCAATGTTCTTATTTTCATAGATATTCAATTTGTTCTGGCAGTATATATTGAAAAAAAATCTATCCTTTCTCTACTAAATTACTTTAACTCCACTGTCATAAATAAACTATGCAGATTTTTGTTTGTTTGTTTTTTGAGATAGGGTCTTGCTCTAGCCCAGGCTGACCTGGAATTCACTATGTAGTCTCAAGAGGACTCAAACTCATGTTGATCCTCCTATCTCTACCTCTCGAGTGCTGGGATTAAAGACCTGTACCACCACCCACAGCTGATTTTTTTCTTTTCTCTAGTTCCATTTGCCCGTGTATCTGTTTTCACACTATATCCCACTGTTTTGATCTGTACACTTGAAAATTTTAAAGCATGTACTATAAGTTTGAACGTTGTCCAAATTATTGAGAGTTAGCATACAATTTGATAACCAGGTTATAAATTTGTAAAAAACGTGCTGTTGGAATTCTGAGTGAGATTCTGCTGAATCTTCAGAACATTTGAGGAAAGCTGACATTCAATGAGTCTTTAGTAACTTTACCTGGGACTTCTCTTAATTTATTTGGTAATTGGTCATTTATTATTTTAAACATATCTGCATTCTCAATATATAGATAATGTGACACTTTGTTAAATGTCTCCTTGAGAATGCTTCATGTGTTATGATACTGTTATAAGTGGAATTGCAATAATAACTTTAATTTACAATTAATTATTGCAGGCTAGAGATGTGGCTTGGAAGTTAAAGGCACTTGCTTGCAAAGCAAGCTTGTCAGCCCAGGTTCAATTCCCCAATACTCACATAAAGCCAGATGCACATGCGTCTGGAGTTTATGTTCAGTGGTAAGAGCCTTGGCCTGCCCATTTCTCTCTCTCTCTCTGTCCCTCTCTCTCTCTCTCTCTGTTGCTCTGCTTGCAAATAAATAATTTTAGAAAACAATTATTGCTTGCATGCAGAAGTAGAATTGATTTTTACATATTGACCTTGTGTCCTAAGACATTGCTCAATGTACTTTTTAGTTCTTGTAATTTTTTCAATAAATTAAGATATATAGACAATCATGGTGTCTGTGAAGAAAAATTATTCTATCAGTTTCTTTCCACATCCTGTGGGTTTTATTCTTCTTCCCTTCTCAGCCTGAATGGTGCCTGAAGGATATGGGTGAGTAGCAAGAATGACATAGGGAGACCCTAATCTCAGAGGAGAGCAATTACTTCCACTGTTCAAAGAATGTTAACTGTTGGGCTGGGCGTGATGGCACATGCCTTTAATCTCAGCAGTTGGGAAGCCAAAGTAGGAGGATTGTAGTGAGTTCAAGGCCACCCTGAGACTACAGAGTGAATTCCAGGTCAGTCTGGGCTAGAGTGAGACCCTATCTAGGAACAAAAAAAAGAATGTTAACTATACTTATTCTGGAAGTTTTCTTCTCTTCATACTCAGCTATATTGCACTGATGACAAAAGTGTTTTCCATACCTCTTGGTTTGATGACATGTTTTTGTCTTCAAATTTCTACTCTCAATATGATGGATCATATTAATTGAGTTTTTTAATGTATTTATTTGCAAGGATAGAGAGAAAGAGAGAGAGAGAATGAATAGGCACACCAGGGCCTCTTGCTGCTGCAAATGAATTCCAGATGTATGCACCACTTTGTGCATCTGGCTATATGTGGGTACTGGGAATTGAACCTAGGTAGTGAGGTTTTGCAAGTAAGTACCTTTAACTGCTGATCAATCTCTCCAGCCATTAATTGATTTTTGAATGTTAAAGTTCTATACCTGGAGAACCCCACACTAGTGATGGATTACCATTTCTACGCACTGTTGTGCTTGGTTTGCCAAAAGACTTTTCTATGTTCATGAAAGATACCAGCTTTTGAAGTTTTCTTATGTTTTAAATGAAGTTAGTTAAGTAGTCCTTTCTTTTTCCTTTTTGGGAAGGGTTTGAGTAGAAGTGAAGGCCCTTTGTTGTTTTATTTATTGTTTCTGATCATTGGTAGGCAGGAATATGTTTCTTCCTTTTTTTGCCTGACTTTATTTTTCTGTAGTAGATAATGGGACAATGAGACAAGCTTTATGTTACTTCTTAAATATACTTTAGTAATTTGAATCTTTGACTATGGAGGTACTAACAGACCCAGTTATCCCCTTACTGGGCATTTAACCTAAAAGCGCCAAGCCTCAGTTCAGGGACATTTGCTCAGCCATGTGGCTCAATTTATAATAGCTAAGAGCTGGAATCAACAGATATCCATTATTAGATGAATGGATAACTAAGATGTGGTATATCTACACAATGGAATTCTACACAGCAGCAAGAAAAAAATGACATAATGCAATTTGAAGAAAAGTGGTCAATCTTGGGTGTAGCAGACAGCTTTAGGTTCGCTGAGATGAACTTCCAGACCAGGCACAGTTATGGAGGAAGGGATATTATTTATTGAAGCTTATAGATCCAGGGGAAGTTACGTAATGGCAGAAGAAGCTGGCCTGCCTTCACAGTACCAAACACAGAGAGCGAGAAAAGGCCACAAGCCAAAAGCCACACAGCACAGCACACGTCAGGAACTCCCACTGGGCACACTTTGCATATCTTTAGATTGAAATCCTGAACCCACCACCACACCTTAGGATCCGCCCAGTGACACTGCCTCCAGCCACATGGCTGCATATGCAAACTACAAAGTAATAAAACATTTAATATATTGGGGGCCATCTATTTAAACTACCACATTGGGACTTTCCATATTTAAAGTGTCTCTTCTTCTGGCTGAGCAAATGGAAGACATTCCAGAAATCTGAATGAGGGGCTGGAGAGATGGCTTAGTGGTTAAAGGGCTTGCCAATAAAGCCAAAAGATCCAGGTTCTACTCTCCAGTACTCATATAAAGTCAGATGCACAAGGTGGCACATGCACCTGGAGTTCGTTTGCAGTAGCTGGAGGCCCTGGCGTGCCCATTCTCTTTCTCTTTTTATCTGCCCTTTCTCTCTCTCTTGAATAACTTTTTAAAAATTTAAAAAATCTTAAAAATTAGAAAGGGGGCACACTGGAGAGATGGCTTAGTGGTTAAGGTACTCACCTGCACTGCATGAGAACCCAGGTTCAGCTCCCAGTACCCACATAAGCCAGATGCACAAAGTGGAACATGTGTCTGGAGATTGGCATGCCCATTCCACCCACCTGTCTCAAATAAATAAATAAAAATATTTGAAAACAAAGGAATTCTGAATGAGGATAGGGGCTCACATTCCTGGGCCTCCAGCTTTATCCTCTGTCTATCTAGCCTACCTCACTGTGAGGTTGAGCAGAAAAAATAAAGGCTATTTCTTTATGCATTATACATTGTGTAAATTGTACATTGTTCTTCTCCACTGAAGAGAAAAGGTCTGTGAAAGCCAAGCAAAAACCCTTTCAATGACACTGAGAAGGTGATCCCAGGAAGCCCTGTGAGAAGAGACAAATCATACAGTCTGTCAAACTTTCCCTCTGGGCTCTTCTTGGAGGATGATTTGTTCTTAGCAATAAGTGTTCAGTTATTTTAACTTTATTGCTCATATGGAATGTGTACAATATGATGCTATGATATAATGATAACTGCAGTCACACAGCAAACACAACATCACCTCCCCCCATAGCCCACATGAGTAGCATGGAAACTGCTCTGACACACTTCCAGTGGGAAGAGAACTCTCAGCCAGTCATGCTCCTCACTAGCTGAATACAGCTCAGTAGAACTGAAAACACCTTCTGATTATCCTCACTTTTAGAAGCAATAACTCTGCATTTATGGTTCTAGGTGACAGTTTCTTCTCTTATACATTCTTTTCAGCATTTTCTAGTTTTGTTGTCATGGCTGACCTCTGTGGCAGCTGAGCCTTCATTCTTGAGCGGAACCCTGCCCTCCATTCTTTCTTTAGCTACTCATCATTCCATTTACACAGTAGCTACAATATTTTACATCCTCACAAGCAATGCAAATGTGTCTGAATTTCTCCATACCTTAGTCAACACTTGTGATCTCTGTTTTGTTAACAATAGCCATCCAAATATATGTGATGTGGTGTCTCCTTCTGATTTTGATTTGCAATTTTCCTAATGAAAAGTGATGCTGAACATCCTTTTATACCTGCTGACCATTTCAATAACTTCATTCAAGATTTTTTTCAAGTCCTTTTCCCATTTTTTAATTAGGTTGCTTGTTTTGATTGTGGTCATTGACTTGTAAGAGTTACTTGTATATTCTGGGTATGAATCTCTAGATATATATGAATTGCCAGTACCTTCCATTCTGTGAGTTGCCGTTTTACTCTGTGGATAATATCCTTTGATGTACAGAGAGATTTAAATTCTGATAAAGCTTATTTATTTTTGTTTCTCTCATTTGTTTATTTTATTGTTGCCTATACTTTTGACATTGTATCAACAAAATCATTGTTCAATCCAATATCATGAAGCTTCCTCCTGTTAACAGAGTTTTTGGAGTTCAGGGAAAGTCCTTGAACTTCAAACTCTGGGTTTTTAATCTGACTTTAGCAAAGAACTGAAATAAACAGACTAAGAAAGACAGATTATAAACTATTACATTTATTTAGAGAGAAAAGAATCTCTGCACTTGGCAGCCAGGCTGCAAGGGTGGGAGAGGCATGTTCCTGCCGGTACTGGGATCCTCCAGGTTTAGGTGTATAGAGATGAGCAGCCAAGAAGAGGAAATAGAGGAAGCTGCCCACCCCCACAACAAGCCTCTATTTATAGTTTTATTGTGATAGCCTTTACCCTCAGGTTCAAATGAGTTGGAGAGGGAGCTGATTAGTCCAGACACAGGGGGCTGGCTCAGGAAGAGACAACACACCTGAGTAGTGGACAAGAACGAGCTGATTGGATGAGACTGGATCAGATGTTGAACTTCTGTTCTACTGTAGCAGGTGATACGACATCTCTTTTGGTTCCCTCTTTGGGCCCTCTCTTATCTGACTACCTAAAAATAAAGCTACCTGACTAATTCCCTCTCATTCTTATGTTTATTCTAAAATATTTAGAGTTTCTGTATTATGCTTAGGACTTTCATCCATTTTGAATTAGTTTTTTTTTTTTTTTTTTTGGTTTTGCGAGGTAGGGTCTCACTCTGGTCCAGGCTGACCTGGAATTAACTACGTAGTCTCAGGGTGGCCTTGAACTCTCGGCGATCCTCCTACCTCTGCCTCCTGAGTGCTGGGATTAAAGGCGTGCGCCACCACACCCGGCTGAATTAGTTTTTATATAGTGTAATATGGGTTAAATTTCTTTCTTTTCTTTTCCTTTTTTTTTTTTTTTTGCATGTGAACATCCAATTTTCTCAGTACCATTTGCTGAATATTAACTGTTCTTGGCACCTTGTCAAGCACTTTAAATTTAATTTGGTACCCTCACACAGTGACCTATGGTTTCATGTTTGATACCTGTGGAAATTAAACTTGCTATTATTTGAAAAAGGATGAACTACAACAAAAAATAACCTTATTGTTACCTCAATAGGGAATCTTTGATGATCCAAAAATCTAAATCGCACCAATTCAGACTAGCAGCTAGTGAGCCTTAGGGACTATGTCTCTGTCTCCCTAGTACTGGGATTACAAGTATGCTCCAGGATATCTAGCATTTTTTCAAGGGTTCTGGGGATCCTAACTTAAATATTCATGCTTGCACAGCTAGCATTATACCCACTGAGATGTCTCCCCAGGGTTTCACTTGTTAATGCTGGTATTTTAATTTTTATTTATTTTTTATTTTTTTGGTTTTTCAAGGTAGGGTCTCACTCTGGTCCAGGCTGACCTGGAATTAGCTATGTAGTCTCAGGGTGGTCTCAAACTCATGGCAATCCTCTTACCTCTGCCTCCCGAGTGCTGGGATTAAAGGCGTGCGCCACCACGCCTGGCAATGGTGGTATTTTTAATGATTACCCTTCATCACTCTCCTAGAGATAAAATTTTCAGTAAAAACCCACCAAAAATTTGACCTTTGTCCTAAGATTATTTAAACAGTAAATAAAAAAGGAGAATCAACTAATAGGTACTTATTTTAAAAGCTATTTTTTAGATTAAACAAGGTTTATTAGAATGTAAAGAATAAAGTAAGGCAGAAAATGAAAGTGAAAGTAAGACAAGGTGGGAGGGGTCCTGAGCAGGTTGCCCAAAAGCTATTTGAAAGTAATTGTAGCTATGCTAGGGATAAGAGGAACATAGCAAGTCTCTTCCCAGAAGAATTCATAACAGAGTGAGTGAAGATTTGTCAGCAAGCCATAAATTCATACAGTGCCATAAAGGCTTTAGAGAGTCCTTGGCAAGCTAGAGAGGCCCCATAGCAAGCTTTGCCCAAAGCCAGGTCCTTGTTATTCATTCACTGACTGAGATTCCCTATGTTGAAAGTGCAAGGGCCCCCAATCTCCACTATACCAGCTGCTGGCTCCAGCCACTTGATTTACCACCTCACCTATCTCTAAGCAAATTTTGCAAATGCCTATTATAGAACATCACTCCTATTTCTCTAAAAACTTTTAATTGTTGGATCATTCATCTTTTTGGCCCCAACCCACAACATACACAAAACAAAAAATAGATTATAAATACATAATAACTGAAGTTTGACTAGAAAGAAATGGCTTCACAGAGAAGGTGAGATCTCAAGTGCATTGAGGATTGAGGCTACAGTACACTGACTAGAACCTGTAGCAGTCATTCCAATGCCTGGGACACTAAGGAAAGGGGAAGTAAGGAGAGGATAAGTGGAAAGAGGTAATGAGTAGGGCCAGATGCAAAGGGGCTTGAGGACCAGCAGAAGAGCACCACTTGACTTGAAGCAGGAACATCGGGTGCAAAAGAGAATATTCCTAAATTCTCAGCCTATTGTTGTGCAGCACACCTCATTCTGGACTTCTCTGAGAAGAAGATGGCCTGGGGTATAAGAGCTGAGACCAGTATGGATACCAGTGCTATGGCATCAGCCTATAGTTTAGAAAAGACTATTTAATAGAGTTGCCTTTTTCTGACATTTAAATTTATCTTTTCATTATTGACTGAGCTTTCTTTTGGCTTTCAGAAATGAAAGTGTTTTTCACTCAGCCAAGCTGTGAATCTGTCTCTTAGGGTTCCCTGGCAACACAGTGGTAACACCAAGCCAAATTTGGATTGTGTTGGTTGTTACTCAGAGTAGCCAGAATTAGATGTAGTCTGATGTGTGAGTATAAGAGAAGACTTGGAGTGAGGCCAAGGTTAACATCAGAAGGTTCACTGTGGCTACAGCAGCAGGTACAGTGGGAAGCTCTGAATTTGGAAAGCAAGTGGTAACTTATAACTGAAAATCAGGGCTCAATAATTGCAGATGGTCTCATTCCCCCACTCAGATCAGCTTTGCATACTGCCCCAAATGCTAGCCTCAAGCATTGTTCTTTCAATAGTTGGTAGGAAGTGGGGATTCCACATCCCTGCACAGAATATATCCAACTCAAAAACTACATTCCACTACCTCTACAAATCTACATACCAGTTCCTGAACTATTCACACCAGTCAAGGGATTGTGATGTTCAGATGGTATATCAATTATTTTTCTCATTGCTGGGACAAAATACCCAACCAGTCACACATTAGGGAAAGAAAGAGTTTAATTTATACAGTTCTAGAAGGTAGAGTCCATTATAGCAGGGAAACCCTGGCAGGAGCAGGAACCCAGTGTCACAGGAAGTACAGACACAACAAGCAGGGCCAGGTTATAACACCTCAAGGACCACCCCCCAGTGACACATTTCCTCCAGCAGGGTTCCACCTCCTAAAGGTTCTATAATCATCCCAAATAGCTGAGAACCAAGTGTTCAAACACATTAGTCTATGGGAGACATTTTACATTAAAACCACCACATATGGCCAGCATAAGGTCACCAGGATGTCTAGAAACATGGTGCAAGGAGCAGAATGCTGTAAAAATGAGAATGGCTATATGCCGGGCCAGCAAAAGTAAGAGATGCCTGCCATGGGAACAGTAGGCAGGTCCACTGGATGCTGGCCTATGATCCACAAAAGGATCCTTAGGTCAAAGTTTATAAGGGGCATTGAGGATTTTAAAGAAAACAGAAATCACTTTTCTTATATGTTTTCCAGACTTGGAAGCAAAGGAATAAGCCCAACAACCACTCTGTAATATATGTTCACTCCAGGGTCTGGTTTTCAACCACTGGTCATCTGTTACAGAGTCAGATTTAAGTCAAGCTGAGTATACTTACTCTCAGCCAAATGAAGATCACTTCTTCTGGAATTCACAAGTGGAAATGATCCATACACTCACAAAATGGGCTGTTAAAGTCTGTGGGTCCTTTGTATCTTCTTCTGTGTAGTATCTTTCCAACACATTCCTGGGATTCAGTTTTTTCTGCCACCATGCTTTGCCATCAATTGTGGTTTGTATTATATATTTGAGTGCATGGGAAGGAATGTGCTGATATTTGTTCACACTAGGATCCATGCACAACCCATTATTTAATGGGCTTATAGTGATGTTTCACACTGGTTTACACAGGAAAATGCTCTCTTACCTTTTGCTTGTGTAACAAGTGATATCACTGATGATATACTTTTATAAATCATAAAAACTAAGTAAACCAGCTGGAAAGATTTTTCTCTTAATAAATCTAGAGTCACTGCATTCCCATAGTACAGCTCCTCTCTGGCAGCAAAGGTGATTTTCCTCCCTTTATTTCATGGTGGTAAAAATTAAAGAGTTCCAGATGCAGTAGTGAAAACAACATGCCTCTTGAATTAGTTGAATTAGTTGTGTATTGAGTCCAGAACATGTGGTCTTCCTTAGGTTTGTGGAAACTATGGCTTGAGACCCTGGGCAACATGAACTCAGGGACCCAGGGAGAGGACAGAAGGGCAAGTGGTAAGGGATTGCTCTCAGAAAAAAACTAAAAGAGAAGAAACAAGGGAAATTCAGTATTTGAAGATCCATGACATGGGAGAGGAGCCATATCTGTTCTATACCTTCTCAGAAAACCCAGACTAAGGGAAAGAAGATGCTGGAAGATATTTTGGCTCTCTGGATTGTCCAGAAGGAAGCTGGCTGGCCTTAGTTGAAGGTGTTATAAGGTAGTAGGGATTCCTGAGCCATGGATATGTTCAAGAGGAATCTGGGATGGCAACTCTGAAATGGTCCTGTTACTAGCCTGCACCTACTGTGCAAAGCTAAGTCTTCACCTGTATGTGGGATTCTATCCTGCTAAAGAAATTTGACCAATCAACTTTAGCAGCTGCTTCTCTGCCAGCTTCCCATCGTGATTTACTTTTTTCCATCTTTAAGAGCATGACTAGACAAAACCCCTCTTGTTCTTTACATCTCCTTCACTATCTGCCCATTCCCTTATACTTTCAACCACACTTTTTAATGAGTCATGTAGAGATAGCTTTTATTACTTCACGTTGAATGTTTTTTTTACCTAGTCTGTGTTCATATGATTCATCTGATTTTGACCTTGCCAAGGTCATCCCTGACATTCATTTCAGAAAATCCATGAGATGTAAGACAGTCCTCAATTTGAATGACCTTCCTCCATGTAGTGACTGGAATCATTCATGATGTCACGATTTCTGTGACTGTGACCCTGGCATTTTTGCCATCCCCTGGCTATTCCCTCTCAGACTAATTGGTCACCTCTTCCTCTTCTAACATCTGTAGCAGAAGTGTTAGAATAGATCTGAATTTTTAATTGTATTATTTGCAAGCAGAGAGAGAAAGAGAGAGAGAGAGAGAGAGAGAGAGAGAGAGAGAGAATGGGTGTGCCAGGACCTCTAGCTACTGCAAACGAACTCCAGATGCATGCACCACTTTGTGTATCTGGCTTTACGTGGGTACTGGGAAATTGAACCCAGGTCTTTAGACTTTGAAGGCAAATACCTTAACCACTGAGCAGTCTCTCTAGTCCCAGATCTGAATTTTAACAAGAATTCCTTGGGTCCTGATATCAGAGGTTCATGAGCAGACCTGGAGAACACTACCACACTTGGCCATCTCCTCTGCTTCCTTGATGACTCACCCCTCCCTCCAACCTTCCTCCTGGTTTCAATTCCCAAAGAAGGCAAGGAATTCCCATGGACACGCCAGGACTCCTGAGCTATAAACCTAGCTGATTCCTGACATCTCCACCTGGATCTCAGATAAATATGTGGTCTTTCTCTCCCACCTTCCTCTTTCTTGTAGATTCTCTCTGCCAGGCCAGTTTCTAGGACACAGGGCAGGGCTGAGGATGGTTAAAGGGTCTCATGGGAGAGGAACAGATAATGACCAGCAGAGGGCACAGTGGTGCCAGCATTACGCATAGAATCTCATAACCTAGATCAAGTTTCAGAGAGTTTTCAAGGGTGGAACAGAGAAATCATCACATTTAGATCATTGACAGATCTAGCTGTGGCAAATGCGTTTCCATCTTGTATCTCCAGAAATCTTGGATGTGCACAGCCCTCCCAGGGTTTCTAAAGCCCTGAGTTGCAACCAAATTGCTCCTATTAATGGTCTCTAGAGAAACAGATAACTAAAAAACACATCTGAATAGCTGAGCTTCAGCTCCAGGATTCAAGAAAGCATTGAAAGACCTTGTTAGGTATGACTTTTATTTCTCCATTATTGTAAGTTTCTCTGTCACTTTGATCCCATCATGATCCCTTTGAACCTCAAAAAAGAATCATTACCAATTGGAAAGGCCTTGGAAGTAAATCTGATACACAGATACCTAGAGTCCTCTGACATTTGCTTGTCTGGGAACCTTCATGTTCCCATAGAAAAGACAGCCAACATCCAACCTGTGCATTTCCCTTACAGCACACTTATGTGGAACCCTGTGTGGATGCTACCAGATAGGCCAAACTGAGTGAGTAGTCTCCAGAGCTTTCTGTTCTAGAGGCCAAGAGCCCTAGCTGCTGCACAGTCACATGAATGACTGAGGGTGACCCAGGCATATTGCCTAAGGCTTCCATATGATACTGAAGTTGGAGTCCTGGGAGTGATTAAATATTTATAAAGATGCATGATATCCCTAGGCCCATGAACTCCAACTTCAGGTCCTTGTCTAAGTATCATAGAATTGAAAATGTGAACTCAGGGAAGGTTAAGTTATGAATTATGAGATTTGTTTTAGGGAGAGTTAGGTATTAAACCTGGAAAAATTGAGGAATAAATAGGAAGCTGATGCTGGAGTTGATGCTTGTAGCCATCTTGGATGAGATTGGATCAGATGCAGGTCCTACTTTTGCCAGAGCAGGCAAAGTGGCATCCATTTTTCTGTGGGCCAGTCCCTAAGTAACTTTCTACCAGGAAAAAAAGGCTACCTTGCTCTTAATCTGTATCACATGTCCAGGCACATCAGCAGGAGAAATCTGTTACTCTCTGATTTTTTTTTTTAATTTTAGAGAGATACAGACAGAAAGAGACAGAGAGAGAAAGAGGCAGAAAGAATGGGCATGCCAGGGCCTTTTCAGCTGCTGTGAATAACTCCAGACACGTGCGCCCCCTTGTGCGCACATGCAACATTGCTCACTTGTGTCACTTTTTAATTTTTTTTTATTTTTGGAGAGAGGCACAGAGAGAGACAGACAGAGAGAGAGGGAGAGGAAGACAGATAGAGATGGGTGCACCAGCAGTCTCTCAGTTGCTGTGAATGAAATCCAGATGTGTGTGCCCCCTTGTGGGCAAGCACGGCATTGTGCCCTTGTGTCACTTTGCATCTGGCTAAACGTGGGACCTGGAGATTGGAACCGGGTTCTTAGGCTTAGGGGGCAGGCACCTTAACCACTAAGCCATAGCTCCAGCCCTCACTTGTGTCACTTTCGCATCTAGCTAAACGTGGAACCTGGAGATTCGAACATGGGTTCTTAGGCTTTGCAGGCAGGTGCCTTAACCGCTAAGAAATCTCTCCAGCCTGCTCTCTGGTGTTTTTAAGTTCAGCTTTCCAGAGAAATGCCGTCAATCATCATTGAAATGGATATGGGAAATGTTTTTAGACCCTACTCTTTTTTTTTTTTTTTTTTTTTGGTTTTTCGAGGTAGGGTCTCACTTTAGCTCAGGCTGACCTGGAATTCACTATGTAGTCTCAGGGTGGCCTCGAACTCACAGCGATCCTCCTACCTCTGCCTCCCAAGTGCTGGGACTAAAGGCGTGCGCCACCATGCCCGGCTAGACCCTACTCTTTTTTTTTTTTTTTTTTGGTTTTTCAAGGTAGGGTCTCACTCTAGCTCAGGCTGACCTGGAATTCACTATGTAGTCTCAGGGTGGCCTCGAACTCACAGCGATCCTCCTACCTCTGCCTCCTGAGTGTTGGGATTAAAGACATGCGCCACCATGCCCGGCTAGACCCTACTCTTTTTTTTTTTTTTGGTTTTTCGAGGTAGGGTCTCACTCTAGCTCAGGCTGACCTGGAATTCACTATGTAGTCTCAGGGTGGCCTTGAACCCATGGCAATCCTCCTACCTCTGCCTCCCGAGTGCTGGGATTAAAGGCGTGCGCCACCATGCCCGGCCTTAGACCCTACTCTTAAAGCAGATTGTTTAACTGAGTACTGTCTGGCTTAATTGTCTGGTGGTCTGGGTGGGCTCATGTGCATCTGAGTGGCTAGAGAAAAGGCTCCACTTCCAACCCCAGCCTTAGTCCTTCATCTAGAAGATGAGAGCTTTATTGAGGTTCACTGATCATTCCTAAACCGCTGCACCTACAGAGTTTACTCTGAACATACCTAAATCTGGGTCTAAACTGACCTCTCTGAAATTCTGGTTTACAACTTCTTCCAGTTTCACAATTCCCTGCAAACAAGCACTGAAGGAGGGTAGAGTAAGTCCTCAAATAGCTAGCCACAGTACCCACCAACACCAAGAGCTTTGCTCTGGGGTGTGTTGGAAGGAAGACTCTTGAGATGATATGTGGTGTCCCATCTTCAGGAATTCCTCTACCTCCTGGATAAGAAACTGAGGCTGGGGACCTAGAGACCAGGAAACCTGGTATATCTGATGTGCTGTTTTGAGGCTGAATGATCCTCCAATCTCTTAGTAGTCAAGTTTATGAACCAAGTTTTTAAGGCTTGTTAAAGGTACATAATGCTTTGGACTACAAAAGGTGAGTAGCCAGGGTATTTATTTTCCTCATGTGATTCAGAAGACACTGGCATCCTTCCTATGGAAACATAGTCCATATCATTAACTACATATTCAGTCATAGGTAGGATGAGTTTGCATTGAGCTCTAGAGTCCTAAGCAGGAGCCCTGTTCTCCATGGAAGCAGATTCTTCCTGTGTCCTCTGTTTCTCTCAAAGTATAGTAAAGCCATAGTTCATTGCAAATAAAGGTCTGGGTGTTTGGATGCTGATCAAAGCTCCCTGCCGTATTTTAAAACTAAATTTACTAAAATGATGCCTGGATTTTTGTAGCCACAAGAATATTTCCAACTTCCTAAGTCTTGCATCAAAACTGTCCATGTGGCCAGCAGGCCTGAAGACCATGGGCACTCAGAATGCTGGATATCCATATCCTGGTCACCTGCCAAGCCACAGGAAAGAGGACCTTTTATATATTTCATTTCCAAGTCAATGGAGACCAATACTCCCACAAAATACAATAAAAATGAATTACTAGAAAATAAATCTTAAGAAATATACAAAAACAAATCCAGGGTTTTTAAAATTAGATTTAAAAGGCATAAAATCATGCTTTACAGAATATAATCAAAATAAGCATAGCATAAAAAACTATTAGAAAAGCACAAATAGTTGATTGAAAAAGTAGCATTTTTGCCATTTTGCAGTCCTAACTGAATGGAGGCCTTTGAATGCAATAGTGCACACCCACAAGCATGTTCTAAAAGCATGCTGTGGACATCACAATCCACTGTCCCTAAGGTAGTATTGAGTGTTTATATAGGTATATATGTCCATATACATGCATGTGAGTGTGTGTTGATGCATGTGCTGTAAACATGAACATGTGCCTGCATGCAGGAATATGTGTATGTGCAGCTTAAAGTGTATATGTAGGTATGTGGGTGTGAAGGTGTGTGAGTATGCAAGGTTGTAAGTGTTCAGGAATGTGAGGTTGAGGAGGGACATAGCAGTTCTGTGTTGCCTCTGCACTGTGTTCCATTACAATGGTTCCTATAAGGGCCTCTTTCTACACATTCCTTTTTAATATGCATATGTGTTTTCAAGTGTGACAGAAAAAAGGCCTCTTGTTTCTCTATGATAGAGTAGCTGAAATCCCCAATCTCCCTCTCCTCTTTATGGTAGCCCCCAAACACCTTCACAAAGCCCTTAGCTGAGAGGGTGTGAATGCCCAAAGGAAAGCGAGGAAAAGGAGTCAGCCTACGTGAGACCCTATTCTCCACTTTTACTGTCATCTTTGGCTTCGTCAAGAACTTGAGTCCAAATGAGCAATAGCTAGGGGCAAAAGAGCTGTTGATATTTGGGGAGGGGGCCTTCATTCTGAAAGAGGGAAAAGAAGCTTCACTCTAGACTTGTTTGAGGGCAGTGGACCGGGCTTCTCAAGGGCTATAGTGACCTCATTTTGGCTTGTAGCCTGGCCACTCCCTGGGCAAATAAATACCAAGAACTTCAAGTGTTTGATGATGGAAGGAAGTGGAAGAGCAGGAAGGAAGGAAAGCTAGGAAAACTGGAACTTCCCTGGGCTTTAATATCTCTCTTTGCTGGTCATATTGAGAGGATAGACATCTACTTGGGAGATGGGCTGGCCACCCCCAGCATATAAGAATAAGAGGAATTTGGTATTCTCCAGAATATCCAGTTTGACTACACCGAAATGCCAAAAATAGGCTGCCTTAAATATCTCTTAGTAATAGTAGCTTTAAAAAATACTTTTATTTATTTATTTGAGAGAGAGAGGCAGATACACACACACACACACACACACACAGAGAGAGAGGGGGGAAGAAGGGGGGGGGAGAGAGGGAGAGAGAGAGAGAATGGGTGCACCAGGGTCTCTAGACACTGCAAATGAACTCCAGACTCATTTGCTACCTTGTGTATCTGGCTTTACATGGGTACTGGGCAATTGAACATAGATCCTTTGGCTTTGCAGGCAAGTGCTTTAACCGTTAAGCTATCTCTCCAGCCCAGATTATTTGATTCATTTGGTGGAAGCTCTTCCATTTCCCAGGGCAATAACAGTCTTGTTAGAGAATATCATACCTAGGTTTGGACTCATTGGGAATATAGATTCTGACAATGGATTCACTTTACCACTCGCATTGTTAAGGAGCACATGTGAAATCTGGGAATCAAATGTGAATATCACACCCCATCGCATGCCCTTTCCTCTGGAAAGGTTAAACAGCTGAATTAGACTTTCAAAACCCATATATCCAAATGAATTTTAAAAACTAAGCTGCCCTAGCAAAATTGCCTCCATTTAGTTTTTTTGAGAATTAGAATCACTTTTTCATGGGACATTGGTCTCTCCCCATATGAAGTGTTAGATGGTCTGCCCTTCTTAGTCCCACTCTTGATATGCCAATCTTTGAGACCAAAGACCATTTTCTTGGGAATTATGTACTTGGTTTTGTCTTCTGATTTACTATCCTTCAGAAAAAAGGTTCTTCTAGTCCAGACCCCAACCCTTGAATTCCTTACCAATCCCACCAGCTTGAAGATCACATCTGATCAAATCCTAGAAAAAAGTTAAACTTGAACCTACCTGGAAAGGCCCCTTCCTAGTCCTTCTTACCCCCAAGATTGCAGTCAGAACAGCAGAACAAGGTTGAACTCATCATACCCAAGTAAAGAAGGTCTCCCCACCAGACCCAGAAAGAAAATGGGTAGCAAACCCCAGAGTATCATTTGAGAAAATTTTGAAAATAAAAGGAAGAAATTCTTACCTTTAACATAACACAGGCCACAGATATCAACCAGTTGGATATATTCCTTGTATTCTTTCATATGTATGTTTTATGCAAAAAAGAAAGATCATAGAATTTGCATAACATCTTAAGCATTACTCACTGACCTTGATACCATGGTTACTGGTGCATTTCACATCTATGAATCTGCCTCTCTGATTACTAGAAGCAGGGTCATGAGAGGCATTGGGATTTAGAGTGCAGGCTGTAGTATGGTAGAAGAAATTTAACAAAGAAACCAGGCATAGATGATATTCTAAAATACAGTTTCTAAAATACAAGACTTTACCAGAGAGACAGCATAACCCTGAGCCTCATCCCTATCTATGCAGCCACACCCTGCTTGTATGTTATTTAGTTAGTGCAGCCATAGACACAAACACCCCTAACCAAACAGGTTTCTGTTCTACATTTGTTCTTTCTTATCATTGATTTATTGCTAAGGAATTTTATATTTGTGCCCCCAAATCATGTAACCTTAGAAACTTAAACCCACCTACCTGCCATACTGTCTATAAAACCTCTGAGCTATCAGAAGTTGTGGTAGTTTGAATATATGGCCTCCAATATATTCAGTGTTTTATTAGTTTATAGTTTGCATCTGTAGTCACCTTGCTAGAGGCAATGTCACTGGGTGGTTCTTAAGGTGTGATGGTGGGTTTGAGATTCCATTGTAAAGATATGCAAAGTGTGCCCAGTTGGAGTTCCTGAAGTGTGCTGTGGCTTTTGACTGTAGCTTTTCTCTGTGTGCTGTTGGCTGGTTGGCTTTTCTCTCTCTGCTTGGCCCTGTGAAGGCAGGCCAGCTTCTTCTGCCATTATGGAACTTCCCCTGGATCTGTAAGCTTCAATAAATAATATCCCTTCCTCCATAACTGTGCCTGTTCTGGAAGTTCATCTCAGCGAACCTGAAGCTGTCTGCTACAGAGGTTTTATACTCAGGCTCTGGAAGTTATTTCCCTGAATCCATATCAACATGAATAAATTTTCTGATTCTTCACACTGTCTTTGGTGCCATCTCTGTGTGACTCAGTTTCCCATTATAGCAGTGCACTTTGGTTTTTTGGTCAACTGAATGAATACTTCAGGACAAACTCAACCGTAGATATAAGAAAAGCATGCAATACCCATGGACACCAAACTTCCACTATGGAGAAATGAAAGGGTTAAAACAGCAAGGTCACAACAAGATGATAAGGACACATGATTATTTACCATGGTGAAGAAAACACCCCTGTGATATACTGAGTGCTTGTGGTGGTCTAGGGCAGAGGAAGAAGTGGATGCTGATACCAGCCACAGCATCTATTAACAGATTATTATCATAACTACTGGTTTATCAAATGTGACGACAAGGATTTGAAAATCTGGAGCCAACAAAAAAAATTTAGCAGTGGAGTAATTGCTATTGTTGATGCAGCTCTTTTCTATGCAGCTGAGAATGAGACTGACATTTCCACACAAAGTACTAATATGAACAAGGGTCTGTCATGGAGAGGGAGTGGGCTGGTAACTCTAATGACTTATTATCTTATAAAATGTCCAAGGAAGCACATTTGAAAACACAGTTCCTGACTCCTACCACACATCCTGGAAAACTGAGATTGCAGACCTTGGAGACCTGGGAGATGGTCTGTCATCTGCCTGGTTGAGAGGGGGCCAAAGCACACATCCCTAAGGCAACTAATCTGCTCCTGATACCCAAGAGGAACAATGATATTTGCAGAAATTGCCTCTAAAACTTAGTCAAAATATTCTGGGCAGGTCTGGATATTGGGTCTCATAACATAATAGAGCAGTCCTACATGCCTGGGTCATTTTCATGCTTTTCTGTTAGTTACCGTCTTCTTTTTTTGATGTGTCTTTGCTCTGTTCAGTGCCTTCTGCTCCAAGCACATGGTTATTTCCTATGTTATTGAAATGTGTTCTTTTTCATTTTTCTTTTTCTCTTATTTATTTACGTATGTGCATGCACGTGTGCACGTACATGTGTGAGTGCAGGTACATGTGTGCCACAGCCCATATGTATAAGTCAGAGAACAATGTTGGGGCCAATTCTCTGCCTTTTCACCTCACTTGAGGGAGGGTTTCTTTTTTAAAAAAAATTTTTATTTATTTATTTGAGAGAGAGAGATACAGAAATAGGCAGGTAGAGAGAGAGAGAGAGAGAGTGAGAAAAGGCACGCCAAGGCCTCCAGCCACTGCAAATGAACTCCAGATGCATGTGCCCCCTTGTCCATCTGGCTTACATGGGTCCTGGAGAATCGAACCTTGAACCGGGGTCTTTAGGCTTCACAGGCAAGCGCTTAACCACTAAGCCATCTCTCCAGCCCGAGGGAGGGTTTCTTGTTATGGAGCCTTGATCTGCTCTTCTTTGTGGCACTTGCCAGGAGTTTCTGGGAAATTCTCATGTCTCTGCCTCCCACCTCATCATCAGCATCAACATCAGTGTATTGGGGCTATAGAAGCCCACCACAACGTCTGGGTTTTTACATGGAGTCTTGGGATCCAACTCAGGTACTCTAGCTTTAGTGACAAGCACTTTATCCACTGAAACATATCCCCAGTTACCTCTTTTAGTAATTTCATCATTGTTCAAGACAACCCTGCCTTTAAATTTTAATTTATTTAGATGCTTTAAGAAACATCTATGAAACCCAATGCCAAAGGAATACAAGATTTGAGAGCAGCTTTATCTGAACAGTCCTTCCCTCCCCTCAGCTCAGAAGGCATTGCCAGCATTCTTGACTTTTACAGACAACTATACTCCTAATAGTCATGTGGCTCTCATTATACTTGCTTTTGAAATTAATTGAGGAAGGTCATTTGGCATTCAAATTTTATTGCTAAAACTCATATATCAGTTTGCACTTAGCTGTGGTTCTTAATTTGGGATACTGTACAACTGCATTGTTTGATATGTGACAATTTGCTTCCTAGCAGTAATTCTTAGATTGTTTCCAGATTTTTGCTATCATATGAACCATTCTCACTCCAGTTTTCTTTACCTGTCCACATATTTCTTTTGGGTAAGATAATTAAATGTTCTCATAAATAACACTTTTTGGGGTCACTTAAATCTTTAGCAGAGTTAGGAGATGGCTCAACAAGTAAGAGCACTTGTGTGAGCATGAGGACCTGAGCTCAATTCCAAGCACTCACATAAAAACCTGACATGGATCTAGATGTAAATTTTCAGTAATTTCTCAGAATTTACTGGATAAAAGAATATTGGATTTAGCTATTTTCCTTAATTGTTTGTTAACAGAAAGCTATGGAAATTAACATGGAAAAGTATACTTGAGTATTGTTTTACTGTTAAACCATATTTGTTCAGGTAACATGGTTATTTAACTTATAGGAAACTATAATCTTAGAAAATAATTTGAAGACTGTACTTACCAAAATTCTTATAGGGTGGAGCCCAGACACAAATCTCCTGCAAACACATAATATTTCTACTATACTAAAAGACCTGCACATTTACTTTATTTCTGCAGTTAAAATTTTATTAGCTTAATGTTCTTTTTAATTTGAGCCTTAATACCTCTCTTGGTGAAATTTTGTGTTTTCATAGTTCTGTATGCATAAATAATGCAAAATCTTTATTTGTCTGAAGCTGAGTTTAGAAAGAGGAGTAATACTTTTAAATAGAAAAAAAATCTTTTCAAAAATTCTCAGAACAGTGTCTTAAAATCCAGGAGAGATGGTTTAGCGGTTAAGGCGCCTGCTTCCTAAGCCTAAGAACACTGGTTCCAATCTCCAGGTCCCATGTTTAGCCAGATGCAAAGTGATGCAAGGGTGCAAGCCGCACTTGACCACAAGGGGGTGCATGCATCTGGATTTCGTTCGCAGCAGCTGAGAGGCTGCTGGCATGCACATCTATCTGTCTTCCTCTCTCTTTCTCTCTGTCTCTCTCTCTCTCTCAAAAAAAAAAAAAAATCCAGGAGTCTTAGTTTTAAGGTCAAAATTCACACATTTGAGAAAGTAATCATTACAAATTATAATGATCATAAAATACATATTTTGGAAGGTTATAATAATAGTGATACTACTTTATCCAGAAGTAGCATCATATTTTGAATTTCTAATTCATAAAATATATAAAGCATGAAAAAAAAAGCCCGAAATGACTGTACAGGTCTAACCTTAGTGTCAAGGGGGAATGAAGACAGGAGGATTGCTGGGGCTGGCTGGTCAGCAATTTAACCTAAAAACAGTGAGTTCTAGTTTCAGTGAAAGACTGTTTCAGAGGAACAAGTTGAAAAAGTAGTTGAGAATACTTGAAGTCCTCCTCTGGCTTCTTCACACATGCACATGGTATATGAACACTTGCATGCACATGTGCACACACACACCACATACTATGTGCGCGCGCGCGCGCGCGCGCGCACACACACACACACACACACACACACAGAAATTTCTAGCTACATCAAGGTCTGGAAAATTTTTGCCTGTATTTTCTACTGGGGTATAGAGTGCTATGAACTCTGCAGTATGTGAGGGAGTAACTAGTGTAGCTGTCTTCTTTTCACTGGGCCCTTTTCCTAGAGCTGTTGAAATAGGGATTTGGGATCATCTTGTGGTCAGTACTTCTACTCAAGGTCAGCACAATTCTTGCTGTAAGAGCCTCTGTGGTGCCAGCTTAGTTGGTAAGAGCACTTGCTGCTCAAGAGAAGGCATGAAGACCTGAGATGAACTGAATTTGATCTCCAGCACAGCTCAACAGCTGGGCATGGCTATGCATGCTTGAACCCCACTCTTGTGGTGAGTGGAGATAGGAGAATCACTGAGTCAGCCATTCTGACCTAAAAGGGCAGCTCTGGGTTCAGTGAGAGACTTTGTTTCAAGAAAACACAGAAAGAATGATATAGGGGAACACCTGATGTCCCCTATATGCATGTGCACAGGATGTATGCATCTGCACATACACATTCATACACCACACACAACATGCCACATACATACCACATATATGCATGCATACATACACACACACACAATATTGGCAGCTAGGCATTATTTGTTGCATCTTAAAAGCAGTATTTTTGTTCACCCTAATTAATAGTGTCTTTTTTTACAAAATCTGGAAACTTACACTGGGACTTGAAAAAATATTTTTATAGTTTAGGTTCATTTAGTCAAATCCTTCTATTCTAAAAATAGCATTGCACTGATTTGGTCATTTCAATGGGAAAAAGTAAATAATAATGAAAGAAATCCAACTTAGTGACTGGAAAATAAGTAGATGGATTGCATCTGGGAAAGTTATTCCTTATCCAATAAACCAGGAAATTCCAAGCTGTGTTAATATCTGTAAGAGGTCCAGAGTTCAGAGGCAGAAACTCACTCTCTTTCAGATGCTCTTACATTTTCTGAAATAAAACACAAAGGTAAAAATTTTACAGAGCATAAATGCAATTTTCCTGTGACCATCCTACTGTCACATCAGGATGCATGCCTGTTCTCAAAAATATTGAGCCTTCACACAGTCTGAACTCATGCCCTGTACTCACTGGAGCTGCTGCTGAATACTAGCACTGTGACTTGCATTGAACTCCAGGTGTAGCAGATGGCTCTAGGAGTCTGTCTTCCTTGAATGGCATGGAAGGGAAGATGTGGACACCCTCTTAGATGACTTTTTGTGTCCTTCCAACTATAGCAATGCTGTTGGCATAGGTTCACAGCTGCCACTGTGCTGAGGTGATGTGGCTGGCCTAGGAGCCTACATGCTGTCCTTAGGGTCCAATCTTCTGATCAGCCCAGGTGGAGTAAAAGGCATGAACTACTGTGAAAGTAATGCAGTCCAGAGCTATATACAGGGTCAGCAAGACCTCTGTGACACATGGAGACAGAGCAAATCCAGTTAAAATTCTGCCTAGTGGTCCTACCTCCTTCCCTTCCATTATGCACACATTTAAAGTGTAGCATACCAGCTTTGCCCTGAGATCTGCAGGAAACACACTACACACAAGGGTGTAGTTAATATTGTTGTTATTTTGGATGGCATATTGTTCAATTCTAAGGTATCAAATTGGTACTTTATTGTGGCTTGTCTCTGCTGAGAATTTCTGTATTTTAGTCAGTTCAAAGGTATGTATATTGGTCTGACAGAGAATGCTCACACACACCTCTTGCTTATTATAATCCACTTAAGATGTCTCAAGACTGGTCTCTGCTGTGTACCAATTCCCCTAAGAGTCAATTATCTTTCTTTGTCTCCACTGTACTGTGTAATCTTGGAGGATACCCTCTGAATTTAGCCCTTTATTTTTTAAGATACAGGTTGTTAAAATCCTCTGGACTTTTGTTTCATATTTTGTTTCATCAGGAAAACAACCTGCTTAAACTCAAATACAAACTTCCATCTAGCCTTACAAATAGGGCAGCCAGTTCAGTTGCCAAGGCTCAGGCTGTGGAGGTATGCACATGACAAGCCTTTATGTATAATATTTTCATTATTTTTCTATTCTAAATACTTTTAATGCATCTTTTGATTTGTTTTGACACCTCATTTATTTTAAAGTATATTTATTTGACATGTTATTATATATGCTCCAATAAATATACAAAAGGAGAGATATATCCATACCCCATCACTGGTATCAGTGTCTATCAACTTTAGAATGAGATTGTCTATTTGTGTACATTCCACCAATGATTTCTAAGTAAATTCCAATCACCAAACAAGTGCACCCAGAGTGATTTCAGAATGAATAATTAGAAGAAAAGAATTCTTTTTAGAACTCCTCCCTCCTTAACCTTACTGCCATTATTAGCAGGGATTCTGGAGCTGATCTCAATACTGCCTGGGGCAATGAGTAGTACTGAATGACCAGGGTCCAGATGGGGCTTCCTCCCTTACCTCACATGGGTGCTGGGCATCCCACCTGTCAGGACTAGGTATCAGTCACACTACAAGGTAACCCTACCCTCTGAAACTCCTCCTCCCAACCTCACTGCTGCCATCTGTAGGGACTCTAGAGCTGATCTCACTCCCTCTGGGGGCAGTGAGAAGCACTGGGTAATCAGGGCCCAACCTCTGCTGCAACCACCAGTAGAGACCCAAAGCTGAGCTCGCTCCAAAGCCTTAGCCAGGGGCTGGAGTACTTCTGCTTATTGCCCTGCACTTACAACCCCTCATTCCCTGTCCTGTCCTGTAGGCCTGTATCTTTCCAAGTAGGATCTTCCTAGATGATCACACTCTGCAGCTTGGGCACTGAGTATACCAGGCTTCTCAGGGTGTAATCCAGACCCACCTGCAGGCTACACACACAAGGAGGAGCCTACTCATATTCAAGTGTATCCAGTTCAAACCTGTGGATAAGCTGATACCAACTTCAATCAAGGCTGACCAGGCAACTCAACACAGGATCTACAAGAGCTGTTATTGCTGTATTCTTAGCAAGATATGAGGACAATCTCAAGATGGGCAAACCCCAATGCAAAATAAACAATGCAAGATGCCAAGGCAAAATATCTCCACCAAGAGTGTTTTATCCCATAGTGAAACCCACTAATGAAAACTTAGTGGGAACTTCAGACACAGAATCCCAAAATGAAGTTATGGTAAGCATATTTAAAAAAATTAATGAGGCCATGAAAAAAATGGCTGGATGAAACAGAAGAGAGTCAACACAAAAAACTCAAAAAAGAAAGAAAGTATAGCTGAATGAAATGGAAAAAAAATCAACCAAAAGAATGCAATAGATGGCTGGATAAAATAGAAGAGAATAAAAAACTCAATAGACAGCAGAATGAAATGGATGAGAATCAACAAAATAAAAGTGAACTTAATGGTCAGTGAAATAAACTTAATGCGGACATGATTAAATGTAGGAATGAATTCCAAATAGCAATAAGAAAGTCAAACTAAAACTTAAAAATGGAATTCATAAAAAGAGATGGAGATACTGAGGAAAAACATAATAGAAAGCAAAAATAAAGTGTCTCATTTAAAAGGCACCCAAGAAAGCCTCACCAACAAAATGAATCACATGAAAGACAGTCTATCAGAGCTTGAAAACAAGACAGAGGAAATAGATCAGGAGCCCAAAATCAATTACAAGTTCAAAAAATGTGTAAACAGAACATGAGGTAAATGTGGGACACCCTAAAAACACCAAATGTTTGAATCACAGGCATACAAGAAGGTGAAGAACTACAAGCCAAGGGGCTTATTGAAGAAAAATTTCCTAGTCTTACAAAAAGTACAAGAGGCACACACAACATCAAATAGACAGGACCAGAGAAGAAATTTCCTATGTCACATTAGTTAAAACATTAAATACAAAAAATAGAGAATACTAAATGATATAAGAGAAAAACAGCTCATTACTTACAAAGGTAAACCCATAAGAATTAACTCTGATTTTTTGAAGGAAACTAAAAGCCAGAAAGGCTTGAAATGGAGTATTTTAAAATTTAAGACCATGCCTTCCAACCCAGCCTACTATAACCAGCAAAGTTATCATTCATAAGAGAAAGGGAAAGAACAACTTTCCATGATAAAAGCCAGATTTTCAAATTTGTGAGCACTAAGCCAGTTTGACAGACAATACTGCATGGAATCCTCCATACCTGAGATGAACAAACATACTTAACAGACTACAAGAAAGAAAAAAAGCAATAATCAAAATTAGATCATATGTGAAGGCATATGAAGATCAAGGAAACACCAACCTACACAAAGTCTTCAACTTGACAGTCATTAACTCACACCTTTCAATTTTAACTCTGAATACTAATGTACTCAACTCCACAATCAAAAGACACAGGTTAACAGGAGAAGAAAATAGAACACATCCATTTGCTGCCTACAAGAAGCCCACCTTACCACTAAAGATAGACACCATTGCAGGGTGAAAGGATGGAAAAAGATATTTCAAACAAATGGAAATAAAAAACAAGCAGGTGTGACAATACGAATATCTGGCAAAATAGACTTTAAACAAAAGAAATAAAAAGAGACAAAGAAGGGGCTGGAGAGATGGCTCAGTGGTTAAGATGCTTGCCTGCAAAGCCTTACAACCCAAGTTTGATTCGCCAGTACCCATGTAAAGCCAGATGCACAGTGGGACATGCATCTGGAGTTCATTGGCAGTGGCTGGGAGGCCCTGGCATGCCCATTCTCGTTCTCTCTCTCTCTCTCCCTTTTCTCTCTATCTCTCTTCCTGTTTGCAAACAAAAAAAATTTTTTTTTTTTTTTTTGGTTTTTCAAGGTAGGGTCTCACTCTAGTCCAGGCTAACCTGGAATTCACTCTGTATTCTGAGGGTGGCCTTGAACTCATGAATGATCCTCCTACTTCTGCCTCCCAAGTGCTGGGATTAAAGGTGTGTGCCACCATGCATGGCTTAAATAAATAAAATATTTTTAAAAAGAGATGAAGAAGACCAGTTCATATTCATTAAGGGAATAATTCAACATTCAACAAAAGAACTTTACCGTCATGAACATATATGCACCAAACTCAGGTGCACCAAATTTCATAATGCAAAATATACTAGACATTGAATCAGAAATAAATTCCAAATAATAATAGTGGAGATTTTAATGGCCCACTATCATCAATGGACAGATCATCTATGGACTAGAGAGATGCCACAGCATTCAAAGGCACTTGCTTGCATGTCTGACAGCCCAGGTAAGATTCCCTAGTACCCGGTATAAAGCCAAATGTAAAGTAACACAAGTGTCTGGAGATTATTTGCAGTGGCAGGAGCCCCTGGCATGTCCATATACACACACACACTCTCTCTCATTCTCTCTCCCTTCTCTCTCTCCTTTCTCTCTCTTAAATAAATAAATAACAAAAATCAGTGAACTGGAAATGAAGAAAACAGTTTTAAAAATTGATGAATGAAATACTGGTTCTTAGAAAACAAAAAACAAAGATGATTAAACCCCTGATCAAACTGATCAAAAGAAAAGGAGAGAAGACTCAAAGCAACAAGATTAGAAATGAAAATGTGTTACAACAGATACCAATGAAATTGGGAGAATCATCAGAACATATTTCAAAATATTCCACAAAATTGAAGAATCAATGGATGAATTCCTTGATTTATATCACTACCAAAACTAAACCTGGAAGAGATTAATTACCCGAATAAAGTCATGACATCTAATGAGATTGTGAAAGTAATTAAAATCTCACAATAACAACAACAAAAAGATCAGTCCCAGACAGATTGACTGCTGAATTCTATCAAACCTTCATTGAAGAACCAAAACCACTTTTTTAAGGTATTTCACACAAGTGAAAAGGAATGAATGCTTCCTACTCGGCAGAGACCCTGCGGTCCCTCCTGGGCTGGCCCTAGGAGGGACCCTCACAGGGATATGTATATTTATTTGAGAGACTTTTTGATAGGTATACCCACTCTTCATAGCCAAAGAGCAGTGGTAGCTTCTCTCTGAGTTTCCAAGTTTCCTATCTATGGGATTTTGACTTGGTTCCAAGGGCCAGGAATGAGTTCTTTCCCACTGAACAGGGCTCATGTCCAACCCAAGAACAGTTGGTTACCTTCACAGGCTGTGTGCCATTTATTGCACAGGTGTGTACTTCTTGCCCGGCTGGTTGATTTCGTAGCTTTCAGGATCTCCTGCTTATTCATGCTGTTGGTGAGCATTATCCCACAGCAGCTCCCATAGCACTTTCCAGTGCTATGAGAGATAGCTTGGAGAGAAACCATTTCCCTCTTAATTCCAGTTTGATCTCTCAAAGTTCTGACTGCAAGTGATGGAAGACTGGATTTTTTTTTTTTTTTTTTTTTTGAGGTAGGGTCTTACTTTAGCTCAGGCTTACCTGGAACTCACTATGTAGTCTCAGGCTGTCCTCAAACAGCGATCCTCCTACCTCTGCCTTCTGAGTGCTGGAATTAAAGGCATGCCACCATGTCAGGCTTGGAAGACTGGATATTTAATCAAGTGTTCCTGGTTATCCTTCAATGCCCTGCTCCCCTGTTAGGATGATACTCCACCTAGGAGTTTTCAGGCAATTCTGCAAGTCATGATAGTCCTAGCCTCTGAAGTGCTCCAAGAAATTCTAAACAAAAGTGGACCCAAATGTTTGACATACAGTTAAAACTACTTTTGTTCAGTGGAAAGAGTGTTAGAGCCACAAGCTGGGTCATTATGCACAGAAACATTACCTCTTCCCCATAACTGTTGGCTACCCCCATAATGCATGACCCACATTCCCCAATGAGGAAGGTCCCTTTGGAGGGGGGACGACAGGGAGGAGGCTACCAAAGGCACCAATATGAATGTAAAATTAAAGTAAATAAATAAAATATTTAAAACAATGATTCCTGGGCTGGACAGATGGCTCAGCAGTTAAAGGTGCTTGCTTGCCAAGCCTGAAGGACCTGGGTAAAGGCAGATGCACAAAGTGGTGCATGTGTCTGGAGTTCGTTTGCAATGACAGAAGGCCCTGGCATGCCTCGTCTCTCTCTCTCTCTCCATTTTTTCTTATTCTCAAATATTTTTTTAAAATGATTCCTATCTTATAAATTGATAATATTTAACCATTTTCATTCAGTTTTAATGTAAACTTGATATTAAATCTGATCAGACCAAGGGGACATTCCTTGGGGCATGTGGGTCATGCATTGTGGGAATAGCCAACAGCTATGGGGAAGAGGCAATGTCTCTGTGCATAATGTACCAACTTGTGGCTCTAACAATCTCTTCCGTGAATTTCCCTGAGCCATGTTGGGTTCACTTCAGTGGTGAGGTCTTGGGAGCCTCTGTGTCTCTGGATCTCTTGTTTGGGAGGAGTTGAGTGTTCTCTGTGTCTATCTCCTTTGCCCTTGTGCTGATACCAAGTTCTCCAAAAAAGCAGCACTCTTGCTCATTTCCCCAATTACTCTATGGTTTCCTCTGGTGCCCTGGTGAGGTGCAATGGGCTGATTCTCCTCAGGTTCTGTGTCCATCTAAAAAAGAGAAGCATACTCTCCATATAAATGGGATAACCATTATTAGTTTAGTGAGAATTTAATAGGTGTAGGCCTTCTTGTATCCCAAGATTGGTGGGAGATTGATATTGGAGAGTGACTTTGTTATTTGGATATGATTCTGACTTGTTTCCCAGTTCCAACTATGGGTTCTGTTCCACTGAGCAGATCTTTTAGCCAATCCAAGAGCAGTTGGTTACCCACTATGGCTATGTGCCACTATTGCACTTGGGTGAGCATCATGTCAGGTTGTTTGCTGCTGAGTAGCTTAGATCAAAAGTTGCTTGGACAGATAGTGGTCATTTTCCCTGATTAGCTTATGTAGCACCTTCTCATGCCCACATATTAATGGTTACCCCGTCTTACTCTACAGGCCATTACTTTCCAAGTTCTGGTGGTAGGGAGACAAAGAGGGGTGCATGCCAAGTCCAGGTGGAGCTAAGTGTGAGAAGATCATTGAATTGTCTCTTCCTTTGGTTATGGAGATCTCCCTGCTGAATACTCATCTTTTCCATGATCTGAGTCTTTTTCCTGCTGGTTGTTTCACCTCTCCATCATCTGGCATTTCTTCCTGATTGATGCTCATCCTCTCCATTATCTGAGTCAATTTCCTGCTGGATGCTTCACCTCTCCATCATTTTAGTCTTCTCCTTGATGGATGAATCAGGTCTCAAGGCCCCTCAAAATCATGAGCTGTATGAGCCCATAATCAGGGCAGCCAACCCATTCTTAGAAGGCATTTTCCTGCATATTCAGACTCTACCTTCAAATAGTTCAAATAAAATTACAACAATGTAGTATGTACATAGTTTCAGAAGCACAGGTAGAAAAAACATGAGGGAACCAATTTGGAACAAGAAGAAAGGAGAGGAGAAAATCCAGGAATACTGAAGTTTGAGGTCTATCAAGGGGAAAAGGCCTCAAGATAGTTAATAACAGCAGGTCTGAGTATAAAGAGATCAGGAGTGGATGAGTATAGAGACCTCAGGTAGACCTTGTCTTGGGCTTAATGCCACCAAGAAGCAGACCCACAGACAGTGCTACAGGGTGTTCCTGCTATATTACAGAGGCCAATAGGATGCCAAAGGCAGGAAGTGAACAGGGAGGGGTCTACCGAGCTTGGAAACTTCTAGAAACTTCATGAAAAGACAGGGAAGAAGCCAGAGGAGCAGCAAGGTGGATAGAACCCCAGACATATTTCATACACATCTGGCTTCTATTCAAGATCTCCTAAGGAACTTTAAGGCATCTTTCTCATCATCATTACAGGAACTCCACAATTCTGTGAGCTCATAACCTTCACAAAAATTATATATGTTTGAAAAGTACACGGAACCATAAAAAATGCACTTTCAAGGTTAAAATCTCTTGATCATTTTAGTCATTTTCATTGTTTGTGAGGTAAAACAAGTTAGCATATGAAATAAATAGTAATTTGAGGGTAATTGAGCCTTGAAATACTTCAAAAGCAAACAGACCTTCATGAAAATCCTGTGTAGAAACATAGAAATCCTTGGTCAGTGTGCTTCTATCAGATCCTTGTTAGGGGGGACAACCTGGATGCACTCCATCATAGAATGTTAGGTGACAAGGAGGGATGGAGGCAGATGGCCCAGAACAAGGGATCTACTGCAGCTCTGGCTCACTTCTGTCTGAATTTGATCTGCCAGAGTCATTATCTTCCAACTTTCCTAACATGAATCTGTCAGTAGCTCTGTTCTTATTTTAAACCATATGATTCAAATATAAGCAGACTTCTGGTTTTCTTCCACTTTTCTATCTAATTAGAATCCTACTTTTATTCAAGTGAAAATGTATTGTATCTTAGAGTTTATCTGCCTGAATATTTCATGGTGTCTCCCTGCATATGAGGTCTTCCTCACCTATCATTGTGAGGGTGGGCTCCCACTCAGGGCCTCTAAGCTTTCAGTGCTACTTTTGAGTTATGAATTAGAGTTGTTTCTTTTTTTAATATTTTATTTATTTGCAAGGAGGGGGTGGGAAAGAATGGGTGTGCCAGAGCCTCTTGCTACTGCAAACAAATTCCAGGCACAGATGTCACTTTGTGTATCTGGCTTTATGTGGATTCTGGGTAATAGAACCTAGGCCATCAGGCTTTGCAAGCAAGTGTATTAATCACTGAGCAAGCTTTCCAGCTCAGGGATTGCTTTATTTATTTATTTATTTATTTATTTTTGGTTTTTCGAGGTAGGGTTTCACTCTGGTCCAGGCTGACCTGGAATTCACTGTGTAGTCTCAGGGTGGCTTCGAACTCTCAGCGATCCTCCTACCTCTGCCTCCCGAGTGATGGGATTAAAGGCGTGCGCCACCATGCCCAGCTCGGAATTGCTTCTTTTAAACAAATGAAGAATGATATATTCTTGATAACCAGAACAAAATATTAGAACCATGAGCTTCATTGAACTTATATTAACAATAGCTCTAGTTTTCTTGTTCAGCCCTAGGATTTACCTTTATCCCATCACCAAAACACTATACTACCACTAATAAATACAGATGTCTTAACTCCCTTTATTATTAAACTGTCATATCTTCTTGGTATCTTTGATGTTCTTTTTGTGTTTTACTTTCTCATAAGATATAACCAATGGTTATATATCACCCACCCCTCACCTGTGTGTTTGCTGTGTATAATACCTCCTTTACTGGAGTCTCAAGGTATCAGGGGGTGGGATGTTAGGAGTATAATGTGGACAGTGAAAGTGAAGCCTAGGCAGCCAACCCCAAGATAGCAATGATATACAAAACAGCCAATCCTAAGGTGGTTATCAGCCCCACATTAGGTGACTAGGCCATGACCACATAAAGGCCAGAAGTTGCAGATGCGCACCGTTACTCAACACAACAAGCATCTTAATGGTCGCTGTGTTGATACCCACCATAATTATCCTGAACACCCTGAGAGAACTCATCACCATTCATCATGGATCTACTCGCAGACCAAGTGCTGACGCAGGTGAGCTGCCTCAGGGTTAGGACAAGAGTAGGAGGAGAATAGGTAAAGAAATTATTGATTATATAAATATTAAGTGTTAAGAGTGTAAATGAATGATTTCAACCTTATTAAGGACTCATTCCTGATTGCTTATGACACCCGGTCATTTGGAGATGTGGGTGTATCTTTTGGTCAGCACCAGAAAATGTGAGTCTCCCACAGTAGGGAGATAATATGAAGACCCTTGGGGGGTCTATAGAATTTAAGTACTGAAATGAGGACCCCTGGTGTTTATGAAAGTGAAGTAATGAAATGAGGGGTCTATGAAATGAAATCAAAGTCCTAGTCATGCTCTAGGAAATCAATTGATTGAATGATGCTTTGCCTAAAACTGCTTGGGCTGCAGTTTTATGCAGTTTATGTTGGAGATTAAGAGGAAAGATGAAAGAAGGGGAGAAGTGAGTTATAATAGAGTGAAGCAAGTTTCGTATTCCTTGCAGAGTACCTGGGCAGGAGAGCAGAACTGACACTGAAGAAGGAAATCAGAGGTAGGAGAATGTCCGAATATGGGGCATTAGCCATTCCGGTTTTTGAAGTTATCAAAATCTTTAAAAATTTGGAATTTGTGCCATTTTCACGCCAACAGGAATTGCTATCCAATTTATATTGTGGCCAGACTATATTGCAATAAAAAATGAAGCATTTAGACTTTATGTCTCCTTTTGGGTTGAGGGTCTGGAGCAGATTTGGGGCAAGGAAGTCCCAGATATCTGCCCAGTGGAGCTGGTATAAGGGGCATGTCTGGGGAGGAAAGCAGTAGGCTGTAAGCTCTGGAAATAAATAGAGAACAATGGGGTCCCAGACCCCGCCTAGAGGGACCTGGTCCCAATCACCTGATTTATCAGAGTATGGAGCTGGCATTGCCTGTAAGAAAAGCCCCAACAAAGGGCAAAGGAGAAAAATAGGGTGAGGGGTGTGTAACAGGGAAATTGGGGTTCTGGGGTGCTTCCTGGGACCACAAGCCCTGACTTCATATCTACAAACTAACCAAAGAATTGGCAATTCCAGATTCAAGTGAAAAGATTTTGAAATACCACATTTTATTCAGATTTTACAAAGGAGTGTGGAAAGGGGAAGGCTGAGAGGTAAGAGGAAAGAAAGTGAGGAGAAGTACACTACATGGAGCCCAAAAGCACGTGTGGGCCACGTGTAGCTCAGGAGTCCATGTGACCAGATGGGGATTTGGGGGAAAAATGTGGAAAGAAAAAAGAAAAAAAAGTGCAAGGAGCTCCTGCCATGTGGGGAACTAGGGAGGATAGAGAACCCATGTGGAGAGTAAGGGCTGGGGGGCCCTCCTAGCTGGGCTTGGGCCTGGGCCGAGTCAGCCCAAACTCAGCTGAGGGAAAAACTCACCCACAGCTGAAAATTTCCAAGTGATCATTGAGAGCCTGGTCTTCCCTTGCAAAGGTATTTTTAACCTTAGGGTGGTGGGCTGTCTTAAGAAGAGATTATGAGCTCAGGGGTTGAACTTCACCAACCACAATGTTTAAATCCTATGAAACATTTCCCTCCTGGAAAATGGAATGTAAAGGGACACAGTAGACCTGGTTAAACATCCTCCTGTTGCAGGCCTTGCTTTTAGGCACACATGATGGAGGCCATCACCCAAGCTGATCTTCCTGACAGATAAAGGAGAAGTCCCGAGAATCTCTATCACATGCCTTATTACAAAATGCAGGTGTTTTCTATTATCTAAAGAATGGGATGATCCCTCTGTGCAATGTACCAGGATCTTCCTGTATCTCTTTGTTTCTGAATATCTTTGTGATTACATAGCATAGTATGTTTCCTGCCATAGTTCCACCTATGTGTCCTATGTAATGAATACTTTGTGACTTCTTTTTTTTTTCTTCTTTTTTTGGAGAGAGACACAGAGAGAGACAAAGAGAGAAAGAGAGAGGAAGACAGATAAAGAATGGGCATGCCAGCAGCCTCTCAGCCACTGCGAATGAAATCCAGATGCATGCGTCCCCTTGTGGGCAAGTGTGGCATTGTGCCCTTGCGTCACTTTTGCATCTGGTTAAATGTGGGACCTGGAGATTGGAACTGATGTTCTTAGGCTTTAGCGGGCAGGCGCCTTAACCGCTAAGCCATCTCTCCAGCCCGACTTTGTGACTTCTTGTAATAAAAGCTGACCCTCTGAATAGTTCGGGGCTATATCCTGAGGTCCTGAACTCTGGGGTGTAGACCTGGTGCACCCGCCTTTATTCTTTTTCTTTCTTTTTTACCCAATAAAACTTTGCCTCACAATCCATGAGTCTATGGTCTTACTTGTGCTACACCAGACCCCATAACATTTTGAGGGCTCACCCTGGATCCACATTTCAAGACCTCCTTCCCCAACTCTGGGACAACCAAATCAGGGAAGAACTCCTAATCTCAGCTGGAGAACCAAATCTCCATCCATCTGCATGTTCCTGGTTTTGGAGTTGGTAGCAAGCTGTTGATGGGGAACTTTGGCCCAGGACGGCTGGCCCCCTCCTTTATTGGGTAAGAAACCTCCAAAGGTGCTTTTTTCCATCCTTATTTTTGTTTTTCTTTTTTTTCTTCTGGTTTTCTGGTTTTGCATGCTATTCTGGGTCCAAGAGGGAAGCTGGATGCAGAATTAATTCCTCTGGACAGGGGATCCAGGGGCCACCCTCAACCCTCTCTGGCTCTGTTCGGAGATCTCAAATAGAGGTCTGTTTTTGGTTTGGCAGCTGCATCTGTTTTTGGTTCAGTTTTGGTTTGGCAGCCACAAGGCAGTGTCAGGAGTACTGTTATTGCTAGCATGTTTGTGTTTGTTGTTGTGTTTGTTTGTCTCATCCTTGTCTTTGAAGATATGGGTCAAAATCATTCTGTTGAAAAATCTCCTTTACAACTGGTTAAAAAGCACTTTAAAAATCTTCAAAAAAGGGCTGGAGAGATGGCTTAGTGGTTAAGCGCTTGTTTGTGAAGCCTAAGGACCCCGTTTCGAGGCTTGATTCCCCAGTACCCACACAAGCCAGATGCACAAGATGGCGCATGCATCTGGAGTTTGTTTGCAGTGGCTGGAGGCCCTGGTGCGCCCATTCTCTCTCTCTCTCTGCCTCTTTCTCTCTCTGTCTGTAGCTCTCAAATAAATAAATAAAAATCTTCAAAAAAAAAAAAAGGATAAACAATAAAATGAGCTAGGCTTATTATCCTAGCTACTTGGTTTTGTCTTTTTTTTTTTTTTTTCGGTGCTGAGGACCGAACCCAGGGCCTTGCGCTTGCTAGGCAAGCGCTCATCCACTAAGCTAAATCCCCAACCCCTATCCTAGCTACTTGGGAAGCTGAGACAGGAGGATTTCCAATTCAAGGTACCAATGTGATAGCCTGACTCCACATTAAAAAAAAATTTTTTTTTGAGGCAAGCCCAAAAGACTGCCCTTTTTTTTATTAGTTATGCACATAATGTGAATACATTCATGTTGGTGCCATCGATAGCATCCTCCCTGTCCTCCCCCCTCTGAAGGGACCCTCCTCATTGGGAAATGTGGGTAGTGCATTGTGGGGGTAGCCAACAGTTATGAGGAAGAGGAAATGTCTCTGTGCATGATGACCCAACTTGTGGTTCTAACAATCTTTCTGCCCCCTCTTCTGTGAATTTTCCTGAGCCATGTTGGTTGGGTTGGTTTTAGGTCTACTTCAGTGATGAAGTCTTGGCAGCCTCTGTGTCTCTGGATATCTGCTTTAGTAGGAGTTGAATGTTCCCTGTGTCTATCTCCTTTACCCTTGTGTTGGTATCCGGTTCACCAAGAAAGTAGCACTTTAGCTCATTTCCCCATTTACTTTATGCTTTCAGCTGGGGCCCTGGTGGGGTACAATAGGCTGATCCTCTCTTGAGGTTCAGCATCCAACTGAAAAAGAGAAGCAAATTCTTCAATATAGAGAGAAGTTAGCACTGGATAAATGGGATAACCATTATTATTTTAGAGAGAATTTTATAGGTGTAGGCCCTCTTGTAGTCCACAATTGGTGGGAGCTTGATATTGGAGAGTGGGCTCAATTTTCCTGACTCTACATTTTAAACCATGTGACTTTTAAATTGCTTGATAAAAATAAGTACATAATTTTAATTTGAACTGTGCCTAATATTTCCTCTTTTGTTTGGGCTTTAAACAAATAAGACATTATTTATAGACACCTTTTGGTTTCTTTATTAATCCAGATTGTCCAACAGGTCTCTTCTAAAGTTTTTGTTGGCATTTGATTTATTTCAAGGTTTTTTTGGTTTTTGTCTGTAAAAGTCAGATTTAACTAAAGCCTATGGTGAGCTGAAATTTTATGTAAACAACACCATGTTTTGTTGCATGATCTCATAAATATAATTACTGAGTTTAAGTTCTAGGTCAACTTCAACCTACATAGAGGATTATTAAGAACAACAAAATTCTCTCTTATGTGGAGGCTCATAATTTGCCAGGTATTTTAAAAGATTGTAATGTCCTGTTACTTAAAAGGAGGAGGCAACTGGCCTGAGTTCCAGGCCAGCCTGCCTCAAGACAGAAACAAAAATTTGCCCTAGTTACTCCTAATAAAAGCATTTCCAAGTGTGTTAGAGGTATTGATAAAGATTATCCCCAAAATGGTTGTCATATTTTGCCTGTATTCATAGGAAGTGTATATCATAGAGTTTATTAATAGGAGTTGTCTCAAATCAATGGGTTATATAAAATCTAAAGGTAATATACTGGTATTATAAAGCAAGTCTGGTTGTCAGGTAGAGATTTTTGGTGACCTAAGTGGTTAGCTCTTTGGAGCCAGACTACTTGCTTCTTTGTCAGTGGGTAATAAGACTAATCAATTTGGTGTAGTTTCTCTTATTAATCTTATAAGAAACATGGTTAATTATGGGTTGAGATGAGATGATTGAAGGAACTGGGAAGGTGTTTTTCAATTTTGGAAATAGAATGCTTGTTAAAAATTTTTTTTGAGTGGAACTTAGATCAGAATGTTAAAGTATGTGGATGAAGATGTGTGTATGAAGAAAGGATGTAAGAAATCTAAAAAGACCAAATTTTGCCTAAAATTAATTTCCTTTTAGAAGGAACATAAAGCTAATTTTCAGGCTAAACCTAAAACCATGCCTAAAATTAAAGATTTTTCAACTGTTTACAGACTTTTAAGGATGCTCTAAAAGTTTTATATAGAGGCATAGACTTAATGTAAATTCAGCTTACATTAAACATAGGTGATGTCCTATGCTAGGTGGGTCACAAAGTCATAAGCACAGATGTAATTCATATTCTTTAGAAGTCTAGACAAGACCCTATTACTTTATGTACTACAAATGGTAAAATAAAATTTCTAGGTAAAAACAAACAACTTCAGAGTAAGACAAGGAATGACAGGATGCTTAGCTCTCTGCTCTGTCATTTCCTTTTGCTCTTGCTTACTGTTGCTATTTAAAGTCATGTCAAGCTGGACTCTGGAAAAAGAGATGATGCCCCCTTTATCTCAGACCCCATGCAAATTTAAGCCATGTGTCCCCCTGACCCTGTATAGACACAAAATGGCCAGTTGTCTCTGACAAGGAAAAGATAATGACAGATGGCATATAACTTTATTTCTCTTTATAATTCCTTTCTTGAACACTTAAAGTCACATCTGTTAGATGAAATTTCTCAGTAGACAAAAAAGTAAACTAAGTCAAGGTACTTGATCAAGTTACAAACTCCTTACATAAGGCAAACATCAGACTTACCTAAAATATATATCAGGATATAAACAGATGGTTTTTAAAAAGGCATCAAATAAATGATGGCTTAATGGTTAAGGTGCTTATGTATGAAGCCTAAAGACCTAGCTTCAATTCCCCAGCACCCCCATTCTTATTGTTAAACCTAAATCTGATTTAAAGCAGGTTCTCTGATATCCCTTTTCAAGACAGTCTTCTATACCCATCAGCCCACATGGGAGGACTGTCAGAAACTCTTGCATACCCTCTTCACCACAGAGGAACATTAAAAAAATCAAAGAAACTAGTGCTGGGAGCCAACGGCCACCTCATGGAGAACCCTAATGTTATTGATGAGGTTTTCCCTTCCACATGACCAGACTGGGATCCCCACACCACTGAAGGTAGGGCATCCCTTAAATCTCTTTTGCCAGACACAGATGGGTGGTCTCTTGGCAGCCTACAAATTTGTCTAAGTGAATGGAGTGACCCAAGGGCCTACAGAATCTCCCACTGCTTTCCTAGAAAGGCTGCAGGAAGAATATAGGTCATACCCACGCCCATAGATCCTAAGGCTCCTGAGACTAGGTAAGCTATTAACATTGCTTTTGTAACTCAGTCCACACCAGATATTAGAAAGGAGATTCAGAAAATAGAAGGCTTTGAGAGTAAACTTCTTTCAGAGTTAATAGAGATTACTGCCAGAGTATATATTAATAGAGACCCTATGAAGATAGACAGGCTAAGAAAATGGCTAAGGTTATGGTGGCTATCTTCCTGAAGGCACAAGATCCCACAAGACAACCCTTACAGCTTGCTCAGTATTATTCCACCTGAAAGGCAAATATATACTGTGCTGGACCTAAAAGATGCTTTCTTTAGTATCCCATTGACAAAAGGAAGTCAACCCATTTTTTGTTCTTTGAATGGACAGACCCGGAACAAGGCACCAGTGGGCAACTAACCTAGACTAGGATTCCACAGGGATTTAAAATTTCACGCACCCTCTTTGATGAGGCTCTTCATAGAGACTTGCAGCCCTTTTGCAAGGAAACACCTGAGGCAACTCTCCTACAATACATAGAGGACCTCCTTCTAGCTACATAAATGAAGGAGGATTGCCTCTCTGCCACAGAGCATCTCAGCTATCACCTATCAGCCAGAAAGGCTCAACTGTGTGTGCATAAGGCAACCTACGTGGGATACAAACTCTAAGAAGGTTAGAGTATGCTGTCGGCCCCTAGGATTCAGGCCATCACTCAAATCCCCACTAAGAGACAGATCTGAAATTTCCTTAGAGCTGTAGAGTATTATAGAATTTGGATCCCACAGTTTGCTGAATTAGCCAAGCCTCTATATAAGGCCACAAGAGGACACCCCCCCACACACACACATAGGAATTTAATTGGACTGAAAATGAGGAACAAACATTCCAAGAACTAAAGTCAGCTCTGACATTAGCCCCTACCCTGGTGCATCCAGACTTAACCAAACCCTTCCACTTGTATGAAAAGAAGGAGATAGCCAGGGGCATCCTAACCCAAAGACTGGGGCTATGGCATAGCCCAGTGGCCTACTTGTCTAAGGAGTTAGACCCAGTAGCCACTGGTTGGCCTTTTTGTCTCTGGGCTATTGAAGCTGCTGCTATTCTGACAAGAGATGCTGACAAATTACGGCCCCACATGTGATAGAGACTCTTTTAAAAAGCCCCCAGATGGGTGCTGGGCGTGGTGGCACATGCCTTTAATCCCAGCATTCAGGAGGCAGAGGTAGGAGGATCGCCATGAGGTCAAGGCCACCCTGGGACTACCAAGTGAATTCCAGGTCAGCCTGGGCTAGAGTGAGACCTTACCACCAAAAATAAAAAAGCCCCCAGATGGATGGCTCTCCAACTTTCACATAACCCAGTATCAAGCCTTGCTTTTACATCAACCAATAATACAGTTTTGCCAAACCAAGGCTTTGAACCCAGCCTCCCTGCTGCCAGAAACTGATGAGGCATTAACCCCTCTGCATGACTGCCTAGAGATTACCTCGCCTTCCATGGACTCCGCCTGGATGTGAAAGATGTGGCTTGGTTAGACCCTGATCTGGTGATGTATTCTGATGACAGCAGCTTTGTCGTGGACAGAACCAGGTATGCAGGGGTGGCTATGGTGACTTTGGAAGAAACCCTGTGGGCTAAGGCCCTACCTTGGGGTACATCAGCTCAGAAAGCCGAACTGAAAGCACTGACCAAGGCTCTGATATTGGGAAAAGACAAGACAGTGACTATCTACACAGACAGCCATTATGCCTTTGCCACGGCATATGTACATGGGGCCATCTACCAGGAGTGAGGGCTATTAACCGCAGAAAGTAAAGACATTAAAAATAAAAAATGAAATTCTGTTCTTATTGGCTGCCATTTGGGTACCTGCTAAAGTGGCTATAATTCATTGTCCAGGTCATCAGGAAGGGGAAACCACAGAAGCAAGAAGGAGCAGACTGGCAGACCTAGCAGCAAAGAGTGCTGCCTCTCAGCACCCATCAGATTGTCTGGTCACCCTCCCGGCACCCACTCTTCCTGAGTGACCAACATACATGGAACAGGACCTACAGCTCACCTCTCATCTGATAAAGGAACTGACCCTACAAGGATGGTACCAACTGGAGAATGGACAACTGTTGCTGCCCCAAGCCCTAGGGCGGAGACTGGCTAAACAATTACATGAAGGAATTCACTTAGGCAGCAACAAGCTAGCAGAGCTAATAAGGAAAGAGTTTTTCTTCCCAGGTATGGACTCAATCATCAAGGATACCACCACCCACTGTCAGGTCTGCCAACAGACAAATGCCTCCTCTAGTAAGGTACCACCAATGGGGGCGAGAGAGTGGGGAACACAACCAAGTAGATATTGGAAAGTTAATTTCACAGAGGTAAAGCCAGGTCAGTATGGATATAAATATTTCCTTGTTTCTGCTGATACCCTTTCAGGATGAGTAGAAGCTTTCCCAACCTAGTCTGAGACAGCCCAAATAGTGTCTAAGAAATTGTTAGAGGAGATAATTCCCCGCTATGGGTTGCACCTCAGGATAAGATCAGATAATGGGCTTGCCTTTGTGTCAAAAATCACTAGGGAATTGACCAAGATGTTGGGGCTTAATTGGAAACTACATTGTGCCTATCATCCCCAAAGTTCAGGAAAAATAAAAAGAATGAATCAGGGGCTGGAGAGATGGCTTCGTGGTTAAGGTGCTTGCCTGTCAAGCCAAAGGACACTGGTTTGATTCTCCAGGACCTATGTCAGTCAGAAGCACAAGGGGGCGCATGCATCTGGAGTTCATTTGCAGTGACTAGAGGACCCGGCTCACCCATTGTCTCCCACTCTCTCTCTCTCTCAAATAAATAAATAAAATATATATATTAAAAAATAATGAATCAGACTCTAAAGGAGATTTTAACTAAATTAACCCTAGAGACCAGTGAAGAATGGGTGGGACTCCTTCCCTTTGCCCTGTTAAAGACCAGGTGTGCTCCTTATGTAAATGTATGGATACCGTCCATCCTGCCCTGGATGAATCTTAAACAGATAACTGACTTTACTAATGAAAGGCTTCTTTCTGTCCAAGTCCTACAAAGAGTCCAGGAGTCCATTGTTCCAGCAGTCAAGGCTGCTTTTCAAATACACCCTGTTTGTCCCCATCCCTTTCAGCCCAGCAACAGAATTCTGAGGTCCAAGCAGAGCACATAACATGCTGTGACAGAGCCTGGGGTCACATGGTATCACCTTTATTAAACTCTACTAGTCTAGGTAGCCACAGCCAGCTCAGACTAAAGGGGGGGGCACTCCTTAGCTCTCTCCAAAGGGCACATAAGCCACACAGCCTAGTTGGCACTGAGGTCTCTGGAAAATTATTTCATATTAGTAGCCTTACATAACATGGTAAGAAAAAGGAAACCAGAGATATTAACTCATGATGACCAATCCCATCTGAGGCTCAAGCTCAATTTAAGGTAATAGCTATTTATTTCTCTGGAATAACCATTTGAGCAGAGAATTAGGCCAAACAACACAAGTTCTAAGGCAATAAGACACAGGCAGGTCAATTTCAACAGGACACAAGGGAAGGATTGAGGGGAAGTGTGAAGGGCAGACATGGCTCCTACAGTGAGGGCCGTGGTATACACCAAAAGGAAGAAAATTTGGAAGTCATAATGACCTACCTCAGAATTGCATCTATTATTGACTGAAATAAATCAAGATTTCTTTGTATTCTTGGACTAAAAATCTTTAAACATTTAGCCACTAAAATTTCTTCTGTCTGGAAAATAAAATCATAAATCCTGTCCTATGGGTCAGTACACCCACAGGAAATTTGGAAGCATGTTCTTTTGGCTGGTGTATAGGAGTCTCTTGCTTAGTGGAGAGTTCTGGAAAAATATGGCTTTTCAAGGATGTTCTACTCCTTACCAACTACTCAAGAAGAAAAACAGTGGCCGGAGTCCCTTGCTCTATTGCTAAAGCCAGAGAGAAGTAACTGGCTCAACTTGCCCAGGGGTGAGGGGCCTACCCAGCCTTAGTCAATCTCTACCCACACTCTGCCTTATTACTAGCCACCTAGAAGCCAGGAGGCTGTTGAGTGCAGCAACTGGAAAGCTGGTGTCCCAATGGAGGCTATTGGATGAGCTGGCTGGTTGGTGAGGCTGCTTCACTAAGACACGAGGTTGTAGAGCAAAGTAGAATTTTAAAGCTTTCCATGCCAGCAAACTTGGTCTCCCCTGTCCCTAATTACTTTCCTCCATTTGATTCATGTATCAGTTACGTGCTCCTTTGGGTGGCTGATCTAAAAATCCAAGGAAGGGCGTTCGGGGGTAGGGCTGGTCCCACTAACAATGAGCACCAGCAAGCAGAAGCTAAAAGTCAAGTTGGGTGTCATATGGACTGTGAGGGGCCATTTGGGACTAAGACAGACGGTCACATTTCTCCACAGGTCACAGGTCAGGATAGGTCCAGCACAGAGCAGCACACTCCAGAATGATTCCTGGATGGCAAGAAGGTTGTGGGCATGGAGTAACATTAGGAGACAGGATGCTACTTGCAGACACTGTGCTCTGAGAGTGCTCAGAGTAATGAGATGTTCTGAATTCTGTGCTCTTCCTTGCCTTTTCCTCACATTAGCCTGTGACAATGGCACTGGTGTTATCTCCCTGCCCTGCAGACTTCTTCTTGCTGAAGGTTTGCTGACAGCTTCAAGTGACCAAGGGTCTAGGGAATTGGAATTGGGACTTGTGTGTCTGCAAGTGTGGACAATAAAGAGCCTGGAACAGGCAGAGGACTGCACAAACTCAGTTGCTCTCCTACCAACAAGACAGAGGCTTCCAGCCAGAAAAAAAGTCTTGTCAAAGCTGTTACAGATGTCCAAGTAACAGCCATTGCCTGAGGTGGAGCATGGCACAGTGCAGACCCTCTCTGCACTGGACAAACAACTTTAGACTAAGCCTCAGCCTTGGCTTCCTTCAGCAGAAGGAGCCATACTGTGAACACTCCTCCTCCTCCCTGCCCCCCCCCCAACCCACTGCAAGCTATACCCAAGATATAACAATGGAGATTGCAAGCAGCAGCCACCTTGGTGACTACTGACCAACAGCTCTGAGATATCTGCCTGGTGGATGTAAATTTCACAGTGACTGTTGCTTCCTGGCATTGGCCTGAGGCTCTGTTTTCTGAGACAGTCAATGGGCTTTGCATCTGCAGCACACACCTGAGACTGGGCTGAGTTCAGGATTAAAAGTCAATAGAAAAAAGTGGAAATTTTTTACAATGCCTCTTCTGCTAGAGTAAATTTCTGTGGGGTTCTGTACCCTTAACATCACTGCTGGCCAGCAGTTTTGAGCAGTAGGAAGATCCCGAGGAAAGAAAGAATGTCAGCCACTTGAAATGATCTTGTCAGCAAGATTTCTTTCTTTACTGCTCCTGTGGAAACTGACACTAGGACAACACATGTGAATGGGGTATGGTACTATGTGATCTTTTTTTTTTTTTTGGAGGCAAGCCCACCTGATTTGTCTTTTTTTTATGGAAGAGAGATTGAGAATTGGCGTGCTAGGGCCTCCAGCCATTGTAATCCAACTCTAAGCATGTGTGCCATCTTGTGCGCATGTGTGGCCTTGTGTGCTTACATTACCTTGTGTGTCTGGCTTACATGGGACCTGGAGAATTGAACATGGGTCCTTAGGCTTTTCGGGCAAGTGCCTTAACCATTAAGCCATTTCTCCAGCCCTATGCGATCTTTTGATTTAAGTGTTCAGTGCAAAATGATTGAGTAAAGATAATTTGCATCTCCATCACCTTGAGGACTTGTCCTTCTTTTCAGTGAGTACATTTGAAATTAACACAACCACACTTATAGATTTTAGAATATACATTTTTCTTAACTCTTGTCTTGCTGTGCAATATATCATTAGGACCTGTCCAACTGAAATCTTGTACCTTCTGACCACTACCCCCACCAGCTTCCACAAACTCCATTATACACTCTGATCTATGAAACAGACTTAGATTCCACAGGAGTAGGATCATGCTTGTCTTTCTGTGTCTGACTTATTCCACTCAGCATAAGTTCCTCTGGGTCTATCCATGCCATGACAAATGACAGGGTTTCTTACTTTACAAGTCTGAATAGTATTCCAATGTGTATTTATACCACTTTATTTATCCATTTATCTGTCAAAAGACACTTGGACTTTACATCTTATTTATTATGAGTAGTACTGCAATGAACATGGTATACTGGGATCTCTGAGAAGCTGATTTCAATTTCTTTTGATGGATGTCCAGTAGTGGTCTTTCTGGGTCATGTGACATCTCTGTTCTTGGGTTGTTATTACACTATTTTCCATACTAGCTGAACTAACTCAACATTCTCACAACAATAAAGCTCCCTCTGCTCACATCTTTTCTAGCATTAACTTTTTTTTTTTTAAATTTTTATTGACTTTTAATCTTACATACCAAAAAAACCCCACCTGATATTTCCTTCCCCTCCCCCCTTCCACTTTAGAACTCTGGTCTCCATCATATCCCCTCCCTTTCTCCATTAGTCTCTCTCCTAATTTGATGACATCATCTTTCTCTTCTATTTTGAGGGTCTTGCAAAGGTATTGCTAGGCACTGCAAGATCATGGATATCGAGGCCAATTTCTGTCTGGGCAGCTGCATAGTAAGAGGTCATATCCTTCCTTTGGCTCTTCCATTCTATCCACCCCCTCTTCCGCAATGGTCCCTGAGCCACTGGAGGATGTGACAGCGGTGTTTCAGTGCTAGGCACTCCTCCATCCCTTCTTCTCAGCACTATGTTGCCTTTTGTGTCATCCCAGTGGTCATCACCATCTGAAAAGAGAAGCTTCTCTAGCCAGAAGTGAGAATAGAGTTAATATGTGGACATGAACATTTAGTGTAGTGTCCCCAGGGCAGCTTGGTGGGAATAATATATACATTTAGTCAGACATGAGCAGGCTTATACCCCCAAGGCTGATGACCTCACCTACCATAGACTTTTACTTAGGTTTTTCAGTACCGGGTATGTATTCCCTCCCGTAGAGAGGGCCTTCAGTCCAATTATGGAGCACTTGGTTACCCCAAGAGTAGACACGCCACTATTGCACCCGTTCAGTCATTGGGCCTGTCTGGCCAAGCTTGAATATTCAGCATCCACTATTTTCACTGTTGATGGCTTCTGTCTCCCATACGCTGCGTGGAGTGCAGCTTTTTCCAGCTTTCAGTTGGCTGGTCTACAGGGAGAAGGTTTTCTGCTCAGCACCAGCTTGCTTTCTCAGTGTCTTTGCCTCTCAGGCATGAGATGTCTTCAGCAATAGGCTCTTACTATCTATTTCTCTAGGGAAACCAAGGGCTTTGGCAAAAGCCTTAATGTTTTGGAGGCTACCGGGACCTCCTTGGCCAACATCTCACTGGAAGGAGTTCCATCCCAGGTACTGAAAATTTTCTAGTAACAGTCTACATCTTCTAGACGTGCCCTTATTCAAAAAAAAAGTAATTTTACATATGTCTTATTGATAATATCTTGAGTTTAGATTGTCCCTCCCCTGCCCTTTTTGTATGCATTCTCTTCCCATGGCCTCGCTTTAGGCCATTCCCTCCCCTGTACTCAGTTCTTCTACTTATATATGTGTATTACCATACACTTAAGTCCTTCCCTTTCTTCCCTCCCTTATAGCCTTTTACCCGCTTACTGGTTTCTGGTACCTATTTTTGGTTCCAGTTCATACACAAGTCTATACATTGGTAGCTAGGATCCACATATGAGAGAGAACATGTGACGATTGGCTTTCTGAGCCTGGGTTACCTCACTAAGTATAATCCTTTCCAGATCCATCCATTTCCCTGCAAATTTCATAATTTCATTTTTCTTTACTGCTGAATAGAACTCCATTGTGTAAATGTACCACAACTTTATTATCCACTCATCTGTGGACGGACATCTAGGCTGCTTCCATTTCCTAGCTATTGTGAATAGAGCAGCAATAAACATGGTTTTGCAAGTATCTCTAAGAAAGTGAGAAGAGTCCTCTGGATATATGCCTAGGAGTGCTATAGCTGGATCATATGGTAAATCTATTTCTAGCTGTCTCAAGAACCTCCACACTGATTTCCACAGTGGCTGGACCAGCTTACATTCCCACCAACAGTGTAGAAGTGTTCCTGTTTTTCCGCATCCACGCCAACACTTATTGTCATTTGTTTTCTTGATGGCAGCCATTCTGACAGGAGTGATTTTAAAGTGGTTTTAATTTGCATTTCCCTGATGGCTATCTAGCATTAACTTTTAATCCTCTTGCAAAGCCATCCTAACAGATGAGGTGACTCCTTACTGTGAAGAGCATTATGAGATGAACATGTGGATCCTTTGTATGCCTTCTTTTGACACATGTCTGGGTGGGTCCTTTGCCTATTTCTAAAGCATGTTGCTTCTTTTATTTTCTTTTAAAAATATTTTTATTTATTTATCTTCAATAAGGAAGGGGGAAAGCACAGATGCATCAGGGCCTCTTGCCTGGATGCATGCACCACTTTGTAAATCTGACTTTATGTGGGTACTGGGGAATTAAACCAGCCAGCATGCTTTGCAAGCAAGTGTCTTTAGCCACTGAGTCATCTGTGTTCCCTGTATATTTTGGATATGAATCCTTTATCAAACTATGGTTTGCATTTTCACCTACTCTGTAAATTCTCTGTTAAAGATAAAATGATTTCATTTAGACTAAAATCTGTACAATTTTGTTTATATCAGCAATAAGGATATTTTGTCTAAAATATGTGGGTCACTATCTCAATTTCATGTTAGTTTTTAAAAATATTTTTATTTATTTATTTATTTAACAGAGAAAGAGGGGAAGAGAGAGAGAATGGGAGCACCAGGGCCTCCAGCCACTGAAAACAAACTCCAGATGTGTACGCCCCTTTTGCATCTGGCTAATGTGGGCCCTGGGGAAATGAACCTGGGTCCTTTGGCTTTGCAGGCAAATGCCTGAACCACTAAGCCATCCCTCTAGCACTCATGTTAGTTTTAAACACCAATTTGTAACCAAAGAAAAGGAGGCATTTATTTTGACTTTCAAATAGGACTTGAACAATTCTGATGCTGTGAATGGTATGCTGAAGCTGTATGGATGACCATATCCCTAAGCATCCCTGAGCAGAACATCTCCCTCAAGTCGCTGACCCCTGCATATTGGTGGATACTTGCTGTCAGGAGCAGCAAGTGACAGAGGAGCTGGATGAAAAAAGCACCCTGGACAAGACTATTATAGGCATATTGGACATCATGGCTTTGCGGTTCCTCACAGGACCCATCAACATACCGTTCCTGCTGTCTCTTCTGCAAGTTCCAGCTCAGAGTTTGTCATTATCTACCTAGTTACCTAGCCAAAGTGTGCTCATAGTCCTTGCCCTTTGGGGGAGGAGACCCTATAAGCAGCAGCATGACCTAATGACCTTAGGAGGGTAACTAAAGGACGGAAGGACTCATGGAGCTAGCAGCCTGGTCTCACCTGTGCTGGTTGAGCTATGAAATCTAAGCTGCCACTTGCTTAAGTAGTATTGTGAATTGACTCTTGATTTTTGTAGCATTTACTGTACATTGAACAATGGCATCTCTCTGAAGGACACCAGAAACTTGACCTTAGCCTGTCCACTGAGAACCCAGAATATTCAGTGACCCTCCTCTTGCTTGTACCCTGAACTGGTAATTCAGCTCTGGCCTGAACATGGTCTCAGATTCATCCAACAGAGCTGTGAATCCTTGCCACTCTAAACTTGCTGCAAAGCCATTAGAGGACTTGCACTGGAGGGACAAGACACATACTTTTCTGAAAACAGAAGTCTGTCCCCCTTACCCTGGCTCCCTTTGGGCCCTTCAGCAAGTGCTCTGTCCATGCTTGGAAGCATTGAGATGTTGAATAGTACCCATGGGCTCTAAACTCTATGGAAGCTATGCTTATCCTGGGGAATTTATGAAGTTATTGGTAAACTCAGGACAAGTGACCACATTATTAGGTCAACCACCGATACTTAATGCCCTGGACTGGCCAACTAAATCATCTTTCTGCAAAACTCCCTGTCTGTGGATGAATAATGGCACAGAAAAACCAACATGATTGAATTGTGGTAGCTGATTTCATTTTGTGGCTTCTTTTTGTGATTCCCCCCCTCATTCTATCTTGTTGAAACACCTTTTATGAGCTGAAGTCAATTATGAGCATGAAGACAATTACAGCAGGATATGACTGTGGGGAGGGGGGCAGGTCAAATCAATCAGCCAAGGGCCCTCAATTACTGCAAGGAAGAATTCTAAAAAAAACATGCATGTGGACTTGTGAGCTAGCCATCCTTCCTCCTCTGCAGTTACAGTGAGCTCAAGCTCAGTTGTTACATCCACTCAAAAGGCATTTGTGTTGATATTATTTTACTACCTGTCCATCTAGTTGTGTGTTGAGCTCATTAGTGCAAAGCAAGAAGACATGAGTACCCTTATGAAGCATATGTGGATGCTGGTCTCCTCAGCAGATGACACACTCTTTGAGGAACAACCTGAGGCTCTGTTTTTAACTCCAAAGCAAAGCATCTAACACATATGGTGCTGCATAAGCATGCTATTGGTTGAATAACCTATTGCACATTCAGAATGACCATCTGGGGATAGGCCAGGGAACACAGAGGTTTTTACTAGTTAGTTCTCCAGCCAGTAAGTACCACCATACTCAAGCTCTACTGAGGCACCACAGGAACTAGGGAATGCCACAGACTTTCAGTGAGTTTACAAGCTCTCAGAGACCTGCAGACCTGAAAAGGTACCTAGGCTATGCAAAATGGCACATGTCAAAGGACAGAAGCATGAACACCACAGTGCCATTCTCAGTTACAGTGTTTTCAAATGTAAAATACAGCTATATGGCCAAGTGTGGTGGTGCATGCCTGGAATCCCAGTATATGGGAAGTAAAAACAGGATGATCAGAAGTTCACGGTCAGCCTCTGCTACATAGTGAGCTTAAGGCATACCTGGGGTACATAAGACCCTGTGTACATATAGACAGACACACACATTCACACTGAACTAGCCAAGAATTTTTTTTAAAGACAGATGTATGGAAAGGAGAGTTTGCAATGACTGGTAGGTAGGATGAAGGAGCCCCTGAGTACTGGAATGTTCTAGATTTTCACCTGGGGTGTGTTTTTATCTGCTCTGTGCATTAGAAAAATTCAGACACTAAGAACTGTGCAATTTACAGTGCAAAATTTATGCCTCAATTTCAAAATTTGAAGAGAAGAGCTATCCTTTTTAATATAGACAAATGATGGATTGAAACTGAAAACTTCTCATTTATGGTGCCTGAAGCCTTTTGGACATGCAGGAGTTTGTGACCTGGGACACAAAACTGCCACAGGAGGCAACTATGGAAGGATGTTACAACAGCCATTCAATGGAGAAGCTCAAGCCATCTTTCCCTTTCCATCTGTTTCAGAAAGGAAATTCCTACCTGACATATTTTCATTTATTCTTCATTGCCAAGATACTTCAGAGACAAAGATGTGAATCACTTAAGTCAGTGACATCCAATTCATTGTTCCAGAGTTCCTAAGCTGTGTTTTTGTTTTGTTTTTAAATTTTAGCATGGATCCCTTTCAGTGTTTGTGGTTGAGAGTGAGCCTGACTTAGCTTCTCACTGCTGTGATTTGGGTGGCCTGTGACCGGACAACCATGCTAACATCTGTGTAGAGAATGACAATGGATTGGTGAGGTGCCATTCCTGCTTTCATACACTTGCCAGGTTCTGAATCTTCCATGCAACAGCTTTCCTGGGACAGTCATCTTGGGGTAAAACAAGTGTCACTGTGAGACCTCACCCTCTGGGACGATGTGATTCTGGGGTATGGGTGAGTCAGACCTCACAGCAAGGTGAGACAGACACAAAATTGGCACATTCAGAATGACCATCTGGGGATAGGCCAGGGAGCACAGAGGTTTTTACTAGTTAGTTCTCCAGCCAGTAAGTACCACCATACTCAAGCTCTACTGAGGCACCCCCATTAAACATAGGCTTGGAGATTTGTCTTTTAAATTTGCAGAATAAAATAAACTATAAGGGTTTATCAAGCTTTTGTAGTATATTAGGTAAAATTTCTTATATTTTCATTTTTATTTTAAAAGCCTCCAACATAATATGAAATTCTAATTGGAAAATAACATTTTAACTTTCTTTGCATGCCATTAAAGGAAGTCAGAATGAGCTATCAGTCTATCACCTAGTTCAGTTCCCAGAGGAGCAAGTTCATGTCTTGAAAGAAGATGAGGCCAGCATGGCAAAACCAACAAAGGGACAGGTCCATGAATTTCTGTGGCCACTTTCATTAAACAAATATAAGATTAAAAACAGAGAAAACTTGTTCATAATTGACACCTTTGAAGGATGGGACCCTCACCAGAGAGAGGAACTCTACCTGTCAGCACTGTGTTTGATAGCACTAGTTAGGGACTGGCAGTGACACTTTAGAGATCATTCGTGTCTAAGATTTTATTTGTGAAACTGGCTCTACTCTCCTAGTCTGCCTCTCCTCTTCCACCTCTAACATGTATTTGCAATTAGAAACAGGACCTAATGGACAAGATTAGAGGATCAGAAACAGATCAAAGGACACAGAAAACACACAATACTTTAAAGACCAGGACAAAACCTCCTGGTGTTCCAGAGGTTTTGGTTTTTTGTGCAAATTCACACATAAGAGCAATTTGGGGGCTAGAGAGATGCCTCAGTGGTTAAAGGCGCCTACTTGCAAAGCATTATAGCCAGGGTTCAATCCTCCAGTACCCACATATAGCCAGATGTACAAAGTGATGCATGCATCTGGCGTTTATTTGCAGCAGCAACAGGCCCTGGCATGCCCATTCTCTCCCTCTCTTCCTCCTTCCCTCCCTTCCTCCCTCCCTCTCTTTTTCTCTTTTTCATAAACAAATAAAATATCTATTATTAAAAATATTTATTTATTTATTTATTGGAGAGAGAGAGAAAGAAGAAGAGACAGAGAGACAAAGAAGAAGGAGAGAGAGAATGGGCATGCCAGGGCCTCCAGCCACTGCAAACGAACTCCATATGCATGAGCCACTCTCTGCATCTGGCTTATATGAGTACTAGGGAATCAAACCTGGGTCCTCCAAGGCTCAGGGACCATTGCGGAAGAGGGGGAGGATAGAATGGAAGAGCCAAAGGAAGGGTATGACTTCTTATAATGCAACTGCCCAGACAGAAATTGGCCTCAATATCCATGACCTTGCAGTGCTTAGCAATACCTCCGCAAGACCCTCAAAATAAAAGAAAAAGATGATGACATCAAATTAAAAGATAGCCTAATGGAGAGAGGGAGGGGATATGATGGAGATTGGAGTTCTAAAGTAGAATGAGGGGAGTGGAGGGAAATATCAGGTGGCTTTTTTTTGTATGTAAGTATAGAAGTTGTCAATAAAAAAATAATAATTAAAAAAAAAACCTGGGTCCTTAGGCTTTGCAGGCAAGTGCCTTAACCACTAAGCCATCTCTCCACTCTAAAAAATACATATATATATATATTTATTTATTTATTTTATTATTTTTTAATTTTTTTTGTTTATTTTTATTTATTTATTAGCAACAGACAGAGAGAAGAAGGGGCAGACAGAGAGTGAGAGAGAACAGGCGCATCAGGGCCTCCAGCCACTGCAAACAAACTCCAGATGCATGTGCCACCTTGTGCATCTGGCGTACGTGGGTACTGGGGAATTGAGCCTTGAACTGGGGTCCTTAGGCTTCATAGGCAAGTGCTTAACCACTAAGCCATCTCTCCAGCCCCCCCCAATATATATATATTTTTGGAGAGAGACAGAGAGAGAGGGAGAGGAAGACAGATAGAGATGGGCGCGCCAGCAGCCTCTCAGCTGCTGTGAACGAATCCAGATGCGTGCGCCCCCTTGTGGTCAAGTGTGGCATTGCGCCCTTGCGTCACTTTGCATCTGGCTAAACATGGGACGTGGAGATTGGAACTGCTGGAGATTGGAACCAGCGTTCTTAGGCTTAGGAGGCAGGCGCCTTAACTGCTAAACCATCTCTCCAGCCCAATATATTTTTTTAAATAGCATACTTTGGCTGAGAAAACCCCCACCTTAATTATATCGAGTAGACCAATTCTGTAAAGACCATTTGGAAGTAGACATCTTTCCTTTTTATTAAAAAAAAGTTCTTTGCACATGTGTGTGCAAAGGGTGCTACAAATGAACCAAGAAGTGTGTGCTGAATTTTTTGGTGGGGCCACATTCAGCTTACTTTAGTGGCTTGGGAAGTGAACCCTGGAAGGCAGATTTTGCAAGCAAGAGCATTTAACTACTGAGCTATAACTCCAGCCCCCACCCTTCCTTTTCATCGTGGAGCAAACTTTTAGTCTTAGTCCCATTTACTCAGATTCTCCTCAGATAGATTGCTTGATATGCAGCTAGACATCGGTCTCTCTGAGATATTTCCTTAAAGCAAGTTCATGCTCTACTCTTTTTCCAAGATGGGAGCCACACTGATGTGAGCTTACAGGTCACACAGGTCTGTTGATAGCCCCCAGCCACACAAACCCATGATTTACCCACAGTTTAAAAGGTACCTAATACCAATGCTGAGCAGTTTGGGTGCTTTGCAAATTAAAAGTGTGTTATTTTTATCTTGTTCACATGACAGGTATTATAAAACCCTAAGGATAGCTGTGATCCTGCCTCCTAATGTAGTCACACCTCTTTCATAAGCAGCCCCTCCGATACAGCAAATAGCTTCTGTTTATGTACTTCCCTGAAATTGCTCCCCTAAGTACAGAGTGGTGTCAGGAAAAAAAAAAAAAAACACTGAGATTACAAAAATCTCAATTTTTAAAAAAGTAAGACAAATAAAGTAGGAACAATCACATTCATTTTTTTCTTCTGTGGAAGATTTTATGATGAGTATAAAACATTCATTGTAAACAAGAAAGGAGCAGTATCTTCTGATAGAGTTAGTAGGTGTTAGTGGGTGTCATCTGTCATTTCCTGGGAGTTTTGCCCTCTTTCCATATGTTAATATCAACTTCTATGTTTTTGTTAAGTTTCACTCAACAGGGATTTTGGAACAGAAATGGAATGCACTTGGAGAATTGCTGGCTAAGCAGGAGGGATCTGAGTTCTCAGCTTCTGCAAACATGGTTGAGATTGAACTCTTCTAGAAAATAAAAGAACATATGTGACCACTTCCTAAGGGGTAAACAGGATTAAGTGAGATAATATATGAAAAAATGCTTCAATGGGCTGGAAAGATGGCTTAGCGGTTAAAGCGCCCACCTCCTAAGCCTAAGCACTCCAGTTCAATTATCCAGGTCCCACGTTTAGCCAGAAGCAAAGAGATGCAAGGGCACAATGCCACACTTGCCCACAAGGGGGCACACGTGTCTGGAGTTAGTTCACAGAGGCTGAGAGGCTCCTGGCGCAACCATTCTCTCTCTGTGACTCTACAAAAAAAAATTCGGGCTTGTTAGACACCTCTGTAACTAACAAGGATGGAAGTCCTATGCTCAACCTGGAAACCAGGGCAGACATAGGAGTAGAAGGTGCCAGGAAACCCAGCTGCAGGATATGACAGTGTCTGGGTGAAAAGGGCAGGGTAACCAGACACAGGCAGGTGAAGGTTCTGGGGGGTGTTGTCAGAGCAGACTTGTAGGGTGCTGGAGGGCTGAATTAAACCCTGGACCCAGATTCTGAACAGGAAAGCCTGTAGCTGTATGAAGTTCCCATTCAAGACCCACACAAAGATCAGGGAGAGTCCCCTTGGCTCATGTGGGGTCCCTGCACCTGAGTAGGTAGCTTGGAAGGAAGAATGGTGAGACCCTGGAAGGCAGAATGACTCTCATTGGCAAATTCAGCCTCATTCTTCCAGACCAGGTAGGCTGAGCCAGGGTGGAGACTCCGTGAGTGTTCTTTCTGAAGTGAGCTCTTTCTGAAGGCAGCACTAACACAAACCTCCCTTAAGTCAAAGTCCCTGCTCTCAGCCTTCAGAACTACCACAGTACTGGGTGCAGTGTTCGCTGGGATATCTCTGCCAAGGTGCTCTCTGACAGATGCCCTTTTGCCCATTCTTGACCTCCATTGGTGACCCTCTGAAGGTCTTATGGAGATTTTCATTCCTCTAATATCCCCACAGGAACCACAAACCTCTCCTGTCTCCCCTTGCCTCATCTTGTTACTACAACATGCCCCCTTGCTGAGGATGAAGTACTGTGGGGAAGAGCCCTTCCATGTCAGCCATCTTTGACTGGAGCACCAGGGCAGTGATCATGGACTGCAGGCCCTCACAATTATTCATACACATCAACTACCCTGGTTTACACAGTAACCCTCTACAGGGACAGGGCAGGAGCCATCGCTGACACTTAGACATGACTAGGTAGCTCCAAGCTCACTGGCTGGGTGGAACACTAGTGTTTGTGACCTGGGGGCAGAGCCCAAGTTTCCAGATCCCGAAAGGCAGACTTATGTCCAGACCCTATTCTCCAATAGGGTTCCTGACCAGGTAGACAGAGAGCTACATAGACAGATGGCAACAACAGAGGAAAACAGATCTGTGGATACATGGAGGATGGGGCACCAGAGCAGACAAGATAGCTCAATGAGGTAAAAATTAGTAGGGGTTCATACAGAGTGAAGGGTGTTGCTTTCTACTATTCTTTTTTTTTTTTTTTCTTTTTTTTTTTTTTTTTTTTGGTTTTGCAAGGTAGGGTCTCACTCTGGTCCAGGCTGACCTGGAATTAACTATGTAGTCTCAGGGTGGCCTCGAACTCTCGGCGATCCTCCTCCCTCTGCCTCCCGAGTGCTGGGATTAAAGGCGTGCGCCACCACGCCCGGCTTGCTTTTTACTATTCTTAGTATTGGGACTTTAGGTTTGAAATTACATCTAAATGAAACATTTAAAATTTGTCTGCTTTACACTATAGTCCTGTGTAACAATTCGCTCTTCCAGAGACTACAGGTCCAGGGCCAAACCTCCGCCGCAGGTGGTACCTAGTGGGCCCTTGCCCTCAGCACGTTGAGCCAGAGGGTCTGGCGAGACACGGTGTTCCCACTTTCTGTACAACCTGATCTTGAGGCTCGGTGGGATCACCAGCAACTGGAGTTTTCTTCCTACTTTCCTCTTACCCCAAAGCCCTAAAGCCTCTCCAGGAGATCCTGCAGCTGCCTTACCTTGGTTTTCTGGTGCTTCTTTGGTGAGGAGAGTACCCTAGGCTGCAGCCTTAGTAGGTTCTCAGGCGTACCTGGGCGGCACTGGCGCCCAGGTTCCTTCACCTGGGGTTAGGTGGCGCCCAGGTTCCTTCACCTGGGGTTAGGTGGCGCCCTTCCCCCGGTTTGCATCCCTTACCTGAATCTCCATTCAGTAAGGGCGCAGGCAGGGAGGCTGAGAGGTAGGTCAGGCTAAAGTTGGGAAGAGCAAGAGAAGAAAGAGGAGAGAGGAGGGCGGCGCAGCGACCAAGGGAACCACCGAGCAGGGAGAGGAGCTAAGAAGGAGGGGACCAAAACGAGATGCCGGGTGGGGCACTGCGGGAAAAGCAGGACGCCCGGAGCTGGGGCGCTGGCGCAGGGGGCTCTGCCGGAAGGAGCGGGGCAGGGCGGAGGCTGGAGGGGCGGCGCCAGGTCAAACTGCATAGAAGGTGGCGGGTGCGTTCTGCGCGCAGACTGAGGGACGTGGCGCTGTGCTCAGAGTCCATGCTGGGTCCGGTGTTGCCGTGGGCGCTCTGGATAGAGACCTCGCGCTGAGCCCGGGATGTGGGCGCCGGCGCTGCTGACCTGCTGCTGTTGGCTGCTGGTGCCGGTGAGTGCGCCCTCATTCCCTTTCCATTTCCTACTCCTCTCGTGTCCCATCTTGGGTCTGGCAAGACTATTACTTGGTCTCGAGGGGAACGGTCCCCCTGGAAGCCCCAAGCTTCCTCATTTTAGGGTGCCGGGATCCGGCTCCGCGGGACTTCTAGGCTTAGCCTGGGGAGATGCATTGACCCTTTCCCCCCTTCCTTCTATAGCCTTTTCTGGTTCGCTAGAGGCGCGACCCAGGTTGGGAAATAATCTGGGTCTTGACCCCAGCTGTGCGCCCCAGGCTGGAGGTTCCTGAAAGCCCGATGCGGAGAGGATCTGCTGCTACCTGCGCTAGTGTCGCTTCCCAGGAAAACTACAATTGCTCTGTGTTTAAATATTTCTTTTTCTACTCTTACCCCAAAGCCCCAAAGCCTCTCCAGGAGATCCTGCAGCTGCCTTACCTTGGTTTTCTGGTGCTTCTTTGGTGAGGAGAGTACCCTAGGCTGCAGCCTTAGTAGGTTCTCAGGCGTACCTGGGCGGCACTGGCGCCCAGGTTCCTTCACCTGGGGTTAGGTGGCGCCCAGGTTCCTTCACCTGGGGTTAGGTGGCGCCCTTCCCCCGGTTTGCATCCCTTACCTGAATCTCCATTCAGTAAGGGCGCAGGCAGGGAGGCTGAGAGGTAGGTCAGGCTAAAGTTGGGAAGAGCAAGAGAAGAAAGAGGAGAGAGGAGGGCGGCGCAGCGACCAAGGGAACCACCGAGCAGGGAGAGGAGCTAAGAAGGAGGGGACCAAAACGAGATGCCGGGTGGGGCACTGCGGGAAAAGCAGGACGCCCGGAGCTGGGGCGCTGGCGCAGGGGGCTCTGCCGGAAGGAGCGGGGCAGGGCGGAGGCTGGAGGGGCGGCGCCAGGTCAAACTGCATAGAAGGTGGCGGGTGCGTTCTGCGCGCAGACTGAGGGACGTGGCGCTGTGCTCAGAGTCCATGCTGGGTCCGGTGTTGCCGTGGGCGCTCTGGATAGAGACCTCGCGCTGAGCCCGGGATGTGGGCGCCGGCGCTGCTGACCTGCTGCTGTTGGCTGCTGGTGCCGGTGAGTGCGCCCTCATTCCCTTTCCATTTCCTACTCCTCTCGTGTCCCATCTTGGGTCTGGCAAGACTATTACTTGGTCTCGAGGGGAACGGTCCCCCTGGAAGCCCCAAGCTTCCTCATTTTAGGGTGCCGGGATCCGGCTCCGCGGGACTTCTAGGCTTAGCCTGGGGAGATGCATTGACCCTTTCCCCCCTTCCTTCTATAGCCTTTTCTGGTTCGCTAGAGGCGCGACCCAGGTTGGGAAATAATCTGGGTCTTGACCCCAGCTGTGCGCCCCAGGCTGGAGGTTCCTGAAAGCCCGATGCGGAGAGGATCTGCTGCTACCTGCGCTAGTGTCGCTTCCCAGGAAAACTACAATTGCTCTGTGTTTAAATATTTCTTTTTCTACCTATTGGTCCTAGCATTTGTTTTTGTGTGACAGGGGATGTGGCGCGACTAAAAAGTTTCCTTTTGGACATACTCTTTTTTTTTTTTTTTTTTTTTTTGCAAGGTAGGGTCTCACTCTGGTCCAGGCTGACCTGGAATTAACTATGTAGTCTCAGGGTGGCCTTGAACTCTCGGCGATCCTCCTCCCTCTGCCTCCCGAGTGCTGGGATTAAAGGCGTGCGCCACCACGCCCGGCCTTGGACATACTCTTAAAAAAAAAAAAAAAAAAAAAAAAAGCTTCCTAGGAAAGGAAATATTGAAATTTGCTTAACGTATACATCACTGTTATTTAGTTCTCCAGAATTCTACCCCTTATTTTAAAACCCTTTTTACAAAAGAAAAAAGGTTTGAACCTTCCTTTTTGTCTTCCTTTGCTGCACTGAAAACTGTGTGCCTGGTTTATGTGTGTACATCTCCGCTTGAGCTGCTGTCTGATGGAGCCCTTTACTCCTAAGTGTGTGTGGCAAGAGGTGTGTAGGGAAAGCTGTCATTGTTGATATTTCAGTTCCGTCACAGCTGGGGAAAGCTTTGTAAGGGCTGCTGTGTCCGAGATTGTAGTCCTTTTAATGCCTTAATTTGTAATTCCATTAATTGTGAAATTTAGACCACCGAGTTGATGCTTAAAATCAGGAATCTCCACATGTGATGTCTGTGTAGCACTGAACTGGTGAAACTAACACACCTTGGGTCATATTTAAACAGCTTATATGTGGCAGAAGAATGCAGCATTGAATTTCTTCTTTTAATTGTTAGGAAATTTAATTCCATGTTGGAATGCTAGCTAACCTATAATATCAGTAATAGGACAACTAAACACAGATAGCTGTACCATATCTAAGAGCATCATTCTCTTTCTTACTATTTTGTAAAAGTAAAATTTTTGTGAGAGAGGGAGAAATTGTGACAGAGCAAGAGAGAAGAAAGATTGAAATGGGAAAGATGAGAGGGGGAGGGAGGGAAGGAGGGATGGAAGGAAGGAGAGAAGGGGTGGGGACATGAAAATAGGAGAATACTGCTTGAGCACTAGCTCCATAAGCTCCAGCCCAAGAGAACACTGGGCCTGTGTAAGCACAGAGATCAGAGAGTGCTGTCTTTTGGTACTGAAAGCTCACATGGTTCTGTGTTTACCCTTAGTTTCTGCTTCTAGTATCTGGAGACCTGTGAGTGGAAACCTTCCCTCATCTTCCTAAAACCACAGAGATATTTGTCACCTTCTTTTTTATCCCTCTCATCTTTTTGGAAAGCTGCTTCAAATCAAATTGTAAGAGTCAAAATGATGATTTTTATCTGCACTCATAGAGTTAAGATTCAAATGTGTCCTAAAGCTTGTGAAAATACAGTTATCTTATTTCAACTCCTCAGTGAGCACAGAGAAGGTTCCAGATGAAGGGTTGGTCTTGTGCACAGTACACAATCACTAAGAGTTAACTTGCTTTACTTTAGTCAGTCTCAGGCTTGAAAATGGAAGCTCTTGAATGCTGAGAGATTGTGGGTTTCAGGAGCCCTATTGCCCTTAAATTAGTACTAGAAACATAAGATGTAGAATGCAAGTTTATTTTTCCTGCTCAGAAAAGTACTCTACTAGATTTGTGTTTGTTTTACGAAACTTACAAAGTAAATAGTAAAGTTTTTTTAAATAACCATGTCAGGAAAATGAAAGTGACTGCTTTTAAATGAATTACAGTTTGGGAGCAATTTGGAATTGTGATATTTGGGGATGTTCTTGGAGACTTTTGCTTGACTTTCCTTTCATGTATTTTTTGTGTGTGTGTGTAGTGTGTGCGCTCTGCAGATGCACATGGGAGGGGAAGCCATAGTAGTGTCCTTTCTTCTATGTTGTTTCCTTGTGACAGACTCTCACTGAAGCCCAAGCTATCCTTTTTGATTAGACTGGCTGACCAGAAAGTCTCTACCCTCTCCTGTCTCTACCCTCTCAGGATTGGGGTTATAGACATGTGTGACTCTTCCTAGTTTTTTATGAGTGCTGAATATTGAACTCAGGCCCTCATGCTTGCAAGGCAAGTGCTCTTTATGTCCCCATACCCTTGTGTAGTTTGTAGTTACTTTTATTTCTTCTAACTCTGAATAGGTGAACAGCATCCATCCAGAATGCCGATTTCATCTGGAAATACAGGAGGAAGAAACAAAATGTGCAGAGCTTCTAAGCACTCAAACAGAAAAGCAAAGAGGTAAGTTGTGTGTGCACCAAGTCTAGGCTCCAAGAAAAGAATCTGACAGACATATCTAAACTCCCTCCTTAACTGTGGGCTGGAGGTCACCTGTAAAGGCAAGTCCAATTTCCAGTGTTTTAGCAAATCAAGGAGAAACTCATGTAGTATTGTGTCAGTGGGGCTTCACTGAACCTTTTAAAAGAAAATCTTAGTCATTAACACTAGCAGTTTCCATGGTCTAATAAAGCAGAATTGCAGTGTAACTAACACAGTGTGAGAGGCTCTGTTATGCCAGTGTTAGGGTCTAGCTCCAGTTCCCACGAAATAAGTGCATATCTGATTCTTAAAATATATGTATTTAAGAGAGAGACAGAGAAAGAGGCAGAGAGAAAGAAAGAGAATGGGTACATCAGGGCCTTTTGCCAAACTGCAAATGAACTCCAGGAGCATGTGCCACTTTGTGCATCTGGCTTTAATGTGGGTACTGAACAACTGAACCTAGGTCATTAGGCTTTGTAGGAAAGCACCTTAACTGTTGAGCCATTTCTCCGGTCCTTAAAAGAAATGTATATATTTATTTATTCGTACCTGTTTCTTGGTTTTAAATCTTAGCTATATTGTGACATGGGTCTATGTAAGGATGATGGTAACTTGTAAGAGGCAATGAGGAAATAGAACTTCTGTTTTCCTGAAGACAGTCCTGTTGCAAATACTATAAGCTTGTCAACTTTATCCTCTGAGGTGGACAGAAGGGCTTCTGGCACACCAAGGTCTTGGTGTAGGCTTTCAGCAGGTTCATAGCCCCAGGGAGTTCTGGTATACTAATCCTGGTATCAACAGTAGGGCCTTTAGTTCTATGCCTTTTTTCTCTGTTCTTTGCCATGTTTCACTCTGTTCAAGAAAGAATTTAAAGGCCAAGTAAGAGTTTGTTAAGACTGCCTGATGTCTGTCAATGGACCTCTGGTTTTGGGTTCCCTTTTCAACCTGCCCAACCTAGAAAAACTCAGTGTCAACTACATCTCTAATGCAAATTTTCTAATAGCTATGTTAAAATAAGTAAAAAAAGAAACATGAGTTTAATTTTAATAATGGGTTTTATGTATCCAATTCTTTATCATTTTGATTTATAATCAGTATGAAGTTATTGTTTTTATTATGCTTTTATACTAAATCTTAGAACATAGAGTATTGTTTTTATCTTAACAGCACCTCAACTTTTGGGCCAAGTCTCCAGAGCCACAGGTGGAGAGTGGGTCCCATGCTGGACTGAGTAGCTAACTGTTAAATAGTTATTTGGCACTGCCTGCCCCTTTAGGCTCTTATTTCCTCTCTGGAAGTAGAAGATCTAACTCTAGATTTCCTTTTAAAACCTGTGAATCGGTGATGCACACAGTTCTGATGGTCACACCTTCTAAATGACCTAGTTAACGTTTGTCCAGAGATGTGAATACAATAACTCAGCTCATGTGGATGGCCAGTGCTGAAGGGCAATTGTTGACCCAACAAAGGACAGATGAGATACGTGGGACACTGAGGCCAGCTCTTCTCAGTGAAAATTCAGTTTGAGAAAGCATGTGAGAAGCCATGTGTGGTTGTAGTCTCAGGAAAGGCAGCTCTTCCTGTTTCCAGCTGGACATCCCTGAGGAGGTGCAGGTTCCAGACTGCCTAGCTCCCTATTTTCAGAGGGTTTATTGGAGATCCAAACTTATGAAAAACATTTTAATTTTTTAAAAGCTTGCAAATAGCACATTAAAAAAGCTCTGTGGGAGTTGGGTGACCTCTGTGGCCAGCACTGCTTGGAGCTGCCTGTACTGCATTATGACATAACGTGTGACTGGAGACCCCTGATGGGTGCCCCTAAGACATGTCCATAGGCCCCTCTCAGAGGCAACTTGTGTGAACTTCTGCATCCCAGGTGCACTCTGAACATTCTCAGCTTGCCTTGATGCTGGATTGGCAGAATTGTGGCCAGTTTGATTAAAAACACATCCCTCATTTGGTCTTGTTAAGAAACCTCACTGGTCTTGAAATGGCAAATATCTGCTTGGGCATTTTATATTGAGGATTCTTATTTTCAGTATTAGCTTATATCAAAAATATGTGGGGCTGGAGAAATGGCTTAGCGTTAAGATGTTTGCCTGCGGAGCCAAAGGATCCCAGTTCAATTCTCCAGGACCCATGTAAGCCAGATGTACAAGGGGCATATGCATCTGTCTCCCTCTCTTCTATCTCTCTGTCTCTCTGCTTGCAAATAAATAAATAAATATTTATTTAAAAAATAAAAAAATATGTGTTATCTAATTCATTCCACCTTTCCATCTTGCAAGAACTGCTTGGTCACTAGCCAGCTGTCCTCATGAGAGTAGAGCTGACTGTTGGCCCAGCCACCCTACAGCTCTCTGCAGAGACTGCTTGTGTCCACAGTTTCCTTCTGCTCTCTGAAATATGCAAGGCTCTAATGCCAGGAATATAAATAGCAGAAGGTTACCAGGATGAAGATGCTGAGGGCAATGGGAACCAGAGCCTGCATGGAGCCAAAGCTGAATGAAGACTTCTGGTGGGACAAGCCACAGGACATAGTTTCATGAAGTCAAAAGTGACACTGCTGAGACCTGGGAATCTGTGAGAGCTACTTTCAAATTCTATAAGATTAAGGAATTAGAGTGAAAGAACACCAGAAAGGGAAAAATATTTTAATTATAGTGAGGTAACTTCCCTAATTCTGATGTGGAAATCTTCTTTACTACAAAAGTAACAAATCCAGACCCCCCCCCCCAAAAAAAAAAACAATGCTATTTCTAAGTTTTCCTAAGGATACAGGAAGCTGAAGAGGTGTTTGTATCTTTGCAACTTAATTTTGATTCCTTGCTGAAAGACATTTAATCTTGTCAATATGTAGACAAGGGGTCTGTGGTAGTTTGAATAAATGGTCCCCTATATATTCAGTGTTTTATTGGTTTATAGTTTTCATGTGCACTTGCTGGAGGCAATGTCACTGGGCTGATCTTAAGGTGTGGTGGTGGGTTTAGGATTTCAATCTAAAGATATACAAAGTGTGCCTAGCTGGAGTTCCTGAGGTGTGCTGTGCTGTGTTATATGGCTTTTGGCTTTCTCTCTGTGTGTGTTTGGTCCTGTGAAAGCATGCCAGCTTCTTCTGCCATTATGGAACTTCCCCTAGATCTGTAAGCTTCAATAAATATCCCTTCCTCCATAACAATACCTGGTCTGAAAGTTCATCTCAACAAACCTAAATTTGTCTGTTACAGGGTCCAAGGCCACAAATGGCTGAGAGTGGAGGGGTGTTCCTGGGCAGAGAGTCAGGTTAGGAATCTTTTACCTCACGCCCATATCTAGTGACACTCCAGGGTTTGGCTGAGCATGATAGGTTGTGCTGGTTTGTCTGTGCAGCCCCTCCCTGTTGTAGGCAAACGAACCTGGTTGAAGCAGGTATGATGGCTACCATCAGCTAAGACTCAGACCATGATAGGTACTGAGCAGCTTTGGTTTGTCTTAAACAGAGTATTGGACTCACTGTGAGGGAACTGTGAGAGATGTGAGATTGTTTCTGGCTGGCAAACTGACAAGTAGACAGCCACAGGTTCAAAGAGGAGATGTAGGACCAGAAACAGACTTTTTAGCTCCTCCTACTGCACACAGCACATGCTCCATGTCTCCAAGGGTCCCTGTGACTCCCAAGTCTACAAGAGCCTGTCAGAACCAGGGCCCAATCCATGAAGCATACCTTTGTCATAGTCATACCTCTGCCAATGATACCTCAGACTAGGAAACCTCTAGTATCCACAGCAAGCTGCTTCCAGCCATGGCTCCAGAGGGAGGGCCTGATGCCTTAATCAACAGGCAGCCCTGAGGGAAACAGCCTCTGCTTCCCAAGACTGATTGCTGCCAACATCCTTGAAAGGGAAGTGGATATGGCTGAGCACATAGAGGGTCTCTGCAGCCTAGTCTGGAGGTCTCATAGCAGGCTGGGATATCTTTATTATCCAGGCATGGTATGACGTCACCAGTGACTATGGCATGCTGATCATTAGTCCTTCCACCTGGCTGTCTTTGAGGGAAAGAGGATGTTTTGTTTGCCTTGCATCTCTCAAGTATTATACCATACTTGGCCTTGAAAAAAGGTATTTGAGAAGACTTTTGCTAAAAGAGGTAGTAGAAATTCTCACATTAGAAATTAAGAGAACTATTTACACAGAATAATAGTGTTCAAAATTGAAACTTGTGTCTATGCTGGACCCTCCCTGCCCCGTAAAACTGAATGGATCCGTACACAGTATCCTCTGTATACACTCTACTCAGCATGTTGGTCTTTTTCTCTTCTACTTTTCTCGACACATTTGGACACATATACTCATATACTGTCCTTCAAAGCTATATAATATCCAGTACATTCCTTTGGTCTCTCCAAGGCTCTTCTACTTTTAGGCAGCTAACAATATTTTGCCAATGCAAATGATGCTTTAGTGATCTTTTTGTTTTGGGGAATAAAATATCTCACCAGCATTTTAGGGTTGACTTCAAGCCTCATGAAATTGAATCAGCTTCTTATGACCCAATAGCAATGGGGCCTGAATGGCAAAGCTTGCCCTGGCCAGTGGGGTTTGAACCAGGAGGAGAACCAAGCTGTATAGGTCCTGCCACATTCTGGGTTGCCAAGAAGGCTGTTCACAGCTCTGTCATGGTGGTGATGTTAGGGGATAGGCAGTGCATGGTGACAGTGCAGCTGTTCAGAACCAAGGGGGTATGCCTACCCCTGCAATGCCTGAAACCTCTTCTGCTTGCTCATAGTGAGGGTTATCAGGCTGGCAGCACTCATCACTTCCGGATGAGGATATTGGGGCCAGATGAAAGGTATTTCCAGGTCCTAGACCCTTGTCATATGCTGCTTCTCCAACCACTCCTTGTTAGAGATAGAGCAACATGTTCCATGAGGAACATTCCTCTTCAGTGTCTGTCTCAAAGGTAGGGCACCATTTGAACACCCAAATCCACTCACTAGTCGAAGTCCTGTTTGGTTCTGTCTGTTTGTTCAGCTGAAGCTGTCTCTTAATGAGGATCTCTGCCCAGTCTCCACCTGCCTGGTGAAATCAGTGTTTTCATTTTTCAGACCTATGTTGGCTTTTGACATTCCAGATGGGTTCTTCATTCTGAGCTCTGGTGATCTGACTTGCTCTTCTACATCACCTCCAATGTAACACCCTGACAGATACCTCTCTATTTCCTCTTTTCTGAGTATGAGCTAAGTATGAGAGTTTGTGGGAGCAACTCTAGATAAGTCTTGCTGAAGGAACATCATGTGTGGTGACCCAGCACATCTCCAGGGTCTGTGCCACTCATGTATGGAGTGGTGTGTTGCCCAGTTCTTCAGAGATTGCTCAGAAATTTGAGTGTGGATCTGAGCAGCCAGGTATGGTGAAGAGTAAGTGTCTGATGGGTGCCCTCCATGAGCAGAGTCTATTAAAGCACACTGGGAGCAAGGTGGGCACATGTGTTCTCTTGGTACCAGAATTTACTGAGAGTTACAAAGAAGGAAGAAGAAATTTCCACCTGGGGCTTGGGTATTGATTTGTTCTGTAATGGCCTTTGGGACAGTCAGGACGCATGAGAAGCATGTGTCTGGATGATCTCTGCTGGAAAAGGAAGAGGAGGAGGCAGAGACAGCAGGCTAAAAACATAGATGCAGATGAGGAAGGAGAACAAAATGGATTTGCATACCCTGGGGGGGTGGGGACCCATGGAAGACTTTGGAGAATCAGTCTGGGCATGAACTGTATTTCAAGAAGGTTCATGGCACAATCACCTCTGACAGGAATTAGGGAGCCCTTGGAAATGAAGAAATTCAGTAACCAAGTAGCATTTTAGGGGAGAGATGAAGATGTGCCTTGTAGAAAATGGTGGGAAAAAGCAACTCACAGAAGCTGTTTCCACAGATCAGAGAGAACCAGAGGTCAACCACAGCGAGACAAGACCAGAGAAGGCCTGGGGGCTGGATTGTGTGGGTCCTTTTGCAGAAGTTCCAGCAAGGAAGAAAGTTGGCTGAGAGCCCAGGGAAAGTGCCTTTAGATTGGGCTGCCTGAGCACATTCCTATTCAGGAGCACTGCTAAAAGGAAAGATGGAGGAAACCCAGCAAGAACCACTCCTGGCAGGAGGTAAAAGGGGTGATAGGCAGAACTGAAGCCTTGAACAGAAAAAGCTGAAAGAGGGCAAGGGTTAGTTAGAAAGGAGATGTTCTAGCTGCCAGGACCTGGCAATCTCTGAGACAGGCTAGTTCTTCATGGATCCTGGGCAGGAGGGACTATCCAAGGCTCAGAACTGCTCCTGGGGGTACTGCAGAAAGAGAAGGTAAGGGGCATCTGCTCTCAGGCAGGTGTGAACATGGAACAATCACTGGAATGGCCTGGGGTACTGATTGCCAACTTTCCTGGGCCAGAGCACTACAGCCAACAGATTTCTGGTCCCACAGACAGTGGCTTAGCTCTGTACTGACTGTAGCTGAGTGGTGCCTCACAATTTTCTACTATGAGGTGTTGGACTCACAGGCACCAGGGGCAGACAGTGTCAGGGCTTCCTAGCCTGGGTTAGTTTATGCCTGAACACAGGTCAGGCCTTTCTGGGTGTGTAAGTTACAACACTGTAGGTAGATGTCCTGAGGTGGTCCTGGAAACTCACCCAAACCCTGATCATAAATCTAAGGGAGATTATTCCAAAATCTGCTGGCAGAATTTCCCATGCTCTGAGTCCTCTCCAGACAGGGTCAGCCACTCTACAAAACATCACACAGCTCTGTCCAGATGTACTCTCTGTGGCACCAGCTAGGCCCTGAGCCACAGCAAACCTTGGAGGGAAGCTTCTGGGGTATTCCATGTGGGAGGAAATGCTGTCATCTGTACAGGCTTCATGAACAGGACTGTAGGTCAGAAGGTGGGAATTAATGACATTTAGCACATACATTAGTTTGCCAAACAGGTGCCAGTGCTATGTCACCCCCATGCTTGTCCACATGGCATTATGTGAGGACCCCAGGACCCTGCAGGTTGGATCAGGTTCCTGTCTTGAGGATTGGGGTCAGTACTGACTCCTTAGTTAGTGATGGCTGGGCAGGTCTCACTACACTGAATAGTGACTCGGACTGGAGCATATTGGTGTTGGGGTTTTGTTCGATTCAGCTTACTTTTTAAAATATGTAGGTTCTCTCCAGATCTCTGCATGTCTCTTTGAAATTTAATTCTGCTTATTTATAATTTAGCAGCTCAGGTCATTTCTGGGTCTGAGTCCCAGTGCAAAGTTAGTTCAGGTTCTAAAATGTGCCCCCACAACCTGCAGGATCCACCAGAGCCCTAGACTAAAGCTGCTATTTCTTGGATCCAGATCCTGATGTGATCTGACTCCACAGTGGTGGCCCGAGGCAATGCCTCAGAAATGGGCCTTAGTTTGTAGCTAATCCCCTATCCTAGAGCCTGAGGGTAGAATTCTGGCTGCAGTCTCATTAGAATGACAGTATTTGACCTATTTCCTGTACATTATTCCTGTGACATGCACACTGCACCCTGGCCCTATAGGGCCAAAGTTCCCTCCTAGGACCTGTTTCTCCACTGCAGACCAAGTATAGACTCATTCACAAGCCAGAGTCTATGGATAGACCTAGATAGACAACTCAGACTATACTCAGCCACAAATTCTTACAGCAAGTAGAAAGAGCTGTGTCAAGAAGCTCCTGGGAGATGACATTACTCCATTCCCAATATGTCACCACATGAGGTAAATTCTCGAACATTTGTGAAGACCTGAATGCTCATTCCCACACCATAAGCAGTAGTTGTATATCATCTAAAAGCTGCTGAGTCAATAAAAAGAGTGACTTCCTGGCTAGTTAGGTTATTGATAGACTCTGAGTCTGTTCCATTAATTATCTCTCCAGTCTCCTATATCCTCCAGCATATGGTCATCTACATTCATGCTGACTTTCTTTGAGAAGAGATCACTCTCCTTGGTTGCACCACGCATTCAAGAGTATGTTTCATTGATTATTTTTGTTGGAATATTGCTTTTGGTATTTCCCTCAAAGGGTTTTCTCCTCTGTTTCTGCCAGTATTAGTTACTGTCATCATTCCTTATTGCCACTTTCCTAAAATGGCATTTGGCACCATACCCAGCTGAGCTAATGCATAGATACAGTTCTGATCTCACTGGCTATATTTTAAGAACAAATGATGCAAACATGCATTCTAGAACAAAGGAAAGAAGGGGGCCTTTCACTTAGCAGAACTTCTATAACCATGCCCTATATTCAAAATAACTGTGATTCGATAGTATTCAGAGTAGCAGTGGGGTGTTCTAGCTGGCCACTGGAGCCTGCAGAATTCACAAGTATGCACAGAAGAACATGAATCTGAGGGTACCTGGCAGAGGAGACAGTGTTTCGATTCTCAGGTGCAGGTGAGATCTTCACTTATGTCATTGCACTCACCTTCCTTTGGTCTGTGAATCTAGGCCCTGGGGATCCATATCCTGCTTCCAACGTGGATTAATCCACTTGCTCTGGAGTCTTAGTCACAATGAACACTAAGACAAGGAAATCTTGATTTCAGCTACTAGAATGGGGTTCTCTCTGTATGTGTTGAGTGACTTCCTGGGACCATATGAACAAACATCTATTCACCCTGTGTTAAGCATTGACAACAAACCAAAGAAATAATTCTACCCAGTCTAGCTTTTATCAGGGATACTTATAGGAGTATGCATAATTGGTTTATATAGATGCATGGGTGGAGGGTTTCTTATAGGAGCATGGGTGACTCAGGCAGCTGCATTACTAAAAAGCCCATCCCAACAGAAGTGAAGCTACATCTCTGGAGTTCCCTGTACAACTTGAAGGCAGTTCCAATGAAGAGTCTCCTCTCCTTCAGCAGTTGTTTACTGCTTGTATCACCGTGGAGAGGGGTTTTGTAAGTCTTGTCATCCTCATGAGCTTCTTGAGTCTTGTGGTCTCCCTCCTCTTCCCAGGACAAAATGTTTCACTTGGGAATAGATTAGTATCTCATGGGATAGCCACTCAGAGAACATCTGCTTCTGTGTTTCTTAGCGCAGGAACAGATACATATCATCATCCTTACTCTGCATGATTAGCTCAGGGAAGGGCACTGACTGTCTAGGTGACATGAAGTCGTTTTGAGATGTTGGGGCATCAAGTCAAAGTAAGTTGGTGATGGAAACATTCTAAATTGCTACAAGTCATGCACCAGCTGCCCCTACAAGGATCTAGTACACTGAACTCAGCTGAAGATGGAAATCCCACACAGATTTTGGCTTCACAGTGTAATAGAACTGCTGTCCTCCTGGATGTTCAAGCAGTTTGAGAACTAGGTTGCACTAGCCAGCCTTGTGGTTTCTTGGATCTGGGTAGTATAATGTGAGGAAGGAGCCATCAATTCCTGCATCCTTCTTAGCAGGGCCCCTGCAGAACACTGAGTTGTGAACATAGTGCAGAGAATCCAGCATCACTCTATGAGTGAGATGATGCAGTGACTTTGTGAGGCCAGCAAGTATGAGCCACTTGTCTGGACAATTCAGGTTGGAACAGATAGCTATAGTTCAGAAGAGGACAAATCATTTATAAAAATGATTCTTTTCCCAATTCAATTTCCAGTTCCATCAAGCTCTGAGTCCTTTAAAGTTGATGACAAGCATAGAGGATCAGTGGCTTTGATAGCAAAGATGAAGATTAGTTTTTCTTAAAATGCAACTGCCCAGACAGAAATTGGCCTCAAAATCCATGACCTTGCAGTGCCTAGCAATACCATCGCAAGACCCTCAAAATAGAAGAAAAAGATGATGACATCAAATTAAAAGAAAGACTAATGGAGAGAGGGAGGGGATATAATGGAGATTGGTGTTCTAAAGGGGAATGGGGGGAGGGGAGGGGAGGGAAATATATGTTTTTTGTATGTAAGTATAGAAGGTGTCAATAAAAAATTAATAATTAAAAAAAATTTAAAAAGTCTATTGCTTTAGAATTGTAGGGCTCAGAGTAATCATAAAACCTTCCTCCTCTGTAGTCACCTTACTGGGGAAGAGACAGAATGCCTTGAAGAGATGTGTCTCAGATGAGTCAATTCTAGGCAAATGTGTCCCAGGCAGATGTGCTCCAGGCAGGTGTGCCCCCAAGCAGGTAAGCCTGTGAAGGTGAACTCTGAGCAGATGATCTCTGCACTGGTGAGTCTTGGGCAGGTGGGCCTTTCACAGGTCACTCCACACAGATGAACAAACCCCAGGTTTCATGGCTTTGTTGGCATAATTAATCTTCTGCATCTTTTAGTGGATTCATGGGTTTTCATTTTAATGGAAGGAACTTAGAAATAGTCAATATGATTGTGATAGTTTGAATATATGTCCCCCAATATATTCAGTGTTTTACTTTATAGTTTGCATCTGCAATCACCTTGCTAGAGGCAAGGTCACTGGGGGCCGGTCTTAAGGTGTGGTGATGGGTTTGAGATTCCATTGTAAAGATATGCAAATATGTCTAGCAGGAGTTCCTGAAGTCTGCTGTGTGACTTTTTGGCTGTAGTTTTGCTCTGTGGTGGCTGGCTGGCTGGTTGGCTTTTGCTCTCTCTGCTTGGCCCTGTGAAGGCCAGTTGCTTCTCCTGCCATTATGGAACTTCCCCTGGATCTGTAAGCTTCAATAAATAATATCCCTTCCTCCATAACTGTGCCTGGTCTGAAAGTTCATCTCAGCGAACCTGAAGCTGTCTGCAACAGTAAAGTGGTACCGAGGAGTGTGGGGTGAGATGAATCTGACCGTGTGGATATTCGTCTTTTGGAACCTTTATTTTGGAGGAATGGGCATGGACTTGGCGCTTGCAACTGAAGATGCCTTCTGGAGTGGTAAGCCAAGTTTTATGGACTATTCTGATGAGAGTTTGAGAATGCTAAATGCAGACTGTATTGAACTTCGAGGCTTGGCTTATGAGCTTTCTAAGGGGAAGGAAAGACTGCAGAGGACTTTGTTGGAACTGGGCTACTGGCATAAGGGATGGCTACGTTCTGCTATCCAGGCCCAGAGTGTTTGATCAAACTTAAATTTGTAATGGACTGATGTGCTTGGCTAAAGATACCGGACTGAGATTTTAAGATTTAAGTTGGAAAACCTGAAGCAAGTTAAAAATAGAGGCACTGAGACTGGTTTAGCTGCTATTGTCAAACACATTAGCAATCTTAAGGAAGGTGGAAGGAAGGTGGAAGGAAGGTGGCCCGACTTGATTTACATTAAAACAATGGAGAGGATGCCTGAGGAAAGACTGTTAGAAATGCAAACTCTTTGGAAAGAGTTGACTGGAGAAGGAACCTGCTTTTCAAGGCTATGGTTTATTTTGTCCCTGGATTAAGAATATGGCTGTGTCCTGCACACCTGGTATTAGTTTTGGAAGCATGAAAAATGCATGGAGTGGTCATGAGTTGCACACGGTTCCAGGAGCCGCTGCTGATATGCGGCATGAGGCAGGGCATGAAGACCCTCAGGAATAGGCTGGAAGAGCCTTTGGAAGATGGACCATGGTTTGCATGAAGACCTGAAGATGTTTTGGATATTCCAGGACTGTGCAAAAGGGCTACCATGGAGTGCAGTGTTGGCATGGGATGAAAGTTTTCCCTGGCGACTCTGCCCAGCTGGAGGGGCGGAATTGGAAAACTGGAGACTGTCAGTCTCTGGTTATATTGAACTTGAACTGCAGAAGTTTGATGACGGCTGATGATAGTTGAGTTTGCATTATTCTAGTCTCTCTTTGCTTTTTACCAGTTAAAAATGTTTACTCTGTGCCTTTACATGTTGAAAGTATTTAACTTGTTTGATTTTACAGGACTCACTATCTTAGGATGATCAAGACTGTGAGAACCTTTGAAATTGGACTGAGTACAATTTACAATGTGTGATAGTTATTAATCTATTGGGGGCCAGGAGCTAAATATATTGGGGGCCAGGGGCGGAATGTGATAGTTTGAATATATGTCCCCCAATATATTCAGTGTTTTACTTTATAGTTTGCATCTGCAATCACCTTGCTAGAGGCAAGGTCACTGGGGGCCGGTCTTAAGGTGTGGTGATGGGTTTGAGATTCCATTGTAAAGATATGCAAATATGTCTAGCAGGAGTTCCTGAAGTCTGCTGTGTGACTTTTTGGCTGTAGTTTTGCTCTGTGGTGGCTGGCTGGCTGGTTGGCTTTTGCTCTCTCTGCTTGGCCCTGTGAAGGCCAGTTGCTTCTCCTGCCATTATGGAACTTCCCCTGGATCTGTAAGCTTCAATAAATAATATCCCTTCCTCCATAACTGTGCCTGGTCTGAAAGTTCATCTCAGCGAACCTGAAGCTGTCTGCAACAATGATCCATGTTTTAGTATCTGTTGATGGTTTGTACCTGAAACCATTATGTTCAAAAGTGAAGACATTAATTCTGTCATGCAAACTATTGTCTACAGTCTTCTTGTATTCTCAGAGTTTTAAATTTATTTGAGAACTACATTTCCTTACAAAAGGCAATATAAACATTTTAGTTCCTATTCAATACTTAATAACTTTATTTCTTATCACAATTATTTCATAAACAATGGTGTTGAGGGCTTAAGAATGTGGAATTTAACTGTTATGGTCAGATTGTGAACTATTACACTGCCACTGAAAATTTATACAAGAATAACTGAAAGCTACATTTTTAAATGGGAAAACAAGGAGAATATCAATAAATCAAGCTACTTTGTGAAAATAAGTTACTGTCAATTCTTTGTGTTCATTTATACATGTTGAGTGGACCTATTGAAGCCCCAAGGGGAAGGTCAAAAGAGCAGGATTCAGAGGTGGGACTGAGAGTTAACTCTACACCCACTTCAGCTTATAATGGAGTGTTCAGGGGATACTGTGCCCCTTCTTATCAGCTCAGTATAAGAACACAGGGAAGTGGCACTGGGAGAAAGGAAGACTTAGATGTGTCTTTGGGTAAAGAGGTTTACCTGGGAGCCTCCTCAATCTAGCCCAGCAGGGTGGTAGGGAGGACCATTGTAGCATTAAGTCCAAGGGAAGCACTGAGTCAGCTCCAGTGAGGAGAATGTCTAAATGGACTGGTTAGCCTAGGCAAATAGCATTAGGCCTTAAGTCCAGAGCAACTTTCCACTTTTCTCAGCTCACCCACTGCTCAGCTTAGCTCAGCACTGCTGCCCTCATATAATACCTGAGGTATGGGTTTCCTCTGATTCCTTACTCTACAGGTATGAGTCTGAAGGAAACATAAGGTACCATAGAGTTAGGCAGCCCCACTCCTGGTTCTTCCTCCTTGAAGCATGACTCAGGGGAAGCCTGATATAGCCATAGCATTTGAGAGGAACTGTTCTGTTCTGGCCACAGTAACTTTTTTTATTTTTATTTTTTATTTATTTTTGGAGAGAGAGACAGAGAGAGATAGACAGAGAGGGAGAGGGAGACAGAAATGGGCGCGCCAGCAGTCTCTCAGCTGCTGTGAACGGAATCCAGATGCGTGCGCCCCCTTGTGGGCAAGTGCGGCATTGCGCCCTTGCCTCACTTTGCATCTGGCTAAAAGTGGGACCTGAAGATTGGAACTGCTGGACATTGGAACCAGCATTCTTAGGCTTAGCAAGCAGGCGCCTTAGCCGCTAAGTCATCTCTCCAGCCCCACAGTAACTTTTATACAAGGAATGGCCATGGTACAAGAAATACTTTTTTTCCTGAGGTAATAAAAAAAATCTACCATGTATAATAAAAGAACTTGGTCTTTCCACCTCCTCTTCTGTGAATTTCCCTAAGCCATGTCTGGTTCATTTTAGGTCTATTTCAGTGACAAGGTCATGGGAGTCTGTGTCTCTGGATCTCTAGTTTGGTAGGGGTTGAGTGTTCTCTGTGTCTCTCTCTTTCACCCCTCTGCTGATACCAGGTTCACTGAGAAAGCAGCACTCTTGATCATTTCCCCAGTTATTTTATGGGTTCAACTGGTGCCCTGGTGAGGTGCGATGGGCTGATTCTCTCCTCAGGTTCTATGTCCATCTGAAAAAGAGAAGCAAATTCTCCAACGGAGAGTGAGGTCAGTGCAGGCTAATGATGGTACCATCATGGCTTTATGCACATTATATAGATAAATTATATATAAAAAAAGGACCATTAGTAGTTATAGGAAAGCTCCAAAAGGTATTATTTCATGGCAAAAGTGTGTAGGCTTTGTTTATTTTGGCAAACAGTGGGAAGATATTCTAGACAGTAAAGTTTACCACCTACCCTGTCTTGCAGCTGCAAGGAGCTTTGCTAATGACTTCAGCTTTTTGAATGTGGGATAGAGCTGGTCCTTAGTGCAGCAATCTGATCTATGGCACTGCTCACATTGGCTAGGGTCTTCAGCTGCCTGCAGTGGGCACCGGCTAAGGACAGAAGGTTCAAAAAACCACTCTCAGGCACTTGGCTAATACATGGCTCCCGTAGGGTTCCTCACACTACTAAGGTCAGTCTTTTCAGAATGATCTACTCCATAGAGACTAGTGCCTGCCAACACCAGGCCAGGCATAGAGCCCCGCATGTGACCAAGTGAAATGCTGACCATAGGTCACCAGACACCAAGCATCATATGGGTACTAGTGCCCAGGTTATAATAGCAGGAACCCACAGATATAATAGAACCTGCCCCTGAGCACACTGAGCAGGAAGACAGAAGGTAGAAAGTGAAGCTGAAATTTACTCCTCTAGAAAACTGATTACTATACTTTGGGAAGTCAGAAAAGGAGCTGTGAGAACAGCAGAAGGGTTGATGTCTTAATCACTTCTGGATTTCAGGCTATAATTCATCTCCTTCAAATATATGAACAGTGGAACTTGCAGATGGACATCTGGAAAGATGTACACCAGAAGGACCAAACCCAGTGGCCAGCTGGGGCTCAGAGGAAAGGTGTCACTCAATATGCTAAGTGAAGAAATATACACCCCTCATGTCTTAAAACACTAAATATGTGTGATTTATGTCTCCTGCTTTTACCAGGCTCAGCTCTTTGACTCTCCCCACCAGACCTAAGTCTCTACAAGGCAGTACCATGAGAAGACCAATTTATCAGACTGAAATTGCACCTCAGCAAGAGAAATGCAATGACTTGCTTAAAATTTAATTTTTATTTAAAAATGTGATATAATACTAAAATAAATGAAATGTGGTATTGAAACTAATTAATTTTTATTAAAGTTTAAATTGTGTCTAAAATGTGGCAGATACACAGTGGAATACTATTCAGAATTATAAAAGAGGAATCTTTTGTTATTTGTCACAGCATTATGTAGCTGAGAACTTGTGCAGAGTGGAATAAGCCAGGCACAGAGAGACAAGCACCACAAAGCTAACTGTTTGTGGAATCTCAAAGTCTATCCCATAGTGCAGAGTGTAGAATGGGGGCTACCAGAGGGGTGTTGGGCAGAGGGTATGAAACTTTGGTTGAATAGGATTGTATACTATGATCACAGACAGCAAGGAGGCTATAGTTAATGTATACTTTCTAGTACTGGGAAAAAATTCAAATGTTCTCACCACAAAGAAATGGTATTGAGCTGGTAGGTGTGCTAATTAAATAAACACACAACCTTCAAGCAACTCACCCCCAAAAAAAAAAGAAATGGTCTCAGCAGGGTAGCCATCTAATAAGCTGTTTCCTTCTATAAAGCTGTCACATGGATGCAATCTGCTTACTGCAACCCTCCCAGGTAGAACATGCCCTTGGCCCATGGCTCCCACCTTACCCTCTACCTCTCCTTCTAGCCTGCAGTGGTGTCTGGGACAACATCACATGCTGGCGCCCTGCTGATTTGGGAGAGACAATCACCGTGCCCTGTCCAAAAGTGTTCAGCAACTTCTATAGCAAACCAGGTATGGTGTGTGTATTGATCCCTGAAATCTTGGATGTTTACGTCCAAGGGTCAATTTTTCCATTACAGTAACAAGAAGCTGGGCCTTGCTTTCTTTGGTAATTTCTGGATGTTTCCTGCTGCCAATGGGAACCAAGGAACAACTGGGCTTTGTTAGTTGAGTGCTTCTTTTAAGGAGCAAGAACACATCAGCCACTCAAAATGCACATAGTCAAGCAGGACATGTATGGAGGGAGAGATTGGGTGAGAATTTGTCAAGAGCCCGAGCACTAGAATTGCATAAAGGATAATGAAGATGAGGAGAAGAAAGTCCTATTGGTCTCTACCAAGGTGGGGTGCCAAAAAACTGTAGTGTCCCTTGATGTTGTAAGAGAGCACATAGAATTTGGGCCAATATATTGCAGAGACTTGGGAGCCATACAGCCACTCTGTGCCATGCTCACCTTGGTAGAAAATGTGGTGGAAAGCACTGTACACTTTAAAAAAAATTTTTAACTTCTTAATTTTTATTTATTTATTTGAGAGAGAGAAAGAGGCAGAGAGAGAGAGAGAGAGAGAGAGAGAGAGAGAGAGAGAGAGAAGAATAGGTGTGCCTGGGTCTTTAGCCACTGCAAACAAACACCAGATGCATGTACCACCTTGTGCATCTGGCTTATGTGGATCCTAGGGAATTGAACTCAGGTCCTTTGGCTTTGCAGTCAAGTGCCTTCTCTCTAGCTCCACTGCATGCTTTTTAAAGTTTTATCATTATTTTTAAATGACAAACAATAATCATATTTATGGGGCTCAAGATCCAGGTTTTCATAGTGTGGAAAAATCTGTCTGGAAAAGTAGAGAATAGAGGACATGGATGGAACAAGGAAAATGCAGTACTTTGGCGATCTGGGCAGATATTGAAGGGTTGAAACTTTGAGAAAAGAGAATTTTAAACCTTCAAGCAGAGAATTGGGCACAGACTGGACTGGAGAAAATGTAATGAGGTAAGAGGCTTGGTCTCACCCAGGAAATCTGTGCTCCTCACCTGGCTGAGGCTATAATTGCTCTGCCTCACTGATTGTTGGTGGTCATGTCAGAGGACCTCAGCCATTCTGGAGACTCTGAACTCTGGAAGCTCCCATCTAGTCACCAGTATTCCCAACCAGGGATAGGAGCTTGGGCAGTGAGTGCTCTCTGGAGTTTGCAAACAAATTGGCATAGGGCCAGAAAACAGTCTGCCTTGTGTGTACCTGGGTTGGGTGTGGCCTGAGTTAGAGGCCCAAAGAGGGACATCAGCAGGTTCTTAGGGGAAGCAGTACAGGACTGGGACATAGAGTCTTCTTGAGATTATAAAAGTGGGTCTGAGTCTCAGCTGAGCCTGCTGTACCAAGACCACTGGCCTGGCAGGAACTATTAATGCATATTGCTTGGTGACAGATGAGCTTTCTGTATCGGTGAGCAGGTTCACAGTGTAGAAGAAATTACAAGACTTTTAAGTCAGGTTTTAAGTCAGGAAGTTTATTGCTCAGTAAGTACCCAACCTATTGGACCTCATTATTCCATCTGTAGAATGGTAACAGTAAATCTTACCACATCTGCCTCACAAAGCTACCCTGAAATTAAACATGTGATATGAGGGAAAACACTTGTTAAATCCAAAGATCCTGGATCCTGTAAGTCCCATGCTTGGTTTGGGGAGAGAAGTAGTATAGCTCCACAGAGGAGCAGGAAATGTGCTGTGCCACAGAGGCTTGACCAGCTCAGGTCACTAGTGCCCTTGTGTGTCCCTTTCCCTTAAAGCTTAGTTAAAGCTTCATATTGTGTGTTCACCAGCCACATTCTTTGTAAACAGGGATGATGTATTCCTGGCCTTACTATAGATTTTAGGTTATTTAGGAGCAGACAGTAGTATTTTAAGATCACAACTGCTCTATTTCTTGCAGTTACTTGTGGTCAAGTGGAGGCAGTGATGAGTAAGGAATAGGCCAAAATAGAGGGAAACAAGGATCAAGATCTGGGACACAGCAGGCTTCAGAGAGTCATGGGGACACAGCATCATAATCTATTAAGAATTTTCATTCTGCTCCAAAGTAACTGCACTTGCAATTACAGCAATTGCAAGTACAATGTGTGCTTTTATTGCTCTGTGACACATTTTGTCCACTTGTGTCCCTAGGCCCTGCCAAGGAGACTTCCGAATGGGTAGGCTTAGGAAGGGTTTCTGAGTGGCCCTGTTGTCATTGCTAATGGGGCCAATTTTGATAGACCTGCAGATCAAACTTCTGAATTTCATTTTCCAGGAAATATAAGCAAAAATTGCACTAGTGACGGGTGGTCGGAGACATTTCCCGATTTCATAGATGCATGTGGCTACAGTGACCTTGAGGATGAGAGTAAGGTAGGTGCCCAGCAACCACATGAGCTCCACTCCTTGACACTGCAGTTGAACAGCATACTGTGTGGTCCTCTAGGATCCATGTGAGTCTTTCCTTCTTTAGCAGGGCAGTTTCTTGACCTATACTTTGCATAAGTATTGCCTGATTCCCTAGTTTTGAAAGCCCAGAGGAGTAGGCTTTCCTTACCTGGTCAGCAAGTCTGGATGGCAGACATGTCTATCTGGTCTCCACCTGCCTCACCCTTGTTCTTCTGATGTTTTCTGAGCACCCTTCCTGACATTTAGATTTCTTAGTCCCATTTAATTTTATGGGGAACTTTAATATATGAACATTTATTAATATAATCTTTTCCTGTCCCTTCTCCCCAAAGCACTGTCTGCTGAGGACTTTCCTCTTGCAAGGTAGTCTCTTCTAATTTGTTGTCTTGTTTCTTCTGCCCTCTTCTGTCCTTCATGTCCAAATGTTGATGGTCTCAGAACAATGCTGTCTTGTGAGGATATGGGTAACCACTGAGGGGGGGGGTCATGAATACATCAGTCAGTTCAGGTCAGAACAACAGTGGCCCAAAGACCACCTACACACCTTGTGGCTCTAACAGTCATTCTGTTCCCACTTACTAAGTGTTCTTTGAGCCACAGAAGGCATGATTAAACTTTCCTCTATCTATGAGTTCTTAGCAACCTCTTATTTTCTGTTTTGATGAGTTTTGAGTCTTCTTAATTTCTGCCACCATTTTCCATAGAGAAGGTTCTTTGGCTAGCAGTGAGCATAGTGCTCATATTCATTCTGCCACTTCCTCTTCATTGTTTGCTGAGCCCCAGCAAATGTTAGAAGTCTTTTCTAGTGTTGAACTCTCAGAAGCATCTGATTTTTTGCTTTGATGAGTTTTGAGTCTATTCAGTGTCTGCTGCCATCTCTCTGGAGAAGGATCTCTGGCTAGCAGTAAGAGAAATACTCATTTTTAGTCTACCACTAACTGAGTAATGTTTTCCCGGCCCTAGTGAGTGTAATAGAGATGACTCATCCAGTTCTAGGCACTGAGCTGTTCTTCTAGTCATTCTGATGGGTCTTGCATCTCCCTGGTAATCACCACTATCTGTAAAAGGCAGGCTCTCTAATCAAGAGTGAGAGCAGAATTGGCCAAAAGAGATAAACATAGACATTCAGAAGACTTTTTGATGGGAATAACCTCTCCATTTAACCAACGACTTACTTTTAACCAAAACTCATATGGTCTGTGACCTTCCAAGACATAGGCTTCTGACTTGGTTCTCAGTACTAAGGATGAATTTGCTCCCATTGAACAGGCCTCATATCTAATAAGAAAGTAGTTGATTACCTCCATAACTTATGTGCCACTATTGCACCCATGGGTACATCTTGACTAGCTAACTGATTTTATAGTTTGTGGGATCCACTGCTTGTTCACATGGTTGGTGACTTTTATCCCACAGCAGTTCTCATAGTGCCTTCCAGTTATAAATATGAGGTGTGATTTAATCCCTGCCATGCAAAATTACAGCTGGAGAGCAAAGAGCTTCCATCTCCATTCTAGCTTGATTTCTCAAGACCACAGCCTGTGATATCTTTAGCAATAGGGTCTTATCATCTCATTCTAATGGATAGCCAAGTGCTTTGGCAATGGTCTGCATTGTTTTGGTAGCCTCATGGGCCTTGCTGACAAACTGATCACTGTGGGAGCCATGCCCTATCTTTGGCACTGAGATTCACCTGAAAAAGCCTCTATCTTTAGGCTAAAGGTTTCTTCACCCCAGCAGGGTACTTCTGCCTAAATTATCCTCTCTGTCTCTTTCTCTCTGTTTTTTTTTTTTTTTTGTTTGTTTGTTTTATTTTTGGGTTGTGGTTGTTGTTGTTTCAGGTCTTATGTTGAGGTTTTGGATTTGGAGTTGATTTTTGTGCGAGGTAAGAGAGAAGGGTCTATATTCTTCTAAATGTAGCTTTCCACATTTCCCAGAAACATCTGTTGAAAATGTCTTTTCTCCCATGTGTGTTTTAACCTCTTTTTCAAAAATCAGATGGCTATAATTATTTTAACTCATTCCTAGATCTATTCCATTGATATATGAGTTTATTTTTGGACCAGTACTATACTGTTTTTATTATTATGGCTTTGGAGATTATCTTGAGATCATGTACCACCAAACAATATTCCTTCATCTGAGGACATTTTTGGCTATCTGAAGTCTTTTATATTTCTATATGAATTTTAAGATAATTTTTTCAATTATGTGAAGAATGGTGCTAGATTTTTTATTGGAACTGAATTGAATCTATATTTTTCTTTTGAAATATTTTATTTTAACTTATTTGTGAGTAAGAGGCAGAGAGAGAGAGAGAGAGAGAGAGAGGGAATTAATGGGCATCCCAGGGCCTGCAGTTGCTGCAAATGAACTCCAGGTACATGTACCACCTTGTGTATCTGGCTTATGTGGAATTGAACCTGGGTCCTTTGGCTTAGCAGGCAAGTTCCTTAATGGCTAAGCCATCTCTCCAACCCTATATTTTTCTTTTAGTAGGTTAGCCATTTTCATAAAATTAATTCTTCTAACCCATGAGTGTAGGAGATCTTTCTATCTTTTGGCAGCTTTCTCAATTTCTTTTCAGTGTTTTTTTAATAAGTTATTTTTTATTTATATTATTCTTTTTTTTTTTTTTTTTTTTTTTTTCGAGGTAGGGTCTCACTCTGACCCAGGCTGACCTGGAATTCATTATGTAGTCTCAGGGTGGCCTCGAACTCATGATGATCCTCCTACCTCTGCCTCCCGAGTGCTGGGATTAAAGGCGTGCGCCACCACGCCCAGCTATTTATATTATTCTAATTTTACATTCATATCAGTGACTCCATTATCCTCCTCCCTGTCCTTCTCCCCTCCAAAGGGAACCTCTTCAATGGGGAATGTGGGTCATGCATTGTGGGGGTCGTCAAGAGTTATGGGGGATAGGCCAAATCTCTGGGCACAATGACCTAACTTGTGGCTCTAACACTCTTTCCGCCCTCTCTTCTGCAAATTTCCCTGAGCCACGTTGGGATCATTTTAGTTCTACTTCAGTGATGAGGTTTTTGGAGCCTCTGTGTCTCTGGATATCTGGCTTAGTAGGAGTTGGATGTTCTGTGTGTTTATCTCCTTTAGCCTTTTTCTGGTGTTTTTATTGTTGAGGTCTTTTACTTCCTTGGCTTCACTGCCTTGTTCTCAGGCTGTTTCAAGATACTTGATTTTTTTTTTTGTGTGTGTGGCTGTTGTATATAGGGCTATTTTCTTGATTTCTTTCTCAATATATTTGTTATTGGTATATAAGAAGGCTACTGATTTTTGTGTGTTAATTTTATATCCTGTCACTTTGCTGAAAGAAACTCTAGGAGATTTTGGTGGGACAAATTGGTATTGAAGACACCCATTGTGTTGGGATTTATATCTGATTTAATTTAGATTTAATAGTAGATTTTTGCTTTAAAAAATTTGGTGCACCAGTGTTTGGTTTATATATGTTTCAGATTACAATATCCTCTTGATGAATTGCTCCTGTGCTCATTATTGAATGGCTTTCTTTATCTTTTCTGATTACTTTTGGTTTAAAGTTTATTTTGTTAGATATTAGTGTAGCCTTACCTGCTTGTTTCCTATTTCCATTTGCTTGGAATGTCTTTTTCTATCTCTTCACCCTAAGATGGTATCTGTCTTTAATAGTAAAGTAGGTTTTTTGAAGGTAGCAAATGGATGGATGCTATCTTTTGATCCCGCCTGTTAATCTGTGTTTTTGATCAGAGAATCTGAGTCCATTGATATTCAGAGTTATTATTGAAAGATGTATGTGGTGGTTTGATTCAGGTGTCCCCATAAACTTAGGTGTTCTGAATGCTAGGTCTCCAGCTGGTGGCAATTTGGGAATTAAAGCCTCCTTGTGGATAGGCTTATGGGTGTTATAGCCAGCTTCCTCTTGCCAGTGTTTGGCACATTCTCTTGTTGCTGTTGTCCGTCTGTTGTTGGCCAAGAGGTGATGTCCACCCTCAGTTTATGCCATTTTTTTTCTCCTACCATCATGGAGCTTCCTCTTGAGTCCATAAGCCAAAATAAACCTCCCCCCCCCCCCAAGATTCTCTTGGTTGGGTATTTTCTTCCAGCTATGTGAACCTGACTGCAACAGTAAAATTGCTACCAGAAGTGGGATTGTTGCTGCTAAAAACCTGACTGTGTTGCTTTTGGCCTTTTGGAACTGATTTGTGGGAGGAATGTGGAAGAATTTAAAATCTTGGCCTAAGAGATGCCTTGTATCACTGTAAGTACAGCATGATGGACTATTCTGATCAGAGCTGAAAGACCTGAATGCAGTAAGAACAATGGACTGTGAGGTTTGGGTTATGAAGGTGAGAAAGGGCTTTGCTTGGACTTGGGCTAGAAGCCGTTTATGTGCGAGGGTTGGTTGCTGTTATGCCCGTGTCCTGAGAACTTGTGCAGAGTTGCGTTGTGTAGAAATGGACTGGTGTGAGCAGAGGGAAATGAAATCTTTTGGCCAAAAACACCTACCCATCCAGCTGCAATAATTTGAGAGATTACAACCATTGAGATTGGGCCAGCTGACCTGCATTGGGACAACAGGAAGAATGCAGACTCTTTTTGAAAGGGCATGAATGTTGAAGGAGTTTCCTGTTCTTCAAAGTCTGCTTTATTCTCCCCTAGATTAACAAGTTGTAGCCCACCTGGTATTATGGAGTATAACAAATGCAGGAAAGAGAGGGTCATTGAATTTGCAAAATGATTTTGTATTTTGGACATGGCCATGGGCAGTGTGAAGCAGGCTTGTTGGATTACCTACATGGAGCCCAACAGAGCCATAAAGATGAACCATGGGTTGCAGTAGAGACCCAGCAGAGATGCCAGGACTATGGGATAGCTGCCATGGAGAACTGTCAGCACTGGATGAAGTTTTACAGAACTGTGAGTAGCCTAGCTGGAGGGGTGGAATGGGAACTCCAGAGACTTGTCACTGACTAGAGTTGTTGCACTAGGAGCTACAGAGTTTGATGTTTTCCCTGTTTAAATCTTGTATTGGTTGAATATTTCTTTGCTATGCCTAATGTCATCTTTTGCAGTGTGAATGTTAATTCCATGCCATTATGGGATTTTTATTTTTGGTATTATGGCTCAGTTAAAAGACCTTGGAAGCCAGGCATGGTGGCACATGCCTTTAATCCCAGTACTCTGGATGCAGAGGTAGGAGGTTCACCATGAATTCGAGGCCACCCTGAGACTACATAGTGAATTCCAGGTCAGCCTGGACTATGGACTATGGGGATGTTTGAACATCACTGGGATTGATAAAAACTCTGAAGATTCTTAAAGTTGGATGAATGCATTGCATTTTACATTGTATGGTTAGCAGTCTATGGGGCCCAGGGCAGAATGTGGTGGTTTGATTCAGTTGTCCCCCATAAACTTAGGTGTTCTGAATGCTAGGTCCCCAGCTGATGGCAATTTGGGAATTAAAGCCTCCTGGATGCAGTTTATTGTTGGGGCAGGCTGGTATCAGGTTCACCAAGAAAGCAGCACTCTTGCTCATTTCCCCAATTACTTTATGGTTTTAGCTTGGACGCTGGTGAGATGTGATGGGCTGATTCTCTCCTCAGGTTCTGCATCCTTTTGAAAAAAAGAAGCAAATTCTCCAATGGAAAGTCAAATCAGCACCAGATAATGGGATAACCATTATTATTGTAGAGAGAATTTAATAGGTGTAGGCCCTCTTCTAGTCCAAGATTGGTTTGAACATGATATTGGAGAGTGGGCTCATGTTTTGGATATGGTTCTGACTTGTTTCCCAGCTATGGGTTCCATTCCACTGAGTGGATCCATTAGATAAATCAAGAGTAGTTGGTTACCCACCACGGCTGTGTGCCACTATTGCACTTGTGTGAGCATCATGTCAGGTTGTTTGCTGCTGTAGCTTAGACCACAAGTTGCTTGGACAGATGTTGGTCATTTTCCCCCAGTCTCTCATGTAGCACCTTCTGGCACTAGACAAGCTAACTGTCTGGAGACTGACTGTCTTCCAGTTTCCATCCAGGTCACTCCATGTTCCAAACCAACAGCATATGTATCTTTGGCAATAGGGTCTTACCATTAACCCTTGTGGGTCATCAAGTACTCTGACAGAAATATATCTTCTTTTGGGGAACCTTGTAGGTCTCTCTGATCAACAGCTCATTGTGGATGTTAACCGCATGCTGGTACTAGGAGTTACAAGCTAGCGCCAAGGGAAAAGAAGGAAGACAAAGACAGGTAATATAAAAGATAAAGAGAGAAGAGAGAGAAAAGGGAGAGAGAGAGAGGGAGAACAGGAGATTAATGTTAGTCTTCATAATACATTCTCTAGGGCCCCGTGATTCAGATATTCCCTCTAAGGGTCTGATGACGGTTCAAACTTTTAGTTTGTCTTTCAGGATATAGGATTTTATGATACCATTTCTATTTGGGTACAGTTTTGTGTCCCTCCCCCCCCCACCTTTACCCTTCCCTCCCATCCCACTCTCCCTATTGTCCGATCCTCAAGATGCTTATTTGATATGTCAGCATCTTGGGCAGATTATGGTTAGGAGCTACAGATGAGTGAGACCATGCAACAATTATCTTTCTGTGATTGGGTGAGTTTGCTGAGAATGATCTGTTCCAAGTTAGACCATTTTTCTTCAAATTTCATTGTGTCATTTTTCCTTACTGCTGTGTAGAATTCCATCATGTAGATATACCACATCTTGTTTATCCATTCATCTAATGATGGACATCTGGGTTGATTCTAACTCTTAGCTATTATGAATTGAGCAGCTATAACCATGTTTGAGCAAATCTCTCTGGACTGAGATATGGCTTTTAGGGTAAATTCCCAGTAAAGGAATAACTGGGTCTGTTGGTAACTCTATAGTCAACCTTTTTAGTAGTCTCCATATTGCTTTCCATAGTGGCTGTACCATCTTACATTCTCACCACCAGTGAATGAGGGTTCCTATTTCTCCACAACCTTGCCAGCATTTGTTTGCATTAGACTTTTTTTTGGAGAGAGACACAGAAAGAGACAGAGAGGGAGAGAGAGAGAGGGAGAGGAAGACAGATAGAGATGAGTGCGCCAGCAGCCTCTGAGCTGCTGCGAACAAAATCCAGATGTGTGCACCCCTTTGTGGTCAAGTGCAGCATTGTGCCCTTGTGTCACTTTGCATCTGGCTAAACATGGGACCTGGAGATTGGAACTGCTGGAGATTGGAACCAGCGTTCTTGGGCTTAGGAGGCAGGCGCCTTAACCACTAAGCCATCTCTCCAGCCCTGCATTAGATTTTTTTAATGTTTGCTATCCTTACTGGGGTAAGGTGGAATCTCATAGTTGTTTTAATTTGCATTTCCCTGATGATTAGGGATGTTGAACATTTTCTTAAGTGTGTGTTTGCCATTTGTATTTCTTCCTCTGAGAACTCCCTGTACAGTTCTCTGACCCATTTTGTGAGTGGGTTTTTTGACTTTTTATTGTTTAGGTTTTTGAGTTCTTTGTAGATTCTAGAAATTAGGCCTCTGTCAGTTGTATACCTGGCAAAAGTTTTCTCACAGTTTGTGGGTAATCTATTGGCTCTGCTTATTGTATGCTTGTCTGTGAAAAAACTTTTCAGTTTCATGAGATCCCAATGGATGAGTGATTGTTTAATTTCCTGAGCTACTGGGGTTTTGTTCAGGAAGTCTTTTCCTGCTCCTATATCATGGAAAGTTTTTCTTAGTTTTTCCTCCAGTAGTAGTGGAGTTTCTGGTCTTAGATCCATTTGGACTTGATTTTTGTGCATGGTGAGATGTGTGTATCTAGTTTGATTTTCCTGCATATGGTTATCCAGTTTGTCCAGCACCATTTGATAAAGCTCCTGTCTTTTTTTCCAGTCTACATTGTTAGGGCCTTTGTCAAATATCAAGTATTTGTTGTTACTTGACCCAGAGTCTGGATTCTCAATTCTGTTCCTTTGGTCTATAATCCTGTTTTTATGCCAGTACCATGTTGTTTTTATTACTGTGGCTTTGCAATATAGTTTTAGATGGGGTATGGTGATGCCTCCAGAGGTGTTTCTTTTGCTGAGGATATGCTTGGATATCCAAGGCCTTCTGCCACTCCATGTAAATTTTGAGATCATTTTTTTCTATCTCTGTGAAGAAAAATGTCAGGATTTTTATTGGTATTGCCTTAAATCTGTATATTGCTTTTGATGAGATTGCCATTTTCACAATGTTAATTCTGTCTATCCAGGAGCATGGGAGGTCTTTCCATTTTCTCAAGTCTTCCTCAATTTCTTTCTTGAGTGTTTTTATGTTCTCATTGTATAGGTCTTTCACCTCCTTGGTTAATGTTATTCCAAGGTATCTTTTTTTTGTTGTTGCTATTGAAAATGGTACAATGTTGCTTATTTCTTTTTCTGTATCTTTATCTTTTGTATATAGAAAAGCTACTGATTTTTGTGCATTGATTTTATATCCTGCTACTTTGCTGAAGGAGTTAATTACCTTTAAGAGTTTTGAGATGGAGGTTCTTGGGTCACTTATGTATAGTATCATGTCATCTGCTAATAGAGCTAACTTCACTTCTTCCTTTCTAATTTCTATCCCTTTTATTACTTTCTCCTGTCTTACTGCTTGAGCTAGGACTTCCATTACTATGTTGAAGAGCAGAGGTGAGAGTGGACAACCCTTTCTTGTTCCTGATCTCAATAGGAATTCCTTCAGTCTCTCCCCCAGTAAGTAGTATTTGGGCTTTAGGAACTTTATATATAGCCGTTATTATGTTGAGATATAAACCATTCATGCCTATTCTCTCCAATGTTTTGATCATGAAGTGATGTTGTATTTTGTCAAAGGCCTTTTCTCCATCTATGAAATGATCACTCAGTTTTTGTATTTAAGCTTATTTATATGGTGTATTATACTGACAGATTTCCAGATGTTGAACCACCCCTGCTTTCCTGGGATGAAGCCCACTTGATCAAGGTAGATAATGGTTTTGATATGTTGAATTTGGTTTGTGAGGATTTTGTTCAGGAACTTTGCATCTAAGTTCATCAGGCAAATAGGCCTAGTCTATAGTTTTCTTTTCTTATGTTCTCTGCCTGGTATCATTCTGCTAGAATGATACTAGCTTCATAGAAGGAGTTGGGGATCTTTTTTAATTTTTTTGGTTTTTTGAGGTAGGGCCTTACTGTAGCTCAGGCTGATCTGGAATTCACTATGTAGTCTCAGGGTGGCCTCAAACTCACAGCGCTCCTCCTACCTCTGCCTCCCGAGTGCTGGGATTAAAGGCGTGCACCAACATGCCCGGTTCATCCTTGCATTTTTTATGTCTTCATTGAGCTTAGCCGGCTGGTTATTGAGGTCCTCTTTTTTTTCCCTCTCCTTCAGATCATTTAACTCTCTTTGGAACCCTTCCTGGTTCTTTTCTATTAGTTCTAATCTTGCAAGGACAGCATTCATACAATTATTTTTGTTGATTTTCTGCAAGTTCTGCTATTTGCTTATGGTTGCATAGCTTGTATCTTCATTTTGGGGCTCAGATCCTATTGTCTCTTCTGTATTTTGATTAGAGACATCCATTATTGGACTGGGAAATCTTGTTGGATTTACTTGCATTTGATTTTTCATGTTATTCCTTTTGCACTGTGGTCTGCCCATCACAGTGTAGGAATCTTATTTAATTTAGGAGGAAGCTGTAGTTCAACTTGAAGCGTCTTCAGTGATTATTCCCTTTTATGTTTGCTTCTATCAGGCTTCTGATAGCAATGGGGCCTGCCTGCTCAGAGGGAAGGAGCCCATGAGGCTCTGGTGAGGGCCTGAGGACCTGATGAAGGGGCTTGTTGTTCGGTGTTTTGGGGTATGGGACTATATGGTCAGGTGGCCCGCGGGGACAGGGGTAGGGAGAATGGGACAAAGCAAACTGGTATTTCAGCTGGGCTGTGGGGGGGGGATGGGAATGTGTGGTGGTTCCATGATGCTGAGGGGTGAGGGGATGGGACAGGGGGTCCATTGGGACCATGAAGCAGGGGGTGGAAGGGACTGCCAGAACCTGTGACAAGGCAGGGTGGGGATTTGGGACTGCTGCAGGTCAGGTGATACATGGGGTGGTGGGGGGAATTGGTGATGGTCCTGGTAGAGCGGCAGGAAAGGGGAGGGAGGGGTGAAGAATAGCCTGCTGGCCTGGGTCCAAGTAGCCTGCAGGAAGTGCAATAGGACCTGGTCCACCCAGAGAGGGTTGGTGGGTGGGAAGGCCGTTGTGCATGGAGGTCCCCTGTGGCAGGAAAGCCTAGGGAGGGGAGAATGCTAGCCTTCTGGCCTAGGCCTTGCATGGTGGTGGGAGGGTGGGGGGACAGCAGTGAGTGGGAAGGTGTTTGTGTGTGGAGCTCTGTGGTAGCAGGAAAGCCTAGGGTGGTGGGAATGCTAGCCTGCTGGCCTGGGTCCACTTAGCCTGTGGTTAGTGCAGGAAGAACCTGCGGCTGATACTGTGGCTAGCAAGGCTGCTTGAGGAGATTGGGGGATTGTTGGGCTACCCGAGAGCATGGTAGTCAGAAGATTGCCTGCTTTGCTTCTCCACACCCTCTCACTGGAGGTCTACCAGAATCTGCAAGCCCCTAAAAACCCCAATGAATTCTAAAGGTCTTGCCTTTCCTTTCCTGTTAGTTGAGGCATGGTTAGGCAGACGTCATCTTGACCGGTAGTCTGATCTTTGATTTCTTTAACAACTATTCTAGTTTTGATTATTGTTATTTCCCTTCTGCAGACTCTTGAATATGTTTATTCTCCTCAGTGTGAAATATTATATCAAGAATTTCTGTAGGGCTGGTTTAGTGCTCATATTCATATAGCCAGATTTTATCATGAATTTTTTTCTTTCTGCTTTTATGAAGAGTGATAATTTTGCTGGATATAGTAGTTTGAGTTGGCATCAGTGGCCTTTCAATGTTTGAAATACTCCATTCTAAGCTCTTCTGGCTTTTAGAGTTTCCATTGAAAAATCAGATGTTATTCTAATAGGCTTTCATTTATAAGTGACAAGCTAATTCTCTCTTGCAGCTTTTATCACTCTTTTTAAAATTATTATGTTTTAAAATATTTTAGTTTTATTTATTTATTTATTTGAGAGAGAAAATAAAAGAGAGAGAAAGATTGAGAGAATGGCATGCCAGATCCTTCAGCCACTGCAAAGGAACTCCAGATGCATGTGCTGCCTTGTGCACCTGGTTTTTGGGACTCCTGGGGAATTGAACTTGGGTCCTTTGGCTTTTCAGGCAAGTACCTTAACTTCTAAGCCATGTCTCTAGCCATGTTTGTTTGTTTGTTTTGCAATAGGGTCTCACTCTAGCCCAGGCTGATCTGGAATTCACTATGTAGTCTCAGGATGGCCTCAAACTCACAGTGATCCTCCTTATATCTGCCTTCCAAGTGCTGGGATTAAAGGTGTGAATCACCACACCAGGCTTTATAATTCTTTCTCTTTTTTTGTGTGTGTTTAGTGTCAACTATATTATATTATAGTTAACTATAATGTGATTTGGGGAATTTCTTTCATGACCCTGTCTATTTGGTGTTTTCTATGCCTCTTGTACTTGGGTAGGCCTTTTGTCCATAAGGTTTGGTAAATTTTCTTCTATAATTTTATTGAAGATATTTTCTATGTCCCTGACCTGAATTTCTCCTTCTTGTATGTCCATGATTTGAACATTTGGCCTTTTAAGGTGTCCCACATTTCTCTCAAGTTCTACTCATACTTTTTTTGAATTTGTCAATGATTTTGGCTTCTTGATCTGTTTCTTCTGCCTTGTCCTCACTCAAGTCCTGATACTGTGTTCTCCACATGCATGAACTATTATATTGGCATGGCTTTCTTGGCATCTTTAAAAAATTATTATTACTAATTAACTAATTCATTTTTTGAGAGAGAGAGAGAATGAGAGCAAGAGAGACAGAGAGAGAGAGAATTGGCTCACCAGGGCCTTAGCCATTGTAATCAAACTTCAGATACATGCACCACCTTGTACACATGTACACGTATGCATGTATGCATAGCTTTGTGCCTCTGGCTTACATGGGTTCTGGGGAGTGGAATCTGGGTCCTTAGGCTTTGCTATTTTTCCAGCTTTCCTGGCATCCTTTTAATTGTTATTTAATTTTTATTTCCATTAGGTTTTTCTTTAGCATCTCTATCTCTTTTTTAAAAAAAATATTTATTTATTTTGAGAGACAGAATGGGCGCACCAGGGCCTCCAGCCATTGCAAAGGAACTCTAGATGCATGCACTCCTATGTGCATCTGGCTTACATAGGTTTTGGGGAGTCAAACCTGGATCGTTAGGCTTCACAGGCAAGCACCTTAACCACTAAGCCATCTCTCCAGCCCCAGCATCTCTATTTCTTTATGAGTTCTATTTTCTTTTCTTGGTTTGACTTTCTTCTTACATTTAGTTGATTATCTGTATTCCCTTGGAATTCATTCAGTCATTTGTTTATGTCTTCTTTGAATTCATTTGAGTGCCTTATTGAGTTCTTTTAGTTGATTTTCTTCCATTTCATTTAGACATTTATTTATGTCTTCTTCAAGTTTGTTGTATATATTTATCATGATCATTTTTGCAATTATTTGTCTGGAGTTCCCTTTAAGGAGTTCTCTGTGTAGGCTTCATTTATGGGACTAGACATACTTGGTGGGGATATCTTTCCTTGGTTTCTTTGTTACTTGTTTTGCCCATCTGGAGATAATTTCTTCATCTTTTTCTTGTTCTTTCTATATTTATTTATTTATTATTTATTTACTTACTTAAGAGAGAGATGGGTGTGCCAGGGCCTCCAGCCACTGCAAATGAACTCCAGACACATGTGCTGCCTTGTGCATTTGGCTTATGTGAGTCCTGGTATATCGAACCTGGGTCCTGTTAAGCCATCTCTCCAGCCCTCCTTTGTCTTTTTAAGGAGGTAGCAAAAGTGGCTCCATTGGAGGAACCAGGGTAGGCTGGGGTTGTGGCTGAGGCTGGGGCTGGGACTGCTTCTATAACAGACATGTGTGGGCCTGGTCCTCTTAGCTCCCTAGTGTCAATGTCTCTGGATTGGGAGTAAGGTGGGCATGAATTGCAAGCTCACAGTGCAGGAAGTGCCTGTACCATACTGCCTAGTGCTACTTGCTCCCTGAATACCTTCCTACCTTGAACTGGGTAAGGGGAAGTGAGACATGGATCCTAAGCTCACCTGGGGCACTGCAGACAGAATATAGCCCCTTGATTTCCCCTACGTCACATCCTGGAGGCATTTTCAGGAACACTGTCTGGAAAAGTTCTTCAGGCCATTTGGTGCTCTTGAAGTTCCCATAATTAAGTGGTTTTTTTATTATTATTTTATTTATTTTTGGAGAGAGACACAGAGAGAGACAGACAGAGATGGAGAGGGAGACAGATAGAGATGGGCGCGCCAGCAGTCTCTCAGCTGCTGTGAACGAAATCCAGATGCGTGCGCCTCCTTGTGGGCAAGTCCTGCATAGCGCCCTTGCATCACTTTGCATCTGGCTCAACGTGGGACCTGGAGATTGGAACCGGGTTATGAGGCTTAGCAGGCAGGCGCCTTAACCACTAAGCCATCTCTCCAGCCCCCATAATTAAGTCTTAACTGTGTCAGGTAATGTCTGAGCTCCTCTTGTTTTTCTGTCTATTTTGAAAACTGTTTTTGTTCTTAATTGAACATTTAATATATTCTGCAAATAGCATAGATGTGTACTCCCTGATGATGTATTAGAAGTCAAAATAGGGTTGGGGAGATTGTTCAGTGGTTAAAGGTGCTTGCTTGCAAAGCATGATGGCCCACGTTCAGGTCCCCAGTACCCACATAAAGCCAAATCCTCAAACTGGCATGTGTGTCTGGAGTTCATTTGCAGTGCCAGGGGGCCCTTGCATGTCTATTCCCTCCCTCTGTCTTTCTCTTTCTCTCTCTCTCTATCCCCCTTGTGAATATAAATAAATAAGTTTTTTTAAGTAAAAAGATTTTAAGTGAAAAGACAATAGGACTGATGGCCCAAAGCCAAAATGAATAATTTTTCTGAATTACAATTTCCATACTTTGACTGTTTTGGATACTGAGTTGCCTAGTTAAGCCAGACACAATTATCAGCCATGCTTACGCCTGCTGTAATTGAAGTTTCACACATAGACCTTGATGCTGTTGAGTCCCTCAAAGTCTAAGAGAGAATCAGGATGGGAGGAAAATGATAGAAACCATGCAGACCCCTGGTGCCCAGTAACAGTTTTTAAAGGAAGATTTTCCTAATAGAAGAAGTGTGGAGGCCCTGAAATTGGAGATCAGTGTAAACTAGAAAATAAAAGGACAGAAGGGCAGCCCAGGAAGATGGACACCCAGTGACAGCACATGCTGAATGGCCATAGCCCAAAGAGGTCATTTCTCAGTGCCAGGACACCAGCCATCAAAGACAGTGTGTGTATCCCTTGGATTTGTACAAGGCTCTTTATTGGTTAGTGTTGCCCAGGATGGCACTCTTTCTGTGGGCATTCTTATTGTAGCCGTGCTCAGCTATCTGTCCCCAGGGCTGCCTTCTGTGGACTTTTATGTGTGCAACCAGGCATGTGGCTAAGGGAGCCAGAAATGTGGCTCTGGGGACAGTTTGTTCAACAATAAGCATATATTGCTTTTATAGGTTTTATTTGTTTTTGGTATCAAGCCGCACTCTGAATACCTTAAACTCACAATCCTCTGTCTCAGCCTCTGATGATTGGTATGAGCTGCCACCAAACCTTGCTTGTCCTGCCTTTTTTAAAATCCATCTTGAAGTTAAGTTAGTTGTTAGAATAGGGCAAGGGCCCCACACAGAGTAGACCTAGTCTACCAGCTGTCAGTATTTGCAGCTTCCTCTTTCCTACCTGCAGCACCTCTCTGTTGGGTGCTGCTTTCCCATAGGAGAGACATGAACCGTCCTGGAACATGTACTCACTGCAAGGCTGTCCAAGTCCAGGGCAAGGTCAGGAGACAGGAAGTAGCATTTCTGCAGAGCTAAGATCTCAATTCAGCTTCCTATAGTTCACATGTCCCCTAGAGTTGTAAAGACATCTGCCCAGGGAAAGACCTTGCATTATGCTGGGCCTAGTGGTTCTTCAGTTCCTCAGCCTAGGTAGTATCCATCTTCTTGTCACAACTTGATATCTGGGAGGTGTCAGTGCCTATTGCACAAGGTGACTTGTGCTGGGCTTGCTGGAGTATTCTCATGACAATCTGAGTGATCTGTCAGGCACAAGTTTTAAAACAGAAATTAGAACATCTGGCAAAGCACAGACTTTCCATTCTTTTTGTTTAGAAATTGTAAACTGCACAAGAAAGCTCAGTGGAATAATGTCCTACAAAATGTCAATAGGTGATTCTTTACCTCAGAAATGTCTGTTGGGAGCAGGGCATGGTGGCGCACGCCTTTAGTCCCAGCACTCTGGAGGCTGAGGTAGGAGGATTGCCATGAGTTCGAGGCTACCCTGAGAATACATAATGAATTCCAGATCAGCCTGAGCTAGAGCGAGACCCTACCTTGGAAAACCAAAAAGAAAAAGAAAAAGAAACGTCTGTTAAGGATTTAAAATAAAATCCCCTCACCCTACCACCAGAAAGGAACACTCAGTGCAGCCATTTAACATAAGGTTAGCAAGGAATATTGTCGCTCTGTTTGTGAGCTGTTCAAGAGCTTCCAAGCATGCTTGATGTTAGCCCCAGAGCCCCACAGAGGCTGACATATATGCCGTGATTGTCCCAGATCTTACACTCATAATCCCAATTGGGTGCAACAGAGACCTCCCCACTGAAAATCAGCTTCACCCACAGCAGGATACATGGCACTTTTTCTTCCCAAGGTGTCTCTGTCATCTTCAAGAGAGGCTTAGTTATCAAGAGGGGAAGTATCCTTAGGAGAGCCTGGACAGCTAAAGTGGCTGAGCTGAGACTTGCTCTGTTGCCTCCCACTAGTAGCCATCAACATCCACATGCCACTAACCTGCATTTCCTGAATGTTCCACGGAGCCCATGCCCAACTGGGTGCAACAGCCCCAATACCTCACATGGAGAGTTAAAAGATCAGAGAATGAGCACCTTATATTCATTCATGGGCTAAGGCTAAAGAAATAGCCTCTGCTAGTCTGAGAACAGGGAGAACACCACCATACTCTACAGACCTAGCCCAGGGAAGAGACACCTCTGTGAGGAAAAGAGAAGAGATGTGTGGTTTCTTCTCCAGGCCTTTTTCTTCTCATGGCCTCTTGGATGACAAAAAAATCACGATCTTAAAATCATCCTGCTCAGGGTTCCCTTCTCCGACCTAGGGTTACACAACCAGATTTACCAGCACCCCTGAAAAGGGTACACTAAGGAGCAGAATTCCATCATAGGAAGTAAATAACATACAGAAGTGGCTCTCCATCTTCCTAAGCCAGCTGATCAGGATCTGGTTACCTGATCACCCTCCCCCATTTCCTGTAGGCTTCAGCAAAGAATGATTTTTCAATTCAGACTTGGTGTTCTGTGCCTGGGGATGCTGGGTGCTGGGAGAACTTCTAGATGAGCCTTCAACTGAAAGAAGTGGTTATTTTTGTTAAAAGTAAGATAGTTTTATTAAGGGGCTCTAATTTTGGCAAGACCTCTTCAATGTGGGATACATTATATCTTCATATCTGTCTGTTCCTTATCTTTGAGTTCAAGCAGCCTCAGATGGAAAACAGTCCAGTGGATGTATCGTTATTCCCTAACACTATTACACTATTCATTATATTTGATGTCATAATCATGTGAAATGACTTAAAGCACTTGGAAAAATATGCACAGGTCATTTGCAAATACTGCAATGTTTTACATAAGGGACTTGAGTATCTAAGAATTTGGGTGAAAGAAATACTATGTTTTCAGGGGGACAGAAGAGGTAAGGAACACTGGCACCTGAGGCTCCAGCCAGGAAAGGTGGTTTCATGGGTGGAGGCCAGGCTAGGCATCCCTGATAGAGCTTGCACTCCAAAGAGTAGGGCATGAGGGAGGGGACTGTGTGGAGATGGTGAGTGATATGGGTGAGACAGAGTCAGAGGAGAGCAGCAATGTTGTCCTTGGTACAGATTCCTGGGCCTGAGTGTATCTGGGAGAAGGGTAGTCCTGGGGTGAATGGCAGTGATATACGAGACCACAAACCAGCAAGCAAGAGGTTAGGCAAGGAACAGGATCTGCTGAAAGTGGGACAGGAAAGAGACATTTCTTATGTGGTGCATGGTATTTTAGGAGGAAAAGAGACTCTTTGCTTAGAGAGAGAAGCAGGGTCCCAGAGAACAGAGGAGAGGTTTTTAACACAGTGAGCAAATAGCAGAATCCATCCAGGATAGGTAATGAACTAGTGTCTGGTATTCAGGAGCAGGTGGAAAAAGACAAGGGACAAGCAAGACAAGCAGGCAGGTGAAGGGTAGGTGCTACAGGAAGATCTTGGGGTATGACCATTAAGATCAAGTTTTGCAACGTTGATTCCCTGCCTTTATGCTACTCTAAAGCCTCTATGTTTGAAACAAATGGCAAAGCTCATGGTATGTCATCACATCGAGGCTGTAAGGTCTGACCATCAACCTCAGCTTCACCTGGTTAAGAGGACTTAGTTACTTCTCATCTCAGATTCCATAAGCCATTAAATCCCACTAGGCATGGTCTGGCTGCACACTCACTGCACCCATATCAGATTTAACTCAAGATTAAGTTGTGATGACCAAGAGGAGAGAATTGAGTATCATGAGGGTCTTCATACCATGCAGGGAATATCCATAGAGCTGCTTCTCATTGGTTAGTGTGGACAATTATATAGCCATTGAGCCATTGATAATTAGCCATGGCATGCAGAATCATAAAAACTAGGACTTGATGCATAAGCTGCAATGGGAGCTAAGAAAATGGCCTCTGTGGATTTCACTGCACTGATGTGGCAGCTTAGAGGAGGTATCAGTCCTGGCCTCCATGTTTGTTTAAATATCATCTCCTTCCTTTCAGCTATTCTCTCAGTTAACTGAGAATCCCTTCAGCTGTGGTCACAGTATGTTCTTTCCCATGGACAAAGAGAGTTGCAAACCAGAATCCCAATAGGTTCTTAGGTTGATCTTTTTCATGTGGTTTTGTCTACCTGGTCCATGTAGACATGAACAGGACTTGAGTAGATCCAACAAAAAAAGGGGATTAAGAAAACATCATGAGGAGTCAAGAGGGCTGCAGCTCAGGGCTGGGTGCTCACAGCCTAAACTTAATAAAAAAAAAAAAAACGAATGGGTTATAATTAGCCTGTATGTTTACTTTTCCAAGCCAATCTACATTTTTCTGGATAAGGTATAGTTGGGTTTCCATTTTTCCTGAGGGAGTGAAAGTTCTGCATGGTGGAACATACACTGCCTTTCAGCCATTAAGCAGCCTATGGTTTGTGGCTGTGTAATTGTCTCATATAAACCAAAAGTTTCCAACCAAAAGTTGGAAGATGCTGTCATTGTAAAAATTGCAATAAGTGAGGCCTCTTCCAACAAGGCTCAGTTATAGTGTTATGTTGGTATCTTCTCCAATAAACTAAGTCTCCAAGTTCTAATGTTTGGGGCATATTACTTTCCTCTATGAACCTTATAGATGTGGTGGAAATGGCCTTTGGACATTGCCATAGTGCCATACTTGCTTAGGACAGGAAAAATTTGGGTATAATTTCAGGAATGGCATTGTACATGTTTCTAGTTAAGTTAGACCTCTGTATGATGCAAACAATCAGAGACTTAACGACATTTCTATAGAAAAAAGGGGTGTGGGAGTGGGGAGAAGACAGTGGCTGCGACAAATGAGAGACTGGGTGTTGAGACTGGGGAGCAGCACTGAGAAAACTGCTGGCTCTGAGCTCATAGGTGTTCCCTGGACCTCTTGCTTGACCACAGCATAGAGCGATAGCTGTCAACACTTACAGAAGTGGTGGTGTCTCTGAAATTTGTACAAACAAAAGTTATAGCTTCAACTTGCATGGCTTGAGGCTTAAAGGAGAAGTTTTATATTTTAGTAAGTCAAGTCAAAAAGGTGGAGTAAAATTGGAATTGTCAATTTAGAAGGTCATGGTCAGATATTGAAGGAAAACAATTTAGAGGTGCAATGAAACTTGAAGACATTGGACAGACCTAGAATCACTGCCATGGGCATTGGAGTGTTCCACTAAAACTTAGCTTTTCTCTCTGAAGTCATCCTGCCAAAGACAGTCACAGAATTAGGGTGTTTGCACAGTAAGTCATAACTGGAGTCTTTGCCCATTCCCCATGGGACTTTCAATCAGCATTGATAATACCCAAAGGAGCTCACTGGCTCTGGCTCACTAACCTGTAATCAAGGAATCTCAGGTTAGACTTTTAAAAGCTTCTCTGGGCTAAGGACCCACCCAGTTTTATCTATTACAGGAGAACAGAGTCTTTGTGAACATACACGAATTCCAGCAGTTCATAAAAATTAGAATATGCAGTAATAGCTTCTGATTCAGTGGGGGTTGGATAGGGATAAAAGAATAACTGATTTATTTTTGTTTAGAAAAGTACACTTTGCCAAATTACTACAAGTTATAGAAAGTTATACAAGAGAAAAAAGAACATGAGTTGTTTAAATCTGGAAAACAGAACATAAAAGACCCAGCATCGCCCCCTCCCCCCGCCCTCCACCATAGCAGGTAGGTTTCAGACAAAAAGTACTAAAAGTTATAGCAGCCTTCAGTTCATTCAGTACCATGTAGCAAATTCATGTACAATTTGGTCAGTTTTATCTATGTCTAAAATCTCTCACTCAATCCAAGGTCATGACCTTGAAGCTGTTAGGAAGCTGCACATGTCAATTTTGCATTTTGTCCTAGATCTTTGCAGAACCTTTCAGAAAAGCTCCAGATTAAGAGAACAGCTATGAATGACTAGATTTCAGGTTGTTAGGTGGCTGAGGTAAAGATTTGATGAAAGCTCACTGTAACAATGTGTAACTAGCCTTGTGACTAACAGCATGTCATCATAACATGTTGAATTTCGACCAGTTGCCTACACTTTGGCAGGCTTAGTTAGGTTAATGACATCTATACAATTGTAAGGTATCCAAGTTAATCTTTTGCATTTGACAGTGCTTCCTGAGCAATAAACATAACTAGTTTATCCTCTGTGAAGAACATATTCTTTGGAGTTTGCTATGGGCCTTTTGGGAAAAACTCAGTTTGAGATCAAAACACTTCATTTATAATTCAATTTGCCAAAAATGTCTAGAGATTTAAAAGACTTGATTAATGAGATTAAGTGGAGGTATCCACTCAAAACGGACAGATTTCACAGGCAAACAGAAAGTTCCTTAGCAACTAGCTGATGTAATCTGAGACCTGATACAACAGGAAGCTCAGGACATTATTTTAAAGAAGCAGAGTATGTATTAATCAGATTACCCAAAAGTAAAGAAAAACTCTCTAAGAATCTTCTCAAAGGCTGATCAAGTCCCCCGGGAATGTGCCTCACCACAGAACAATGCTTATATACCCAAGACCCTGGGTTCTGTTCCCAGCACTGCTCACAGAAAGAAGGAAGAGCCATAAGTGGTAAAGCTGACTTGTAATGCCAGCACTTGAGAAGCAGAAGGATCATGAAGTTAAGGCCAGCCTGGGCTATGTAGGGAGTAACTGACTCAACAAAAGAGAGAGAGAGAGAGAGAGACAGGACAACAGGAAGGGAGGGAGAGAGGAAAAAGGGAAAGACAGTGTAATCTGTATTCTACTTTATGACAAAATAAATTCTGGTTTTACATTATTGTTAATACTCATTAGTACTCATTAATACTCATTTTAAAAACACTAATAACCAATAATGTGGTCTTAGCTTGACTACAGAATATTTTCTCTCCTGCCCCTTTCCCTCTTTCTCTCTCTGTATTCCTGCCTGTACATCTGCCTCTCTGCTTCTATTACCTAGTCTGTCTCTCTTTGTTCTCCCCACAGCTGTCCATATGTACTGATTAACTTTCATGACAACATTCTGTAAATTGACCAGTTTATAAAAACAGTTTTTCAGTGAGACATAGGATGTGCTTGCTACTTTTTCCAAAAGTACATAAACTTATATTCAGCAATTACTGCACCAGTGTTATGTCTTATTTGGAGTTACTTTAAAAAAATATTTTATTTATTTATTTATTTGAGAGAGAGATACAGAAATAGGCAGGTGGAGAGAGAGAATGGGCACGCAAACAAACTACGGATGCATATGCCCCCTTGTGCATCTGGCTTATGTGGGTTCTGGAGAATAGAGCCTTGAACTGGGGTCTTTAGGCTTCACAGGCAAGTGTTTAACCACTAAGCCATCTCTCCAGCCCTGGAGTTACATTTATTTAATCCATTTGTTTTCCACTTTAGTGGTGAGAAATTATATAACATAATTTTACTAATAAAAAAGCTGCAAGTCTGTGTTTATTACTCTAAAGGTATATTTTTGTACTAAAAACAATAAAAATAATATTCTTATTTAGCAAAGATTACCCAAACTTGGGAACTTGAAAAGCACTCAGGCTAATTGCTATTTTTCTGAGAGTTTTAAGAGTACTTAACTCATATAAGTGCTTAGTTTCCTTTAAGCTAATAAAGAAGAGCTCTTTTGCCAGGTGTGGTGGTGCATGCCTCTGATATCAGCACTCGGGAGGCAGAGATAGGAGGATCGCCATGAGTTCGAGGCCACCATGAGACTACATAGTGAATTCCAGGTCAGCCTGGGCTAGAGTGAGGCCCTACCTTGAAAAACAAACAAACAAAAAAAAAAAAAGAAGAAGAAGAAGAAGAGCTCTTTTGCAAATTAATTTTTATAGTATCATGCAGAGGTAAGAAAAAATTGCACATTACATAATTTCACAGACAGATGGATAAAGATTTTGTAGCTTTGCTTTTGAATTGTCAACCACATGTCAGTGCAGTAATCCAAAATTCAGTAATTTATCCAGAGTAGCTTGTCCAGCTGTGCTTCTGCAATGGAAATAAGCTAAAGTGATGGCTCAGGTGGCTGACCACTCCTCACTATGAATCATGGAAACCCCTTCAGAGTGACTTTGTCTTTTGCAACTCTGTCGCCATTGTCCCCAAAGACTGGAGCCCTCTTTCAAGCCTCCCAGGCAGTGGTCTTCCTGAGTAAGCTGATGCTTCCCTAGTGCCATGGCAGGTCCAAGTTATTTTTTCAGAGGTTACCTGTTTTTCAAAAAAAAGGCCAAAGACCATTGTGCATTGTGGGCTGGGATCCAGAAGGGGCCCATCTTAAACTTCTTCAGATGTCCTAGACAACAAGACACAGGGAATCATACTTTTCCACTTCTAGACAGTCAGGGAAACCTACCAAGAGGCTACAGCGTCAGAGGAGTAAAGAGAGTGCTCCACTCAGGTTCATTGGCAAATGGGCCTCTGTGAGGTTTGCTGAGCTGAATAGGGCTCAGAGACCAAGGTCAGTCCTGGCTCCAGTGTCATTGTTATTTAACACGGGCGACAGCAAATGCTTGGACTTTCCTTTAGGGCCCACAAAGGTCACATGCAGAAATCAGGCTAACATGGAATAAGTGGCTTATTAGTGTGGCCTGTGGTCTCGTTTTGCTTCAAAAGCTAAGCTAGTAGAAATTGTCTGAGTGATGCATCCATTGTTAGCTTACAAAGCCACAGAAAAGCTCCTGTGATTCCCCGCCTTTTCATTCTTTAGGCCCAAGTGGGTACTGCAAGTGCTGTCAAAATGGACAAGAGTTAGAAGCTAAAGTTTTTCCTGTATGTTTTTTGATCTTTTTCTTAGCTTAAGGAAAACAAGTTCCTTAGGATTCTAGTCATAATGAATTAAGAAAATATTATTTTGGTCTAGGCTGGTATAACAAAATACAGCAAACCTGAGTGGCTCGTGAACAAGAGAATCAGTTCTCATCATTCTGGAGGCTGAAGTCCAAAGTCAAGACATTGGAAGATGCTGGGTCTGGTGAGACTTCTCCTGTAAGACAGCTGCATTCTCACTGTGTCCCCCATGGTGAGAGGGCAGGATATCTCATGGGTTGCTCCTTAGAAGGGGGCCCAGACTATCATGAGCTCCTTACTTAGGGCCTCATCACTATCAAAGGCCCACCTCCTCAGCATCTTTGGGAGGACACAAATACTCAGATCACAGCACCCACCAACACAAAATTTCATTCAGTTTTCAACTATCACCAATCTATATAAACAGAAATAGATATCTTAGTGTTTCATTACATTTTGCTTATCACTAATGAGACTAAAAAAGCTTTCCTTGTTTGTTGTTAATTTGCTTTTTGTTTGGTTTCAGCTTCTTTATTTTGCCAGTTTTCCTGTGGGAATTGTTTTCCATCCTCACTCGCTGAGGGCTTCATCCACTAAAAACCTTGCCTTCTTTCCCTGAATGCTTCCCCACAGTTGCAGTCAGCTTCATGTTGCTGAAAGAAAGCACCCAATCAAAAGAAGTTTACAGGGGGAAAAAAAAGAGGTTTGTTTTAGCTTTCAGAGTCAAGAGAAAGCTCCATGATGGCAGGGGAAAATGTGGCATGAGTAGAGGCTGGACCAGGAGGCACCAGTCCAGCATGGACCAACTATTCACAGGGGCCGATGGTCTTTTTTGTTTCCTGATGAAAATTCTGTGGCTTTCCATTGATGACTAAACAGCTTCATGACTCAAGAGCTGTTCTGGTCCCACTTTCAGTGATATTACCTGTGCTGGGATTCATGTCTTGACGAGAGAGTTCTAGGGAATCACAGCTGCATCCAGATAGAGAGAAGTAAGGGTTGCAGATTCTGTGAGGTAGGTGTTTCCTCCTTGTGATGGGTGTAATTTTATATGGGTCATAATCCTGTCATACTTGGAAAATCTGTTTAGTTGAGGTATGTCTGATATTTTATTCTTATAAGCATCTATTTTGTTTTTATTGAATCCTGGATATTTTGAGATTTTTGTTCTTCTGTACTTATAAATGAACTTAGCCTCAATTTTTTGTCTTTTTGTTAGTTTCAGTATATTAACATCAGATGTAGCTAGTTTCATAAATTAAAATGTCATGTGCTTGCTTTACTGGTTGTATTCAAAAGCAACTTTTACAACTTAGGAATGACATACTCCTTAGGAGAGTAAAGAACCCCCCCCTATGAAAATGGCCAGATTCATTTCACCAACTTTTAGAAATGTTAACTAGTTTGTTGGTATTTTGGGGCCTTCTTTAAAGCCTGTCCTAGTGATGATTGCATCCCCATTATTACCTCTTTCTTTGAAGTGTTGATTTTGTTAGTATAGGGCTGTATATCATACTTTTATAATTAAAATGTGTGAATACAAGAAAGCTACATTAGGTAGTTATTTATCATTATTTTCCTTGTCTTGCAGTTTCATAAACATATCCACTATATCACCCTATACCAAAGCCACTCCCTTGCAAACTACTCATCAGCTCCACCAGTTTTCAAGCTTTTTTTTTTTTTTTTTTTTTTTTTTTTTTGCCTTGAGAACATCTGATGAGCATCACTTTGCACCAGTCCTATTGCCAGCGACATTTCTAACAAAAGCCCATTTCTTGTGGAGCTTAGCTTCCAGGAAGGATCTGACCTCTTAGGCCTCGCATTACTGTTCTTTTATTATTACTATTCCCTTTTTCTGGCTTTATTTTGGCTTATTTTATTGTTTTCCTGGCTATTTGTTATAATGCTTTACTTTCTTATTTACTCGTAGACGCATTCAAGTCTAACTTCACTAGTGGTTCCAGTCCTGACAGTGTGGGAATGTTACTGTTTTCTATTTTTCAAATAAAATTTCCTGGGTTTAGATCTAGGTGATCTATGGTATTGTTGAGCTCTCTTACTTCCCTGTTGATTTTCTGTTTGGATGATCTATCTATTGATGATAGCAGAGTATTGAAGTCCCCAACTATGATGGTGTTGGTGTTTATTTCTGTTTTGTTGTCAAGTAGGTTTTGTTTTATGAATTGTGGTACACCTATGTTCGGTGCATATAAATTGATGATTGTGATATCCTCTTGTTGGATCATTTCCTTAATGAGTAAGAAGTGGCCTTCTTTGCCTTTTTTGATTACTTTTGGTTTGAAGTCTATTTTTTAAATTTGTTTTTATTTATTTATATTAGAGAGAGAGAGAGAATGGGCATGCCAGGACCTCTAGCCACTACAAACGAACTCCAGATGCATGTGCCACATTGTGCATCTGGCTTATGTGGGACCTGGAGAATTGAACCTGGGTCCTTAGGCTTCTCAGGGAAGCACCTTAACCACTAAGTCATCTCTCTAGCCCTTGAGGTCTATTTTATCTAATATTAGGATAGCAATGCCTGCTTGTCTCCTATTTCCGTTCACTTGGAATATCTTTTTCTACCCTGAGGAGGTGTCTGTCTTTAGTGGTCAGGTGGGTTTCTTGAAGATAGCAGATTGAGGGGTTCATTTTTCTGATCTACCCTGTTAACTTGTGTCTCTTGGTGGGTGAATTAAGGGCATTAGTGTTTAGGATAATAACTGTGAGGTTTGATTTAATCCCAGCCATATTGTGGTGCTTTATGGGGTTTGTTGTCTTCTTGGACTCTTGTTTTTTAAGCCTTCTCTAGGTTTGGTTATTATGGTCTGCTTCTTGTAGGCTCTTGAGATTGGTTGTTTGACTCTTCTGTGTGTAGAATTCCCTAAAGTATTTTCTGGCTTTGTGTTCATATAGTTGTAGAGCTGACTTTTATTGTGGGAAGTTTTTTTCACCATCTATTATGAGGGGATACTTTTGCTGGGTACAGTAGTTTGGGTTCTTAGACTTTGCAGTGTTCCATTCTAGGCCCTTCATATGGCTTACGTGAGTCCTGGAGAATCAAACCAGGATCCTTTGGCTTTTCAGGCAAATGCCTTAACTGCTAGGCCATCTCTCCAGCCCCTTGTTTACTTTTATGTTTGACTAGATTAGGCTTTTGATGGCACGGGGCCTGTCTGCTCAGGCAGGAGGAGTTGGCATGGCCCTGGTGGGAACCTGGAGACCCGGTGGCAGGGAAAGGAGACAGGAGATGGTGTGGTCCCAATGGTGAGTGGCAGGGCAGGGAGAGGGGATGGCACAGACCTGGTGGTGAGTGGCAGGATGGAAGAGTGGACAGTGTGGACCTGGTAGCATGGCATTGTAGGGGCCCAGTGACAGAGGGAAAAGGAAGAGAGGAAAGGCATGGGAGAGAGGAGATCAGGTTGGCAGGAGGAAAGGTGAGAGGAGCTTGGGCCCCGATCTGAGGAGCTCGCAGGTAGCACAACAGAGAACCTGGTCTGTGGTGCAGCAGCTGGGACCCATGCTTGAGGGATCTGGGGAACTAGTGGGCTACCCAAGAGCATGGGAATCAGCAGATTCCCTCCTGTGCCCCTCCACACCCTCCCACTGGGGGTCTGCTAGGACCTGCTGATCTGGGAACCCCACAGATCTTGTCTGGTATTACCCAGGGAGCTGAAGTGTGGACACCATCTTGACCAGAAACTGTTGAATATGTTTTATCGATCCTCAGTTTTCTTCAGAACTTTTATCATGAAGGTGTGTTCAATTTTGTTAAATGTATTTTTTGTATCTATTGAGATGACCATGTGATGTCTGTCCTTAAGGCTACTAATATGATGTATTACATTTATTGATTTGCATATGTGAACCAACCTTGCCTCCCTGCAATGAAACCAACTTGGTTTATGATGTATGATCTTCTCAATGTAATCTTGAATTCAGTTTGCAAGTATTTTTGTATCTATGTTCATCAGGGAAGTTGATCTGTAGTTTTCTTTGGTTGTGTCTTTCTCCAGTTTTGCTAGCAGAGCCATACTAACTTTGTAGAAAGAGTTTAGTAGTATTCTTTCCTTTTTCTATTTTGTGGAGCAGATGGAGAAGTGTTGGCAGCAGAGTTTTCTTAAAAGTTTGGTAAACTTTCAGATGGCTGGTACATCAGTTGGTAAAGTGCTTGCCTCATAAGCATGGGGACCTAAATCCCATCCCCAGAACCTATATAAAATGCCAGATATGGTGGCACATGCCTGTAATCCAAGCACTGGGAATACAGACAGGAGGTTCCACTTTAATCTAATTGGTGAAGTCCAGGCCAATGACAGATTCTGTCTCAAAAAAGGGGAGAGCATTCCAGAGGAATTATACCCAAGGCTGCCCTCAGGCCTCCATATGCATCCACACATATACAACCCTCACACACACATAAACACACACAAAAAATGGCTTGGTAGAATTCAACAATGACTCAGTTTGGTCGTGGGTTTTTCTTTGTGGGGAGACTTTATATTACTGCTTCAATTTCATTGCTTGTTATGGGGTCTGATTGAGTTGTCTACATCTTCTGGCTTTTATTTTAGTATATCATATCTATTAAGAAATTTATCCATTTTGTCTGGCTTATGTGGGATCTGAGGAGTCAAAGATGGGTCCTTAGGCTTCTCAGGCAAGTGCCTTAACCTCTAAGCCATCTTTCCAGCCCTTTTGGTAAATTGTTTTCTGTATTAATATGTAGCAGCCCTCTTTATCTCTGAGTAGTTTTGGTTTGTAGTTTACCTTATCTGATATCAGAATTGCCAAGTGAGCTAGTTTGTAGCTTCCATTTTCTTGAGTGTTTGATGTCTAACCTTTGGCTTGCAATTTTTGGATGCTTTCCTAGTTTTGTGAGTTTCTTGGAAACAACAGATAGTTGGATCCTGTTTTTTAATATAGTCAGTGATCATTAGCATTCAAGATTATTATTGAGAAGGTTAGTATTGCAGATGATTTTGTCAGTTATTGTTCTGGTTGGTTGGTTAATTGTTAGTTGTTTTCTTCCTCTCCTGGTAGTATTAAATGTTTGCTGTGTTTTGTTGGACATTATTGATCCTTTCCTTGTCCTCTTCTTTTCATCTGTTCCTCTCATGAAATGTGTTCTTTTCTGTGTTCTTGTCAGTGAAAATGTCTTTCTTCTTCTTCTGTGTGTAGTATTCCTTTAAGAATTGTCTGCAGTGCTGGCTTATTTATCATGAATTGCCTTGTGTTTGTCTTGAAATTTTCCTGTTGCTCCATTAATTTTAATAGACAGCTTTTCTGAGTATAGCAATCTAGGCTGACAATGTTTTCCTTTCAGGGCTTGAATATATCACTACTTTTCTCACTTTTAGGGTTGCTGACAACAAATTTTATATTTTTGCCTCTGTATGTGAGGCAGCATTTTTTCCTTACAGCTTTTAGTACTGTTTCTCTGCTTTGTATTTTTGATGTCTTGGCTATAATATGTCATGGAAAAGTTCTTTTCTGGTCGGTCATATCTATTTGGGGTTCTGAATGCCAACATATCAGTTGGACACCTAAAGGACAACAGTGAACACTAAAAAATTAATTTTTAAAAATTAAAAGATATATATATATGAGAAAATTAAAGTTTAAAATTTTAATTGCAAATAAGCAATAAAATGAAATACAAAGCTTTATATTCTGAGTCTGTGCTTCTTCCTGTTAGAGGAGAGTCTGCCCCCCTTATATTACCATAGTGCTGTTTGTCAGACACTGCACCAAATTCTATTACAAAGTTCCTGCACTATTACAGTGCCTCCAAAGCTCCTGTTGTAATAACTATCACCATTCTTTCCCATACCTGATGTCTTCATGGAGGTTAGAATTGAGCCATGAAGCCACTAAGTCATGAAGTGCTATACAATAAAGATTCCACAATGCCGGGCATGGTGGCATACTCCTTTCATCCTAGCACTTGGGAGGCAGAGGTAGGAGGATCACTGTAGTTCAAGGCCACCCTGAAACTACATAGTGAATTCCAGGTCAGCCTGCGCTAGAGTAAAACCCTACCTCAAAAAGCCACAAAAAGAAGAAGAAGGAGAAGAAGAAGAAGAAGGAGGAGGAGGAGGAGGAGGAGGAGGAGGAGAAGAAGAAGAAGAAGGAGGAGAAGAAGATTCCACAATGTAGCAGCTCAGCCACCAGCTCTGGTAATAAGAGCTCCTCTGGACAAGTTGTCATAAGCCTTTGATGCCACGTGGCTTTTCATGTACTCAGATGTGTATGTCCACCTGATCTTATTAGGAAATGTGTTGTAAGAGGCTGGGCCAATTTCAACTCTCTTCTAGGAACCCCTCCAGCTAGGCTTGGCCTGAATTTTCTTGAGTCAGATGTTGGTAGATACAGTTGTCTCAGACATACATCTTTATGAAAATCATTCATAGAAGATGGGTGTTCAAAGGTTGAAGATCCTTCTGGGCTTGAAATGGAGTTATGGTGCAAGAGAGTCCCTCTGAAGGGGGAATCTCAAAATTTCTTGTAGTCTCATGCAAGTTTCCAGCAGCTTAAAAATGTGTTTTTCTTTCTTTGTAGATCACATTTTATATTCTGGTGAAGGCCATTTATACCCTGGGCTATAGCGTCTCTCTGATGTCTCTTACAACTGGGAGCATAATTCTCTGCCTCTTCAGGTAAGAAGCAGAACTGAGAAACTCTGCAAAGAATGTCAGACCAACAAACCCCAGGTATTTGGGTACCTCAGAGGGTCAAGAGATCAGAGGCTCCCAGCCTAAAGCCCCCCATGTGTTAATAAATAAAGTGTCCTTTGGGAACAGTAGTGTGTAATATAACGCTGACATTTATGTTTTTATCTAAACAGTCTTCATTCCTTAAATAAAGAGGTAATGCTGGCCTTAGGTAAGAATTCAGCTCAGTTACCATTATTAAATCCTTGGGCACTGTGCAAAAGCATAGAAATAAGAAACCAGGAGATCTTTCCTTACTGGTCACAAGCTTCTGGATACTCTGGAAAAAGAATCTTAAGAGTCCAGAGGCATGAATCAGACTGAGTTCAAATTCTGCTCAGCTTCTTTGTAGTTGTGTAACCTTAGTCAGTTAATTCAACCCCCTGTGTGCACCTACAAAATGTGGATGCTCATGAGCCACTTCAGAGAATTGTTGTGAGGACAGAGTGCTATAGATGGGAAGGCTCAGACCACACATGCCTTGGTTAAGGACACCACAAACCTGTCTATTCTTTCTCTGGTTGAGAGGCCAGATGGTGCCCCATCACTTTGTAGATCCACTCAGAGTGAGGTCTGAAGGCCTTAGTCCCAAAGGGAAGTTCTTCTATAGGAGAAGCTGATGAGCCTGTGTGGATGGCAGTGTCCAGGCACCATTAGGTTTTTTTTTTTTTTTTTTTTTTTTTTTTTTTGGTTTTTCGAGGTAGGGTCTCACTAGTTCAGGTTGACCTGGTAGTCTCAGCAATCCTCCTACTTCTGCCTCCCGAGTGCTGGGATTAAAGGCGTGCGCCACCACGCCCGGCTTCCATTAGTATTTTGTGTGATGAATGATGTGCAGCTGTGTCCCTAGAGCTCTTTCACCTCCATCCTGCTTCTCACTGCTTAAGACAAGTTCACATGATGACCAGTGTGTGAAATAAAATTAGTGGCAGCAAAGGGGGGGACATCTTTTGACCTGACAACAACTGTTAAGAACAAAACATGAAGGAACTAGGAGTCATGGAGAATACAGGTCAGAAACATAGCAACTACAGCTGAGTCACACATTTCATGCCTAGTCTATACCTAGTAATTCCCAGAAAAATATGTAAGAACCTTCAATTCAGAGCTATACCATAAAAAGGGAAGGCCCATAATATTCTGGTTCTTAAGAAAGCTGGTATAATATTAATATTTGTTTCATTATCTTCTTTATTTTATATTTTTTAAATTGATAAAGAGAAAAAAGAAAGGAATCATTCAGGGAAGTAAGCTAATGAAGAGTGATTGAATTGGTAAAATGTCTTATGTTCCCATATTGCATAATCACATTTTCAAACCTCAGTCCCATCATGTTTTACCACATAGTCAGGTAAGCTGACAGCCTTTGAAATTTTGGGTGCATGGATAGTTACACTATCTTCCCGATATGAACTCCATCAGTGATTGTTACACGTAGCATCATTTGTACAGACTAGTGACTTGATGAAAAAATATAATAGCAGTAGAACACATGCTAATTTGTTCCTTTCTTCTGTGCCTTTTTTTTTTTTTTTTGTGGTCATTCCTCTTGAGTAGTTCTCTGTGTGCTTCCTTGTTTTCTTCTAGAAACTTAATATTTTAACTTTGGGTGTTTTTGTATGATCTATATGTGTGTGGTTTTATGCATGGTGTGAGGCAGGACCTGAGCTTATTGGTGTCTTCAGTATATGTGACCTCTGGCATAAAGTAAGTTCAGCTGCCCAAGTGAGGAGATGACTTTGTGCCTTTGCCTGCTATCTATCATTGTCTATGGCTGTTGTGAGACTGTGTTTCAAGGTGAGTTCTTGTTTCATTAGGAATCCCTCTTGGTAATGAGGGCCCTCTGTCACCTTGAAACAAAATGGCCATGGGAGTCTTCATACTTGCTTTGGTTTTCTTTAATTTCTTTTTTTTAAAAAAATTTATTTACTTTCCCTTAAGCAATGAAGACCTCTTTGGAACACCTTGCAGAACCAGAACTGAGATAATGACCAACTACACCTTGACCAAAACTGTATCACTATGCATGCTTCTCAACTATGCCCCTAATTCTTCCTCTACTTAAACTAAAGGTCCTATTAGAACCCTGAAGACAGGCTAAGATGCTTATTTTTTAACCTTCCCAAAACATTATTTTCTTTAAAATCCTTTCCTGCATGTTCACTACTTCTGATGGGCAGGACATGTTGCAATCCCTGGAGTTGGGCCTCTGGCTAAGACTCATTATTATATCAATAAAACACAGGACATTTTACTGAGTGTGGTAGTGAGGCCTATAATTCTAACATTGGGGAGGCTGAATTTGCTACATAATATGAACCTGTCTTAAAATAAAACAACACACAATTTTAAAAGTATATTTATTTATTTATTTGCAAGGAGAGAGAAAAGGAAGGAGGGAGAATATGGGCATGCCAGGGTCTCCAGCTGCTGCAAACAAACTCTAGATGCATACACCACTTTGTGCATCTATCTGGCTTTATGCCGGTACTGGGGAATTGAGCCCAGGCTCTGCTTGCAATCACCTTAACTGCTGAGCCATCTCTCCAGCTCCACAAGTTATCTTTTGTTGTTGTTGTTGTTGTTTTCTAGGGTCTCGCACTAGCCCAAGCTGACCTGGAATTTACTATGTGTAGTCTCAGGCTGGCCTGGAATTCACTATGTGTAGTCTCAGGCTGGCCTCGAACTCACAGCAATCTGCCTACCTCTGTCTCCTGAGTGCTAGGATTAAAGATGTGTGCCACTACACCCAGCGGTTTTCTTTAATTTCTCTCAATGTTTTATGACTTCCTTAGAAGCTACACACATATGTTGATAGTCATTCTCAGTGTTTGCTTATGTTATTTTAAGGATTTTATTAAATTCTATTTCTAAGTATTTATTTAAAAAAAAACAGTTCACATCAGTACATTACTCTGGCTTCAGCAGCCTTATCAAATTGAAATAAACTCCTTGACAATTCTATAAATTCATTTGATTTCTTCAGTGCACAATTGTTTGTATGGTACAATATGGAATAGAAGTATTGTTGGCAGGCAGCCTTTTATTACTGCTGAACTCAGCATTAACACTTTCAATAATTCACTATAGGTATGTTTTCTATAGATATTTTGAACCTACCATTTACCAGATTAAGAAAATACCTTCTAATTCTGGGTTTTCTGAGAATACTAATAGATGTTTAATGAATTTTATCATGATATGTGTATGTTGAGAAAAATAGGTTTTTATTATTTGTTCATTTAATATTAAAATTTTCTTGGACAGATTTCATAATGTGAAATCTGTTTCATTCCCAAATTAGACCTATTTGGTTGTGATATGTATTCTTTTCACATGCAGCTGGATTTCCTTTTCTGTTTTGTTGAGGATTTTCATGTGAGAAGGTTTCATTTGGAGGTTTAGTTTTTTTAAACAGATAAAACTACTCTGATTCTTTTCTTCTGTGTTAGTTATAGTTAGCTATTGAACTTGTCAAGATATGGAGACTTTTCATATATGTTTTCAATATTTTGCTTTTTTAAATTTTGTGTAAGATCTATACCGACCCCTACTTTTTCATTCTTTCTGTTTTGTTTTTGTCTGTGTTCTCCTTTTTATCTTGCTCAGTCCTCTGAATGAAGCTGTATCCATCTTATCAGTGTTTTCCCAACACCTGTCAGTGCCCTATGAGTGAGCTGGTAGTCTGTTGTGGTGAAGTCTTCACTTCTGTTTGAAAACAATGTGCATTCTGCAGTTATTGGTTTGTATGATTGCCATGAGATTTTTATCAAGTTGTCAGTCATGTTATTTAAATATTCTACATATTTACTAGTTATTTAAACTGTCTAGTTTAAAAATCCTGAGAGGTATGAATCCTGAGAGGTTAAATCTTCAGCTGTAATTGTAGACTTGTCTGTTCTATTTTGATTTTCCTAACTATTTGCTCTGTTCTGTGAGGTTATGAGCTGAGTGCCAGTTTAAACTGATGACTGTCAGTAATTCTCTTGGCCTGGAAAGGTACTTTCTCTATGATTAAAATTGTTATATTAGCTCTCTTTTATTTTGTATTTGCAAGGTATATTGTATGTACTTTTATTTTCAACTTTCCTGTTTCAAACTTAATTTGAATATCACGTCAGCTCCATTTAATTGGGATTTGCTCCATCTCTGGACTAACAATTTTCATTTTGAAATGTAGCATTTATTGTATTTTAACTCTTTTTTTTATTAAGTAGAAAGTTGTATGGATACATCATATGTTAGTACCATCATTTCCCTCCTCCCTTTCCCCATTCTGCTGAGAGCCCTCCTCAGTGGATTGCTGGTATTCGCCCTAGGTTTGTGGGTTATGAGATGTGAGAGCAATCAGTCAGTAATCATAAGGTAGGTGCAGTGCTTCTGGACATTCCCTTCCATTCTGTGGCTCTTAAAATCTTTCTACCTCCTCTTCCACAAAATTCTCTGAGCCGCGGTAGGTGTGTTTTAGTCTGCTTTAGTGTTGTGCTCTCAGCAGATTCTGGATTTCTGCTGTGGTGCATTTTTAGTGTCCTCAGTGTCTATCTCCATTACCCTTGCACTGGTTGACAGGCTTGCTATTGAAGCAGCACTGTTGCTTATCTTGACAATTCCTCCATGGTTTCACCTGGGCCCTGGATGGTGTGCAAGGGGTGGTTTATCTCCTCATTCTAGCTGTCATTTTAAAATTTTTTTATTTTTGGAGAGAGACACAGAGGAAGACAGACAGAGAGAGAGAGAGGGAGAGGGAGACAGATAGAGAATGGGCACGCCAGCAGTCTCTCAGCTGCTGTGAATTAAATCCAGATGCATGCGCCCCCTTGTGGGCAAGTGCGGCATTGCACCCTTGCATCACTTTGCATCTGGCTAAATGTGGGACCTGGAGATTGGAACCGGGTTCTTAGGCTTAGCAGGCAGGCACCTTAACCGCTAAGCCATCTCTCCAGCCCTCTAGCTGCCTTTTGAAAAAGGAAAAGAGATTCTCCAAAGGAGGCCAAGGTCAGCATAGATTCAATGGGATAAGCATTGTTAATTAAGAGAGATTTCAGTGGATGTGACCTCACTTTTGGCTAAAAACTAGTGGGAGCTTCTTGTTGGAGTCCATTAATTTGGTCTTCATAGGATTCTGGCTTGGTTCCTAGGTCTAGCTAAAGGTGCCTTTCCACTGAATGGATCTCTTAGCCAATCAGAGAGCCATTGGTTACCTCAGGCCAATAATCAAGTACTTTGACAGAAGCCTGTCCTGTTTTGAGGACCTTGTAGGTCTCTCAGATCAACAGCTCAATGTGGATTGTAACCGATTTTTGGTACTGTGAGTAACAAGCCAGAGCCAAATATTTTAGGTTAGGCTTTATCATACCATCTCCAGGGCCCTACTTACCCAACAATCCCTGCATATTCCTGTTGAGGATTGTATCATTTAGTTTGCTATACAGGAGAAAGGTTTCTATGAAATGAATTCATTTTGGATTTAATTTTGTGTGTATTTTCCACACTCTCCCATTCCTCTTCCCTGAAAAACTTCCATCCCTATTATCTGACCCTCAAGTTGCCTGTCAGGTCTGCCTGCAACTCAAGGTGTTCCAGGTTAGGAACCACAGATGAGAAAGAACATGAGGCATTTATATTTCTATGCTTTTGTGAGTTCACTTAATAAGATCTATTCCAAGTCTGTCCATTTTCCTACAAATTTTATTGTATCATGTTTCCTTACGGCTGAATCGAATTCCATTGTGTATATGTACCACATCTTCATTATCTAATCATCAGGCATCTGGGTTGTCTCCAGTTTTTAGCTATTGTGAATAGAGCAGCTATAAATATGGTTGGACAAATATCTCTGCAGGGAAGAGTGGAGCCTTTAGTGTAGATGTCCAATAGAGGAATAGCTGGGTCAGTTGGTAGAACTATTTCATCACCATATAGATTTCCATAGTGGTTGTACAAGTTTGCATTCCCATCAGTAGTGGATGAGGGTTCCTCTTTCCCACATCCTCACCAACATTTATTGCTATTTGATTTTTTAATTATTGCCAGCCATCCTGGCTGGAGTAAGGTAGAATCTCATAGTGGTTTTAATTTCCTTGATAGTTAATGATATTGAACATTTTCTTTTTTTTTTAATATATATTTTTTATTTATGTTATTCTGATTTTACATTCATAGTATTGGTTCCATTGTCCTCCTCCCCGTCCTCCCACTTTCAAACGGACCCTCATCAATGGGGATGTTGAACATTTTCTTAAATGAGTATTAGCCATTTGCATTTCTTCCATTGAAAATTCCCTATTTGGTTCTCTGCCCCATTTTTTGAAAAGATTGTTCGATTTTTTCTGTTGTTTAGTTTTCCAAGTTCTTTGCAGATTTTAGATATTAGGCCTCTGTCAGTGGTATATCTGGTAAAGATTTTCTCCCATTCTGTGAGTAATTTATTGCCTCTGTTTATGGTATGTTTGCCTGTACAAAAGCTTTTAAGCTTCATGAGATCCCACTAGTTGAGTGATTGTTTAATTTCCTGGGCTAATGGCATTATTCAGGAAGTCTTTCCCCACTCCCATATTATGGAGATTTCCTCCTGTTTTTTTTTCTTCCAGGCAATTAAGAGTTGCAGGTCTTATGTTGGGGTCTGTAGTACATTTGGAGTTGATTATTGTGCATGGTGAGAGGAGTGGGTCTAGATTTTCTACATGTGATTATCCAATTTGACCAGCACTATTTATTGAAGATGCTGTCCTTTCTCCAGTGAACATTGTTGGCTCTTTTGTCAAAGATGAAGTAGCTGGTTGCTTGAATTAAGAGCTGAGTCTTCTATTCTGTTCCACTGGTCTATGTTTCTGTTTTTGTGCCAGTACCATGCTGTTTTTGTTAGTATGGCTTTGTAGTATAGCTTGAGGGTATGGTGATACCTCCAGAGTTGTTTCTTTTGCTAAGGATATTTTTGGGTATTCAAGGCTATTGCCATTCCATATAAATTTTGAGATTATTTTTTTCTATCTCTGTGAAGAATGATGTTGGGATTTTTATTGGTATTGGATTGAATCTGTATATTGCTTTTGGTAAGACTACTATTTACAATATTATTTCTACCTATCCAGGTATGTAGAAGGTCTTTCCATCTTCTCATGTCCTCCTCAATTTCTTTCTTGAGTGTTTTTATGTTTTCAGTATATAGGTCTTTCACCTCCTTGATTAGTATTATTCCAAGGTATTTGATTTGTGTGTGTGTGTGTGTGTGTGTGTCTATTGAAGATCAGACAGCCTCACTGATTTCTTTCTCTGTATAGTTGTCCTTTATGTATAGAAAGGGTAGTAATTTTTGTGTGTTATTTTTGTATCTTTCCACTTTGCTGAAGGAATTTATCAGCTTTAGAAGTTTTGTGGTGGAGTCTTTTGGGTCACTTATGTATAGGATTATGTCAACTGCAAATATGGCACATTTGACTTTTTCCTTTCCAATTTGTATCCCTTTTATATCTTTCTCCTGCCTTATTGCTTGGGCTAGGATTTCTAGTACTATGTTGAAGAGCAGTGGTATGAGTGGGCACCCCTGCCTTGTTCCCAAACCTAGTGGGAAATCTTTGAGTCTTTCTCCATTAAGTATGATTTGAGCTTTAGATGTTTTATATATAGACTTTATTATGTTCAGAACCAACCCCTGCATGCCTAGTCTCTCCAGTGTTTTGATCATGAAATGATGCTATATTTTGTCAAAGGCCTTCTCTGCATCTATGTAGATGGTGTTCTTGTTTTTAAGTTTATTTATGTAGTGTATTATGTTAATCAATTTCCATATGTTGAACCATCCCTGCATCCCTGGGATGAAGCCTGCTTGATCAAGGTAGATAATGCTTTTGCTATGTTGTTGAATTTTATTTTCAAGGATTTTGTTCAGGATTTTTGCATTCAAGTACATCAGGGATATAAGTCTACCATTTATTTTCTTGTAACTCTTTCTGGTTTTGGTATTAGGGTCATAGCTTCTAGCTTCCTTCTAGCTTCATAGAAGGAGTTGGGGAGGGTTCCCTGTTCTCTGATTATTTTTAAAATAGCTCAAGAAAAGGTTTCAGTTCTTCAATGAAGGTATGGTTGAATTTGGCCGGGAATCCATCAGGTCCTGAACTTTTTCTTCTGGGGAAGTTTTTGATTACATTTTCAATCTTGATGGATGTAATGGATTTGTTTAGGAGATATATCTTTCTGGACTTAGTTTTGGTAGGTGGTATACATCTAGGAATTGGTCCATTTCCTTCAGGTTATCCAATTTTGTGGAGTAGAGGTTTTGGAAATATGTCATTATGATTCTTCCAATTTCAATGATGTCTGTTGTGACCTCTCCCTTTTCATTTCTAATTTTGTTAATTTGAGACTTCTCTTTTTTTGTTTGATCAAATTGGCCAGGGGGGTTATCAATCTTGTTTGTTTTTTCAAAGAACCAGCTCTTCATTTCATCAATTTTCTTAATTTTTGTTTTAGTTTGCAATTCATTAATTTCTGCTCTGATCTTAATTATTTAGTTCCATCTGGAACTCTTAAACTTGGATTATTGTTGTGTTTACAATGCCTCTAGGTGGATGGTTAGGTTATTAACTTGAATCTCGCTTTCTTTGTTATGAAGGCATTTAGTGCTATAACTTTTCCCTTTCAGACTGCCTTCATTATGTCCCATAAATTTTGTTATGTTGTATTTTCATTATTATTCAATTCAAGAAATTTTTCAATTTCCTTTTTTATTTCTTCCATGACCCATTCATTGTTCAGTAACATACTGTTCAGTCTCCAGGAGCTAGTGCAATTTCTGTTGTTTCTCTTGTTGCTGTTTTCTAGCTTTAAAGCATTGTGGTCTAATATGATGCAGGAAGTAACATCAATTTTCCTGAATTTGTGGAGGCATGCTTTGTGCCCTATTATATGATCTATTTTGGAGAAGGTTCCATGGGCTGCTGAGAAGAATGCATATTCTGTGGAACTGGGGTAGAATGTTATGTAGATGTCTGTTAGGTTTAATTGATCTATGGTGGTGTTGAGCTCTATTGTTTCCATGTTGATTTTCTGCTTGGATGATCTGTCTAATGATGATAGTTGGAGTATTGAGGTCCCCTACTATGATGCTATTGGGATTTATTTCTGATGTGTTGTCAAGTAGGTTTTGCTTTATAAAATGTGGTGCATCTGTGTTTGGTAGATTAATGTTTGTCATGTCCTCTTTATTTGATCATTCCCTTGATGAATAAAAAGTGGCCTCTTTGTTCTTTTTAATTACTTTTTGTCTGAAGTCTATTTTGTCAGATATTAGTATAGCCACACTCACTTGTTTCCATTTGCTTGGAAAATCCTTTTCCATCCTTTTACCCTGAAGGAAGTGTCTATCTTTAATGGTGACATGCGTTTCTTGAAGGCAGCAGACTGAGGGGTACATTTTTCTGATACACCCTATTAACTTGTGTCTTTTTACAGGTGGGTTAAGTCTATTAATATTTAAAGTTATAAATATGAGGTGTGATTTAATCCCTGCCATGCTGGAGGGTTTGTGGGGTTTGGCGCTTTGTGCCTTTTCATGCCTGCTCTCATTTTGGTTATTGTGTTCATCCTCATGTAGGTTCTTGAGGTTGATCATTTAACTCTTTTGTGTGGAATATTTCCTGAAGTATTCTCTGTAGGTTTGGCTTTGTGTTCATATAATCATAGAGCTGGCTTTGGTCATGGAAAGTTTTCCTTTCTCCATCTATTGTATTTTTAATGGGTTTCATTATGACATCCTTTTACATACATAGCATATACTGTGCTCATAGTTACTCCCTATTATCCTCTCTTGTCCCCACTTCTATTCCCACTGGTTCATGTCTCCCAGCAGTCCCTGTATATATTCCACACCTCAGTGAAAAAATCTGATGTTTGTCTGTTTTATTTTGTTTAACATAATAATACTGAGTTCCTTTTATTTTCTTGAAAATGACTTAACTTCATTCTCTATAGCTAAATAAAATTCCATTACATGTACACCAATAACCTTACCCCCTCATCTTTTGGTGGACACCTAGCTGATTCTCTAACTTGACTATTGTGAATAGTGCCACAGAAAACATGGTTGCAAAAATATCTATGCTGCCGGGTGTGGTGGCGCATGCCTTTAATCCCAGCACTCGGGAGGCAGAGGTAGGAGGATCGCCGAGAGTTCGAGGCCACCCTGAGACTACATAGTTAATTCCAGGTCAGCCTGGACCAGAGGTGAGACCCTACCTCGAAAAACCAAAAAAAAAAAAAAAAAAAAAAAAAAAAATCTGTGCTTTGATGACTTAACAGTCCTCCAGGTATATACCCAGGAGTGATATAGCTGAATCATATCAGAGTTCCAGTTTTAGGTTCTTTTTTTTTAGCTTCTACTTATTTGTTATTTTGTCTCAACTGTTCTTTGTTGATCACAAGTTTTAATTCTAATTTTCCTTCTTTTATACTATCATATGTTCTGCTTTTATTTCTCTAGTGGTCATCCCATATATGCAACATATCTTCTTTTCTCATAGCAGTTAAAACTGCTTTTTACTACTTACTATTCAATTCAAAAGTAATTCATTTTAGCTCCATGTACCTCTCACACTTTTTGTGCTTTGTATGTTTTAAGTCCACATATACTTCACTTCCCTTAGGCATTATTGTTGTACACAGTATGTATTTACTTGGCATTCCTATGTATTCCCTTTCAAACTTCCTGTGCTCCCCCCTAACCTTCTAGGGTCATCTCCCTGCTCATGAACTTCTCTATAGGCATGATGCTCCTGGCAGTTAATTTTCATGCTTTTTGGTTGCCTAATATCAGCTCATTTTACCTTCCTTTTTGAGGATATTTCTAGGTACTAATCTCTTGACTGGCAGTGACTTTCTTCTAACACACTGAGGGTATATCTCTTGAGAAGTCCGTCTGCAAGAACATGCAGGTCCCACCTTGTACCTGGCAGCTATATCTTATTCTCTCAGTGCTATATGCACCTCTTCTTTTGTCACTAACTTTCTGCAGTTGTGCATTTGTAGACTTAATGTCATTTCCTTTGTATCCTCTTTCTACAGTTTGTTTAATTGAGGATTTTAATACATAAATATATTATAATTTGATCATAGTCCCATCCTGTTGCTCTGTACTGAGCCCCCTCTTCTATCCAAGTAGTCCTTGTGTTTTTAATGTCTCCATATTTTTCTCCTCTTCTGTCCTTCATGCTAAATTTTTTATAAACTCAATAGTATACAAAGTGTTATGTGTGTAATAACCTCTTCTGTGGGATCATGAAGACAACAAAGTCCTGGAGGAATCCCAAGAGAACACAGGAAACCAGCTTAATGAAATAAGGAGGTCATTACAAGACATGCATAAGGAAATAGAAATACTGAAGAAAAACCAGGCAGAAATGCTAGCTCTGAAGAACAGTCAGTCAAATAAAAACTCTGTGGAAAGTTTCACCAATAGAATGGATGAAGGAGTGAACAGAATATCTAAAATATAAGACCAGCTTGCAGGTTTAATGCAGTCTAACAAAGAGAAAGACAAGCTAATAGGAAGGTATTAATGGGAATTTCAAGATACCCAGGACACTATGAAAAGATCAAATATAAGAATTCAGGGTATAGTAGAAGGAAAAGAATTTCAATCCAGAGACTTAGTAGGCATTTTCAACAAAATTAGAGAAGAAAATTTTCCTAAAATTGGGAAAGAAATGCCAATGCAGATATAGGAAGCTTTTAAAACACCAAACAGACAAAACCTGAAAAGAACCTCTCTTCACCATGTTATAATTAAACTACTAAACATACAAACCAAAGAAAATATATTGAAAGTAGTTAGAGAGAAAAAGCAAGTCACCTGCTGGGTGTGGTAGCACACGCCTTTAATCCCAGATTTGGGAGGCAAAGGTAGGAGGATTGCCATGAGTTCGAGGCCACTCTGAGATTATATAGAGAATTCCAGGTCAGCCTGGGCTAGAGTGAGACCCGTCCTTGAAAAACCAAAAAATGAAAAAAAAAAAAAAAAAAAAAAAAAAAAAAAAAAAAAAGTCACCTACAAAGGCCCATCAGAATAACAGCAGATTACTCAACACAACTTTAAAAGCCAGAAGAGCTTGGAATGATGTATTCCAAGTTCTGAGGATAACAACTGTCAATCAATATCACTTTATCCTGCAAAGCTATCTATCCAAATTGATGGAGAAATAAGGACATTCCACAACAAAAACAGGCTAAAGGAATTTATGGCAACTAAGCCAGCTCCACAGAAAATATTTGAAGGAATCATTCATGCTGAAAAGAAAGCAAAACACACACAGCAGGAAATAGGAACAAATAAACCATACTCAAATAACAGTTAAAACAAGTGAGTAAAGTGAAAACAGGAAGACCTACAAAACAAGAAGAATGGTGAGAATAAATACATATCTTTCAATAATAACTCTTAATATCAATGTCCTCAATGCCCCAACCAAAAGATGCAGGCTTGCAGACTGGATTAAAAAGCAGGATCCTGCCATCTGTTGCCTCCAGGAAACTTACCTCTCAATAAAAGTAGAACTCTTCTTAGGGTGAAAGGATGGAAACTGGTATTTCAAGCAGATGGGCTGAGGAAACAAGCAGGGGTTGCTATCCTAATTTCTGACAGGATAGACTTCAAACCGACATTAGTGAGGAAAGATAAAGATGGTCACTTTATATTGATTAAAGGAACACTCCAACAGGAGGACATTATAATCCTAAACATATATGCTCTTAACATGGGGGCTCCTGTATTCATCAAACAAACACTATTAGACTTAAGGTCAGAGATAACTCCTAACACAATAGTAGTGGGTGACTTCAATACCCCACTCATCATTTGACAGGTCTACCCAGCAAAAAATCAACAGAGAGACATCTGCATTAAATGATGTCATGGAACAAATGGACCTAACAGCTATATACAGAACATTCCATCCAAATGCTGCAGAATATACATTTTTCTCAACAGCACATGGAACATTCTCTAAAATAGACCATATAATAGGACACAAACCAAATCTTAACAAATACAGGAAAATTGAAATAATCCGTTGTACACTATCTGACCACAATGGGATTAAACTGCAAATCAGCAACAAGAAAAACTACAGAGCATACAGAAATTCATGGAGACTAAACAGTACACTATTGAACAATGTATGGGTCATTGAAGAAATTAAAAAGGAAATCAAGAACTTCATAGTTCTTGATGAGATGATCAAGATGAGAGTTCTTGATGATGAGAATACAACATACCAAAATGTTTGGGACACAATGAAGGCAATCCTAAGAGGGAAATTTATAGCTCTAAGTGCCTATATTAAGAAATTAGAGAGTTCACAAGTAAACAATGTAATGCTTCACCTTAAGGCCTTGGAAACAGAAGGACAAGGCAAACCAAAAATCAGTAGATGGGAAGAAATAATAAAGATTCGGGTAGAAATTAATGAAATAGAAACAAACAAACAAAAAAAACAATCAAAAGAATCAATGAAACAAAGAGTTGGTTCTTTGAAAGGATAAACAAGATTGATAAACTCTTAACAAATTTGACCAAAAGAAAGAGAGAAGAGACAAAAATTGATAAAATTAGAGATGAAAAAGGCAACATCACAACAGGTACCAAAGAAATTCAGAAAATCATACAGACATACTTTAAGAATATATATGCCTCTAAGTTTGAAAACCTGAAAGAAATGGATGATTTCCTTAATTCATATGACCTACCAAATTTAAATCAAGATGAGATAAACCATTTAAATAGACCTATAACAAGTACAGAGATCCAAGCAGTTATAAAAAGTCCCCCAACTAAAAAAAGTCCAGGCCCAGGTAGATTCACTGGTGAATTTTACCAGACATTCATGGAAGAACTAACAGCAATGCTTCTCAAACTTTTCCATAAAATAGAAAAGGAAGGAATTCTACCGAAATCCTTCTATAAAGCCAGCATCACCCTGATACCAAAACTGGACAAAGACAGAACAAAAAAAAGAAAATTAAAGACCAATCTCCCTTGTGAACATAGATGCAAAAATTCTCAACAAAATACTGGCAAACAGAATACAAGAATATATCAGAAAGATTATTCACCCCAACCAAGTAGGCTTTATCCCAGAGATGCAGGGATGGTTCAACATACGCAAATCCATAAATGTAATACACCATAGAAATGGTCTGAAGGACAAAAATCATATGGTCATCTCAATAGATGCAGAAAAGTCATTTGACAAAATCCAACATCCCTTCATGGAATAGAAGGAATGTATCTCAACATAATAAAAGCTATTTATGACAAACCTACAGCCAACCTAATACTAAATGGGGAAAAACTTGAAGCTTTTCCACTAAATTCAGGAACAAGACAAGGGTGTCCACTTTCCCCACTTTTATTTAATATAGTACTGGAAGTCTTAGCTATAACAATAAGGCAAGAGACACTCATAAAAGGGACACAAATTGGAAGGGAAGAGATCAAATTGTCATTATTTGTACATGATATGATTCTATACATGAAGGACTCTAAAAACTCTACCAGCAAACTGTTAGAGCTGATAAACACTTTTAGCAATGTAGCAGGATACAAAATAAACACACAGAAATCAGTAGCTTTTCTATATACTAACAACAAACATGCAGAGGATGAAATTGGGGAATCTCTCCCATTCATAATTGCCTCAAAAAAAAAAAAAAAGATGCCTTGGCATAAAATTAACTAAGGAAGTGAAGGATCTTTACAATGAGAACTTTAAAACACTCAAGTGAGAAATTGCAGAAGACACAAGGAAATGGAAAGACATCCCATGTTCTTGGATTGGAAGAATCAATCTTGTGAAAATGCCAACCTTCCAAAAACAATCTACACATTTAATGCAATCCCCATTAAAATCCCAATAGCATTCTTACAGAAATAGAAAAAAACAATCCTAAAATTCATCTGGAAGCACAAAAAAACCTCGAATAACCAAAACAATTTTGGGCAACAAAATCAGGCTGGTGGTATTACCATACCCGATTTTAAGTTATATTACAAAGCCATAGTAACAAAAACAGCATGATACTGGCACAAGGACAGACATGTAGATCAATGGAACACAACAGAAGACCCAAATATTAATCCAGACAGCTGCAGCAACCTGATTTTTGACAAAAATGCCAAAAATATTCATTGGAGAAAAGATAGCCTCTTTGACAAGTGGTGCTGGGAAAACTGGATATCTGTATATAAAAGGATAAAAATAGATCCTTGTCTCTCTCCATGCACAAGAGTCAAGTTCAAGTGGATCAGGGACCTTAATATCAGACCTGAAACTCTGAAACTGCTACAGGAAAAGGTAGGGGAAACCCTTCAACATATTGGCATAGGCAAGGACTTTCTGAATATAAACCCAATTGCTCAGGGAATAAAACCACTAATCAACCACTGGGACCTCATGAAATTACAAAGCTTTTGTACAGCAAAGGACACTGTGAATAGAGCAAAGAGACAACCTACAGAATGGGAGAAAATCTTTGCCAGCTATACATCTGACAGAGGATTAATATCCAGAATATACAAAGAACTTAAAAAACATAACAATAAGAAATCAAACAACCCAATTAAAAAATTGGATATGGAACTAAATAGAGAGTTCTCAGAAGAAAAAATACAGATGGAATATAAACATCTAAAAAAAAGTGTTCTATATCCTTAGCCATCAGGGAAATGCAAATTAAAACTACTTTGAGATTCCATCTCACTCCTGTCAGAACGGCTACCATCAAGAAAACAAATGACAATAAGTGTTGGTGTGGATGCGGAAAAAGAGGAACACTTCTACACTGTTGGTGGGAATGTAATCTGGTCCAGCCATTGTGGAAATCAGTGTAGAGGTTCTTGAGACAGCTAAAAATAGATTTACCATATGATCCAGCTATCACACTCATAGGCATATATCCGAAGGACTGTTCTCACTACCTTAGAGATATTTGCACAACCATATTTATTGCTACTCTTCTCACAATAGCTAGGAAATGGAACCAGTCTAGATGTCCCTCCACAGATGAATGGATAATAAAGATGTGGTACATTTACACAATGGAGTTCTATTCAGTGGTAAAGAAAAATGAAATCATGAAATTTGCAGGGAAATGGATGGATCTGGAAAGGATTATACTAAGTGAGGTAACCCAGGCTCAGAAACATCACATGTTCTTTCTCATATGTGGATCCTAGCTACAAATATATAGACTTGTGTGTGAACTGGAACCAAAAATTGGTGGCAGAAGCCAGTAAGCTGGTAAAAGGCTATAAGGGAGGGAGGAGAGGGAAGGACTTAAGTGGATGGTATTGTACATATGTAAGTAGAAGAACAGCTTACAGGGAGGGGAAAGGCCTAAGTGAGGCCATGGGAGGAGAATGTGTAAAAGAAGGGCAGGGGGAGGGTCAATCAAAATTCAAGATAGTCTGAATAAGACTTATGTAAACCTACTTTTTTGAATAATAGCACAGCCAGAAGCTATAGATTTTTACTAATTTTCAGGGCCCGGGATGGGATACCTTCCAGTGAGTTGTTGGCCAAGGAGGTCCCTGTAGCCTCCAAAACATTAAAGGCTATTGCTAAGGCCCTTGGTTTCCCTTGAGAAAAAGATGCTAAGACCCTATTGCTGAAGACATCTCTTGCCTGAGAGGCAAGGTCACTGAGAAAGCAAGCTGGTGCTGAGCAGAAAACCTTCTCCCTGTAGACCAGACAACTGAAAGCTGGAAAAAGCTGCACTGCATGCAGCCGTATGGGACAGAAATCATCAGTAGTGAAAACAGTGGACACTGGAAAATTCAAGTTTGGCCAGACAGGCCCAATGACCAAAAGGGTGCAATAGTGGTATGTCTGCTCTTGGGAAAACCACCTGTTCCCTAATTGGACAGAAGGTCCTCTCTATGGGAAGGGATACGTGCCTGGTACTGAAAAAACTAATCAAAAGTCTATAGAAGGGGAAGTCATGAGCCTTAGGGGTATAAAGCCTGTTCTTGTCTGGAAAAATGTATATATTATTCCCACCAAGCTGCCCTGAAAGCACTATGCTTAATGTTCATATTCACATATTAATGCTACTCTCACTTCTGGTTAGAGAAGCTTCTCTTTTCAGATGGAGATGACCACTGAGATGACCCAAAAGACAACACAGTGCTGAGAAGAAGGGACAGAGGAGTGTTTAGCACTGAAACATCTCTGTCACACCCTCCAAGGCTCAGGGTCCATTGTGGAAGAGGGGGCAGGAAGAATGTAAGAGCCAAAGGAAGGGTACGACTCTTTACAATGCAATTGTCCAGACAGAAATTGGCCTCAATATCCATGACCTTGCAGTGCCTAGTAATACCTTTGCAAGAACCTCATAATAGGAGAAAAAGATGATGACATCAAATTAAAAGAGAGACTCATGGAAAGAAGAAGGGGATATGATGGAGAATGGAGTTCTGAAGGGGAATGGGGGGGGAGAGAGGGAAATATCATGGTTTATTGTCTGTAAGTATAGAAGTTGTCAATAAAAAATTTTTTTAAAAAATCCAAAGAATCAATGACACAAAGAGTTGGTTCTTGGAAAGGATAAACAAGATTGATAAACCTTAACTGACCAGAAGAAATAAAGAAGAGACAAATTTAATAAAATTAGAGATGAAAAAGGCACCATTACAACAGATAACCAAAGAAATTCAGAAAATCGTAAGGACATACTTTAAGAATATATATCTCTAAGTATGAAAAATCTGAAAGAAATGGATGATTTCCTTGATTCATATGAACTACCAAATTGAAATCAAGATGAGATAAAGCAATTAAATAGACCTATTACAAGTATGGAGATCCAAGCAGTTGTTAAAAAGTACAGGCCCAGATGGATTTACTAGAGAGTATTACCAGACCTTCATGGAAGCACTAACACCACTGATTCACAAACTTTTCCATAAAATAGAAAAGAAGGAAATCTACCAAAGTCCTACGAAGCCAGTGTTACCCTGATACCAAAACCTGACAAAGACAGAACAAAAGAAAATTACAGACCAATCTCCCTCATGAACATCAATGCAAAAATTTTCAACAAAATATTGGCAAACAGAATACAAGAATATATCAGAAAGATTATTCACCCTGACCAAGTAGGCTTTATCCCAAAGATACAGGGATGGTTCAACATATGCAAATCGATAAATGTAATTCACTATATAAATAGTCTGAAGAAAAAAATCACATGATCATCTCAATAGATGCAGAAAAGGCATTTGACAAAATCCAACATCCTTTCATGGTAAAAGTCCTACAGAAACTGGGAAGAGAAGGAACATATCAACATAAGAAATGTTATTTATGACAAACTTACAGCCAACATAATACTAAAAAACATAATACTAGGGAAAAACTGAAGCTTTTTCACTAAATTCAGGAACAAAACAAGGGTGTCCACTGTCCCCACTATTCCTTAATGTAGTACTGGAAGTCTTAGCTATAGCAATAAGGCAAAAGACACTTAAAAAAGGGATACAAATTGGAAAGGAAGAAATCAAATTATTATTTGCAAATGATATGATTCTATACATAAAGGACCCTAAAGACTCTACCAGCAAACTGTTGGAGCTGATAAACACTTTTAGCAATGTAGCAGGATACAAAATAAGCACACAGAAATCAGTAGCTTTCCTATAAACTAACAACACACATGTGGAACATGAAATTAGGGAATCTCTCCCATTCACAATGGCCTCAAAAAAAAAAAAATAAATAAAGTACCTTGTAATAAACCTAACCAAGGAAGTGAAGGATCTCTACAATGAGAACTTTAAAACACTCATGCAAAAAATTGCAGAAGACACAAGGAAATGGAAAGTCGTACCATGTTCTTGGGTTTGAAGACTCAATATTGTGAAAATGTCAATATTATCAAAAATAATCTACACATTTAATGCAATGCCCATTAAAATTCCAATGGCATTCTTCATGGAAATAGAAAAAAATCCTAAAATTCATTTGGAAGCCCAAAAAACCTTGAACACCCAAAACAATTTTGAGTAAAAAAAATAAGGCTGGTGCTATTACCATATCCAATTTTAAACTACATTACAAAGCTGTAGTAACAAAAACAGCATGGTATTGGCACAAAGACAGACACATAGCTAAATGGAACAGAATAGAGGACCCAGATCTTAATCTATAGGCAGCTACAGCCATCTGATTTTTGACAAAACTGCCAAAAATATTCATTGGAGAAAAGTCAGCCTCTTCAACAAGTGGTGCTGGGAAAACTGGATATCTGTATGTAGAAAGATGAAAATAGATTCTTGTCTTTCTCCATGCATAAGAATCAAGTCCAAATGGATCAGGGACCTTAATATCAGACCTGAAACTCTGAAATTGCTAGAGAAAAAGATAGGGGAAACCCTTCAACATACCAGCTAAGGTAATGACTTTCTGAATATTACTTCAATTGCTCAGGAAATAAAACCACTAATCAACTACTGGGATCTCATGAAATTACAAAGCTTTTGTACAGCAAAGGAAACTGTGAATAGAGCAATGAGACAACCTACAGAATGAGAGAAAAATCTTTGCCAGCTATACATCTGACAGAGAATTAATATCAGAATATACAAAGAACTCAAAAAAACAAAACAACAAGAACCCAATTAAAAAATGGGCTATGGAACTAAATAGAGAGTTCTTGTTAGAAGAAATACAGATGGCATATAAATATCTAAAAAGGTGTTCTACATCCTTGGCCATCAGGGAAATGCAAGTTGAAACTACTTTGAGATTCCATCTCACTCCTGTCAGAATGGCTACAATCAAGAAAACAAATGACCATAAATGTTAGTGAGGATGTGGAAAAGGGGGAACCCTTCTACAATGTTTGTGGGAATGTGATCTCAACAGCCATTGTGGAAATCAGCGTGAAGGTTCTTGAGACAGCCAAAAATAGAATTACCATATGATCCAGCTATAGCACTCCTAGGCATATATCCTAATGACTCTTTTCACTACCTTAGAGATACTTGCACAACCATGTTTATTGCTGCTCTATTCACAATAGCTAGGAAATGAAACCAGCCTAGATGTCCCTCAACTGATAAATGGATAATATAGTACATCTACACAATTGAGTTCTATTCAGTGGTAAAGAAAAATGAAATTATGAAATCTGCAGGGAAATGGATGGATCTGGAAAGGATAACACTAAGTGAGGTAACCCAGGCCCATGAAGCCATAAGTCACATGTTCTCTCTTATATGTGGATCCTAGCTACAAATGTTTAGACTTGTGTGTAAGCTGGAACTAAAAAATTGGTAGCAGAGGCCAGTAAGCTGGAAAAAGGCTATAAGGGAGGGAGGAAAAGAAAGAACTTTTGGGTATAGTATTGTATAGATGTAACTAGAAGAACATATTACAGATTACATGGAGTGGAATGGCCTAAGTGAGGCCAGGGGAAGAGATTGATTGAGAGAAGAGTGGGGGAGGATCATTTAAAATTCAAGATATTCTGAATAAGACATATGAAAGCCTAGTTCTTTGGATAATGGCACATCCAGAAGCCATAGATTGCTACTAGAAAATTTTCAGTGCCAGTGATGAGATACCTACCAGTGAGTTGTTGGCCAGGGAGGTCCCTGCTGCCTCCAAAACATTACAGGCTTTTGCCAAGGTCCTTAATTTCCCAGGAGTAACAGATGGTAAGACCCTATTGCTGAGGACTTCACATACCTTGGCAGCAAGGTCACTGAAAATTCAAGCTGATGCTGAGCTGAAAACCTCCTTGTAGACCATCCAACTATAACCTGGAAAAAGGTATACTTCATGCATCCCGATGGGAGTCAGAAGTCATCAGAGATGAAAACAGTGGACACTGGAAGCCTCAATTTTGGCCAGACAGGCCAAATGACTGAACGGGTGCAATAGTGGCATGTCTGCTCTGGGGGAAACTAACTGCTCTCTAATTGGTCTGGAGGCCCGCTCTATGGGAGGCAATACATGTCTGGTACTGAAAACCTAATTAAGAGCCTATGGCAGGGGAGGTCATGTGCCTTAGTGGCATAAAGCCTGCTCCTGTCTGGCTAAATGCATATATTATTCTCACCAAAGTGCCCTGGAAGCACTACACTTAATGTTCGTATTCATATATCAATGCTACTCTCACTTTTGGTTATAGAAGCTTCTTTTTTCAGATGGCAGTGGCATGATAGTGCTGAGAGAAGTGACAGAGGAGTACTCACCACTAAAACATCTCTATCACACCTTCCAAGGCTCAGTGTCTATTGCAAGAGAGGTGGCGGAAAGAATGTAAGAGCCAAAGGAAGGGCACCACTCCTTACAATGCAACTGCCCAGACAGAAATTGGTGTCGATATCCATGACCTTGCAGTGCATAGCAATACCTTCACAAGACCCTCATAATAGGAGAAAAAGACGATGACATCAAAATAAAAGAGAGAATAACACAGAGAGAGAGGAGATATGATATTTGACAAAGGACCTAACAATGTAGACTGGAAAAAAGACAACATCTTCAACAAATGGTGCTGGACAAACTGGATAACCATATGCAGGAAAATGAAACTTGATCCACACATTTCGCCATACACAAAAATCAAGTCCAGATGGATCAAAGACCTCAATATAAGAACAGATATTCTGATACTACTGGAAGAAAAAGTAGGAGGAACTTCCTATAATATAGGAGTGGGAAAAGACTTTCTGAACAAAATCCCAGTAGCTCAGGAAATTAAGCAATCACTTAACCATTGGGACCTCATGAAGCTGAAAAGCTTGTTCACCGACAAACATACAATAAGTAGAGCCAATAGATTGCCCACAGAATGGGCAAAAAATTTTGCTGGATACACATTGGACAGAGGCCTAATTTCTAAAATCTAAAATCTAAAAAGTCAAACAACCCACTCAAAAAATGGTGCAGTCTCTCTCTCCCCCACTCTTTCTCTCTCTGCATGGAAGTAAATAAATAAATAAAAATTTAAAAAAATCTTCTTCTTAGTCTATTCTTTGAACTTCTTTACCAAAATTTATAAAAATAAAATTTCTACCATCTCTGTAACTAAAACTTATTTTTCTTTCTTATGCAAGAATTCAAACTGTTTTACAAATGGTCAAAATTATAGAAAGATTGTGTATCAGGTTTTTTAATTTGGATAAAATTCATACAACAAAATGTACCATTTTAATCATCATAATATGCATAACTCAGAAGTTAGGGGAACTTCCGTATGTAAGCTAGCATCACCGTCTGGCTTCTGGACTTGTCCTGTACACGTTACGCAATCACTCCACTTTGCCTCTGGGCCCTGCAACCTTTCAGCCTGCTTTCTGACATACATACTTAGCGATTCTGAATATATCAGATAAGTGGATCCTGTAGTATGTGTCCTCTGTCATCTTCTCACACTTAGCAGATATTTTTATGACCATCCATAGTATAGCAATGCTAGTTACCTGTTGCTACTTTGTGGTTGTTTAACATTTATTATATGGATATGCCACATTTTGTTTGCCCTTCATCTGTGTATAGAGATGTGTGTTATTTCCACCTTTTGCCTGCTGGGGATAGAGTTTCTATGAACATTTGTGTTCATGTTTTTCATTTGAATACCTCTTTCTCACTCGTCAAGGTGTAAACCTTGGTGATTCTCTGGGTCAATGTAATGAGTCTGGGGTCACTCAGAGATTCACCAGTCCAACACAAATATGATGGTAATAAATAGAAGCATTTATTTCTGGCCAGGACTATACTTTGAGCTGGGAACTCAGGAATGCAGCCCCCAGTTACATCTGGTTGGGGTTTATAAGGACAAATTGCTAAAGTCTATGTGACAACAGTTATGAGCCTAGTTACAAAAACAAAGAGAAAAAATGGTTAGAGGTTATCTCATTAAAGTAGATGGCTTGATATTCTGCCTTGTGGTATCAAGATACCACATCCTGCATACCAAAGGTAACATTTGCAAGGCACTACATCTTGTATGCCATTGGCAGCATTTCTTTATAACAGTTCCTTACCCATCACATTCCCTTATTCCTCTATCCATCACATTCCCCCTTTCAGTTGGCACACCAAGTCAAACCTTTGACTTGCCCATGGGAACTGGCTGGTATTGGGATCTAACGACCATTAATTTTACTGAGGAAATTCTCTGTTGGATAAACTTGATTAGAGCATTTAAAAGGCAGAGGCCTACAATCAATCCTAAAGATAACAGAATCATGGATCTGGAAATGGCAATAATCAGAGTGGTGAGTCAAGGTGACCAAGTAAACAAATTTTTATACAAGCAAGGGGGCAGCTGGTTTACAGAAGCAGGACCTGACAGTTAGCTTGTGTAGTCTATATGATTCAAAACAATTTTTTTGATATGTTGAATTTCTCAAGCTTCTGCCATGTGTAGACTAGTCAGCTTCCAGAGTGACTAGAGCAGGGCTGTAGTCTCCTTGTCACAGGCAGGTGTCCTCTGGCACTTAACCTGGAAGGGATCCTCTGGGTTCCTGGTAATCTGTTAGGTGCTATGATCAACTGAGGACATTATCCCCTTGTGACTCTGATGACTCTATACACCTTGGCTGATGGGTATGGGCCCAATTTCCTGAGGGTACATGGGTCCCCTTGTGTTATAAATTTGAGGGAGCACTATCAATGTCAGGAGAGTCTGGTTTACCTCTATAAATCTGAACAAAGAGACACCCTCAAACAACCAGCACCCCCACGTCAGCAAGCACAAATGGCTAGACCTCTGCATTGCTTTTACATGTCAGGATGGGGTCTGAGATCCGTCCTTAGTGATTTCCTCCTTGAATAAGACATAGCAAGGAGTGATTGGACTAATACAGATCAATAACTATCAGGTAAGCAAAACCAGTGAGGGCAGATTTTGGAATTTTTTAGTTAAAGGCAACAGTGGCTGAATAATCAGGGATAGGCAGAGGCAGAAGTCATGAGTTAATGTTTGAGTTTAGTATTATAAGCCATCATCAGACGGGGAGCCTATCAATCTGAGTCTTTGTTTATATTATAATATTTTGTAATTATATTTTTCTTACTGGGTGATTAAGACCATGCAGGCTGCCAGAATTAACTGTATATTTTGTAGGTTAATAATGGCACTGTAGGAGAGACTTTTAGGGATCTGTGAAGAGTTCTATGACTCTCAGCATTGCCATCTGCTAAGATAAGTCAAGGCCATGCTGACCAAGTGTCCCTTCCTCTTTTGGTGCTGCAGAACAGACACAAAGGAAAAGCTTTATCATTCTGCAGCCTTAGGGCTATGAGCTACACATATACTCATACACACACATTCATTTCAAGGGCACTTTTCATATAGACTCCAGACATATCTCCCCCTCACACATTAATTAATTCATTCAGAACCTATGCATTCCCATTTTAAATTCCTATTCTATTTATAACTCTGGAGATCAAAACCAAACCTCAAAATTACTTTGGGTATAATTTCAGATTTCATATTCAGGATTTTCCAAACCAAAACTTGACTGTTCTCAATTCTAGTTTTTAATTTCCAATTTCCAATTTACCTGGGGTGGTCAGGGTGTCCAGGACACCCAAGGACAAGCCCTTGGAGGTTGAAGGTTCCCTCTGGCAGCATCCCACAACAAAGGATGGCCAATCTAGTTCACAGAACTTCTTCAAGGAGAAGGCATCAAATGTGATGCCTAAGTCAGATGCCTGCTGTTGGAAGAATGAAAAGTTAGTAAGAACACATTGCAATGGGCTAGATGTGCTTTGTCCCATGGTGGAGTTTTCAGATTCTGCAGCTGGTTTCCTAGGAGGATCCAAAAATGTTAAGCACAAAAGGATAAAACACACTAAACAGAAAGACAGACACATGGCCACACAGAACTGAAACAGACGAGGGGTCAGGGGGACATCTCATCATCACCTGGGATTAGGGAAGTAGTACTGCGTCCAGCCTTTCACTGAATCCCCTCTACCTCCGGAGGCTTTACATACCAGATGACTCTCCACCACTTTTTCCTGCCAGGGCTTGGAGAATGTCCCTAGGGCTGAGGAGCATTTCTCAGTGGCCACCCCCTAGGGTCTCCAACCTTCAGTTGGGGTAGAGTCCCCCCCAAAAATCAAGATTCTGTGAGACCAGAATAGGTGAGTCTCAAAAATGCACGCAAACAGAAACAAAACTGGCCTCTGGAGAGCCTCCCTGTAACTCTGTCTAAAGAGGACAGAGATTCTGAAGCCTCTTTGTCATCTTTAGTCACAGAAGACTTGTAGGCATTAAGGTCACAGAAACTTTGCCAGTGCCAAGCCTTACCCACATCCTACTTGGGATGTAGTTACTTTGTTAGCTGCCCCAAGGGGTTTGGCTCCTGGTACTTCACTGGGCGTTTCTTGGGCCTTAAGGCCAGACAGGGGAAAAAATGCAGGAGTGAATCAAGCTGAGTGCCCCTGGCAGACCCTAGATGAGCCCCCAAATGTAATGGATCTGGGGTCACTCAGAGATTCACCAGTCTGGCACAAATATGATATTAATAAATAGAGTTATTTATTTCTGGCCAGGACTACACTTTGAACTGGGAACTCAAGAGTACAGCCCCCAGTTACATCTGGTCAGGGTTTATAAGGACAAATTGCTAAACAAGTCTATGTGACAATGTCATGAGCCTAGTTACAAAAGCAAAGAGGAAAAAAATGGTTAGCTTTTATCTCATTCAAGCAAATGGCCTGGTATTCTGCATATCAAAGGTAACATTTACAAAGTACCACATTTTGCATACCAAGGGTGACATTTGCAAAGCACTACATCCTGTATGCCAATGGTAACATTTACAAGGCACTACATCCTATATGCCATTGGTAACATTTCTTTATAACAGTTCCTTATTCACCACATTCCCTTATTCCCTTACCAATCAGTCATAAGGTATTGCCTTGTTAACTTATTTAAGGCTACAAAACTGTAATGGTGTACAATGTCACATCCCATCAGTGTGTGAGGACTATAGTTTTCCCACCTCCTCTCCAGCACTTCTGTTTTTTTTTTTTTTTCATACTTTTGCCAACCTAGTGGGTATGAAGTGGTGCCTACTTGGTCACATGTGCTCTTTAACCATTTGTATACCTTCTATAATCTCATCCTTGTCAAGTATTTTTTGAATTGTGTTGTTTGGTTCCTTGTTGAGTTTCAAGAGTTCTTTATATATTCTAGAAAATAATGTTTATCATATGTGCCATTTACAGATGTTTTCTCCTATTCTTCAGGTTTTCTATAAGCTCTAGATAGTGTGTATGGCATATAAAAGGTTTTTTTTAACTTTAAAAAATTTTTTTTATTTTTATTTTTTGGAGAGAGACACAGAGAGAGACAGAGAGAGAGAGGGAGAGGAAGACAGAGGTGGGCACGCCAGCAGTGTCTCAGCTGCTGCGAACGAAATCCAGATGTGTGCGCCCCCTTATGGTCAAGTGCGGCATTGCGCCCTTGAGTCACTTTGCATCTGGCTAATCGTGGGACCTGGAGATTGGAACCGCTGGAGATTGGAACCAGTGTTCTTAGGCTTGGGAGGCAGGCGCCTTAACCCCTAAGCCATCTCTCCAGCCTGGTATATAAAAGTTTTAATATTGATGAGGCCTACTTTATTTTTTGTTGTTGCTGCTTGTGCTTTTGGTGTCATATTTAAGAAAACTGCTAAATCCAAGGTCATAAAGATTTCCTTCTAGGTTTTTTTCATAAATGTTATAGCTCTAGCTCTTGTATTTTGGCCGCTGATTCATTTTGAGTTAACTTTTATATATGCTCTGAGATGGGAATCCAGCTTTATTCTCTCACATGTGCATTCCAGGGATTCAACACTAACAGTTGAAAAGGCTACTTTTCCCTACTAATTGTTTTTATCAGAAATCAGTTGGCCATAGATGATCCATTTCTAGACTCTTAGTCTGTCCCATAAACCCATATGCAGAACCATACAGCTAGATCACCATAATCTGCAGTAAGTTTTGAAAATAAGAGGTTGAGTCCTTCCACGTTGTTCTTTTTTTTATATAAATATATAGTTTTTATTTATATTATTCTGATTTTACATTCATAGTATTGGTTCCATTGTCCTCCGCCCCATCCTCCCGCTTTCAAAGGGACCCTCATCAATGGGGAATGTGGGTCATGATTGTGAGGTCAATCAAGAGTTCTGGGGGCTATGCCCCAGTCTCTGTGCATAAAGCCCCAACTTGTGACTCTAACAATCTTTCTGCCCCCTCTTCCACGAGTTTCCCTGAGCCACATTGGGGTCATTTTAGTTCTGCTTCAGTGGTGAGGTTTTGGGAGCCTCTGTGTCTCTGGATATCTGGCTTAGTTGGAGTTGGATGTTCTCTGTGTTTATCTCCTTCAGCCTTTTTCTGGTGTCGTGATCGCCATGAATGCTGTATTCTTGCCCTTCCCCTGCGTTGTTCTATGGTTTCAGCTGGGGCTCTGGTGAGGTATGGTTAGCTGATCCTCCCTTCAGGTTCGTTGTCCACCTGAAAAAAGATAAGCAAATTCTCCAACGGAGAGAGAAGTTAGTACTAAATAGAAGGGAAGACCATATATGTTTTGGAAGGAATTTTATATGCGTTGGCTCTCTTCTAGCCCACATTTGGTGGTATCTTGATCTTGGAGACTGAGCTCATTTTTTGTACGTGGTTTTGATGTATTTCCCAGTTCCAGCGATGAGTTCCATTCCACTGAGTGGATCTATTAGCCAAATCAAGAGCAGCTGGTTACCCACCATTGCTGTTTGCCACTACTGCACTTGTATGAGCATTACGTCAAGTTGTTTCTGCTGGGTATCTTAGACTGCAAGTTGTTTGGACCAATGTCAGACATTTTCCCCCAGTTGCTCGTGTAGCACCCTCTGGTACTAGACTAGCTAACTGTCTGGGGACTGACCTTCTTCCAGATTCTGGCCAGGTCTCTCTGTGTTTGGTCTCACACACGTATGCTGTCTTTGACAGTAGGGTCTTACCATTAACCTTTGGTGGGTCACCAAGTACTCTGACCGAAGTCTTTTTTGGGAAACTTGTAGGTGTTTCAGATCAACAGCTCATTGTGGAAGTTAACCCGGTGCTGCCACGGGGTGTTATAAGTCTGCACCTAGGAAGGTGAGGGAGGAAAAGGATAGATAATATATAAGAGAAAGTGAGTATAGAGAAGAGAGGGAGAGAGAGAGAAGAGAAAGAGAAGCAGAACAAGATTAAAGTTGGCCTTCATAATGTTCTCTCCAGGTTCCTGTGGTTCGGGTGACAGAGAGGAAAAGGCAGAGAGAGAGAATGGGTGTGCCAGCAGCCTCTTGGCTGCTGTGACTGAACTCCAGATGCATGCGACCCCTCATGGGCAAGCACAACATTGTGTCCTTGCATCATTTCGCATCTGCTTGGCAGGCAAGCGCCTTAACCACTAAGCCATCTCTCCAGCCCCATGTTGTTCTTTTGAAGATTGTTATGGCCATCTGCAATCTCTGACAATTTCATATGATTTTTGGATTAGAGTCTAGAACTCCCACACAGAAGACAGTGTTTCATGTCTCTGGAGCTCTCTTCTCCTCCTTAATTTTTTTCTCTTCTATAACTGGATAATTTCCTTTGATATATCTTCAAATTCATTGATTCTCTCTTTTGCATGCTCAGATCTGCTTCTGCCTCCTCTAGTAATTTCTCATGTGGGTTGTATATTTCAACTCCAAAATTTTGGGTTACTTTCTGAAATTCCATCTCTTTATTGAAATTCTGTTTATTAAAGGATTATTCTGATTTCTTCCAGCTTTGAGCACATTCAATACAGTTGATTTAGAACCACTGCCTAGTAAGGTCATGTGAGTCTTTCAAGACAGTTTTTGTTCCTTTCTTTTCTTTTTCCTAGTATAGATCAAACTTTCTTGTTTCTTTTCATACTTCATAGTCTTGTTGAAATTGGGCATTTTAATATTATGATAAGATCACTCTGGAAATCAAGTGTTCCCCTCTCTAAGATTAGCTATTCTTTTCTATAGGTGGTAGTTTTGTTTTATTTTATTTTATTTTTTGTAGTGCTGGGAACTGAACCCAGGGACTCACAAATGTTAGGCAAGCAGCACTTTACCACTGAACTATAGTCCTTTATGGGGTATGTGTATATGTGTCTATGTATGTGCATTTGTGTCCATGTGGTGTTTGAGTGCAGGTGCATGTGTGCCACAGTGTATGTGTGGAGGTCAGAGGAAAACTTTGAGTCTTGGTCCTCACCTCCACCTTTTTTTTTTTTTTTTTTTTTTTTTTTTTTTTTTTGAGATTCTCTCATTGTTTACTGCTTCATTGGTCAGGTTAGCTGGCCCACAAGCTTCCAGGAGTTTCTCCTGTCTCCCCCTCCCTTTGCACCACAAGTGCTATTATAGCATCTGGTTTTGCATGGATTCTGGGGATCCAAACTCAGGTACTTACACTTGCTTGCTAAGCACTTTATCCACTGCCCATCTCCACAGCCCTCCCATCCTTTTTCAAATTTTTATTTTGAGGTGGGGTTTCCCTAACTTACCCAAGCTGGCCTTTCAGGCAGGCCTTGAACTTGCAATCCTCAAGTCTCAGCCTCCTAAAATAATTGAAATTGCAAGCCTGTGCCACCAGGCCCAGCTTGTAATTGTTCACTTACTGATTTTTTATAACTATTTGGTATAGATTGTGATGGTCCTTGTTGATCTCTTAAGCCTATACATCTTTAGTTAACAGTCACCTACTTGTTTAATAGAGATTTCCTCAAATATCTAGAGCCAAAGGATTAAAAATAGGAAGAAGCCAGGCGTGGTGGTGCACATCTTTAATCCCAGCACTTGGGAGGCAGAGGTAGGAGGATCGCCATGAGTTCAAGAGCAGCCTGAGATTACATTGTGAATTCTAGGTCAGCTTGGACCAGAGTGAGACCCTACCTCAAAAAGGCAAAAAAAAAAAAAAAAAAAAAAAAAAAAAGAAAAGAAAATATACATACTCCATCCTTACAGGTGTGTTGGGAGCACTCCTCCAATGCTTGGCCAGGCTGAACCTTTCTTGTTAGACTCTAGATTGCATATCATTTACTTCAACTGTAAATATTGGTCTGAGGCTGTAGCTTGGATCCATTTGGTTTTCATTGTTGGTTCTGCTCAGACTAAGCGAGTTCTAACAGATTGTACCAATTTTCTAAGAAATCTAGAAATCAAAACTAACACAAGTCTGGGATTTGTGTAAGGCTCTGTGATTAGAAGCATCCCACTGTAGACCAAGAGCTGTGGTTATTAGGATAGCACAGCACTGGGCATGGGGCAGGGAAAGGCACCATCCTGACCTAGAGTGTGATCCTCTCACGCTGTTGACTCTTGACTATTTTCTAGAGCTCCAGCTGAATGCTTTCCAAGATTTTCAGGATTTCTTAGGAGGGATGTCCCTAAGATCCTAACTCCACCATTTTCACTTGGCTCTTTTATTGACAGTTAAATTAGTTACTTTTTTGTTGCTGTGAACAAATACCTGACCAGAAACAGCTTAAGCAAGGAAAGGATATGTTGGCTTACAGTTCCAGGAGTATACAGCCTATCATGGAGAAGACTGCCAGGCCAGCTCATTACATTTCACCCAGAAGCAGAAAGCAAATGGCTAACAGGAAGCTGAGCTATAAAACCTCAAGGACCACCCAAAATAGCTCACTTCCTAAAGGTTCTACAAGAATCCCAAATAGCACCACTAGCTGGGGACCAGCTATTCAAACCCATGAGCCTATGGAGGGCCACTTCACATTCAAACCACAACAGAATTTTAATTCTGGTTTCAGATGACTTTTAGAAATTTATTATCAAATTCAATAGGGATACTTAGAAAAGGGACAAGAATGAGTGACTATTACATGCATGAAGAGACAGGGAGACAAGTGCAAGTCTTTGCCCAAGACAGAACTCCTGGGACACGGGGTAAACCATCCTTTGATGCTGGTATGAGAAGGTGAAAATCAATTTTACAGAAGGCAGCTTCCCATTTAATGAAGAAGTTATACATCAACTAAAATAAGCCTCTGGGAGCTGGGAGATGGCTCTGCAGTTAAGGAGCTTGCCTACAAAGCCTAGTGACCCAGGTTTGATTCCCCTGTACCCACTTAAAAAGCCAGATTCTCAAAGTGGAGCATGTATCTGCAGTTTGTTTGCAGTGGCTAGAGGCCTAGTATGCCCATTTTTCCTCTCTCTCTCTCTCTCTTTCTCTCTGCTTGCAAATAAATAACTTTTTTTAAAAAAATCAGAGACTTTGAGGCCAAGTATATTTTAATCACTTGAGGAGCAGACAAGGCCTACTGTCCTGTCAAACTATAGTAGCATCAGAGCATGAAGGCCGAAAGTCACAACAGGAAAAGACAGAAGATGGGATGGCCACACTCAGGTATTCTGGCTGAGTACTGGAGCCAGATAGAAAAAGCCAGAGGCAGAGACATCCCCAACTCCAGGCACAAGGAGATTCCTATATGTCTTTATACATTTATCCTAGTCTTTAATAACCTAATGAAATAGTCTCAAATAAAAGGAGGTGTTTATGTGGAAAAATATTTCCACATATGAAAAATCAGAAGCAACCAAAATATACAGTGATAATAGTTACCTTCATCAAAAGAAACCCCTCAGATTCAAGCCACGTAGTGATGGTTATGGCATCCAGAACATCAGTGTCTGACACTCTCCCTCTGCCTCTCCAGGAAGCTACACTGCACCAGGAACTACATCCACCTCAACCTGTTCCTCTCCTTCATGCTGAGAGCCATCTCAGTGCTGGTGAAAGACAGTGTGCTGTATTCCAACTCGGGCACACTGCGTTGCCCTGACCAGCCAGCCTCCTGGGTAAGGCTGTCCCCAAGGAAAGATTCAGGGATGGGGTGTGGAACACCCACCAACTTCCTTCCTGTATGACAAGGGGCAGTGCTTACATGCAGTCCTGGTCAGGCCTGAGTAATGGACAGAGGCTGAGTGGGAGCAAGTCTGAGTCAGCAATTGAGACCAGGGTGGTTACAAGGAGGGTGAGTAACATCAAGCCACTGCCAGGAGCTGAGAAATTAAAGGTTCCTGAGCCCAGACCCTGGCAGACCCACAGTGAGATGAAGGCAACACATAAATCTAGATATAGATAAGCAAATGGTATATGTCCTAGTTACCCAGATACTGAGCGTAATCCTCCCACCAACTTTGCTGAAGGAAATCAATGGACACAGTAAATAAAATGTCATGCAATGCCCTTAGAGAGTCCAGCTGCATGTTTGCATGCACTTGGTCCAAGTCTGACAGGACAACAGTCTCAGGGAATAGTTTCTGCAGATCAGTAGGGGCTTCCCTTGGCTCTGTTTGAAAGGTTGGTAGTGGTGATTTACTACCAACAAAATCAGCTTGATTAGACAGGTGTTTGCTTAGTGGTTCCTACATGTGAAGCTTTCTTGCTAAAGCATAACATTCCATGTGTGGGATTCTAGTGTGTCTCTCTTGATCTGAGTGAAATTACAGCCTCAGGGTTGACAACAGTGGGACCTAAGGAGCCAAGATGCTGAACTAGCTCCCATGCTTTTGGCAAGCAGATTTATCCACTGACATCATTTTTTTGGCCTGAACAGATTTGAAGTAGTTTAGTTTTAATACAGAAGAATAGCAACACAGCATGCCAGTTGTGTATAGCTATCACTGTCCCCTGCAGATAAGAACTTCCCAGGACTTATGCTGCTGGAGTAGGTTGTAAGGTCTGTCATAATAGCAAAGTCAAAAACAAGATCCCTCATCTGGAAAATCTAGCCTCCAGGTAGACAATGGAGTTCCTAGAACTGCTATTCTGAGACCAGGGTCTCTATGTGCAATACAGCATGACACCAAGGGACAGTTGGCAGATCTCTCTGCAGTGGTCTCAGAGCTGCCTTACAAAGCTTTCTTTCCTTAGCTTTTAAGAAACTGTTCCTCAGACCACCATACCCAAGTCTTTCTGGAGCAACTAGCCCTCAGCTGTCTTACTACTAAGACCTTAAGACCTGAACGCCTCATGTGGAGGGACAGAGGAGGGATAGCCAGCACTCTAAAACAGCACGGGGTACAGCAGTGCCTCACCATAACCATCTCCCATGCAGGATACCTCCACCTCCCTTGATGCTTGCTGAGTTTCTTCTGTCATTGGGCTATTTCCTTGCCCTGTTAGTAAATGCCTTTTTACCTTTGAATCAGCAGTTACCATGCATCTCAAAGGAGGATTCTGTGCTGAGGAAATCCTGTAGTTTTCCCAAGGCATGAGGATCTAGCCCCAGGCCCACCTTCTTGCTCAGTCAGTCTCTAGTCCACCCAGGCAAGTGCCAAGGAGGTGAAAGTTGAGAAGAATGATAGTCTGGCCTATTCCTGAAGCTGCACTCTAGGAAGCAGAATCCAGCTGGGCCCTTGTACCATATGTTCCTTTAATCCTGACCAAGATGAGTATAGAAAGAGGAAAGGAGAGCTAATAGGAAGCCAGAGGGGAAAGAGTATGACACAATGGGGAGATTAGAAGGGAGAAGAAAGAAGCGACTATATAAAAAGGCTGAAGTCTGAAGGCCAGGAAGATAGCTCAGCTTTGCAAGCATCAATCTCAGAACCCACATAAAAAGCCAAGCATGATGATACATGCTTATAATCTCAGCACTGAGACTCTATCTAAAAAAGATGGTTGGTGCCTGATGAATGACACTCGAGGTTGTCTTCTGACCTCTATATACATGCACATATATGTGCATGTGCACCCACCCACCCACACACATGCACACACATAAGAATGACAAAGTTCTTTTTTGTGTTTTTAAAAATTATTTAAAATTTTTTATTATTGACAACTTCCATAATTATAATTATAGACGATAAGCCATGATAATATTCCCTCCCCCACTCACTTTCTCCTTCATTACTCCACTCTCCATCATCATAACCCCTCCTTCTCTCAATCAGTCTCTTATTTTGATGTCATCATCTTTTCCTCCTATTATACTGGGAAGAATGGCAAAGTTCTGAGTAAATTAGCAAAATATACTCAGATCTTAACAGAGGAACAAGGAATATTTTTAGCTTCCAGTGCCATTCTTTGAATATTTTGTTCAGTGCTACATTTCACCAAATGATTGTTATTTCCCAAGCAGCACTGGAAAGCTCCCTAAGCCGGGAATAGGATCACTTTCTTCAGGCAGCAGGAGGTACATGGCATGAAGAGATCTCTCTTGTCTAGGGGGGGGCTGATCAGGCTCTTCCATGTAAGCTTCATGGATTCCTCTGGACCCCAGGTAGTCCACATCAGCAGGGCAGTTCACTGTTATTAGAAGCCAGAGCAGATTCCTAGTCGGGGCTACAGATTCTCAGCAGCCTCAGCCCAGACTTACTCAGCCTGATTTGTATGATCAGAATTGTCTTCTAGCTTTTTTGCATTACATTCCTGTTTGGGTTTCAGGCTTTCTGTCTTGATAAAGAGATATTTATCTTCAGTTTTGCTCATTTATGTATTTAACTCATCTGTAATTTTCTCATTTTGAATTTTAAGGAGGGAGCCCTTATCAAAAACTGAAAGAAGAGCTATAATGATAGTCTATCACTTAAGGTACTTTCCTGGGAAGCCTAAGGACCCAGATTCTATCCTCCACTACCTACGTAAACCAGATGTACAAGTGGTATATGTGTCTGGAGTTCGTTTGCAGTGGCTGGAGGCCCTGCCATGCCTATTCTTTTGCTCTCAATCTGCCTCTCTCTCTCTCATTCATAAATAAATACAATTTTTAAAAAAACTGAAAGAAGCTGGGTATGGTAGTGCATGCCTTTAATCCCAGTACTTAGGAGTCAGAGGTAGCATTGCTGAGAGTTCCAGGACCACCTGAGACTACATAGTGAATTCCAGGTCAGCCTAGGCTAGAGCAAGACTCTACCTCGAAAAACCTAAAAAAAAGAAAAGAAAAGAAAAGAAAAAAAGAAAACTTTATGTATTTCACACATTATTCCAATGAATGATAACAAATCACAAATTTTACAGTCATCACTCTTCCTGTTTTCATGGTTGGGTTGTTGTGGTACTTAGAGTCAGGCTCTATTCCCAATACCCAGGTCAGAACTTGCTGAAGGGCAGTAGGAAGTGGCTGGTGTTGGGCTATTCCTAGAAACAGGGTTTTCTACACCTTGCTCTACATGGGAGAAAAAGTAGGCAGAGCAATTTAAGGTCATAGCATGCTGGTATGACTGGGACAAGTGCCAGGCTCCACAGGCACTTTCAACTCCATTTTCATTTTTGTATCTGTACAGCTATATATCCACATATATAGATCACATGTTGATATGTACATGTAATGTGGAGATATTTATATGTAGGGATAGGTCTTTGTGGGATGGTTCTACTTATGCACACAACGAGTGCTTATTACTAAACACATGTGTATACTAAACACATTTTTGTATACTTATGGAAAACACAGTGATCCTTCTAGCTGGTGGTCAGGGCCACGAGGAGCTTCACCCCAATCAATTTTGAGAAATTAATTAAAGATGAAAAATGAGAAAAGAAAGAGAAATTGAACAAATGAATTGTTTTCCTCAGGCATTTTGAAATGACATATTAACTTAGAAAGTTGTCAAAAATTAAAAGAAAGTCTAGGAACCTAGCTTTGGCATATTTTTTTTTCTCTTCCCAAACTTCTTTTTACTTAAGTGCTATTGAGGGACAATGGCTGCAGTTTATCAGTCTTTTTCCCATGAGTATCCTTCCTTCAGATGTGAAGACTGATGTGTACTGGACAGAGTCTGTCTCCCCTCACCCCAGCATCAGGTCACTGAAAGCTTCCAGGTGTCCTGGCCTGTCCCCATGCAGGTTCCTTTTGCACATATGGCATCCCATCTGACTTTTAGTCAGCAAGTGCCCTCTTCCTATCCTGGGGGCGGGGGTTGGGAGAGTCTGAGTGGACCGTGGGAGAAGGACATAGAGAGGACATGTCAAAGATCCAAGGATGATGGGAGTAGGAAGGTATAATGAGTGAAAAGAGGTGTGTCATAGCTTGGTATCTAAGAAGACAGCTAGCAGCTATTCTCAAGAGGGCATTTCTATTCCCCTTTCTGCCAGCATTCATCTTTGGGAGTCTCAGGCTGCCTGAAGATGGCCCCTGCCATTGTGTATACAAAGGGCTCCACCTCAACATAACACATTCTTGGCCTCTGCTGGGCCAGTGTATTAACAGCCCTCCAAGTTGGCACTGTGACTGTGCATTACTCCTTATCTAAACACAGAGCAGCTCCGCCTGCCATAACTATTCTTATAAGGGGCACGCTCTCTTGCTGTCTCTGGTTCCAGGTTGGCTGCAAGCTCAGTCTGGTATTTTTCCAGTACTGCATCATGGCGAACTTTTACTGGCTCCTGGTGGAGGGACTCTACCTGCACACCCTCCTGGTGGCCATCTTCCCCCCCAGCAGATGCTTCCTGGCCTACCTTCTCATCGGATGGGGTAAGAGCTCTCACACCACATCCTAACTCCCATCTTTCCCGGATGGGAGGTGTGCAGACTTTTTGGGAACACTGATGCCCCAGAAATGCACCTCAGTAGACTGGGTTTTCCTATAGGCAACACCTGAATGTTTCTGGAAACCTGAGATCTAGTCTAAAATGCTGGAGACTCCATTCCTGGCCCTCATTCCTACTCCCTTTACCGCAGATCAAATTAGCTGCTAACAAGTAGCAAAGTGCTTATTCATCTTCTTCTTCCTGCCAGCCCACTGCAACCATGGGAGATCAAGAAGGAGAGGGCAGAGGAGTGGGCTGATGGCATGCCCACTCACTGGTAGGAACCCATCCCTGCCTAGAGCAAGAAGGGCAGGTGGAATTGAGCTGTAACCCTGTGAGCAAGAGCGATAGTGGTTGGCTTTATATCCTGTGTAGGAACTTGGTTGTGCATAGTTCTCACCAGGCCTAGTGCTTTCACCTTCCTCTGGGTTGTCCCCAGTTTTTATGGTGTTTGAAGTATACATCTGCTAAGCTTCCTGAGCTGCTGTGAACCCCTCATCCACTCACACCCAAGCAAGATCTTATTTTCTCACCTTTCTTCCTCTAGCACTTCTCTTTCCAAATATCTTAAGCTGAATGTCTTTAAAACAGATGTAAATAAACATCTGCCATCTTCAAAAAAGGGGGGAGCAAATGGCCGTCATCATACCACTAGGAGAGGCATTACAGAGATGATGACCTCTGACATTGGCCTCCCTATTTTCAATAGACAGGTTTCCGCCCTGGCCAGATTCTCAGCTTTCTAATACGTTTGTCTTTACTGCCTATTATGTGTAAGTGTCAATGTTTATGTATTTATGAAGACATTAAGCAAGTGCTTCCATGTGGTCCTTTGGTTGGGTACTTATCTCTAACAGTTCTGGCTCCTGAGCCCAGACTTGTTTGGGTGTTACTCCTTATTGATGAACACAGGCTGGTCTGATGGGTGTTTCTCCACAGGCATCCCCAGCATCTGCATAGGTGCATGGACAACAGCCCGCCTCTCTTTAGAAGATACAGGGTGAGTACCACATATACATCCCAGCCTGTGAAATTAGGCCTGATTCTGCAAGTTCTTGTGAAAAGTTAGCTCTCAGCTGCATGGTCCTGCACAAGTGTTGAGTGACTAGAAGCTTATACTTGTTAGGGACAGCTGAGACATGCCTAAATAACATGTAGCAACCCATGAATGGAAGACCTGAATATTCCAAGGCTGGACTCACTGGGGAATGCAGTATTTGGAGGAAGTTTTGTGTGAGAGATAGGAATCAAGCCAGGCCTGTGGTTAGCTAATTGGGGCAAACCAATCAGAGATGGGTTATATTTTATATGACTCCTCAGATTCCACTAAAAAAGTGAAGCATGGGGCAAATGTGTTTGCTGTAGCAAAGTATTGAGGTCAGGCTGTGTGGCCAGCTGGGTGACTTCTGTGAGCAGCTCTTCTCTCTTGAGAACTTCAGCTGAGCAACAGTGATACCACAAAGAACCAGACCCTAGCTCCAAATATGTACTTGGGTATCTCCAGCCTGAATGTGCCTCATAAAGGACTCCAGCATATCACTTGTCCATTGCACAATGTACTACTCCATGAATAGATGGGCAAAAGCGGTCCATCTCTTTAGTTTTTGACTTTGCACAGTCACAACTAGGGGAACTGTGTTGGCAGTTCCTCCTTCTCAGCTGGGTTTGCTGGCCTAGTCACATACAGGTCAGTAGGGCTAGCAGCTGAAGTGTGTCTGCTGAAAGGCTCCCCCTGTCCCATGGGTTCTCAGCTGAATGAATACAAATTTGAGTCCTCAGGCCAATCGAACACCCTACTTCATATTACCAAACCAGCTGGGTTCCAGGGATGTGGTGTCTTCCCTGGCTGAGAGCATCCAGTGTGGGCTGTGAATACTGAGGGTAACATGGAAGTCATGCCCAAACATAGCCCTGCTGGAGACAACCCTCATACCTGAAATCAAGAACTATCTCTAGCAGAATCCACCTCATTCACTCCAAAGGCATTCTTTATTGATTTATTTGCAAGCAGAGAAAGAAAGAGAGGGATAGAGACAGAGAGAATAGGCATGCCAGGGCCTCTTGCAAATGAACTCCAGATGTATGCACTTTGTGTATCTGGCTTTACATGGGTACTAAGGAATCAAATCCAGGCCATCAGGCTGTTTGAGCAAGTGCCTTACTGGTGCGCCATCTCTCCAGCCCACCAAAGCATTATATTTTAATTTCTCATTTAAAATACATACATAAAACATTAGGGAGAATGCTTCTTCAGGGGCTAGAGAAGATGGCTTAGTGGTTAAGGCATTTGCCTGCTAAGCCAAAGGACCCTCGTTCAAGTACCCGGACCCACATAAGCCAGATGTACAAGGAGGCACATGCAATTGGAGTTTGTTTGCAGTGGCTGGAGGCCTTGGCATGCCCATTTTTTCTCCCTTTCTGTCTCTCTCTCTCTCTACCTCTTTCTCTCTCTCAAATAAATAAATAAAATATCTTTTTAAAAAATGCTTCTGGGCTGGAGAGATGGCTTAGCGATTAAGGCGCATTCCTGAAAAGCCTATGGACCCAGCTTTGATTCTCCAGTCCCACGTAATCCAGATGCAAATGGTGGTGCATGCATCTGGAGATCGTTTGCAGTGGCTAGAGGCCCTGTTGCACCCATTCTCTCCCCCCCCTCTCTTACACACTCTCTCTCTATCTCTCTCCCTCACTTTCCCCTCTCTCTGTGTGTATATTTAATAATAAATAAATAAAAATAAATCTTTTAAAAAATGGTTCTGCAAGCTCCATGTGAGAGGTCAGCTCTCAATTGAACATTTCTGCACCTGGTTTGTGGATGGAGTCAGTTGACATGTGTTTCATCTCTCTGACAGTTGCTGGGACACAAACGACCACAGCATCCCTTGGTGGGTCATTCGGATGCCCATTCTAGTTTCTATTATAGTAAGTAGCTGCCTGTGAAGAAGCCCTACTCTGCTCTATTGTTGCATACTCACCAAGCATGGCCACCATCATGTGAAGAGGATCTACTCTACCCCACTGTTATATACCTACCAAGCATGGCAGCCATTTGGCCTTTCTTTCTTTCTTTCTTTCTTTCTTTCTTTCTTTCTTTCTTTCTTTCTTTCTTTCTTTCTTTCTTTCTTTCTTTCTTGAGAGAGACACACAGAGAGAGAGGGAGAGGAAGACAGATAGAGATGGGCGCGCCAGCAGCCTCTTAGCTGCTGTGAATGAAATCCAGATGTTTGCTCCTCCTTGTGGTCAAGTGTGGCATTGCACCCTTGCGTCACTTTGCATCTGGCTAAACATGGGACCTGGAGATTGGAACCACTGGAGATTGGAACCAGCGTTCTTCGGCTTAGGAGGCAGGTGCCTTAACCGCTAAGCCATCTCTCCAGCCCCCATTTGGCCTTTCTGCAGAAGGGTCTGTTGTTGCCTTCAAGGCAGATCCTAGGGAAGGAGGGGGCTTGAAGGGTGATCAGTGGGATTCTGTGCTCAGAGGGTATGATATTTGTACATTTCACACTCCCAACTGCTCTAGCCATCATAGCCTTGTGCAGTGGTAGGCAATCTAGAGACGAGGTGTACTCTGGTGTGGCAGGCAGACTCAGTGCTTAGGGTTGGTAGTGACTGAACCCTGCAAATAGAGAAGAGGGAGATGAGCTCACAGATACCCCACAAGTCTACCCCTGCAGTAAATCAGGCAGTCCTGTGTTGTCTCTGTGCAGATCAACTTTGTCCTCTTCGTGAGCATTATCAGGATATTACTGCAGAAGCTCACATCCCCAGATGTCGGTGGCAATGACCAGTCCCAGTACAAGTGAGTATCTGCTTGTCTAGTGTGGGCAATGAACACAGCCTGGTGCATGGAGAACAAAGACCAGAAGTGCCTAGGTGCAGAAGCTCCTCAAGGAATCCCAGTAGCCGCTACAGGCTTGGCTGATGCTGATGTCCAATTACCACCAGCCTGAAACTCAGAGGGTCCAAGCAAGCTCCACTGATATGATGATGCTAACGTTAAGAATTTTGGTGTTTGACAGAGTGCAAGAACCACTATAGTGATGGTGCTACTTGGGTATGTAGCTTTGCTCCAGTATCACAGCCTGCCCTCCCACTTTGGCTACACATTGTTCTTCATGTTAATTCTGAATTCCCCACCAAACTCTCAAGCTGGGCCACACATCATTGCTGGAACCTTGTGCCTAGCCCTGTCCTAATAACAATTCAACAAACTGACCATGTGTCAAATGTGCCAAGTGAGAGGGACACAGGGCAGAGGTCAGAAATGATGATCCAGAGAATCCATCAACTTACAAGAGTCTATAACCTTCTACGAAAGAAACATAAGACCCCAACTCAGGTGTAAAACACAGTCTTAGTGTTGACGTGTTTAGTGCAACTCAGAAGCCTGGACTCAAATAGGGCTGTGCCAGCTAACAACTTTATCACCCGGACAGGTCACCAGCTCACAGCCAGGTAGGAGCTACTGCCTGGCCTCCTGGCTCCTGTCCCTCAAAAAACGTAGGGTGTTTATATGTATGTGCTAATCTAGCATCAGCTTCAAGCAGGAAGGGGCCTGAATTATGGCTGAGTCTTGTTGGCAGAGAAAAAAGTCATCATGCCCCATCCTCTGACTACTCCCTGTAAAATAGAATTGGTATTTGCCCTTTAGGTCTGAGGACCAATTGAGTTAGTACTTGAAAGACATCCAGTGCCTGGCATAGAAGAAGCCTAAAAGGGTTTGGTGGACATTTAAGTCTTACATGTACTTGTGCATAAAATTCAAAATGTCTTTGTGGCCCACACTGCAGAAGAGACCTGTCAGGCTGAAGGTAACAAAGTGTGAGCTGCACACATGCTGTCTCGCAGGAAATGCTGGCAGCTAGTGTCTCCTACCTGCCACCTTAGGAAGCAGGGGGAAGTCATTCTTGGTTGCCTTTGAATTGAATTTGGGTTTTCTGCAAATCTTGTTTAGTGTCTGTACTGCCTTTCTCCCTGGGTTCCTGGGGAGTGTTCATTAAGAAGGTCTTGAAGTGGATGCTTTCATTTTGGAAACAACATTATGTGGGGTAATGTTGTCTGCTTTTCCAGGGTGATGAGAAGGGCAGTGTGTTCTGCTTTGCCCCTGTGTCATAGCAAAGGGCTAGAGGCCTGTCTTACCTATAGCTCTTCGCTAGGGACAGAGGGGTGGGCAATGCTGACAGTAGGACCTGACAGGTTCTCTATAACCTCAGCTAAAGGCACAGTGCCCAGTAGCTTGGCAAAGTCCACCTGCTCCCAGGCAAGGTGCTGATGCTAAAGGATCTAGGCTCAGAGCATTGAGAGTGCACATTCACTGGGCATCAGAAGAGCAACAGCCAGTAAGGCCATGCCTACTGCAGGAAAGACCAGGCTTCTCTGCATGTTTCCTGTATACTGGAGGGGAAATCTTCCCTTTTGTGAACCCCAAAGGACATGGTATGCTGGGCATGACAAGATATTGAGGAAGACACACATGGCTAGAACTTGTACCCCTTGCTGAGTGGGGACTTGAGGCCTCAAAAATACATTAGTGAAGCTGGTGTTTTCTTAAGTGTTGGGCAGTCAAGAAAGGAGCAGGTATGACACAAACCAGGAGGAATCTCTTTCCCCAGCTGTGTCCAGTGATTGGGGCTGTCTTAAGGCTGAGTGATGTTTACTCAGCAGCTAGCAGAATGCTCTCACATAGTTGTCTGATCTCCAGGTGGCCCCTCAGGTGACCCCCTCACTCCTGAGTAGCTGGAGTCATCTGGGATGTTAAGCTAGATGCTGGTCCCACCTGAGGGGCTGGTAGTATGGGATGGTGACTAAGGTTCATGGGTGTTGGTATCACCCAGTGATTCCAGTGAGTGTCTGTAGAGCCATAGGCTGATAGCCATGGTTCTGAAAGTGGGTTCCCAGACATCACACTAGGAACTAGGTAGAAATGCAGATTCTCGGGTTGTAGCACAGCTATTCTAGAATTCTGGTAGGATCTGGAATCAGCATTATCACAAGGCCTCCAGATAATTCCAACTCAGTAGAAATGAGGGAAGCTTTGGCTAAGATAACTCAGGTGGAGGGTAGGGGAACTGAGGAGTCGGGACAGGATTGTGAAGTACTAAAGTAAAAGCAGGCAGAATGAGCACAGATGTGCAGTTTTCAGCAGTGCTGTAATGAGCAGAAAACACCTGTTTGATCCAGGAAGTTTCTTGCTCCTTGACAGATCCAAAGTTCATCAAGCAGTACATTTGCCAATTCTAAAGGATCCATGGTACCTAGATCACCAACGGAGGCTCTGTGTTCTGTAGGGTCACCTTGTGCTACCTCCATCTCAGTGCTGGGCATGGAACCCAGAGCCCTGCACATTGTAGGCCTGCTTTGCCACTGAGCTACCACTGAGCCCCGCTTTTTAATCTGACATCAGAATTTTTCTGTTAGAAGCTGATATACCTACTTATTGGACTGGTGACAAAAGACAGTAAGTCCCATGAACACCATGAGTAGTTGGCGGAGCCCACAAAACATCCTATAAGAGCTTTTCCCTCATGATCAAAGTCACATGATCACATTTACAAAATCTGTACAGTACAAAGGGGAGAGTTTGCTGGGCCCAAGAAGAATAAATGCCTGTGTGTGTCTCATGCCCATAACTTCCTCAGCCTCTGAAATCTCCAGTGGCTGCATGTATGGGATACCACCCACCATGTTCCTCTCCTTCTGCCAGGAGGCTTGCCAAGTCCACGCTGCTGCTAATCCCATTGTTTGGTGTCCACTACATGGTGTTTGCTGCCTTCCCCATCGGCATCTCCTCCACATACCAGATCCTGTTTGAGCTATGTGTCGGCTCCTTTCAGGTAGGTATGGGGCACTTGCAGGTACTGCAAGCTGTGAGCAGCTCTGACACCCTGTCTCCTTATAGGGTCTGGTCGTGGCGGTGCTGTACTGCTTCCTGAACAGTGAGGTAAGCCCTTTGTTATCAGGAACTAAGCAAATTTTAGGCCAAGAAGCCCCCCTGGGATCAGTCTCAATGCCAGCTTCTGCCTCACTGGACCCCACACAATCAAGGCCAAACCCTCTTCCCCAGAAGCCCCATCCTGGAGTGGCTTCTATTCTTCCAGACCTCCTCCCTCCACACAGTGTCCCCTTTATGGTGAGCCTCTTAGTCCTCAAGGCTGTAAGTCCAGGAACCGAGGGCCTTGGTAGGAAGGGCTGGGCCTCATCAGGAGATGCATCATTTTGTCTCAAAGTAAAGTGAGAGCCCAGTTTTCCTTAAATGATATGACCTATCTCTCCTGCAGCACTCAATCCACAGATTCTGCTCACCCCAGGGTATTGCTGTCCTGTGTATCCGCTGCCTAGTAACCAACCTCCTCTAGTCAGGAAGGAAGGCTTTTTCAGAGCTGACCTTGATGTTTCTTTCCAACACCTTCTTCAATTAGAATTCTCAGAGGGGAAAGAAGTTTGTGGGGCAAGGGTCTGTGCCTAGGGTGGGGTTCACCCCATGCTCTGCTCATCTTCTCTGCAGCCTTCCCCACAATTCCTAGTCCTATTCTACAGCAGTGTAGCCTGTACTTACCCTCCATAAACTGTGTCCATCTTCTAGGACTCACTCTGTTTTATTCTTTGCCTTTCTCTCCTCACATACCTAGCACCCTCGTGAGGGCAAAACTTCCTGCCTAGGACCTAGTAGCAAGGGGGGCCAAAACACTAGTCCTGCAACTGTTGGCAGACCTCTCCTGAGAATGCACCAGCACTCACTGTGTGTGGCAGCTAAACCCACTCACGCATTTCTGCACAGGGTACATTAGTCCCCAAATTGCTGAATTGTCTCTGCAGAGTGCACTTGAGTTCCCACATTCCACACTGACTATTCACTGATACCCTCCCCTCAGGTGCAGTGTGAGCTGAAAAGAAGGTGGCGTGGCCTGTGCTTGACCCAGCCTGGGAGCCGGGACTACAGGCTGCACAGCTGGTCCATGTCCCGGAATGGCTCAGAAAGCGCCTTGCAGATACACCGTGGTTCCCGTGCCCAGTCCTTCTTGCAGACAGAGACTTCTGTCATCTAGCTATGTCCCTCATGCAGAACAGAGTGACTATGCTGCAGGGTTTGGCACATGGGTTTAGATTTGTTGGCTTCCTGTTGCCCCAGTGTTGGGTTCCCTATTGGGTCAGCACTGGTCCTTACTCTGATTCCACAGTGTGTAACTTGACTGAAACATTAATTATTATCGTTGAAATCCAGATTTAAAGACCATCTTATATATAATGTGAGTCAGCCATGTAGGCAGGTCCTCTTTTCTTTTCTTTTCTTTTCTTTTCTTTTCTTTTCTCTTGTCTTCTTCTCTTCTCTTTTTTCTTTTCTTTTCTTCTTCTTTTTTTTTTTTGTTTTTTTGGAGAGAGACACAGAGAGAGAGAGGGAGAGGAAGACAGATAGAGATGGGAGCGCCAGCAGCCTCTCAGCTGCTGAAAATGAAATCCAGATGTGTGCGCCCCCTTGTGGTCAAGTGCGGAATTGCGCCCTTGCATCACTGCATCTGGCTAAACGTGGGACCTGGAGATTGGAACCAGCGTTCTTAGGCTTAGGAGGCAGGCGCCTTAACCACTAAGCCATCTCTCCAGCCCCAGGTTCACTTTCAAAGAAACTAAGTCAGGCGCCCCTGAACATCAAAATCTAATACTGTGACATAGCCCTCTCTGAAGAGTATGACATGGTTTCTGATTTCCCTGTTGGCCCTTGTTGGAGAAAACTAGGCCCAAAACTAGGCTAGACATAACCACCCTATGGTGCCTGATACATGTCAGTGGCTCTGGCAAAGTATATAGACAGTTGAATCTAGGATGCTAGAGAGACTAGAGCTTCTGTGATATTCCTCCTTCATCCATGGCAAGCAGCTGAGAGTTGCTGCCCTCCCAGAGGCTATCCTGGTCCCCATGGCATGCCCTGTGGGCTGTCTCCTTGAGTCTCTATACAAGAACAGCCCCACCTTGGCCACTCCCTGGGCCATGACCAGAGATAATTCAGGGATGGTGTTCATAGTTCAGTGACCTAGTTAGGAACTCAATAACCTCTTGGGGCAGTTGGGGACTGCAGGAGATGCCCCAGGCTGGCTGCCAGGCTACCAGTCCTGGTGAATGGCCACACGGCCCTGAAATGTCCTCTAGGCAATAGAAAATCTGTTCTCTTTTTATTGAAAATAATAAAGTTGTTTGTTTAAATGAAAACTTATTTTTTCAAAATATAAAATGACATCTAATTCTATCAAATACTTGTCAATAGCATCCTCATTTTTCATACTGTATTTACAGACATGGATAGGCAGATCTGGGGGAAGATCTCTTTACATGGCTGCAGAAGCAGCTGAGGGGTAGGAGGATGGCATAGTCCCTGCAGAACCCAAAGACCCTGAAGACTGCTCTCCAGCCCAGTGCAAAGCTGGAGCTGTTGGACCTGAAGTTAGGAGCAGATTTTATATCACTTGTCAGCTCCCCTCTCCCAGAGTAAGGCTTGCACAGTACTTTTCCTATTACTTGAGTGGTATGTAGACCTAGCCAGCAAGAATGCCTATGGTATTGAATTCTGTGTTAGATCCAGAGGTTTCAGGACCAACAGACAGCAAAGGTGAAGACCCTGTACCCAGGTCCCTGGAAATAAAAGCAGTGAATATCTAGAGACCAACTCAGACCCACTGGCCAAACTTCCAGTTGCAATCTCTGGCTAGCTGGATTGCCTTGTCAGAAAGAACTACCTCTGAACTTTTGTCCCTACCATCTCTGGAGAAGCCCCCATTTGTCTTGAGTTGCAGTTGGTGGGCTGCTCAGAGGACCAAGAGAACATTAAATTTGCCATCTCTGAGGCTACAAGGCCCAAGGGCAAGATATTGGGTGCATACAGCCCAAGCCAGACACACGAGGGCTGTCCACAGTGACAATGGGTACAGCAAAATAAAGGTGGATACTGGAAACCCTATGGTCAGACCTGCCATCACTACTCACTCAAGCAGTTGTATCTGGTGTTGTCGGTCAAGTATCAGGTATGAGCAGTATGCAATAACCCTGCTTGGATATGTCTCCAAGCTGTCATTGGTCACATGTAGAGCATCTAGATTACATGAGGATACAATTACCTTGGCCCAGCATGTGCTGAAGCTGAACATAGTTAGGCCTGGGTCTTCTTGGTAAGGGAGCCCCTCCTCACTAGTGGAACTGACCAGCAGCAGGGGTGTGGTTCCACATGGTCAGTATGTGATCTTACATGCTGTAAGTGTATAGTACATTCAGAAATCACCACAGGATGAGACTGACATGTGTATATACTACAATAAATCTGAGTTGATCTTATATGAGTGAGAGATGCTATAACCCTAGAACACAGTTGTGTGCTACTACACCCAGGAGAGAAGCACAGACAGAGTCCTGCACTGGAACAGGCACCCTCCCTCCAAACCATCACTGATTCTTCCCTCACATCCTCAAACAAGAAGGTGCATCTGAGGTGGTAGAGGTGTGAGTGGTAGCCCAGAAGCCATACCCAGCACATCTGATCATCCCTGCCCAGCAGTCCTAACACTCTCCCTCAGCCCTGTCCTATCAAACAGAGCAGTGCAGTGTGTGGGGAAGGGGGAATGCTGGCATAAGTCTATGTGCTTGGAGGAATGTATACAAATGTGCATACTGTGTTATTGTGAATGTCTACAGAACCTAGCCCTGCAACAGAACAGCCCAGAGTGTATGTGGGAGGAGTATGGCACATAGTCACATGTATGTATGCTTGGAGGAATGTATGCAGGTATGCATGCCAGTGCGTGCTTGAGGATGTTCATATGTGTATGTGTGTGAGTGCAATTATATGTGCTAAAGTGTGTGTCTATGCAAGTCCATGTGCTTGTCTGTGTGTACTGGTGTACACTGACCATTAGCCACATATATGCAGCAGGCAGATCAAATGTTTCTATTCCACATGCATCACACAGCTGCTCAAAAGAACATCATACTACTGAACATCGAGACAAACATGTAGGTGCTGGTGAATTTCTTCAGAGCACAGCCGGCAGGAAGAGAGGAGAGGGCTTTTCAGAGCCCTGCCAGGTAGCAGCTCCCCTGTCTCACTAGAGGTGCTTGGGTGTCCAAGGCAGGATAGCTCTGCAGATGGATCAAGGGGAGTTAGACTTGCTGAGGCAGCTGGGACCCACTATGAGGAAGCCCCTTTCTATCCATGCAAGTATATTTCTCACCAAAAAACAGCAGCATTTTAATCAGCTTTTCAGGTCATAGAAATTTTACAGGAGAGTTCTAAAACTTGAAATGTGGGGCTGGGAAGATGGCTCAACAGTTAAAGGCACTTGCTTGCAAAGTGTGCAAGCTTAGGTTCACTTCCCAAACTGCCCATATAAGTCAGATGCAAGAAACTGGTGAAAGTATCTGGCATTCATTTCAGAAGCAAGAGGTCCTGGCAGATATATACACATACACATATGCAAATAAATAAAACTTCTTTACAGATTTGAAATGCACTGACTTCCTCCAAAAACTGCAGTGGTAGCTATTGTGAACTGTGGATACTTGTCCCAGGACTTTTCTGTCACGTAGACTTTGTTTACTTGTGGAAATTAGGTCATGTTGCTTAGAGGTTCACAACTAGCTTTTTTCAGTCAAACCACTGCAGAAGGCTTTCCTGTCTGAACACACAGAACTGTGCTTTCTATTGTCTTTTTTAGGGCAAGGTCCTGCTAGCTTGGAAATCTCCATTCTCCTGCCTCAGCCTCCAGAGTGTCTGGAATCACTGGTGCACCCCTCACAGAGATGTTTATACTCCACAGCAGAGGCATTGCTTAACTTCTGAATCAATTCCCTGTTAAATGCTTGCTTCACATGTATTGTTTACCCAAGTATTTGTGTATTCTGCTGTGAGTGGAAGGTGAGATGGAGGGCACTTAGCTCTGGGCTGATCATCTGGGCATAGCAGCAGGCCACTCTCCTTTCACTCTGAGAGACACTGCACACTTGGTAGACTCAGCCCCACTGCTCCTTTCATTTCTTCCTTGAGATGTCCAGAAAGTGGCTCCTGTGGTGTGCCTATCTCTAATTGTGAGCATTAGTGAACATCTTGTCTTTACAGAAAGTTTTCCTCTAATTCCAGTTTAAAGCAGACCCTTAGTCTGACCCACTAACAAACTGGATGAGCAGCTGGCCTCCCGCAGCTCAGACTACACATCCCACTGGCCATCTACAAATCAACTCTTTTATTCTTGATAAATAGGGACAAAGACAGAAAGGCAGCTCAGCAGAGGCTGTGGTTCATCATACTGTCATCATCACTGTCTAGCAGGTACTTCAGAGCATGCTGTGTGGGGAAGTGGACCTCACAAAGAATTTGGGACATCTTTTATACAGAAAACTGTTTGTGTACATGGAAAGAAAAGGGATGCACCCTTCCTTTGTATTCTGTGAAGGATTAATACGGAGAGTAGAAGAATTAACAAGGATAATAGATCAGGTGGCCATGTCAGTGGGTGGTCTCCAGGCTCATGAAGACAGTCCCTCACATGGAACCTATAGAAAAGATACTTGCCCACCCCCACACCAAGTGCTGTTCTGGGGCCTTTTCAAACACTGCTTCCATTGAACACCTGGAATTGAAGATGACCAGCTGAAGTCTAATTACAAATCATAAACAAGGAGGACTACTCTTTCTGATAGAGTTTTCATATCCTCACATGTGAAGTTTGTTATGTAAAACTCTATAAAAACACAGAAATTCAATGCTCCTTCAAAATACTAGCTATTGTGATTTGAATAATGCAGTTATGAGTCTGCAATATGTAAACATTGTGATTATTAAATTATAAAACAAATCATTTCCATCTTTTCAGATTTAAATGCATAGTACAATAGTTCCCATGCTGGTACTTGATATATGCTGGATTTCGTGTAGCAAGGAGTAGGTCTTGCTCTGGATTCCATTCCAGTGCAGTGACTTATGAGTATTCTCATTGCTGCAGAAGTGGGAAGAGAGTCTAGGTCCAGTGCTTGCCCACTGAAAACCATGAATGTCTGAACTCAGGCACCTGACCCCTGGTGGGGCCTGTTCACCCTAGTGGCCCCAGTTCAAGCTCCCTACCTCCAGTCCCCACTCCTTCATCTTCTTCTTCCTTCCATTTACAGCTCTGCCTTGTCAGAGAGATGAACTATGATAGGGAGAATTCAAAGACAAGAAAGGCAAAAGAGGAGGATAGAGCTTGGGGCAACAAGTCAAGGGGTGGCAAAGATGCCCTTGGTGCTCCAGGGGAAGCCAGTCTTCAAAACCCTTAAACTGGTTCTGTGTTATATAGTAAATACCAAGAAAGGGTCCTGGAGCTGTGAGAAACTAAGGGACAAGTGTGTCAGTGAAAATGCTCCAAGGTCAGGAACAGAAAAGCAGAACAGAGGATAGAGGCTGTCAGGAAAATAAGAGCCCAAAGACAAAAGAGACAGCAGAGCAGGGAAAACATGATCCCAGATAGCACACAGGTCATTCTGATCCTAAAACCAGCCCTGGCTGCTGGGCCATGGAGCTTGTGTATGAAATACATGGTGGTCCTGTCCAGGCTTAGCACATAATGCCCCTGTGGCTGGCAACCATTCTGGGGCAGAGGGACCACACCAGAATATGAGTGGCTAGATTTTTCCAGAGCCCACCGTGGACCAGGGGTGTGTCTGCAGGATGCTCACTATCAATGTCCCAGCCAGGGTCAGACCAGGTTATTGGAGCCAATGCAGACAACCAAGAGAACTATTAAATGAGACCAGGATCCAGTGGGCCACATTACACCCCAATGACAGGTTCCCTTGCCTCCAACATAGGTCTCATTCTGATGACAGCGACACCGAATAGCAAGAGACCATCACTCATAGATCTTGTGAATGTATGCACCTGGGCTACCATGTGCCATGGAAGTGAGCTATGGATAGTTATTGTACCCAAAACTGAAAAAGCAAAAGGAAAGTAACTGTGTGTTCCTAACAAGTAAAAGAAAAGCAACACTCCATGCCCTGATTGCCTGTAAAAATGTCACCCATGCAGCAGCAGTGCCAGGGAGGTTTGAGTTCTACATAACATGATGAAAATCCCTCATTTAGTGGTTTTATTAATCATAGTATTATCATAATTCAATGCAATATTCACTGTATCATATAGCATATTATTTTCTAAGTTTATTCACTCTGTAAACTTTAAGGTGCACATTCTACTTAATCCAGTAATTTTATAACAAAAAATTCCCTAATTTAGTATTCAGAGTTAATTACAGTGATTCATATGTGAGTATAGTCATTGTGATAATACTTATTAAGGAATTAGAAATAATCTACTGTTCAATCATCAAAGAATAATTATGCTATCCTTTAAAATGTAGAATAAAGAATTTGACACTAAAGGGTACTTGGAGAAGAAGGTGACTTCAAAGACTATGTCCTGTGGGCTGCCTCTAACACCACACACTCTGCCTCAACAATGTGCATAGCTGTACCCTCAAAGACAAGGTCAGAACCATGGAAAGAGCCATCCATATACAGAAACACCAGCTCACTGAACTGTGTCACCTGAGAGTATCAGCATAGAAAACACTTGCTCAGCCTGTAGTCTGAGCTCTCCACCACTGTGCATTCCTCACAGTAATTAACTCTGCCAAGCCAACCATGAATAATGCAGCACAAATTATATGATTCAGTTACCTACCAAGGATATTAAGTAATGCAAAGTAGGGCAATTGCTTTTGACCAGATGAACTAGGGAAGGGGGAATTAAACTCTCAACACCAGTGATCAGCACTACTGACTCCAGTGTGGCATCTCTTCTGAATATGGTACCTTCCAGGCACCCCTTTCTGGGCTGGGCAATTTTCTCTTTCATAGAGATGAGGACTACGTCATCAGAAAAACATAAGCCCATGTGTACTTGAACAAAGCCTCAACATACAGAAAGAAAATCTGACAAATAAAATGTTACAGACTGGTCCACCCTCAGAGTTGGAGGCTTTGGCATCCAGTGGATAGAAAAAGTAGATGTAGACCCCAAAAATCAGTGAATACAGCCCTGGAACAGCAACATTGGCCAAACTCATAATGTTTGTGCAACTGCCAGCAAAATGGATCATGTGCTAGGCCACAGAGCTAGTCTTCATGACAGATATCAAAGGAACAAAGTGACACAGTGTAGGTTCTCTGATGATAACGAATTAAACTAGAAATAAAAAAAAAAGACATCTAAAATCCAAGTGTTAAGAACTAACCAATACATGTCCAAACAGATCAAAGGAGAAAGCACAAGACAAATTTCAAAGCAGTTTTAATTATTGATGAAAAATACCTGCGTTCAATGCCCAGCACCAAATAAACAGGGCATGTACTGTATAGGCAGTGTACCTAAAATACCAACATTCATGAAGCAGGAGGTTCAGAAGTTCAAAATCATCCTTGGTGCTGTATAGTGCATTCAAGGCTGGCTGGGATGCATGAGACCTTATCTTAAAAAAAAGAGAAAGAAGAAAGAAAGAAAAAGACAGAGAGAGAAAAAGAAAGAAAGCAAAAGAAAGAAAAAAAGAAAAAAAGAAATATAGAGAAAGAATAGGGAAGCAGAAAAAATATACAATGCAAGCTGGGCGTAGTGGTACATGCCTTTAATCCCAGCACTAGGGAGGCAGAGGTAGGAGGATTACCATGAGTTTGAGGCCACCCTGAGACTACATAGTGAATTACAGCTCAGCCTAGGCTAGAGTGAGACCCTACCTCAAAAAAACAAACAAGGGCTGGAGAGATGGCTTAGCAAGTAAGGCACTTGCCTGCAAAACCAAAGGGCTTAGGTTTGATTCTCCAGTACCCACATAAAGCCAGATGCACAGGTGGCGCATGTGTCTGTAGTTTGTTTGTAGTGGCTAGAGGACCTGACATGCCCATTCTCTCTATATATATCTCTATCTATCTGCTTCTCTCAGAGTCTCTCAAATAAATAAAATATTAAAAAATTAAAATAAAATAAAAAACAAAATGCACCAAAATATGTAAATTTCAATGAAAACAATTCTCGGAGGAACATTATAACTTAAAATATAGATATTAAAAATCAATTAAAAATTAATAATATGGATATTAGAAGAAAACTGTAAAAACCAGTGATATAAGGGATTGGAGAGACAGTTTAGCAGTTAAGGCATTTTGGCTGCAAAGCCAAAGGATCCCAGTTCAGTTCTCCAGGATCCATGTAAACCAGATGCACAAGGCGGCACATGCATCTGGAGTTCGTTTGCAGTGTCTAGAGGCCCTGGTGTACCCATTCTCTCCCTTTCTCTCTCTCAAATAAATAAATAAGTAAATATATTTTAAAAGAAAACCAGTGACAAAAGCTTCCATGTAGAATAAAAGTTTCTACTTAAAGTAAAAATGTATATAAAGCGGAGCTGGGGAGGTGGCACAGCAGTTAAAGGTACTTGTTTACAAAGCCTGTTGGCCCAGGTTCAGTTCCCCAGCACCCACATAAAACCAGATACACAAAGAAGTACATGCATCTGGAGTTCATTTACAGCAGCAAGAGGCCCTGGTGCACCCATTTCCTCTCTCTCTCTCTCTCTCTCTCTCTCTTTCTCTCTCCTTTCCACTAGCAAAATAAATTAAAAATTTTTAAATTTATTTTAATTTTCATTCATGTTGGTGCCTCTGGTAGCCTCCTCCCTGTTGTCCCCCCTCCAAAGGGACCCTCCTCATTGGGGAATGTGGGTTGTGCATTATGGGGGTAGCCAACAGTTATGGGGAAGAACCAATGTCTCTGTGCATAATGACCCAGCGTGTGGCTCTAACACTCTTTCCGCCCCCTCTTCCACAAATTTCCCTGAGCCACCTTGGGTTCATTTTAGTTCTACTTCAGTGATGAGGTCTTGGGAGCCTCTGTGTCTCTGGATATCTGGCTTAGTAGGAGTTGAATTTTATCTGTGTTTATCTCCTTCGGCCTTGTTGCATCTCACCAGGGCCCCAGCTGAAACCATAGAGTAATGGTGGAAATGGGCAAGAGTGCAGCTTTCTTGGTGAACCTGACACCAGAACAAGGCTGAAGGAAATTTTTAAAAAATTTTAAGATTTTATTTTTTGTTTATTTATTTATTAGATACAGAGAGAGGGAAAGAGAGAGAGGGAGAATGAGAATGGGTGTGCCAAGCCCTCTAGCCACTGCAAATGGACTCCAGATGCGTGCACCCCCCTTGTGCATCTGGCTTATGAGGGACCTGGAGAATCAAACCGGGGTCCTTAGGCTTCGCAGGCAAATGCCTTAACTGCTAAGCCATCTCTCTAGCCCAATAAAAATACTTTTTTTAAATTTTTTGTAAAGGGTGCATATTTCAGCAAAAGCTGGAAACAGGATGGGAGAGACTAAGCCTCAGAATGACCATTTGCTGGGATAGATTTTGGTCAGTAAAGGAGTTTTGTGAATTTTTATGATAAAATATAGTGCATATTGGTTAAATAAATTATCAGTTAAATTGTATAAAAATTCTTTATTCCTATAAGATGTACCTCACACCACATACCATGCTATAACGTGCCGTGCATACACATCATGCAGCATACCACAGCCAATGATGTGCTACACAAACCACACAGCATACAAAGTCAGACATGCACTCCATATACTCAACACACATCTCGCAGACAGCTAGTGGCATCCTAGGTCAGCCTGTCCTTCTGCTTATTTTCTCAGCAAAAATTCTCCATCATTGATTTCAATTAGTTTCCATCTTATCTGACATTCCAGCCTTTTATATTTCATGGCTGATCCAAAGTACCCTGCTTTTTAAGCCTCAGCTCCCTGTAGGACAGCGCTGTTCACCAAAGGCCGCTGTGCCTTCAGCCTCCTGGCACAGTCAGGTGAAATTTTGAGGAGGTCAATCAGGTGTCCAGACTTGTTTTGTAAGGCATCCAACACAGATGGGACATGAATGAGTGTGAGGACAACACTGCTCAGAAGAATGGACTTTCTATTGGAACAAACAACAAAGTTAGCTTCAAGCCACTTCTCAGCCTTGGTTCTCAGAAGGTGATCAGACCAGAGAGACTGCCTGCCATGGAGGACCATTCCTATGCTGGCTGGATCTCTGACTTTGTCTTTTTAATGTTTTTAAATATGTTTTATTTATTTACTTATTTGAGATAGAGAGAGAGAGAGAAAGAAAGAGGTGGAGAGTGAGAGAGAGAATGGGCACACCAGGGCCTCCAGCCACTGCACACGAACTCCAAATGCATGTGCCTCCTTGTGCATCTGGCTTACATGGGTCCTGGGGAATAAAACCAGGGTCCTTTGACTTTGCGGGCAAGTGCCTTAACTGCTAAGCCATCTTCTCCAGCCCTTCTTTTAAATTTAATTAATTTTCTTTTGCAGCGCTGAGGATGCTAGGCAAACACTTTACCACTGAACCATAGCTCCAGCCCTCTGACTTTATCTTGTTAGGGTCTCCTAAAGCACATTTGTGGCAAAGACCTAGTTGCTGGTTTATTTGAAGTTAACATGAGAAAATCAATGAACAAAAAGGTCTGGGCAGCCTGAAGAGCAGAAAAACAAAATCAGGGAAGTTAGTGTTGGCCAGATTCGGTGCCCTCCATGACCACCACCCTGCCCTGCCTGTGTCTTAATCAATTATCTGTTACTTTTAAAGAACACCATAGTCTGGGTAGGTCAGAAGGAAGTGAAGTTCCTTTGGCTCATGGTTCTGGAGGCTGGATGTCCAAACATGGCACAGGCATTGTTTGACTGTGCTCCATCAGAGCCTTGAGATGTATTATCATGTAGCACAGATTATCCTGGGCCAAAACAAAACAAGCTCACCATCTCAAGCCCCTTTTCCTTTTCTCACAAGCCAGTGATGTTGTCCTAGGGCCACTCTCATGATGTCATCTAATCCACTCACCTCCCAAAGACCCCACCGCCAAATGCCATCAACTCAACTTGGGTGATTGAAATTTTATAAATGAGATTTTGGGAACCATTGAAACTATAGTCCCAAGGAAGCACCAGGGTTTATCTGACCCAGGAAGGTATCTGGAGAGGTGGCCTGAAGGCTCACCTGGCTTGTGTTTGTCACTTCATGAAACCACTAAAGCAGAAGTACTGGCCCTTCCCGTCCAGTCTAGGCCCAGTCCAGTGAGAATCTTGTGCTTTGGCATTCCACCCTCCACAGAGTCTGCCTTTATAGCTGTGTAGTCCCAGTTGTATTGTCCAGAACTAAGTGTGAGGGTCAGCACTAAGCGACCAGGTGATGGGAAGAGTCAACCAGGCCATAGCCTGAGAGATCAGCCAGTAAAACACAGGGTGTTACAGGGCTATTTTCAGAAAGGATAAAGAAACAGGAATAAAACAGGAAAGTCCTTTATGTTCTTTTGTGCCTATGAAACACCACTGAGAGAAACCATACAGCCCTGCACTAATGCTGCAGACATCCTGAATCACATTAACTTCTATGAACTTGCACCGATCACCTGGTGTTGTATGGAGGGTCAGAGGGTGGCTTTAGGCTTGAAAAGTCATGTGGTTGTGATGACCACAGGAATGCTGAGGTTGTGACTGGGCTGTTCCTGTCCCCTGCAGTGGACATCCCTATATCATACTGTGGTGTCCATAATGGGCCTGCTGGTTTCCACCCCCAACCTAGTGGCTCTGATTAAGCACATTTCTTTAGAGGAAACAGATGGATGCTTCAGGTATGTTGGCTGCAAGTCCAGGACTAAGTGAGAGAGCTTGAGTCTTACATGCTTTGTGCAGAGCCTGCTTGGCCCCAGCACACACTGTCCATTCCCAGGATTGTTCCAGCCTCACCCAAACATTCTGAGTACAGGACCTGAACTAGGGGCTCCACTGGGACAGGCTATCACTATTGGACTATTGCTGAACAGCTAGGAAGTTATGAATAGGGTACACTGATGGACACCACGCCTTATAGAATGTTCCAATAGAATATAGAATATAGAATGTTCCAATAGAATATAGAATGTCCTCTGAGCAGCCTTCCCATACCCTGAAACTGTACAGACAAGAAGGTGGGGTCATCCTGGCCCTGCATGATCTGGATCTTCAATGCCCCTCCCACTTTCATGATTTTTTCCCTGGGAATACAAATCCTAGCTGGGAACACGAATAAAGACTTGTAGCTGGATCCACAGGCTGGGCATAGCTATGGAGAGAGCAGACACTACTTACACAAGCGAGCTACTGGTTTCTGCAGAACTGACTTACTTCCTGGGATGATGGTTCAGAATGTGGCCTAGTTTTACGAACCAGTAAGCTAGGAAAAATTTCTGAGTGTAGGCCTAATTAATTTGTGCTTTACTTTTCCATTTCAACCTCTAATGATTATTAACCCTTATTGGAAGTACATAGATTCCAGCTTCAAAGATGTCAGCTCTTAATAGAGAAGGACTGAAGACTTTTTCTCTGGATGAGACCAGTGAACAGCTGGATAAGTGAGCCAAGTAGGGCTAATGGCCTCCACCAGGGGTCCATATTCTCTGGCCAACAACACGTGTCTTTGAGGTGGCAAAAGGATGCATAACAAAGACCAGTGTGCTAAGTGCAGCATCTGTCCAGTGTCTAGCGGTGTAAATTATGGCAAATAGCAGCACATGGCTACCCAGTCCAGCTAGGTCATGGGAAGGTTGAATCTGGCCCTGGCCAAAAAGTCCTGTGGGTTGTTTACACTGCAAGCTCCTCTCCTTGGGCTGCTCTTTCTGTGTCCCCCAAAGACCCCTCATAAAAAAAAAACAAAAAAAAAAAAACTGTCTTTATATGATATTCCCTCAGGATTGTTCCAGAAAGAGGCTCATTCTACGTCCTCCTTCAGAGACCAGGACACCTATCCAGTAGGAAGCCTATGCCTTCAAGGTCTCCAGAGTCTAAAAAACTCCCAGAGGGAGGCGGAAAGATACTTGCCTGCAAAGCCAAAGGACCCAGGTTCGATTCTCCAGGAGTTCGTTTGCAATGGCTGGAGGCCCTGGCATGCCCATTCACTCTCTCTCTCTAGTAAATAAATAAATAGTAGTGGTACATGCCTTTAATCCCAGCACTCGGGAGGCAGAGGTAGGAGGATCACCGAGAGTTCAAGGCCACCCTGAGACTACATAGTTAATTCCAGGTCAGCCTGAACCAGAGTGAGACCCTACCTTGCAAAAAAAAAAATATATATATATATATATATATATATATATTTTTTTTTTTTTAAAACTGCCGGAGGGTACAGACTCAATAGCTGGTAGAAAAAACAGCTAGGCAGTGTATATAGGCTCCTCTACAGACCTAAGGAAAGAGTCTCTCCCAGGGCTCAATTAGTTAGGACAATTTACAAAAGAATAAAGAAAAAAAAGAAGGAAGGAAAGGGAGAAAGCAAGAGAGGGAGGGAGGGAAGGAAGGAAGCAGGGAAGGAAAGAACAAAGGAAAGAAGGAAGGAAGGAAGGAATGAAGTAGAGAAGGAGGAAGGAAGGAAGGAAGGAAGGAAGGAAGGAAGGAAGGAAGGGAGGGAGGGAGGGAGGGAGGGAGGGAGGGAGGGAGGAAGGAAGGAAGGAAGGGAGGAAGGAAGGATGGATTGACAGGAAGGAAGGGCCAGCCCAATGTGGTGGTGCATGCCTTTAATCCTAACACTCAGGCAGAAGTAGGAGGATCACTGTAAATATGAGGTCAGCCTGTGAATACAAAGTGAGATCCAGGCAGAGAGTAAAGAGGAAGAGAGGGAAAAGTCCACTTTCATTTAAGACAACTCTACTGGTAACACAGCTGACTCACAGAGCAAGTGTGCTTGTTGGTAAGCTGCCACAGTGTGAGTTCTGCAAGAGCAAAAATTGTGGCTATCCTGGTTTTATGAGTGCCTGGCACACAGTGGACACTACACTGGTATTTGTCCAACTACTTGTTATTTTAAGATTGGAAGGATTGAATATTTGAGGGAAAAAAACGTGGCTTGTTTTGAAAGAAAGTGTTAGGTACAGAGGGGGCAACCTTCCCAAGACATCAGTTCTGCCAAGACTCGGCCCCGCGCCCCAAGCCTACACCTTGGCACTGGCTTAGAAAGGATCCCTCTTTACTTCTAGTGAGACATTGCTCAGGCTGTCTTCTCTTATGTCAAAGGCAAGGATGCTTTCCACAGCACTGAAGAGTATGAGACCACCAGCATGCCTAGTATACTCTATCCCCAGAAAGGGATCCATGTGTAGGACCCAGAATAACAGGCCTAGAGGAGACCATATGTTGCTCATATGCCTCTCAAAGCTCTCTCCAAAGAGCCCTCGCCCTCAACAGACTAAAGGACAATTTCACCCTGGAGAAACAATGAGTTCATTGAGCTCCTTTACAGATCATTAGTGAAGGGTTACTTATAGAAGTATTAAGACCCCCAAAGCAATTGTAGCATTGGAAATTCTAATCCCACATGACTACCTGCCCATAGCTGCACAAGTGGAGCACCTCATCCCTTGATTTTCCATCTCCTCACGAGACCACAAGACTTTGTACATCATTACATAGCTTGCACAGGTGCCCCTGAGACCTAAGGTGAGGGTCTGATGATCTTCCTTACCACCTTCTTCTTTGAGGTTGTGGTAGTTTGAATATATGTCCCCCAATATATTCAGTATTTTATTAGTTTGTAGTTTGCATCTGCAGCCACCTGGATGGAGGCAGTGTCATTGGGCAGATCTTAAGGTGTGGTGGTGGCTTTGAGATTTCAATCTAAAGATATGCAAAGTGTGCTTAGCTGGAGTTCCTGAGGTGTGCTGTGCTGAGTGGCTTTTTGCTTGTGGCTTTTCTCTCTGTGTTTGGTCCTGTGAAAGCAGGCCATTATGGAACTTCCCCTGGGTCTGTAAGCTTCAATAAATCCCTTCCTCCATAACTGTGCCTGGTCTGGAAGTTCATCTCAACGAACCGGAAGTTGGTGCCCCTGAGACCTAAGGTGAGGGTCTAATAATCTTCCTCACCACCTTCTTCTATGATGTCAACAGGCCTGCTTCAGATAAATATGGCAATAGTTGTTTTTTCTCTAAGAACAGTGCCATACATGGATTCCCTGAACCCATCCACAGGACTGAAGGAGCCCCTACCATGTCGTATCTGTGTACAAATGGGAACCAGGAGACCCCTAGTGTGACTTCTACCTCTGGCCTTTCAGACATAGGACCAGGAACACACAGTTTTGCCATAGCTGCCACGCCCTAGTGCTCTCAGCTGGCTCATTCACAACCTATTGAGATGTGTGTGGCTCTTAGAAGGAAGGCAGCAGGAAACACAATCAACCCAGGGCAATAGGAGGGCAGGTGAGACTCCCAGACTACTAGCACCAACCTGCAGGAGCTACTGGGTTCAAACTCACCACTTATGATGGACATGACTATTGTATAAGCAGATTTTTTTTGTGTATGTAGTATGTGTGGTGTGCTGTAATATATGCATGGTGTGTGTGTGTATGGTGTATGCATATGTATGTGCAAATAAACACCAGAAGAGAAAATTGGGTGTCCTTCCTCTATTGCTCAACAGTGTGTTTCCTTGACATGTAGTCTCACTGATTTCAGAGTTTGCTATTTTCATAAGCCCAATGATTCTCTGGTCTCTGCTCCCATGGGGCTGGAGTTAGAGATGTACATAGTCATGTCCAACTATTTACATGGGTGCTGTGGAATCTAACCCAGATGGTCTGGATCCCTCATGCTTGCAGCAAGTGCTCTTACCCACCAAGCCATTTCCCCAATGCCTTTAAGCAGAATGTTAATAAATATTTCACAGGACTGGTAGGGAACACTTTTAATTTTATCTAAAAGTAATTATTTCTCTGATGACATCAAATTAAAAGAGAGACTAATGTAGAGATGGAAGGAATATGATGGAGAGTGAAGTTCTGAAGAGGAATGGGGAAGGGAGGGAAATATCATGCTTTATTAAGTATAGAAGTTGTCAATAAAAAAATAAATATGCTGGGGAAATGGCTTAGTGGTTAAGGCATTTGCCTGTGAAGCCTAAGGACCCACATAAGCCAGATGCACAAGGGGGCGCACATGTCTGGAGTTCGTTTGCAGTGGCTGGAGGTCCTAGCATGCCCATTCTCTCTGCCTCTTCCCCTCTCTCATAAATAAATAAATAAATAAATAAATAAATAAATAAATAAATAAACTTTAAAAATAAATAAAGTAATTCTTTCTCTACTTGGATTTTCATTTTTAACCCTCAGGCTCACAGCCTAAGAACAATTTATCAACTTACTTTGATACATTTGTAAAGATATCACTAGTGGAAATAGCTAGAAACCCATATCCCAGAGTGAAAAGGAACTTGTTATATGTCTATGTGAAGGATGGGTCCTCTAAGCCAATTGCTCAACTCTTATTTCACCAAGGAGGACAATCAGACACAGTATTAGCAACCACCACAGGTTCAGATGCCACACACCAGAAGCTCACCAGCCTGTTCAATGCCTATCTCCAACATAGACTACCCAAGAGGGCATTACACATCACTATGAGGGATTCTCTGAGAACTATGCAAAGACCAAATTTTAAAGGGACTAACTAACCCCATTGCTGAGGCAACCCAACTCAGCCAAAGCCTTTCTTCTCATCATAGGAAATATGGCTCTAGAAATAAGTAGCTTTTACTCTTTCAAATATTATTTGAAGTCTTTCCTGGAGTTTTGTCGTGGTGGGTTTTGCATATTAGCATGTCATGTTTTGAGGATTGTAAATTTCTTCTGATCATACTAAAACTATTCATAAAATTTGGGACTTGGCTTACACTACCAGCTGGTCAATCACTCAACACAGATGCTTCCATAAAGTGAACACCAGAAGCCTAGCTCATGAGAAATTCAGCCCTTCCCTACTGCTGCCTCCTCTGAGTCTAACAGGGATGACTGTGATGCCTTTCTCTCACAAAGCAGGTGAATCTAATGCACATCCATGGAATATCTCCAGACAGTGGCCGGATCAGAGGAGGCCAATGCTTAAGGTCAAACAGGCTTTCCCCCAAAATGCTAAGCCTGTGTGAAACATGAAGGCTGTGAGACTTGTGCAGGTGACTGCTTTGCTCAGCAAAAAGGCTAAGCTGTTCTGACATTGAAATAATGTTCACTTTACTCTCACTCTGTGCCAGACCCTCCATTTGGGTCTCCCATGTTTGTATTGGTCACAATGGAAAGCAGAGCATAAATGGAAAAGCCAAAGATGAAGACAAAACACAAAAGTGCCCATCAAACCTAGTAACTGTGACAGTACCAAGACTCACCTTCCACGCTGATGGAACGCTTCAGATTATTCAGGTCACAAACAGAGGCCATGATCTTTGCAAGAGGCAGTCCTACTGGGTAATCATGACTGACCACTGGCCAAAGTTACCATCCTCTGTGGTGTTTCTGCATCAAGTTTACAGTGGCTCCCTGAGAGACACATAGGTATATGTGTGCATCCAGAAGCTTACTGCAAGCATTAGTGATACAAGGACTTTGTGGTATACAACTTTCAAATGAAAAATCCTCAGTACCCTTACTTTTAAGTGCCCAGGGACAAGTGATTCTCAAATTCTTGATGACTTTTTACAGGACCTATTTTTTGCCATTTTTTGTAGTTAAAACTAAAGAATAAACATGGTTCTGACATGCAAAGTTCTGAGGCCTTCTTCTGTGCTGTGTCAAGCAAGCTTGGGAACATAGACCATAAGTGCCACACTCCCAGCACTTCAATCTGCAATAACTCAAGCTCATTAACCTGGTGCCTAACATTGTCACCACAATTTTTAAAATATATTTTACTTATTTATTTATTTATTTGAAAGAGAGAAAAAGGCAGAGAGAGAAAGAGAGAGGGAGAAAACGGGTGCTCCAGGGCCTCCAGCCACTGCAAACAAACTCCAGATGTATATACCCCCTTGTGCATCTGGCTTTCAAGGGTCCTGGAGAATTGAACCAGGATCCTTTGGCTTTGCAGGCAAAACACCTTAACTGCTAAACCATCTCTCCAGCCTCTCACCACAGTTTTAACAAGAACAGCTGATCAAGACACTGGTCAGTTGGGGGAGTCAATCCACAGACTGATGTCATACAGACCAAAGCCCCAACACTCTAATTTCTCTGGCATGGCCAGTCCTCGTCTTAGGTCATCTCATTGATTTAACCTTTCAGGACTACCACCAGTCCCTCTGGGAACTAGGAGTGAGGCCTGCTGATTCTTGACAGCATAAGATAAGACTAATTTGTAGCATTTCCATTTGTCATTGTCCCACACACTCACCACACAGAGCTACAAAGGATGTAGAAGAAAGCATAGATGACAAAAAAGTGTATAATGGTGTTATATGCAGTTAATGAAATATAATTTACTTGCAGCAAGCTAATATTATGCTAATAGTCACGTTTTGTCACATTGACAAATGGTGAGATAATTTAAAAGGAAGAAAAGTTTATTTTGACTCATGGTTTTCAAGGTTTCAGTCCTAGGAATATGGTGGCACGGTGGAAAATCATAGTGGAGAACACTGCTTACCTGGTGACATCAAGAAGCAAAGGACAAAGAAGGGTCTGGTCTTCCAAACTCCCCTCCAAGAACATAGCTACAGTGACCTAATTTCCTCCCACTAGGCACCACCCCCCTAAAGATTCCACCACTTCTCAATAGGCTAGGCCTTTAGCACATGACCTTTAAGGGACATTCAAAATCCAAATCATGCAGCTGTTTAACAACCAGCTTTCAAATTCTGATGAAAATGGCTCTGTGAAACTAGCATAAGCAGGCTGCAGCAGGATATTTATTATTCTGACCTTGGCCCACTGTTGGTCTTACCCTTAACCAGTTAAACAATTGACCCTGGCCTGTAATGGTTCTAACCAATACAACAGCCTTATTACCCAAATCTCACATGTACAAGGTAAGCAGGAGTTTCTGAGTGGAGCCTTCAGAAAGTTTCTTCCTCTTTGATTTTCCAGTAAAAAGAAAGAAATATCCTTTGTCCTTTTCTCTGAAGCTGAGTAGGGTGGATGACAAAAACACAAGATACTCTCAAAGAATTAACCCTTGGGAGGAGCATGAGTTTTTCATGCATGAAGGAGGCTCCCACAGGGCTCCTGCCTTACACGGGCTGCTTTATTATATGAACATCTCCTGGTAACATGGCTCTCATAGAACCTAACCTAGGGTATCTTGGGGAATATTCTTATATGTCAATATAATAGGACTAATACCTAAGTGTATTCTTGAGCCAAATATAAGTGATCATGGCCAAGGCACATAGACTCACATTGTACTGAATTTAACCAGGGAAGTGGTTTCATGAGGTTTTATTAGTTATAAAACAAATAAAGTTAGAAACCAAGGTATTTACCAAATATATTGATGAGAACATCAGATAGGCAGGTTACAGAAAAGCAAGGAAATCTCTGCTATAGGTTTCAGATGCTATCTGTTGATATTTCTAGCATTTGAATTAGGAGAAGCTACTGTTCTATAGGAATTTTAAAGGTATTACCTCATAATCACAGGATATTAGGACAAAAATGGGGGAGGGAGATGAATGGATGGATATTGAGGGGGTTAAAAATAGCCCAGAATAATTTGGCTCTTGATCTGTAAGATTCTAACTCTCCATAATCACAAAGTTCTGGTCAGTTACTCAGTCGTATAGAATCTTAAATAAGTGTGGCTTTTATTTTTTCTTAGAACTTCAGTTTTTAGTTCCTTCTGTTGGCAGAGCATCACATTTTGTTCATGCTGAAGCCAAATGCTGTTTTATATCCCAGGATACTAGAAAGGCTCATTCTTCAATCATGTGAAAAATGAGGCTGAGTAGGCAAGAGCATAATCTTCAAGAGAGAAATAGTTGTTGGAGCCATTAAGAAAGAAGGTCCTGAGTCATATCGATATCACTGGCATCATGATCTGAGCATGATTATTTATTTTTATTTTTCCATGCTCTGAATATGGCAACATTTACATGTGATGTACAATAGTACCTAGAGTTAAAGTAGCCAGAACACAGTATGGCCTAAGAAAGTAAAGGTAGCAAATGAAATATCAAGTATCCTAACCAGCCATAAAAGCCACTGTATTACCATGTTCCTTACCCACATGGACTATGTTTTCCCCTGTAGCTATAGTTAATTGTACTCTATGAAATATTTTATTTTTTGCTTGAAGCATTTGAAATAATTCAATATTGTTTTGATTTTAGGGAATTTTTGGCCAGTTTGAATAAGTAGTTATAATCTCATGTGGAATACCTCACTCATTTCCTATTGTAAAATTTTATTTTTTTAATTAACAGAAAAGGAGTAGATACATTTTTAAATCAAGTTGAACCAAAGTATTTATAATTAAGGTAGTCATATGACTTATTACCTAAAGTGGGACATTTATGCTTGACATAAATATTAAGCAAAATAAATATGAGACATGGGGAATAAACTAGGACTCTCATAAGTAAACCAGTATGTTCAGCCACTCATAATGAAAAAACCCTATTCTTGACTCACCTCCACCTAGTTTTGCCCCCCATTGTCAATAATTATTAACTCTAGATACTCTTTCCATTTTTCTATATGTTATTATTACATGGCTAGCTCTTGATTAATCAATTTTAAATACTAAGTATTGACTTTCTGTTATAACATCTTTGAATGCTACTATTGGTACTGACCTCCTATTGTAGTTATCTTCTAGTTGCTGAGACAAAACACCCAACCAAAAGCAGCTGATGGGAGGAAAGGTATTATTTTGACTTATAATCTAGAGAAGAAGTTTAATCATGGCAGGGAAAGAATGCTAGAGCAGAGCTGGACATCACATCTTGCCATAGCAGCTGGAAGGAAGCAACAAGAGTGAGCTAAGCTCTTTGAGGGGGAGCTGTTTATAACACCCCTAAGCCCAACCCCCACTACATGCCGCCTTCAGCAAGGTTCTACCTCCCAAATTGCCACCAGCTGGGGACCAAGCATCCAGAATACATAAGTCTTTGAGGGACATCTAGTTCACAGCATCACATCTTCCCACCTTATTCTTCCTAGTATCACTATATCATCAAATTATTAATTTAGTTAAATTTTCATTATTGACTGTGTAAGTATTATTCACTGCACAGACAAGAAACAAAAAGTATCCTAATAAAGGGCTACAATTTTCTTTCTTTTTTAATTAAGAATTTTGATAAGTGAACATTCTGTAATTTAATTATATTCCCTTCCCATTGTCCCTTCTCCCACTCTTATTCCACAAAAAATTCTTCTCTTTCCAAGTAGTCTTTCTGTTTTGATAGAACAATAGAGTATATAACTCTAGTTATGGAAAAGATTGATCTTTAATGTACAAATTATTGTAATTTCTATCTGTGCCTAATAATGTCATTTTTCCTAACATTTTGGTATTACATTAGAGTTCAATTTGGAAAATTGAATGAGTAGTCATATTATCCAAGAAATCAGATAACAATACATTTTTAAATCCTTTCCCTAACCCCAAAATATTGTGCCCTCAGGTACCAAATATTATTAGTAACATATATAGAAACAAGACACCTGGCTTGTAAGGATTTCGTAGATTTTTGTGGATATCGCCAAATCATATTTCTCATTTCAGAATCATAAAGGTGAATGGGACTCCAATAGGAGTCATTTTGTAATATGGCTCATTTCCTCTTCATTAGCAAAATGGGAATATCATTTAGTATTTTCAATACCAGCTTACTATGGGATGCCCCTTGAAGACTTGTTTAATTTGGAAACATGGGCTCTTAGATTATAGTCTCATACAAGTCTCATACAAGCCCCTCTTTTTTTTTTTGGTTTTGCAAGGTAGGGTCTCACTCTGGTCCAGGCTGACCTGGAATTAACTATGTAGTCTCAGGGTGGCCTTGAACTCTCGGCAATCCTCCTACCTCTGCCTCCCAAGTTCCTGAGTGCTGGGATTAAAGGCGTGTGCCACCACGCCCGGCTTCAAGCCCCTCTTTTTGAAATAACATGATCTCTATATGTCCTATTTTTTAAATAAATCCTTTTTCTATTTTTTATAAATTTATTTATTGATTGATTGATTTGAGAGAGTGTGAGAGAGAAAGAGGCAGAGAGAGAGAGAGAGAGAGAGAATAGGTGCTACAGGACTCCAGCCACTGCAAATGAACTCCAGATGCATGTGCTACCTTGTGCATCTGGCTTATGTGGGTCCTGGGGACTTGAACCAAGGTCCTTTGGTTTTGCAGGCAAACACTTTAACTGCTAAGCCATCTCTCCAGCCCAATAAATCCTTTTTAAGGTCTGTATTTTTATGGATTTTAGGCAATTTAGTTTATTCTAAAATTCCTATTCTAATACCTACACCCCGAGATAACTTTATCTTGGTTCTAGCATTTGGCCAATCTAAAGAACAACACTACAAATGTTGTTGTCATTGGAGACTGTTTTAGTATAATTTGGATAAAAATAGTCAACCCCTGTTGGGCCCTGCCCAGTGTGAGGCCTAGTGGTTCTGGGCCCAGCCAGAGTTTACTTGGCTCCCGGTGAGGCCTGGTTGAGCTTCCAGAGCCTGAGTAGAGTTTCGCGACCTGTCCTTGGAGTGACTCAGCACCTAGGCTGAAACTGCCTCCGCCCAGCTACTGCTGATTGGCCCTTACTGCCTCCGCCCAGCTGCTGCTGATGTGGTGAAATAATATTGGCCCTTATACCTTTCTCTCATCCTCTCTTCCCGCCCCCTTCCTCAAAATGTATAAATACCTCCCCATGACAATAAAGGAGTGAGTTCCGCCTTAGACGTTTCTCCCGGCTCAATGTGGTTTTCTTTTCCCCGGTGGTTTGGGGAGGTTTTTTGAGTCATCGACACCTGCCTTCTCGCTCAGCCTCGAGAGAAGCGGCTGGCCCGGTTCTCTCTCTCTTCCGCTCTACCTGCCGGAGGTGGAGGGAAAAAAGCCCCGGCAACTGGCGCCCAACATGGGGCAGGACTACTGCCCCATGTGAGGATGTATGGGGATTCAAAACAGACTACAGACTGATGACGTGACGAAGAAAAAATTCAAAATTAAGCTGACGAGCTAATCGGACTGCTGACGGGTGTATCCTCATAAGTTATGAGGTAATCTTCATATTTAATATTCTAACCTTTACTTCTATAATCTGTGCTTACTTCAACTTCCTTTCTCTTTCCTTCCATTTCCGGTTTGCTGCCATTTCTAAATGGGTACATTCATGGCGGACACACCACGTGGACAGACCTAGAGGAGACTTTAAATGTTTTGCCTCCTCATTTAAATAAAAACTCCGTCCCAAACTTCAACATCTCTTGTTCTTTTCTCTTTCCTCTCATTTTTGGGTTTCCAACAAACCGCTTCTGCGGTGCCGCCATTTTTGTCCTGCCCCCATTTGAATGGGGGCGCCATCTTAGAAACACCATTTCATGGCGGACACACCACGTGGGCAGACCTAAAAACGAAACTCACCACGTGGGTAGAGACTCACCACGTGGACAAACCTAAAAAAGAAACTCACCACGTGGGTAGACCTGAAAAGGAAACTCACCACGTGGGCAAACCTAGAGGAGGCTCACCACGTGGGCAAACCTGGAGAACTCTCAAAGTGTCCTGCCCCCTCATTGGAGTGGGGGCACCATCTTAAAAAAAAAATTCTGCAACATGTTCACCTATTTTTTGGGACTTTATGCTTGTGTTGTACTCATGTATATTACTATTGCCCTAATTTTACAAAAACTTCTTCTACAATGTGGCTTCAAAATAAAACAAAAAAACCTCCTTGGCTCTTGGGACAAAACTTTTGTTTTAGCCCCATGGATTAATTCAGTCCTCCTTGCCTTAATTGCCAGCCTTAAAGGCTTTTCCAGGGAAAAGTTCATTTTTGCCCTTAACAAAAACTGTAAAAAAGGTGTAAAACTAACTTTTAAAATCTCCTTTCTTCCAAGACCGCCACCCAAGCCACCGGACAGCTGTCTTTTCAGGTCTTTTCAACTGCTGCCTAAGGCAATTGTGCTTATAGTGGACTAATGTGCTTAACTAAAAATATTGGACTAAGATTTTAAAATTTTAAGTTAAAAAACCTCAAATAAAAATACATTATAAAAACACTAAGGCTGATTTCAGGTTACTGAACTACTATTGTCAACCACATTAACAATCTTAAAAAGACCTGCGGGACGACAAAGAGGCAGGCGGATAAGCTCTTTACATTAAAACAATAAAAAAAAATATCTTAAAAGCGGGCGGGCGGTCCACCATGAGGCTAGTCACTGCCGTCCCCACCCCTTTGCCTCTGCGCGCCCCCTCAATGCTCTTAGCTGAATGTCCCGCAGGGCCCAACTTTAAAAAATAAAAAAGATGACTGGGGGCATTCGTATTGCCCTTCTAGAGGTAAAAAAAACCTGCTTTTCAAGTCTATATGGCTATATCCTACACGCCATTGTCCCACCCTTCACTGCCTTCCCATTAACGTGAGGCTAAAGAGATGGCTTAATGGTTAAGCGCTTGCCTGTAAAGCCTAAAGACCCTGATTTGAGGCTCAATTCTCCAGTACCCATGTAAACCAGATGCACAAGTAAACACATGCATCTGGAGTTCATTTACAGTGGCTAGAGGCCTGGCACGCCCATTTTCTCTCTCTCTGCCGGCCTAACTCAATTCATAAAACATAAAACTAAGCCCAACTAACTCAATCGGTAATACAATGTTGGCCTGGGATTAAAGTTTTCCCTGACAACTCTGCCCAGCTAGAGGGACGAAATTAAAAAACCTAAAGACTATCAGTCTCTGGTTACTACAGAAGTTTAATAATGGCTAATGGTAATTATATTTTTCTCTCAGTTGATACTTTCTTCCATGCTTGCTGGGCATCAACACATGCTGGGGAAAAAACTAAACATGCTATTAGCCATATGCTTCAATGCTTTGCCACCCTTGGATTGCCAGATCAAATCAAAACCGATAATGGTCCCTGCTTCGTAAGCAGGACTTTTATAGATTTCCTCCAAACCTGGAAAATCTCACTTTCCACAGGCATCCCATATAACCCGCGGGGCCAAGCCATCGTGGAAAGATATCATCAAACTCTCAAATCTCAATTACAAAAACAAAAGGGGGAATCTCTACCCCCACATGACCAACTAAAAAAGGCATTATTAACCCTAAATATTTTAAATTTTTCTAAAGAAGATAGACACTTGTCCCCTTTTCAAAAACATTGGACCTCAGCTGTCACCTATAACTCCATCTGGGTCAAATGGAGGGACCCATTAACTGGGGCCTGGAAGGGACCAGACCCCCTCCTCACAGCAGGGAGAGGATTTGGATGTGTCTTTCCTCAAGAGGAAAAAAGACCTATTTGGGTACCAGCAAGAGACTTAAAATATTTACCCCAACAAGGGGATGATAATAATCAATTTTCCAGGGAGTGTCACACCCCTGAGAACTATGCCTCTGTTTCTTCCCCAGGAACAACTGAAGGTGTGGATGCTACTAGACCTGAATGAAGCCAGAAAAGCTCCAGAAAGATTTACAGAAGAGGAGTCGGGACTTCTAAAACAACCTGCTATAGACGAGCTTACATGGCTTTTTATCCCACCTTCTCCCTCCCCTTGGACTCCTCCTTCTTCTTGCTCTTTACCCTACCTTCTCCCTCCCCCTGAACCCCTCCTTCTTCTTATCCTCACTCTCGGGCCCTGTGTAATTAATAAGATTACACAATTCATTCACCAACAGCTTGAGGCAATTAAACTTCATCAGGTCACAATTAAACTTCATCAAGTCAAGGCACCACAGGTTCACAACTCAAAGGCTACGGCTTTTCCGCTTATCCACCTAACATTCTCCCCCGCCCTCCATCGAACCAACGACGGGTAAGATCTCAGACAGGTTGAGACAACCTAAGACAGGGCGTGGAGTGGTCAACGGGCTAGAGGCATGGTACTCAGTGACGGGTAAGATTCCCAAAGGGGGACAACCTAAGACAGAGGCCATGACCGTCCACCGTTCTTACAAAAACAAAAGGGGGAGATGTTGGGCCCTGCCCAGTGTGAGGCCTAGTGGTTCTGGGCCCAGCCAGAGTTTACTTGGCTCCCGGTGAGGCCTGGTTGAGCTTCCAGAGCCTGAGTAGAGTTTCGCGACCTGTCCTTGGAGTGACTCAGCACCTAGGCTGAAACTGCCTCCGCCCAGCTACTGCTGATTGGCCCTTACTGCCTCCGCCCAGCTGCTGCTGATGTGGTGAAATAATATTGGCCCTTATACCTTTCTCTCATCCTCTCTTCCTGCCCCCTTCCTCAAAATGTATAAATACCTCCCCATGACAATAAAGGAGTGAGTTCCGCCTTAGACGTTTCTCCCGGCTCAATGTGGTTTTCTTTTCCCCGGTGGTTTGGGGAGGTTTTTTGAGTCGTCGACACCCGCCTTCTTGCTCAGCCTCGAGAGAAGCGGCTGGCCCGGTTCTCTCTCTCTTCCGCTCTACCTGCCGGAGGTGGAGGGAAAAAAGCCCCGGCAAACCCCAAAATTTTTTATATCCCTAACAAGATCTTTATTTAGTTAGTTTACTCATTGCTGTGACAAAATATTTGACAAAGGCAGTCTAACACAGGAAAAGTTTGTTTGGGCTCACAGTTTGAGGGTACTGTTCATCATGGTAGGGAAGGCATGGTGGCAGGAGTGGAAGGCTAGTCACATTGTATCCAAACAGTATTCAGGGAATGATGAATGCTAACGGCCATCTTATTTTCTTCTTTCTATTCAGTCTTGGACCCCAGCCCATGGAATGATGTCACCCACACTCAAAGGAGGTCTTCCCATTTCAGTTAAACCTCTGGAAATGCTCTCACAGGTTTGTCTCCTAGGTGATTCTAAATCTTGTCAAGTTAACCATGAAGATTAACCATCAAAAGAGTCAATTGAGTTAAAGTTACATCAAGGTAGGTAGAAACATTGAGTATTCCATAGGGTTTCCCAGAGGCTTTTAGGCCTGGTAGAGAATATACATCATCAAACATCTTTTATATCCATAGTAATCCAGTAAGTTAACATTCTTCCCTTTCTCTTAGTAGGGAGAAGTTCTATTGATTTGTGCTCTGGAAATTTGGATATAAAATTAAGTTACACTCAAAATGGAGTTTCTTTCAAGACTTAAAATAGGGCTCTGACAGTCTAATATCTGGAACTTTCATCTATATTATAATGAATAATGAAATTTTTATGAAGGTAGTGAAAATTTTGAGTCTTTTTAAGCATGGATATTTGTTCAAGTAAAGTAGGTGTACTTTTTGGGTTAGCAAAAAGTCATCACCACAACACAATTAGTGAAAGAACATAACATCATGAACAAAAACACTATTTAAGCTGGGCATGGTGGCGCATGCCTTTAATCCCAGCACTCGGGAGGCAGAGGTAGGAGGATTGCTGTGAGTTCAAGGCCACCCTAAGACTACAGAGTGAATTCCAGGTCAGCCTGGGCTACAGTGAGACCTTACCTCGAAAACAAACAAACAAAAAAAACCCCAAAAAACCCCAAAAAACAAACAAACAAACAAACAAAACAAACAAACAAAAAACACTATTTTAAAAAATACTGTTAATGAGGGGATACAATATCATGAGTCCTTTTTGTTCACTAAAATAAAGCTCAGTATGACTTATCATTTGGGAAAGTATTCCAAGACAAACTTCAAATATCTCAGATAATTTTTAAAAGATATAAATATAAAAACATTTAAGAAATATGCCACGAAGAATGAGAATTAACAAAAAGTTGTCAGATGGACTTTGAGTTTAGTTACTTGGAGGGCTCAGTTGTCAGTGTAGTTGAAGATGAATATCACTCAGTCCATGTGGATGTGTCCTCAAAAATTGGCACAAGTTCGAGATGAGAAATGCAAATCTTAGAGTTTATCTCCTGAAGTTTTACAGCATAAGAGGTAGTTAGAAGCAGCTGAAAAGGTCCTTTCCATCAAGGCTCAAGAGAGTCTTTGACTTGGTATCTTTTCCAATTAATTAAATAACTGTTTTAGCTCTCTTTTAGTTCATTGTTTTCCAGAAGCTCACTGTGGAAAGGCTCTGTAATCAATTTTGAATTTTTATCTATAATTTTAAAAAATATTTTTATAGTATATAATGTCTTCCTTTAGCAGAGATAATCCTTTGTCCATTTTTGTAGAGTACCTAGTAATTATTTCAAAGGAAATAACTGATGTTTGTTAATAGGGGTAGATCTAGAATTAGAACTTTGGTTAGGAAGAAAAAAGCTTTAGTTAATTTTGATAATTAAAATTTTATAGTGTTATTTGTTTACTTAACCATCAATCTAGGGGACTAAAAATCACAAGCACTATGAAAATTTTGTTTAATATGCAAATTTTATAAGTAGATGCAAATATATATCTACTAAAATGAGTTCTATATTCATTACATAATTTAGCAAGAATGCCTCAAGTAGGACTAATTCTAGTAGAATTTTTCCTACTGCTAAGGTGGTGGCTTGGTGACAAGAAAAGAAACCCAATAGGAAACCATACAAATTTAGTATTAAGACATGTTTATATCTTTATGTTAAAGGAATTTGAATAAAATCTAATGGTTAGGTTTTCTTTTTTTTGATATTTTGTTTATTTATTTGAGAGGGGGAGGGAGAGAGAAAGAGAGAGAGAATGGGCACACAATGCCTCCAGTCACTGCAAAAGCTCCAGACACATGTGCCACCTTGTGCATCTGACTTATATAGGTACTAGGGAACTGAACCTGGGTCCTTAGGCTTTACAGACAAGTGGCTTAACTGCTAAGCCATCTCTCCAGCCCTGGTTTTCTTTTTATTTGGTGGGGAGTAGAAGTATGGTCTCACTCTAGCCTAGGCTAACTTGGGACTCACTCTATAGCCCAGACTGACCTCAAACAGGCTAGTGATCCATCTCCCTCAGCCTCTGGAATGCTGAGATTAAAAGCATGCACCACCATATGCATGTCTGGCAATAGCTAGGTTTTCAAATGTGTTTTGGTAAAGAGATAAAACACAAAATCCTTGTTCCCTAAGCCAGTTTTTATTATTGTGAATAGAAGGTTGGGTTTTGTTCTATGTCTGTGTATTTAATTTTGACCTAAAGAATTTGTAAATTAATTTTTAATTAAATTTTAATTATGGTGAACTTAATCATGACAAATCTTATTTCACCATACAAAATCTTTTTCTTTGTTTTATTTTACATTTTTATTATTTATATGCAAGTAGACCGAGAGAGAGAGAGAATGGGTATGCCAAAGCCTTTTGGTACTCTAAATGAACTCCATAAGCATGCAGAACTTTGTACATCTGGCTTTACATGGGTACTAGGGAATTGAACCCAAGCCATCAGGTTTGCAAGCACCTTTAACTGCTGAGCCATCTTTCCAGTCCCACAAAATCCTTTTTAATCTAAAAGCATTTCATTTCCCTTCAGCCTTCTTTACCAAAAATATGTTATATACTTAAAAATTTATATCTCTTCTATTTTAAAAGGACGAAATTTACATGCACATTTACTTATAAGCCAATTTAAATGAAATCATTTTGGAAGAGACTTTATTTTGTACACATATCATATAACATATATCAAAAAGCAGCATATAGAAACATGTACACTTATAGAACAAGATCATATAGCCTTTATGTTAAAACTTATTTATAAGTCAAAGCAATAATTTTAATGTAGGTAGTCAGCCAGACATGAGCAGTAGGACAAGAAAGGGTTAAAACTTGGCATTCTAGGAATATAACACTGTATAGTAATGACTGTCAAGGAGAAGTGTGTCTTAACTGCCTGAACAAGAGTTATCTGGTTTCCCCTTCACAGTAAATGTTAGGGTCCTTACTAAAACTATTTGTGGAAGAAATACACCCCCCCAAAAAAATCTGCAAGTCTGTACTTTAGGTAGGATAAGTTCGAGATGGTAATCTTGGATATCAAATACCCCTTCATTTACCACACTCTCTTACTAGTGTCTTCTCTACTAACCACCAGGAAGAAAAAAAATCTTTTTTTAAAAAAATTATTTTATTTATTTGAGAGAGACAGAAATAGGGAGAAAGAGAGGGAGAGAATGGGTGGCACCAGGGCCTTCAGCTGCTACAAATGAACTCCAGACACATGTGCCACCTTATGCATCTGGCTTACATGGGTCCTAAAGAATTGAAACTGGGTCCTTTGGCTTTGCAGGCAAATACCTTAACCACTAATCCATCTCTCCAGCCTGAAAAAAATCTTATATGTAAGGAAAAGATTGTTATGGCCACAGAGAATAACAATTAACCCAACCGAAAAAATGACACATAAACAATTATGACATTGACAATTACAAACACATAATACACTACATTAAATCACAGTTAGTTGAAAGAATTTAGGGACTTTACATCTCTATGCCTTTGAAATATAAGACAGGCTCACTGAAAATAAAAAAATGAGGCTTTTTATGTACACTTAGGTTAATATATTTCCTTCTTTTAAGAACTAATCAGCAGAGAGGGAGACACTCTTACAAATGGAAATTTCTAATTAATTAATGTCAGAAAACTCTGATTTTTAGGTTAACAGGGTAATCTGAAATTCCTAAACAAATCCCAAAGATTCCTAATATGACTCAGGAAAGCCTATAATCAAAGTTTTCAGTTCAGTTTTTATCCAGGGAGTATAGATAGGGTTAGGATCATTTCTCTCTCTAAGTTTTATCCCCAAAGTGGCCATAACAATATTTTCCTTTTACATAAGACTTTTTCCTTCCTGGTAATTACTAGAGAATACACTAGAGAGTGTGATAGATGAGGGGTGTGCTGAAGTTTTCTTGTAGAGGAGCAAAGGTTGAGAAAGATTGATAGGAGCAGAGAGTTGAAAAAAAGATTGAGAACTCATTCTTACTTTTGGCACAATCTCTGATTTTTTTTTAAATTAACTTACTCTCTTATGATATCTTTCTTAAATTTTAATTTATTAATCTCCTAGGTATTAGCAATTTTATCATTGCTACTCTTAGATAGTTCTAAATTTCAATTAAAAACTTACCTCCACATATGAGATTTAGTTTTGTGACCACTCATGGGGGCAAGAGAGGTAAGAGACATATAGGTGCAGTCAGATGGAAAGAATAAATCCTAGTATTCTACAGTGTTGGGGATTAGCAATAGCTGGAAACATGTCGATGTATGTTTCAAAGTGGCTACTTGGAAAGATGCTAAATGCCTCCAACACAGAGAAATGACAGACGATAAAATGACAGGTGACAGAATGTCCATTACCCTAATTTTGTCATTACATGTTGTACACATGTATTGAGTAATACTGTACCCCATAAATACAAACAATTGTTCTGTGTTAATTAAAATATTTAAATATTCTTTTAAATTCTCCCTATCACTCATCAATCATAATGGCAAAATTATGCTGTGAGTCCAACTCCAAAGGCTCCTGAGAGCCAATGGCCATCTCCAGACTCATCCACCCCACTGTCTCCATTTGTGAGAGTGAGTGCCATGCTCCCCATCACAAACATCCCATGTGACTCACACCACTGTAGAGGTGGGGCAGGCTCATTCCCACTATGGCCTTTGAGTCTGCTAGGCTGTCCATGGCTCCTCGGCTCATGGGTTCTGATAGCTCTGCATGATCTGGCTGGTGTTTACAGAAACACAAAGCCAGAGGGCTTATAAAGTTAAAGAGTAGGCTTAGTTTGTGCTGTGTGGAGTCCTAGATCATAGGATAATTTTCAAATATTTAGGAGAAAAATGTAAACTCTCAAGAGTTTTCCTCCACTAAGAGTCCCACCAAGAACACAAAGCAGTGACCTCTAACACAACACAAGAACATTCTCTGCTGAGAATGGCAGGCTCAGAGTGGAGTGCTGCCTAGGACTCGGATGTCCTCTCCTCCAGAGCATAGAGCTGAGACTACTGCTTTGTGACCACAGCTCTGCCATCCAGTGAGGACAGAGCTTAGTTGTCAGTGCAAGTGCAGAGACCCAACACCCTCCTGGCAGGCCACAGGGATCCCACTGCCACTTTTTTTTGAACAAGCCTGGGCAAGACCTCAGTTCCATTGATGCATATTCAGAGGCTTTCACTGAGGCGGCAGAGTGACCAAAAAAGGGCAGTCCAGACCATGTAGCTATATGGTTGTTGTTGGCTGTCTCAGAGACAATCTGATATCCCATACAGACTGAACACTCCTTGGGGACAGGTAATACTCACTCCACTCCGAACATCATCTATAGTCTCAATGTTTCATACATAGAGGCATTCACTAATACCAGTATAGGAGCCACATCTATGGAGGACTATTTACATGCCAGGAAATGCACTAACACACTCTGGCAGCCTAAGTGAGGTACTGGGATTACCTCACTTTATATATCAAGAAGCCAAGACTCAGGTATGTTAGGAAACTTGCCTTCCACCACTCAGTCTATAACTGGCAGTCTGGGAGTTGAATCCAGGCAGACTGACCACAGAGGCAGTTCTATTGGCTATGATTTCATGACTAGGGAGGATATTCCAGTCTGGAGCCTATGGGCTACAATTTAGCTTCACTGGGACTCAGGTCTAGCGTTGTATAACTCTGCTTCAAGGTTAGAAACTGATCCTTCTCTAAGTTCAAATTCTTAACTCCCCTCAAGCTGATCCAGGTGCCCCTGGAGGGTCCCCATTGCATGCTCACAAGTACAGGAGACCTGGCCATCCCTGGAGAAGAGCAGTTTGGCAAGCTGGCACATTTTCCCACCATGGATGCTGCAGTTTTTTACTTCTTAATGTGATGTTCCTAGGCTCTCAGTCAGAGAGCAGCTACAAAGCGTCATAGATGTGGACTGGAGCCTGCACTTGGACCACAAACTTACCTAGGATGAAAAAGCTTGGGAGGGACCTGGATAGGTGGCTTAGCAGTTAAGTTACTTGCCTGTGAAGCCTAAGGACCAGGTTTGATCCTCCAGGTCCCACATAAGCCAGATGCACAAGGTGGCACATGCATCTGGAGTTCGTTTGCAGTGGCTAGAGGTCCTGGCATGCTCATTCTTCTCTCTTCTCTCTCTCTCTCTCTCTCTCTCTCTCTGTGTGTGTGTGTGTGTGTGTGTCTCTCTCTCTCTGTCTCTCTTTCTGTCTCAAATAAAAATAAATAATTTTTTTAAAACTTGGGAGGGATGGTAATAGTAAAGCCATAAAGATCAGTTCAAAATATCAGTTCATATTCTAAAGAGTTGTCATGAATGCAAAATGTGCACCTGATTAAAATGCCCAGAAGTGGGAAGGGTCACACACAGGAAAGACCCAACCAGTGTGACTCAGCCCATGAACACAGGCCCTCTTCACATCAACAACATCCCCAAAATGCCACTGCACCCTGTGGAGCCTTTTCCTCTCCTCCCAGGAGCACTTGGGGCCTTGATTTTTCTGTGGTGTTTACTGTGCCATCACCCCATCTTTGTCCAGGGTTATGCTAGGTAATGTTATTCCCAGTATCCCATGGGTCTCTTTTCTTGATTTACTGCCATCAGGTGCAGATCAGTGTCTGGACATAACCATCTAGTGTTCACTTGTTCCACAGGGTACAAGATGCTGAGGATTTGGGCAGAGAATCTGTGGTTCCCAGGTTTGGTCCCGTAGAGATTGCATAGAACGCCACATGGTCAGAAGTCTGTGTGGTGAGGATAGCTCCCAGGAAGCATCAGTTGCACGCAACTCCTCTCCACTTTGACAGCTCTAGTTCCAGAGTCAGGGCCAGGCGTTTTGGGTCCCCCTAACCCACTGCAAATCAGAAGGGGCTGAGCCCTGGAAATATTCAATACCCCCTGTCCACTTTCCCCACATAAATCATGTGTCTTCCCAGGCACAGCCCCACCAATTGCCCCAATGTGAACCACAAGGAGCTGGTAGCTCCTCAAACCATTATTTCCTACTGTTCTAACCCAGCCTTTGGTGTGGAACTGAAGCAGTTTAGGGTAACTGGGCTCCAAAAGTTAAAAAAAAAAAAAAAAAAAAAGCAAGAATGTCCTTGAGTCCTTGTAATCTCCACTTTGCTAGAGATCAGAAAAGAATTTGGCCTCTTCTTATCTGTTGCCTAAAGGAGTTATCTAGATCTGTTTTTCCATAAACAACGTGAGTCTCTCCATAGGAAGGAATTTCCTTTTCCTAGAATTAAGATCTAAACCTGATCCTGGCATTGTGGTTGGTTAAGTTCAGCCCCAAAACTTGGCAGCATGGCTGGTCCCTGAGTCCAGACCAATCAGTGCTCTCCCTCTCTTTATCACTCTCTCACACACACTTGCATGTGAAAGTGAACCCCACTAGAATAGATTATAGATGCTTACAGAGTGTGCAAGGTCTCTTTTTGGATATTCATCTTTCCTGATACTTGAACCACCAGATCCCTGTTCTGGTAAGCCTTCTCCATGTCCCAGCCCAGCCTAGCTGGACTGCAGGGAGAGGACCCTTTCTATTGATGCAGTATTTTGGGGTTCAAAGGGTCCCCAAATTTATGAACCCCAAGTATTGTGTGTCCTACCTGTAATAAAGAATTAATAAATATAGGCTCAAGAAGGATAACTTATGCTGGGCATGTTGGCACACACCTTTAATCCCAGCACTCAGGAGGCAGAGGTAGAAGGATCACCGTGAGTCCAAGGCCACCCTGAGACTACAGAGTGAATTCCAGGTCAGCCTGTGATAGAGTGACACCCTGCCTTGAAAAAAAAAAGAAGGATAAATTAGAATTATTAAGTTTATTAAATAGGAAGAAATCACAAATTGTGGGGTTTATTTAAGGGAGATTCTAGGAAGGAAAACTTGAGCAGAGTCATAAACACATGGGAAGTAAGAAACATGTGTAAGACCCAGGAAGTGAGGACTCCCCGGGCTCTGTCTCAGGAAAGGCGACACCCCAAATCACTCCAAGAAACGGTCTTGATGCAAATAGCAAGAGGGATTTTTATTCCAGCGCGCTGGGGCCCCCAGTCATAAGCCACGCAGGGGTAGAGGACTGGAGACCCCGAGGGTAGAATCAGGGCAGTTTTTATTGGATTCAAACAAAGGAGAGGAGAATTTATAACATGATTGGTTAACAATTAAAAATAATGTACATGTAGTATGCTCATTGGTTATGTGGTTACTATGGCATTTTGAGTCAACTTATCTATAACTTGAGGATTACAAGTATGTATAACATTTGCTTAGTTTCTTCTGACTGGCTCATTTCAAGGATTATTTTGGGTACTGGGCAGTCTGGGGTTTTTCCAGTAACTGCAAAAATGCTGTGTCAGTTCAGCCCGGAAATAGAAACTCAGGCCTGTGAATATTCCTAGAGCCTGTCATGGCGTTACTTTAGTTCTTGCTTTTTTTTTTTGCTTACATTCTCTATCGTCCTACACCTCTATCTATATACTTTTACATTACAATCTTTCCTTTTATGGTGCAAGCAGTTCACAGAAGCCAGATAAGCAGTTAGTTAGTTCATTTTTTGTTATCTCATTAGGCCAGAGTCACGTACTCAAAAGCCTGTTCTTTTTATTTAGGTTCATGCAGGAAGCAGGCTCTGAACCAGCAAGAAGGGTGATCTTCTACCTATTTGCTGGCAGAGAGCCAATTCTGGAATTTGAAGCATTTATGATTTTTTCCATCCTTTCACATGCTCTCTTATGGAAACGTGTAGCTTATAAGATTCATTTAAGAGAAACTGAGGTGGGGGGGGGAATTGAAGTAGAGCCGCAAGCATGCAGAGGGGAGTTAAACTAAGACTTTCAAGGAAAGACTGAGGTAGAGCCACAAGCACCTGGAGGATAAAACTTAGGTGTATATATAGCCTGGCGTGGTGGTGCACACCTTTAATCCCAGCACTCGGGAGGCAGAGGAAGGAGGATTGCCATGAGTTTGAGGCCACCCTGAGACTACATAGTGAATTCTAGGTCAGCTTGGGCTAAAGCGAGACCCTACCGTGAAAAAAAAAAAAAAAAAAAAAGAACTCATGTATTTATGTAGGGAGACTTCGAAGGAACACACATGGCATCTGACATGTGCTTTCTTGTGGAGAAAAGTTAAACAGTCAAATGGTTAGGTTCAAGAAAATATCAAAGCAGAGACCAAGAAATCTAGAGGAGAAATTAATGAAGAAAGTTACACTTAGGTTTTCTGAGTTTAAGTTACACAGGTAGCAAACCTAGAGTTAGTGAATGCACCCCGCCCCCCCCATGGTAGATCTGAGGTATAAGGGAAATACAAATGTGGTAGATTAGGAGACAAGAGGAAAACCATGCATGTAATCAAAGTGAGGTTACCCCAAACTATAAAGCAGAAGGAGAGGCAAGTAGAAGAGCTCCCCCGGACCAAGAAGCAGTTTTATTCTCCCCTCCTGGGTGAGGGGGAGGCTGGACTCACATGTGTCCCCATGGTCTAGCGAAGAGAGGTAGGCAGAGCTGAACAGAGCCAGAAAAACAGAGCAGAGCTGAGTGGAGCAGGGCAGAGCTAGTGATAGGAAAAAGACAGCAAGCAGCCTTTATAGGCAAGGGGAATACCCAATTAGTTTGTAGATTTTGAGGGTAGACCCCAGGAACAGCCCACCTAAGACAGCCCATGGAGGCAACACACTAGACTGGGCAGCAAGGGGTGCTGTAGGTCAGTCTCTATCAAATATGAGTTCCATTTCTGCCAAGAGTTCCGTTCTTGTGGCAGGGCAAATTGGCATGTGGGGTGACATCTCTTGGTTCTCTCTGGGCCTCAATTTCTAACTGAAAGTACCTAAAAGAAACTAGCTTTCTCCTATTTTCCTTCATTATCTGACCTCTTAGCTTTTTTCTTAATATGAAAATGAAAGGCTTACATCCTTTTATTCCATTTTTTGCATGGATATGTGTGTGTGTGCATGTGTGCGTGTGTGTGTGTGTGTGTGTGTTTCTTTCCCACGTGGGCCTTTATCACCTCCCACCTTCCACATGGCAGGAACTCTATACTTCCTTCTCTTAATCTAATAAAGTCTCTCTCAACCTTACCCTCTGGTCTGTGGATTTTAATTCTTTAGATTCATAAAACAAGAATCGAGGTGTTATATGACAAATTTCCTCCACATTGAAAGGTGTAAACAGCTATTGCCGGCTTTATCAAAAGCATCTGGGTCAACTCACAAGAGATGGTGTGGAGAGAAGCATCAGACACCCCCACCTGAGATTTAGGTGTCCCCTGCACACGCTGTATACAATAACACACACAATGTTATTACCTGCGGAGGAGCAATATAGAGTATATAGAGAGGAAAAGATCTAGGAACAATGAGCTCCACTGAGGTGGTATCTCTGGAGTCTCCACGCTCTGCCAGTAAGCCTTCACCCTAAGGTGAAGGAGAAGCATCTGTGGAGGTAATCCTGATATAGTGAGCCCCACTGTAATATTGTTTTGGGGTCTCATGCTCTGTAAGTAAGCCCTCACCCCCAGACTGAGGGAGGAGCATCTGCGGGTAATCCCAATAAAGTGAACCCCATTGAAGTGTTGCTTTGGGAAGGAAGCATGGCCTACCACCTTTAGGAGACAAGATAGTTTGTGTGCCTGGAAGAGACAAAGGTACTTGAGGACAGGCTGAGAAGGAATTAGTCAGGTAGCTTTATATTCACCTAGGAGAGGGCCCAAAGATGGAACCAAAAATATGTCACACTTTCTGCCTGCTTTCTTTATCTTTAAATAATCCTGAATACTCTTACAAACTAGGGCACTTTATGTGGGTGAAATATTGGCATAAGACACCCCTCAAGCCCACCTGGAAGGGACCCTAAACTCAATAAGATGGACAGTGACTAGAGACTCCAAGAACTCCCTCTCAGTCATTATCCATACCTACCATCTTGTTTTGAACACACCAGAAGCTGATCAATCTACACATGTCTGAAGTTTGAGGAATCTGCAGCCCTGCTCCAGGTGCAAACCTGGAGGCCAACTGGTCTATACCCAGCAGAAGCCTGAGTAATTCTATGTGGGGCATTTTTGGTCCAGGTCATGATGACACTCCATCCACCCAGGACTGAGCATGGTCCTGTTACTGATATTATCAATAGGACTGGGGACAATGGCCCCACAGGACTGGAATTTGCTTCCTTAGCTATGTTTTATATAGTTAAAGAGGGCATAATTATGAATATTGTGTGCTTCTTATGGCCCTTAGCCTTTCCCCCATAGGTCAGGCTAGACACCCATGGGCCCCTACTTTGAAGTCAAGACTGCTGGATATGTCTCAACACCCAGACGGTTGTAAATGATATACCTCTATTAACACTCCATCTATCAATGGAACATACTTTACACAATGGCAGACCCTCCTTCTCCTTCTTCTTATCCTCACTGTCGGGCCCTGTGTAATTAATAAGATTACACAATTCATTCACCAACGGCTAGAGGCAATTAAACTTCATCAGGTCGAAATACATTACCACAGGCTCGCAACTCAGGAGCCGGGCTCTTCCTCTGACTGGCTGTGTCCCTAGTGGGACTCCTAGTGTCCCTCCCCCACCTTCCATCGAACCAATGACTGGTAAGATCTCAGACAGGCTGAGACAACCTAAGACAGGTCATGGAGTGGACTTTCCACGGGCTGGAGGCATGGTACCCAGTGACAGGTAAGATCCCCAGAGGGGGACAACCTAAGACAGGGGCCATGATTTCCACCATTCTTACAAAAACAAAAGGGGGAGATGTTGGGCCCTAAGAGGCCCAGGCGCGAGGCCCAGTGGAACTTCCTGAGCCTGGCTAGAGTTTGGTGACCTGTCTTTGGCCTATTACTCCCGCTTAGGAGTGACTCAGCAAGACCTAAGCCAAAACTGCCTCTGCCCAGCTACTGCTAACGTGGTGAAATACTATTGGCCCCTATACCTTTATCCCATCCTGAGATCCTCACCCTCTTTCTCAATGCTATATAAACACCTGCCTACTACAATAAAACGAGATCCTGCTTTGAAAAAAAAAAAAAGATAATAAATCCAGTTGGAGAGGTGTCAGTGACATGCAGGGGCAGAGGTGTAGGGTCACAGGGGCAAGGTACAAGACTGTAGAGGTACAGAAATAAGTTTAGATGGAGGCAATGAGTGGGCCACATCAAGCACTAGGAGCATGCTGAGTTGAAGCCCCATGGAGAGTCAAATGTTCTCTGCCTGTCAGCCCCTTACTACATACATAAGATGGTTGAATGACAGGTGAGTGGGCTTGCCATCATCACAATGTTAGTTGTCCTTCTTCATGGGGTCCAGGTGAAGGCGTGGTGCCCTCCATTGGCCTGGTACATTTGATGAGTTCTTCAGTCTGATTTTTCTGATATAATTTTAATAAGTTCATATGTCTATATGTATTCAGTCTACTTTGATAAGTTTATAAGTTGTACATTTTACTTTAAAAATAAATTATTTGTGTGTTATGGTTGATGCTATACAGGTAGTGGTATCTATGCACACTCACAAACAAGATGTAAAGTAATTCTGCCTCTGCGTTTTCAAGTACACCTACATATACAAATGCACCTACACATACACATGCAAACAAAAAAAGGCTAGAAACTCAATGGCACCTATTCCCATTGGATTGCAACCTTTAGAAAATAATTTGTATAGTATCCTCTTTTGCGCGCGCGCGTGTGTGTGTGCGTACATGCTCTATGACATGCCAGGTCTTGTTGGGTGGGGATTTCCAATATTCCTCTGCCAACTGGATTTCTTTCATATGCTAATTTTGACCTAACTTTGCCCTACTCTCCTGCCACAGTAATTCTCTTATAAAACAAATAGCTGTTGTCCCTCTATATTTGCTACAAAAAAGGGAAAGGAAAGCTCACTTAGCCTCTTCCATTAGGAAGTCAGTGTATTTAACAGGTACCACAGGGAACTAAATTTAAGCTTATCTTCAAAGAGAGAAAGATGAGGGAAAGCTTCTACCATGGAACCTGGCCAAGAAAAGATATAACTGACCTAAAGACAAAGAACTCCTGCCAAGTGCAAAAACCAGAGATTCTCCCCACCCATATTCTTAAATAGACTATGAGGCGCGCGCTCTGGCGGCAAGGCTGGGTGATATTAGGCAGCTCCTGGGCTACAGGCTGTTGTGGGGTATGGGTGGGAGTCGTGGGCAGTTCAGGGTGCAAGGTGTCCACAAAGGTGGTGCAGTCATGGCAGCTGGGGAGAGCATGACTCAGCGGATGGTCTGGGTGGACCTGGAGATGACAGGATTGGACATTGAGAAGGACCAGATTAGTGAGATGGCCTATCTGATTACTGACTCTGATCTTAACATTTCGGCTGAAGGTCTCAACCTGATTATAAAACAGGACAGCATGTCACATTGGTGTAAAGAGCATCATGGGAAGTCTGGTGTTAACCAAGGCAGTGAAAGAGAGTACAATTACATTCAGCAGGCAGAGTATGTATTTGTGTACTTTGTAGGACAGCAAACTCCTCTGGGTCTCTGTCCACTTGCAGGAAATTCAGTTCATGCAGGTAAGAAGTTTCTGGACAAATACATGCCCGGGTTCATGAAACATCTCCATTATAGAATAATTGATGTGAGCACTGTTAAAGAACTGTGCAGACGCTGGTATCCAGAAAAATACGAATTTGCACCTAAGAAGGCTGCTTCTCACAGTGCACTTGATGACATTAGTGAAAGCATCAGAAAACTTCAATTTTACCAAAATAACATCTTCAAAGAAAAAAAAAAACAGATGAAATGAAGAGAAAGTTATAGAAAACATTCCCCCCTACTCCCTCTCAAATAATAAATTAATTAATAAATTAAATTTAAAAATAAAGTAAAGTCATAAATCAAGACACTGAATATATTTTGGGAATAACAAGTAGGTGGGTTAAATAAAAGCAGGGAAACCACTGATATAGGTCTCAGATACTATTGGTGATGGTTAATCTCAGTTGTCAACTTGATTGGACTAGAATCACCTAGGAAACAAATCTCTGGGCATGTCTGTGATGGAGTTTCTAGATTAGGTTAATTGAGTTATGAAAATTCACCTTAACTGTATGACACACCCCATGGGCTGGGGACCCAGAGTGAATAAAATGGGAAAGCAAGCACAGAAGAGAACAAAAGTAACTAACATGTTGTCTAATGTCTTTAGCTTTGGGGTTGGTGGAAGCTGGTGAAAGCTGGTGATCTATTAATACATTCCAAATGTTTTACCTGATAGTTGAGAGGATGTTTGGTCCACATACTAGAACTAAGAGGGAAGCCAGTTCCCTCTTGGCTAGCTCTCACAGTGCTGGAAAATGCCATGGGAGCTACTGGAAGAGAATGGTCATCAACAGAGTGAATGAGCAGGGCATCCTGCAAGCTATGAAATCAACCAGTCAGGCAAGAAGTATACCCCTGTGCAATAGTGGCACATAGCCTATGAGGATAAAAAATGTGAAAAAAATGATCATAGACTCACATTATTGAAACCTTGGAGCTATGTAGAGAATAACAGATACCAATTAAGATGAGGAAAACAACCACAGGTTAACAAAACAAGGTTTTCAGTAAGAAGCAAAACACAAGTTGGGAGTCAAAGAAAGAGCACACAAAGAGAAAGCACAGAGCCCTGTCCAACTTGGTATGCTCACCTTTCTGAATATGGAACATTATATTATGACTACTATTATGTTTGCATGATCAGATTACAGAGCAGTCACGGACAACCAAGACAGTGATAGACAGGAGCCAACAACACTTATGAAGTCACCGATAGAAAGAAGGAGTTTTGCCAGGAAAGAAAAGGTCTTGTGGGAGAGTAAGAGGAGCAGATCCTACCCATGCCAGAAGATGTGCTGAAACACGGTTACTAGACAGAGGTTGTTAATGGCTGGCAAGCAGAGGTGACAGGACCTGTTCAGAAAGTGAGGTGAGCAGCTGAGACTATGGAAGTGCTTCTCACAGTGCTGAAAAAAGTAAGTAAACCACCTTATGTTGGGGTCACCCTTGTGGAAGGGCCCAGCCAGTGCCAGACAGCAGAGACTATACAACCCAAATGTGCACAGATGAGAGAATCAGATCTGGTGCCTAGAGAACACACACTGCACATGACTTGTAACATGGGGCTATGCTGATGGCTGTCCACTAACAGTATGTCTGACCTTGTTACTATGGGCCTTGTACCTTAGGAACATTCGACTATACACAATATAAACTGGTAATCCTGTTTTCATTTTCCTGCAAGTATGATAATGGACATCAAGGAAATGGCAAGTTTCTGGGGACAGCCCTCCTACCCAGCAAGTTTTCCTACATAGCAGAAATCTGAACCAGGGGTGAGCATGTTTTTTTTTTTTCTTCTGGAAGTCCAATAAACTTTCCAAGCAGGCATGTGTGAGTGTGATACAGGAATCAGGGTGTCTTTGAGAGTGGCAGAGCTTTTCTCAGCTCATGGTTGGGCTATAACTCAGGAGTTTGGATGCCAGATGTTTAAAGCCACAAAAATTTCTACTTAGTCAGTGGCATCCAGGTTCTTTTCTTATGAATTTCAACAAATGAAGTACACAGACCATAGAGAGTGAAGTTTAGAATGATTTTATTATACAGCTTAAGAGAAGGAAAGAAGACAGAGCTCCTGTATAGCAGGAGGGGGTTCCCAGAAATGGAAAAGTCCACTTGGTAATTTGATTGGGGACTTTTATGGGAATTTACTGGACAGGGGCTGAGCTGGTCCATCTACTTCTCATGAATTATTCATGCCATCTCAGATTTATAGGGAAAGGGAATTCCTTTAGAGAAGAAGAGATAAAGAAAGACTAGATTCCATGCTATATGTTTAGGCATCTAGTAACCGTATTTACAACCTCTTGTCAGGTTTTAGGGGGAAGAAAGAGCTAAGGAAAAGAACTATATGCCCCATTACAGGCCCAAGATCATGTCTCCCCTAGTTTATTTTCAGGGGCCCTGATATCCCTAAATTGCCTCAAGGGAGACCATGATCCCTAACAGTTTAAAAAATGCACAAACTCTGGGGAAAGGTGGTGAGATAGAGAGAGTTCTAGCAGCTGATGCATGGTCAGGTCCCCTTAAATTAGATAGGAGGACCAACAACTTCATTAAATTGAAAGATAAGTTTCCACAAGTGGGTAGAAGATGTCTTTCACCTCTTTCTGTGAAGGAGGATCACCTTTATGACTGAGAAAAAAAATTCCTCATCTTGTCACTTCTGAAATATTTGTTTGGTGTTTCTGAACAGTAACTGGAACCTTCTGGAACATGTTCCTAGGCTTTGGAGACTTCACCCTTTTTACACTCAGGACTGTCACTCACTGACTTTCAGGGGTTTGACATTACCCAGGCTTGCTTGATTTCCAAGATGACTCAAAGAACAGGTATGACCCCCACAGATTCCCATCTTCCCAGCAAAGCAGGAAGAGTGCTATCATTACAACTTTCTGGATAAGGGTGTGAAGTTGTACATTTCTTTCCATCCAGCTGAAAAGCCAGATCTGCTCAGTTACGTGATAGTGAGTCCTGAGAACATGTTGTTGGGAAACTGATCCTGGTGTCAAATGAGAAGCCAAAGAGTCCTTTGGGGCAAGTGGAAGAGGGATGCAGGCCACCATCCTGCTCCATGACAGTTCTCTCCAGCATGCAGAGCATGACATTTCTCTTTTTTTATATATGTGTGTGTGTATGGCATGTGTGCATGTATATGTGTGTGAGGGTTGCACATCACCCCCAATTCTAGAGGCCACTGTCCAATCCCCTACTGCTCCCATACGCTTCGAGTGGGATACCACAGAACCCGTTTGGGTCGAACAGTGGCCTATACTAGAACCTAAATTAACTATTCTCAAATCCCTTATTCAAGAACAGCTTGCTCTTGGCCATATTGAGCCCTCTATTAGCCCCCATAATTCCCCCATCTTTTTCATTAAAAAGAAAACTGGTAAACATAGACTGCTCCAAGACCTTCGCCAGGTTAATAAACATATGTTAAAAATGGGCTCCTTTCAGACTGGCCTCCCCCACCCTGGAGCCATCCCTACTAACCACCATATAGTTATCTTAGATATTAAAGACTGATTTTTCTCTATCCCTTTGGTGGCAGAGGACAGGCCCTATTTTGCCTTTACTGTGTGGGAGACCAACCATTGATATCTTTTAGCTGGGATGGGACACTCCTGAATCAAAGAGACTGAGAAAATAATAACCCAGATCAAAAATGATAGACCAGAGGATGATCATGCAAACAACAAGTCCTAATGCTGGGGCCAGCTGAGACATACGGATAGAGTGCTTAGGACCCACATATGTTGTGCTTAGGGGGGACTTCTGTGGGTCATTACTCCACAGCTGTATGCCCACACGGTCTCTCCGGGGAGGCTCAGCCAAAGGCCTCGCCTTGGTTCTGAAATTGGGTGGGTCAGACCCTTATTGTGATTTCGCCAAGATGAACCAGATAATGGAGGGGCCAACACAGGCTTCAGGGCCATGCAGCGGTGTGTGCCTTCCTATGGGGGGGAGGGGAGGACAAACAAATGAAAAGGGGGGAGGAAGGGGCTGCCTGCTCACCCACAGGCAACCATCAGCCCATGGAACAGCAAGGGGCTTTTCTCACCAATGATGAAGAAACACCGAGGGGGCTGCTCACCAACAATCAAGAACGGGGCGTCTCGCCAGACACCAAGGGGTCTACTCACAGAAGATCAAGGAGGGGGCGTCTTGCCAGATGCCGAGGGGGCTACTCGCCGAAGATCAAGGAGGAGGCGTCTCGCCAACGCTGATGGGGGAGAGGATCCCGATGATCACAGATGGGGCATCTCGCCAATGCCGATGGGGGCAGAGGGTCCCTGTTTGGGTGCCAGATGTTGCGGTCCCCCCTAAGGCCAGCTCAGGAGGGATGGTAGGGTCTCTGCCGAGTCAGGGTGAGCAGCACAGAGTCACGACACAGGCTCCGGGAGTTGGGTGAAAGCGGGAAGCGAGCCTCCGCAAACTCGTTTATTCAGGAAGTGCACGTGGGTTTTAAGGGGCTTGGCTGGATAATCCTTGTATGGGTTGGTCCCCTTTTTGTGACCAATGATGGCCTGTCTCTGGATAGGACATCTCGTAGCAGGCTTCTCGAGAGCATGGGACTGTAGCTGTTGTCACACCAAGCCTGCGCAGAACGCCATTTCCACAGAAGCCACTTCCTGTTTTCTTCTGCCATGCGGTCTGGGTAGGACCAGGCCTATATTGTGCCATACATGTGAGTACACATGTAAATGTGTGCACCTGTGTGTGGAGGCCAAAGACTCATGTTGGTGTCGTCTTCAGTCACTCTCAAACTCATTTTTCTTGAGACAGGATCTTGCACTGAACCTAGACCTCAGCAAATCAGCTAGACAAACTAGCCAGCCTTCCTATGGAGCTTCCTGTCTTTGCCTCCTCAGTGTGTGTGTGTTTGGTGGGAGAGGAGAGTGTATGCACATGTGTGTGCAGATGTTCATGTCCCATGCACATATGTGCACATACCAGAGTCATATATCAAGTGCCCTCTACTATCACTTCTGTTTTGTTCTCTTGAGATGGAGTCTCTCACTGAATCTAGAGCAACCATTTTTCTGTCAGACTAGGTGACCAGACATCCCCAATGATTCTCCTATCTGACCTTTTTAGGACTAGGGTTACAGGCATGTACAGCCATGCCCAGACTTTTACATGGATGCCGGGGATAAAATCCAGCCATCATTCTTATACAGCAAGCACTCTACATACTGAGCTATCTCCCCAGCCCCATGGCAGAGTATTCTGTTCCAGAATACCTGTACAGGACTCATTTCCAACAGTATCAATTTTGTCAATCCCAAGATGCTGCCACAATATTAAAAAGCAAACATTTTCATTGTTGACAACACTAGGGGGAAAAGTTTCATACAAATTAAGCCTTCTCATTATTGATATGTTTAGTAAAGCCTGTATAATATATAATGAGTTAGAGGCCAGCCTGGGCTACATGAGACCCTATCTCTAAAATCAAATTCCAAAACAAATTTTTAAAAAGTACAAACTTGGGCTGGAGCGATGACTTAGTAGTTAAGGTGCTTGCTGGCAAAGCCAAAGGATCCAGGTTCAATTCCCCAGTGCCCACGTAAAGCCAGATGCACAAAAAGTGGCTAATGCATATGGAGTTCATTTGCAGTGGCTAGAGGCCCTGGTAAGCCTATTCATTGTCTCTGTCTCTCCCTTCCTCACTTTCTCAAATAAATAAATAAGTAAAATATTTTTTAAAATATTTTATTCATTTGAGAGAGAGAGAAAGAAAGAATTGGTACACCAGGGCCTCCAGCCACTGCAAATGAACTCCAGATGCATGTGCCACCTTGTGCATCTGACTTATGTGGGTACTGGGGAATCGAACCTGGGTCCTTAGGCTTGGCAGGCAAGTGCCTTAACTGCTGAGCCATCTCCCCAGCCCATAAATAAAATATTTTTTAAAGATTTTATTTTTATTTATTTATTTATTAGGGAAAGAGAGAGAGGGAGAGTGAGAATGGACACACCAGGGCCTCTAGCCACTGCAAACAAACTCCAGATGTGTGTGCCCCCTTGCACATCTGGCTTACGTGGGACTTGGAGAATCGAACCGGGTTCCTTAGGCTTCACAGGCATGTGCCTTAACCGCTAAGCCATCTCTCCAGCCCAAATAAAATATTTTTTTTAAATAAAATGAAGTAAAAATACCAGTTAGAGCCGGGCGTGGTGGTGCACACCTTTAATCCCAGCACTCAGGAGGCAGAGGTAGGAGGATTACCATGAGTTCGAAGCCACCCTGAGACTACACAGTGAATTCCAGGTTGGCCTGGGCTAGAGTAAGACCCTACCATGAAAAACCAAAAAAAAAAAAAAAAAAAACAACCAGTTAGTTAGCAGCATGTGTAATGAATATTAATCCATACTTCTAGATTTCTTGTGATGGTTAATACAAATTGATTGAGAATAGTAAATCACATCTCTGGGTGTCTGTGTGGGTGTTTCCAAGACAATTAGATCCTGAGGGCTTAGATCTAATCAGTGGTTACTATTGATGGATTCATAACATGATGGAGGTTTTGGGGAGGGGTGAAAGGTAGGAGGCAGACCTAGTTAGAGGAAATAGGTTACTGGTAGTGTGCCCTTGGAACTAGAACTTGTCTGGTCCTTTCCTGTACCTGTGTTTCCTAACCATCATAAGGTCAAAAAGCTCTTCTACCTTCTTCCTGCCACAATGATGTGCTTTCCATGTGCATGGGGCCAAGCAACCTCAGACTGAACCATCTGAAATCATGAACTAAAATAATTCATTCCTCCTCTTAAGAGTTCTATTAGATATTTTGAATGAATACAAGAAAGAAAAAGTAACACAGTTCTATAACAAAAATCAAGAAATTATTAACATGCCTAATTCTTTGTACATCCACATGCCTCTGCTTAGTGCATTGAGTCCTGAGACGCCGCATCCTACCAACTTCCGGTCCCTAGCCACACCTGCAATATCCACCTCAACTCTGCTTAAGGAATTCCACAAGAGTTAGATATGGGATTTTTCCTGCCCTAGTCTATTCCCACATTCACATTCTTACTTACCAGCCTCTCTCTCCCTCCCCCAACCCAACTGCTTAGGGTCCTATTCCAACTGTCAGCACACACATGACCCCAGGAACCAAGAAAAATTCATTATTAACATGGCCAATAAATTCTTGGGGCTGGGGATGTTGTCAGGAAGGCAGTCTCAGGATGGGTCCCCCAGTGTCAGCACTCTGAGATGCCCTCTCTATTCCTCTGCATGCAGAGAGAGCTATGACTCCTTCCCCAAACAAGCACTTGGTTGACTGTCAAGGGTAGCGGGGGGTGGGGGGGTGGCACATACTTCAGAAAACATGCCTACACTCAAACCTTTATTGCTGCCATAAATTTACAGTCTTCTTTCCAATTTCCCCATGGGCTACCTGTTAGAGGTTAATCAATGACTGCTGTTTTTCCCGCCAGCATCCCTGGCCCATCTGTCTTCTCAAGAGACTCAAGAAAGCCAGAGATGGTCAGGGGCAGCAAGCAAAGCCAAGAAGACATCAAGAACCATAGAACATTTTGATCACATGGTGGCAGATGGGCCTCAATGATTGGATATCCCCAGTAGAGGGAACTGCTTTCAAACCAAACTGGGAACAGAGTTCATCAGTGAGGTGGGTTCTGGCTAGAGGGAGTGAGGGCCCTGCCAATTCCAGCTCACAGCAGAGAAATTCTCAGAAACTCCCAGAGGCTTAATCTTAATGGATCCCCTTACCTTCCAGGTTTGACTATGAGAAGGCATAAAACCCACACATTTATTTCATCAAATTGTTATCTAAGAATGTCATTTCATGAATAGCACTAATTATTAATTTGGTTTTCTTTCCCAATTACTTATGGAGTGAATGTGACAGAGCCACCACACAGAACTAGCAAGGTCTAAACCAAGAAGGCAATCAAAAAGAACCAGATGATGAAAGCTACCAAAAACTCCTGATGAACATACATTCTCCTCATTGCTTTTTGTTTTGTTTTGTTTTATTTTCTTTGAGGTAGGATCTCTGCCTAGCCCAGGCTGAACAGGAATTCACTATGTAGTCTCAGGCTGGCCTTAAACACACAACAATCCTTTTATCTCAGACTCCGAAGTGCTGGGATTAAAGGCATGTGCCACCATGTTCAGCTCCTCTTCTGTTTTCTTTTCTTTTTCTTCCTTCCTTCCTTCCTTCCTTTCTTTCTTTCTTTCTTTCTTTCTTTCTTTCTTTCTTTTTTTTTTTTTTTTGAGACAGGATCTCACTCTGTAGTCTTGGCTAGCCTAGAACTCACTATCAGCCCAGGCTGGCCTTGAACTAGCATGACTTCTCCTATGTAGGCTTCCCGAGTGTTGGGTTTACAGGAATGAGACAGCATACCCAGCTGAACCTTTTCATCTTTCCCCTCATATTGCTGTCTCTCTCACATGCCCTTTCTCTTTTCAGTTTTGTCTTACACATCTCTTCTCTGTTCCCTGGAAGTATGTTTTTATTGATTCTACTTACCGACTCAGTCTTTCACTGTTTCAAATTTTAAATGCAAATAATATTCTTCTTCCTTAAAAATATTTATTTAATTTTGTTTTTTGAGGTATGGTCTCACTCTAGTCCAGGCTGACCTGGAATTCACTCTGCATTCTCAGGGTGGCCTCAAACTCATAGCAATCCTCCTACCTCTGCTTCCTGAGTGCTGGGATTAAAGGCATGTGCCACCATGCCTGGCCCCTTAAAAATATTTAAATGTTATTGTTTTTAGCTTATGAGAACCAAGGTCCAGTAGAATCAAGAACCATTCCTCCTACATTGGGAAAAGAATCTCCAAGGCTGAGGCATGGCCATGGTCACCCAGGAAGATAAAAGCAGGCCAAGATACCTAGAAGTGAGCAGAAAGAACAAGGGGCCCTGAGCACTCACACACACACAGAGGACTAAGCCCAAGAAAGCTGCCAGCTCCTGGGCAATCATCCCACAAGAAGGCTTGTGCCCAGTGCAAGGCAGTTCTGACAACATCCACTTTGAAGTCAGAAAGCCTAATGAGGACAGTCATGAAGACACTGATGGAATGAGGACGCAGGTGCCTGTAGGATGTAGAGCGTAAACAGCTGCTCACTGAAGAGTGTTCTGTCTAGCAGATGGTCTAAAGCACCAATCCAGGGGGGCATCTCTAACCATCACAGGACAGGTCAACTCCCAGAACATATCGTCAAAGTTCTCTCTTTCCTCCTGCCAAAAATATATCTGTTCCCAAACAGAAACATAATATTTTCAGAAGTGAAGCAGGTGGTGTGAAAGAATGGAAACATATCTTGTTTGGCTATGATAAGATATACAGTCCTTTCAGGAGCATTCCAGGAAACCTGTGCCAAGAAGGGAGCTATGTTTGTGGAATGGTTGGAACTGACTGGAGTACCCAAAGGCAGCCATCCTGGCCTCTCAGCATAGACACCCAGATCTACCTACCAGGAAGTAGACCAAGTGTTTCAGGGAATCTCTCATAGCCCACATCTATCAATTAGCAGAACCAGGCTTCTGGACTTACTTCCAGCCCAAGAAGAGCCCAAGCCCACAGGGGTGCTGAAGTTCATCCTGCTTCTTTACATGGAAGGCTAATTTAAAAAGCTTTAATGGGCTTCTCCTTCTCATGAGTTATAAGTGGATTATCACTAAGAAGAGGGTGCTATGCTTTTCCCTCCACTACTGTGAGCAGAACTAGGGAACTGTGTGAGTTATTAGCTTGCTCCTGGAAATCCTTCAAAGAAAGATAAATGTGTCTTAGTGGTTCCCTGATATATTGATTCTGAGTCCAGTCCTATTACTTATAAAAGGCCAGAAGAGAGTTTTCCCCAAGATCGATTTTCCTAGGCTCTGCTTTCATCTACCTGACAAGCAGGTAACAGATTCTGGAAACACTACATCCTCAACCTATGACAGGGGAAAAGATAAGCAGAGAAACCCCATTCCTGACAGACACAGCTCTGTGGCTCTGGAGATATCCATCAGAATGTTTCCTTACTCTCAGCCTCAGAGGAAGTCTGTGGACCCCCTCCATTCTCTAGCACCTTGGCATTTGGGCTGTGTTGCACAAGGGTCAGTTTTTCTGGGACCCATTCTAAAAAGCCAAAACCATAGATCACAATGTTGCTGGCAGAGTTCAGTTCTGTTCTTCAGCCATGTACACATTCATGATTCTGTCTTACTTCCATGCTCAGTGTCTATCACAGGGTTGATCCAGAGCAAGTGCTCAACAAATATTTAGAATATTAAGGAATTGATCATATAAAGGAAAAGACTACCACCAAAATGTGAAGCAGAGATAAGAAAAATTCAGATGCAACAGTTGACACCAGCATGAAATTCTCCAAGGAGCTATTTTCCCCACAGCCCACCCACCACCACCAAAAGTCCATTTGAAAATGTGGCTACTGAGATTTCCAGGTAGGGAAAGGAGGTCCATCAAAATAGAAGATAAGAGGCAATCTGCAGCAACAAGTCTATCTCTTGTCCTTATCTGAACAGTAGAAGATTTGATATATAGTAATACATCCAGCTGGAGGAGTAGGTGGAAGAAATTTGGCAGTTGTTGGTATTCTGTCAGGATTTCAGAAAGCCCAGTTATGGTTATCTTTGTAGAAATTCTACTATGAGTGTGACCACCATAGCCTAGGGGTTAGTGGATGAAGCTGTGGTTGCATAGGCAGAAGAATGGGCTTCCAGCCTGGCTCCTGAGACCTCTCAGGCTTCCCATCTAGGTTGTGTAGTTCTAAGTATCTGAGCTCTTGGGCTACTGGCCCTTTCTTTTCTTCCAGCTATATGTGAGTTTGAGGTCTCCCTGAGACTACATACTGAATTCCAGGTCAGCCTGAGCTAGGGTGAAATCTTACTTCGAAAAACAAAAACAAATAAGTCTATGGCAGGGGAGGTCATGAACCTTAGGGGTATAAAGCCTGCGCTTGTCTGGTTAAATGTATATATTATTCCCACCAAGCTGCCCTGAAAGCACTACACTTAATGTTCATATTCACATATTAATGCTACTCTCACTCTGGTTAGGGAAGATTCTCTTTTCAGATGGCGATGACCACTGGGAGGACCCAAAAGTCAACATAGTGCTGAGAAGAAGGGATGGAGGAGTGTCCAGCACTAAAACATCTCTGTCACACCCTCCAAAGCTCAGGGTCTATTGTGGAAGAGGGGGGTACGACTCCTTACAATGCAACTGTCCAGACAGAAATTGGCCTTGATATCCATGACCTTGCAGTGCCTAGCAATACCTATGCAAGACCCTCATAATAGAAGAAAAAGATGATGACATCAAATGCTCAGTCTCCAAGATCAAGATACCACCAAATATGGGCTAGAAGAGAGCCTACACATATAAAATTCCCTCCAAAATATCTATGGCCATCCCTTCTATCTAGTACTAACTTCTCTCTCGGTTGGAGAATTTGCTTATCTTTTTCAGATGGACAACGAACCTGAAGGGAGGAACTGCCAATCACACCTCACCAGGGCCCCAGATGAAGCCATAGAGTAATGCGGGGGACAGGCAAGAGTACAGCGTTCTTGGCAATCACGGCCCCAGAAAAAGGCTGAAGAAGATAAACACAGAGAACATCCAACTCCAGCTAAGCCAGATATCCAGAGTCACAGAGGCTCCCAAAACCTTATCACTGAATTAGAACTAAAATGACCCCAATTTGGCTCAGGGAAATTCGCGGAAGAGGGGGCGGAAAGAATGTTAGAGCCACAAGTTGGGGCATTATGCACAGAGACTTGGCCTACCCCCCAGAACTCTTGACTACCCCCACAATGCATGACCCACATTCCCCATTGATGAGGGTCCCTTTGGAAGAGGGAGGACAGGAAGGAGGATAAGGGAGCCAACACTATGATTGTAAAATCAGAATAATATAAATAAAAATAAATTATGGGAAAAAAAAAAAAGAGACAGACGTAGGAGGATCGCCAGAGTTCGAGGCCACCCTAAGAGATGACTACATAGTGACTTCCAAGTCAGCCTGAGCTACAGTGAGAATCTACCTCGAAAAACCAAAAAAAAAAAAAAAAAAAAAAGGAGAGAATTAAGCAAGTAAAATAATTCCTAAAGAAATAAAGACAAGGGCTGGAGAGATGGCTTAGTGGTTAAGGCGCTTGCCTGCAAAGCCAAAGGACCTCAGTTCAATTCCCCAGGATCCATATAAGTCAGATGCACAAGGTGTCACATGCATCTGGAGTTCGTTTGCAGTGGCTGGAGGCTGTGGTGCTCCCATTCTTTCTTTCTCTTTCTCTTTCTCTCTCTCCCTTCCTTGTTATCTCTCTCAAATAAATAATTTTTTAAAGATAAAAAAATAAAAAAGAGACTAATGGAGAGAAGGAGGGAATATGATGGAGATTGGAGTTCTAAAGGGGAATGGGGGAGGGAGGGAAATATCATGCATTTTTTGTATGTAAGTATAGAAGTTGCCAATAAAAAAAAAAAAAAAAAAAAAGAATCCTGACAAGATGGTAGCTTTCAGAAAAAAACAGACAAACAAACAAACAAAACAAAACAAAAACCACAACTCAGCTCAAGGCCTCCAGACCTTCATGACACATGGCCCTGTAGAAGATGCATAGAAGAGAACACATAAATACTGCAAGCCATAAGATAGAACAGGACCATCATCAGATGGAGACATCTCATGCTTGACTGCCCATCAAAATGTCAGCTAGCTTAATTGTGTTGAGATTCTAGGTCAAAGAACAAATATCTTTCCATATGCATGTTTTGAAAATATTTCAGGCTAGCAAGCAAGAAATCCTGTCCATGTCTTAAGATATCTGGGGAATTTGTTTTGTCAGCTATTAGCAGAAAGCCAAGTTTAAAGACATAAATATTTCACAAGAACTTAATAAAAATATGGTAGTCAAGGAAATACTGGATGTTGTCTATACAATGGGGCCTTGAAGGCTTTAGAAGAAGGGCTCAGAACAGCAAGTCTTGGTGGGGCATTAATGGACCCCTGTAGTAGAAGGATGTCTGCAGCACTGTAGATGCCCCAGCTGCCACAGATGCTAGAAGCAGGAGCCAAGGAATTATGGTAAGTGCTGGGGTAAGCATTATGGAAACCTGGGGCTTGGGTAGAGGTGCAGCTATCTGAGCCAAGTCCATTTTGAAGGGTATGTTCCTGATCCATGGCATGCCTCCAGTAGAGCCCAGAAGAGAGGTGTACGGGATTATGTGAAATGGCAGTTTCCAAACTCTTGGACATACCCATGGCTATTCACACCCTGCTGTCAGGGTCCAAACAGAGTAAAAGAGAAGCCACATAGCAGTTAAGCGCTTGCCTGTGAAGCCTAAGGACCCTGGTTCGAGGTTCGATTCCCCAGTACCCATGTTTGCAGTGGTTGGAGACCCTGAAGTGCCCATTCTCTCTCTCCCTCTCTCTCTCTCTCTCTCTCTCTCTCTCTCCTCTCTCCTTTCTCCCTCTTTCTTTCTTTGTTGCTCTCAAATAATAAAAATAAACCAAAAAATGCTTTAAAAAAAGAGAGAAGCCACAATATGCCAGTGTTTTTTCAGCTCTTCTTTGCTTTCCAGTCATGTCTGCTAATGTCATATCAGCTAAAACAGATTCAAGGGTAGAGATATAAAATTTGCAGGTTGGGTACAGAGTAGCAGAGTTACTGCAAGGGAACAGATTGCAGCGGGTTAACAGGTGTCCACTTTCCAACCTCTCTTTATTTTGCATAGACACTTCTTAACATTTAATACTTATAGTTTAGAAAATCCTGGGAGAACAAGCCCACAGTACCACAGACAGAGGGGACTTTGTGGATACTGACAGAGCCCTCCAGAGGAGGCAGTTAGGCCTCCCTCCCCTGTCTGGGGGACATAGGTAGAAGGGATAGCTCCATTCTGTCATCCACAGCAGCCTGAGGAGTTCCCTTTATCTTTTAGGGACCTTAACTCAGGCCAAACCAGGATTCATGGCTTCAGTGCAGAAAAGAATTTCAGAATTAGCCAGTGTGAAGCAGAGTTGAGATTTATTAAAGATGTTTTAGATACTGGAGAGATGGCTCAAAGGTTAATGGCACTTGCTTGCAAAGCCTGACAGCCAGGGTTCGATCCCAGTACCCATGTAAGCCAGATGCATAAAGTGGTACATGCATCTGGTGTTTGTTTGCTGTGGCAAGAGGCACTGCCCATTCCCCCCCCCTCTCTCTCTCCTTGCAAATAAATAAAATATTTTAAAAGATATTTTAATATGGACTTCAAGTATGATGGTTAAGAGAGGCACTCAAAGAAAGACACATCCAGACTCTAAAAAGAGTCCCACTGTACTGTCTGTAGAATACACAAAATAAACAGAAAATGTGATTTACAACTAAGAAAAAAATCAAGCAATAAGAGACCCTCAATAAGCAAGATATTCTAACTGGTGGGAAAGGATTAAAAATAACTATGATAAGTGTGTTGAAAGTCCTACAAGAAAAGATGGAAGATATAATGGGTGGGAAATTCTAAAAGCTACATAAATACTTTTGAAAACATACACTAGAAATAAAAATTGCAAACCAGGCATGGTGGCGCATGCCTTTAATCCCAACACTTGGGAGACAGTGGTAGGAGGATTGTCGTGAGCTCAAGGCCACCCTGAGACTACATAGTAAATTCCAAGTTAGCCTAGGCTAGAGTGAGACCCTACCTTGGAAAACCAAATAAATAAAACAAAATAAAATTACAGTAGCTGAAATTTAAAAATCATTAAATGAAAATTGTGAAAGTTGTTAAAAACAGAATGGAATAATTTATGTCAACCTTAGCCAAAGAAGGAAAAATAAACTTAGTAAATGAAGACTAAAGGCTCTGAAGGAGGAGTCCTTATGCATGACTGCCAGGTAGGAGTTGCTAATTACAAACACTGCCAGACCACAGGTTTGCACATAGGTCACCACACCTAATAAAAAAGCATTTTTTCTATAGAGCGTCTTCCAGAAGCTGTCTGCTCAACCTCAGATCAACCCTTTCCTGGTTATAATAAGTGTGGCTAAAGATTATTGTTTTAGAATGTCTGAAGTAACTCCTCAGTTTTGTCATTAAACATCTCATTGCTTCCTCCTCCTCTTTGAATATTCTTAAGGTTTGGGCTCATCTGGATCATGTATTCCCATTGCAACACTCTGCTTTACCTAACAAATTCCACTATTCTTTGGAGAATCTCTCTCTATGTTTTATTTTTACATCAACATGATCAACATTATATTAACAAAAAAGTATAATGAGTTTTAAAAATAGGTAAATAGAAATTATATCAACTGAAACAGGAAAATATGTTTAAAAAACAGAGAACCAGGCTGGAGGGATGGCTTAGCAGTTAAGGTGTTTGCCTGCAAAGCCAAAGGACCGGGGTTCAATTCCCCAGGACCCACATTGGCCAGATGCACAAGGTGGCACATGTGTCTGGAGTTTGTTTGCAGTGGCTGGAGGCCCTGGCACGCCCACTCTCCCCCGCTCTCTCTCTTTCTCTCTGTCAAATAAATAAACAGAGAACCTACTGACCTATGGATAACACAAAGTGGTTTATGACATACATGTAATTAGAATTCCAGAAAGAGAGATGAGAAAGGCATAAAAATATTTTGGAGAGGCTAGGGAGATATCTCAGTGGGTAAGAGCACTTGTTGCACAAACCTGAAAACTTGAGTTCAAGCAAGTGACTTTAACCTCTGAGCCATCTCCTCAGCCCTGAGGACCTGAATTCAACCTCCAGGACTCATACAAAAAGCCAGAAATGCATGGCCACACAAACCTGTAATCCCAGTGCTGAAGGAGATAGAGACAGGAGAAAAGCTGAAAGAGCTGGAGAATAGCCAATATGGCTGAAAAGAAATAAGCTCCAGACTTAGCGAGAGACTTTATCTCAGAAGAGTAAGGTAAGAGAGTGATAATGGTGGATACCAGATACTCTCCTCTGGCCTCAGCATGCATACATATGTTGCACATGATTCTGAAAACACATGCACATACACCCCACATAAACATACCACCACATATACTACACAAAAAAAAGAAAAAATATTTTGGAAAAGTAAAGTCCAGACATTTCCAAATTGATCAAATAAAGCATGCTGCAGAGAAAGAAAATCCTGAGCAAGAACAAATCACACAGCACCTAAAGCCAGCCTCATCACATAGCCAAAAGTAATGAAAAGCCAAATCCTACCAGGAGCCGGAGAAAAACATGCTACACAGAGACAAATCATGAAAGAATGACAAACCGCCCCTTACCACACCTAAAATAAACTGAAGTCTTCAATGGGCTGAAAGAAGTCAACCCAGAATATAATGTATGTGGAAAACATCTTTTGACTGAGGACAACATAATTTCAGATATAGTCTCCATCCCCACCCTCAAATTACACATAGGAAGATCATTCACACATGCAAACCAGCACAGCACTGCCCCCTGGGAGAAGGGAAACTATCTAACACACTCTCAGGATCTCCTGAGTAAGAGTACCTATGCCTCCTTCTTTACTGTGCTGCGCAAAGGAAGCTGGAGTCAGCATGGGCAGGATGTAGTTAGTGCAGGCCCTCTGCCCAGGCCTGGGTGGTTCCAGGTGATAGTACTGAAAAACATAGATGGAAACAACCTTTTGTTCTGAACCCCACATATATGGGATCATACTTCAGCTGTATAGATCACACAAGTCTGTCTAGACATCTTTAGAGAGTGGCCAAAGCCCAGACTCATATATTTTGTCTTCAGAATATGTGGGGTGTGTCACTCTATGTCATGGTCCATAGCTGGAATCCTATTGAAGAATACTGTTTTCAGTACCAAAGGTTTGCAAAACTTCTTAAGGAAATTAAAGCAGAAAAATAAAAAAGAAAGAGGAAAGAAAAAGAACATTGAGCTGAGCCCATGAACATTCCTGCAGTTTGCTTGTGTCCATCAATGTGTGGCCCTTCCACAAGCTTTGTGAGAAAGATAACTGAGGAATGAGGAAAGGTATTTTCCCAGCACTGTAGTGACTTCTAACAAAATGTAATAGCAGAATCATGAGCCCTGAGTCTTGTGCCCTCAAACATGACTGTGCCCATGGGACCATGTTCTGAAGAAACTGACAATACAAAAGTTGCCCCAACTCCTGCCCAGCATAGTTCAACAGTCTGGTTGACCAAAGTCAGACCATCCCAGATGGCCCAAGTTTCAATTGGAGACACAGAACCAGCAAGGACCACCCCCATGGCACTGGAGACCCCAGGGCCAAACCCCTGTATATACTCATATATCCAATGAGGAGCAGCTCTGGCACATACAATCCTGTGCCATCTCTGCCATGGCTATGGGCAAGTCCCCAAGTTCTCTGAGCCTTGACAGCCTCATGCACACACTGGTGACTTCAAGGCCACCCCAGCTACCAGAAACCAGATGCAGACACACTTTGCACAGTATCCAGAAAGCACTGAGTATTGGACACTGTGGTGGTTTGATTCAGATGTCCTCCATAAACTTAGGTGTTCTGGATGCTAGGTTCCCCAGCTTATGGCAATTAGAAATTAAAGCCTCCTAAAGGTGGTGTATAGTTGGGGGCAAGCTTATGGGTATTATAGCCAGTTTCCCCATGCCAGTGTTTGGCACACTCTCCTGTTCCTGTTGTCCACTTGATGTTGGCCAGGAGGTGATGTCCATCCTCTGCACATGCCATCGTTTTCCCTTGCCATAGTGGAGCTTTCCCTCAAGCCTGTAAGCCAAAACAAACCTCTTTTTTCCCCACAAACTACTCTTGGTACCAGCAATGCAAACCTGACTGCAACAGACACTGTCATTTCTGAAGCCAGTATGACATATTCACAACATGGTCATGATGTGAAATGTATGAAACTCCAGAAATTACTCCAAGGCACTCACACATGAGTGCAAGTCCAACTTCATACAACTATTTTCTTAGGGATTCATACAGATTCTATCAAGAAGGTCAAGCTTCCTTATCAGAGAAAAGCACCCACTTTGTAGCCCCAAAGTGGTGTGGCCTAGGGGCAGCATAGGTCCCCTTACACTGAACCACTGAGCACGTTTTCAGAGCTCAAAGACACTGCTCCTGCCTCCCCTGACACATTACACTGGAAACATGGATTGTGCTCTCATTTCCCACTTTTCCTTGTGGTTTATTGAGCTCATGTTTGATTTCATTGCAGCCACATGTCACACCTGAGCATTTCCCTTGGAAGGACAGCATCAGGGCTTCAGCCAAACCTGCTCATCAGCTGTAGTTATGTGCTGAGTGCCAGACCTGTTCTAGGACTGAGGGAGGCCAAAAGCAAACTAAAACTAGCAAGCCAAGGTCCTCAACAGTGAGCAATGTGTTCCAGGATATAGGAGGCCATGGAGCCACAGAGGGGCAGAAAGACAGGAATAGCACTGTCTGCCCCCTAGATACTGGAGCCAAACAGTCTCTATTCTCTGCCTTGGATAAGACCACCAAGAAGGCCTAAAGAACAATCTTGTTTAGGGCATTGCCTTATTTCTAGGTCAGTGTTTGTTGTTTTGCTGTCATGGAAACAGCAAGCCCTTTTGAGTAATAAGTAAATTTTTTATGCATGACCATGAGCCAAACATACTAATGGATTTGGTCTCTTATTTTCTTAAGTTAAATAACCATATTTAACCACACACTTAACTGTTCTTCAGACTAGACATAGGCTAAAGCTTACATTCTAGTACTCCCCAGTGCCTGGCATGGTGCCAACATTTTATATGACAACTATGAGGAAAAAGCTATCACAACTCTTTAAGGAACCCAAGGATAAAAGGACATAGCCCAGAGAGGTTAGACACTCTGCCAGCATTGCACAGCCAGGGCAGAACAGCACTGAAGTTGGATCCCCAATCTAACCTCTGCCCCTTACATTTCACCGTTAATTACCCTTAAGCTCATCATCTTAAAACAATGGGAGTTGGAGCAAGATGAATAGGCCATTTTAATTAATCCCTTGCTTCCATGTTCCTCGCAGAGCCCAACAGAAATTTAAAAATCTGTCCTGTCTTTTGGGAAGGATAACAAGAGGAGTGCATTATCTGTCTATTGACATCAAAAAGAAAGAAGTGGGGGACCAAAGTCCCTGGAGCTAAGCTGCATGTGGAGATACACTCATCAGATCCTCATAATGAACTTCAGACTCTTAGCCTTTTCCAACATCTAGGATTGAATAGGACACACATGTACACATGTGCACACACAGTCATCCACACAAATAAGACCATACAAGAGAAGATACAAGCATTACTGAACCTGAGCACAATGCAAATATGAGAAATCAGCTGCCCCATCTTGAAGGTCACTAATGCCACCTCAACAGTGGATCTGCTGAAAGGGCCAAGATATCAAAGAAAATTCTTTTTTTAATCTCTTATATTTATATTTATTTTATTTGATATATAATATAGCAGGGTATTTTTTTTAAAAAAATTATTATTTTTTATTTATTTTTGGAGAGAGAGACAGAGATAGACAGAGAGGGAGAGGGAGACAGAAATGGGCGCACCAGCAGTCTCTCAGCTGCTGTGAACGAAATCCAGATGTGTGCACCCCCTTGTGGTCAAGTGCGGCATTGTGCCCTTGCCTCACTTTGCATCTGGCTAAACGTGGGACCTGGAGATTGGAACAGCTGGAGATTGGAACCAGTGTTCTTAGGCTTAGGAGGCAGGCGCCTTAGCCGCTAAGCCATCTCTCCAGCCCAGCAGGGTATTTTTTAATCCTCTCGTGCCAGTTCCCATTACCCTGGGGGTCCTTCTCAGTGGGGTTATGGTATTCACTGTGGTGCATGAAGACCTCAGTCAGTCCCTGTAGGGTAGTGGGGAAACTGTGTCTTAGGGTACTCCTACCCATTCTCTGGCTCTTACAATCTTTTTGCCCCCTCTTCTGCAATGTGTCCTGAGCTATGGCAGGCCTGTTGGCAATCTTATTAATGTTGAGATCTCTGTATCCTCTGGATTTCTGCTTTAATAGGATTTGATTGACTGCTGTGTCTGTCACCATCACCCAGAGCTGGTTGTCAGGCTAGCAATAAAAGCCATATTCATGTCACCTCTTCCTCTAAAGTTTCTCCTTGGCCCTGGCAGATATGGTAAAGGTGACAAGTCTTGTGGTGGGCAGTCAGCTATCTTCATGTCTCATTGATGGATATTGCCTCTCCTCCATTTTCTCTGTCATCTATAAAATAAAACAGATTCTTCAATCAAGAGTGAGAGCAGCGTGGGTTAAAGGAGGTATAAAAAGTTGAGAGATTTTGGGTGTATAAGCCCACTCTTATACAGTGTAGTGGGAGCTTCTCTCTGAAGTCTATGAGTTTCCTGACCATGGGATTCTGATTTGGTTTCCAGTACCAGGTATGAATTTTCTCCCACTGAACAGGCTTCATGTACAATCAGAGAAGAGTTTGTTATCCAAAGAGGCTGTGTGCCACTATTACACAAGTGTGTACTTCTTGTCCAGCTGGTTGATTGCATAGTCCCCTGCTTATTTATGCTGTTGGTGACCATTATCCTTCAGCAGCTCCAATAGGGCTCTCCAGCACTATGAGGGCTAGCCATGAGAGAGTTAGGTTCCCTTTTGATTCCAACATGGTATTCCAATGTCCTATGACTGCAGCCTATGGTATCTTCAGCAATATGGTTTTACCTTTTAGCTCTAGCAGGTAATCAAGTATTATGGAAATGGCCTACATTGATTTGGGTACTTAATGGGCCCCCTGGCCAACAGCTCACTGAGGGAAGGAGTAACTCAACCCTGGGCCTGGGATTTACCAGCCAGAGTCCATGGTTTAAGGTTAAGCTTTTTCCACCTTCTGTCCAGATGGTCTCCTGCTCTCTTTTTTAGTGGTTATATCTTGTAGAATGCTAATAAGAATAAGAATAAGGGTTTCTATGGAACTGATTCATGTTGTCTTAACTTTTGTGTAATTCCCTCCATACCCTCCCAAATACCTACTCCTCCAAGCTCTTCTCACCCTGATATCCTGTCTTTCCTCTAAACTGTCAGGTAACTCCTTTCTTCTTTACCTGTTTTTACTTTCTACTGGTCTCATTATAGTTGTATGCCCCTACTAATGGTGCTTACCACCATCTGCATATTTCCACTAGATCCCAGTTAGGAACCACAGATGAGAGAGTATATGTGGTGTTTGTCTTTCTGATCCTGTGTGACCTCACTTAGCATGATTTTTTCCAAGTTCCTCCATTTTCCTGCAAATTTGATTATTCCATTTTTCCTTACTGCTAAGTAGGATTCCATTGTGTATTTGTACCACATCTTTATTACCATTCATTTGTTGATGGGCATCTGGGCTGATTTCAGTTCCTGGCTATTGTGAATAGAGCAGCAATAAAAATGGTTGAGCATATGTTTCTGTGGTAGAGTCTTAAGGTATATGCCCAAAAGAGGTATAGCTGGATCTAATGGTAATTCTATTTTCAACCTTTTGAGGAGTCTTCATACTGATTTCCACAGTGGCTGTACAAGTTTGCACTCCCACCACCAATGGATGAGGGTTCCTTTCTCCTCACACCCCCACCATCATGTGCTGTCATGTGATTTTTAAAAAATATTTTATTTTTATTTATTTATTTGAGAGAGAGAGATATAGAAACAGGCAGGTAGAGAGAGAGAGAGAAAGAGTGGGCATTCCAGGGCCTCCTGCCACTGCAAACGAACTCCAAATGCATGCACCCCCTTGTACATTTGGCTTACGTGGGTCCTGGAGAGTCGAGCCTCGAACCGGGGTCCTTAGGCTTCACAGGCAAGTGCTTTAACCTCTAAGCCATCTCTCCAGCCCTGTCATTTGATTTTTTGATGATTGCTATTATGACTGGAGATGGATAGAATCTCATGATAGGAAAAAGAAATAAAAGGGATACAAGTTGGAAAATAAGAATTCAAACTATCCCTATTCTCAGATGACATAATTCTATACATAAGAAAGCCAAAAAATACTGCACCAAAAAAAAAAAAAAAAACTATTAGAAGTGATACATGCTTTCAGCAAAAGTGCCAGGATATAAAATTAACACACAAAATCACTAATCTTCACATATATCAATGGCAACAATATGGAAAAAAATCAGAGAAGCTGTCCCATTTACAATAGCCACAAAAAAACCAAATACCTTAGAATCTCCCTAACCAAGGAAGTAAAAGACCTATAAAATGAAAACATAAAATCACTGAAGAAAGAACTGGAGGAAGACACAAGCAGATGGAATGACCTTCCATGCTCATGGGCTGGAAGTATTAATATTATTAAGAGGGCCATTCTACCAAAAGCAATATACAGATTCAATGCAATTCCAATCAAAATCCCAGCAACATTCTTCACATATTTAGAAAAAACACTTTCAAAATTCATATGGAAGTGCAAAAGGCCACAGATATTCAAAAATGTCCTGAGCAAAAGGAACACCTTTGGTGGTATCACTATTCCTGATTTCAAGTTATACTATCAAGGTCATAGTAATAAAAACTCATAGTAGGACTGGAGAGATGGCTTAGTGGTTAAGGCACCTGCCTCCTAAGCCTAAGAATGCTAGTTCCAATCTCCAGGTCCCACGGTTAGCCAGATGCAAAGTGATGCAAGAGTGCAATGCCGCACTTGACCACAAGGGGGCGCACACATCTGGATTTCGTTTGCAGCAGCTGAGAGGCTGCTGGCACGCCCAGCTCTCCCCTCTCTCTCTGTCTCTCTCTGTGTCTCTCTCCAAAAAATAATAAATAAATAAGGGCTGGAGAGATGGCTTAGTGGTTAAATGCTTGCCTGTGGAGCCTAAGGACCCTGGTTCGAGGCTGGATTCTCCAGAACCCATGTAAGCCACATGCACAAGGGGGCGCATGCATCTGGAGTTTGTTTGCAGTGGCTGGAGGCCCATTTCTGTATCTCTCTCTCTCTCTCAAATAAATAAATAAATAAAATTTAAATAAATAAATAAAAATAAAAAATAAAAAAAACTAATAAAGCTGGAGAGATGGCTTAGTGGTTAAGACGCTTGCCTACAAGGCCAAAGGACCTCAGTTAGATTCTGCAGTACCCATGTAAGCCAGATGCACAGGGTGGTGCATGCATCTGGAGTTCCTTTGCAGTAGCTGGAAGCACTGGCGCACCCATTCTCTCTGTCTCTCCCTCTTTCTTTCCCTCTCTCTCTCTCTCCTCTCTCTCTGCCTCTTTCCCTCTCTCAAATAAATAAAGATAAAGGGCTGGGGAGATGGCTTAGCGGTTAAGGCACATGCCTGTGAAGCCTAAGGACCCTAGTTCAATTCTCCAGGTCCCACATAAGCCAGATGCATGTGGTGGTGCATGCGTCTGGAGTTCGTTTGCAGTGGCTGGAGGCCCTGGCACACTCATTCTTACTCACTGTCTATCTCTCTGCCTCTAATAAATAAATAAATAAAAATATTAAAAAAAATAATAATAATAAGACTCTAAAAGAACTAACAGAAAGTCACTGGTTGGACCATTAAGTTTCACCTACTAACAGAGGATAAAGCATTTTGGAAGAACTACAAAGGAACCCATTTGTACACCCTTACATATATGTGCACATGCATGCCACCTACATGTTCATGTGTGCACCTGCATTATGCGCACATGCCAGCAGGTATGTGTACATACACATATGTGTGTATACACATACACACACATATATGCAGTGTTTGTATGCAGGAATCCACACACATAATACCTCTCTCACAAAGCACTTCTCAAAATAACCCTGGCCACTTAGCACCTGAGGACAAAATTATTGACACCTTGTGAACAGAAAATTGGGAATGAGGCTTTAGACAGCTATGGACCCTCGGGCCACTGGGGCACGCTCAGCAGTGTGACTGAACAGAGTCTTGGTGATCAGCAGCAGGGCTATAACTCCACCCCTACATGACAGCTGAGCTGATATGTGGGTTAGGGTTATGGCCTTGTGTGCCCAAGTAATGACAAGAAAGTTGCTTAGCATCCTAGACAACTAGTGCAAGAGCTCTCCCATGGTCATCTTACACTTCTAGATATAATTGGGCCTTTCTAAGGATTCCAAGTATCCAGGATGCCATGCCAGCCAGGGGTCTTCAGGAGACAGAACAAACAGGGTATATGTAGAGCTGTAGAAAAAGATGCCTTTGAAAACTGACTCACACAGTTATGGAGAAGCCCAGGGTCTGCCATCTTCCAGATGCCAAGCAGGGGCTCCAACCCCAGACACCATGCTCAAGGACTTTAGTGCTGAGGGCAGAAGATGATGTCCCTGCTCAGAAAAAAAGGAGTTCACAAAAAGAAAAGGAAAAGAAATAGCCAGGCATGGTGGCATACACCTTTAATCCCAGCACTAGGGAGGCAGATGTAGGAGGGTTGCCATAAATTCAAGGTTACCCTGAGATTACATAGTGAATTCTGGGTCAGCCTGGGCTAGAGCAAGACCCTACCTTGGAAAAGAAAAAGAAAAGAAAAGAAAAGAAAAGAAAAGAAAAGAAAAAAGAAAAGAAATGAAATGAAATAAAAATAAAAGAAAAAAAAGAAAAAAGGAAAGGAAAGGCGAGGAAAGAAAAATGAATTCACCCTTCCTCCACCTGCTTGTCTGTTCTCACCTCTGTAGGTCAGGAGTGCAGATCTGCTTTGCTCAGACAACCATCAGTTGGTCTCACATGTCAGTGTCCTCCAGAAGCACATCAGAGGCACACCCAGAAATCATGCTTCCCCAGCCAAGCAGGCTGCCTCAGCCCTGTCAAGTTCACTTAAAATCAGCCTTAAGAGGGCCCGAGAGCACTTGTCTAGCTTGTCATCGTCACACTGCCAGGCTCACTAGAATATTGACTCCAGTAGATCTGGTCCTCTGCATACAGCCTGTGTGTGCTGCCCTGCTTGTGTACTGTATGAGCTGAGAAGAACTTCCAAGCTGCTCCTCTGTTGCAGCTCCTCCTTAGGAGACTGAAGTCATTGCTGTTGTGTAACACATGCGTGGTGGGTCCTGTTGACCATGACACCAGGGCCTAGAGCAGAATCCTGACTTAGAACTGACAGGAAGAAACAAGATCCCTTTTCTCTAGTCCTCATCACAGAAGTTTATCGTACAGGGTTAGCAGATTCTCTGAACAAAGCAAGAAGGAAAAGAGGGTGGATCCAACTCTCCCGAATAATTGAGACATAAGGATGCGAGAACTTCTGAAGACAGACTCTGCCCCACTGTAAAGTAGCCAAAGAGGAATGTGAGTGGCTGCCTTTAAAAAGGCAGACCAGAGCTGGAGAGATGGCTTAACGGTTAAGGCGCCTGCCTCCTAAGCCTAAGAATGCTGGTTCCAATCTCCAGGTTCCACGTTTAGCCAGATGCAAAGTGACGCAAAGACTCAATGCCGCACTTGACCACAAGGGAGTGCATGCATCTAGATTTCGTTCGCACCAGCTGAGAGGCTGCTGGCGTGCCCATCTCTATCTGTCTTCCTCTCCTCCCTCTCTCTCTGTCTCTCTCCAAAAAAAAAAAAAAAAAAAAAAAAAGGCAGACCATATAGAACAACACACATCAGACATACATACCACACATCATACTCCACATACATGCTACATAACATGAACCACAAAACATGTATAACATATACAACACACAGCATAACCAACATACCAACACCATGCAAAACACACTATACCCATTACACACCATATACAGAAACCACCATACACAATGCAATACACACATCTCACAAAACCACATACTATGTATAACATATACAAAACACACAACATACACGTTATACATAATGCACACACATATCACATACACTACAAACTATATGTAACACATACACACTACACACACACACACCCCACACACACACATACTGCACAAAACCATATACCACATGAACACATACCATGCATACATCACACATATACTCTATATATACACTATAGTATATATGCCACACACCACACAGAACAGACCTACATGTATACTATACTACACAAACCACATGCCACACATAATACACATTGTTCATACCACACACATCACACACACATATACAAACAATATACACAACACATTAATATGCCATATATACATACATATATACATACATATTCCAGGCATATACCACACAACATACATACAATATACACCACACACTATATATACCACACACACCAGACACTCATATACTATATACTACACATAGACAGTGCATACCACATATAACATGCACCATACACAATACATACTACACTATATAAATGTACTGTACATCATACACACTACATACCACACACACTACTCATATACTACACATCACATCATACACACACAATATATACAACACACCACACACACACATACCACACAACACACATCACAAACTATACACACCATATACACCATACACACAACCTTTCAAGCTCAGGTGAACTTGCCAGGACAATGAGCAAATGCATGATCCTACTAAAGCTCAGGGACAAAGGGTTCTGAGGAGTCACTTGCTCAGAGTGGAAAGACTGTGAAATTCCCATGCATATGAGGAAACCACAGGATTTGGTAAAGGGTGATTTTAGAGATTCAGGGTCCTATACCCATTCTCCTCTCCCCTCCCAAGTGGTCATAAGTGAGGGTTCAAAGGTCTCATTTTTCCAAAAGGAAAGGAAGGTCTAACTAGCCTGGCTCCTTCCATGATCACCATCCCACACCTCCACAAATCTCCCAAGGCCCTTCCCTAGTGAGGTAGTTCCCCCTCCCCAAAGGGAGCATAAATTAGGTCTCCCTCAGAAGTCCCTCTTGCTCTTGTTTTTGCAGAATTTCCCTGAATGAAGGTGCATGACCCATCTCTTTCTCTGTCAGTCTCCCTGTCTCCATCTCTCACTGACTGTCTCTCCTTATATGCACCTTTCCTTCCTCAATCTCTCTTCTTCTACTTTTATCTCTCTCCCTCCTGTTCCTTTCCTCTCACTCTTCTCTCTTTCTGGCCCCCTTCTCCTCTCAGTTTCAGAGCCTCCCTCCTACCTGTCCTCCTCCATCTCCCAGCTGTGCCACTATGTGAAAATACAGCTGGGCCAGTGGTGCTGGTTCCAGGAGCCACAGCACAGTGGCTGTCACTACCAGGACCATCTTCTAAACCCTACTCCCTTCCCTCCTAAAACCGCATCTCTTTGAAACCACTAGAAATAAACTACCCTATACTAAGAAAAGCTTTGTTCTTAGTCCTATAGTCAAATCTTAAGAGGTGGAAGCAGAGGAATCCCAGGAACACCATCTACACAGATCCAAGGAGGCTTCAAGAGAAGGTGAGAGCCCTAGAGAATGCTCTTTTCAAGGAGAAGAGCAAGGATGGCATTTTTACTTGGCCCTATAGCTCGTATCCCCATATCTCCATGTGGATGACTTTGCTAGGTCCCCAATAGAACTTCTTCTAATGGTGTTAAGCCATCACTGGAGTGGCTAACTATAACACAATGACAAAAATCTGTTTCCCCTTGTTTTCTCCATCAAAGCTGCACTGCACTGCAAAGTAGGTGGTTTAACTTGGTCTGAGAACTGAAACGTTCACAAGGGTTGGCTACAGTGAATCACCACCAGAAGGTCCACCTCCAGAAGGAAAGGAGCCCAGCAGGAGGGTACAGGTAGATAGAGGAAGAGACTCAGCCTTAGACGCTGGCAGGTGGCAGGTTTCCTTGCATGGCCATTCTACAGTTTCTGGTGTTTATTCCTCCCTGAAGACCTGTCTCAGACTACACCATGTTTGGGGTGTCTCTAGCTCCTTGAAATAGCTTCCACCTCCCTCTACAGTCTCTCCCAAATGCCACATCTCTTGTCATTTACCTGCAATGTTTAACTGAAGTCTTTTCAATTGCATTGACATGGAAACTAAGTTCTCAGGAATAAAAGGCTATTCCAGAAACACTTGTTGCAGCTGGGATTCTATTCTATTGTGCACACACAGTACACTGGGGGAAAATGGTATAGACACCTACATTTGCAGGCTGGGCAGCTCAAGTGATCACTAAAGCCATGTGCACAGGCCAGCCAGCAGCCATGGTCACTATCTCTCTACTCAGCACAGTGTGGCTCAGAAATGCCCAGCAATGACAAACACAGGCCATGAGCATCTAGTCTATTGTGACCTGCCTGATGTCCTAAATGGTCTACAAACTTCCTTAAAACAGTGCCACCAGCTAGGGATTAAATATCAAACAGGTTAGTCTTTGGAGGCTTCCACAGCGACAAATATCACAAGTGCAGAGTGCAGGGAATGTTTTATCCAAAGGTGCTTGGTGGCAGGAGATACCAAGCCTTTCAGTGTTTTCAGCAACCCCAGTTGCTGTATATCAGCTAGAAGATGGGCCTGTAGAGAACTTGTCTGTTCCCTCATGGCTGAGTCTGATCAGCATGAGGATGAACAACTGATTCATATGGATGCAAGTATGAGGTATGCACTGGCAAGACTGCGATGGAGAATCTCACACAGACCAGTGACAGCATGGCTTTTGTCATGGCTGTTTCCTATTTCAATGTTTTGTTCATGAGTTACCTAGTAGATTTACTATTAATCTTCAATGAATGAAAGTTCTGTATTTCTAACATAAAAGAACAAAACAAAAATCAAAGTTGCATATTCCCATAATTATTCCAGGATGTGGGAGGTGATTGAAACTTCCTGAGTGGGCACACGGTGAACAAAGTCAGTTAACCAGCAAGACAAATACCATAATGCCAGCCAGATTTGATAATCTCAAGAAGTTTGGGGTAGCACTCACCACGCCTGCTAAGGCCACCAAAATGCCTAAGGCAATGCCACACTTAAGACCCACAGTACGTTTACTTCTATGCCATACCTTCAATCTCCAACCAAGTCAGCCCTTTGCAGAAAGTGTCCCTGGGGATGGTAATCGGGCAGACTTCATAGGTCACCAGCTCCAGCACGTACTGGAAGGGTGTGGGAGACTAGTGGGGAACTTGAGGCCCTGTCCCATGGAAACTATTCAAATGTTTATAAAACATTAAAAAGGTCAAACAAATACTTCTGCAAGCAGGTCCTCTGATTTATGCTGGAGTTGGTTTATCCACTCACCTCATCAAGAGTCTAGGACCATTTGTTACCTGTCTTTGGTTCCCCAACTCTTAGCATGGTACCTACTCACAGAAGATGTGAGGAAAACATTTGTTGAAGAGGACAGAAGGGAGAGGTGGAATATTATCCTACAGCTGTAAATACAATGCTTATTTCTAGAATGACTCAGCATTTTCTTGTGTCCAGGGCCAACTAGCCCAACTAGAGATGCATACAGACTAAAGTCTCAGAACACACTGACCAAGCTGCACAGTGTGGCTGGGCCAGGGTTGGCAGATCCACACAAACCCATCACTTCTGGAGAGCTACTCCAGGGCACAGTACCTTGTAAGTAGGAGACTAAACATCATGGACAAGGCAAAAGAAGCTGTGCCCAGGGAGTTTTTAAAAGGAAAAATGCTTCAACAGGGCCTGAGCAACATGGCCCATGATATCATTCAAAGGTCTCCTTCCTAACAAAATGAAAGAAGCAACATTTCAACAGGCTTCTTCAGAACATCATGAGTGGCCAGCACTTCTTACAAAACAGCTTTAAGTCTTAGTGTCCATTCTCTCCTGTTTTCTAAGATCATCCCCAAAATGCCAATCTATCACTTACTGTCCCATTAGAATAGAGATCTGAGCATTACAACACAGAGCAACCAGTATCATGTGTCGGCTTGGTACAGCTCATCTCTCTTCAGGCCTCAGAAGAACAGGGGGGGAGGGGACCACATTTCACCAAGGATGCACCAGAATATATTAGCAATAGCAAATTTAATTACAGACTTACTATACAGTTATGATTTTATTTCTATATATGTACATATGTATTTATATTTAAAAGATACTAGAGAGCTGGAGAGATGGCTCTGTGATTAAGGTGCTTGTCTGCAAAGCCTAAGGACCAGGGTTCAATTCACCAGTACCCATATAAATCCAGATGCACAAAGTGGCACATGTGTCTGTTCCTTTACAGTGACTAGAGGCCCTGGCGCATCCATTCTCTCTCTGTCTCTATAGCTGCCTCTTTCACTCTCTCTGTCAAATAAATACATAAAATAAAAAAGATACTAGAATTTGCAATAATACTAAGAGTATTTCTCCCTGGGTGGTAGAACTACATTTTTCTTAGATTTTTAATACAATTCCAATGACCTTCATTGGGAAAATATTATTATTTTTTGAGAGAGAGGGACACAGAGAGAGAGAGACAGACAGAGAGGGAGAGGGAGACAGATAGAGAATGGGAGCACCAGCAGCCTCTCAGCTGCTGTGAACAAAATCCAGATGTGTGCGCCCCCTTGTGGGCAAGTTCGGCATTGAGCCCTTGCATCACTTTGCATCTGGCTAAACATGGGACCTGGAGATTGGAACCAGGTTCTTAGGCTTAGCAGGCAGGAGCCTTAACCACTAAGCCGTCTCTCCAGCCCAAAAATATTATTTTTATAAGTAAAGAACTATGCATAATTTTAAGAGAATGTTGTAGTATTCTTTTTATAAGCTCTTAATGTACAAGAGTCTATACTTTGTAGTCTTGAGTTTATACTCCTTTTTTATACTTTTGGAGTATATGATTTTTAGCTCACAGTAAAATGCTTGCTGTGCATGCATGAAAACCTGAGGTTTGGTCCCTGCACTTACAAAAAAGCCAAGCATTGTGAAGCGCACCAGTAATCCCAGCACTGGGGAGGTAGAGGATGATCACCAAGGCAACCTGGTTAACTAGGCTAGTCTAATCAGTGAGCTCCAAGTTCAGTGAGACCCTATCTCAAAAAATAAGTTGGAGAGCAATTGAGGAAAATACCTGATGTTGATCTCTGATATCCACATGCATGTGCACACACATATGAACACACACACAACACACACAAACACAAAAAAGAGTTTATACTTTTATTCAAGTAAGAAAGTGAGCAAGAAACTTGTGCCATAATCTCATTTTACAGCATTTAAGTAATGTTATCACATTGCAAAGAATTGCTTATTCTAACCATCATGAGAAAGTAATCCATATAAGCATTTGTGGATCAGCTCAATTTAACACAATTCAAAGAAACATTTTACTAATGACTGAGCAGTGATGTGGAGGTCAGACACAATACAGAGTCCAGCCATGTCCCACCAGGGTGTAGTGGGAGGGGCAGAATGCTGCTGACACTGAGGAAAACTGCTGGAAAATACAGCTGTGGGAAGAGCAGTGAGGGTAGAAAAGCTGGACTGTGGCTGCCTGGATTCAGCACCTATTCAGAGGAAGTATGGAGGCTTGAGGGGGAACAAGGAGGGCAGAAAGTGCTGCTAGTCCTTGAACTACTACGGAAAACCCTGCAAGGCAGGAGAACCCCCTTAGATATTTGGAGGACACTGTGAATTAAAAAGATGTATGTATGCAGTGTCTTTAAAATATGGTTTCTGGTTTACATGCCCTCCTTTTCTTCCTTTTAGCAATTTAAGGCTCTTTTGTTTTTTAGTCCCCATGGAAAAAAAAATTTTAAGAACATCTAAAAAAATCAACTTAAATGGATTAAAGAATTAAATGTAAGACTTGAAACTATGAAATCACTAGGAGAAAACACAGGGCAATGCTTCAGATTGTTGGAATGGGGACAGGTTTCTGGATAAGAACCCAGAAAACAAGAACAAATATATATATGGGATTACACCAAACTAAAAAGTTTCTGCACAGTGAAGGAAACAAAAGCAGAGTGAAGAGGCAGCTACAAAATAGTTGTAAACAAATCATCCAACAAGGAATTAACTTTCAAAATACATAATGAACTCAACCCAAAAACAAAAATAATTATAATAACTATTATAATGATTCTATTAAAAACTGGCAAGAGGCCTAAGCAGACGTTACTCAAAAGATATACACAAATGGCCAGTGTGCAAATGGAAAAATTCTCAACTTTACTAATGACAAGGAAAATGCAAATCAAAATGACAACAAGCTGTCACCTCAATGTAGTCAGAATGATTGCCATCCAAAAGACTGAGATCATGCAGCAAGGAGGAAGAAACAGGCCCAAATGCTCTGCTGATGGCCATGTGGCACAATGCATCCAGTATGAAAAACTATGGAGTGTCCTAGACAGATTGAAAATACTGGAGAATGGAGGCCCCAACTGTTCCCTGAAAATCATCTATGTCTTCACCTTCGCAAGATGTGAACATATAGGCATGGACCAGGCCTTGGTCAGTGCAGTAGGAGGATGTAGAGGGGGCTCTCACCAACTTGGCAGCATGGGTAGAGGGCAGCTAGGTGAGAAAATAAGCCCACTTGGACCTCCTCACATCCAGCATTAGCATTCCCTTTAGCTACTGGAGTTAGTGACAAAAAACAAACAGAACAAACAAACAACAACAACAACAAAAGCAGGAAGAAACTCCTGGCCTCTCTCTGTTCCTATGCCACCATGGCTTCCCATATAGGCAGGCCTGACTCCATGGGTGATATGAATAGAAGGCAGTGATGGATGTTAGACAGCTGGTCTCTGCAGCTCACCAATGTCCTAGAAAGTAAGAGAGGCACTTGATAGCCAGGGCATAGCAGCACTTACTCCCAGATAATGTGTCAATTGGAGACTGACCAGTATTCAGGGAGCAGCTGACATACTGTTCTTCAGAGAACAGAAAAGACTGAATTGAAGAAAAAAGAAGTCTCCAAACGATGCATTTCCAGCTTCCAGTTTGCATAGTAGCAAAATTAAACTCTGGGAAAGCAGAGTGTTCAGAGTTAGATTTCCTATATTAATTCAGTCTTCTAGATGGTACAGCATTAAATGGACAGCTTTAAAATTAAATATATTCCTTGAGAAATAATCAATTCTACAAACATGGCTGAAGGTCTACAAGGTGCAGAGTGGTTGAGGGGAGAGAGAGCTTTTAAGACTAATTAAATGATCACTACCCTCAAGGAATTCACAAAGCTAATAGGACAGGGAGATGTGCAAACAACTGACTAGGTTTAGACAGAGCTGAGCTAGAGAGTACCACATAGTTGAGGTAAAATGGAGGGTGGCATGTTCTGACTGGATTGAGGAAGGCTTTATCTTTAAAGGCACAAAAATCCCTCTGTTACACACTGGCTAGCACTTGCAAGACTGTGGATATATACCACTCCATTAAGTGGGGTCTTGAGGTCTAAGAGTCCTGAAGCCATTGGTATGGCTACATTCTGAGCTCCAGATTGACCTCAGAATGGCTTCTAAGAGGATGTCATAACATTTCAAAATCAGTGTGATTACTTTGTGCTTTTGATCATTTTTTCCTCAAAATTCCCCAAAATTTTCTAATAGAGAATTACAAATAGTTGTATATAGAAACAAAATTATGTGCAAGTGCTATAGGACATTAAGAAACAAAAATGAGCCAGGCATGATGGCATATGCCTTTAATCCCAGCACTCAGGAGGCATAGATAGGAGGATAACTGTGAGTTCAAGGACAAGCTGAAACTACATAGTGAATTCCAGGATTCCAGGTCAGCCTGGGCTAGAAAGGCCCTACCTCAAGAAAAAAAGAAAACAAAGAAAGAAAGAGAAAGAAAGAAAGAAAGAAAGAAAGAAAGAAAGAAAGAAAGAAAGAAAGAAAGAAAGGGAAAGACATATGGAAGGTCAATTACTTTCAAAACAATGTATTCTTGCTGAAACAGCAGTGTGATCAAACTGTCTCTACAAAGAATTTATCCAGACACTGGAGAAACATCCACCAAGCAGACTGTACTCTTACTGTACCAAGCTAAAGAGGATGGTCGGTCTCCACAAGTTCCTGCTCCCTGGACAGAAAAGGCACTTATGTCAGTGATGTCAAGTCCAGTGCTACTGTGGATGGGTGTGTTGTTTCTGTATGTTCACATGTGCAAGGCTTGATCTCATTAGTATGATACAGATGGATGACAGGATGTTGAAGAGGGCCTAGCTGGGGGACAGTGGAAGGCAGAAGGAACAAAACCAGGCTTTGCGGCTGTAGTTACTTCTTGCCAGAGCAGCTATTATGAAGGCCAACCCCAGCCCCTCAATTGCTCTCTGGCTTCCAAACTGGTCACATGATCATCCCCTCTGTATTATACTCTCATGAGACTCTTACCAAAGCTAAGATGGGGCCCATTCCCTGACCCTGAATCTCTAGAACTGTATGAGCAGAATAAGTCTCTTTCCTTCAGAGAGTAGCTGCTTCAGGGGGTTGTTATAGAGACTTGAACTGGACTAAGACCAATGCAGTGGAGGGGCATAAGGGAAAGGTGCCCAAATAGCCACTGGAAGGGCAAATCTAGAGGGATGAGCCAGAAGATGAAGGAGTAACTAAGAGTTAGAGCTCTCTGGTGGACACAGTGGAAGTTAGCAGCAAGAGATGCAGATGGTGAGGATATGACAGAGGTACGTTTGCCAAGCCAGGCATGGTGGTGTATGCCTTTAATCCCAGCACTTGGGAGGCAGAGGTAGGAGGATCACTGAGAGTTTGAGGCCACCCTGAGACTACATAGTGAATTCCAGGTCAGCCTGGGCTAGAGTGAGACCCTACCTCAAAAAACCAGAAAAAAAAAAGTACATATGCCAGAGGCTCAGGACCCCTGCAATTAAGTCCAGAAGAGCTCTGAAGACTATGCCAAGACTACCCACACCTGGACTGACCAACTCAGCCCCCATCCAGTAAACTGTCATAACAGACCCAAATCACGGTCTCCAGGTGGGTTTTCCCATCTCTGAGAACCTCCCCTTGGCAGGAGCTTTTCCTACCTTCCTTTTCTTTAGTTCCATAAACCCTATAATAAAATATTCCTAAATTGTACCCTTTATGGTCTGTGAAAGTCATCATCATTTGTGTGACTGTGTCTAGCACCCTATTTCCTGAGATATTGCCCACCTAAGAACTGAAAAAAGCTCCATCACTCTCAAAGACACAATTCCCATATTGTCTTGACAGATGTAGAAATGATAGATTTAGACAGATAATAGATAAATAATAGATAAATAGATAGATGATAGATACATAGACAATAGATAGATAGATAGATAGATAGATAGATAGATAGATAGATAGATAGATGATAGATAGATAGATGATAGATAGATAGATGATAGATAGATAGATGATAGATAGATAATAGAGGCACATTGGAATTCTAATGCTTAGAAAGCATAAGCTATACTGAAGAGGACCTGAGCCATGGGCCCAGCATTTAGCTAGATGTAACTGCCCCTGTGTGGTTAACTTCTTCACACTTCATGCTGCTTTTTTTTAAAAAAAATTATTTTTATTTATTTATGTATGAGAGACAGAGGGAGGCAGGGAGAGAGAATGGGCATGCCAGGGCTTCTAGCCACTGCAAACAAACTCCAGACACATGTGCCACCTTGTGCATCTGGCTTTTCAAGGGTACTAGGAAACTGAACTTGGGACATTTGGCATTGCCAGCAAGTGCTTTAACCACTAAGCCATTTCTCCTGCACCCTTCACCATGCTGTTTTCACTGATATTTAGCGAACTTTCTCTACTTTTTTGTTGTTTTTGTTTTGTTTTTCAAGGTAGGGTCTTGCTCTAGCCCAGGCTGACCTAGACTTTACTATATAGTTTCAGGATGGTCTCAAACTCATGGTTATCTCCCACCTCTGCCTCTCAGGTGCTGGGATTAAGACATGTACCACCCTGCCCAGCCTAACATTCTTTCTTCTGTTAATAGAAAAGGAAAAGAACGCATTCCACCTGTGTCTAGTGGTTGACCTGGGATTCACTATGTAGTCTTAGGGTGGCCTTGAACTCACAACGATCCTCCTACCTCTGCCTCCCAAGTGCTGGAATTAAAGGCGTGTGCCACTGTGCCTGGCTTCTCTTTTTCCCTTCCTATTCAATCTGGGCCTGCAGCCCATGGGATAGTGTTACCAGCATTCAGGGTGGGTCTTCCCCTTCAGTAATCCTCTCTTGCAGACACAACCAGAAGTGTGCCTCCTTCTAGGTAACTCTAAATGCAGCCAAGTTGACAATGCGGATTAAGCATGGGACAGCTCTGATGGTGAGCAGATCCTTAGGCAGGACCCTCAGTGTGGCTCTTCCAATATCCAAGTCTCCAAGATTATTTTTGGCAAACTTACATTTCAGCATGTCATCTCTAGTTGGGTGTAGGATGTCAGAGGTGGAAAAGGGGAGTATTATTGACAGCAGGTACAATCTGCCTTGCTGAGGTAGACAGACACTGGCCCAAGAAGGCCTCCTGTGTGTCTTACTAACCTTCTAGAGAGTGTGGTGTTTTCTTAGAGGCAGCACTTTCATTTTCATTCTGAAAATGGCCCAGAAGTATTGCCAATACTATTATTGGGTTCTAAGACTGAGAGGGCTTGTTTGAAAGGGGGCTGCAGGTGACACACTGTGGATTGTCTTCCCTAGATATGAGGCTGTGGAAAACTTCTTGGTCTTTCTGTACTGTATTATCTCTGATATTTGCATTTTTGTATGGCTCACAGTGCATTGGACTATAGATCCTGAGAAGGAAATATCTGGTGACACTATAGGGTACAGACTGCATAGCTAAAGGACAGGAAGAGGCACCCCATCAATGGCTGACACAAGGCAGGGAACAAGCTCCCAACCCTATCTGCACCTGGCACATGGCCCTGGTCACAAAGCAAGCATGGTCACCCAAAGGTAGTTTTTCAGATAAATGACCTTTCTGTGGGATGCATATCCACAAGAGTACTGATCCTCCATTTCACAATCTTCTTTGTCCATCGCATTTTCCCCTATTATCCAAGTTGCTCTGGGAACCCCAGAAGACAAGCAAGGACTTTAGAATGGCATGAGGCACTCTTCTGCAAGCCAGGGGTTCCAATCTTGATTCTTCTCCAACCCAAGACACAATGAGGTATCCTGATGTTTCTGCATTAAAGGTAATATTCCCATGCTGCTGTGCTTGGAAAACCATGAAGTGATCCATGCCCAGCAAGTTACCTACCAGGTAGTAAATGTCAAGCAAAGAATGAATGTGGCTGTACAATTGCTGTAAACATCTTAAATTAATATACACCAAGACATAGCAGAGATTCAAAACAAAAGTATAGTAGTTTAAATTTAAAAGTAAGCTGAAAGCTAAAAACCTACAAATAAACCCACTTTTAACATTCTAGACCAATTACTAAGCAGGCTGCAAGGAAGAAACAATAGCATGGACCATGAGTTAGCCAGTGTCTCTCCTCACTCTCCTGTCATGAGCTTTATGAAGCTGTAGAAAGAAAAGGAGCAAATCCCAGTCCTTTGTTTACTACAGGTTGGTTAAACATCCATTTATGCATCAGGCACTGTAGTCAGTTCCACAAACATTGCCCTCTGACAACTCACATTTTCAATTCTCCTTACACTGTCTCTTCTGCCTCTGCAGGTGCCTACTGCCTCTTGGGATTTAGTGAGACAGAGGATAAAGTAAGACAATGAGAGGACAAAGATCAGTAGGACAGAGGATAAAGACTGAGCACCACCTAGTGGAAAGAAGCCAGCCAACCAAAGCAGCATCCCACAGTTGGTGTATGCATGTTGTATGTGCACCTGCATGTGTCTTACGTGCCTGCATGTGTACACTGTGACTGTGTAATCTTGCATGCATGTGCTGGGTGTCTGTGCTTTCATGTTATATGTACCTATGCATGCCTTCATGTGGGCTATGTGCCAAAGCATACCTGCAAAGCATGCTGTGTGTGCATTTGTACAAGACAAACCTGCCTAAACATACAGAACTGAGCTTATCTAGATGGATAGAACATTGACTGCACTACTCTGTATCAATTGCTTCATGGTAAATACATGGGCTTTGATCATTTCAAGTCAACAAAATGAAAAAAGAAGCAAAGAATGATGTGTTGCTGGGATAGGATGATGGATAGTCACATTGTCACAACAAAGTGTAGGCCTGACCCATGTGAGGAAAGAAAGATACAGGCAGCAGCTTCTCAGAAACCCACTTCTCTCCCTCCACCCCCAGAGTCCAGGTCCAAAGTGCTCAAGTTCTGGCTAGGTAAATGGACAGAAAGGTTGAAATATCCTGCTTGTGTTCCTCACAGATCTATCAGCAAGGTTTTTTCCCCCCTACTATTTTTTTTCCTCCTACTATTGAGGTTTGAACTTATGGGTCCCACCTACTCACAGATTGGGACTTAAACCCAAAGGCGATGGTACCTTTAGGGGACAGGGCAATCATGAATGGATTGTTTTTTTAAAGGGATGGAGAGATGGCTCCATCATTAAAGATGCTTGCAAGGCCTGACCACCTGAGTTCAATTCCCCAGTATCCAGGTCAAGCCACATGCACAAAGTGGTGCACACATCTGGAGTTTGTATGCAGCAGTAGAAGGCCCTGGAGTGCCCACATTCTCTCCCTCAAATACTTTCTCAAAATACTTTTTTTTTAATTTGAGAGAGAGAGAAAGAGAGAGAGAGGAAGAGGCAGAGAGAGAATGGGCACACCAGGTCTTCTCAGCTGCTGTAAACGAACTCCAGACGCATGTGCTCCCTTGCATGCATCTGCAACATTGCGGGCTTGCATCACTTTTTGCATCTGGCCAAACGTGGGACCTGGAGATTAGAACAGGCATGCTTAGGCTTCACAGGCAGACGCCTTAACTGCTAAGCCATCTCTCCAGCCCAATAAAAACATTTAGTTTGGGCTGGAGAGATGGCTTAGCGGTTAAGGTGCCTACCTCCTAAGCCTAAGAATGCTGGTTCCAATCTCCAGGTCCCACGTTTAGCCAGATGCAAAGTGACGCAAGGGCACAATGCTGCACTTGACCACAAGGGGGTGCACACATCTGGATTTCACTAGCAGCAGCTGAGAAGCTGCTGGCGCACCCATCTCTATCGGTCTTCCTCTCCCCCCACCCTCTCCAAAAAAAAAAAAAAAAAAAAAAAACATTTGTTAGTTTATTGATTTTTTTTTTAATGTAAAAAGGTTGCACATGAGGCTGGAGAGACAGCTTAGTGGTTAAGGCGTTTGCCTGCAAAGCCAAAGGATCCCAGTTCCACTCTCCAGGACCCACGTAAGCCAGATGCACAAGGGGGAGCATGCATATGGAGTTTGTCTGCAGTGGTTAGAGGCCCTGGCATGCCCATTCTCTCCCTCTCTCTCTTTCTGCCTCTTTCTCTCTCTCAAATAAATAATAAATAAATAAATAATTTTTTTAAAAAAGGTTGCACACATAGACCCTCTTTCTCCCACCTCAATTCTGATGAGGGTCTTCAGTGGGGTTACTGGCATTCATTGTGGGATCAAAAGGCCTCAGTGAGTTTCTCAGGCTATTCCCACCTATCCTAAGGCTCTTACAATGTGATTTAGTGCTGCTTTCTCTGTGGACTCTGAATCTCTGTTTTTATGAGATTTGAATGACCACAGTGTCTGTCACCATTTCTCTGGACTGGTTTTCAGGTAAAAACATTTTTAAAAAGATGAGTCTGGGGAGATGGCTTAGTAGATAAAGCCACTCAAGCCTAAGTGACCAAATTCAATCTTCAGACCCCAACATAAAATGTCAGAAGCTGGGGCTTGAGTGATGGCTCAGCAGTTAAAGGCGCTTGCTTCCAAAGCATGACAGCCCAGATTCAATTCCCCAGTATTCAAGTAAAGCCAGGTACACAAAGTGGCAATGTGTCTGGTGTCCACTTGCAGTGGCTAGAGGCCCTGGTGTGCTCATACTAACTCTCTTTCTCTGTCTGCCTCTTTCTCTCTCTCTCTCTCTCTCTCTGAAAAAAAAAAAAAAAAAAAAAGCTGTAGTAGCCCCTGTAATCTGTAATTCCAAGATGCTAAGTTCCAGAAAGCTCAAGGCAGAGTGAGATGGAGAAAAACTATACCTTAAATGAGGTGGAACAGCAAGGACTGACCTGAAAAGTTGTCCTCCACACATATGCCATGGCGCATGCGTGTGCACACGCACACACACACACACACATACATAGAAAGATGGATGGGCTGGAGAGATGGCTTGGTGGTAAGGCACTTGCCTGTGAAGCCTAAGAATGCATGTTTGAATCTCCAGGTCCCACAAACCCAGACACATAGTGGCATGAGCATGCAATGTCACACATGCGCAAAAGGGGGCACATGCATCTGGAGCTTGTGCACAGTGGCTTAAAGACCCTGGCATGCCCATTCTCTCTCTCTCTGCCTCTTTCTCAAAAATAAAATAATAAAAAATAATAATAAATAAATGAAATTAAAAAAAAAAAGGATGGAAAGGAGCATACTAGTGCCCTTCCTCCCCTCCATCCACCATGTGAGGACACAGACACATGGTGCCATATTAGAGGCAAACAGCCACCCTCAGCAGAACCCATATTTTGAAGTTATAGTTTCTCCAACCACGAGAAAACAATTGCTGATCTTTATAAACTGTTCCAGCAACAGAAATGGAATAAAGCATCACCTATTCCTGATTTGAAGTACAAAATCTGAGAGAATTTATTTATTTCTGTTATTTCTATACAAAGACAATTTTAGTGCTGACGCATAATGTAAAATGTGTCTGACTCAATCTATAGATGACATTCAAATCACATCAAAGACGACGCTCAAGAACTAAGAAAACACAGTGTGCAGAAGTCACTTCAGTGGGTAATTCCTTTTACTTTAGATGTGTGTGCATCATTTTACACATGACTAAGAAAATAGTCCATTAAGTACATTTTCATGATAGACTGTTTAAAGTCTAGTAATGAATGTGACAGAATTTCAAAGTTATTCCAAAGATAAATGGAACTGCTCTCAGAAAAGAGCACTCTGGACTTGACACAGTTATTTCCTTTGAGGTTTAGCATACTGCATACACTAAAATATTCAGTTTCTATCCAAAAATAGTGATTTATTTACTGGAAGTACCACAGCACCACTCTTGTAAAACAAATTATGTACAGAATATACATATTCTATGTACGCAAACATAGGTGAGCATAGAAGTCAAGGATTTGCCTTGTAATCATGGCTTTTAAATGTGGTGTGTTATGTAACTGCCATCCCTCCCCCAAAAGTTGTTCATCATTTCTGCAGCCCCCCCTTCTCTCCACGGGGCCTCTTGCAGAAGCAGAAGCAGCTGGCTGTGCTCATCGGCCTCTGGGGTAATCCACCGCCTTTTCAAGTACTGGACATCAACAGTGCCAGAGGCCCTGGCTAACACCAGAGCCACAAAGCTGCCACTGGCCTTCTCAGGATCCCCCATGACAGTCATGGCCACCAGCCTGCAAGTGAGAAAGGACAAAAGCTGAGAAGTCAGTGTACGTGCATGGGGGTCTTCTCAAATATCCATTCTCAAGAAAGGAGTGAAATGGAAGATAAAGTCTACAAATGTTAAAAGAACAGAAATAAGCAAATGAAAATCTACTGAAAATGTATTTCCTGGTAGTCTAGTGGCTAGCACTGTAAAGATATATTTCTTTATCTCAGGGGTATGCTGGACTGACAGTTCCATAAAGGCAGCTGAAAGGGTGTGTAATTGCAAACAGGCCTGAGGGCTTCTCACCTACTGCAGAGAGCCACAGTCCATCTGCTGTTCCTCACACACTCAGGAGTCAACAGTCTCCAATAGGGTCTTCAAGCCGCCTGGGTGAGCATTTCCATATGGGGGTTCCCAGAACATTAGTTCCTCTCTCCCAATTCTCAACCTCAGCTGAACATCAAAACTCACAAATTGGCACATCTAGGTGAGAGCTGTTCCTGAGCTCCAGGCTTTATACAGCCCCACAGTTGTGAGTGGCATCCCATCTATCACATGATCCACTGAGAAATTTGGGCCATCCTGACCCTGGTCTTGCTCCAAGTATCCTTCCTCCATGCTACTGTCCCCATGCTGAGGCTATCCCCATCTCATTCACAGACCACAGGTATTCTGGTCAAGCCATATCTCAACCTTTACCTCTTCCAGCAGTGACAGATTAAAGTGACCTAGTCCTTACTTAAATCCCTCCTCTTACCAGCAGGAAAGTATTGGGCACTTCCAAAATGGCCTCCATGGGACTCCTGCTGGCCCCAGCCCCACTGCAATCCTGGCTTCCACACCCCCACTGCTGAAGACAAAAGGCCAGCAGGGCTTCCATCCTCCCAGGTGCTTGGAGACCCTTTCTAGCCACCTTTGTCTGGTTTATTCTTTTTCACCCTCAGCTTGGTGCCATCACTCCCCAAGACTTCTAGGACACCCTGACTGTGCCTAAGTTGAGCCACAGTTCATTAGGATTCCCACAGCATTTGGAAGATAGATATATTTATCACTACTGGGTGCCCAAGGGAAGAAATCATGTTTAAAGCAACATCTACCCTGTCCTATTCATCCATGACACTAAGTAGTCAGTGCACAAGGTGCTGATCTACATAGTGCAGTTTGTGACTGCCAGGATAAGACCAGTGACTCTCTCACCAGCAGGGCAGCAAGAGAGCCAACAGTCATAGGTTAGAGAGTCCCCTAGGTACACCTTGGATTCCTACTCTTTGCTAATATTCAATACTGTTTGTGTAATCCAAATACCCACAATACCCAGGCCCCAGGCTCTGGACAGAAACCTATACAGGGACCATAGCATTCACTAACCATAGTGCAGCACCTGGTAGACCTGCATGGGCCCCATATGGGAATTTTGTACCATGTCTGAGGACGCCTTCTGAAGGGTCCATCCCTACCTACCAAGGGTCAGTTTATGGATGCAAAGTACCAGTGAGTATATTCGCAAAGTTGGAAGCACTATTGGTAGATGTAAATGTTAAAGGTTTCCGTTTCCCTGGCATCATGACAACAGGGAGTGCATATAGTTTCCACAGCATCACAGTTCTGATAAACTATTTCTAGATGTTTAAAATAAACATTACTTAAGTTAGGCATGATGGTACACCCTTCTAATTCTAGCAATTGAGAAATTGAAGCAGAAGCATCACAAGTTCAAGGATAGCATGGGCTACATAAATGAGACCCTATGTCTGTGACAGCATTCCTGACTGGCTCACTGTGAAGCAGTACCAGGCACATAGTCGGTGCTCAGTTAATGTATTCACTAAATAACCAACAGATTTTCTGGACACATGTGTTCATAAGTGAACTACAAGCTGGATTAATGTATAGATAGATGAATATAAGGATGGATGGACAATTGATAGTGATTTTCAGACAGGGTTTTGCTGCACTGCATAGACTGGTTTCAATCTATAGGTTCAAGTGATCCTCTTGCCTCAGCATCCCAAATGCTAGGATGACAAGTGTGAGCCACTGCACCTAGCCCCTGATACATTCTTTTGATGTTTTCTTTTGTTTAAGACAGGATCTGGTTATGTAGCCCAAGCTAGCCTGGACTGTGCTATGTAAACCCAGGTTGGCCTCAAGCTTGTAATCACCCTGCCTCAGCCTCCCAAGTGCTAGGATGTAGGCATGCCAACACAGACAGTTCTCATGATGTATTCTTTTGTCTTTTAAATTTTTTTATTTTATTTAATTAGTGTATGTGCAGGGAGGTGCATGTCATGGAATGCATGTGGAGGTCAGGGGACAACTTTGAGGTATCTGTGCTATACCTTCAAGACAGGGTCTCTTGCTGCTGCAAATGAACTGCCAGACTACAATTTTCAGAGTAGCTAAGCCTGTGAGGTCAGATTCTCCTGACTCTGCTTTCCATTGTAGTAGGTATGTTGAGACTGGCAAGTAAGATTGGCAAGAAATGTGAAATTTCAAGAATAAAACATAGGTGATTAGACAAACTGAGGTAAAGACAGCACTCTTCATAACCAGGGCTTTTATAAATACTGGTACTTTGAAATGAAACAACAAAGTCAAGGAAATACTTAAAAGTAATATCAATGGCAAATTTCATGTCATAAAATTTACAAATAAGTTTCACATAAACTAGTGAAGAGGACTTGGGGCTGGTATGACTGAGTGCTGAGAGATGAAGGGTCTGAGCAGAGGAATAGCACAAATGTGGTTCTGAGTTGCTAAGTCTGTGTCCTGCTGGGTCCCATCCTTTTAGAAATAAGATGGGATGCACTGAAAAGCACTTGGGCATGTGTGGGATCTTAAAGACTGGCAAATGAAGAACTAAGATACTCACACAAAGTTTCTTCTTTGACTTCTAGAATGATAATGATGGGGAACTATCACACTATGAACTCTTCAGTTAATAAACTCTTTGAGGCTAAATATGAGATAAATTCATTTTAAGGTTTTTAAAGTGTTTCTTAAATGAACACCAAAAATGAACCCAATGTAAATCAGGCTCTGATACTCATGAAGTGTCATGGAAGTCATTGACTGTGACAGTGAACAGTCGGACAAGGGTGCTGGTGGTGGAAAGCCTGTGCATACTGGAGGATAGAGAGCACATGGGAGCTCTCTGAAGGGTTTTTCTCTTGTTAACTATATAAATAAAACATATAAATATACTGCTTAATTTAAACATAAAACAAATACTGAAAAGTATAGCTGGGCTGGAGAGATGACTTAGAGGTTAAGGCACTTGCCTGCAAAGCCTAACAACTCCAGTTCAATTCCCCAGTACCTATGTAAAGCCAGATGTGCAAAGTGATGCATGCATCTGGAGTTCATATGCAGCAGCTGTAGGCCCTGGTGCACCTGTTCTCTCTGTCAGTCTCTTTCCTATCTATTTCTGCTTAAAAATAATTTATATAAAATTTAAAATTATATATATATAGTATAGCAGCCTTACATATGAATTTCATAAATAGGATGGCCATTGATGAGACTAGAGATCCATTCTGAGCCTCATACTCACCTGTCTGGACAGATAGGCTGCTTGGCCACAGGACCCAAGTCATTCTCAAGGAGGTCCCAGACGTAAATACTGGATGAATCATCCTGGACCAGGAACAAGGCAGGCCTTGTCGGCGACCACTGCAGGCCAATGACAGCATGGCCATTTGTGCTGCTGTCCCACTGCACCAGAGGCCTCTCAGAAGTCAGCTGATGCAGTCTGATGCTTCCATCTGAGCAGCCAGCCTGCCACCAGAAAGTAGAAACTATTAGCTATTTTTCTCTGATTTGCAACTAAGTCTCAACAGCTAGAAAAAAAAATTCATTTTCCTTGTTTGTACAACAAACAAATGGCTTGCTTCTGCCTTCTAAATGTAAAGTCACATTGTTAAATATATTTTTACCCACTAGAGTGAGCACTCATCCTGGAAAATGGCACAAAGGGCTACTCATCAGGGCTCACTGATGAAAACAATAAGCATTCACTTTTTTTTTTTTTTTTTTTTGGTTTTGCGAGGTAGGTCTCACTCTGGTCCAGGCTGACTTGGAATTAACTATGTAGTCTCAGGGTGGCCTCGAACTCTCGGCGATCCTCCTACCTCTGCCTCCCGAGTGCTGGGATTAAAGGTGTGTGCCACCACGCTCGGCTAGCATTCACTTTTAATTATGCTGAGGGGCTGACTCAGGCACAGGCCAGTAAGGTTGGCTCTACTGGGTAAGTCACCTTTTTTAACAGCTGTATTTGCATTGATAGCATGGTTATGTGTTCCCCTCAGATTGAAATTTCCATTTAAAAACTTTGTTAGTTTAGTAAAATACCCAAGTATTAGCTTATAAAAGGAGGATTAATTATTTCTTATTCTCTTAATCTTTTAATACTCAGGAAAGGAAGAAGGAAAGAAGGAAAGAAAAAAAGAAAGGAAGAAAGAAGAAAATCAGCAAGAAATGAGGTCAAATTTTAAAATAAAACACAAACAGAACAATTGTTTTTTAGAAACACTTTTTTTAATGTTTTTTTAATTTTTATTTTTATTTATTTGACAGAGAAAGAGGGGGAGGAGTGGGGTAGAGAATGGGCACACCAGGGCCTTCAGCCACTGTAGATGAACTCCAGATGCATGTGCCCCCTTGTGCATCTGGCTAACATGGGACCTGGGGAATCGAACCTAGGTCCTTTGGCTTTGTAGGCAAATGCCTTAACGACTAAGCCATCCCTCCAGCCCTAGAAACACATTTTAAAACCTAATTCCAAATAAACAAAAAACTACACAGGATCTAGGTAGTGTGCCTTCTGACTCCAACATAAGAGTACTGAATGCAGGCTTGCTTCAGTACACACAGCATGAAAAGCTCTGAGTATTCTGGGATTAATAGAACACAAACTATTGCTACAGGCTCATGTCCTCAAAATAACAGTATTGAGAGGTGGTGAGACCTTTAAAGGGCAAAGCCTAGTAGGAGGGGATTAGGTCAAATGTTTGTAACCCTCAAAAGGACTTGATATCTGTCCCATGTGACTAAGTTAACTCTCAAGACAGATTAGTTACCATAGGAGGTGCTTGACATTTGATAAATTTGCTAAATCCTAAGTAGCTTGCCACTGAATAAAAGTATTTCTTAAGACAGTCAAATTTCTGAATTAATTTGATTATTTTTGTTGCTGTTGTTATTAATGTTCTGTATGTCCTTTCTAAGTAACTGAAGTCTAGCAAATGAGTCCTTTGTAGCTCAGTAAATGACCAAGTTTTCCCCTGGATTACTGTGGTATGCTAGGCAAATGAGACCATTAAAAAGTAATTTTCTGGGGCTGGAGAGATGGCTTAGCAGTTAAGGTGTTTGCCTGCAAAGCCAAAGGATCCTGGCTTGACTCTCCAGCCCCACATAAGACAGATGCATAAGGGAGCACATGCATCTGGAGTTCATTTACAGTGGCTAGAGGCCCTGGCATGCCCATTCTCTCTCTCTCTCTCTGCCTCTTTCTTTCAAATAAATAAATAAATAAATAAATAAATAAATAAATAAATAAATAAATAAATAAATAAAATATTTAAAAAATAATTTTATGGACTGGAGAGATAACTTAATAGTTAAGGCACTTGCCTGCAAAGCCTACGGACCGAGGTTTGATTTCCCAGTACCCATGTACGCCAGATGCACATGGTGGTTCATGTGGGTGGAGCCTGCAGTGGCTAGAGGCCCTGGTGTACCCATTATCTCTCTCTCTCCTATAATAAATAAATAAATAAATATTTTAAAGTAATTTTCTGGGGCTGGAGAGATGGTCCAGCAGGGTTCAATTCCCTAGTACCCACATAAAGCCAGATGTACAAAGTAGTGCATACATCTGGAGTTTGCAGCAGCTAGAGGTCCTGGTGTGCCCATTCATATTCATTCATTCATTCTCCCCCTCTCTCTGCTTGCAAGTAAATAAATAATTTAAAAAATTTTAAGTGATTTTCTTACCAAAAATATTGGTTCTCCAAATGGTGAAAAATCAATCACATTAACTTTTACTGGTCTTACACCATGTTGCTGAGGTCTGAACAACTTGGGAGATACTTTCCAATCTTGTCTGGTGCCATGGCTTATGAGACCCTAATAGGACAACAAAATGTAACCAAAGGATATTATTAGGCATAAATTGGACAAAATACCATTCCTGAAACAATTCAGACAGTCTAACAAAAGCAAACAGTAAGTAAATCTGTCATAAAGATATTTATCAAGTATTGTTAGGTGACAAGAAATGTAAAATACTACTCACTATATCCGTGCCAACAACAAAGTGATTAGGATCTGAAGGCAGAAATTTGACACTCAGTGTTTGCGTGGACCCCCAGAATTCACTGCCTTTATGAGAAAGACTGAAAAATAAACAGCAAAGATGAACAGGTAGCTTTGCTAAAACCTGAAAGATGATGATGCTTTATATTCACTTAAGCACTGTCACATATCAGGAGATAAGGACATCACACTTCCTTCATGGTTAGTCACTACTTTCTGCTCTGTTCATCCATGTTAGCAATTTCTGCAAGTCTATCATTCTGTTCATTTTTTCTTTTCTCAACTACATTGAATCTGCTATCTAGTCACTGTCTGAAATTTCAGAAATAGTACTTTTGTTTCTAAAAGTTTTATTTAGACTGTGCAGTTGCCAGCAGGCCTGATGTTGAGAGGTGTGGTGAGGCAGGGGCTGACCCTGTGCTCTCAGTGTGCTAATGTGTCCTACTTGTGCACTATAGACTGCGCCTCTAATGCTTCTAGTCCTTTTAAAAATATTTATCTTTATTTGAGAGAGTGGAGATGGGTGCTAGGGCCTTTTGCCACAGAAAATGAACTCTAGACATGTTCCACTTTGTGCATCTGGTTTTACGTGGGTACTAGGAAATCAAACCCAGGCTGGTAGGCTTTGCAAGAAAGTACCTCAGCCCAGATTCTAGTTCTTGTAAGGTTCATTTGTGGGTTCATCTTTGGCAAATTGCTTGTGGGAATCATGCAAACCCTAGCTTCCCACCAGGCAGTGCTCCCTATGCCCCCAAACCACTGGTCTGGAACTCTGATGTTCACATCTCAACCTGCAGGTTCCCATACACACACCTAGCCTGGGATTGCAAGTTCTTTCAAGCTCCTGTCTTCCTTCAACTAGGGGTAAGGCTTTCTAAATTTCCCTGGCACTGAAGGGACAGTGGCTGTCAGTTCTAGCTCCCTGACTCAGGCAAGCCTGACAACACCCCTGGCCCTGCATAGAGCCTGAACCTCAGCCCTAAGGTAGAGGCTTAAGACACCTGAGTCTGACAGCCAGGCCTCTGGGCTGACAGCACCAGTTCAAAAGTTTACTATACTGATTCAGTACCTTCTTCATCTAGCACTGAAAGATCTCTTTCTTTGTTAAAAAGTGTTTTTTGTTTCATTGTTGTTCTTCCCTTTATGAGGCAAATGTCTATCACGAGAGAACCCATCGTGGCCCAATTTGCCATCCTGTTCTTATCAGAAGTCAAGAACCTGCCGGTCTTCTCACACATTTCCAGGACTACAAATGTCACCTGTAATTGAGCTTCTTCTGAGATCCAGCTGTGGTACCACCTGTCTCCTAGACATCTCCATGTGTCCCACAGCTTTGCCACCCTAACATGAGGATCCTCTTCTCCCCCACCCCTTCTCTATACACAACAAAACCTTTTTTCTTTCCCGTGTTCTCCCCTGTAGAGTGGCACCCAATAATCAAACCAGACACTGAAGGCAGAATCCAACCAAGGTTCTTCACTTTCATTACTCATTCTGTCAGCTGGTCACCATATTATCACTTCCTCTCCTTCAATTTATATCCAGCTCTCCACACCCATGATACCTTTCATAATAGTCATTCACTTCAACAACCCACCTGGTCTCCCTTCCAAACTCACACTGTTGTCACAAAGAAGACATGCTACCTTGGCATAAGATGCTATATAGGGGTTGGGGGGGAATAGCTCAATGGATAAAACACTCATGCACAAGCATGAGTCTCTGAGTTTGGATCCCCTGAACTCACATAAAGCTCGATGCTATAGCAAAGCATCTGTGATCCCAGTGTGTCCTATGGTCAGAAGGGAGGTGGAGACAGGAGAATCTTCCAGAAGCTTATAGTCCAGCAAGCCTGGCAAATGCAGTGGTGAACAAAGAGAGACCCTGCCTCAAACAAGGTAGAAAGAGAAACAACACCCAAAGTTGTTCTCTGAACTCCACACATGCCACTGTACATATGCACACAAACACATGTGCACGTACACACACACACACACACACACACACACACACACACACACACATACATGCACACACATCAAAAAAAGAAAAGAAAAGATCTTGGATGGCTCCCTATCAAGGTAATATCTTCAAGGTAATATCTACAGCAGTGGATACGTCAGGCTTAGCCATCAATTCAGCCTTTCTTGACATCAGGTCTATGGATAACTCTAAGCATGGACATCTTTTGCTTCTGGACAACATCCTCTGCACCATTCCCTGGGATCATGACATGCTCCTTTGCATAACTTCCATCTTTCAAAGGTTAAACCCAGTGATTAACTCACCAGGAAGTCTCTACTTCACTCCAGCCCAAACCCATCTTCTCCCATGTGCCTGTCCTCATCCTAACAGAGAATGCGCACAAGGAAATGTGCTCCTTCCATGGCAGGCTTGTTAGGGGTACTGAGGACAGGGGGCTACTTTACTCAGAGTGGCAGATCCTGAGTGACAGGAATAAACATCTTTGGAAACAAATCATTATGAAACATAAATACATTTACTACAAATTTGAATATTGAGTAAAAGAAGAAACTTAAACTTTTTCTTATTTGTTTTTTGAGACAAAGTCTCCTATAGCCTAAGCTGGCCCTGAATTCAATATGTAGCTGAGGCTAGCTTTGCACTCCTGATCTTCCTGCCTCCACTTCCCAAGATCTGGGATTACAGGTGTGCACCACCATGCTCAGCTAGAAATGTAAATTTCTGAGTAGAATTTCTTTCAGTATTTCTAATTTCTAAAACTTGGTCTGATCAAATTTAATACCAAGTTTACATTAAAACTGAACGAAAATGGTTAAATAGTATCAATTTCTAAGATAGGAATCAATTTTTTAAAAAATATTTGAGAGTAAGAAACAAATGGAGAGAGAGAGACTAGGCATGCCAGGGCCTCCTGTCATTGCAAACAAACTCCAGACACATGCACCACTTTGTGCATCTGCCTTTACCAGGGTACTGGGGAACTGAACCCAGGTCCTTCAGGCTTTGCAAGCAGGCACCTTTAACTGCTGAGCCATCTCTCCAGCCCAGGAATCATTGTTTTAAATATTTTATTTATTTACTTTAATTTTACATTCATGTTGGTGCCTTTGGTAGCCTCCTCCCTGTCGTCCCCCCTCCAAAGGGACCTTCCTCATTGGGGAATGTGGGTCGTGCATTGTGGGGGTAGCCAACAGTTATGGGGAAGAGGCAATGTCTCTGTGCATAATGACCCAGCGTGTGGCTCTAACACTCTTTCCGCCCCCTCTTCCACAAATTTCCCTGAGCCATGTTGGGTTCATTTTAGTTCTACTTCAGCGATGAGGTCTTGGGAGCCTCTGTGTTTCTGGACATCTGGTTTAGAAGGAGTTGGATGTTCTCTGTGTTTATCTCCTTCAGCCTTGTGCTGGTGTCAGGTTCAACAAGAAAGCTGCACTCTTGCCCATTTCCCCCATTACTCCATGGTTTCAGCTGGGGCCCTGGTGAGGTACGATAGGCTGATCCAGGAATCATTTTTTCATGAAAACATGTTAGCTCTATAGCTGTTGTATTTGTTATATTGATTCATTAATAATATGTTATGTAGCAAAAATAGAATGTGAAAAAAAGAGTTTTCATTGCAAAAATAGATCATGCATTTATAATGTATATAATTATCCAGTGTTTTCTCCCTATGAGGGTAGATCTTTGTGGGATGAGAAGTGTTTTCATTCACAATGGTTGAGTCTCACCTGTCATCCAGCTGGACTACAGCACTGTGTACGAGCTTGATTCTCCCCCCAGGTATCAGACCTAGAGAAAAACACATCAGAAATTTGCTTCTCAATACAAGTTAGATCAAAATCTGCCTACAGTTGTCTGAAATCAATCTTCCTTGCATAAGTATATATGATCAGAAGTAAAAATGAAACATAAATGACAGACAGGAGTCCCCTGGTACCTAAGCCTTGCCTGAAGGATTCAAGAGTTTGTACCTCAAGGCCTTAGGGAGATTGGTAGGGCAAGAACAGATGCTTGAATGCCTTCAGATTGGTAGCTAAGGACAAAGGGACATCATCTGTATTTAAACTCTTAGATAATAATGACAAGCCCTGTGCTATAAACATCCACAGGGAGTCTCATCATTCAAAACCATCCCTGGAAACCCACCAGGCTTGGCGAATGAACATGAGGGTCTCAAGCTCCTCCAGCTTCACTCAGCTTGTCTAACTTCCCTCAAACACCACAGAGTTACAACTTCCAGGCCTGCCTTTATTTTTCATCTCTCATTTTCCTTAAATGTGAACAGCTATTAGTGGGCCCCTCACCATGTACTGGCTTTATGTCCTTGTCTATCCTAATACCATCTCCTTTTGCCCACTACTACAGAGAAAAAACTAGAGATTTATATGTTAACACCTAAATTCTTGACAAAGTATTTCTAAGAACTCTGAGAGCAGCTGAAATAAAAGCATTTAGGAATAAATTCAACTCACAACTGTAAAGGGTTACTGTGCTACAAGTGCACAGCACACTGCCAGTCACCATATAACCACCACAATGTTCATGACATTGTCAAGATCTCCATAGTAGGCCTGCCCTCTAGATTCAACCACATCCATATAAGCCAAGCTGGTGTCACTGGCATGTCAACATGAGGCAAGCAATACCTGCTCTGTGAAGAGTCCTTTCCTAAGTCTGACAACCTGGAGCAAAGCCAGCATTACTCTTGTCATGTTTTTCCAGACCTACCTGAAGACACACCCTGAACAAAAGAAAGATGGAAAGGAAGTTGGCCACTAGAAAATTAGTGACAGAAACAGGACTGAACTGTTCTATGATGCCCAACAAACCAAACCACAGGAAACAACAGGTCTGAATTGTCCATGATGTCCAAGGCCCTCTGGAAATGAAAATTATGCTACATAGCATCACAAACATCAAACTGTGGGAGAGCACAGTTTATGTTTCTAGTCCCTTCTGCTTTGTGTACAGGAAGATAACACACCTGCTGTGTCAAGATCACACCATAAGTCACCTGAGTGAGGACTTGGGACTCAGATACCTGAAAAGACAGGTAAAAGGCAGATTGTCTAGCAGCTAGGGAGATGGCTCAGCATTTACAGGCACTTGCTCTGCATGTCTGCTGACCTAAGTTTGATTCCCAGCACCCATGTAAACCAGTTGCAAAATAGTGTACACACAGTTTTTTTATAAATATATTTTTTGGTTTTTTTTTTTAAAAAAAAATATATATATATATTATTTGAGAGAAAGAGGCGGGGGGGTGGAGGGAGAGAATGGGCACACCAGGGCCTCCAGCCACTGCAAACAAACTCCAGATACATGTGCCCCCTTGTGCATCTGGCTTACATGGGGCCTGGAAAGTCGAACCAGGATCCTTTGGCTTTGTAGACAAACGTCTTAACCACTAAGCCATCTCTCCAGCCCTGTGTACGCAGTTTTTAATCCCAACATGTCTACAGCATTGGTAGGCAGTGCCAAGAGAATACTGAAGCTTCAGGGCCAGCTAGACTGGCCTTCCCAATGGCAAACAAGACAGCCTATCTCAAAGAAAGTCAAAGGAAAATACTGGCCACCACACGTGCTCTGTGGCATGTACATGCCAATACACACATATGTGAACATATACACAAATAAATTTTTTTAATTTTTATTTTTTTATTTTTGGAGAGAGACACAGAGAGAGACAGACAGAGAAAGAGGGAGAGGGAGACAGATAGAGAATGGGTGTACCAGCAGTCTCTTGGCTGCTGTGAACAAAATCCAGACACGTGTGCCCCCTTGTGGGCAAGTGCGGCATTGAGCCCTTGCGTCACTTTGCATCTGGCTAAATGTGGGACGTGGAGATTGGAACCGGGTTCTTAGGCTTAGCAGGCAGGCACCTTAACCATTAAGCCATCTCTCCAGCCCAATTTTTTTTAATTTTTAATTTAAAAAAGCACCTTAAGTTATCCAACAGGAAAGAATGGATTCCAGCTATGAGCAGAACTTACGAAGCCTACAAAAAGAAACACTTCATCACTTGAGCTAATGAGAAGCCCATCTAATAGCTGTTAAGCGATATGATATACAACTCTAATGTCCATGTTTCAGGATGCTGATTACATATTTTTCAAAGCAAGTATTGATATCTTTATTCATTGTAGGAAAAAAATCATTACCATTAAACTTTTAAATTTAATAGTTACCTAAGTCACTCATGGAACCTGAGATATCTGCCTTTGGTAATTCAACAACCACCTAAAAATAGAACATTGAAATTGAATATTGATAACTTTTATAACTAGGGAACAATCTCAGCATAGTATGGCTATAATTAAGACAGCATGCAATATTGGATCCTAAATATATGATTGCTTCTGAAAAGACTAATCATTAACTTTAGAACTAATAATTTAAACATTAGTAATTCTTTTTCTTAATATTCTCTTCTCTGAGTGACTTCATTAATAGCTCACTGTACATGTGCTAACATATCCTTTAGCACTAATGCCTTAAGATTTTCCTTACATTTCCCCAAAGGCCATAGGAGAGCCCTACTGAGCTGTCAGGTATATACTTCTGTAACCCTTCATAGGAAGTAAAGCCCAGTCTTGCTCCAGACTTTCCTGTCTTAGCTGTTCTTCCCTGATCTGCCCCCAAACCAAGTAAAATCATTTCACTCAGTCTTGTACATGGCCCTGGGCCTTCTACTCACCCACATGTTGAGAACCCCGTCCTCATCCAAGGAAGCGATATGGAATGACAAGCCTGCCATTTCTAGTGAAAGCAGAAACAAATGAAGGAAATGACTCTAAATGAGAACATCCCCTTGCAAAACTACCTGAAGGATTTTGAGAGAGTAAGGGATCATGTACCTTCTTCAGTAGAAAAGGGAGAAAGCACAAAGCTCTGCTTTTTGCAGACAGATGTTGAGACAGGCTCTATGGCTTGAAGAGGGCTTCGGTGGTTCACTGAGGTAAGGATTCCATCTAGGGGTAAAAAGCAAACACATCCACTATAAGTTATGCACCATAGCAATACAGTGAGTGCCAAGCATGAATCAACATGGGGCTGTTGTGGTCCCCCCTAAGGCCAGCCCAGGAGGGATGGTAGGGTCTCTGCCAAATTGGGGGTGAGCAGTGCGGAATCACGACACAGACACACAGACTCCGGGAGCTGGGTGACAGCAGGAAGCGAGCTGCCGCAAACTCGTTTATTGAGGAAGTGCAGGGGGGTTTTAAGGGGCTTGGCTGGCCAATCATTGTATGGGGTGGTCCCCCTTTTTGTGACCAATGACAGCCAGTCTCTGGACAGGTCATCTCGTAGCAGGCTTCTCACGAGCATGGGACTGTAGCTGTTGTCACGCCAGGCCTGTGCAGAACGCCATGTTCACAGAAGCCACTTCCTGGTTTCTTCTGCCATGTGGTCTGGCTAGGACCAGGCCTGTATTGTGCCATACAGCGGGCACTTCTGGGATCTCAAAATGTAAATCTCTTAATACTACCCCTAAAGTTACAAGACAATATAGGCCAAAAATAATGATGTGTGACTGTAACCTTCAGAGAATCTGGGAAACAGTAGAAGGAACAAGAAGTGAGCACAGAAACTTATGCCATCACAAATGCCCCATCACTGCCACAATGGTTCTGGAGGGAATTTAGAAGATGAGGAACTCAGACGAAGAAGAAAGAGAAGGTCTAACTCAGAGGCCAGAATCCTGAGAAAGGGACTGGAAAGAGAAGGGCATATAGGGAGGGCATCAGGGCAGTGCTGGTTATGGGTTCAGGGAAAAGGGGAATTCAGACTGGAGATAGGGCAATGCTGGCTTAGAGTACAACGGAAACCCAGACACTCTCAAATTGAGACTTATGGCATGGAACCCCCACCATGGGCCACACTCTCCACTCACAAATGAATAGGGCATCCACTTACAAAATATCTAGGAGTCAAAAATTAGACAAGTCCCACACACAGATATGGCAACAAAAAAATCACTTTCAACTGATGAATGCTCTCCCCCAGCCCACCCCTCCCCTCCAAAATCAGCACAAGAAAGAAAACAACTAAAACTCAACAGTACAAGTTGAATGAAATATCTTCAAAATGCATTTGGATATGTGCTTAAAAGAGACAAACAAATCTGGGCGTGGTGGCACATGCCTTTAATCCCAGCACTCGGGAGGCAGAGGTAGGAGGATAACCATAAATTCGAGGCCACCCTGAGATTACAGAGTGAGTTCCAGATCAGCCTGGGCTAGAGTGAAACTCTACTTAAAAAAAAAAAGGGGGGGGCTGGAGAGATTGCTTAGTGGTTAAGGTGCTTACCTGCAAAGTCAAAGGACCCAGGTTCGATTCCCCAGGACCCATGTAAACCAGATGCACAAGACAGTGCATGCATCTGTAGTTCATTTGCAGTTGCTAGAGGCCCTGGTGTGCCCATTCTCTCCTTCTCTCTCTTACACACACACACACACACACACACACACAATAAATAAATAAATAAATAAATAAATAAATAAATAAATAAATAATATATTTTTAAAAGAAATAAAAAGAGTGTGAATTGAACTCATGATAAGAAAGAACTAGTCTCAGAAATAAAGAACAGACTACAGCCAGGCATAGTGGTGCATGCCTTTAATACCAGCACTTGGGAGGCAGAAGTAGGAGGATTGTTGTGAGTTCAAGGCCAGCTTGATACTACATAGTGAATTCCAGGTCAGCCTGGGCCTGAGAGAGAGAGAGACTACCTTGAAAAATTAAAACACATTAAAATAAATAAATAAAATATAAATAAAATAAATCTCCCTAAGAAGAAAATTTATATGCAGGGTGAAGAAAGACGCTGGTCTCTGGGACCTGTGTGAGTACCAACTCCTCTAACCCAGGGATTTCTGTTAGAAGCTCCACAGTCCCTCACTGATGAAAGTTTATTTAAAATGATGTAGGTTTTATTGGCAATATTTAAGATGGCAAAAGAAAACAAGTCAGCCCCTGTACTCTCATTTGCAGACTCAACCAACCACAGTTTGGAAATATTTAGAAAAATAATTGTCCTGTACTGAACATGTTCAGACTTCCCTTCTTGTCATAATACTCTAAACTCTGTATGTCAGCTGAACACATAGCATGTATTCAATGATCTAGACATAAAAGAGTAGAAGAACATGTTTCTAAGTTACAGCAAACACTGTCATTTCATTCAAGAGAAGCTTCTGATGCTTTGATATCTCCAGAAGGGGTCTACATCAGTTCCCCCACTAATACAAAGGGGCAACACATATGGTTTAGAGGTTCAGTGCTTTGAAAATGGTGAATTCAAAAGTTGATTAGCTCAGCAGTTAGAAAATGCTAAGTTTTAGAAGATATGTTTGGAGCCTAATGCTCCCTTAACTGAAACATGTGATAAGTTTTGTTCTTTGCTTGGTTTAAAATTGAACTTTTGCTGGGCGTGGTGGTGCACGCCTTTAATCCCAGCACTCGGGAGGCAGAGGTAGGAGGATCGCTATGAGTTCGAGGCCACCCTGAGACTACATAGTGAATTCCAGGTCAGCCTAGACCAGAGTAAGACCCTACCTCAGAAAACAAAACAAAACAAAAAACTGAACTATTGAAAGCTGGACATAGTGGCGCATGCCTTTAATCCCAGCACTCAGGAGGCAGAGGCAGGAGGATTGCCATGAGTTTAAGGCCACCCTGAGACTACAGGGTGAATTATAGGTCAGCCTGGACTAGACTGAGAGCCTACCTCAAAAAGCCAAAAATAAAATAAAACACATAAAAATGAACTTTTGGGCTGGAGAGATGGCCTAGTTAAAGTGCTTGCCTGCAAAGCCCAAGGACCCAGGCTCAATTCCTCAGTACCTATGTAAGCACAAGATGCCACATAGAGTTTGTTTGCAGTGGCTAGAGGCTCTGGCACTCTCTCTCTCTCTCAAAAATAAATAAATAAATGAGTAAATAAAATATATAAAAATGCTTTTATAACAGTATCAAGCTTCATGTGGTACCTATAAATGCAAACACTCTCAATATCAACAGTATCTCTCCAAAAGGGCAGAAATTGGTTGGTATGAGGACAAAAAAGATGATTCTCTCCTTTTAAAAAATATTTTAAAATTTGCTTTTATTTTATTCATTTATGAGAAAGAGAGAGAGAACAGGCATGCTAAGGCTTCTAACCAGTACAAATGAACTCCAGATGCATGCGCCACCATGTGTATCTGGCTTACATGGGTTCTGGGGAATCGAAACTGGGTCCTTAGGCTTCGCAGGCAAGCACCTTAACCATTAAACCATTTCTTCAGCCCAATTTTCTCTTTTTATGTATAAAGCACAGATACACATATAATACATAGATAGGCAGCATATTTGTGGTGTTAAAGCTGCATGCAGGGGAATTTGGAAAATGTTTTAAAGGGCTACTTAAAAAATGAAAAGTGAGAAAATATTTGCAAGACAAATACCTGATAAAGTGCTTTTATCCAAAATATATAAAACTCAACTATAAGAAAACAATCAATTTTAAAATGGGCCAAAGACCTTCACAGAAACTATACCAAATACACACAGATGGCATCTGTGCATGAAAGCATGCACTGCTTCATGAGTTATCAGGGAAATATAAATCACATAATGAAGGAGCATGGAGGAGAATGGACAGTATCCACAGCACTGGCCATACTAAATGTTGGGGAGAGTATGCAACACCACCAGGGCTTTTGTTTTTTTGTTGTTTGTTTTTCTGACAGCATAAACTTTATTTATTTATTTTTGTTTTATGAGAGTGAGAACAAGAGAGAGAGAATTGGCACCCCAGGATCCCCAGCCACTGCAATCAATCTCCAGACATGTGCACCACCTTATGCACATGCACAAACCTTGCACATGCATCACCTGTGCATCTTACATGGGAACTGGAGAGTCAAACATGGGTGTTTAGGCTTCGCAGGCAAGCGCCTTAACTGCTAAGCCATTTCTCTAGACCAACTTTATTTTTTAATCTGAAAGTGTCCAGGAAAGTCTTACAAAAAAAAATCAACAGAAATGATTTATGAAAATATTTCACCAACTTCATTCTTTGGTTATTTCTTTTTGCAGCTCTGTAAAGAAAGGCTGCTCCCAAAACTCCATTTATAACAGGAAGGGAAGAAAATCAGTCCAAGTATAAACCATTTAACCAACTCGTTGTATTACATGTTGACAAATACATATAGCATGTCCCTAAGGCCTACAAAACCAGCCCCACTTCCAACCACAAAGTTGAAAGCCTATGAGGCAAAATATTTAGACTCCTTTAAAATATGAAAATAGATTAATCAACTGGAAAAGGCATTTGAACAGGTTAGCTAAGATCCATAACTGCCGTATTGTCTTGTCCCCCTGCACAGAAATGTAGTGATGTGGGTTGACCATACAGTAAGCACAACAGCAATTATTCAAGTGTCTTCAACACTGGCAAGAAGTATCCCAGTCTTCAGGTCTGAGAAACAGCCATGCCCTTTAATGGCTTCCTGGTCAGCTACAGCTTCTATCAGTAGCTTAGATGCCCCAGAATGGGCAAGACAGACCTGAGGTGGGAGAACTGCCCATCAACTCAGTTTAGAACTTGGAATCCTCTGGTCCTGTGTGGGAAGTACACTGCAGTCAATGAGAGCTAGAGCTCCTTACTGGATTGCAGAGGCTTAATATTACATAGGCCCTAACTACAGGAACACTTCTCACTGCTGCCTTCCATCTCATATGCAGCCATTAGGCATTGGAAGCCCAAATTTTGAGCCAGGCTTTTCCTTAGCCTGCTTGCTATATGGGCTCCTAAAAAGAGTCAGGCAATATACAAAGGGACCCTTGGAGCTTCTGCTGAAGGTTCATCCCCAAGGTAAGACAAAGACTAACCACCTTCCCTTTTTATCCATCCTGCTCTCCCTGGGTTTATACGCCTATGCCTGAGACAGAGAAGAGGACTGGAGTCACGCCTCTTGGCCTTTCTTCCACCTACATCTCCTCAGAGGCACTGAGAGACCCTGGGGCCTGGGTCCAAAACCATTTTCTTCCTGGGAGTTAGAGCACTTCATGGCCTCATGGACTGGACAGCTGAAAGGGCAGATGCTTGGAATGGTGGGATCTCTCTCACACCGTACTTGAGACTACTGAGGCATGGCGTGGGCTTTTTAGATACTGATTCATCACAGTCCACAAACGGACAGGCCTCCTGACACAAGAACTCTGGTGAACCAGGCAAAGACTGCCACTGACAGGCAGACATGGCCAGAGACTCCTGCCAATGAGCCAGAGGCATAGTTCCAGGTCCTGGTGCATCCAGGTCAAATACCAGGAAGATAACAGATTTGCTGGGTAAGTCAAAGAACTTGATCTTGCCACCTCTGAGGTCCTGACGTGCTTTTGGGGTATGGGTAGCACCACCCTGTGGCCAGTAGTAGAGGTCCAAGACACTCACTGTATGTGGGGGCTTGCGAGAGAAAATGTCTGACCTGCTTCGAGATAGGCAGATAGTACGCCTTGGACACGGAGCCTTATGGGAATCTTGTATCCTCCAGTGAGCTCAGTAACCTTCCTCCAGGCACTTTCTCCAATAGTCCCTGAGCTGTGGGCTGCAGCTTCCAGTCCTTCTCTAGCTCTTCATTCTGTAGCCGGCTCATAATTTCCTCCAGGGTCTTCCCAATCTCCCCAAAGGATGGATGCAACTTGAAGTCCATTATTACAGCAGTTGAAGGTGGGTTGCAGAAAGTTTGTGGGGTAGTCTCTCACCATATGCTGGAAAGCATCATAGTCCAGCTCAAAATTCTCTGTGTGAGGAAGACAGCATGGATGTGGGCAATAATCTCACACAAGATAATACCATAAGATAACATGTCTGCTTTCTCATTATAGGGCTCATCTTGGAGAACCTCAGGTGCCATCCAGAAGGGTGAGGCCACCACAGTTAGCTTTTTATTCCTCAAACTAACATCAGGAATCTTCTTAGCCAGGCCAAAGTCAGCCAGCAATGCAGAGTAACCACATTCATTTCTCTTTATCAGGCAGTTCTTTGATGTGAGACCCCGATGGAAAATGCCTTTGATGTGAAGGTAGCTGAGGCCCACTGCTATGTCACAGGCTAGTTTTACGTTCACAGTCCAGGACAAATGCAGGTTACTATCTAACAGTTATTCCAGGTTCCCAGAGTTGAGGTATTCTGTAAGGGCATGCAATTGTCCTTGATGTACACACATGCCCATGAACCCTAAGGATGTTGGGCTGGGAGAGTTTACTCATGAGCAGCACTTCTTTCACCATATTTGCTGGGTTTCTGCTCCACATGTTCATCTTAAGAGTCATCACCTGACCAGAAACTCAGTGTCAGACCTGTGGCTCCTAAATTCTCATTTTCATCTGAAATTCAAGATGATCTCTCTTATATTTCTTCTACAGGTTTATTGTGAATGAAATATTTGAAGAAAATCTACAATGCACAAAAACTTGAACACTTCAGAGAAGAAGCCAGACCTTTTTTTTGGGGGGGAGGGGGATTTGAAGTAGATTCTCACTCTAGCTCAGGCTGACCTGGAATTCACTGTGTATTCTCAGGGTGGACTCAAGCTCTTGGAGATCCTCCTACCTCTGCCTCCTGAGTGCTGGGATTAAAGGCGTGCACCACCACACCTGGCTAAAACCCTACTTTTTTACAGATAAAATCATCCAAACATGTCAGCCTGGAAAAGGCACTTATAAGAGCTTGATATGAAGATGGTCATACACTTCCAGTCTGGATTATGTTCCCATCCTCTCACCACCTCCTTCAAATTCTTCCAGATGCTCTACATAAGAGGAAAATCCTGAAATTCAATTCCATTTACTCCAATCCATAATGGGATATTGTTAACCAAAGTGAATTAAAAATTTTGAAGGATTAAAAAAAAAAGAAAAAAATTTAATTAGCTACATGCTTACCCTAACCCAATTGGAAACATCTCATTCCATCTGATCCAACTACAGGAATTTCTGGAAAAGGCAAAACTATGGAGGCTGGCCAATGGCAAGAGGGAAGAACAACAAAGAAACTGACTCTGAGACACATCATAACCAAACTAATAAAAGCCACACACTTATTCCACATAGGTAGAGTAAGCTGATCAACAATAGGCCAATCACTAGAAACCATGGAGGTTTCTAGTGGAACAATTGTAAAGCAGAGAGAAGGGAAAAGAGCCATGGGCCCAGAAATGTAAACTCAACACGACTGCTCAAGAATGAAAACTGAACATTAACATGCAAACAAGCAATCCTACTGGCTGATACCTTTTACCACCTGCAAAATTAACTAAAATGCATCACAAACTTAAACACAGAACCTAAAATTATAAAACTTCTAGAAAACACAGAGGACAACCTTTGTAACTTTCAGTTAAGTTTACACATGACAACAAAAGTAGGATTATAAGGGGAAACCCTTCAACATATTGGCATAGGTAATAACTTTCTGAATATAACCCCAATTACTTAGGAAATAAAACCAATAATCAACCACTGGGATCTCATGAAATTACAAAGCTTTTGTACAGCAAAGGACACTGTAAATAGAGCAAAGAGACAACTTACAGAATGGGAGAAAATCTTTGCCAGTTATATATCTGATAGAGGATTAATATCCAGAATATACAAAGAACTCAAAAAACAAAACAATAGAAATCAAACAATCCAATTTAAAAATGGGGTATGGAACTAAATAGAGAGTTTTCATCAGAAAAAATACAGATGGCATATAAATATCTAAAAAGGTGTTCTACATCATTAGCCATCAGGGAAATGCAAATTAAAACTACTTTGAGATTCCATCTCACTCCTGTCAGAATGGCTACCATCAAGGAAACAAATGACAATAAATGTTGGTGAGGATGGAAAAAGGGGAACCCTTCTACACTGTTAGTGAGAATGTGATCTGGTACAGACATTGTGGAAATCAGTGTGGAGGTTCTTGAGACAACTGAAAATACATTTACCATATGACCCAGCTATACCACTCCTAGGCATATATCCTAATGACTCTTCTTACTATCTTAGAGATACTTGTACAACCATGTTTATTGCCCGGTCTATTCACAATAGCTAGGAAATGGAACCAGCCTAGATGTCCCTCAACAGATGAATGGATAAAAAGATGTGGTACATTTACACAATAGAGTTCCATTCAGCATTAAAGAAAAATGAAATAATGAAATTTGCTGGGAAATGGATAGATCTGGAAAGGATTATACTAAGTGAGGCAACGCAGGCCCAGAAAGCCAAACGTCGCATTCTCTCTCTTATATGTGGATCCTAGCTACAATTGTTTAGACTTGTGTATGTAACAGAGGCCAGTAAGCTGGAAAAAAGGCTATAAGGGAGGGAGGAGAATGAAGGACTTTAGGGGATGGCATTGTGTATATGTAAGTAGAACAGATCACAGGGAGTGGAATGGCCTAAGCGAGGCCAGGGATACAGATTGAGTAAGAGAAGGGTCGGGGGAGGGTCAATCAAAATTCAAGATATTCTGAATAAGACATATGAAAGCCTATTTCTTTGGCTAACAACACATCCAGAAGCCATAGATTGCTACTAGCAAATTTTCAGTGCCAGGGATGGGATACCTACCAGTGAGTTGTTGCCAGGGAGGTCCCTGCTGCCTCCAAAACATTACAGGCTTTTGCCAAGGCCCTTGGTTTCCCACGAGTAACAGATGGTATGACCCTATTGCTGAAGACTCCACATGCCTGGGCAGCAAGATCACTGAGAAATCAAGCTGGTGCTGAGCTGAAAACCTTCTCCCTGCAGACCAGCCAACTGAGAGCTGGAAAAAAGCTGCACTGCATGCAGCCCTATGGGAGACAGAAGTCATCAGTGGTGAAAACAGTGGACACTGGAAGCCTCAAGTTTGGCCAGACAGGCCAAATGACTAAACAGGTACAATAGTGGCATGTCTGCTCTGGGGGAAACCAACTGCTCTACAGGCCTGCTCTATGGGAGGGAATACATGCCTGGTACTGAAAACCTAATCAAAAGCCTATGGCAGGGGAGGTCATGTGCCTTAAGGGTATAAAGCCTGCTCTTATCTGGATAAATGCATATATTATTCTCACCAAACTGTCCTGAAAGCACTACACTTAATGTGCATATTCACATATTAATGCTACTCTCACTCTGGTTAGAGAAGCTTCTCTTTTCAGATGGCAATGACCACTGGGATGACCCAAAAGGCAACATAGTGCTGAGAAGAAGTGACAGACGAGTGCTCAGCACTGAAACATCTCATCACACCCTCCAAAGCTCAGGGTCCATTGTGGAAGAGATGGCGAAAAGAATATAAGAGCCAAAGGAAGGGTACCACTCCTTACAATGCAACTGCACAGACAGAAATTGGCCTCGATATTCATGACCTTGCAGTGCCTAGCAATACCTTTGCAAGACCCTCATAATAGGAGAAAAAGGTGATGACATCAAAATAAAAAAGAGAGAGGGAAGGGATATGATGGAGAGCGGAGTTGTGAAGGGAAAAATGGGGCAGTAGAGGGGAGGGAACTAAGGTTTTTTGTCTCTAAGTATAGAAGTTGTCAATAAAAAAAGGATTATAAGACAAAAATGTTGATAAACTAAATTCTATCAGGTTAAAAATATTTCATACCTTTCAAAGACAATACTATGAAGATGAATATTTGGAGAAAATATTTACAAATTATATATTGAATATAGCCAGGATGTATAAAATTTCAAAATGTAAGAGGGCTAGGGGTACAGCTCCAGGTTAGGGTTTATAAATAAAATAAAATTAACAGCCATATATGGTGGCTCATGCCTATAATCTCATACTAGGTAGGTTGAGGCAGGAAGACTGTTGTAAGTTTGAGGCCAGCCAGAACTGTATAACAAAACCCCCTCTCAAAAAATTAATTAAAAACAGATTCTGGCCATGTCAGACACTACTGTGCCATTCGATGACCACAATCTCAGCCAGCTCATGCTCAGATGGTCCTGAGACAATCTAACTCTGTCTATGTGGGTTCCCTCAAATGTTCCCCAAGGCCTACAAGTCCACAATAAGGACAACCCTGAAGGCATCCAGTTTGCTGTGTGCTCACTTCTCATTAATTCCTTACTTTAAAAAAATTTTTTTTTACATTTTTAAATGTTCCTAAATAATTTTTAAATATTTATTTTTATTTTGGAGAGAAACACAGAGAGACACAGAGAGATAGGGAGAGGAAGACAGATAGAGATGGGCATGCCAGCAGCCTCTCAGTCGCTGCGAACGAAATCCAGATGTGTGTGCCCCCTTGTGGGCAAGTGCAGCATTGCATCACTTTGCATCTGGCTAAACGTGGGACCTGGAGATCGGAACTGACGTTCTTAGGCTTAGCGGGCAGGCACCTTAACCGTTAAGTCATCTCTCCAGCCCTAATTCCTTACTTTTATTCTTTCTCTCCAACACTGTCTTCCTGCACTCCATCAATGTACTTTCTGGGCCCTTTAGAGTAGTAGCCTTCTCTATAAGAGAGAGACTCTAACTGCCACAAACAACTTCATGCCCCATTCAGGAAGAAATAGTTCACAGTCTGACATTATCGCCCTTGTCCTCTAACAGCAGTTAGAGTGTCTTCTCATGAAAGGGGGGAATAAGAGGGGGATACAGTTAGGTGACTAGACCCCTGAAGGTGAAAAGCGCAGGATAGTTTGCACTTGCTAGAAATCAAAGATGATCTGACTTCTTATCTTGCGTAGACCTGTTTTTCCACAAACAACCAGGACCCTTTCCTGGGAGGGAGGGCTTTCATAGGACATTGTGATGGGTCAAGTTCAGCCCACGGAACTTGGTGCCAGAGCTAACCTCTTCCTGAGACAGCCCCTATCCCTAACCAACCAGCTGGGCCTCTGGTTCACCTGAGTCAGAAGACAGCCTACCCCCACAAGGGGAAGGCAGGCTCTCTAATCACTTGGGAATTTCCAGCTGTGGGTGACTTTTTCCCTCAGCTAGGTCTGGGCTGGCTCAGCTGAGGCCTAGGCCCAGCTGGGAGGGCCCCCTAGCCCTTAGTCTCTGCTTGGGTTCTTTATCCTGGCTAGCACCCCACATGGCAGGAGCTCCTTTCTTTTCTTTTGTCTTTCCACACTTTTTTCCCCAGGCCCTCCTAATGGGATCTCTAGCCACGTAGGTACCTCTGCTTGGCTTTACTTCCCTCAATAAATATAATAATTTTAAAAAATAATGAAATAAAATAATCAATAAAAATGACCAAACACTGGGCTGGAGAGATGTCTTCATGGTTAAGGCACTTGTCTGCAAAGTTTAACAACCTGGGTTCAATTCCCCAGTACCCAAGTAAAGCCAGATACACAGTGAAACATGCATCTGGAGTTCATTTGCAGCAGCTAGAGGCTGGTGCGCTCATTCTTTCTTTATTTCTTCTCTCTCTCTTTTTATCTCTCTCTGTTTGTAAATAAAAATATTTAATTTTTTAAAAATGAGCAAACAGGGGCTGGAGAGATGGCTAAGTGGCTAGGGCATTTGCCTGCAAAGCCAAAGGATCCTGGTTCGATTCTCCAGGACCCACATAAGCCAGATGCACGAGGGGGGGGTGCATGCATCTGGAGTTAATTTGCAGTGGCTGGAGGCCCTGGGGTGTCCATTCTCTCTTTCTCTGCCTCTTTATCTCTCTCAAATTAATTAATTAATTATATATTTAATAAGATAAAATAAAATAAAAATGAGCAAACATTTGAACAAACACAAGCCTATAAGGACATATGGTTGGTAAAATAAACACATGTAGACAAGCTCAACACATTAATCATTAGGGATGAAAGTTTAAACAACAAAACTACACACTTTTTAGAATAGCTAGTTAAAAACCTAATTAATTCAAGTGCTGATGAGGGTACACAGTAACTGGAACTCTCATACCTTCTGGGCATGTAAAATGGTGAAAATGTTTGAATTTAGGTTCACTGTGAAAACTATTCATGGTCACCAACAGCTGGAACTAACATCTATCAACTGAAGAATTAACTAACTTGGTGCAAATACAATGAAGTACACTCAGCACAAGGAACGGACTCCCGCAACATACAACAGTGTAAGGCAACTGCCTTGGGATATATGTGTGAGTCCTTTCCCCTGACATCTGGACAAAACAAAAGTATAGGGGCAGAAAATAGATTGGTGGTTTGTGGGAAAGGAGAATACCAAATGTCCATAAGGTGCTGTGTGCTTTTGAGTGTAAAAGGCAAAAGGGCCATAACACAAAAGAGTGAAGACCTCTGTCTGAGCCTTCAGCCAATGGGATTGCAGCCCTTATAAGAAAGGACCAGTCAGGGAAGGTCACAAGTGCCAGAGCCTGGGGTCAGGTCAGTTAGATGAGTGCAGGTCATGCCCATGTAATCAGTGTGACCTAAGACAAACATTTCACCTTTCTGGTCAGCCTGGAGTATAAGGTTAGTATGAAAATTCAAGGAGCCAATGTACATAAGGCACTTAGAGGAATCCTACAGATGGGAGATGCTTGTTCTTTGATATGGTGGCAGTAGTATGACATGGCATAAATTGTTTATGTGACTAAAACTAAGAATCCCAGAAGGTTCTCCTCCAACCAAGGCCCAAGAGGGACTAATCTTACTTTACCATGTCAAGTATTAATCACATCCCAGAAATAAATAAAATACCACTGTACGTTAGGATCACTGTACTTGAAGACTAAAGTTAGGGCTGGTGATGTGGCTCAATGGCACAGCACTTGCTTGGCATGTGTGAGGCCCTGAGTTTGGCCTCTTAAACCAAAATCAATCAATCTAAAGGTATTTTGTTGAGAAAATTTTGGAAAGCATAAGTTCAAAATGGAAGCATACCCATATCACTGTTGGCTACTGGATATAGATTAATGGGATGAATTTTTTTCTATCAAATGACTCTTTTGTCCATGGTCAGATCCTCTCCTCTGGATAAGCCGAATGAATCAAAGAAAATAAAGTTAAAACTTCAATCCTGGGGCTGGAGAGATGGCTTAGTGGTTAAGGCGTTTGCCTGTGAAGCCAAAGGATCCCGGTTTGATTCTCCAAGACCCATGTAAGCCAGATGCACAAGGGGCACATGCATCTGGAGTTTGTTTGCAGTGGCTGGAGGGCCTGGCGTGCCCATTCTCTCTCTGTCTGCCTCTCTTCTATCTCTCTCTGTGCTTGCAAATAAAGAAATAAATAAAAATGGAAACATGTATAAGTTACTTTCTTAAATAAAAAATAAAATAAAATAAAATAAAAACTTCAATCCTGAGCTATGCCATAGCTTTTTCAGAGACACATGATTGGCAGACAGACAAAACTGACCAGTAGAAAATGTCGGAGTCCTGAATGTCCAGAAACAATCGCTCAGCCTCACATACTGATGTATCCTGGAGTCTTCTCTTAAGTCCCATACAACCACCGAGCCATGCACTGTTCCCGCAAACAGCAAAAATGCTTTGAAAGGACTAAAACAGCAACATGTGACCTAAAAAGTAAAACATAGAAAGCTGATGGCAGAAAAATATGATAGCCATGTTCACAAATGTCAGGCTCACTAAATATGGTATCTGACATAGATAGAGGTCCCAAAGGGATGTAGTAAGTAAAACATACTTGTGCGCATAAATAAAATTTAACCTGTCCAGATGAGGTTTCTCTCAAAGTAAAAAGTAGGAATAAGATATTCACCCTGTAAGCTGGGTGTGATGGCACATACCTTTAATCCCAGCACTTTGGAGGCAGAGATAAGAGGATCACTGTGAGTTTGAGGCCACCCTGAGACTACATAGTGAATTCCAGGTCAGCCTGGGCTAGAGTGAGACCCTATCTTGAAAAAAAAAAAATCACCCTGTAGGATTATGACTGCAACCATAAGGCATCTAGCATAGACCTAATACATGAAATTTGCTCAATGATCCCTCCCAGTGAGTGCAACTATCTGTCTGGACTCAAAACTGGTAATGTTGGGAGAGATGGCTTAGCAATTAAGTGCTTGCCTGTAAAGCCTAAGGACGCTGGTTTGAGGCTTGTACCAGTACCCACATAACCCAGATGCACAAGGTGGCACATGCATCTGGAGTTTGTTTGGAGTGGCTGGAAGCCATGATGCACTCTTGCTTTCTTTTTCCTTCCTTCCTTCCTTCCTCCCTCCCTTCCTTCCTTCCTTCCTTCCCCTTCCTTCCTCCCTTCTTTCCCTCCCTCCCTCTCTTCCTTCCTTCCTTCCTTCCTTCCTTCCTTCCTTCCTTCCTTCCTTCTTCTCTATCTCTCTCTCTTTCTCTCTGTTGCTTTCAAATAAATAAATAAAAATAAAAAATTTTTAAAAACTGGTGATGTTGTTTGTCATTTTATTCACAGCTTGTGCTGTAAAAATTTTCATCTTAAAGCCCCTATAACTGGCACCTGAAAGGGTATTCTTCACAGCTTTGGAAGAAAACAGTGGTTTTTAGGTCAAGGAACATAAAAACATAACATTTTCCCAATTAAAAGCAAAGCACATGTGAAAGGGCATTGGCTTGCAGACCCTTCTGGTAACAAAGGTTCTAAGTGACAAGAGTACTGCAGACAATTTTAAGAAATCATACCAAGTATGGAAGTATACGCCTGTAATAACAGCACTGTGGAAGCAGGAGGGCCTGGAGTTCAAGGTCTTCTTAGGCTACGTAGCAAGTTTGAGGTCAGTCTGTGCTATATAACATAAGACCCTGACTCAGAAACAACATCATCATCATCATCATCATAAATTTTAAAAGGAAATCACAAGGATAGAAGGACAAATTAAAAATAGTGGGATCTTCCGGGAGTGATGGGGCACACCTTTAATCCCAGCACTTTGGAGGCAGAGATAGGAGGATCACTGTGAGTTCGGGGCCACCCTGAGACTACATAGTGAATTCCAGGTCAGCCTGGGCTAGAGTGAGACCCTATCTTGAAAAAATAATAAATAAATAAATAAATAAATAAATAAATAAATAAATAAATAAATAATACTGGGATCTAAACAGTACAAGCCAAGGGTCAAAAATGTTTTTATTAAGCTTAACTACTTTCATTTCCTAATTCTCTATGGACTAAGGCATGGGTTTTTCAGTCTCAGTTGACCTGCTGAACTCAGAATTTCTACAGTCAAAACCATGTGTTTTGTCACCTATGCAAAGCCACAAGGGCACCTTATACTATCTGGCCTTCACTTTCTCCTTGGTTCGTCCTTCCTTCCCTCCCTCCCTCCCTTCTTCTCTCTTTCCCTCCCTCCCTCCCTCCCTTTTTCTCTCTCTCTCTCTTTCTTTCCTTTCAGAGCAAAAGACAGACAGAGAGAGAAACAGGCAGACAGAAAGAGAAAATGGGCACACCAGGGCCTCCAGCCACAGCAAACAAACTCCAGATGCATGCACCACCTTGTGCATCTGGCTTACGTGGGTCCTGGGGAATAGAGCATCAAACCAGGATCCTTAGGCTTCACAGGCAAACGCTTAACCACTAAGCCATCTTTCCAGGCCCCTCCTTGGTACTTTCAATGTCAGCCAGCACCCTCCTCCCAGCAAACACACAACTCTCTTCCTGTGTATACCTTGGACTCACATATCAGAACCTTCTGGGGTCCTGAAGGCTGCCAAATATCCCAAACACAAAGGAGATGCCTGCTGTCCAGTGACTGGGAGAATCCTTTTTCTGGTAAATCATGAACAGAGACCACTGTGTGCCTCTGCACTCGAGAGGCATGCAAGCAGGTTACTTTCCGATCTGGGGATAAGAGAAACATTTTGTGTTTTAGTGATCTGCCACAATCTATGACAAATTAAAACATTTTAGAAGCTGGATGTGGTGGAACACACCTTTAATCCCAGCACTCAGGAGGCAAAGGTAGGAGGACTGTCATGAGTTTCAGGCCACCCTGAGACTACACAGTGAATTCTGGGTCAGAAAAAAATTTTTAGGATACTAACATGAATTCCAACTCCATGAAGACAGACAGACAGACACACACACACACAAAGTCCTTCCAAAGCTAAACATACATGAAATCTGGGTGTTGAACAATGCCTGCAGCCTAACCGTAAGCACTGTTTCCTAGATGAATAATGGCTTAGATAAATAGAAATCTTGTGAAGATGCTGTAGCACAGCCCAGGATAGCATCTACCAGCTTGTCACATGAGAGCCGAGTTTTCTGAACACGAGCCTAGAGTCAGAGTCTCAGGGTGAAGACCCTAGAAAAGATTGGAGATGGACACTTGCTTGGCACACGGACAGAACACAATGTTTAGGAACCTTGGTTCTCTTTAAAATAAGCCCTCAGAGTATGCTCTGCCTCAAGGTCAGGTATACCAAAACAAATTCTGGGACTTTTTGGCAGAGCTTTCTTAATGGCTCTCACAATTCGGCAGAATTATTGATGGAAGTGAAGAAACAGAAGGATGCAAAATAAGCATGTGGTGAGAATTCTGCAGTCAAAAAATGGTAGTATGGCTAAAAGGGTCTAGGTGAACAAACATTGCCAGCTGATCTGGTGTCCACATGGCATACTCACCAGCTCCTGAGATCACAGCAAGCAAAGGTCCACAACTGGCGTTGAACCTGTCCTCTTATATCAGGGGAAGATATATTCACCTCATCTCAAGAACTCAGTCATACCTTCAGGGTCACCTCCAGGAAAGGGGTCACAACAGCTATATGCTCCTCAGTCATTCGACATAAGCAAAACTGTTACTGCTATTACTACATTCCTACTTGTTATGTAACAATGATAATATTTCTGACTGTTGCACCTTGCCTGACTCCACTTTCCCCACGATTTTGTGGATTTTACTGATAATTTTCCACAGTGGAGATTTTAGAAACACATGTTATAGCAGAGCTGTTCTATGGCCAAAACAGGAGACTTGACCACTATTACCACCCTAACCTTGTCTACCACTAATCACCCTGCTTTCCTGAGACCCAAAGTGTGTCAAGGCCTGATGCCTCCGTGGGAAGTGCCCCAGTTTCTATATGGCCACTTTCTCATCACCCTGGTTTTCACTCATACTGAGAGATCTTCTCTACTAGAATTTGTCTATTTTTCTCCTTGGAATTTATCCCTTTTTACTATAGCACATATTCTATATGTGTAGCCAGTTTGTAATTTTTATTTATTTTTATGCTTTTGTTTTACGAGGTAGGGTTTCACTCTAGCTCAAGCTGACCTGGAATTCACTCTGTAGTCCTAGGCTGACCTTGAACTAATGGCAATCCTCCTACTTCTGCCTCCCAAGTGCTGGGATTAAAGGTGTGTGCCACCATGCCCAGCAGTTTGTAATGTTTTTGATGCACCAAAATATAAGTTTCCAGACAATGGGGTTTCTGTCTAACTACTTGCTGCTGATTCCCACGTCCTCCAAAATGCCAGGGTGTATGGACATTCACATAATGAATGAATGAGTGAGTGAGTGAATGGATGAAAAAATGAACGGGCCATCCCTGGCAACTCATCTATGATCCATATTTCAACAGTGATTATGGTAAAGAAATGAATTTTTTTGAAGGCTGAAACACAGCCATATCTGAACACAGATCAAGGTAAAACGTGAATCAAATCCTACATTCACACAGTGAGGTTGCTTGTTCACTCTGCCAGATCCCTTTCTTCCTCAGACTATTTTCCTTCTTTTATCTAATATTCATCTTACTAAAAGCACAACAAATAAGTGAACAAGAAAGACCTCCACTCCTTTCTCATGTAAGAAATCTTTCTCATCAGGCATTAGATTTTTATGAAGGATTCTAGGTACATGTATAATTAACACTTTCCATATCTGCTGTCCCAACTTCACACAGCTCCTGGAGACACTCAATCATGTCTCATGGGAGATAGTGCTTCCGATGCTGCAAGTACAATGATTTTCTAGTGTTCTAAAGGGTAATGCTGTTCTTTAAGATGAACAAAATTAAGAATGTGAAAATGATCACAATGTCATTTTGTTTACATGACAAAGGAATATACATGCTGAACACGAGCCTAGAGTCAGAGTCTCAGGGTGAAGACCCTAGAAAAGATTGGAGATGGACACTTGCTTGGCAAACTGACAGAACACAATGTTTAGGAACCTTGGTTCTCTTTAAAATAAGCCCTCAGAGTATGCTCTGCCTCAAGGTCAGGTATAGCATTACCAAAACAAATTCTGGGACTTTTTGGCAGAGCTTTCTTAACGGCTCTCACAATTCGGCAGAATTATTGATGGAAGTGAAGAAACAGAAGGATGCAAAATAAGCATGTGGTGAGAATTCTGCAGTCAAAAAATGGTAGTATGGCTAAAAGGGTCTAGGTGAACAAATATTGCCAGCTGATCTGGTGTCCATATGGCATACTCACCAGCTCCTGAGATCACAGCAAGCAAAGGTCCACAACTGGCGTTGAACCTGTCCTCTTATATCAGGGGAAGATATATTCACCTCATCTCAAGAACTCAGTCATACCTTCAGGGTCACCTCCAGGAAAGGGGTCACAACAGCTATATGCTCCTCAGTCATTCGACATAAGCAAAACTGTTACTGCTATTACTACATTCCTACTTGTTATGTAACAATGATAATATTTCTGACTGTTGCACCTTGCCTGACTCCACTTTCCCCACGATTTTGTGGATTTTACTGATAATTTTCCACAGTGGAGATTTTAGAAACACATGTTATAGCAGAGCTGTTCTATGGCCAAAACAGGAGACTTGACCACTATTACCACCCCAACCTTGTCTACCACTAATCACCCTGCTTTCCTGAGACCCAAAGTGTGTCAAGGCCTGATGCCTCCGTGGGAAGTGCCCCAGTTTCTATATGGCCACTTTCTCATCACCCTGGTTTTCACTCATACTGAGAGATCTTCTCTACTAGAATTTGTCTATTTTTCTCCTTGGAATTTATCCCTTTTTACTATAGCACATATTCTATATGTGTAGCCAGTTTGTAATTTTTATTTATTTTTATGCTTTTGTTTTACAAGGTAGGGTTTCACTCTAGCTCAAGCTGACCTGGAATTCACTCTGTAGTCCTAGGCTGACCTTGAACTAATGGCAATCCTCCTACTTCTGCCTCCCAAGTGCTGGGATTAAAGGTGTGTGCCACCATGCCCAGAAGTTTGTAATGTTTTTGATGCACCAAAATATAAGTTTCCAGACAATGGGGTTTCTGTCTAACTACTTGCTGCTGATTCCCACGTCCTCCAAAATGCCAGGGTGTATGGACATTCACATAATGAATGAATGAGTGAGTGAGTGAATGAATGAAAAAGTGAACGGGCCATCCCTGGCAACTCATCTATGATCCATATTTCAACAGTGATTATGGTAAAGAAATGATTTTTTTTGAAGGCTGAAACACAGCCATATCTGAACACAGATCAAGGTAAAACGTGAATCAAATCCTACATTCACACAGTGAGGTTGCTTGTTCACTCTGCCAGATCCCTTTCTTCCTCAGACTATTTTCCTTCTTTTATCTAATATTCTTCTTACTAAAAGCACAACAAATAAGTGAACAAGAAAGACCTCCACTCCTTTCTCATGTAAGAAATCTTTCTCATCAGGCATTAGATTTTTATGAAGGATTCTAGGTACATGTATAATTAACACTTTCCATATCTGCTGTCCCAACTTCACACAGCTCCTGGAGACACTCAATCATGTCTCATGGGAGATAGTGCTTCCGATGCTGCAAGTACAATGATTTTCTAGTGTTCTAAAGGGTAATGCTGTTCTTTAAGATGAACAAAATTAAGAATGTGAAAATGATCACAATGTCATTTTGTTTACATGACAAAGGAATATACATGAATCAATCTCTAAATAGCATGCAGAACATAAGAAAGGTCTTTCTGAGATGAACGTGGTGGCACACACCTTTAATCCCAGCACTTGGGAGGCAGAGGTAGGAGTATCACCATGAGTTTGAGGCCACCCTGAGACTACATAGTGAATTCCAGATCAGCTTGAGTTATAGTGACACCCTACCTCAAAAAACAAAACCAAAACCAAAAACAAACAAATAAACAAACAAACAAACAAAAGGTCTATCTGGTTTCACAGGTGCCAAAGCATGACTATACCCTGTCCTCTTAAAGAAGAGCCTTCTACAGGAAGTCCCATCTTGCAGTCTTCGTATAGTCAGGACCATGTAATACCAGCTGCACAGGCCAAGGTTTATAAAGGTTAGACTATTACTGGCTAAAGATTTATACATAGTCAGGCATGGGAGTATACACCTGTAATCCCAGCACAAGGGAGACTAAGGAGGATCAAAAGTTCAAGGCTAGCCTGGATGACTTAATGAGAATTTTTTGTTCCAAAAAAAATTAAAAATAAAAATGAAGAAATTTACCTTACAAATGCAGTTTATTTAAACTATTTTAAATATTTGCATGAAATTATACCTTGTGTTTTATTTCGTGTGCTTTACTGTTTGCATTTTTTAAACTTTGATTTTATTTATCCATTTTGAGAGAGAAAGAGAGAGAGAGAGAGAGAGAGACAGAGAGGCAGATAGAGAGAATGGGTATACCAGGGTATCCAGCCACTGCAAATGAACTCCAGACACATGTGCCCCTTGTGCATATGGCTTATATGGGTACTGGGGAATTGAACCTGGGTCCTTATGCTTTGTAGGCAAGCACCTTAACAGCTAAGCCATCTCTTCAGCTCATGCATTTTTATTCTTTAACCATGTGTTAACATAAAAATCTAAGTATATCTATATAAAATTCTGAGCATCTGTAACAATTACCTTCTTGTTGCTGGGACAAAATGCCAATCCAGAAGCATCTTATTGGAAGAAAGAATTTATTTCAGTTTACAGTTTTGAGGGGAAACTTCAAAGGAAAGTTTCATCATGGTCAGGAAGTATGGTAAGAAAAAACAACTGAACATCACATTTTGTCACATCAGCAACAAGGAGAAAGAGAAAGCAGCAAGAATGAGCTCCAAACACCAAGTGGGGCTGGACTAATAAACCACAAGACCCTTAAGCCAGGCATTGTGGCACATACCTTTAATCCCAGCACTCGGGAGGCAGAGGTAGGAAGATCACCGTGAGTTCGAGGCCACCCTGACACTACATAGTAAATTCCAGGTCAGCCTGGGCTAGAGTAAGACCCTACCTCTAAAAACAAAACAAAACAACAACAACAAAAAAAAAAACACCACCAATAACAACAACAACATCAAAAACCCCACAAAATCGAACCTAAGTGACACACCTCCTCCAGCAAGGCTCCACTTCCCAAAGTCCCCACCAGCTGGGAATTAAGTATGAGGCTTAATCACAAACACAGGAAGCTATGGGGGGACATTTTACATTCAAACCACCACAGCATCTTATTTATACCCCCATGTCTAAACTAAGAATACAACTTGACTGAACACTATTGTATTTCTGTTTCTTCTGTTTAAGAAATCAAATTAACAAACACTGAGTAGTTGCTTGAAAACAATTATAGGATTTAAAAGGAACATACAGGGCTGGAGAGATGGCTTAGCAATTAAGGAGCTTGCCTGCGAAGCCTAAGGACCCAGGTTCAGCTCCCTAGAACCCACATAAGCCAGATGCTCAAGGTGATTGTATGTACACACAATGATGCAAGCATTTGGAGTTCAACTGCAGTGGTTTGAGACCTTGGTATGCCAATCCCCCCCCCCAAAATAAAATTTTTAAAATTTAAAAATAAAATAAAATGAGGGCTGGGGAGATGGCTTAGCAGTTAAGGCAATTGCCTGCGAAGCCTAAGGACCCTGGTTCAATTACTCAGGATCCACATAAGCCAGATGCACAAGGTGGCACATGCATCTGGAGTTTGTCTGACTCTTTCTCTGTGTGTCTCTTAAATAAATAAATAAAAATTTAATAAAATAAAATAAAATGAACATAGAAAACCTCAGTTTCTGTTCATTTAAAAATCTCACTAATTTAGGGCTAGAGAGATGGCTCAGCAGTTAAAGCACTTGCTTGCAAAGCTTAATGACTTGGGTTCAATTTCCCAGTAACCATATGCAAAAAGTGGCGCAAAAATCTGTAGTTTGTTTGCAGTGGCTAGAAGCCCTGGAGCATCTCCTCCCTCTCTCTCTGTTTGCAAATGAATAAAATATTTAAAAATTTTTAAAGTCACTAATTTAATTACCAGTCCTCTTCTAACTAACTTATGAAAAGTATGAGTCATAATTTAACATACACATTTCAGAAGAAAACTCTCACAATCCATCTCACATTTCTGCAAACAGTCCTCTGCTTTACAAACAATAAACTCCAAAACATTAGAATAATGTAAAGTTAAAAAAAATTATTTCAACCAGGTGTGATGGCGCACACCTTTAATCTCAGCACTTAGGCAGAGGTAGGAGGATCATCATGAGTTTGAGAATAGCCTGGGGCTAGAAAGTGAGTGCTAGGTCAGCCTGAGAATAGAGTGAGACCCTACCTCAAAAAAAAATCAGAACCAAAACAAAACAAAACTATTATTTCAGCATAAATGGTTAGTAGTTAACCTTAAAACCACATTGAAGAAAGGGCTCTTACTCTGAAGGAATGGCAGGCTAGTGTTCAGTTGGGAGGAGCTGTCACTGATATTCAGAGTGCTGTCCTGAGAATGAGGATTCCAGCTGGGTCCAGCTGCCAACCGGTCCTCTTCAAGCAAAACAGCAACCACCTTTCAAAGACAAGTGAACATGCTTTCTTTAAAAAGTAAGAGTATGCTACCTTTCTCTTTAAAATTACCTTTTCATAGTATCCATTTCTGCAAACAAATGCTTCATACAAACAAATCACTTCATAATAGCTAAAAACAAACAAACAAACAAACAAACTATACTGTCCTTTCTGTACGTTAATAGAAACGGAAATAAGTAAATTAATTATATACCTTAGGCTTTCATTTCCCCATACACTGCTCTAAATACACTGCTAAAAAATTCAGAGAAAAAAAACAAGGTACTATAGAGAAACATGGCTCTCAATGGGAACCCTAAGTCAGCGTTAAATTGCTGCAATTGATCATTTTTAGGATGTAAAGGGACCAGAATCTGCAAAAATATGGTGTGGAAGGCAGGGACTGCATGGTGATTATGGAAGAAGGAAGATGGGGACACAAGTATGCACAGAAGTCTGTGAGGTCAAGGATGCCCCAAGCTGACCATTTACTTCCTTTCCTATCCACCGTATCTTCCCACTTCATGGTCCTAGGACTCTGTACTAAAACAGAATCCAATTAAAAAAATGATACCAATCATATTTCTAAACCCAAGCTATTATATAACAGTGGCAATAAGACAAAATAATTACCAGGTATTCATAAAGATTCTGATATACAGGCTTGATCCAAATCAAAATGTCAAGGTTTAACAATGCTTTTTCTGTTATTACTGTTTATTAGAACAACAATTTCATACCTCAATGTTATTATTACTAATGTTTGGAATGTGAACTGAAGTTTCCAGAAAAAAAAAAAAAAAAAAAAGAGCCACACCTGTGTAAAAGATTCTACATATTGACTAACAGGCACTTTCATGATGGTATAAATTTGTAATGTTACCGGTCTAGAGCCAAATTATCTTAGGCTATATTTAGCCTTTTAAAAAATTTTTTTTATTATTTTATTTATTTTTGGAGAGAGACACACAGAGAGAGAGACAGACAGACAGAGGAGAGGGAGACAGATAGAGATGGGCGCGCCAGCAGTCTCTCAGCTGCTGTGAACGAAATCCAGATGTGTGCACCCCCTTGTGGTCAAGTGCAGCATTGCGCCCTTGCGTCACTTTGCATCTGGCTAAACGTGGGACCTGGAGATTGGAACTGCTGGAGATTGGAACCAGCATTCTTAGGCTTAGCAGGCAGGTGCCTTAACCACTAAGCCATCTCTCCAGCCCTATATTTAGCCTTTTAAATAGCCATTTATTCATTGCCTATTAATCCCTAACTTTTACCAACCCAAAAGCCAAGAATAGCATCTGAAACTATAGCAGAGATTTGCCTGATTTTCTATAACCTACCTACCTCATGTTTCCACCAATGTATTTGAAAAGTGCCTTGATTTATAATTTATAATTTTCTTTGTTCTGTAACTATAAGATCTTCATGAGACAGTTATTACATTGGAACATGGTATTTGGGGCAACCTGAGTCCCATGGTCACTCATATTTAACTCCAGAATAAACTCTCTTATTTCCTTTCAGGTGAGAGCTCTATTTTTATGTCAACAACAGAGATCCTTTTTGAGATTAATACTGAACTATCTAAGGAGGGAAAGTTAAAATAATTGGGATAGTTTCAAAATAACTGATTAGGTGAGTTATAGGATGAGAAATGAATGAGGAAGGAGTGGCCATTCAGATGAGATAAACTGGCCAGGAGGTGATAACTTGTAAAGAACATGGAGCTTCACAATGTTATTCCCTTTATCTTCATATGTTTTTAAAATCTTTATTATCTTTAAATACCTTACATTTATGCTTGCTTTACCAACTTAATATGTTTGGCTCAATAGTTTAAAGTTATTTTAACTTGTAAGAAATTAATATTAAAGTATAGAATCCAAATATATAGATATTATTTTCAGTGCTCTACATTTACCTCTTGTCATTTTGCATACAAGGAATTAACAAATGTATTATTCATAACTGTAAGAAAATATTACTAAGGGGTCTGGAGAGATGGCTTAGTGGTTAAGCACTTGCTTGTGATGCCAAAGGACCCCGGTTCGAGGCTTGATTCCCCAGTACCCACGTAAGCCAGATGCACAAGGTAACACATGCATCTGGAGTTCGTTTTCAGTAGCTGGAGGCCCTGGTGTGCCCATTCTCTCTCTCTCTCTCTCTTTCAATCTGTGTGTGTATGTGTGTCACTCTCAAATAAATAAAAATTTTATTAAGTATTGAAAAAAAATGAAAATATTACCAAGGATAAAGAACCAATTCTGGCTTATCTAAGTTACAAAGTCCCCAAGATTATCAGCAACTCCCATATTCCCATATAAAATGAAATTTTATACACTACGTATAGAAGAGAAAACACAGCATAGGATTTACCTGACATGCTGCCCGAAGAAAGCTGGATAAGCGTGGAGTGTCAACCTTTGGCACAACTGTCGCATCAGAGATGTCTCCTTCTTCATTACCTAAGAAAACATGTTACATTAAATCAATAACATCACCTCTTAAGATAGTCACTCCTTACACAACCTATAGTTCAGAGTAGTGTAACAAATACAAAAAGCCTAAAAGAACAAGCAGAACACTGCACTGTAGTCCCCAAAATAGATTCTTGATTTTTTTCCCAAAATCAGTTCCACATTGTTTTCTAGTAAGTCTGTAACTAAATCCACCTTAAGGATCTTTATTTATTTATTTGGTATATGTGTTAATGTAGGACTGTGTGTGTGTGTGTGTGTGTGTGTGTGTGTGCGCGACAGGTGTGTGCATGCCATGGTACACATGTGGAGGTCAGAGGACAACTTTTGGGTTGGTCTTCTCCTTCCATCTCATTTTGAGACAAGGTCTCTCATTGTTGTTCACTACTTAGTTCATCAAGCTAGCTGGTCCATGGGCTTCTGTGACATTCTCTTGTGTCCTCCCTCCTTGTTATATACACATTTTGGCATGGAGGCCTGGGGATTCAGACTTTGGGGCAAGTGTTTATCCAATGAGCTATCTCCCCAGTTCCCTGTATATCTTAAGGAATGCAGTTAAAGGAACCAATGTTTATGAAGTGTCAGGGTTGGATGTTCAGATTAAGTATCTCTAATCTGAAGACAGAAATATGCAACAATTATGGTCCTGAGTACTTTGGATTAAAGGACCTTCAACCTGCATTGCTGTCTTAGGGTGATGCCTACCTGAGAAATTCCCTGCCTATAGAAACAATTCTTTAAGAAAAAAGAAATCAAGTAATAAAGTATTTAATATGTCATAGCTTCAGAGTATCTACTAGAGCATGTCTTCTAGGGACTTTTGATTTAGTTAGAAGAACTTATCTTCAAAGTACACTTAAAAAATAGAAAATTCTGGCTTAGCAGTTAAGACGCTTGCCTGTAAAGCCTAAGAATCCAGGTTCTACATAAGCCAGATGCACAGTGATGCAAGCATGCAGTGTTACCATGTGCACAAGGGGGCACATGTATCTTGGGTTCATTCACAGTGGCTGAAGGCCCTGGTGTGCCCATTCTCTCTCTCTCAAAATAAAAATAAAAATAAAGAAAATTCTCGGCTGGGCATGGTAGTGCACACCTTTAATCCAAACACTCAGGAGACTGAGATAAGAGGATCACTTTAAGTTTGAGATAAGTCTGGGCTGCAGAGTAAGTTCCAGGTCAGCCTAGGCTATAGTGAGATAGAAGGAAAAAAGGAAGAAAGAAAGGGAGAGAGAGAAAGGGGATGGGGGGAATAAGGAAAGAAGAAAAGAAGGAAGGAAGGAGGGAGGGAAGGAAGGAAGAAAAGAAGGAAGGAGGGAAGGAAGGAAGGAAAGAAGAAAGGAAGGAAGAAAGAAAAAAGGGAGAGAAGGAAGGAAGGAAGGAAGAAGGAAAGAAAGAAGGGAGGGAAGGAGGGAAGGAAGGAGGAAAGAAAGAAGGGAGGGAAAGGGAAGGAAGGAGGGAGAGAAGGAGGGAAGAGAAGGAGGGAAGGATGGAAGTCAGAAAGGAAGGTGGGAGGGAGGAAATGAGGGAGAAAGAAAGAAAGAAAAGAAAAGAAGGGAGAGAGGGAGGGAAGGAGAAAGAAAGGAAGAAAAGAAGGGAGGAAGGGAAATTCTATGTTAAGAACAGACTGTTCCCAACAAAAACTTGACTGGAACAGCAGACTGTTCCATAGTCAAGTTATAAGGTAGCTGCTTGGAATGTGAGGCCTTATCTTCTGTCAGGACTCCCACCAGGTCTCCAGAGATGGTTTAATATGCCCCTGAAGTTCAGCAGCTAATACTTCCATAGTCTTACATTAATAACTACATCAAAGAGAAGCATCCAATAAGAACAACAAGAGGTGTTAGAGGCTGTGCAAGCCTAAGGACCTGAGTTTAGTCTCCAGTACCCATGTAAAAAGTCAGGCATAGTTGTACATGCCTGTAACCCCAATGCTGAGTAGGGCAGAGACAAGAGGACCAGTGGAGCTCCCTGGTCAGCAAGTCTAACAAAAAAAAAAAAAGTTCCAGGTTTGCAGAGAGACCCTGTTTCTGGGAAATAAGGCAACAAAGAGATAGAGGAGGATATCTGATGTCTCCCTCTGGCCTTTGCACACATGTACATAGGACATATACATCTGTACACATACCACTGAGAGAGAACAAGAAAGAAAGTAAAAACAAAACAAAAAATGTTGACAGTGGTTAGGCAACAGTCAAGAGTCCCAAAGTTACCTCCAGACACAATGGCGCTTTCTCCTGGATGCTGGGTCCATACTTCCCTAGTTTCTATATCTTCAGTCTGAATGTCTCTGTCAACACTATCTTCATTATATTGAACATATGCCTTAGAGACAAAGGTAGGTTAAAATTAACACTTGGAAGCTGGGCATGGTGGCGCACACCTTTAATCCCAGCACTCGGGAGGCAGAGGTAGGAGGATCACCGTGAGTTCAAGGCCACCCTGAGACTACATAGTGAATTCCAGGTCAGCCTGGACCAGAGTGAGACCTTACCTCAAAAAAAAAAAAAAAAAAATTAACACTTGGTCTCAATTTTAGAGCAATTTTCCATTGCTAAAAAAATATACATTTGGTGAAGAGATGAAGTCAGGATGGTTGTGTGCTCATCTCTGGCCTGCCCAGTCTGTTTCACGTAGGAGCCCAGAGTAGGAGATTCAGGGTCAAATCTCGTCTCCTTCACTCTGTGAGGTTTTTCTGATCTTCAGCTAAATTTTTCAGCTTTGTGAGGAACCTTATCTTCAAAGAAAATGGCTAGCAATGTTACCAACAAGATAGATCCCTCGCTCTATGAATTCCTTGGGAATTCATTGGGAATCTCAGCATTCTTGTGGTCAAGAAGTCTGATGTGGAGGCAATCTTCTCTAAGTATGGAAAAATTGTTGGCTGCTCTGTTCATAAGGGCTTTGCCTTTGTCCGGTATGTTAATGTGAGAAACGCCCGAGCTGCTGTAGCAGGAGAGAATGGGAGAATGATTGCTGGCCAGGTTTTAGATATTAAAGAGCCAAAAGTAAACCAAGGAAAAGCAGGTGTAAAATGCTCTGCAGCGGAGATGTACGGGTCAGTACCGGAACACCCTCCATCTCCTCTACTCAGCTCCTCCTCTGACTTGAGTACCATATGATAAAGGGCAACCATTCTCCAGACCCAACTCTACTATTCTGGAATAGATACAAGAAGCCCAGAAGCAAAGACTTATCTTACACAGGACTTACATCATGTCACTTGGTTAACACATCTGGTACTAACCTGCTTGGTATTTTTTTTCCCAAAGTTTCTGATATACATATCATATTCATTTACAGGGGGTAGATCCAAGACAGAAAAGGTGAATGAAAAGTCTAAGTCAATAAGCCGCAGTAGTTTAGTACTTCGTGTCCTTTAAAATAAAAGTAAACAAAAGTTAAATGATATACACAGGGACACACAAGGGGATGGAGGGAGTCTTAGGATTATATGAAGTTAATTGGCAAGGACCCAACTTTCATTTGTGTGAGTCTGAGGTATTTATTTTTTATTGTAAAATAAAATAAATTTGTTTTAAAAAATACCTTAGGGGCTGGAGAGATGGCTTAGCAGTTAAAGTGCTTGCCTGCAAAGCCAAAGGACCCAGGTTCAACTCCCCAGGACCCATGTAAGCCAGATGCACAAGGGGGCATGTGCATCTGGAGTTCGTTTGCAGTGGCTGGAGGTCCTGGCATGCCCATTCTTTCTCTCTCTCTCTCTCTCTCTCTCTCTACCTCCTTATTTCAGTATCTCTCTTTCTCTCAAATAAATAAATAAAATAAAATATTTTTTTAAATTACCTCATTCCCCTCCCACCACTCTCCTTTGCCCCCCACCGAACCCTGACTTTTCTCCTACTATTCCCTGTTCTATATTTATGTCATTTTTTCTTTTTGGCCCTTCTTTGTAAACCATGACAACTTGTTGATGGGACCAGGTTTATGCACAACTTGTGTAAATAATGACAGCCACTGTGAGATCATAACTACAACAGCTACTTTATTTCTGGGAGACAGAATTCCAAAGAACTCCTCCCTACACTTTAGCTCTTACATTCTTCCAGCCACCTCTTCCACAATATACCTGAACCATTGGAGGTTATGATAGAGATGTCTCATTAAGTGCTGAAAACTCACTGTCACTTCTTCTCGGCACTCTGATGAGTTGAATCTGATGTATTTAATAGTTATTTTAAATAATAAGTAGGAGCTGGGAGTATACCTCAGTGACTGGGCACTCGCCTAGCTTACGTGAGGACATAGATTAGATCCCTATCATAAAGGGGAAAATACCTAAAAGATAGTCATGGATCAATATGCAAGTATATCATGAACCACATGCATGACTGTTCCAATACAAGGCACTGAGGGTGATAATGTTACAACATGTGTGCTAAAATTTTCAAATCACTTTTTTGTAAGTTAGTATCTTGGCTACGATTTTTTTTTTTTTTTTTTTTTTTTTTTTTTTTGCATCAACCACACTATGGTGGGTAAGGGATCTGACCAAGTTTTCAGCACACGGTCTCCTAGAGGCTACACAGCATCTTATTCCCACGAAAGAGCACCTGGCACTATTAGTCCCACACATATACCCCACGGGCTTATAAAACATCCAACCATATAGTGATATCTCATTTTTTTTCCTTTACAGACATCCTAATGTTGATATGCTTGGAATTCAATCCATAGGACAGTTACCCTCTGTCACCCACCAGTCAAGTACAAGCTCAGCAGTGAAGAGGGTTTATTTCTTCTCTTTATCAGTACACAGCTGGTACTCAGTAACTAGACACTGAATGAACTGATGATCCTCTCAGCATCCAGGTATCTCAACAAGTTAACTTTCTCTCACCTTCTCTTTTTCTCCCATCATTCTTTGCTCATGTTCAGGATCTTTATAGCTCTTGTCTTTCCATCTACTCTCTGACCACCATCCACTTACCACCACAGTTCTGTGTTTAAAAATTCTTCAGCTACATGGCCCCTACAAAGAAAATCCTTCTATTTTCCCTGGCGTCACAATTTCTTCAAGCGTGTGTGGCATAGACATGGTTTATTTCCTTATACTTATGTGGCTGATCTAGCACTGGTCATGGAAAACTATCCTGTCCCACTACACTGCAGAGGTAACAAAATTGGTGACTGTATGTGTCCAGCTCTGCTGCTCTCCACCCTGCAATGGGTCAGACTGACATCTTGTCCCAAGAACAAAGCTAGAACACTGGGGCTTTATAATTAATCTTGACGCCTGAGTTCAAAGCCTCTTTTTCTTCAATACTACCTTCACAATTCTTGCTTTTAGTATGTCTATATAAAATTTAAAATTAGCATCCTAAAAAAGATATGAACTCACATATATCCTGTTTGGATATTTTTTATTGAAACAGCCCTGCATCTATAGTTATGTGGAATAAATTGACATCTTTGTTGTATTAAGACTTTCAATTTGTGGACATACTAACATGCTCCTTTCACTTCCTGGATCTCAGTAATGTGTGTTAAGTTTCCCCATGGAGCTCCTCCACATTTTCCATCATATTCATCCCAACCCTACTTTAATTGTTATTATATAGAAATACAACTATCATAGATTGCCTTTTTACCCAACATATTTGCTAAGTTCATTCATTATTTACATTTGTAAAATCCAGTGAGTTATCTGTAGATTTTTTTTTTTTTTTTTTGGTTTTTCGAGGTAGGGTCTCACTCTGGCCCAGGCTGACCTGGAATTAACTATGTAGTCTCAGGGTGGCCTTGAACTCACGGCAATCCTCCTACCTTTGCCTCCCGAGTGCTGGGATTAAAGGCGTGCGCCACCACGCCCGGCTTATCTGTAGATTTTTAAGTTTGCATGTATACTATCATATTTCAGTAAGAAATAAACATTTTATTTTTTTACTTCTAATACATATTTTCTTCTTGCCTAATTATGCTGGCTAAAATACTACTGAAAACAAGTTGACATAGTGAATATTTCATCTGCCTCCAGAAATGAAAAGCTTTCACCAGAACATACAATATTAGTTATGGGATTTTTTTTTTTTTTTTTTTTTTTTTTTTTTTTGCAAGGTAGGGTCTCACTCTGGTCCAGGCTGACCTGGAATTAACTATGTAGTCTCAGGGTGGCCTCGAACTCTCGGCAATCCTCCTACCTCTGCCTCCCGAGTGCTGGGATTAAAGGCGTGCGCCACCACGCCCGGCTAGTTATGGGATTTTTATAAATATGCTTTGTGACACAAATGAAGTTCCCTTCAGTCCTAGTTTGCTAAAATTGATCACAAATGGGTGTTGAAGCTTTTGAATGTTTTTTTCCTGAAGTTGTTGAGATGACTATAAGTTTTCTATTCTATTCTAATAAGGTGATAAATAACATGGGTGGTATTTTAATGTTAACTCAACCTTGAATTCCTAATTCTTCAGTGTCAGTGTGTGATGGCTGATTTAACTTTATTTAGGGATACTCAAATGGCTAATAGAACCTTGTTATTCTAGAGGCTTCTGAATTCTGCCGCTCAACTGAAAGGGACATCCGGGTGAGTTGGCATTTGACTAGGATGACTGGACTGCCCCAATCTATGATTTCTCCTTACTATCACATAAATGGTGGAATTTCAATTGATCACAAATGGGCTCAGGTGGGAAAAAAAAGTCAGAGGAATGTTTTTTTTCTGGAACCAGGACCTTTTAGTTGAGATGACTATACAGGTTTCTGGATTCTATTCTAACTAAGGTGATAAATAACATGGGTGGTATTTTAATGTTAACTCAACCTTGAATTCCTAATTCTTCAGTGTCAATGTGTGATGGCTGATTTAACTTTATTTAGGGATACTCAAATGGCTAATAGAACCTTGTTATTCTAGTCTTGAGAGAGAAACAATTTCTATCAGTTCTGCCTATTTAGAGAGTCAACTGAAAAACACACATCCGGGTGAGTTGGCATTTGACTAGGATGACTGGACTGCCCCAGGTGTATCTATGAGAGTGTTCTCAGATACTATCACATAAATGGTGGAATTTCAATATGGCATCCAATAGGCTGGGCTCAGGTGGGAAAAAAAAGTCAGAGGAATGGCAAATTCTTGCTTTCTCTTAAGGAACCAGGACCTCCTTTAGGCCTTGGATGTCAGAACTACGGGTTACTGGAAGTATGGATTCTGGGACTCAGATGAGAAGCCCACCAGCTCTCTCAAGCCTTTGTACTGGGTCTAAGAATTGCACCATCTGTTTCCTTGGGTCTGAAGCCTTCAGACCTGGACAGCTTTCCTGCTTCTCTAGCTTGCAGATGGCTTATGGTGGGACTCAGCAGTCAGGTAATCTGATGCTCCTAATAAATTATTTTTCATGTCTTGAGAGAGAAAGAATGTTCTATCAGTTCTGCCTATTTAGAGAGTCCATACAAAAACACACTGAATTCAATTTGTTACTGTTTTGTTAAATATTTACAAGAAATATTGGTCTATAATTCTTTTTTTTAAATTTTTGCTTATTTATTTATTTATTTATTTATTTATTTATTTATTTATTTATTTATTGTTGTTGTTGTTTTCTTAGAGGTAGGGTCTTGCTCTAGTCCAGGCTGACTTGGAATTCACTATCTTGTCTCAGGGTGGCCTTGAACTCAAGGCAGTCCTCCTACCTCTGCCTCCCGAGTGCTGGGATTAAAGGTGTGCGCCACCATGCCCGGCTAATTTATTATTTTTTTTTTTTTGAGAGTGACAGAGAGAGAAAGAAGACAAAGAGAGAGAATAGGCGCACCAGGGCCTCCAGCCACTGCAAACGAACTCCAGATGCATGCACCCCCTTGTGCATCTGGCTTATGTTGGTCCTGGGGAATTGAGCTTTGAACTAGTGTCCTTAGGCTTCAAAGGCAAGTGATTAACCACTAAGCCATCTCTCCAGCCCCTATAATTCTTTTCTTCAAAGTCCTCATAAAATTTTGGTGCCATAATCTAGCTACCTTCATAAAATGTGTTTTTCTTCCATGAGTTAGGAAGTGTGGCCTACTTTTCTATTCTCTTGAAACTGTGAAAACAAGAGTTACTTCTTCCTCAAGTATTTAAAAGAGTCAGAAGGCTAGATAAACCAGTTATGCCTGTAGTTTAATTTGTTGGAAGATGACTTATATGTTAAATACATTTAACAAACATAAGACAACTCAAATTTTCTCCTGCTTCTTGGATCTATTGTTATAAGTTGTGTTTTGTTAAGTTTACTCATTTCATCTAAATTTTTATTGGCATGAAGTGATTCATGTCATCTCTTTAATGTTTATAAAATCAGTGTTAATGTCTCCTTTTTCATCCTTACTATTGCTTTTGTCTTTGTCTTCTCTTTTTTCTCCTTGACCAAGACTTATTAGGGATTTATAAAATTTTTGAAATGTTTCCAAAATTAATTTTGGTTGGATTTGTTGAATTTATTGCTTTCAATTTTACAGATTTCTGTTCCTACTTTTTACTTTATTCCTTTTAATTTCTAGCCTTCTGACATGGCTGTTTGGACCTTTCCCTCTGCCAGTGTTAATCTTTTGGCGTAGCATCCTACAGACATAGGCTTGCAAATGCTGACTTTCATTATCACTGTGAAAAAAGTTTGATAGGCTAAAGTGTGGTTCTGTGCATTTGCCTAACATGTACAAGGCACTGGGTCTGACCCCCAGAATTTAAAAAAAAATTAAATTCCCCTTCTGATTTCTTCTTTGACTTACAGTTTATTAAAAAGTATGTTTAAGCCAGGTGTGGTGGCTCACACCTTTAATCCCAGCACTCAGGAGGCAGAGGTAGGAGAATCTCCAAGAGTTACAGGCCACCCTAAGACTACATAGTGAATTCCAGGTCAGCCTGAGCTAGAGTGAGACCCTACCTCAGAAAAAAAAAAAAAAAGTATAATATTTAAGCCGGGCATGGTGGCGCATGCCTTTAGTCCCAGCCCTCAGGAGGCAGAAATAGGAGGATCACCATGAGTTTGAGGCCACCCTGAGACTACATAGTGAATTCCAGGTCAGCCTGGACTAGAGTGAGACCCTACCTCAAACAAACAAACAAACAAACAAACAAACAAACAAACAAACAAACAAAAAGTATAGTGTTTAATTTTCAACTTTGGGAGCTTTACCTACTGCCTTTTTATTAAATTTTGAGCTTAATTACATTATGATCAGAAAACACACTCTATATCCCTTCAACCCCAAGTTCACAACATATATTTCTGATAAATGTTCCACACACACTGGAAAAGAATGGATCCTGTAATCGTTAAAGATAATTTAAGATGGTAGGTGTAGTTTGTAGACCAGGTTATTTAAATCTTACATAGCTCCATTAGAGTTTAGTCTCCATTAAATTCACATCACCTACAAAGACATATATGTTAAATAATCTTTGTATTTGTAGACAGGTCTCTTTTTCCTTTTGGTTCTACAAAGTTTGCTACATAGAATGTGTAACAGTATTTTTTGCTACACAGGACAGTGAGAATGACCTGTGGTACTGGCCTTTTTATCATTATAAAATAACCCAATCCCTAGCAAACTTCTTGCTTCCAGTTTTGTCTGATATGGATGTCATTGCATTATCTTGGGTAGTGTTTGTTTAGCACATCTTTCCCATCCATTTACTTCTAAACTTTCTGTGTCCTAGCTTGTTAAGTTTATCACATAAAAGCAGCACATACTTATTTTTCAAGTTGTAAAATTTTATAATTTTATTTAAATTATAATTAAATTAAATAATAATTAAATTATAATAATTTAATTATAATAATTTAATAATGATTAAATTATTATTTAATTTAATATATAATTATAACTAAAAATTTATAAACAAACTCAAAGGTCCATTAACACATACCATTACTGATACATTTTTTGTTTAATCTATCCTCTTCCTGTTTCCCATTTTTCCTTAAATCCTCCAGTCCTTTGTTTTTCCTTTCTTACCTAACTCTGAATGGATCATGTGGTTTAGCATTGCATTGCTGCAATCTCTTCCTGTAATCTTTGAATGGGTACCCTAGATAGTTCAACATGTGTTCTTCACCTGTTGAAATAAAGTGCGTTTACCTCTCTGCTAGGATCTTACAAGAACTTGTCCTCTTTCATCTTCCCAATTCTTGGGCTAAATTGTGAATAATTTGATTCTATAAAACTTTCAATTCACAAGATAGTAAATGTTGTGTTTTATTCAGTGTTGATTTCTGTTTGCTCACATACTGATCTTTTCCTTTGTCATTCCCTCCTTAGGGTTCCATGTTTTCGTCTGGCATCAGTTGCTTCTGTCTGGGAAAAAAAAAATGCCTTGAAGTGTTTCTTTTATTTTAAGCTTCTAGCAAGGAATTCTCACAGTTTTTGTAGGTCTTAAAATACCTGTCTTTTGCTTTCATTTCTAAAGAACATTATCAGTTGGTATAAAATTCTTAGCAGTAATTTTCTTTTAGCACTTTGAACACATTTGTCCCTACGACCTGTTTTCTTCCTTTGAAACCTTTGTCTTTTGTCTTCCTGTTACAGCTTTTGAGGCCACAGGTTCTTTAGCTGTCTGCTATTACTAAGATTCCCTGTGGAGTCTGGTGGCCAGCACTTTGACTCTTTTCTCTCAGAATGGTCTCCTTTGGTTTGTTCCTCTTTGTTGTTTGTATTTATGCTTCTTGGATCTTTTGGATCAAGCTTTAGCTTGTTGGTGTTGCCAGTTTTTGAAAATCTGCACAGTATGTATTCAAATACTGCTTTTGTGCTCTATTCCTTCTCTTCATTTTCTGGGATCTGATTATTTTTACTCTGTCTTATATGTCTCCTGGAGTCTCCTTGTATCTTCCCATCCTTCTTTATTTCTGCTTCAAGTTGAATATTTTCCATTGCCCTCTCTCCAGCCCACTAATACTGTTATCTCTGATAATTTACTGTTAAATTCAATTACCAAATTCTTAATTTCAGTTATCTTTTGGGAGAAAGATCTATAATTTCTTTCAATTGTCTCATTGGTTTCAATGTTCTGATCAAATTAATCTTTTATCAATTTGTTTAAATGCATTTATCATATGTTGTCCACATCTGAAGATTCACTATGAGGATTACATATGGGTCCATTACTACTTCTTGGTTTTTGCTCTTGGTTTTAGTCATTTGATCCAGGCTTCTGGTAATATATTATATATCAGAAACTATATAGAAAAATTGTAGAAACTTTAGATATGGTTTTATCCTCCAAAATTTATCTCATTTCCTTCTAGAAGTAAGGACACAGGTAGGTCATTCTGATAAGGTCACAATGGGATGCACTGAGGCTTAGTTTTTGAGTTTGTGAGGTCCCATCTATTTCCTAGTATGCAGGCTCTCAACCAAAACCAAGTGTGATTGAGAGGGTGTTTCCAGAGAAGATTAAGTAAATGCGAGAAGACCTGCCTAAAATGTGAGTGGCACCATTCCATAGGCTAGGGTCCCAGTAGAAAAAGGAGAAGAAAAGAAAGTAGCCCATTGATGCATTCATATTTCTTCCTCTCTCTCATTCTCTCTCTCTCCTTCTCTCTCTGTACTTCCTGGCCACCATGAGGTGAGCTGCTGCTCTGTTCCATCACACTTTCCAATGTTCCATCACACTTTCCAACTATGATGGAATGAAATGTCTGAAACTGTGAGCAAAATAAGTCTTTCCACCTTTAAGTTATTTTCTCAGGTATTGTGTCACAGCGACAAAAGGTTGACTACACAGAACACTGGTATCAAAGAAGTGGCATCATTGCTATTACTACCTGATATTGTGATTCAGAAGCCTTTGGAACTAATTAATAGGAATTTGGAAGTTTGGAGACTTGGGCTAAAAAATCCCTAGAAACATAAAAGTATTCCTTTTAGAACATGAATGTTTACTGTGTCCTTTATGTTGAAAGTATGTAACTTAGTAGAATTCAGAGAATGTGGACAGCAAAGACTGTGCTCATAAAGTTTCAGAAAAGACTATTGAACTACATCTATTGTATTACATTGTGGCAAAGAACTTGTCTGTGTCTTGTCCATGCCCAAATTACAAGGCAGCATTCAGGTGGTGTCATGGGTACTGCTGGTTGCTTTTAGCCAAGTTTAGATGAAAGTGAAAGCAAAAACAGAGAGGTTACTAAGAAAAGAAGCACATGTAAAGTTGCAGGCAAGAAAAGTATGGCTGTTAGACTAGTAGCATTAAAAAGAAGCCAAGAGGGGCAGAAGAGATGGCTCAGTGGTTAAAGGTGCATGACTGCAAAGCCTGATGGTCTGGGTTCGATTTCCCAGTGACCATGTAAAGCCAGATGCACAAAGTGACCCATGTGTCTGGGGTTCATTTGCAATGGCAGAAGGCCCTGGTGTGGCCATTCTCTCTCTCCTTTTTTGAGAACACCTTTAAAACCAGTGGGCCACTGCAGGGCTCCAGGTGGAAAGTCTTTTTCACTCATTTGAAAGACTTTGATTTGAGATGAGAACTCTGAGGCTCCTTGTCCACAGAGGTTAGAAGTGTTTCTCTACATTTAGCCATCCAGACAGAAGTTACTATTGCCACAGCATTCAAAGAAGTCCACATGATACTTGAGCTGGCAGCCATCCTTGACATCATGTACCTGGTGTTAGTTTTGCAGACATATAGCAGACAAGAGTTATGGGTCATGGAGACTTCCACCCATATTTCAAAGGAAACCCAAAGAAGCCAGACAATGTGTGACAAAAATCAGGATCCCTGGGGGGTAATGTGTGAAGCTGTGAAAATGAAGCTTAAACTGCAACGAAGAACTTAGGATGCCAGAAATACAGGAACATGTAATTTATGCTAAGAAAAGTAATAGGCAACAATTGGAGCCAGCCCAAGAAACAGGCAATGTAGACTGCAAATTGCAAAGCCATAGGGGTGGGGCTGCCCAAAGCCTCAAGAGTTTTCATCATGGTTGCACATGCCCCAGATGCTAGGCATAGACCCACAGGATCTAACGTTTGCCCTCATGGCTTTCGGTCTTCTTTTAGCATCATTATTCCTTTTCTTGCCTACATCCTTTTGGAACATGAATGTTTAGTGTGTCCTTTATGTTGAAAGTATGTAACTTATCTTTTAAATCTTTCAGGGTCTCACAACTAAGAGTTTGCCTTGAGTCACAAGAGACTATTGAACAATGCTGGGACTATTAAAACTTTGGGAACTCTTGGCAATGGACTAAATACATTTTGCATTATGAGATAAACATGAGATTTTTGGGAGCTATGTGTAAAAGAGTGTCAATGTTAAGAGATGATTTGGGTTTGTCAAATTGACAGCAGGTAGATTTGTGATGGTTAATCTTGACTATAACCTGATAGGGCTGGAAAACATCTAGATCAATAAAGCATTCTTCTGGGTATGTCTGTGGTAGACTTTAAAGAGTGTTACCTCAGTGGGGATGATCTGCCCTGAATATGGATTATACCATATATCTGGGAGCCCAGATGGAATAAAAGGGAAAAAGGAAAAGACACACTAATATAATTTCATTTTTCTCTCTTTCTTCTACCCCCTCCTCCCCTCTCATGCCTCCCCTCTCTCTCCTATGAAGTGAGTTGCTCTGCTCCACCATGCCTTCCCTGCCATGATGGACAGAAACTTCTGAAACCATGAACCAAAATAAATCATTCCTCCCTTAAATTGTTTTGCTCAGGTATTTTGTCACAGCAATAAAAGTCTAACACAATAGTTGTTGACCTTGAATCTCTCTCCTTATCTGTAAAATGAGACTGTAAGGATCCTGAGATAATATATGTGAAGTGCAGTGTATTCAATATATGTTGTCTATGTTTGTTACTTATAGTCATTGCTAGTTCCTCAGCTTCTTTGTCTGTAAAATGGACATAATGTGAGTCACAGGGTTTCCTCAGTGAGATTAGTGCCACCACACAAGCCTCCAGATCTGTAAATGTGTGACTGTAATTCTGCCTCAGTCATAGTGGGCCATAGGTTCCCAGGGTGACTCAACAACAGTGAGCCATGTGCTTACTATGGACATTAGATGGCAAGCACCTTACATACCAGGATAATAGGTAAATACACAAGAGAAATGTTGCATAAATTAAAGAATTTACTGGGGGCGGGGGGGAGTATGCAGCTCAGGAGTAGCGCACTTGCCTCACATACATTAGTATCTGTTTAGGTAAAAATAATTTACCTAAGTAGTCAACAGTATTACTATAATGGAAAGCTCTATTTTTAAAAACATGTTAAGGAAAAGTGTATTAAAACCACATAATATCAGGCCAGGATTAGCTCAGTAACAGAGCACTTGCTTCAAGTGCACAAGGCCCTAGGTTTAATTTGGAGCACCACACACCACACGTGTGTACACACATACACTATTATTGTTATTAATAATGATGATAATGATAACGTTTGTCAAGTTCCCTAGTATACCTACTTTTGCTTTATGGCCTGACTCCGGCTCTTTTGACGGTGTGAGGCTGTTGCAAAATCCACAAAAATTCCACACACAGGGGTTCTAGAAGGGGAGTTATTTGCATCTGCATAAGAGAAACAAAGCAATTTTATGCAATGTAAAGTTCTTTCAAGCAAAAAGTAAAGAGTAAAGCAATCAGAACCATATATACCAATCATACTCAATCATTTTTTTACTTAAAATTGATGCATAACTATGATAAACTATAAGGGACCTGAGCATGTTGACTTTAGCTAAAACTTGCAGGCAACAAAGCAAAATTTACTGATTGCTAAGTGCCAACCACACAACTGACAGTTTTAGAAATATTTAAGAATGTATATATAGGATGTAATTCCCTATCCCCACCCTTGCCCATATTGCAAAAAAAATTTTAAATATAATACAGTAAAAACTGCAATTTCACTTTCAGAGATTTCAGTTACTTGGAGTAACTTCAGGTCTGGAAATATTAAATAAATAATTCCAAAAATAAACAATTCATAAGTTTTAGGTTGTGCTGGTCTGAGTAGCATTATGAAATATCATTCTATCCTGTCTAGGATATAAACCATACCTCTCACTGTACAGTATATCCAGGCTGTATGTGCTACCTAGCCCTCAGTCACCCAGCAATGGTCTCAATTATCAGACCAACTGTCTTAGCATCACACTGTTAGCACTCAAGAAACCTTTATTTTATCTAACAATGGCCTTTAAATGCAAGAGTAGTGATGCTGGAAATTTTGATATGACAAAGAAGTCATAAGGTGCTTCCTCAAAATAAAAAAATAAATGCTCTCAACTTAAAGGAAGAAAAAAATCATATGCTGAATTTGCTAAAGGCTATAGTTTAAAAGAGATCTATCCATGAAAATATTAAGGAAAAAGAAAGTCATAATTTTGCTGTAGCATTCTAAGCTGCAAAAGTTTCAGCCCCAGAAGACTGCTATACTTGTTCTATTTTATTGTTTCTGTTGACCTATCACTATGCCTTACTTTATAAACTAAATCTGATCACAGAGATATATGGCAAGAAGAAAATACAGTATCTACTGAGTTCTGAACTACCCACAATTTCAGGCATCCACTTGGCATCTTAGAACCCATTCACAAGGATGAAAGGGACAACTACTCTAGAATAAGGGAACTGGAACATAAATGCAAAATAGCTAAAAAATAATAAAAAGTATAAATCAAGATTGGATCAATTACTTAATCCATCAGAGGACAAGACAAATGAAAGTGTGAGCATTTGCTTCATTGGGAGATTAAGATTTCCAAAGATGTGATGAACTTGTTATTGGCTTGACAAGAAATGTTCATACTGTGATATAAACTCCATCTTCTGTCCTTCCTGATTAACAAGTATTTCCTCAATCCACCACTCTTCCCTAACAGTCCCTGTGGTTCCCTGTAGTTATTTATTCACACCCATTTATTTTATTATATCTTTGTCTTCTTCCTTCTGGACATGTGATAGCATTTAATAGGAGCATAACAGACAATCCTACTGTCTTACAGCTTTATAAACCTTCAGAGTCCTTTTCTGTATATGCATTCATTTTTGATCCTCATGATAAATCTCAGGATCAGTGATGCAGAGTGTGGCACTGGAGAATTCCATGGATCAGGACCCCAAGTTCTAGCACTGCTCAGGTCTTGCTTTATAACAATGGGTCACTTCACCTCTATATTTCTGATTTCTCATTGTCAGAACATCCAGTGCACAGGCTACAATGAGGACTGGGATAAGCCATGTCCCTGAGCATCAGTGTGCACCAAAAAGATAATCAGAGGCTCACTATTCCAGCTTTAAAAGTGAGGAAATTAGTACCCATGTTTGAGTCATAGAATTAAGACACAAATATTGGGGCACTACTGACACATCTGAGGCAGAGATCAACACTTGTAAATATTCATTCACCAACAGGTGGAGATTTGTATTTTGGAGCTATACGAATTCTCCCAGAGAACATGATAAAGCTCAGTGTACTGCATAAAAGTATTTCTCAAACAGTTTCCTATAGCCATGAAAAAAGACAAGATTTTCATACATTCCAGAAGGCAGCAAGATATTCCCACAAAAGAATACTGTAATAGTTGCAGGCAGAGAAGCAAGAAGAGAAAACAAACACTGTCAGGTACTGGTGTGGTGATTAAACAGTAGTCACAGTAAACACTGCCTAGCACTTAGTGTGTACCATCATGGTGTGTGTGTGTGTGTGTAGGTGGGTGCACATATCAACAATTTTAAAGAATGTCTTATCCTTAAGGCACAGAGAGGTTATGTAACTACCCAGTCATATAGCTAGCCAGGGATGCGCCAGGAGTTAAAACTCCAGAATGAGTGTTATTAAGCATACTCTGAGTTGGCTTCTATAGAACAGAGAACTTTGTCACTGGGTTCACCCTTCTACTCTGTGCCACTGCACTAGCTCAACACTGAGGACAGTCAAGATGGTAGCTCTCACTACTGGAAGGCATTGTGTGTAAGAGTGACTAATTCCTATATTAATCTGGTAAAGGCTCAAGAGGAGATCATGACAAGCATAAACACAGGAAATGAAAAGATTATTCATAGATCTGCTGGGAAAATTGGGAATTTGGGGAAAGAAATCCTGCTCCTTCTTCAGCTCAGGGCAGAGAGGCTCCAAATACCCATGATCCCCCATGTGTTAGTGCTATATGGCCCGGGTGCATTGTCAGTTTATTGTACCAGTCCCTGGGTCTTAGCCAGTCAATACAGTAAAAATGAGGCTGGGTCCTTCCCTCTGCCAAAGCCAGTATCCCTGGTCACAAAGGAGTGTTTCTAGCTATCAATCTATAGAACACTATCAATATCTACACTGCCAAAGAGTTTCACTACTTCTGCAGTGGACACAAAGTAAATATGAGTACTCATTCTCCCAGGCTTCTATATGGGTGGATTACACTGTAGTAATTGCTAATTACAACTAACTGCATTCATCATTGATTACAAGATCATTTAGTTTATTTTCCACTAATTTTTAACAATGTCCCATGTTACCTTTTAGTGCTTTTTTGGAGCTAATATTTTATCAGATGTCCATTTTTTTCCTTTAAGTACATTTAAAATATTTGCCGGGTGTGGTGGTGCATGCCTTTAATCCCAGCACTCGGGAGGCAGAGGTAGGAGGATCGCCGAGAGTTCGAGGCCACCCTGAGACTACATAGTGAATTCCAGGTCAGCCTGAGCCAGAGTGAGACCCTACCTTGAAAAAACAAAAAAAAAAAATTGCTCCTATTCTTATAAGTAACTTATCATGCCAGATGCCAAGATTTTGGAGAAAATAGAGTCCTATTTCCACAAAGGAAATCCATGGAAAAAAGGTGTAAGAGATAGTGTGCTTCCTGACAGGCCCTATGGAGTGCTGTCCCTGGGCCTCTGTGGTAGGCTAATCAAGCTGGCTGCCTGTCTCATGGGTCTCACATTTGCTCTGTGGGTGTCTTTGGACCTCTGTGGGACTAACTAGGCCTCCTGCCTCCCTTACAAGGCTGTCCTATGCTCTGTAAGGTATCCCTGGGTCTCTGTGGACTGGCCAGGCTTGCTACCCTCCTCAAGGGGTTCTCCTCTGCTCTGTGTGGCATCCTTAGGCCTCTGTGATTCTGACCTGGCCAACTCATAGGGCTCTCCTCTACTATCATACAGCCTAAGCTTCCTGCTGACAACTTTGACTGTCATTTAATGGAAACACAAGGAGGGCATCATCAGGAGGAACAAGAGCTTATGCGTGCAGACTACAGAGGGGGGCTGACAGCACAGAAAATATGCAAAGCTTCATGTGGAGCATGCTGATGGCTCACAACCACCTCAGGCCTTAGTGCTGGGCAGAAAGTGACATGCAGGCTCTGTTCACAAGACAACCCTTAACCTGCACAACTCTTATCATGAGTACCTCTCAGTAGTTGGAGGCATACGATAAAGTGTCACCTGATGCACAAAATGCTCCATCTTCCCACTTGGTGGAACTCTACAGCAAGGTCTATATGGGTCAACAGCACAGGGACTCCCCGTGCTGAGCATTCATCTACATACCTGCCTGGGGTTCCTGTTCACACTCCACTCGACCTTGCTTCTGAAACATTTTTGAAGATAACTCGCCAACCCTTTCATTTTCAGCATTGATGGCTTTTTGAATTTCCTGTATTTCTCTTTTTTGGGCTAAAGGAAGTTCTTCAGTTTTCCCTGGTGAATCAGGCTCATTGGTGCTGTCATCATCTCCATCACAAACCTCAAAGTCATCTTCATAGTCCTATAAGCAATAATAAGTCTTGTGGTACTCTTAAGACAAATGAGTTAAGCTACAGTCATGGGAAACAAAACATACTTAAAATTTAAAATAAAGTGCTTATTATAGCTAAGGATTTACAATTCACTGACTTCAATGTTATTGGATTATAAATCTGCAGGTACTGTCACTTTTTTTTTCTAAAAATGAACCACACAATATAGAACCATGAACACTAAAACTACTACTAATGTAAACACATTGTGCAAAAATTATGAATCTACACATGTATATAGTTAGGTTCATATATATATATTCATGTTTGAATGCAGAGTGCTTCAAGTGAGTTAAACTATAAAATCATTTAATCACTAAGACTAGTGGACATGTAGTAAGCTTTACTAGGCCTTATCAGATATGAAGAAAAGAGAAAGCACCATTAAATTACTATACATAAGATGCTTTTAAGAATTGAGGATCCCCTGCTCCAGAGGGTGCACACAAGGAAACACCCACTGAAGATCTTGCAAGGACAATACTTGCTTCCCCCTCAATAGAATAAAAGATTTCCCCAAGATAGGCAGACACAATACCAAAAAAAAAACAATGAAAGTCAGAAAACTAAGAAATCGCCAAGGATACCTAGTTCCACAATGGAAACCTCCAAAGAAACCATAGAAAAATCAACGGAAATTCAATCCCAAAATGAAAACACAACAATCAATGTGACCCTGCTCAAAAGAACTGCTGAACTGGAAGCAAACCATCAAAAAACCAACAATCTGCCAGTCATGGTGGCACATTCCTTTAATCCCAGCATTCAAGAAGCAGAGGTATGAGGATTGCCATGAATTCAAGGCCACCCTGAGACTACACAGTGAATTCCAGGTCAGCCTGAGCTAGAGTGAGACCCTACCTTGAAAAACAAAAACAAAAACAAAAAAACAACAATTGCATCAATGAAACTCAGCAGAATCATCTCTTAGAGCACTCAGCTTTTGACACTAGGCTTAACTTAATTGAAGAAAATGTTAGAAGCCTCAAAAGAGATATAAATGAATGAGTCAACAAATGGAGTAGCTCAATAACCAGTTGGTTAACCTTAATGAACACTGATCAAATACAAGAATGAATTCCAGGAAGCATCAAGAAAATCAGACTTCAAACTGAAATTGTACCTCAAAGAAGAGATGGACATGATGCAAAATAACACAACAGAAAACAAAACACACATAGAACTTATAAAAACATCTCTACTAGAGTCTCTGAGCTTTTCTCTGAGGATCTTTGAAACTGCCTGATCCACTCTTCTGACGTGTATAGCATCTCTCCTGCCCATCCACCTTCCTGTTTTTACTGTCTGTGAGTTCTGATATGGACTCCTTCTCTTAAACTTCAGGAATCTGCAGGTACAAGGGATCATCTGAAGTTGTGCTGGCAGCTGTTGAGCTGTTGATTTACTGGGACAAAATCTGGCCTGAAACCACAGTTAATGTACTATTAGCTGTGGTGGCAAATATACAGTGTTGTCTACTTTGGGCTCTGAGTCAGAGCGTCAGAACAACAACTGAGAGCTGGTTCATCACCTATGGTTTTACCAAAATGATCTAATAAAATTAATTTTATATTCATAAAAAAACCTCTCTAGCATCCCTCACTAACAGAGTTACTCATGTGGAAGACAAAACCTCTGAGATGGAAGACAAGACAGAAGATATTGATCAGGAGGCCAAAAACTTTGCTAAGTTCAAAAAATCATGTGAACAGAATATGAGGGAACTGTAGGATATCCTAAAATGACCAAACATCTGGATCATGGGCATAACAGAAGGAGAAGAAATCCAGGCCAGAGGCATAGACAACATATTCAACAAAATTACTGAAGAAAATTTTCCCAATTTCTCAAAAGAGAGGCCCATCCAGATACAAGAAGCTCACAGAACATCAAACAGACAGGATCAAAGAAGAAACTCTCCAAGGCATATCATAGTAAAAACTATTAGCAATGAAAACAAAGAAAGAGTGTTAAAAGCAGCAAGAGAGCTGGGCATGGTGGCGCATGCCTTAATCCCAGCACTCGGAAAGTATAGGTAGGAGGATCACCATGAGTTCAAGGCTACCCTGAGACTACATAGTGAATTCCAGGTCAGTCTAGACTAGAGTGAAACCCCACCTTGAAAACCCAAAAAAAAAAAAAAAAGCAGCAAGAGAGAAACACCTCACAACGTACATAGGCAATCCCAACAGAATTAACTCAGATTTCTCAATGGAAACTCTGAAAGCTAGAAGGGCCTGGAATGGAACACTTCAAAGTTTAAATAACTATGGCTTCTGGGTGGGAGGGATGGCTTAGTGGTTAAGGTGCATGCCTGCAAAGCCTAAGGACCCCGATTCGATTCTCCAGGTCCCATGTAAGCCATATGCACAAGGGGGCGCACATATCTGGAGTTTGTTTGCAGTGGCTAGAGGCCCTGGCGCACCCATTCTCACTCTCCCTCTCTCTCTTTCTCTCTCTCTGTTTCTAATACATAAATAAATATAAAGGCCAGCAAAAAAAAAAAAAAACCTATGGCTTCCAACCCAAGCTATTGTACCCAGTGAAAATATTCCTCATAATAGATGGTGAAAGGGAAAACTTTCCATGAAAAAAGTCAACTCAATGATTATATGAAAACAAGGTCAAACCTCCACAGAATACTTCAAGGAATACTCTGCAAAGAAGAATCAAACAACCAAACTCAAGAGATTACAAGAAGATGATGACAATAATCAAAACTAGACTGGGCTCAAAAAAGTACAAAACACAAGAAGGCACTAAACCCCATAAAGCACACCATCATGGCAGGGACTAAATTGAACCTCACATTATAACCTTATTAAATATTAACAGTCTTTAATCCCATCAAAAGACACAAGTTAACAGGGTGGATCAAAAATATAGACCCTTTTGGGCTGGAGGGATGGCTTAGCGGTTAAGGTATTTGCCTGCAAAGTAAAGGACCCTGGAGTTCGTTTGCAGTGGCTGGAGGCCCTGGCGTGCCCATTCTCTCTCTCTCTCTCTCTCTGTCTCTCTCTCTACCCCTTCTTTCTCTCTGTCAAATAAATAATATAAATATAAAAAATAGACCCTTCTATCTGCTGTCTTCAAGAAACTCACCTCACCACTAAAGATAGACACCTCCTCGGGGTCAAAAGATGAAAAATGATATTCCAAGAAAATGGAAAACAGAAACAAGCAGGTGTTACTATATAAATATCTGATAAAATAGACTTCAAAGCAAAAGTAATCAAAAAGTGAGGCCACCCTGAGACTACATAGTAAATTCCAGGTCAGAGCTACAGTGAGACCCTACCTCAAAAAACAAAAACAAACAAACAAAAAAAGTAATCAAAAAGGACAAAGAAGGCCATTTCTTACTCATCAAGGGAACAATCCAACATAAGGACATCACAATCATAAATCTATATGCACCAAACACAGGTGCACCACAGTTAATAAAATAAAACCTATATGACAAAAAAAAGAAAAACAAACACCAACACCATCATAGCCAGAGACTTCTATACTCCACTATTGTCTATAGACAGACCATCCAAGAGAAATAATAGAGTTCAACAACACTATAGATCAACTAGACATAATGGACATCTAAAGAACTTTCTATCCCAATACTATAGAATACACATTCTTCTCAGCAGGTCATGGAACCATCTGCAAAATGGACCATATGTTAGGCCATAAAGCATGACTCCATAAATTCAGGAAAATTGAAGTAACTTCCTGCATCATATCAGATCACAATGCTTTAAAGCTAGAAATTAACAAGAGGCACATCAGGAACTTCACCAGCTACTGGAGTCTAAACAACAAACTTATAAACAATGAATGGATTATGGAAGAAATCAAAAAAGAAATTATAAAATCCCTAAAATTGAATGACAATGAAAACACAACTTACCAAAACTTATGGGACACAATGAAGGCAGTCCTAAGGGGAAATTTCATGGGGCTAAATGCCTTCATAACAAAGACAGAGAGATCCCAAATTAATAGCCTAACTATCCCCCTAAAGGCATTGGAAAAACAAGAACAATCCAGCCCTAAGAGCTCCAGATAGAAAAAAAAAATAATCAAGATCAGAGCAGAAATTAATGAATTGGAAATTAAGAAAACAATGTTTAAAAAATCAATGAAATGAAGAGTTGGTCTATGAAAAAATACACAAGATTGATAAACCCCTGACCAATTTGATCAAGCAAAAAAAGAGAAACCTCAAAATAACAAAATCAGAAATGAAAAAGGAGAGATCACAACAGACATCAATGAAATTGAAAGAATCATTAGAACATACTTCCAAAGCCCCTACTCCACAAAATTGAATTATCTGGAAGAAATGGATGAATTCCTAGCCACATACCACCGAAACTAAACTCAGAGCATAATAATCTCCTAAAAAACCTATCATATCCATGAAGATTGAAAAGGTAACCAAAAACCTCCCCAAAAAGAAAAGTCCAGGACCAGATGACTTCTCAGCCAAATTCTATCAAAACTGAAACCAATTTTTCTCAAACTTTTTGCACATAATTGGACAAAATCCTCTCCAACCCCTTTTATGAAGCTAGCATCACCCTAATACCAAAACCAGACAGAGAAACAGGAAAACTATAGGCCTATATCCCTGATGAATTTAGATGCAAAGATCCTGAACAAAATCCTCACAAACTATATTCAACAACAGATAAAAAGCAGTATCCACCTTGATCAAACAGGATTCACCTCAGGTATGCATGGATGGTTCACCACATGGACATCAGTCAACATAATACATCATATAAATAATCACAAGAACCACATGATCATCTCAATTGTTGCAGGAAGGCCTTTGGCAAAATAAAACACCAGTTCATGATCAAAATGCTGGAAAGAATAGACATGGATGGTTTATATCTCAACACAATAAAGCTACAAATAAAGCACCTAAAGCACAAATAATATGTAATGTGGAAAGATTCAAGGAGTTCCCATTGAGATTGGGAACAAGACAGTGGTGCCCACTCTCACCACTGCTCTTCAACATACTACTAGAAGTCCTAGCCCAAGCAATAAGACAAGAAAGAGAAAGAAATAAAATTGGACAGGAAGAAGTCAAATTAGCCCTATTTGCAGATGACATGATCCTATACATAAGTGACCCAAAAGTCTCCATCTCAAAACTTGTAAAGGTGATTAATTCCTTCAGTAAAGTGGCAGTATACAAATTTGATGCACAAAAATCAGTAGTCTGTCTATATGCAAAGGATAAATATACAGAGAAAGAAATCAGTGAGGCTGTCCCATTTTCAATAGCAACAAAAAAAATTGAAGACCTTGGAATTACACTAATGAAGGATGTGAAAGATTTGTATAATGAAAACATAAACTCAAGAGAGAAATTGAGGAGGACTTGAGAAGATGGGAAGACCTCCCATGCTCATGGATAGGTAGAATGAATATGTGAAAATGGCAATTCTACCAAAAGCAATATAGAGATTTAATACAGTACCAATAAAAATTCCAGCATCACTCTTCACAGAGATAGAAAAAAATGATCTCAAAATTCATATGGAATGGTAGCAGACCTCAGATATGCAAACATATCCTCAGTAAAAGAAACGCCTCTGGAGGTATGCTTAGCGGTTAAGGTATTTGCCTGCAAAGTAAAGGACCCTGGAGTTCGCTTGCAGTGGCTGGAGGCCCTGCCATGCTCATTCTCTCTCTCTCTCTCTCTCTCTCTACCCCCTCTTTCTCTCTGTCAAATAAATAATATAAATATAAAAAATAGACCCTTCTATCTGCTGTCTTCAAGAAACTCACCTCACCACTAAAGATAGACACCTCCTCTCCAAAAGATGAAAATGATATTCCAAGAAAATGGAAAACAGAAACAAGCAGGTGTTACTATATAAATATCTGATAAAATAGACTTCAAAGCAAAAGTAATCAAAAAGTGAGGCCACCCTGAGACTACATAGTAAATTCCAGGTCAGAGCTACAGTGAGACCCTACCTCAAAAAACAAAAACAAACAAACAAAAAAAGTAATCAAAAAGGACAAAGAAGGCCATTTCTTACTCATCAAGGGAACAATCCAACATAAGGACATCACAATCATAAATCTATATGCACCAAACACAGGTGCACCACAGTTAATAAAATAAAACCTATATGACAAAAAAACAGAAATAAACACCAACACCATCATAGCCAGAGACTTCTATACTCCACTATTGTCTATAGACAGACCATCCAAGAGAAATAATAGAGTTCAACAACACTATAGATCAACTAGACATAATGGACATCTAAAGAACTTTCTATCCCAATAGTATAGAATACACATTCTTCTCAGCAGGTCATGGAACCATCTGCAAAATGGACCATATGTTAGGCCATAAAGCATGACTCCATAAATTCAGGAAAATTGAAGTAACTTCCTGCATCATATCAGATCACAATGCTTTAAAGCTAGAAATTAACAAGAGGCACATCAGGAACTTCACCAGCTACTGGAGTCTAAACAACAAACTTATAAACAATGAATGGATTATGGAAGAAATCAAAAAAGAAATTATAAAATTCTAAAATTGAATGACAATGAAAACACAACTTACCAAAACTTATTATGGACACAATGAAGGCAGTCCTAAGGGAAAATTTCATAGGGCTAAATGCCTTCATAACAAAGACAGAGAGATCCCAAATTAATAACCTAACTATCCCCCCTAAGGCATTGGAAAAACAAGAACAATCCAGCCCTAAGAGCTCCAGATAGAAAAAAAAATAATCAAGATCAGAGCAGAAATTAATGAATTGGAAATTAAGAAAACAATGTTTAAAAATCAATGAAATGAAGAGTTGGTCTTTGAAAAAATACACAAGATTGATAAACCCCTGGACCAATTTGATCAAGCAAAAAAGAGAAAAGTCTCAAATTAACAAAATCAGAAATGAAAAAGGAGAGATCACAACAGACATCAATGAAATTGAAAGAATCATTAGAACATACTTCCAAACCCCTACTCCACAAAATTGAATAATCTGGAAGAAATGGATGAATTCCTAGCCACATACCACCTACCAAACTAAACTCAGAGCAGAATTAATCTCCTAAAAAACCTATCACATCCATGAAGATTGAAAAGGTAATCAAAAACCTCCCCAAAAGAAAAGTCCAGGACCAGATGACTTCTCAGCCAAATTCTATCAAACAAAAACTGAAACCAATTTTTTCTCAAACTGTTTCACATAATTGAGAAAATCCTCTCCAACCCCTTTTATGAAGCTAGCATCACCCTAATACCAAAACCAGACAGAGAAAACAAGAAAAAAAAACTATAGGCCTATATCCCTGATGAATTTAGATGCAAAGATCCTGAACAAAATCCTCACAAACTAAATTCAACAACAGATCAAAAGCATTATCCACCTTGATCAAACAGGCTTCACCCCAGGATGCATGGATGGTTCAACATATGGAAATCAGTCAACATAATACATCATATAAATAAACTAATCACAAGAACCACATGATCATCTCAATTGATGCAGAGAAGGCCTTTGACAAAATAAAACACCAGTTCATGATCAAAATGCTGGAGAGAATAGGCATGGACGGTTTATATCTCAACACAATAAAGGTTATATATAAAGCACACAAAGTCCAAATAATGAAGAAAGACTCCAGGAGTTCCCACTGAGAGCAGGAACAAGACAGGGGTGCCCATTCTCACCACTGCTATTCAATATAGTAATAGAAGTTCTAGCCCAAGCAGTAAGACAGGAGAAAGAAATAAAGGGACATAAATTGGAAAGGAAGAAGTCAAGTTAGCCCTATTTGCAGATGACAAGACCCTATACATAAGTGACCCAAAATTCTCCTTCTCAAAACTTCTGAAGGTGATTAATTCATTCAGTAAAGTGGCAGGATATAATATCAACACACAAAAATCAGTAGCCTTTTTATATGCAAAGGACAAATATACAGAGAAAGAAATCAGCAAGGCTGTCACATTTTTAATAGCAACGAAAAATTTAAATACCTTGTCATAACACTAACCAATAATGTGAAAAACTTATATAATGAAAACATAAAAAAACTCAAGAAAGAAATCAATGAGGACTTGAGAAGATGGGAAGACCTCCCATGCTCCTGGATAGGTAGAATGAATATGTGAAAATGGCAATTCTACCAAAAGCAATATAGAGATTTAATACAGTACCAATAAAAATTCCAGCATCACTCTTCACAGAGATAGAAAAAAATGATCTCAAAATTCATATGGAATGGTAGCAGACCTCAGATATACAAACATATCCTCAGTAAAAGAAACACCTCTGGAGGTATCACCATACCTGATCTAAAGCTATATTACAAAGCCATAGTAACAATAACAATATGGTACTGGCATAAAAACAGAAACATAGACCAATGGAATAGAAATGAAGACTTGGGGGCTGGAGAGATGACTTGGTGGTTAAGGCACCTGCCTGCCAAGCCTAAGAACACTGATTCCAATCTCCAGGTCATACGTTTAGCCAGATGCAAAAAGTGACGCAAGGGCACAATGCTGCACTTGCCCACAAGGGGGCGCACACATCTGGAGTTCATTCACAACAGCTGAGAGGCTTCTGGCGTGCCCATTCTCTTCTCTCTCTCTACCTCTCTAGCTCTCTCTCTCTGTCTCTCTCTGTCTCTCTCAAATTAAAAAAAAAAAAAAAAAGCAATGAAGACTCGGACCTTAGGTCAAATAACTACAGCTACTTGATCTTTGACAAAGGTGCCAATAATGTAGATTGGAGAAAAGACAGCATCTTCAACAAATAGTGCTAGACAAATTGTATAACCATATGTAGAAAAATGAAACTAGACCCCACTCATCTCACCATATACAAAAATCAAGTCCAAATGAACTAAAGACCTCAATATAAGACCTGAAACTCTTTTCCTGCTGGAAGAAAAAATAGGAGGAACTCCCCATGATATAAGATTGGGGAAAGACTTCCTGAGCATAACTCCAGTAGCCCAATAAATTAAACAATCACTCAACCAATGGGATCTCATGAAGCTAAAACAGACAAACACACCATAAGCAGACCCAATAGATTAACCACTAAATGGGAGAAAATCTTCACCAGCTATACTACTGACAGAAGCCTAATATCTAGAATCTACAAAGAACTCAAAAAACTAAGCAATAAAAAAATCAAACAATGTACTCCAAAAATGGGACACAGAACTGAATACAGAGTTCTCAGAGGAAGAAATAAAAATGGCTAACACACACTTAAAATGTTCAACATCCCTAACCATTAGGGAAGTTCAAATTAAAACAATCATGAGATTCTACCTTATGCCAGTAAGGATGGCAATCATTAAAAAAAAAAAAAAATCTGACAACAACAAATGCTGGTGAGGATGTGGGGAAAGAGGAACCCACATCCAATGTTAGTGGGAATGTAAACATGTATAACCACTTTGGAAATCAATATGGAGATTCCTGAAAAGTATGAACAGAGAGCTACCAACAGACCCAGTTATTTCCTTACTGAGCATTTATCCTAAATGTTCCACACTTCACTAGAGAGATATATGCTCAACCATGTTTACAGCTGCTCAATTCATTATAGCTAAGAACTGGAATCAACCCAGGTGCCCATCACTAGATGAATGGATAATGAAGTTGTGGTACATTTACACAATGGAATTCTCCTCCAATGTAAGAAAAACACGATGCAACAAAATTTGTAGGAAAATGGACAGACTTGGAACAGATCATACTCAGCAAACTCACACAATCACAGAAAGACAAATGATGCATGGTCTCACTTATCTACAGTTCCTAACCTGTACCAGCTCGAGTTGCTGACATACCTGACAGGCAACTCAAGGCCCAGATAATAGGGATGAAAGGGTTTCAGGGGAGGAAGAAGAGAGTGGGGAAAATAAACACAAAACCAAATCCAAAATGAACTTGTACCATACAAACCTTTATCCTTGGAGATAGACTAAAAGATATAACCCTCAAAAGGAGTAATGGGGGGCAGGGCATGGTGGCACATGCCTTTAATCCCAGCACTTGGGAGGCAGAGATAGGAGGATCACGGTGAGTTTGAGGCCACCCTGAGACTACATAGTGAATTCCAGGTCAGCCTGAGCTAGAGTGAAACCCTACTTCAAAAAACCAAAAAAAAAAAAAAAAAAAAGAGGGGGAGCCTGGAGAGGGTGGGATGAAGCCTAACATTTAAAAAAATTTTGTTTTGGTCTCTGACATGTAACTCCCAATACCAGAAATTGGTTACTACCACATTGAGATATTGATCAGAGAGACCTATAAGGTCCCCAAATCAAGATAGGTTTCTGTCAAAGCACTTGAATACCCACCTGAGGCAAAAAGTAAGACCCTATTGGAGAGACCTGTCTGGAATCTGGAAGACAGCCAATCCCCAGACAGCCCGTCTAGTGCTGGAAAGTGCTATATGAGTTAGTGGGGGAAAGTGGCCAATAACAGTCTGAGCAACCAGAGGTCTAAGCTACTCAGAAGTAAATACCCTGACAGGATATACATGCCAGTGCAATAGTAGCACAAAGCCTTGGTGGGTAAGAGATTCACTCAGTGTAAAGGAACCCATATCTGGAATTGGGAATCTGATCAGAATCCTATGAAGACAAAGATTATGCTACCCACTGTCAAGCTCTCGTTAGTCTTTGGTTAAAAGACAGGTTACAGACATCAAATTCACCCTAAATTAATAATGCTTATCCCATGTAAACTATACTGACTTCACTCTCCATTGGAGAATCTGTTCTTCTTTTTCAGAAGGTAGAGAGACCCAAGGAGATATGAGACTTACATGCTACCTACTGGGCAAATGAGGCACCTGACCCAAGGTGATAAACTACTCCTGGCACTTCAGCCAAGCCACAGCTGAAACCACAGAGGAATTGGGGAGATAAGCATGAGCGCTGCTTCCATACTGAACCTGATAATCAGTGCCAGGGTGAAGGAAACAGAATCTAAGGATATTCAACATCTACAGAAGTAGAGATCCAGAGGCTCCTAAGAGCTCATCACTGAAGTAGACTTAAAACTCACCCACCACAGCTCAGGGAATTTTGTGGAAGAGGGGGCAGAAAGACTCTAAGAGCAACAGGTTGAAACATCATGCCCAGAGGCATTCCCTCCCTTCCAAAATAACTGACTGCTGCTCCCACAACATATAACCCACACCCCCAGAGGGAATATCTGCAACCCCATTGAGGAGGGTCCCCAGAGGAATGGGGACAGGGACGAGGGAAAAGAGGATACCAACACATGATGTATCCATATAAAATATGTTGTTAACAACAACAAAAATAATTTAAATTAAAAAAACTTTTAAAAAGAATAAATTGTTAAACTGAGAAAAAAATCAGTTTTACACATACTTCGAAATCATCTTCAAAGCTGGCTGGATACTCATCAGCTCCAGCAGTCTCTGGATCATTGTCTTCCTTTTCAATTTCCTAGAAGTAAAAAAAATAAAACATGAAACAAAAAAAATTCAATCATAAATTTGAGTATTGTTAATAGGCTGAAAATATGTGTGTTGTCTTAGGTTCATGTGATGGTGCTATTTTAAAATATGCTTATAAAGTATAACTTACTTTGAATTCTTCTAAGGAATAGCCTTATGATAATATGCTATACATTTTAAACAGCTAGAAGAGAGTATTTTTAAAAAGTTTTCACTATAAACAAATGATACATGTTTGGAAGATACATGTTTACCCTGACTTAAAACATTTACATATACATATATGAAACATTATTTGATATCCTATTAACATGTACAATCTTTAGTGTTTCTATAAATCAATTGAAAATTTCAATATTTATCAAAAAATTTTTTCAAGTGTAAAAAAAAATAAAGAAGGAAATGCCACTCTTGTTAACATAGGTGAAATCCAAAAGAAAAAAAAAGTTCAATACACACAGCCTTTTACATAAGACTCTTTAACTCTAAGGGTAAAACAAAATGTATTCTTGGGGCTAGAGAGATGGCTCAGTAGTTAAAGGTGCTTGCTTACAAAGCCTTCCAACCCAGGCTGAATTCCCCAACTACCCACATAAAGTCAGACTACCTACTTGCGAGACATGGCCCTAGAATTATTTAAATTAACCCTTGGAGTCATTTTTCCAAGAATGACAAGCTGCTTCTAAGAACAGACCCTAAGAGTAGGAGACTAACCCTTTAGTTTCCCGAGAATAGGCTAGCTTTATCTATAGCAGAGCCTGGGGTTAGAGAAAGAAAATTGGCCGGGCATGGTGGCACATGCCTTTAATCTCAGCACTTGGGATGCAGGAGAATGGTTATGAGTTTGAGGTCATCTAAGACTACATAGTGAATTCCAGGTCAGCCTGAGCTAAAGTGAGAACCTAACTCTAAAAACATTAAAAAAAAAAAAAAAAAAAGAGGGTTGGAGAGATGGCTAAATGGTTAAGGTTTTGCCTACAAAGCCAAAGGATCCCTGTTTGATTCTCCAGGACCCATGTAAGCCAGATGCACAAGGGGATGCATGCGTCTTGAGTTTGTTTGCAGTAGCTGGAGGCCCTAGTGCACCCATTCTCTCTCTCTCTCTCTCTCTCTCTCTCTCTCTGCCTGTTTCTCTCTCTCAAATAAATAAATAAATAAAATATTTTAAAAATTTAAAAAAAGAAAATTGACTCTTGGAGTCATTTAAGGGTGAACCCATTGCATATACTATTGCTGCTGCTCTGATGCTCTGCAGCTTTAGCTTCCATTGACAGGGACTCATTAGTATTTTTATTGAATTGCCAAAAACAGTAATAAACGAACAAGTTGAACACTGAATAGACAAAGGGCAATGAACTTTTGACTTTGAATAATTCTTAAACATTTGTTACAGGAAGGGATTTAGGGGTATGACCTGTTTGACTCTGCTGATCCATAAAACACACACTCCATTCACAAACATAATCATACTAGGCCCACCTGTTGTCATCAACAGATCTGTGGCAGTTCTGTGGGCAATTTGTTACTGATCACATTGTCTTCAATGGCATAATCAGCACTTCTCACACATGCACACTGGTTCTGGGTCAAGAATCTAACCAGGCTACTGAGGAAATTGGGCAAAGATAAGATCAATCAGCACCTCTAAACATTCCTTGTCAATATTGAATGTCTGTCATGTTCAGGCCAAAGATACACGAAGGCAGAGGAAACCTAGTCACATTGGTTTATTACATGGTTGCAAGATTAACTTCAGGGCAAGTTACAAGTCAGAAATTTAAAAAACATATCACAGTAATATTCTCAGAAAAGTTATTTATAAGGTCTATAAAAATATTAGCACAGTTCTTTCCCATATTTCATTCTTATAGTTCATTCCCAGTTTGTTGTTATAGTTCATTACTGCACTGGACAGGCATTTGTTTGTAATAGCAAAAGACACACATACATGCATACATGCATACACACACACACACACACACACACACACACACACACGTGAAAAATAAAAAAAAAAAAACTTTAAAAAATATTCTTCTACAAATCAACTGCAAACAGGTAGTTTCCATATCTTACCATGAGTCCACTCCCACCAAGTGTACCCAACTTGCACTGCCAGAATAGACAATAGATAAGCAGTTCCTGGGCTACCACAGAGTCCATGCTCCTGGTACACTGCCAAGGGACCACAGTGTTACTGCTCATCCTCCAATGGAGCAAGAAAAGGTAGCATAGATCCTGGCCAGGCACCCAGTGCCAGAGTGCACTGACATTTTATCATACCACCATGAGTAAAGTGGATATCCTCTGAGTTCTATGACAGAAGATAGGCTCAGTCAGGCCTCTGGGGGCCTCTGGGAAGTCTCATAGCACATCAAAAGGCCACCTGGGTTTGGATCTCAAGGAATGAGTAAGAGTTTTGCAGAAAAATAAAATTCTAGGGAAGGAGACATGCAGCACATGTATAGAAAACTCCTATTTTTCCCTCAAAAACTGTTCCTCCTCCTAGAAACTTAGCCAGCCAGGCAAGATGTGCATTCCTGTGCAACAGTGGCACACAGATTATGGGGATAATCAACTGCTCTCTGATTGGCTATGAGACTCATGCTTTTCTACAGATGGCAGCAAATACCGGGGAGACCCAAGATCCATCAGAATGACAAGAAAAGAAGTCTAAACACCTAGCACTAAATGAGTCATCTCCATCATACCCACAAATGGCCAGTAAATATTAGGGAGAAAATGGAAAATTAAATATGAACGCTGCTCTCATGTCTATCCTGAGAACCTCTTCCCAGGAGATGGTGAGAAACAAAAACAGGAAGACATGAAAAAAATGGAGAAAAATCTATGTATTTCCATCAAGAAATTTAACCACAAGAACAAGGCATGTCAACATAATCTGAATTGAGATTTCTACAATGAACTAGGGAAAATAGCTGCATATAGTAACCTTGTGCATCTGGCTTACATGGGTCCTGGGGAATTGAACCTGGGTCCTTTGGCTTTGTAAGCAAATGCCTTAATTGCTAAGTCATCTCTCCAGCCCTGTTTTACAGTTATTTTTAAAAAATCATTATGGAAACTATACTTATATTTTTTAAGATGGTATAAAAAATGAAGACTAAGGCTAAGTGTGGTAGTGCACACCTTTAATCCCAGCACTTGGGAGGCAGAGGTAGGAAGATTACCGAGTGTTCAAGGCTACCCTGAGACTGAGACTATATAGTGAATTCCAGGACAGCCTGAACTAGAGTGAGACCCTACCTCAAAAAAAAAAAAAAAAAAAAAAAAAAAAAGAAGAAGAAGAAGGAGGAGGAGGAGAAGAATAAAGAAAAGAAAGAAAGAAGACTCTTGGGTTGGAGAGATGGCTCAGCACTTAAGGAGCTTGCCTGTAAAGCCTAACAACCTGGGTTCAATTCCCCAGTGCCCACATAAGGCCAGATGCACAAAGTAGCACATACATCTGGAGTTTATTTACTGGCATGCCTACTCTCTCTTCTCTCTGCCTGACTCTCTTCTCTCAGTCTCTGTCTGTTTGCAAATAAATAAATAAAATTAAAATTAAATAAAATTAAAATGAAGACTATAGAGCAATGTTAATATACTAAGTGAGAAAAGCAACAAATATCACAATTCTCACTGTACATAAACCCAACAAAACACAGGAAAGCAATCACATGACGATACAGCCAGTTGTACACTGATACTAACAGGTATTTGGTAGGCTAATACAATCTTCACTCATCATACAGTCTTTTCAACTTCTTGAAGCAGTTTAGGTAATGCATACCTTTATGAATTTGTCTCTTTCATCTAACTTGTATAAGCTGTTAGCATGAAATGTTCTGTTTATCAGTCAAAGTTAGGTTTAGCTAAAGTCTGTATTATTGGGTATAGTCGACTTTCACTCCAATTCTGATGACTTTTGCTTCTTGTATGTTGGGGCTCTCATTGAGTCTGTATTCATTGAAGATGTTATACCTTCTTTCTTTACTAATTATTCCATTATTATAAAATGCCTATCTCAAGGTCTATTTTGTTGAATATTGGCATGGCCACTTCTGCTTTCTTATGGTGGCATTCAATAATGGCTTATCTTTGTCTTTTTTTTTTTTTTTTTTTTTTTTTTTGAGGTAGGGTCTGGCTCTAGCCCTGGCTGACCTAGAATTCACTATGTAGTCTTAGGGTGGCCTCAAACTCACATAGAGATCCTCCTATCTCTGCCTCCTGAGTGCTGGGATTAAAAGTGTGTGCCACCATGCCCAGCTATGTCTTTTTACTTTTAATTTAGCCATATCTTTTAATCCAATGTGGGTTTCTAGTGTGCCTTCACCATGACCACACAAATAAACAATCTACAGCAACCTGGTCTCAACCTTGTTCTCACCAGAAAACCCAACTCAGACACAGAGCTTATCTTGTTTATAATAAGATCCACATCATTTTAACATAGGAGGTCTTACCTTCCTTCTGGACTCTCTATCTTTTCCACTATTCCTTACTAAATTTTCTGCAAGCCTAGAAAGCAAATGTGATCAAAATCAAAATTTGTCACATCACAATGAATTTTTATCAAGATATTGATATGATTAAAAACAACTAGAAGCTAGAAAACTGTTTTATTAGAACTATAAATGCTTGAGTGTTCCTACCATTTTACTATTTCATCAACAATTCAAGATAGAAATATCTCCAGTACACAGAAGAATCTGTGTATTTTGACAAACTTATATGTGTACAAATCTCTATATACTTTAAGAACCCTAGAAGTTTTCTATAACTCTTAGCTAATCAATCCTGAGTACAATTTTATGTTTAATAATGTTTGTATTTCCAAAAGATTTATATTGAAGTCTTTTCTATTTTAATTATATTTTATGTGTTAGTTGGGACCTAAAGGTTTTCAAGTTTTAAAATGATTCTTGATTTTTACAGTTTACGTTTGAACCAATTTAACATAACATATAGGTTAACTACTTGAATGGAGCCTCACTGTGCATGTGAATAGATCTGAAGGTTAAGAATCTGGGCTGGGCGTGGTGGCACACCCTTTAATCCCAGCATTTGGGAGGCAGAGGTAGGAGGATCGCCATCAGTTTGAGGCCATCCTGAGACTACATAGTTAATCCCAGGTCAGCCTAGACCAGAGTGAGACCCTACCTCAAAAAAAAAAAAAAAAAAAAAAAGAATCTGGGAAATGGGGGCTGGAGAGATGGCTTAGTGGTTAAGACATTTGCCTGCAAAGCCAAAGGATCCCAGTTCAATTCTCCAGGACCCACATAAGCCAGATGCACAAGGGGGCACATGCATCTGGAGTTTGTCTGCAGTGGCTAGAGGCCCTGGCATGCCCATTCTCCGCCCCCTCCCCGTCTTTCTCTCAAATAAATAAATAAATAAAATATTTTTTAAATCTGGGAATTGGAGCTGGGCATGGTGGTGCACGCCTTTAATCCCAGCACTTGGGAGGCAGAGGTAGGAGGATCACCATAAGTTCAAGGCCACCCTAACACTACATAGTGAATTCCAGGTCAGCCTGGGCTAGAGCTAGACCTTACCTTGAAGAAAACAAACAAACAAAATCTGGGAATTGATCTGGGCATGGTGGCACAAGCCTTAATCCCAGCACTCAGGAGACAGAGGTAGAAGGATCACTGTGACTTTGAAGCCAGCCTGAGACTACATAGTGAATTCCAGGTCAGCCTGGGCTACAGTGAGAACCTACCTCAAAAACCAAAAAAAAAAAAAAAAAAAAAAAAGAAAAGAAAAGAAAAAGTCTGGGAATTAGATTCATTAGGTCTAAGTTAAAGCTTTGTTCCAACTTATGAAAAAATATGGGCAAGATTTAAGTTTTTCTAATACATGAAAAAAAATTATTAACTATAGTTGTCAGCTATACAGAACAAATATAAACTCCAGTGCTCAGGGTTTGGTGGTGTTTTTGCTAAGCACGGTAAAACCTTGGGTTCAGTCTCCAGCACCACAAAAGACAAAATTTGAAGCATATATCCAAAACACATTTACACAAACTCTAATCTGTAATATTCATGAAGTAGGTATCAGTACCAGTTGTCACATCTAACAGACATAAGCGCCATTCTAGGCTGGTCCAGCCTGAGCTCTTATTGGGATTCTGCAGGCCGGGGAGCTTCTCCATTCTGCTCAGCATTTACAACACTGGGTGGAAAGGGGATATGTAGCCTCATCATGTTCTTGGTGGAGATGAACCAGGAGTTTGATCACACCCATGAAGGGCTGAACTGCCACCAGCAGATGTCACTTCAGGCTGAGGAGGAACACCTCTCACATGGGAAGAGAATACAAATAAATTATTCTCCCTAAAGTGAGATTCCTCTCCAAAGTTGAATGAGCCTATATTTAAAAAGCAAAATAGGACTAGAAAATTTTTAAGCCCTTTTTCAGAAACCTAAAGCATAATTTGTATGTAGAGGCAAGAGCTAGAAAACATGAAGTACATGTAGAGTTTATCCCATTTACAGGCTATAATCAGGCCCAATGGAAAAATTTATTGTGAAAGCCCTTCATAAGAGCCATGTTAACTTAGTGGTCAACAGAATATATTTTCCTTACTGGCTGCCAGTCTCATTTCTTTTCAAACTTGCATATCGATTTTTGTGTTCACCATTCTATCAAAGAAAGAAAGAATTCCATAACTATTAGGTTGCATATAATAATGAATTAAATAGAATTAGCAAACCCTGAAAAACAAGTATGGACTCAAAATTTAACACCAACACCTATCCTACAAAAATATTTCAAAAAACTATTTTACATGCCATTTTTAAAAGTTAGATAATTGCTGGGCATGGTGGCGCATGCCTTTAATCCCAGCACTTGGGAAGCAGAGGTAGGAGGAATGCCGTGCATTTGAGGCCACCCTGAGACTACATATTCCACGTCAGCCTGAGGCGAGAGTGAGACTCTACCTTGAAAAACCACAAAAAAAAGTTAGATAATTAATAAAAGGGAAATGAAGGATAGTTAAAAGGGTGATTACATATTACCTCAGTAAGTGAAAGTACTATAGTCATCCTTTTCACTGAAGTTTATTTAATCATAAACCTGACAAGTTCTCCACATTCCTCACAACCATGAACCTTCAAACATATAAAATACAGCTACCTCATAGATTCAGGCACCTACAAAAAATCTAAACAAGACATCTTCTTTTAAACTAAGAAAATATTAAACATAAAATGAAATCTATTATGTCATAAAAGAGGCAGGAGGATAACTGCAAGTTCCAGGTCAGCCTGAGCTAGAGTGAGACCCTACCTCAGAAAACCAAAACCAAAAAAAAAAAAAAAAAAATCTATGAGATTCTAAAGCAGTGTGTGCAGATGGACTACTTGAAAAGAGAGTCTAAGGGGACTGAGAAGGTGGCTCAGAAGTTAAAGGCACTTGTTTGTAAAGCCTGCCAGCCTGGATTCAATTCCCTCTGCCAACATAAAGCCAGAAGTACAAAGTGACACATGTCTGGAGCTTGTTTGCAACAGCAAGAGGCCCTGGCATACCCATACTTACTCTCTCTCAAGAGAAAAACATTTAAATGAAAAGACAGCTAGTGAGTATTGCAGCAAACTACATGAGAGGGAAATGTGGCACCAGTCTTCAACTACTGAGGCCCTAGGAAGAAATATGTCCCATGAGGACACAGAATGCCAGAGCTGAAGAATGATCTAGAGCAGAAAAGAGACTAGACTAAGTCACCAAGTGAGATGGAACAGACTAGAAGACAACACACACTATGCATCACAAGCCCCAGAAAGAGTTAAAAGCATTCACACTTTTGATCTGTCAGTTATCACACAAACTATTATATTAGAAAAGACAGATGTACTGAGATTTCAACCTATTCATCAGAGTATCTTTGTCTCTCTCTGCTTGCAAATAAATGAATAAAAAAAAATTAAGGGCTAGAAGGATGGCTTAGCAGTTAAGGAACTTACCTGCAAAGCCAAAGGACCCAGTTTCAATTCCCCAGGACCCACATAAGCCAGATAAACAAGGAGGGCATGTGGCTGGAGTTCATTTGCACTGGCTGAAGGCCCTGGTGCACCTATTCTCTCTCTCTCTCTCTTTACTCTTGCTCTCACTCTCTATCTGCCTCTTTCTCTCTCTCAAATAAATAAAATAAAATTTAAAATTTTAATTAAAAAAAAAAAAACTTCATTTGTACACAAGACAAGAATTTCCAGGTCTTCACACAGTGCAGAGCAGGCTACCTCTGAGGCTGGGGCCAGGTCAATTTTTATCTTTTGTACTTCTCTGTGCTTAGAAATTTTTCTATGGGTAATTAAAACATAATTATATAACAAACCAATCTGTCATAGTCTTTAAATAAACTGCAAGGGAAAAAATGAAATCAGTAGTCTAAGCATGAAAAAAATTATGATTTTTGTGGCCAAATAGATAGAATAAAAGGAAAAGTAATCAGCTTATTAGAAAAATTAAGCATAGAGGATGGACAGCATTAGAAGAGCCCTGGTCTGTAAAATGCTGGCTGTAGGCTGAGTGGGGACCAGGGACAATGTCCCATGGCAGCCAGGGGTGAATAGTCCTTTTCCCTCCACTCTCTCAGATCCTGCAATGCTTAAGGAGGTAGAAAGCACTTAATCCCAAGTGATCTGCACATGGCAGTGCTGGACAGGGGCTCAGCACTGTGCTGTCAAACACATGAAGCCTTGTTACACAAAGTTTCAGAACTGATGCTCTGCTCAGGAGAATCTAGGCTAAAAAAATATTTACAAGAGATGGTTGTGGCTAATACTTCCAAGAACAGAAGGAACATGATCTAACTATCAAAAGAATGAGTATGGCCAACACTCATTCAAAGGATGAACAAAGATGGGTGTTGCAGTCAGGTTCGCATTGCTGACAGAAATCACCCGACTAAGAGCAGCTTGTGGGGAAAAAAGAGGTTTATTTTGGCTTATAGGCTCGAGGGGGAAGCTCCATGATGGCAGGAAAAACGATGGCATGAGCAGAGGGTGGACATCACTCTCTGGTCAACATAAGGTGGACAATAGCAACAGGAGAGTGTGCCAAACACTGGCAAGGGGAAGCTGGCTATAATACCCATAAGCCTGCCCCCAACAATACTCTGCCTGTGGAGGTGTTAATTCCCAAGTTGCCATCAGCTGGGAACCTAGCATTCAGAACACTTGAAGTTTATGGGGACACCTGAATCAAACCACCACATTCCGCCCCTGGCCCCCATAAACTGATAACCGTAAAAATGTTGCATTCATGCAAATTTAAAAGTCCCCATAGTTTTTATCAATTCCTTACAGGTCTTTTAACTGAGCCATAATACCAAAAATATCCCCCCCCAAAAAACCCATAATGGCACAGAATAAACATTCACACTGCAAAGGATGGCATTGGGCAAAGCAAAGAAATATTCAACCAATACAAGATTTTAAACAACCAGGGCAAACATCAAACTCTGTAATTCCAAGTCCAACAACTAGTCAGTGACAAATCCCCAAGTCCTATAACTAACCAGCAACAAGTCTCTGGAGTTCCAATTCCACCCCTCCAGCTAGGCTACTCACAGTCCTGGAAAACTTCATCCAGGGCCGGCAGCTCTCCTTGGCAGCCATCTCATAGTCCCGGCATCTCCACTGGGTCTCCACTGCAACCCACGGTCCATCCTCATGGCCCCATGGGATCTCCATGCAGGCATCCAGCAAACCTGCTTCACACTGCCCATGGCCATTTCCAAAACACAAGACCACGTTAAAAACTCAATGACCCTCTCTTTCCTGCATTTGTTATACTCCATAATACCAGGTAGGGTGCCAATTTGTTAATCCAGGGGGGAATAAATCAGACTTTGAAGAACAGGACACTCCTTCAGCATTCAGGCCCCTTCAAAAGAGTCTGCATTCTTCCTGTTGCCCCATTGCAGGTCAGCTGGCCCAATCTCAAAGGTTGTAATCTCTCAACTGCAGCTGAAAAATGAAAGATTTCATTTTTCTGTGCCAAAACCCTCTGCTCACACCAGTTCATTTCTACAACCCTGCACAACTTCTCAGGACATGGGTATAACAGCAAACTTGTCACACAAACTGCTAGCCCAGTCAAAATAAAGCTCTTTCTCTCCCTCATAAGCCAAACCTCACAGTCCTTAGTTCTTACTGCATTCAGGTCTTTCAGCTCTGTCCAGAATAGTCCATTAAGCTGTACTTACAGCACTGCAAGGTGTCTCTTAGGCCAAGGTTTCAAATCCTTCCACATTCCTCTTGAAAATCAGCTCCAAAAGGCCAAAGCCACGCAGTCAGGTATCTAGCAGCAACCCCACTCCTGGTACCACTTTACTGTTGCAGTCAGGTTCGCATTGCTGACAGAAATCACCCGACTAAGAGCAGCTTGTGGGGAAAAAGAGGTTTATTTTGGCTTATAGGCTCTAAAGCTCCATGATGGCAGGAAAAACGATGGCATGAGCAGAGGGTGGACATCACTTCTGGTCAACATAAGGTGGACAATAGCAACAGGAGAGTGTGCCAAACACTGGCAAGGGAAGCTGGCTATAATACCCATAAGCCCGCCCCAACAATACTGCCTCCAGGAGGTGTTAATTCCCAAGTTGCCATCAGCTGGATTCAGAACACTTGAAGTTTATGGGGGACACCTGAATCAAACCACCACAATGGGGTTACCAAAGTATTCTTGTGGTGGTTTGATTCAGGTGTCCCCCATAAAGAAAGGTGTTCTGAATGATGACTGCAACGGTAAAGTTGGTAAAGTTGAGGTTATTGCTGCTTGAAACTTGACTGTGTGGCTTTGGCCTTGTGGAGCTGATTTTTACGGGGAATGTGGATGAATTTAAAATCTTGTCCTAAGAGACACCTTGCAGGGCTATAAGCATAAGTACAGCTTGATGGACTATTCTGGGCAGAGTTGAAAGACCTAAATGCAGTAAGAACTATGGACTGTGAGGTTTGGTTTGCGAGGGTAAGAAAGAGCTTTGCTGGGCAAGGCTAGAAGCAGTTTGTGTGAGGACTTGCTGTTATGTCTGTGTCCTGAGAGTTTGTGTAGGGTTGCTTTACATAGAAACAGACTGATATGAGCAGAGGGATATGGCACAGAAAAAATGAAATCTTTTGGCCAAAACTGCTGCCTATTCAGCTACAAGTGTATGAGATTACAACCATTGAGATTGGTCCAGCTTTGCATTGAGACAACAGAAAGAATGCAGTCTTTTGAAGAGGCTTGAATGCTCAAGGAGTGTCTGTTCTTCAAAGTCTGCTTTATTTATGGAGTATAGAATGCAGGAAAGAGAGGGTCATTAAATTTACAACACGGTCTTGTGTTTTGGACATGGCAATGGGCAGGGTGAAGCAGGTTTGCTAGATGACTGCATGGAGACCCGATGGAGTTGTGAGGATGGACCATGGGTTGCAGTGGAGACCCAGTGGAAATGTCGGGACCATGAGATGGCTGCTAAAGAGAGCTGCTGGCCCCAGATGAAGTTTTCCAGGACTGTGAGTAACCTAACTGGAGGGCAGAATTGGAACTCCAGAGACTTCATTGTTGGTTAGGATTATTGGACTTGGAGACTTGTCACTGCCTAGTGCAGTTGGACTTGGAGCTACAGAGTTTGGTGTTTACCCTGTTTAAATCTTGTATTGCTTGAGTATTTTCTTTGCTATGCCCAATGCAATCTTTTGCAGGGTGAAATGTTTATTCTGTGCCATTATGGGTTTTGGGGGGATTTTTTTTTGGTATCATAGCTCAGTTAAAAGATCTTGGACCATGGGAATGTTTGAACATCATTGGGATTGATTAAAAACTATGGGGACTTTTTTTGTTTTAAGATTTTATTTTTATTTATTTATTAGAGACAGAGAGAGGGAGAGTGAGAATGGGCACACCCGGGCCTCTAGCCACTGCAAATGAACTCCAGATATATGTGCCCCCTTGTGTATCTGGCTTATGTGGGACCTGGAGAATCGAACCGAGATCCTTAGGCTTTGCAGGCATGTGCCTTAACCACTAAGCCATCTCTCCAGCCCTATGGGGACTTTTAAAGTTGGACTTAATTCATTGCATTTTACATAATGGATTGTTCAATTTGTGGGGGCCAGAGGTGGAATGTGGTGGTTTGGTTCAGGTGTCCCCGATAAACTTGGGTGTTCTCAATGCTGGGTTCCCAGCTGATAGAGATTTGGGAATTGATGTCTCCTGGAGGTGGTATGTTGTTGGAGGCGGGCTTGTGTACAGCTTCCACTTGCCAGTGTTTGGCATACTCTCCTGTTGCTGTTGGCCAGGGGGTGATGTCCATCCTCTGCTCATGCCATTGTTTTCCCCTGCCATAATGGAGCTTCCACGCAAGTCTGTAAACCAAAATAAACCCTTTTTCCCACAAGCTGCTCTTGGTTGGGTGATTTCTGCCAGCAATGCAAACCTGACTGCAACAATTCTATTAATGAAGTCACTGGCTGAAAATTTTAGAAGACCACTCTGTTGTGCTTGATAAGGGAAAGAGGTTTATGATGAAGACATAATTTTAATTAATAGATCAGAAATCATATAAGGCTGATTATATGGCTCAGTGGAGCACTCAAGTTTAATATACAGAAGGCTCTGAGTTCCTTTGACAACACTGGGGTTGGGGATAATAGACAAAGTGAGTGATAATCAGGGGCAGCATACATCCTGGGAATAGACCTGGCTTAGATTTGCTGACCCAATGTCATTAGTAAGTGTCCCTAGCACTTTATGTCATCTTAGGAAAACTTCATCAAACAGTAGGCTAGTGGGGCACAGTGGCACATGCCTTTAATCCCAGCACTCGGGAGGCAGAGGTAGGAGGATTGCTGTGAGTTGAGGCCAGCCTGAGACTCCATAATGATTCCAGGTCAGCCTGGGCTAGAGCGAGACCTTCCCTAGAAGAACAACAACAAAAACAAAACAAAACAAAACAAAACAAAAAACAGTAGGCTAACATAGATACTAAGCAGGATCGCTGAAAGTCAACACACAAAAAATGTTAATTATGCAAAGATCAACAGTCACCCCAATATTGTGCTGTATAACTGTTTATTATATGGACTCTCCCAGTCATTTTGTTCACAGCTGTACCCTCAGAACCTTGACTAGAACCTGGCAGGCAACAGCCACTCAAATATACACAAACTGTCTAAAAATAAAAGTTTGGGCCGGATGTGGTGGCACACGCCTTTAATCCCAGCACTTGGGAGGCAGATGTAGGAAGATCACCATGAGTTCAAGGGCACCTGAGATTACAGAGTGAATTCCAGGTCAGCCTGAGCTAGAGTGAGACCCTACCTCAAAAATAAAAATAAAAATGAAAGTTTGGGCTGGAGAGATTGCTTAGTGGTTAAGGTGCTTGCCTGCAAAGCCTAAGGACCCAGGTTTGATTTTCCAGGTCCCGCATAAGCCAGATGTACAAGGTAGCACATGTGTCTGGAGTTCATTTACAGTGTGGCTAAAGGCCCTGGCATGCCCATTCTCCCTCTTTCTCTCCCTCCTGCCCACCCCCCAGGTCTTTCTCTAATAAATAACTAAAAATAAAAAACTTAAAAATGAAAGTTTGTTAATCATTAGAAGAATTTTTAGTCTGGGGAAATTTTGAAAGCATTGGTCTAATAAAAATGCATGTGGCCTGGGTGTGGTGGCACACACCTTTAATCCCCAGCACTCAGAAGGCAGAGGTAGGAGGATTGCTGTGAGTCTGAGGCCACCCTGAGACTACACAGTGAATTCTAGGTCAGCCTGGGATAGAGTGAGACCCTACCTCGAAAAAGTAATAAAAAAAGAAAATGCATGTAAGGGCTGAGGAGATGGCTCAGTTAGTGCTTGCTGGGCAAGCATGAGAAGCTGAGTTCAGATCCTCAGAATTCACATAAAAGCCAGGTATAGAGGTGAGCCTATAATAACATGGAGGCTTGCTGGCCAAAAGTCAGCTGAATCAGTGAACATCATGTTCAGTTAGAGATACTATCGCAAAAAATAAGATTTGAGGCCAAGTAGGCATACCATTGTGAGTTTGAGGCCAGCCTGAGACTACATAGTGAATTCCAAGTCAGCCTGGGCTAGAGCGAGACCCCACCTTAGAATAAAAACGGGTGATGGTATAAAGTTGCTGGGGTGGTAGCTCACACCTTTAATCACAGCACTCAGCCCTCAAGGGGCAGAAGTGAGAGAATCTCTGTAAGTCTGATGCCAGCCTAGGACTTCTAAGTGAAATCCAGGTCAGCCTGGGCAAGAGTGAGACCTACCTTGGGGAAAAAAAACATAAATAAATAAATAAATGAAGAGTAATTGAATAAGATGGCCAACATTGATTTCTGGCCTCCACACACATGTACACATGGACATGCATTCAGACATATATATCATACATACACACCATACATGTGAAAAAAGATGCATGTAAGAAATGGGCATTTCTTATACCAATCCTTCATAAAAGCCAGATATAGAGGCTGAGAATGTAGCTCAGTTGATAAGAGTTCCTACCTATTATGCACCTTTGTTCAGTGCCCTGGGTTCAATCCTTAGCACCACATAAATAGGGTTATAGTGGCACATCTATAATTCCAACACTTCAGAAGTGGAGGCAGGAAGATCAAAACTAGCCTGAATACATGAGACTCTGTCTCAAAAAAAAAAAAAAATAAGCCATATATGTCAAAACATACATACATATACATATACATATACATATATATATATGCATATACATATATATGCAGATAGAAGATGATAGATAATAGATAGATGATGATGATGATGAAGATAGATAGATAGATAGATAGATAGATAGATAGATAGATAGATAGATAGATAGATAGATAGATAGACAGGCAGGCAGGCAGGCAGGCAGGCAGACAGACAATGTCCAAATGGCATTACTGGGACAGAACTAGATATCTGTAATATAAGTATGACCATAAGTATGACATTTCTTTTTTTCTTTTGAAACTTCTGAAACCATGAGCCAATATAAATCATTCCTCTCTTATGTCAGGTTTCTTTGTCATCATGTGTGAGATCATAAATCTTAACATTATCTGGCTACATCTAGACAACTTTTTCTCTATGACTTGGTCTCAGGATGACTGTAAAGGCAGTACAGCATTTAGAAACAATACCTTATGTTCCCTTTTCTTATGTTCTTCTTTTGATGATCTCTCTTTTTTATCCCTGTGACTTCGGCGCCCCTCATCAAAATGAAAGCCTTCTTTATGCCGCTTTTCTCTGTGTCTCTCTTCCCCTTCCTTTTCAGAGAAAGAGTTCCCTTTTTCTTTAGAATGTTTTTCTCTTTTCTCTCTTGTGCTGTTTTTTTCTTGGTGTCTCTTTTCTTGATCTGCTTCTCTTGGCTTCCTGTGTTTTCTTTCATCTTCTTTATAAAGCCAGTAGCTGAGAGGATTCTCTTTATTGTCTCCATATTGCAGCTTTGAAACAAAATAGTAAAAACTATGTGAGCAAACAGAACACGCTCAATCCTTTATGAATGTCATGATCAAAAAAGTTTGAAAATTATAAAATCACCACTGTCCCTTCACACCTCTGTCTCCCAAAAATTTTATCTCCTGTTCTAGAAAGGAAAAAAAAAACTTGTAATTATACTGTTACACATACTGGCTAAAAGTAACAGAGATCACCAAAGCCCAGCTGTCCTCTCTCTGACCTGAAAAAATGCCCAAATTCCTCAATGTGATGATCTGGATGGCAAATATTCTCCACAATCCTTACATTAAGGCTTGGTTCCCAGGATAGCACTGCTGGGAGGTGCTGCGGACTTTTAGGAAGTGCAGCCTTGTGGAAGGCTGAAGAGACTATGTCTCTGCTTGTCTTCTTGTCTTTCCTTGTCTTCTGCTCTTCCTTTTCCTCTATGCTCCCTGACTTGAGGTATGAGTCATCTTGCTCAGCAAGCATTGCTACAGTGTGCCACCTCTCTACAACAGGGCCGATCAGTAATGAACTGAACCTCCAAAACTGTGTACCAGATTCACTCTTTCTTCTTAATCTGTTAATTTCCTTTGGTATTCCATTACAGTGACTCATAGCTAACCCAGACACTTAGCATAGCAAATATGGCACTTGTCTGTCACTACTGTCTGGTCCTTCTACTTCCACCACAGTCTTCAGCAACACAGCCATACATACAGTCTCTGCTGCAAAGTCTCACAATGCCTGTGGTGAACACCAACAGCATGATGCTCCCACCTCTCTAATAACAATACGGGGTGTCACTCTTCCTTATTATTCACTCCCACTCAGATGAGAAGTCTTGGAAAGGAAGACTAACATTTAGTTGTCTGCTCATTCTAAAACCACCATGGGGGCTTGGTGAGTCACTGGCAGCATCACCATAAGCGCACAGCCATTATTACAAGGGTAGCCTTGCTCAGGCTCCATTTGGAAGCACTAGGAGAATGCTTTGTAGACCCCAGCAAGCCCAACCTGGTCCACTCCAGCCCAAAGTCATCACACTCAGTCCACATTCCCACCTCAAGTGTTGATTTCCTATGATCCTTTCACCATCCTGGGAACACAGAGAGTATCCATCTCTTTCCTAAGTCTTCACCACCCCTATCTACCCTGCTCACTTCTGCCAGGATAGCCTTCTGGAAAACGTCAGGATACTCTGACCACACTCCTCAGCTGTACAGTCAGACCACAACCTCAGATCACTCACCACAGAAAACTAATTTGGGAATTGCAAACTTAGTTCTAAAAGAACTTAAATAGATAGCATTCTATCTATATGAGGACATGTCTACTTCACAATGTTTGCACTTATAAAAATAAAGATCCTATGAGTCAGATTAAACACACACACACACATACCAGTGAGACTGATTTAGATGAAATGCCTGAGAAAGACTGCAGAAGAATAGGGGCTGGAGAGATGGCTTAGCGGTTAAGGCGTTTGCCTGCAAAGCCAAAGGATCCTGGTTCGATTCTCCAGGACACATGTAAGCCAGATGCACAAGGAGGTGCATGCATCTGGAGTTCATTTGTAGTGGCTAGAGGCCCTGGCATGCCCATTCTCTCTCTCTCTCAGATAAATAAATAGATAAAATATATTTTTAAAAGAGAATGATTATGTTCAAAGAAATCAAAGGAATCAAAGAAGAAAACAAATTCCTAAGGGAGAACACAGGAAACCAACTTAATGAAATAAGGAGGTCAATACAAGACATGAGTAAGGAAATAGAAATACTGAAGGAAAACCAATGAGAAGTACTAGTAATGAAAAACACAGGGCTTAGTGGTTAAGGAACTTGCCTGCAAAGCCAAAGGACCTCGGTTTGACTCCTCAGGACCCACGTAAGCTAGATGCACATGGCACATGCATCTGGAGTTCGTTTGCAGTGGCTGGAGGCCCTGGTGCACCCATTCTCTCTCTCTCTCTCTTTCTCTCTCAAATAAATAAAAATTTTAAAAATATTTAAAAGGCAGGATCTTTCTGTTTGTTGCCTCCTCTAAGAAACTCACCTTTTCCATAAAAGACAGATACTATCTTAGGGTAAAAGGATGGAAAATGGTATTTCAAGCAAATGGGCCTAGGAAACAAGCAGGGATTGTTATCCTAATATCTGAAAGGATAGACTTCAAACCAACATTAGTGAGGAAAGATAAAGAAGGTCACTTTATGTTGATTAAAGGAACAATTCAACAGGAACACATTAAAATTTGAAACATATGTATGCACCTAACAGGGGTGCTCCCAATTTCATCAAACAAACACAATTAGACACAAGGTTACAGATGACACCAAGCACAATTGTAGTGGGTGATTTCAATATCCTGCTTTCATCACTTGACAGGTCATCCTGGCAAAAAATAAATAGAAATTTGGATAAAATGATGTTATAGAACAAGTGGAGCTGATATCTACAGAACATTCCATCCAAATGCTGGAGAACACACATTGTTCTCAGCAGCAGATGGAGCATTCTCTAAAATAGAACATATATTAGGACACAAAGCAAATCTTAACAAATACAAGAAAATTGAAATAATTCCTTGTACTCTATCTGATCACAATAGGCTTAAACTACAAATCACCAAGAAAGAGTATAGAACATACAAAAAAATCATAGATACTGAGCAGCACACTACTGAATGATGAATGGGTCACTGAAGAAATCAAAAAGGAAATCAAAAGAATGGGCTACCTTCCACTGAGTTGTTGACCAGGGATATCCCTAATGCCCCCAAAATATTGCAGGCCATTGCCAAGGCTTTTGGTTTCCCAACAGAAATAAATGGTATGACCCTATTGCTGAAGACTCCACATGTTTGGGCTCTGAAGTCACTGAGAAATCAAGCTAGAGCTGAATCAAAAACCTCCTCCTGGTAGACCAGCTGATGGAAAGCTGGAAAAAGCTATACTGACTGCAGCCCTATGGAAGACAGAAGTCATCAGCGGTGAAAACAGTGGACACTGCAAGCCTTAAATTTGGCCAACCAGGCCAAATGACTGAATGGGTGCAATAGTGGCATGAGGGACACTAACTGTTCTCTAATTGAACTGGAGGCCCACTCCATGGAAAGGAATACATGCCTGGTATTGAAAACCTATGACAGGGGAAGTCATGAGCCCTCAGGTATAACACCTGCTGGTGTCTGACTAAATGCATATATCATGCTCACCAAAATGCCCAGTAAGCACTTTTCTTAATGTGCATGCCCATATACTAATGCTACTCTTGCTTTTGGCTAGAGAAGCTTCTCTTTTCAGATGGCAGTGACCTCTGCAATGACTCAAAAGGCACTATAGTGCTGAGAAGAAGTGACAGAGGAGTGCTTAGCACTGAAACATCTCTATCACACTTCCAAGGCTCAGGGTCCATTGCAGAAGAGGTGGCAGAAAGAATATAAGAGCCAAAGGAAGGGTAAGCCTCCTTACAATGCACTCTTCCAGACACAAAATGACCTGAATATGCATGACGTCACAGTGCCTGGCACTACCTACATAAAACCATCATAATAGGGGGAAAAATGATGACATCAAAATAAAAGAGAGACTGATGGGGAGGGGGAGAGGATATGATGGAGCGTGGATTTACAAGGGGAAAAGTGAGGGGGAGGGAATTATCATGGTTTATTGCCTATAATTATGGAAGTTGCCAATTAAACAACTCCCCCCCTCAAAAAAAACCAAATTGAATAGTTCAAATTAGCTTATTTAGAGGTTTCAAATGGTCCTAACAAAGCCAGGCATGGTGACACACGCCTTTAATCCCAGCACTCAGGAAGCAGAGGTAGGAGGATCGCCATGAGTTTGAGGCCACCCTGAGACTACAGAGTGAATTCCAGGTCAGCCTGAGCTAGAGTGAAACCCTACCTCGAAAAACAAAACAAAAACCTGTTGTATCAAATGTTCCTAACAAAAAGCAATTATAAATGCCTGAGGAGAGACCAGGTATGCCAATCACACTATTATGATCATGTGCATATGTGCTGAACTACCACACATGAGCTATAAATATATGAAATTACTGTTGGTTAAAAATACTTTTAAAAAAATAAAAAAGAAATGTCACCTCCTTCTGAATCAAACTAGCAAGGTTAAAAAGGATAATCCCAGCTGCTTCCTGGGATGAGGAACTACACTGATGTAAAGAGTTATAACTTTTTTTTTTAATTTTATTTGAGAGAGAGATACAGAAATAGGCAGGGAGAGAGAGAGAATAGGCGCGCCAGGGCCTCCCACCTCTGCAAACGAACTCCAGATGAGTGCGCCCCCTTGTCCATTTGGCTTACGTGGGTCCTGGAGAATCGAGCCTTGAACCGGGGTCCTTAGGGTTCACAGGCAAGTGCTTAACCACTAAGCCATCTCTCCAGCCCGAGTTATAACTTTTATGTAAAGTCAATAGAGTATGGCTATACTTACTCTGACTAGCAAGTTCATTGCCAGAAATTAATCATAAGCAAAAAATATGAATAAATGCAAAAACTTCTTCTATCTATATCTTTGTAATAATTTTTTAAAACTTCAAAATAACCTAAGAGTCCAAAAATATACATTTCAAGAGAACTGATACACTTGTATCATTGAACATTAAATGATGCACTCCTTAAAATCTCATAGAAATTGTAATCACTTGAGAAAATGTTCAAGATAGATTAAGCTTAAACCATTTATAAAGTAATAAAGGTCCAATTTAGGAAAAAAACATACTTATGTATATATAAATATATACATATACACCCAGTAAAGTACATATCTTAACATAATCAATTATAATCTCTGGCTAAGGAATAGTTTTGTTCTATTATTCATTTGTATTTTCTAAACTTTCTAGAATAATCAAAGGTAACCAATGTAATCTGAGAAAAACACTCAACCATGAGAAGAACCTGATGCCATGGTAGTTGGTTATCTGCTAGCCTTCCACCCTGCCTGATAAGCTTCCCAGAAACACTTCTACTACGCTCTGCTGGCAGCAAGTAAAACCCTTTTCAGGTATGACCCATGTACCTTTCTTTCTCGGTATCTTCGTTCTCTATCTTCATCTCCTCTTTCAGATTCCTCATCCCTCCTTTCTTTCTCTTCAATTCGCACTTTACTTGCTAAAAGTAAATAAATATGTACTTTAATATTCCAAAAATTTGTCTTATTCAAAAAAACCTGCTAATAACTTGATGAAGACTTTACTATTGAACATATGTTCATTAACTTGTACTTTGAGATATTTTACAACTAAAATATATTCTCAAAACTCAAGAGTGACAAATTCTAGTATCTAAACCAAAAACAGGAGCTGAAAATGGCAGCCTAAGCAACAGATATAATTCTTCTCTCCCAATTTGCCACTAAGACAAATTGGCAAATGTCTGTGTAGCCCAGGAATTCTAGAAGAGCACCAGCCCCAAACCCACACCTGACAGGATGAAAACTGTTGTATCAGTTGCCAGAAGAGATTCAGCACTACCCAGGAGAGAAGTCATAGGTGCGGCTGAAAGGACCAAAAGGAACCACCCAGGTACTGGTGATAGCCAAAGTAACACACAATAAGAAAAAGTGGCTTTCATTCCTGCATCTATACAGACAACAGGCATTAGCTTATTATTAAGAAAGTTGTAATGGCTGGGTTGTCTCTCATTGGTACAGTGCTTGCCTAGAATGTACAAGGTCCTGGGGTTTAATCAACATATCCTACACCCTAAAAAAATAACACTTTTGAGGAATATTTTTTAATCAAAGAGCTTTATATTTGTTTATTCACATAGAAGCTAAGATTTTTTTTGAGATGATAAAGCTAAAAAAAAAACCCTTTTCCATAGTAAAACCCTAGTAAATACCAAAAAAAAAGATTCCATCACTGACTGACTGAATATTAAAAATATCAAAACAACAAACACAGAATAGAGCCTGTGATTTCAAATCAAAAGCTAAAACATTCATAAAAACTGAGAAAAACTAAATGATGAACTAAAACTGAAAATGTCCTGAATAGTAATAGCATTTAAAAGAAATACAACAAACGAGTAACACAAGCAGATAAGCAAGGTAGGAGGGAGCACATACCTGCACGGACCTTCTTCTCTGCTCTCTCCAGTAGCTGCCGGCCACGAACCTCCCGGACCAGAAGGTTATGGTAGGCAGTGGTCTGCTTAAGCTCTTCTTTCCTGACCTTTCTGTCTTTCTCTTTTTCTTTCTCTTTGTCCTTGCCCCGACTGTGAGACTTCTCAGAATCTTGTTCTCGATGTCTTTCCTTCAACTTGTCCTTTTCCCGGTACTTGCCATCTTTCCTCCTTTCCCTGTGTTTCTCATGGTCTCTCTCCCCATGAGGGTTTTCCATGGAGGTGTGAGAGTCTCTCTCTGCCACCCTCTCTCTGTGATGTACATCTCTGTATGGGTCCTTGCTCTTGTGCTCTCTGTATTCGAGGGGGGCCACTTCTGATTCCTTATGCAGTTTCTTTTCTCTGAGCTTCTTATCTTCCTTGGGATGGCCTGATTGCACAGCCTAAAACAACAGAAGGAAGATATTCCTTGACCAGGAAAATGCCCCTCTGTTTAGTTTGTTATCTGGAGACTCATACTCATCCCAAAGGTCTTCAAAAAACATTAGCTGGGCTGAGCGCGGTGGTGCATGCCTTTATACCAGCACTTGGGAGGCAGAGGTAGGAGGGTCGCCATGAGTTTGAGGCCACCCTGAGACTACATAGTGAATTCCAGGGCTAGAGTGAGACCCTATCTCAAAAAACAAAACAAAACAACAACAATAACACAAAAACAACACTGGCTAAACTGCTGTCTAATCTCAGCAGGTGGAGAGGGGCTGATTGAGTATAGAGCCCTAAAATAGCTAGAATCACATTAGTACCTCTAATTATCAGAGATTGAGAGAGAGAGAGAGAGAGAGAGAGAGAAAAGAATGGGTGCACCAGGGCTTCTTGCCACTGCAAATGAATTCCAGATGTATGTGCCCCTTTGTACATCTAGCTTTACATTGGTACTCGGGAATTAAACCTAGGTTGTCAAGCTTTGCAAGCAAGTGGCTTTAATCATTGAGCCATCTTCCAAGCCCCACACTAGCATCTCTACAACTGCTGACTGGCACCCCATGTGTCAGAGATGTTCATGTTAAAATTCCACATGAAGGACAGGATGCAGCTCAGTGGTAAAGCACTTGCCTAGCATGTGCAAGACCCTGGATTTGATCTTCAGCACTGCAAAGAAAAAAAAACCCCACAGTAGAGAGATAATGAGACTATGTTTTCTATGTTTTTAAATTGCTGAGACCCAAACTACCTGATACTATATAAAAAAATTAATTCAGGCATGATGGTCTATAATTCCAGTGCTTGGGAGTGTAGGGGTATCACAGCGATTTTAAGCTAGCCTAGGCTAAAGAAATCCTGACCTTCATTATAAAACTCTCAGGAAGAGTTTTTTAATTTTTCATTTTTATTTATTGATTTATTGATTGATTGATTTTTCAAGGTAGGGTTTCACACTAGCCCAGGCTGCCCTGGAATTCACTGTATTCTAAGGGTGGCCTCGAACTCTCGGCAATCCTCCTACCTCTGCTTCCTGAGTGCTGACTTCCCAAGTGCTGACTTACTTCCTCTCAATCTTTAAGCACCTCTCACTACTCACTACTGCTGCCTGAGGCATTAGGATACCCTAAACCATGACAAGGTACCTCTGGCTGATGGAGATGTCAGGCTGGACTAACAAACAGCCCTAGAGAAGGGCTGTACCCTACTACAGTTCCAAAGGTATTAATCCACATGGCTTTATCCTAAAGTCAATCAAAGGTGCCTCTGAAATGAGCCCCATGTAACAAAAGCTGTGCAGTATTGTGAACCAGGTACAACAGTCCAAAAATCATGACAGTTCCATCTGGGTCCCAAATGAACTCTTTAAACTATATTACCCAAAGCTGTCTCCTCAGGTCATCTGCTTTCCAAGTGTCATCTTTGGTTCTTCTCTACAAAGAAAAGTACAGAGTTAGAACTGTCAAGCCAGCATGGTGGTGTACACCTATAATCCCAGCATTTGAGAAGCTGAGACAAGAAGATTGAGAGTTCCAAATCAGACTGGGCTATATAAGGAGATCCTATGTCAAAAACAAAAACAAAAGCAAAAACAAACAAACAAAAAGGAGGGGGACTGAGGAGATGGCTCAGCAGTTAAAGGCACTTGCTTGCAAAATCTGCCATCCTGAGTTAACTCCTAGTTGGATTGGCATTTGTTTGTAGCAGCAAGAGATAAGGGCTGGAAAGATGGCTTAGCAGTTAAGGCACTTGGCTGTGAAGCCGAAGGACCCTGGTTCAATTCCCCAGGATCCACATAAGCCAGATGCACAAGGGGGCACATATATCTGGAGTTTATTTGCAGTGGCTAAAGGCCCTGGTGTGCCCATTCTCATTCTCTCTCTCTCTCCCCCTCTTTCTCTCTCTCAAAATAAATAAATAAATACATTTTAAGTTCATATTTTTGGGGTTTTTTTTGTTTGTTTGTGTTTTGTTTTTTGAGGTAGGGTCCTGCTCTAGCCCAGGCTGACCTGGAATTCACTATGTGGTCTCAAGGTGGCCTCAAACTCACAGTAATCCTCCTATTTTCTGCCTCCCAAGTGCTGGGATTAAAGGCATGCATCACCATGCCCAGTTAAGTACTTTTTTTTTTAAGAGAGAGAGAGATACGGAGACAGAAACAAAGAGAATTGACATGCCAGGTCCTCAGCCACTGAAATCAAACTCCAGATGCTTGTACCACCTAGTGGATGTGTATGACCCTATGCTAGACTAACCTTTTGTGGGTCTGGCTTATGTGGGATCTGGAGAGTAGAACATGGATCCTTAGGCTTCACAGGCAATCACCTTATCAGCTACACCATCTCTCCAGCCCCTAAGTCCATATTTTTTTTTAGAGAGAGTGAAAAAGAGAGGGACAGAGAAGAGAGAGAGAGAATTGGCACACCAAGGCTTCAGCCACTGCAATCAAATTACAGATGCTTGCACCACCTACTGGGCATGTTCAACTTTGAGCTTGCCTCATCTTTATACATATGGCTAACGTGGGATCTAGAGAGTAGAAGATGGGTCCTTAGGCTTCGCAAGCAAACACCTTAACTGGTAAGCCATCTCTCCAACCCTTAAGTTCATATATTTTTAGAGAGAGCAAAAGAGAAAGAGAGAGAATTGGTGCACCAGAGCCTCAGCCACTGCAATTAAATGCCAGGTGCCTGCACCACCTAGTGGGCATGTGCAACCTTGCACTTGTCTCACCTTTGTGCATATGGCTAATATGGGATCTGGAGAGTAGAACATGGGTCCTTAGGCTTGGCAGACAAGCGTCTTAACTGCTAAGCCATTTCTCCAACCCTTAAATTCATATTTTTTAAGTTTAAGCTAAAATAAACTGTATGCTTTTACTACAATATTTATATCAACTGTGATTAATTTGTAATATTCTGGAAAAGGCTTGTTTGCCCATAGAAATAAAAGATGAAGGCTGGAGAGAGGGCTTAGCAATTAAAGAACTTGCCTACAAAGCCCAAGGACCCAGGTTCAATTCCCCAGTACCCACATAAACCAGATGCACAAGGTGGTACATGTGTCTAGAGTTCATTTGCAGTGGCTAGAGGCCCTAGAGTGCCCTCCCTCTCTCTTTCTTTACCTCATTCTCTATTTCTCTCTCAAATAAATAATTAAATAAAAAATTTTTTTAAAGATGATAGAAATATAGGACTGAGCCAGGCATGGTGGCTCATTCCTTTAATCCCAGCACTCAGAGGCAGAGGTAGAAGGAGTGCTATGAGTTTGAATTTGGGGCTGGTCATAAACACAAGGGGGAAACTACTACTATTGTTTGGCTAAATGGATATATTATGCCCATCAAACTTCCCTGTAAATACTTATGTTTATGTCCACATACTAATGCTACTTTCAAGTATGGGTAGAGAAGCTTCTCTTTTCAGATGTGACTACTGGCGTGATGCAAAACTCACCAAAGTGCTGAGAAGTGACAGTGGAGTCATTTATCACACCCTCTAAGACCACCGTGGAAGAAGTGGCAAAAAGAATGTAAAAGCTAAAGGAAGGGGACGAGTGCTTTGCAATACTGTCTTCCATACACAAAGTAACTATGGCATTCATAACCATACAGTGACACTACCTACACAAGATCAACATAATAGGAAGGGAAAAATACAACAGAGACTAGTTGGAAAGAACAGATTCAGTGGCAAGGAGATAGGGAAGAAGAGATAAGAGAAGGGGTGGAAGGGGATTATGACCATGGTATGTCAATGTAAAAAGAGGGGTCTGAGAAAAAGATGATGACATCAAATTAAAAGAGAGACTAATGAAGAGAGGGAGGGGATATGATGGAGAGTGGAGTTCTGAGGGGATATGATGGAGAGTGGAGAGCGGGGGGAGAGGAGGGAAATATCATGGTTTCTTATCTGTAAGTATAGAAGTTGTCAACAAAAATTAAAAAAAAGAGGGTCTGGGGAGATGATTCAGCAGTTAAAGGCATTTATTTGCAATAGCATGCCAGCCCAAGTTAAGCCCAGGTTTGAATCTCCAGTACCCACATAAAGCCAGTGCACAAAGTGGCACATGCATCTGGAGTGTATTAGCAATGGTAAGAGGCCCTAGTGCACTCTTTCCCCACCCTTCTCATAAATAAATAAAATACTTTTAAAAAACCAAAAACATGGGAAGTGTCAGGCCTGCTTGCTTGGGCTACATAGTGAGACCCTATCCTACAGAAGAAAAAAAGACCCAACATGTTTGGTATACCACAGATAAAGAAACTGAATCTTCTGAAGAAAATGTTTTACAAAGATATCTAATCACCTAAACAACCAGGTTCTAGAAGATCAAAGTATAATGCCTTTAAATTTAGGGGGAAATTATCTTAATTCTAGAACTCTATACTAAGACAAATTCTTAAACAGCATAATGAAGCTATAGACAGATGGATGATAGAGAGATGGTTTTATTGAGGTATGGTCTTCACTGTAGCCCAGGCTAACCTGGAACTCACTCTGTAGTCCCAAACTGGTCTTGAATTCACAGAAATCCTCCTACCGGGCTGGAGAGATGGCTTAGCGGTTAAGGCGCCTGCCTGCTACGCCAAGCCTAAGAACCCAGTTCCAATCTCTAGGTCCCACGTTTAGCCAGATGCAAAGTGATGCAAGGGCGCAATGCCGCACTTGCCCACAAGGGGGCGCACACATCTGGATTTAGTTCGCAGCAGCTGAGACTGCTGGCGCAAAGAAAAAAAAAAAAAAGAAAAGAAAAGAAAAAAGAAAAAAAAGAAATCCTCCTACCTCTGTGAGGCAGAGGTAGAAGTGAGCCACCACACCCAGCCCTGAAAATGTTCTTCTTTTGCTTGTTCTCTCTCTCTCTCTCTCTCTCTCTCTCTCTCTCTTTTGTTGTTGTTTGATTTTTCTGAGGTAAGGTCTCAATCTAGCCCAAAGATGATAGAAATATAGGACTGAGCCAGGCATGGTGGCTCATTCCTTTAATCCCAGCACTCAGAGGCAGAGGTAGAAGGAGTGCTATGAGTTTGAATTTGGGGCTGGTCATAAACACAAGGGGGAAACTACTACTATTGTTTGGCTAAATGGATATATCATGCCCATCAAACTTCCCTGTAAATACTTATGTTTATGTCCACATACTAATGCTACTTTCAAGTATGGGTAGAGAAGCTTCTCTTTTCAGATGTGACTACTGGCGTGATGCAAAACTCACCAAAGTGCTGAGAAGTGACAGTGGAGTCATTTATCACACCCTCTAAGACCACCGTGGAAGAAGTGGCAAAAGAATGAAAGCTAAAGGAAGGGGACGAGTGCTTTGCAATACTGTCTTCCATACACAAAGTAACTATAGCATTCATAACCATACAGTGACACTACCTACACAAGATCAACATAATAGGAAGGGAAAAATACAACAGAGACTAGTTGGAAAGAACAGATTCAGTGGCAAGGAGATAGGGAAGAAGAGATAAGAGAAGGGGTGGAAGGGGATTATGACCATGGTATGTCAATGTAAAAAGAGGGGTCTGAGAAAAAGATGATGACATCAAATTAAAAGAGAGACTAATGAAGAGAGGGAGGGGATATGATGGAGAGTGGAGTTCTGAGGGGATATGATGGAGAGTGGAGAGTGGGGGGAGAGGAGGGAAATATCATGGTTTCTTATCTGTAAGTATAGAAGTTGTCAACAAAAATTTTAAAAAAAGAGGGTCTGGGGAGATGATTCAGCAGTTAAAGGCATTTATTTGCAATAGCATGCCAGCCCAAGTTAAGCCCAGGTTTGAATCTCCAGTACCCACATAAAGCCAGTGCACAAAGTGGCACACGCATCTGGAGTGTATTAGCAGTGGTAAGAGGCCCTAGTGCACTCTTTCCCCACCCTTCTCATAAATAAATAAAATACTTTTTAAAAACCAAAAACATGGGAAGTGTCAGGCCTGCTTGCTTGGGCTACATAGTGAGACCCTATCCTACAGAAGAAAAAAAGACCCAACATGTTTGGTATACCACAGATAAAGAAACTGAATCTTCTGAAGAAAATGTTTTACAAAGATATCTAATCACCTAAACAACCAGGTTCTAGAGGATCAAAGTATAATGCCTTTAAATTTAGGGGGAAATTATCTTAATTCTAGAACTCTATACTAAGACAAATTCTTAAACAGCATAATGAAGCTATAGACAGATGGATGATAGAGAGATGGTTTTATTGAGGTATGGTCTTCACTGTAGCCCAGGCTAACCTGGAATTCACTCTGTAGTCCCAAACTGGTCTTGAATTCACAGAAATCCTCCTACCGGGCTGGAGAGATGGCTTAGCGGTTAAGGCGCCTGCCTGCTAAGCCAAGCCTAAGAACCCAGTTCCAATCTCTAGGTCCCACGTTTAGCCAGATGCAAAGTGATGCAAGGGCGCAATGCCGCACTTGCCCACAAGGGGGCGCACACATCTGGATTTAGTTTGCAGCAGCTGAGACTGCTGGTGCAAAAAAAAAAAAGAAAAAAGAAAAAAAAGAAATCCTCCTACCTCTGTGAGGCAGAGCTAGAAGTGAGCCACCACACCCAGCCCTGAAAATGTTCTTCTTTTGCTTGTTCTCTCTCTCTCTCTCTCTCTTTTGTTGTTCTTTGATTTTTCTGAGGTAAGGTCTCAATCTAGCCCAGGATGATCTGGAATTCACTAGTCTCAGGCTGGCCTTGATCTCACAGCAATCTTCTTACCTCTGCCTATCGAGTGCTGGGATTAAAGGTGTGTACCACCACACCCAGTACAGATATTCTTTCTTTTAAAAAAGATATTTTGGGGCTGGAGAGATGGCTTAGCAGTTAAGGCACTTGCCAGCGAAGCCAAATGACCCAGGTTCAATTCCCCAGTAACCACATAAAGCCAGATGCACAGTAGTACACACATCTGGGGTTTGTTTGCAGCAGCTGGAGGCCCTGGTGTGTCAATTGTCTCTCTGTGTCTCTCTCTCCTCTATCTTTCTCTCTCTGCTTCCATATAAATTTTTTAAAGAAAAATTTTAAAGATATTCTGGGGCTAGAGAGATGGTTTTGCGGTTAAGGCACTTGCCTGCAAAGCCGATGGATCCAGGTTTGACTCCCCAGAACCAACTTAAGCCACATGTATAAGGTCGTGCATGTGTCTGGAGTTGTTTGCAATGGATAGAGGCCCTGGCACACCCATTCTCCCTCTCTCTCCAAATAAATAAATTTTTTAAAAAAAAGATATTCTGAATAAAGTTTCTTTCCTACCTACCTTTGAAAGGGAATGGGGGCTCAATAAAGAATTCACTGGAGAGATGGCTTAGCGGTTAAGGCGTTTGCCTTCAAAGCCAAAGGATCCCGGTTCGATTCTCCAGGACCCAGGTAAGCCAGATGCACAAGGGGGTGCATGTATCTGGAGTTCATTTGCAGTGGCTGGAGGCCCTGGTGTGCTCATTCTCTCCCTCTCTTTCTCTCTCTCTCCCTCTTTCTCTCTCTCAAATAAATAAAATATAAAAGAATTCACTGGATCAAAGAAACTGAAGAGTTATCTGTTCTAGAAAGTTTCTCTAGAAAACATTTGATCCCAATGAGGGCAGAAAGCAAGCAAGCTCTAGAAATAACTTTTTTTCCCTGTGACTTCTAACTTATTCATCAGATTTCAGATGTTATGATTAACTAACAAGATATAAGAGACAACTGGGTATAGCTCAGTGGCAAAGTACTTGCCTCACATGTGCAAGGCCCTGAGTTCATTCCCCAACACCAAAAAATTAACAATAATAATAATAAACTAGAAACCAGGCATAGGGGTCCATACCTATAATCTTAGAACTCAGGAGGCTGAAACAGAAAAATAAAAGTCAAGGTGAGCCTGAGCTACACAGTTAGACCCTACTGCAAAATAGATGATAGATGGATGGATAGATAGATAGATAGATAGATAGATAGATAGATAGATAGATAGATAGATAGATATGATACATGGATGGAGGGAGGAAGGGAGGAAGGAAGGAAGGAAGGAAGGAAGGAAGGAAGGAAGGAAGGAAGGAAAGAAGGAAGGAAGGAAGGAAGAAAGGAAGGCAGGCAGGCACTGACGAAGCTTACAGGCAACAAAGCTAGTATGTTCCTTTTTTGCTTAAAAAAAAAAAAAACAGCTGGGCATGGTGGCTCACGCCTTTAATCCCAGAACTTGGGAGGTAGAGGTAGGAGGATCGCCATGAATTCAATGCCACCCTGAGACTACACAGTGAATTCCAGGTTCCAGGTCAGCCTGAGCTAGAGTGGGACCCTACCTCGGAAAACCAAAATAATAATAATAATAATAATAATAATAATAATAATAATGGAAGTAGAGTACCATGGAACACATCTATAATCCTAAACCTTGTAGTCTCAATTATTAGTGAAGACAAGGCAGGAAGATTGCTTGAGTCAAGGTGTTCATGGCCAGCCTATGCAAAATAGGAAGATTGGTTAAAAAAGGAAGAAAAAGAAACTAATGGAAAACAAAGTAATATTTAAGAAATAAATGGCCCAGGAGCTGGAGAGATGGCTTAGCAGGTAAGAGTGCTTCCCACATAAACATGAGTGCCTGAGGGGGCCTGAAACCATCTGAGTTCCAGTCCCTGGAACCCAGATAAACAGCTGGACATGGTCACATACATCTGTAAATCCAACCCTATGGGAAGCAAATACCAGAGCTTGCTAAAAATGGCAAACTCCAGAATCAGTGAGAGATTCCATCACAAGGAAAACATGGATGAACAATGGAGAGGGACACCTAACATTCCCCTCTGGACTCCACATATGTACACATGGTACATGCATTTGCACACACATGTGCATACATAATATACACCATACCACACACATGCAAAAATGGTCAAAATATGAAGTTAACCATGTTGTGGCACATTAGATGAAAGTAAGAAAAGATTATCAATTTGACTCAATACAAAAACATTTTTTTTGAAAAAGAGTTTCCCTGCTGTGACAGTCACACTGTTTGGGCCTGCATAAATTCTACTGGCATATTCATGATATATCAACCTATAAACAAGTCATAAGAAACTCAAGTTATTGCAAACCCTGGAAATATGAACAGAATGGTATAAAGAGCATTGTTGGATTTATGGAGAAAGGAAGGGTAAATGAAAGCAATAGCTTCCTAATCTTAGAGGAAAGCTTAAAGATACTAAGATTGCTATGACACTAAGTTATTTAATGTTATAAATGATCAAAAATAAGAAGGTAAGCTGGGTTTGGCGGCACACACCTTTAATCCCAGCACTGGAGAGACAGAGGTAAGAAGATCATTGTGAGTGTGAGTTCCAGATCAGCATGGGCTAGAGTGAAACCCTACCTTGAAAATACTAAAAAAAAAAAAAAAAAAAAGGGTAGGGAGTGGGGATTTAAAAAAATGGTAAGAGGAAATGCATGCAAACTAAAGTCAGCTTTTTCAAATGAGGGTTTGTGATTCTGGAATGTAACTCAATGTTACTGAACATGCAACAACCAAAAATTAATTCACAATCAAATATGTAATAAATAAGAGGTGTTTCTGATAATGTGTACACCCATGTTGCATCAAGTGATGTCACTGTCTCACTGCAGCCTTGGTTCTGAATATGCAACACAGGCGCTTTGCACTGTGCATGCTATAATGCCACACAATGCCAATGAACATGTCCTGAAACACCTTGGCTTAGATTTGAGACAAATGTATGTTATGAATTGCAGTGTTTTTACTGTACATGTAAATTTTTCTGCTCTTACATGAACATAATAGTTTAACTACAGAAAACAAAGACATGCACTATTTTCCTACCATCATTCATCAGAATGCCGAAATAGTGTATCTTTGGATTGTATTGTAAGAATTTTTTTTTTTTTTTGAGAGAGAGAGAGAGAGAGAGGAAGATAGAGAATGGGCGCACCAGCAGCCTCTCATCTGCTGCGAACAAAATCCAGATGCATGCGTCCCCTTGTGGTCAAGTGCGGCATTGCGCCCTTGCATCACTGCATCTGCCTAAACTTGGGCCCTGGAGATTGGATCTGGTGTTCTTAGGCTTAGGAGGCAGGTGCCTTAATTAACTGCTAAGCCATCTCTGCAGCCCTGTTTTTTGTTGTTTTTTTTTTATTACTACTTGAGTAGAGTCAAGTTTCATTTTTAAAAAATTAATGAGCCAGGCATGGTGGCTCAAGCCTTGAATCCCTGCACTTGGGAAGCAGAGGTAGGAGGATCACTGTGAGTTCGAGGCCAGCCTGAGAATACACAGTGAATTCCAGGTCAGCCTGGACTAGAATGAGAACCTACCTTGAAAAACAACAACAAAAAAACTGTTTAATGAATTATGGCCTAGGATTATGACATAATTTCCAAATATTTCTGAAATGACCCTAAACATACTTCTGTTAGTTGTACTGCATATTTATAGGAAATGACATTGTATCAGCATTGGTGATAATAAACCAAAATATCAATTAACAACCATGAAAACTGTTGAAGATGCTTTATACACCGCAAAATCAAACATTCTTTATGTAAAATAAAGATGTACATCCATCTCCCTAGTATGCAGTTTTGCTTTCATTTTAATAAATGTTGAAATTGCATCCATACCTAAGAGTTTTTTTAAGCTGTTACTTAATATATCTCCTTATTCATACAATGGGCATAACAGTGCAATATCACAAAGCAGTAAAATGGCTAAAACACTTAGCAAATGTCAGCTGGCATTGCTGAATAGCAGGAAGCCAGGGGCCTTCATGCTACACAATACAAATCTAAAGCATAACCAGTCTGCTGAAAGCTCTACTGGACATGATCCACCCTAGATTCTGCACAGTACCTAACACTGAGCTAGGTCTGCAGAGATGGATCAACAATAGCATAACATTTGGACAACAGAGCTAACCACCAAAAGAACTAATGTAGCAGAGAGTCATCAACCTTCTACCATAAGGGGACTCAAATTTTGTATCTTTCAGTATTGTTCGGATTTGTTTTACAAGGAAGGGTCTCACTCTAGCAAAAGCTGACCTGGAATTCACTATGTAGTCTCGGGCTGGCTTCGAACTCACAGATCCTCCTACCTCTGCCTCCAGAGTGCTGGGATTAAAGACGTGCGCCACCACGCCTGGCTTGTTTGTATTTTTTTAAAACACTTTTTGTTGTTATTATTTATTTATTTGAGAGAGAAAACGAGAGGGAGAGAAAGAGAGAGAGAATGGGCACACCAGGGCCTCCATCCACTGCAAACTAACTTCAGATGTATGCACCACTTTGTGCATCTGGCTTACGTGGGGCCTGGAGATTCGAAACGGGATCCTTTGGCTTTGCAGGCAATCGCCTTAACCGCTAAGCCATCTCTCCAGCCCTTGTTCGTATTTTTTAAACTATGTATAAAAAGATGAGCAGTCCCCAACGCCGGTTCCCGACGCTCGGGTGTCCAGAGCTCTGCTTAGGGAGACGCTCAGTTTCTTTTCCTGTGTCTGAGTAAGTCCAGAAGCACCTCCACAACCCGAATCTGGAGCTGAGAAGTGAGAGGGATCCTCAGAACCAAGACCTGGTCCCTCCGCTCCTAAGTCCCTGCCTCAGTCCAAGGGGCCCAGGATCACTCGTTCCCGCCAAGGGGAAAATGCTACTGAAAGGGGTCGGACCTCTCCAGGCGCCCGCCAGGGCCTGAGCCCGCTTCCCCGGGTACTAGGCACTAAGGAGGATTTGGGGAAGCTCGGCCAGCAAGATCCAGCCTGGACGTGGGCCCCCGCCGCGTACCGACCTTCCCAGGTTCCATCACTCAAGTCCCAGGCAGCCTCGTGTCCCCGACCAGGAAGGAGCGGGCCACCGGGAAAGGCGAGCCCAGCGTCGTCCCACTCCTTCGCCAGCCCCTGGCCTGCAGCTACCGGGCTTGGGGCTGGCGGGCGTTCCTGACTCCTAGCAACCGGCAAGCAGGAGCCACGGAGGTCCAGCATGCTCCGCGGCCGTTTCCAGGGCGCCTGCGCGGTCGGATTTGGCACAAAGGCAGCCGGGGCGGGATTGGGTCGCTCTCTCCGGACACTTTTGTGGTCTGGCGCGTCTGCGTCTTGCTTTGTGGCGCCCTCAGAGAATAAAGACAGGGAGAGAAGACAGTGAAAAAAGCTTTACACTTAAACAAGGCTTTGCCCCTTACAAATCACATCCTATGAACTGCCTTTTGATGAAACCCACATAAAATACGTTGAAATATGTTGAGAGACTGTTCCTTTTTATTTTTGAGACAGGTAGCAGAAGATAAGCTTGAACTTCTGATCCTCCACTTCCCTAATGCTGTAATTATAGTCATTCCTGTTTTATGAGGTATTGGGCATTGAACCCAGGACTTTGTGCATGCTAGACAAGCACTCCACCAACTAAGATACACTCCCAGCTCTGGGACACTGTTCTTATAATATATTGACAAGAGACAAAACAATCATTCAGCCAAATATTTTTCAGCTCAAATTTATTTTATCTAGAGCTTAGAAATAAATGCCAATCTTCAGCAAGAATCACGGCATATAACAGATACTAGCTGTTTCTGCAAACTGTTGTACCTTGGCTTTGATGTCATTTGGAGAAGACTCCACTATATGTTTTCACAAAAAGAGGGTAAAATCTCAGATCTTGTGTTAAGGATTGCTTGGTGAATGGCTATTAACAGTCTGTGTTTTTGACATCATGGTCTTTCTGCAAACAAGAGATTCACTTTGCACACAATATTTAAAGTTACATATTGCTATAACCTAACTTGAAATTTATGAATTTGTCCACTTGTTCAATACACACATCTCCTTGTCATAGAGAAAGTCCTAACAGTCCTTAGTATTTGTTTGCAGTCTATTACTGTCTTCATTTCTATTCATTAGCACATTTTTAAATGGAAGGTAATTTTAGTGATAGCTGAGATCTATTTTGCTCCAAGAAAGACACCATATTTACTGCTACCTATTTGTCAGTTCACCTAATTCTCATAGCATTTTTGTGTTAGTTTTCACATGCAGCCAGAAAGGATAATTAACTTACCCACAGTTGCTCACTGAGGCAGGTGAATGATCTGATGGCAAAGCCCATTCTCTTAATCCTTATGTCACATTTTATCAGCAGAGAATACAACTGGTACTGGAAAGCATCAGGCTCTGTTGAATGTGAGACTGAATGACAAATAAAGTCACTATCCACAGATTGGAAAAAGTGGCACATGCTGCAGAAATGACAGACCCTTACATATACTCAAACTCTTAATTAAATTCTGAGTGTAGATATATCCACTTTTATCCATTCCAGTCCAGGCTATCACAAGCAAAGTAGGTAATAAAATGAGTCATCCACCTAACCACACAACCACTAACTGTTGTGCTACAGTAAAATGTACACCTCCACAGCCCTTTCACACAGCTACCACTCAGCCTAACAATAAAGGGCCCTCAGGTAAGCAAAATCAACCAAGAATGCCTTCCTGTGAAGAGCAAGATAAAAATTTATACAGCTAGTTGAACAACTGCACTAGATGTCATGGGTGGGAAAAGGACTTCTTCCCTACCTGAGGGAGGTCAGGAACAGCAGTGATGGGACCATCTGAGATAGCAGTGGCTCATAGGCTTTTCTAAATGTCATCTCCTGGACAGTTATGGGTGGGACCACCTGAAGCAGTTGCAGCCAAAGGGACATCTCTCACATCTGTTCAGAATGACAGGACACAGCAGTCTCCGAGAGCAAAAGTCCAAAGGGTAGTGATTTCTATGGCTAGTATGGTATTCTGCCCCACTCCCACTGGATGGGAGTCTCTTCAGGAATTCACCACTGAGGTGAAGTTTCCTGGAGCAGAAACAAACATGATAACTGCTAGAAGAAGGCTGAAGAGGGCCTAGGGTCGGGGGGTGGGGAAGAGGCCCTATTGAATTGGCTGTTGCCACTCTTTGGAGCTGAGGTTGCTGCAGAACCCTGAGGAGCTGCAGCTGCATTGCTCACAATCCCATCAGATTTGGGAATCTTGGCAGCCAGCACCATCCACTCTAATCCTGCCTCTGTCTTTGCCCAACCAGTAGTAATCTGCAAGTTCTGCTCGTGGGAGAGGGCATCTGCAGCTAACAATAAAGAGGTCACAGTTCACTCATGCATTTAAATTTTTTTAATATTTTATTTTTTATTTATTTATTTGAGAGAGAGACAGAAATAGGTAGGGAGAGAGAGAGAATGGGTGCGCCAGGGCCTCCAGCCACTGCAAACGAACTCCAGGTGCATTCACCCCCTTGTGCATCTGGCTTACGTGGGTCCTGGAGAATCGAGCCTCGAACCGGAGTCCTTAGGCTTCATAGGCAAGCGTTTAACTGCTAAGCCATCTCTCCAGCCCTAAATTTTTTTTAACTTTTTAAAAAACTTTTTATTGACAGCTTTTATAAGTATAGATAATAAACTATGAATATGCACTATTTCAGCGAGACAAGATTTGTAAAGGAATTTATTAAGACAGGTGACATCCCATAGAGAATCAGGAAGGAGCTTCTGCCATGCAGTGTGGATTGGCTCCAGACTGCTGCCAGGAAAAGCTTCTCCTCACTCACAACTGCCCTGCCCTGCCCTGCTGGTGCCAGTGAGAGCCTTGGAAACTACTGGGAAGGCCTTCACTCCATTCACACCAACCTTAAAAAATCAGAAGGACCTGAAGAAAGGACAACAGGGATAAGCTGAGCTCCAAAAGAAAACCTCCAGACAGTATGCCACAACCTCTCCTCCCCATGCACTAGCACCTGGAACACGGGAGATAGCAGAAGCTACAGGCACCCATCAGACCCTCCCACATAAACAGTACTGAGACCAGCTGATCTGAATTGATGTCCAAACTAGCTAGCTGAGGCCAATAGTACACCAAGGAGAGAACCATCTTCACAATTCAGTGGAGGTGAGATAGAAACTCACCTGAAAAGGTAAATGGGATGATTTCCACACAGGCAATACATAATTGCACTAAAGAGCAGGGTGCTAAAGAAACACAGGGAGAAAAAGAATTCAAAACCCATCCCACCAAGGTAGAAATACTGACTTGAAACACTTAATGTACATTTAGCAGACTTTGCCTTTTTAAATTGTTGGCATATTAAGGTTAACTTTTAGTTCCTTTTTAAAAAAAATTACCACTCATGCATATATATTCAATGATTTATTGAAAACAAAGAGAATGAGGAGGAATGTGGAAAGGAGGTTGGAAAGAGAGGGAAGGAACATATGAGGTTGAGAGAGTTAAGTAGCTTTGTTAGGCAATTAGAGTGACTGGGTTCCTGAAAAGGCAGCAATGTCTGCTCTCTGCACTCTGTACTTGCTAAAGATCAAAGGATAATCTGACTCTTTATCTCTTGCCTAAAGGGATCTATTTTTCTACAAACAACCTGGGGCCCTCCTGGAAGGGAGGTCCCCTCTCCTAATCCTGACATTGTGGTTGGTCAAGTTTAACCCCTATAACCCCTACTTTCCATGTGGGCTCTTTAACCCCTCCTGCCCTTCACATGGCAGGAGCTCTTTGTATTTTCTTTTCTGTCCTCTCTACAGTTTTTCCAGGCCCACCACATGGGATCTCAGGCCATGTGAGTGTATTCATTTTCCTTGGTTATATACTTCCCTAAATAATTGTAATAATGTAATAATTATCCTTCAGTTTGATTTGCCCCCTTCTTTGGCTAAATACAAATGCCACCCCAGGGTTTGGGGTTCAAGGACTTTTCAGAACACTTGACACCCTGTTTCAAGGGGTGTGGAAAGAGTTGTAGAGAGATCACAATAGTAGACTGCATAAAGAAAAATATATAACAAACCTACCACTCCAGAAACATTTTATGATTTTTTTAAAAAAGTTTATTTATTTATTTGAGAGAGTCAGAGAGAAAGAGAGAGAGACAGAAAGACAGACAGAGAGAATGGGCATGTCAGGGCCTCCACATGTGCCACCTTGTGCATCTGGCTTACATGGGTCCTGGGGAATTGAACCTGAGTCCTTTGGCTTTGCAAGCAACTGCCTTAACCACTAAGCCATCCCTCCAGTCCCATAATGTTTTATTTTTAATATTAAAATAGAAGATGACTCAGTGTTTAATGGTACTTTCTGGCAAAGTCTACCAGTCCAAGTTTTATTTCCAAGGCACCAACATAATCAAACACAAAAAGTGCTGCAAGTTTCTAGTGTTTGTAGTGGTGGATGGCCTTAACAAATAGACACTCCTTTGGTCACAGAAGCTTCTTCTGGAAAGTCTCAAACTTGTCTAAGTGATATAGATGATTTATTAATCTTTACCCTAAACAAATCCACCTCAGGTCAAATTAGTGTACTAGGGATAGAGAGATGGCTTTGCGGTTAAGACATTTGCCTGTGAAGCCTAAGGACTCAGGTTCAAGTCTCCATCACCCACATAAGCCACATGCATAGGTGGTGCATGTGTCTGGAGTTTGTTTCCAGTGGTTAGAGGCCCTGGCACACCCATTATCTCTCTTTCATAAATAAATAAATGAATAAAATATTTTTAAAAACAATTGTCCTAAATCTTCAAAAACTGCCCTCATGAGGGTGTGGTGGCATATACCTTTAATCCCAACACTTGGGAGACAGAGGTAGGAGGATTGCCATGAGTTCAAGGCCACCCAGAGAGTACATTGTGAATTCCAGGTCAACATGGGCTAGAGTGAAACCCTACCTTGAACCTCCCCCGCAAAAAAAGAAATCAATAACTGCCCTTATGGCCAGGCATGGTGATGCATGCCTTTAATCCCAGCACTTGGGAAACAGAGGTAAGAGGAAACCAAAAAGGTAACTTCTTCAAAGTTCCAAATCTCCCTATAAAAGATTCCATTCCAGATGGTAAGATACAACATGCTTTGGTTGCAGGACACTGAGAAAATGAAACTGAGCTGGAAGTCTCCCCTCTGCTAGTTAGCTGTCATAGTGCTAAAAAGTGCTATGCAGACTACTAAAGGAGCAGAGTCATCAATAGTCTTACCCAGCAATGTAACTGGTGAGCTACCAACTGAAAAGCTAGGAAAGAGGTACCCACTGGTATAATCGTAGCATGGCTGTTGTGGATGTAACCGACTACTCTCTGATTGGATTTGAGGCCTGGTCCATGGTAGGGAATTCATGCCTGGTACTGAAAATCTAGTCCAAAAAGTCTTTCTCTGGGAAGATCATAGGCTCTGGGAAGGAAGCTACTACTGTTGTTTGGCTAAATGGATATGTTGTATCCAACAAATTGTCCTCTAAATAAACATAAATGTGTTTATGCCCATGTATTAGTGTTGCTGCCCTCATAGCTTGTCAGAGAAGTTTGTTGTTTTTTTTTTTGTTTGTTTTTTGTAGTTGGTAGTGACTTCTGGGGAAACTCAAAACTCATCAGAATGCTGAAAATAAGTGAATGTTGAGCACTCAGCCCTAAATGAGATATATCTATTGTGGTCCCTGGCCACCCTGGGGTCGCTGCGCATTGGTTTCCCGAAGGCATCCAGGCAACTGCGGAGCAGGGTTTTGAGTGGCCATGAGTGCAATAAGAAGAAACACCCGGGAGACTGTGTCAGAGGACAACTCGTTTATTTGTTGGGGGAATGGGCCTATAAGTGTTCATATAGTGGCAGGAAATGGTACAGGGTATGGGTCACCGGGGGATTGGCTATGTAAAGGCTGCTGGCTGGTACCTCATTAACATATAGGGACCTTCCAGGTGAGTGGTAAAAGGTCACATGGCCACGGAGAAACCAAAACCTAGGTCTTATCAGATGCCCTAGGTGAGGGGAGGAAACAGCCCCACTCCTGCTGGTCTCAAGGTGAGATTATTGGGGTCTAGGCCTGCTACAACCTTCTGCAGCCTGGAGCCCTTAGCCATGCCTGACAGCTCAGGCCTACTTTAGCCCCCAGTGGCCTGGGGCCTATGACTGTGCCCGACACTCTGTCATACTCTCCCAAGGCTTAGGGTACATTATGGAAGAGGAAGCAGAAATAATTTATGAGTCAGAAGATAGGGAGGAATATGAGAATGAACTATAAGAACAAATTGTAGGAATAAACTATAAGAATGAAATAGGGAAATGAACTATGGGAAAGAACTGTGGGAATATTTATGCACTCCACAAACAACTTTTCTGAGAATCTTGCTGTGAGATGTTTTTTCTGCTAAGTTCCTGTCTTATAACTTGCCCTAAAGTAAATCTTACGATCATGTAATCCACTCACTGAACATAATGTAACTAGGTTTCCTCTGCCTTGGTTTACCTTTGGCCTGAGCAGCACAGATGACCAATATTGACAAGAAATATTTAGATACCGACTGATCCTAAAGCTGTGTTCTTTGCCCTACTTCCTCAGCAACTGGGTTGCATTCTTGACCCAGAACAATGTATGCATGAATAAAATATGCTAGCCATGTTGAAGACAATGCATAAATTGCTCACAGAACTGCCACAGGTCTGTTAAAAACAACAAGCAGGCTTACTATGATTACATTTGTGACTGGAGAGAGAGAGTGTGTGTATGTATGTGTTCGGGATCAGCAGAGTCCAATAGGTTATACGTCTAAATCCCCGACCCCTTTTTAACAAATGTTTAAAGAATCATTCAAAGACAAAATATTCTTGCCTTTCCCTTACAAATTTCTTGCCCTTTGCCCATGCAATGCTTAACTTGCTCACATATTACTTCTTTTTGTTGTTCAGTAAAAATATGAATGAGGGGCTGGAGAGATTTCTTAGTGGCTAAGGTCCTTGCTTGCAAACCCTAGTGACCTGGGTTTGATTCTTCAGTACCCACATAAAGCTAGATGCACAGTGGCACATGCATCTGGAGTTCATTTGTAGCAGCTGGAGGCCCTGTCATGCCCATTCCGTCCCCACCCCCTCTATTCTTCTCTGTCTCTCTCTGCTTGTAAATAGATAAAAATATATTTATGTGTGCCTGTCAGTAGAAGCTACAGATGCAGAAACATCAGAGAAGCAGCAACAGCAGAAGCAATGGGTTTACCCTTGGTTTAAATGACTCCAAGCATCAGTTTTCCTTCTTTCAGGCCTTGCTCCAAAAAGCAGCTAGCTCATTCTTGGGCAAACAAATCCAAGAATCAGTTTCTATTAATTCCAAGGCAGTGCCCCATTTGGGTAGAGGAATGTTTTAAAACAATATCTTCTGGAAATGATATAACTATTTTTACCTACTATGGTGGTTTGAATGAATATCCTCCATAGACTCAGGTGTTTTATTAAAGCTTGTCTCTAGCCACCTGGCTGGAGGATATGTCACTCCAGAAAGATCCTGGGGTCAGGCCCTAAGGTGTGTTGGAGGTGGATCTGAATTCAAGCCAAAAGGTATGCAGAGAGGTCTGAGCTCTTGCAGGATCCCTGCTGTTCAATGCCAATTTTGTCCTTGCTACTTTTGTTTTTTATGGGCTGTTTGGTTGTTTCTCTCTGCTTGGATGTACAGAAGCAGTTTCTTCTTTCAAAAGACAGAACTTCCCCTGGATCTGTAAGCTTGAAATAAACCCCTTCCTCCTCATAAATTTGTACAACACCTATACAATATTGGGCCCACCAACCTCCCTCATGGATAAGGGAGCAGGGCATCCCTCCCTGAGAAGTTATTGGCAGTCAGTGGTTACTGGGGAGAATGGGAGAAATTTTCTACACACACACACACACACACACACACACACACACACCACATCAAATCAAAATAGAAGAGAGACTAGGAAAGAAGAGAGAGCTCAGTGGAAGAGAAACAGGGAAGGTGAACAAGAGACAAAACGGGAGGGGATTATGTTCAAAACACACTGTCTACATCAATAAAGATTATCAATAAAAAATAAAAATATGTTTTAAAGATCCAGTTCCTCATTCCTCATAGTGCTAATGAATATATAATGCAAATCTATAGCCAACACTGTATTAAACAGCGAAAAACTACAGTAGTTTTTCTACATAACCAGGCAAGGATGCCTACTCTTACCATTCTTACTTAATATAGTACTTTAAGACTTTTTTTCTTTTTCATCTTTTTATTGACAATTTTCATGCCTGTTTAGCTGCAATTGTATGAGAGATTAAACCCTTGAGACTGGGCCAGCTGAAGGAGTATTCTGTTCTTCAAAGTGTGCTTTATTCCCCATTGGATTAACAAATTGGCACCCCACCTGGTGTTATGGAGTATAAGAAATGCAGGAAAGAGAGGGTCATTGAATTTGCAACATGTTCTTGTGTTTTGGAAATGGCCATGGGCAGTGTGAAGCAGGATTGCCTGTATGGAGACATGATGGAGACATGAAGATGGACCGTGGGTTTCACTGCAGACCCATAGGAAATGCTGGGACCATGAGATGGCTGCTGAGGAGAGCTGCCAGCCCCGGATGAAGTTTTCTGGGATTGTGGTAGCCTAGCTGGAGGGGCAGAATGGGAACTCCAGAGGCTTGATGCTGGTTAGTATTATAGAACTTGGAGATTTGTCATTGACTAGAGTTGTTGGACTTGGAGGTTGATGTTTGCCCTGATTAAATCTTATATGGGTTGAATATTTCTTTGCTATGCCCAATGCCATCTTTTTCAGTGAGAATGTTTATTCTGTGTCATTATGGTTTTGGGGGGTGGTAATTTTTGGTATTATGGCTCAGTTAAAAGATCTTGGGCTGTGGGGATGTTTGAACATCATTGTAACTGATAAAACTATGGGAACCTTTAACATTGGATTGAATGCATTGCATCTTACATCATGGTTGGTTATCAGTTTATGGGGGCCAGGGGCGGAATGTGGTGGTTTGATTCAAGTGTCCCCCATAAACTTAGGTGTTCTGAATTCTTAGTCCCCAGCTGATGGCAATTTGGAAATTAAAGCCTCCTGAAGGCAGTTTATTGTTGGGGGTAGGCTTATTGGTGTTATAACCAGCTTCCTCTTGCCAGTGGTTGGCACACTCTCCTGTTGCTGTTGTCTACCTGGTATTGGTCAGGAGGTGATGTCCACCCTCTGCTCATGCCATTGTTTCCCCCTCCGGCCATGGAGTTTCCCCTCAAGCCTATAAGCCAAAATATACCTTTTATCCCCCACAAGCTGCTCTTGGTCAAGTGATTTCAAATCTGACTGCAACAGTAAAGTTGTAGAAGTGGGGCTGACACAGAAAGGCTGAGTTTCAAGAAGCAGGAAGTTCCTACTAAGCATGTCACTGGCAGCCATCTTGGAGGGATAGGCTCAGGCACAAGTTTCAGTTTTGCTGAAGACTGACAGAATGGCATCTCCTTGTTCCTCTTTGGGATTGTGTCCCTAACTTCCTAAAAGAAGCTAGATTTCTCTTGTTTCCTTCAGTACTGGGGTACCATTTCTTCTAGACATTCTAATCAGATAGAACTAGGAAATGTATCGTGATCCTGTAGCTCAAGCGTGTGGAGTCTTCAGCAAAATTCCTGGTGGGAAACGAACAGCCTTGGCAATGGATTGTAATGGATTGGGGGCATCAGGGACCTCCCTGGCCAATAACTCACTGGAAGGTATCCCATTCCTGGTACTGAAATTTTTCTAGTAACAATCCATGGATTCTGGGTGTGCCATTGTCCAAAAAAGTAGATTTCCATACATCTTATTTATACCCTCTTAGATTTTGATCAACCTTCCTCCCACTATTCCTTTACTTAATCTCTTCCCCTGACCTCACTTAGGCAATTCCACCCCCAGTAATCTGTTCATTTACTTATTTATATACAATACCATCCCCTTAAATTCTCCCCTCTCTTCACTCCTTCATAGCCCCTTTCTAGCTTTCTGACTCAGCTACTGAGTTTTTTTTTTAATTTTATTTATTTAATTATTTATTTGCAAGCAGAGAGAGAGAGAGATAGAAGAGAGGCAGACAGAGAGAGAATGGGCATGCAGGGCCTCTAGCCACTGCAAACAAACTCCAGATGCATGTGCCCGTTATGCATCTGGCTTATGTGGGTCCTGGAGAATCGAACTGGGATCCTTTGGCTTCTCAGGCAAATGCCTTAACTGCTAAGCCATTTCTCCAGCCCTGCTACTGAGTTTTATTCCAACTCACAAGTCTAAATATTTGTAGCTAGCATCCAAATATGAGAGAGAACATGCAGCACTTGGCTTTCTGGGCCTGGGTTACCTCACCATTTCCCTGCAAATTTCATAATTTTGTTTTTCTTTACCACTGACTAGCACTCCATTGTATAAATGTGCCACATCTTCATTATCCACTCATCAGTTGAGGGACATCTAGGTTGGTTCCATTTCCTAGCTCTTGTGAATACAGTAGCAATAAACATGGATGTTCAAGTATCTCTAAGGTAGTGAAAAGAGTCCTTAGGATATATGCCTAAGAGTGGTATAGCTGGATCATATGATAAATTTAGTTTTACCTGTCTTGGGAAACTCCACACTGATTTACACAGTGGCTGTACCAGATTTTATTCCCACCAACAGTGTAGAAGGGTTCCTCTTTTTCCATATCCTCTCAAGCATTTATTGTCATTTGATTTCTTGATGATAGCCAGTCTTGACAGGAATGAGATGGAATCTCAAAGTAGTTTTAATTTGCATTTCACTGATGGCTAAGGATGTAGAATTTTTTAGATGTTTATAGGCCATCTGTATTACTTCCTTTTGAGAACTCTCAATATAGTTCCATAGCCAATTTTTAAAAGATTTATTTTTATTTATTTATTTATTGGAGACAGAGAGAGGGAGAGAGAGAGATAGACAGTGAGTGAGAATGGGCATGCCAGGACCTCTAGCCACTGCAAATGAACTCCAGACGCATGTGCCACCATGTGCATCTGGCTTATGTGGGACCTGGAGAATCAAACTTGGGTCCTTAGGCTTTTCAGGCATCTGCCTTAACTGGTAAGCCATCTCTCCAGCCCCCAAAGCCCATTTTTAATTGGGTTGTTTGATTTTTTTGTTGTTTGTCTTTTGTTTTGTGAGTTAGGTTCTCACTCTAGCTCAGGCTGACCTGGAACTCATTTTGTAGTCTCACAGTGGCGTTGAACTCACAGTGATACTTCTACCTCTACTTCCTGAGTTCTGAGATTAAAGGCATGTATCACCATGCCCAGCCTGGCTTTGTTTGATTTCTTATTATTTAGCTTTTTTTGTTGTTGTTTTTAAAATATATTTTATTTTTATTTATGAGAGAGAGAGGGAGAGAGAGAAAGAGACAGAGAGAGAGAGAATGGGTGTGCCAGGGCCTCCAGCCATTGCAAATGAACTCCAGACACATGTGCCCCCCTTGTGCATCTGGCTTACGTGGGTCCTGGGGAATTGAACCGGGGTTCTTAGGTTTTGCAGGCAAACACCTTAACCACTAAGCCATTTCCCCAGCCCCACAGCTTTGTAATTTCATAAGATCCCAGTAGTTGATTAGTGGTTTTATTTACTGAGCAACTGGGGTTATATTCAGAAAGTCATTGCCTATGCCAGTATGTTGAAGGGTTTCCCCTACTTTTCCCTCTAGCAGTTTAGAGTTTAGTTTTCAGGTCTGATATAAAGGTCTTTGATCATTTGGATTTAATCCTCATGAATGGTGAGAGATAAGGATGTATTTTCATCCTTCTACATATAGATATCTAGTTTCCCCAGCACCACTTGTTAAAGAGGCTATCTTTTCTGCAGTGAATATTTTTGTCATTTCTGTCAAAAATCACATTGCTATAGCTGCCTGGAATTACATCTGGGTCCTCTACTCTGTTCCATTGATCTACATGTCTGTCTTTGTCTCAGTATCATGCGGTTTTTGTTACTGTGGTTCTGTTATACAGGTTAAAATCAAGTATAGTGATACTACCAGTCTTATTATGTATTTATTTATTTATCTATTTATTTATTTATTGCTCAAAATTGTTCTGGCTACTCGAGGGTTTTTGTTTTTGCTTCTAATTGAATTTTAGGATTATTTAAAAAACTATTTCTGTGAATAATGCCATTGGAATGTTGATGGGGATTGCATTAACTGTGCAGATTGCTTTTGGTAAGATTGACATTTTCATACTATTGATTCTTGCAATCCAAGAACATGGGATGTCTCTCCATTTCCTCTTGTCTTCTGCAATTTCTCTCTTGAGTGTTTTAAAGTTTTCCTTGTAGAGATCCTTCACTTCCTTGGTTAGGTTTATTCCAAGGTACTTTATTTATTTTTGTTGTGAGGCAATTGTGAATGGGAGTGATTCCCTGTTTCATCTTCAGCATGTTTGCTGTTAGTATATAGGAAGGCTACTGATTTCTGTGTGTTTGTTTTGTATCCTGCTACATTGTTGAAAGTGTTTATCAGTGTTATGTTGAACCATCTCAGCATCTCTGGGATAAAGCCTACTTGGTCAGAGTGAATGATCTTTTTGATATATTCTTGTATACTGTTTGCCAATATTTTGTTGAGAATATTTGCATCTATTTCCATGAGGGAGGTTGGTCTGATTTTCTTGTTTTCTTCTGTCTTTGTCTGGTTTGGATATCAGGGTGATGCTGGCTTCATAGAAGGAGTTTGGTAGTATTCCCTCATTTTGTATTTTATGGAAAACTTTTAGAAGATTTCATGTTAGTTCTTTCATGAACGTCTGGTAATATTCACCAGTGTGTATGCCCTATAGCTTTTCTTGCTATTGATTTGTAGTTTGATCCCACTGTGATCAGGTAAAGTGCAAGGAATTATTTCAATTTTCCTGCATTTGTTAAGATTTGCTTTGTGTCCTAATTTATGGTCTATTTTAGAGAATGTTTCATGTGCTGCTGAAAAGAATGTGTATTCTGCAGCATTTAGATGAAATGTTCTGTAGAGATCTGTTAGGTCCATTTGTTCTATGACCGCATTTAATCCAGATGCTTCTCTGCTTATTTTTTGCTGGATGACCTGTCAATTGATGAGAGTGGGGAATTGAAGTCACCCACTACAATTGTGCTTGGTATTATCTGTGACTTTGATTCTAATAGTGTTTATTTGATGAAATTGGGAGCCCCCATATTAGGTGCATATATGTTTAGAATTGTAATGTCCTCCTGGTGGAGTGTTCCTTTAGTCAATATAAAGTGACCTTCTTTGTTTTGCCAAATATATATTTTTTATTTATTCATTTGAGAGACGAGAGAGAGAGAGAGAGCACAAAAGGCAGGTAGAGAGAGAGGAAGAAAGAGAAAGAGAGAATGGGCATGTCAGGGCCTCTGGCCACTTCAAATGAACTCCAGACATGTGCACCCCCTTGTGCAGCTGCCTTACATGGGTCCTGGGGAACTGAACCTGGGTCCTTTGACTTTGCATGTGAATGCCTTAACCACTAAGCCATCTCTCCAGCCCTAAAGTGACTTTAACTTTCCGAATTAATGTTCGTTTGAAGTCTACCCTGTCAGATATTAGGATAGTATCACCTGCTTGTTTTCTAGGACCATTTGCTTGAAATAACATTTTCCACCCTATCACCCTAACATAGTGTCCATCTTTTATGGAAAGGTGAGTTTCTTGGAGGTAGGGTCTCACTCAAGCCCAGGCTGACCTGGAATTCACTATGTAGACTTAGGGTGGCCTCAAACTCATGGTGATCCTACCTCTACTCCCGAGTGCTAGGATTAAAGGTGTGAACCAACATGCCCAGCAAGGATCCTGCTTTTTAATCCAGTCTGCAAGCCTGTATGTTTTGGTTGGGGCACTGAGACCATTAATATTGTGTTAGTATTGACAGGTGTGCATTTATTCTCACCATTCTTCTTGTTTTGTAGTTCTTCCTGTTTTTCCTTTATTCTCTTGTATTAACTACTATTTCAGTACGGTTTATTTTTCTTCTTTCTGTTTCCTCATGTGTGTACTTTCCTTTTCTCTTCAGCATGGAGGATCCCTTCAAGTATTTTCTGTAGAGCTGGCTTAGTAGCCATATATTCTTTTTTAAAATTCTTTTTACTTATTTGAGAGAGGGAAAGAAACAGAGTGAGAGAGAGAGAGAGAGAGAGAGAGAGAGAGAAAGGGAGAGAGCGAGAATGGGCGTGCCAGGGCTTCCAGCCACTGCAAACAAACTCCAAGATGCATGTACCACCTTGTGCATCTGGCTTACGTGGGTCCTGGGGAATTGAACCAGAGTCCTTTGGCTTTGCAGGCAAGCACCTTAACTGCTAAGCCATCTCTCCAGCCCATATATTCTTTTATATTCTGTTTTTATTGAGGAATGTCCTTATTTCTCTGTACATTTGGAATGGATAACTCTGCAGGACAAAGTAGTCTTGGTTGACAGTTATCTTTTTTATTTTTTTTTCCCCAAGGTAGGGTCTCACCCTAGCCCAGGCTGACCTGAAATTCACTCTGTAGTCTCAGGGTTGCATTGCACTTACAGTGATCCTCCTACCTTTGCCTCCTGATGGCTGGGATTAAAGGTGTGTGCCATCACGCCTGGCTTGACAGTTGTTATCTTTCAGAATTTGGAATACATCATTCCAAGCCCTTCTGGCTTTTAAAGTTTGTGTTGAGTAATCTACTGTTATCCTGATGAAACCTTTATATGTGACTTGATTTTTCCCTCTAACTGCTCTCAATATGTTTTCTTTGGCTTGTGTGTTTTGTTGTTAAATGATAATATGGAGTGAGAGGTTCTTTCCTGATTTTGTTTGTTTGGCATTCTAAAGGCTTCCTGTATCAGTATTGGCATCATTTTCCCTTTTGGGGGGAAAGTTTCTGCTATGATTTTGTTGAAAATACCTACTATGCCTGTGGAGTGAAATTCTTCTCTTTCTACTATAACCTGAATTCTTATGTTTGATCTCTTCATAATGTCTTGAAATTCCCATTCATGCCTTCCTTCCTATTAGTTTGTCTTTCTCTTTGTTAGACTGTACTAGATCTACTACCTGATCTTCTAGTTTAGATATTCTTTCCTCTCCTTGATCCATTCTACTGGTGAGACTTTGTTCTACAGTTTTCTATTTGACTTACTCTGTTATTTCTAGTATCTCTGATTGGCATTTTTCATTATTTCTATTTCCTTACTCATGTCTTGTATTGATCTTATTTCATTAAGTTGGGTTCCTGTGTTCTCTTGGGATTCCTTCAGTTGTTGGTTTCTTCTTTGATTCCTTTGATTTCTTCTTTGATTGAGCATAGATATAATCTTTTTAAAAATCTTTGTCAGGCATTTCATCTAAATCAGTCTCATTAAGGTTCTTTCTGATGGATTTATAATTTTTGTTGGAATGGTATTGTCTTGATTTTTTTGTGTTTCTTGTATTATAATAAAGAGATTTTTGCATCTTGAGTTCAAGTTGATGCTTGAGTTTTCTAATTATCAGTAGTATTCTTAGCCGTATAAATCCGACTTTATATCTCTTGATGGTAGAAGTTTAAGGTGTCATGTGTGGTTCTTACACTCCCAAGAGAATAATTTTAATACAAATAGCCATGTTTTTATACAATTTCCCCTTACTAAAACTTCTATGAGCCACTGGTAAACACACGTGCCAAGGGAAGTCATTAGCTCAAGGGGTGTAATGCCTGCTGTTTTCTGGCTAAATGCATATATTATGCTCACCAAAGTGCCTGTAAGCACTTTTCTTAATGTTGACACCCATATATTAAAGCTACTCTCACTTTTGGTTAGAAAAGCTTCTATTTTTAGATGACGGTGACCTCTGGGATGACTCAAAAGGCACCAAAGTGCTGAGAAGTGACAGAGGAGTGTTCAGCCCTGAAACACCTCTATCACAACTTCCAAGGCTCAGGATCCATTTGGAAGAGATGGTGGAAAGAATGTAAGAGCCAAAGGAAGAGTAGGACTCCTTACAACATGCTCCTCCAGACACAAAATGGCCTGGAGATCCATGACCTCACATTGCCTGACACTACCTACATAAGACCATTATAATAGGAGGGAAAGATCATGACATCAAACTGAAAAGAGAGAGTGATTGAGAAGTGGAGAGGATATGATGGAGAGTGAAGTTTCCAAGGGGAAAGTGGGGGGAGGGAGGAAAGTACCATGAGATATTGTCTACAATTAAAGAAATTGTCAATAAAAAAGCAAAAAAAAAAAAAAAAAAAAAGACAACCTTATTACTGACCTCAGAGTTCAGAGAAAATTGAGTGCATAAACTGGACTCTAAATACAGGCCTTAAGTCAATTCTGCCAGGAGACTCAGTTATCCTGGTTTGTTGTATTGCCCATGGTACTTCTGAAAGTAAGATGCTCTCCTCAACCTGACACCAAGCTCTCATCCTGTGAGATTCTGTTTGGCAGACCCCCTTATTTAACAAAAAGATCCCAGGAGAATGAAGGGAAATGGAAAATTTAGGAATTCACACTCAGCTATAGCTCCTAGCCACCACCATAGCTCAGATACATACTCCAGAGAGAAGACAGCTGCTCTGCCTGATCAGCCAGCAGGTGAACAGCAGCCAGAGACCTTGAGAACCTCCCTTTGAGTCATCCTCTGTGCCCACCATCCTGCTTTGACCACACCACAGGCTGATCAATCTATACATGGCTGAAGCTTGAGGATTCTGCAGCCCTGCTCTAGTCACAGACCTGGAGGGTAACTGGTCTATACATGGCAGAAGCCTGAGAAGTTCTACATGGGACACTTTTGGGTCTTGGTCATGATGTCACCCCATCCACCTAGGACTGGGAGCAGCCCTGCTACTTGTATTATCAATAGAAATGGGGGCAGTGGCCCCATGGGGCTGGAATTTGCTAGGAAGAATAACCATAGCTATTATATAATTACAGAGGGCATAATTATGGGTGTTATGTGGTTCTTATAGCCCTTTGCCTTTTTCCTATAGGTCAGGCTGTACATCCATGGGCCCCCTACTTTTAATCCTGTTGTCAAGGTGACTAACAGGTCAGACTGCTGGGTATGTCTCAACACCCAAATGGTTATATAAGATATGCCTCTGTTAATAGTCTACCTCTGTCAATAGAACATACTTTACATAATGGCAGACAGCATGATTTGAAGAGTTATCTTTTTTTTTTTTTAGCATTTTGTGTTCTGTCAAGCCATGCTATACTGGAAAATGTCCGTAATGTTGTGCAAATTTTACCAAAAGCCATGAGAGAAATCAGACTCCCTTCCTTATCAGATCAAGGGATACCTAAACCTCCTAACTAGATATGTCTCCTCCTGCACAGAAGCCATAAAGTTTATGCTTCTACAGGTTACCACAGGGTTAATATCAATGATACAGAGAGGAGTGATATCTCTTAAATTCATTTAAAAAAGATATCATCCAGACATGGTGGCACACTCCTTTAATCCGACTTGGGAGGCAGAGGTAGGAGAATCTCCAAGCGTTCGAGGCCACCCTGAGAATACATAGTGAATTCCAGGACAGCCTGAGCTAGAGTGAGACCTTACCTCAAAAAACCAAAAAAATAAAAAAATAATAAAATAAAATAAAATTAGACATCAAAGGGGGGTGTTGAGATGGAAATTGGGTAAGGAAATTTAGAAGCCCCTGCCCCAAAGTTATGTCCTGTGCTGTAAAAGACTTTTGTATTGGTTATTTCCTGTACTGCACAGTCTTTTGTGCTGACACTGTAGTTTTTGTAGTTTCAAGGCCATGATCTGTATTGTAGTTCCTATTGAAAATCATATCACAATTTTTATTTCCATAGCACAGCTGCAGACATAGGTCTGCTAATTAACCTTTTTTTTTTTTCTCTGTTTCTGTCAAACTTGCCTATTGCATAATCAAGGTCTCTGACACTAGACCAGGGCTCTGAGCTGTGAGAATTAACACAATGAGAATAGCCCAGATAAGGTATATAAACTCTAAACTTTCAAGAATAAGAGGCCAGGGATGGAGAGATGGTTTAGCATTTAAGGTGTTTGCCTGCCAAGCCCAAGGACCCAGGTTCTATTCCCCAGTACCCACATAAACCAGATGCATAAGGTGGCACATGCCTCTGGAGTTACAGTGGCTAGAGGCCCTGGCGTGCCCATTCTCTCTATACTTGTTTCTCTCTTTCTCAAATAAATACATAAGTAAATAAATAAATAATAAATAAAATAATTAGAGTGCAGGCTTTGGAAGAGATTCCCTTGGGCTCATACTGGTGTGAAAATAAACTGATTTTCCATTCAATCAAGACTGGTGCCAGTCTTGTGAGCCTCAGTTTCCCATATCAATGAGGCACATACACCCACATTCAAACCACCACAGAAGGTCTTTAAATAATTTATTAAAAGGATAGGATTACAGCTGGAGAGATGGATTAGCAACTAAGGTGCTTGCCTGCAAAGCCTTAGGACCTATGATTGATCTCTCCAGATCCCAACTAAGCCATATGAACCAAGCTGAGGCAAGCACAAGGCTGTACATGCCCACTAGGTGGTGCAAGTGTCTGGAGTTGTATTTCAGTGCCTGAAGCCCTGGCGTGCCAATTCTCTCTAAAAAAATTAATTTATTAATAAGGGTAGGATTAAAAGGATACCAATCAATCCATGTAAGAAAGGATGGATTGATTGGTAACCTTTTTTATTTTTTGGAGAGAGACACAGAGAGAGACAGAGGGAGAGGTAGAGATGGGTGCCAGCAGCCTCCCAGCTGCTGCGAACGAAATCCAGATGCGTGCGCCCCCTTGTGGTAAAGTGCAGCATTGCGCCCTTGTGTCACTTTGCATCTGGCTAAACGTGGGACCTGGAGATTGGAACCGCTGGAGATTGGAACCAGCATTCTTAGGCTTAGGAGGCAGGCGCCTTAACCACTAAGCCATCTCTCCAGCCGGATTGGTATCCTTTTAATCAAAAGAACAGAAATCCACATAGGAAAGCAGGATGTAAAAATGTGTGGCTATATCACAAATATCATAGAATCAGAGGAACAAGAGTCTTTATGGTTTATATATAAGTGATCTGTTTCTTCTCCATTACACAAGGTCATGGCCAATAAACTTATATCCAAAGACAGGTTAACAGGAGAAAGATAACCACATTTACTTGATCATAGTTTTATGTCACAGAATCCTTCAGAATGAAGATACAGAGTAAATACAAACCAACCACATAGGAATGTGATTATCAATGAGGTTGTGGTCTGTTGGTAATAGATTAAGGGGAAGAGGGCAGCAAGACCTGTCCAGATTCTCTTTAGCAACTCTGCAGCATTTCTTCCTTCAGGTTGTGAACTAGGAGAGTTTCTGAAACAGGGTCTTGTGATCTCTTATTAGATAAGGAGGTCTGAATAACACTTGCAGGCTTTATGGCTTGTTTCAAGGACAAGATTTTTAGTTCCTATAGCCTGCCTAAGGAAGTAGAATTCTGGTTTCTATGACTTGCTTTGCGTGAAGAAAGTGGAGCAGAAGGTCTGCAGCTTCTGAATCCTTCACTGTGGGCTATGGTCTTCTGAGACCCAGTATGGGGTGGAAAGGTGGTTGGTAAAAGGAAAGGAAAGGATGCAGAGTGTGTGTCCCCACTTTCTACAATTATACACATTCAGTTTTAAGGGAAAGGGGATCTTAAATAAAGTAGGAAAAGTAGAACTTAAATAAATTGCTCTTTTTTCTGTACTAAAACAATTGCAATACTTCTAAGAAAGTAGTGTATTCCTAGTGTATTTGTCTATACATAAAAAAGATAGCAGAAACACACTCTACAGATTGAAGATTATAAAGGGCAACTATTTGCAACAACCCAAAACTGGACAATGAAAAGGCTAGTTCTCAGGGGAGAAGTGCAAAGGAGGCTGATTGGTGCAGGATGTGAACACTTTTTCTTCAATGTATTTTACATGCCTAGATTCCTAATGCTTGAGAACAGACAGTGCACACTTTTTTAAAGTGGAGCTTATGGTCACAGAGGTCTTTATAAGATGCAAATACATTACTTTAGATCAAACATTGCAAAACCCAGAAAGGCTTCTGTTCTTTCCTACATTATTAAAGCTATCACAGGTGTGTGTGTGTGTGTGTTGAGCATGTGCTACAGCACACTTATGGAGGTCAGAGTGTTTTTCTTCTCCATCCTCCTGTATTTGTGGAGACAGGGTCTCTCTTTTTGTTTTGTGTGCCAGTCAAGCTGACCTGCAAGCTACTGGACTCTTCTGGCACCCCCTCACACTGATGTAGGTATTGAAATCACAGATGCATGCACCACTTTGAATTTGGCTTTACATGGATTCCAGGGAGTTGAATTCAGCTAGCAGGCTTACAAGCATGCGTCTTTAACAGCTGAGTCATATCCCAAGCTGGGAATCACTTATTTTGTCATTAAAATTTGGTTTTAAATGAAAGGCACAACGTGTTGCATGAGGAAATGGGTTGACATTTGCTATTTTATGTATTTACAATTTATATCCTACAATTTCATGCTGAGGAAAATAATGCGAAGAGCAAGAAAAAGAAAATAGTTTCTTTTATTGCCTTTTAGGTGATTGTAGACAGTTTCATGTTGCTAGGATGAACATTCAAACCAGGCATAGTTTAGGGGAGCAAAGGTTTTATTTCAAGCTTACAGTTCCAGGGGAGAAGTTCCATTCCTCGTGGAAGAAGCTACTTTCATACATCCAAGCAGAGAGAGAAAAAAAAATCCAAACAGCCCATAAAACCAAAAACAGCAACCCAAACCTACAGCAAGCAGGGACTCTGGCAGAGCTCAAACCTCTCCACACACCTTTGTGCTGGAATTCTGATGTGCCCAACTAACACCTTAGGGCAGGGCTCTAGGATTTGCCCTCAGTGACACCTCTTCCAGTCAGGTGGCTGAAGACCCAAGTGTGGTAGTTTGATTCAGGTGTCCCCCATAAAGTCATGTGTTCTGAAAGCTTAGGTCCCCAGTTGTTGGCAATTTGGGAACTTAAGCCTCCTGGAGGCAGTGTATTGTTGGGGGCGGGCTAGTGTTTGGCACTCTCCTGTGCTGTTGTCCACCTGATGTTGGCCAGGAGGTCATGTCCATCCTCCCCCCCTCCCCCCGCATGCTATTGTTTTCCTATGCCATCATTTCCCCCTGCCATCATGGAGGTTCCCCTTGGGTCTGTAAGCCAACATAAACCTTTTCCTCCCACAAGCTGCTTTGTGGAGTTTTTTGTGCCAGCATCATGAAGCTGACTGAAACACCAAGTTACCAGCTTTCATAACATACCTGAATCTAGGCGTGACAAACATTCAAATTACCACAGGGATGAATACTGTCAGCTCCACATCGTTATCTTGCCTTAGAAACACTGTACTACACACCCACACACAAAGGGAGAAAGCCTCACACATGTGGATTTGCATTTGTTCATTATCTGTCATGCATTGTTTCTGCTGAAAACTGACTAAAAATTTCTTTGGAATCACTGACTGTTCAGATAGAATGTGTTGACACATCACTATTCTGTGGGGCCACAGGGCAAGTGTCACTGCAGCCAGCAAAGCCCTCACCTCCCACATGCTGGGCTAACACGGCAGGGTGCCAGGGCAAGCAAGACCTCGGAGCGGTGCTCAGGGCCAGGAGACATCCTCCCACTCTCAACATCTGGGAGGACCACGACAGGGTCACTCCCTGGCTGACATGGCGCCCATGTCCACGGGACGCTCTGGGCCGAGGGAGCTTCGGGCAGCCGGCTAAACCCTACAGACGCAGCGTGCGGGCCTTAGTTGGCCCGCTCACGGGCGCCGGCAGCTGAGGCCCCGCGCTCCCCGTCTCCGCCCGCCCGCCCGCCCGCCTCGCAGCGCCCGGGCGCAGGGCGAGCTCGGGACGCGCCAGCCTGGCGTGATGGCGTCACGAGGCGCCCATCCAGCCCGAGCGGGCCTCGGGAGGGCGGTGGTGGCTCGTCTTCCTGGGGAGGACGCGGGGGCGGGGCCTGCCGCGGGCGGAACGCATCTGCGACCCGGCCCTGCGGGAAGATGTCACGAGCTTCTCAGGCGGTGGGGTGGGGCCGGGGCCTACCACGGAACGACGCCACCTACCGCTCACTTGCGCTTCCCGCGGAACTGTGGCGTGCAGGCGCCGGCCGCGGAGTCCACGCGAGGGCGGGGCGGCTAGGCCGGATGATGTCACGATCGGCGCGCGGCGGGGCGCGGCGCGGCCTGCGCACGGTGATGACGTACGCACAGCGCGTTCCAGGCGAGGAGAGGTGGCAGCCGCCGTCCCCCTCAGAGGGGCGCTGGCGCGCGGGCAGAGCGGCCTGGCTCGCGAGAGCTTTGCGCCCGCCCGGGCCGGGAGGGTGGCTGCACGGCCGAGCATGAGTGGCGTAGGAGACGAGGGTCCCGAAGCCGGCGCTGGCGGGGCGGCGGGCCGCCCGGAGCCCGAGCCCTCCGGCGTCACGCTGAGCGTGGACGTGCCGGGACTGATAGCGCAGCTGGCGCGCAGCTTCGCGCTCTTGCTGCCGGTGTACGCCCTCGGCTACCTGGGGCTGAGCTTCAGCTGGGTGCTGCTGGCGCTGGGGCTGCTCGCTTGGTGCCGCCGGAGCCGCGGCCTCAAGGCCAGCCGCCTGTGCCGGGCGCTGGCGCTGCTGGAGGACGAGGAGCGCGCCGTGCGCCTGGGCGTGCGCGCCTGTGACCTGCCCGCCTGGGTGAGTGCGACCCCGACCCCGCCCCCGCCCGGCTGGTCAGCTTCCCACCGCCTAGATGCCCAGCCGAAGTTGGGTCAGCACCATCTGTTCCTCCTATCCTAGTCTGGTGTTGGTTCTAACCACTGTCAGCCCTCCCTGCGATCCATCTGCCGGGGTTGGGTGCCCACACGGCTGTCAAGCCCCTAAGTGCCCACCTGCGTCTGTCAAGTGTCCTGGACACCGCGGCCTCCCCTGGCCCGCCTGTGCCACCTAAATCAAGTGACCACTCCGCTGTACCACCCTCGCCCATGGCGAGGTGTCATGGTTATTTGTCCTCGAAAGTGTCCGCTCGCAGCCCCCCGACCTGGCTTTCCCTCCACGCCCCATCGGAGCAGACCTGCACAGGTAGAGAGAGCTTCCTAATTTAGCCACGTTCGAGGCTGCCAGCAGACTTGACTTCTCCTCTCCATACCTGGCAAGGACTGTCGCTCACTAGCTTGGCAGGGTGGGAAGATGAGCTGCTCGCTGGGGTCATCCTGTGAACCTTTGCCAGCGCGCGCTGCAGTCTGGAACCGTCCAGATTCCCCTTTCTCCGATTTAAAAAAGTGTAGTGGCAGCCAGCGGGAGGTGGGGGATTATTCTTATACCTAAAAAGGCTCATTCATTTCCTAGTTGTCCCTGACACAGTTGAGAGTGATCTCCCCCGAAAGATTTACTGGCATATTGATATTTATTTTGCAAGTTCCAGAGGTAAGATTAAGCATTTTTATAGGGTCACCCTAAAACCAGTGTGAATATGTATATAGCAGGAAATTTCGAAATCATTAGCACTAGTAATATTTACAGTATTGATTATTTTTTTCTACCCCGAGCACTTTTCTGCTCATAGAGTATAGAATCTAATAGGGTTGGCTTCATCATCTTTTTCTCTTTACTGTCTTTCTTAGTCAGGACTTGGTGTTAACAGTTTCAGACTGAAGAAAATAATACTTATTAAATAAGATAAATGATGGACACATTAAACTTATGCGTGAAGATGACAGCAGAAAGAAGTAGGAGAATGTTCCCATTTTCCAGTTAGGAGACACTTGAGAAGTGTGGCATGGACTTTATGATACAAAAGTCCAACAAACAAATTAGAAAGCAGGGGTGCCCAAAATGGAGAGGAACAAAATGTCACTTTGTGAGGACATAACACTTGAAGTTAAAACCTGTAGCAGGAGGGATTTGGGGAACTTAAAATTTTGCCAATACATGGTGGATATGTAGGACAGTTAGTGTTTTTGGAAAATGAAAGTAATTACTAGCTTATAGCTAGCTGCAGGGGGAAAAACCCAGACCTTTAGAAAACAGGAAGTTAGAGTAATCGGGTGAAAAAAAACCTAAGAAACATAGATGCACTTGGGAAACAAAAGGACTTTATGGTGGCATCTGTATCTAAATTACACCTTTAGATACTTCAGGAAGTAGCAAAAAAAAAAAAAAAAAAAAAAAAAAAAAACAGTAGTAAATTGCCAGGAAGCAGCATAGGCTGAAAATTGCAGTAATGGGGTGGTGCTCACTTTCAGAAATAACTGGCTAATACTAAAATAGCTTGTAAAAGGTTTTTTTTTTTTTTTTTTTTTTTTTTTTAAATACAGCTATCTTCACATAGGACATTCACTACTTAAATACAGTTGCTGCCATAACGAAGAAGTAACTTACAAAAGAATTAAAACATGATTAGCTAAAGATTTCTTTTTTTCCTCTGCATTGCTAGAGTCAAGCTCAAGGTCTTTAGCATTCTAGTTCGTGCTCTACCATGGAGCTACATCCCCAGTCCTCCAAAGGACCTTTCTCTCCTTTCACCCTTTAAAATATTTGTTTTGGTTTGGTTTGTTTTTAAGAGACAGGGTCTTAGTATTTGGTCAAGGTTAGTCTCCCAGCCTCAACTCCCAAGTGGTGGGATTATAGGCATGTGCAACTATGCTGGCTGTTTCTTAGAGTTTCTGAGCATTTGGCTGGTATTTAGTGTTGAACAGGCTATATTTGTACATCCCAAAGATTTAATGTTTTTGTTGTTGTTGTTATCTTTGGGGGGAGGGGTTTTGAGGTGGGGTCTTGCTCTAGTCCAGGTTGACCTGGAATTCACCAAGTAGTCTCAGGGTGGCCTTGAACTCATGGGGATCCTCCTACCTCTACCTCCTGAGTGCTGGGATTAAAGGCATGCACCACCATACCCGGCGACTTTATGGTTTTTTAAAAAAATATTTATTTATTTATTTGAGAGAGAGAGAGGCGCAGAGAGAGAGAGAGAGAGAGAGAGAGAGAGAGAGAGAATGGGCACTCCAGTGCCTCTAGCCACTGCAAATTAACTCCAGATGCATGCGTCCCCTTGTGCATCTAGCTTATGTGGGTCCTGGGGAATGGAGCCTGGGTCCTTAGGCTTCACAGGCAAACGTCTTAACCGCTAAGCCATTTTCCCAGCCTGACTTTATGTTTTTATAATGTCATTGATGACAATGATTTAGAGATTCTGATTTTTTTTTTCAAGGTAGGTCCTTGCTCTAGACCAAATGAAATAGTTACGGTACTAACTTCTATCCTCTCTGACAGCTTTTTATCTAGCAGAGTCAGAATTTAAGTTGGACATGAAAATGACATAATTAAAGAAAACTAATATTTTGAGAAACATAACACTGTTTCTGAATTAAAACTATTAGGGCAGGAAAAATGCCTCTCACTTAATATAATAATTCTATAAGAGTTTGGTTCTACAACTCTCACGCAAACAGTGTTAGTATTCATTCTCCCATTCTTCGTTCTGTAAACAGGGAAAAGGCCTGGTAGGTCTGTGTTAATGATGTCCTGGAACATTAGACTTGGGTAATGAATACTTTTTTTTTTTTTTTTTTTTTTTTTTTTTTGTTTTTCGAGGTAGGGTCTCACTCTGGCTTAGGCTGACCTGGAATTCACTATGTAGTCTCAGGGTGGCCTCGAACTCTCGGGGATCCTCCTACCTCTGCCTCCCCAGTGCTGGGATTAAAGGCGTGCGCCACCATGCCCAGCATGAATATTCTTTTAAGAATTTTTATGTAGGTGAATAGGGACAATGTTTCATTAATATTTGTATTTGAAAAATCAGAACATGTTAGGGTAAGGTATGATTCTTTCCTGCTTTTACTGTTGCCAGGAAATGTGATGGCTGCAAGTATATAGAAACCCAAACCTGCTATACACAGTACTGCTTGTGGCTGTTGTGTTTTTAGAGCTCAAATATTTGGAATATTGGAAATAAATGCAGAGTTTGTTTCCTTCAGTATGTTCTTCTGTACTACTATATACAGCTTTTTGGAGGGACAGCTTTTTTCTTATTGTTCTTCTGGGACTCATAGTAGAATGTAAAATGTAATGCATATTGTCTAAGAACAAAAGAAGTAAAAGAATGCATATCGGTGTCATTAAGACAGGGCAAATATTTGCATTTCAATGTTCATTATTGACTTAATATTTTGTAAAAAGACTTATAACTGGTGAATGTAGCTGATAAAGGAGCCAGAATTAGGCTATTTTAAAGTGAATGCTACTTTAGCACTTAGATCCCAGAGCAATCCCAGCTTGAGAAACTGAAGATGCTACTGAGTTTCTTTTTTACACTCACACGGTGGCCATGGCCATGGCCAAAGCAGTTGCAGTGTTTTGTGTTATGTGGTCTAAATGCTTCAGGAAACTTAGAACATAATGCCCCAAGCTTGCTAAAAATAAGCAGTAAGTATCAGCTTATACTGATTTTAGTAGTATTTTAATTTCTGATTAATGGTATCCTTCAGTGCACATTTAAAGGTGGGAAATATACTTTATATATCTAGTGTGTGTGTGTATGTATGTATGTATGTATGTATGTATGTATGTATGTATATATATATAAAACATATTTGGGTACTATATACTATAATATCTAGCTATATGTAACACTTTATAAATGTATATATATAAATCTCAGTGTTACAAAGAACCAGCTATGGAAAATGCTAGTAATTTGTTGTTGTCATTAGGTATAGTCGTCCCTCTGAGTTTCCCCAAGAATGTCATGATTTATACATTTACCTCGGCATTTAACCTTGAGACAGATACTGTGAGATACTAAAAGACACTGAATTATATATGTTCAAGAAGTGACTTGAATAGTATGTGAATTATATCTCAATAGTACAATTAAATACATAGGTTTGGGCCTGAAGAGGGCAATTGCCTGCAAAACCTAACAGCCTGGGTTCAGTCCCCCAGCACCCATGTAAAGCCAGATGCACAAAGTGGTGCATGCATCTGGAGTAGCAGCAGCTAGAGGCCCTGGCATGCACATTTTCTCTGTCTGTCTGTCTTTTGCTCTCTGCTTGCAAATGAATAAAAAATATTTAAAAACATAGATACTGAGTTTCTTTTAAAAATATAAGTGAAAATGTATTCAGTACAAAATGACCTATACCTGTGTTTATAAAAGTCTCTTAACTTAAATTTTGAGGCATTTACTTTTTTTTTTTTTTTTGATTTAAGGTCTCATTGTAGCTCAGGCTGGCCTGGAATTCATTATGTAATCCTAGGGTGACCTAGAACTCATAGTGATCCTCCTACTTCCGCTTTGCTTTCTGAGTGCTGGGATTAAAGGAGCACAGCTCCATGCCCAGCTTTTGGCATTTGCATTTAAGAGGATATTTAATGAAAGGAGTTGGTTTATGAGTAAAAAGACAACTACCAAAATCTTTTTGCCTTAAACCTAATATTTCCTGAAACACTGATTCTGTGTTAGCTAAAACAAATATGAATTATTTTATTTTTCTTCCTCATCTTCCCCTTCTCTTCTTCTTCTCTCTTCTTCTTTTTTTCAATTCCTCCTCTTCCTTCTCTCTTATTCATCTTCCTCCTCCTCTTCTTAATCTTCCTTTTCCTAAAGAGTGCCTAAGCACTAACCCTAATCACTAAGCTATACCCCCAGCCCCAGGTACAAATTATAATTTGCACAATAGAAATTATGTTTCAAAGATATAAACCATGTGTTCATGCCTATAATCCCAGCACTCAGAGACTGAGGTAGAAGGATTGCTTGAGTTCTAAGCCAGCCTGAGCTCTAGAGTTCCAGGTATGTCTGGGCTAGAATGAGACCTTACTTCAAAAAACAAAAAAAAGACATAAACAATAAAATGTGTATTTTCTGAGCTATTCCAAACTTCCAACTCTGATTTAAGGTATTGACATGTATTTCTCATTTTTATTTGGGAAAATTAATTAGCCTATAAATTGGCACTCTTTTTTTTTCTTTTTGGGTCCCCCCCCCAAGGTAGGGTCTCAATCTAGCTCAGGCTGACCTGGAATTCATTATGTAGTCTCAGGGTGGTCTCGAACTCATGTGATCCTCCTACCTCTGCCTCCTGAATGCTGGGATTAAAGGCATGTGCCACCACGCCCAGCTTCTTTTTGGTTTTTCAAGGTAGGGTCTCACTCTAGATGAGGCTGACCTGGAATTCACTACGTAGTCTCAGGGTGGCCTCGAACTCACAGCAATCCTCCTGCCTCTACCTCTCAAGTGCTGGGATTAAAGGCATGCACCACCGTGCCCTGCTGGCACTCTATATGTTATAGTGTACTGTTTGTGATCTTTAGCATTTTGCTATGGTTTGCCAAATCATTTTTAGTTTCCATGCCAATTCTGTCTCAGAAGAACATTATCATACTGGTCCAATAAAGTATAAGAGGTCATCCTATCTCTCTCTCTCTCTCTATATATATAAAATTTTCAAAATTATTTATTTGAGAGAGAGAGAGAGAGAGAGAGAGAGAGAGAGAGAGAGAGAGAATGGGCATGCCAGGACCTCCAGCCACTGCAGATGAGCTCCAGTTGCATGCACCCCCTTTTGCATCTGGCTTTCATGGGTCCTGGAGAGTCAAACCAGGATCCTTTGTCTTTGCATTGCAATGTCTTAACCACTAAGCCATCTCTCCAGCGTCACATTTATATTTTTTTCCAAGTAGATATCACAAAGTCATAGGCAGGCTAGTGATAGCCCTAGATGTCATCTAGTTTGAAGAAAGGATTAAAGAGTGCTTCATGGTAAGGCGTACATGAATGAATATTTGCTGGAATTCAGTGGGAACAACATAAACACAATATGTTCTGTGTTACAGAAGCCCTGGAGTCCAGGAGGGCAGCTATGGGGAGAACACTTGAAAGTTATATTAGACAGTCTACCTTTGCATTGTGAGGCCAGTCTCTACTCAGGTCTGTTATGGTGTAATTCCTTCACTTGATAGAACGTGGAACTGAACTGCTAGTTACAATGTGCTCAGAAATGACAGCCAACAGCGCTCCCACTTAGATTCTTAGGAAGGAGGAACATAAGTGCTCCCACTGGACCAGCTCAGGTCTTAGGACCATTGGATCAGCTCAGGTTCTTAGAAATGAAGAGAAGTGCTTCCACCAGACCTTGCTTGGGCTTCCAGAGCAGTTCTGCAATTTGCATGGCTGCAGTACCTGAGCGTAACTATTCCTACACTCTTTAGACATGGAGTGTTTGGTGGGAGGATGGTAAAATGATGTGTTCAGATGTAAGCTTGTGAAATAAGAAAAGGAAAACTACTGCATAATGCAGTTTCCTTCTCTTCTTGCTTCTTTAGTTCCCAGAAAGTTTACAGACAAAATATGGTGGGTTCTTATATTTTTAGATTGTAGTAGATAGAAATACTCATTCTGTTTTCTTCAGTTACACAATTCTTTTTACTCCCAGTGATTTTATTGTGCCTTTAAACAGCCATCTCATCTTCTTTGGCTGGGGCATAGTTCTTAAAAAAAAAAAAAAAAAGTAGGCCTGTAATTGTCTTACATGGGATCATTTTTCCATTAAAAATATTGTATTTATAGATACTTCTCATGGTTTTTCTATCACTAATATTTCATTTACTTTTCTTGACTACTTTTTAAAACCTAGTTTTTTAAAAATAAGCCATTTATTTTGTGAATAATAATTTTCCCAGAAAAGAGTACATTGTAGGGAATTTGCCCAATTTATGGGTACTGATTTAAAATTGATATTAATTTATCACTCATCCAACAATATTAGACATGAGCTATGTTCCAGCTGTGTTTGCTGCTAGATATGCAAAAATAAATTAGAGAAGGCCTTAAACTCAGGAAAGCATTAGCTGTCAATGATACAGAGCTGTATGAATCTTAGTTTTAAAGAGTCATGGTATTTTTAAAACTATTTATTTTAGGTCTCAGCATGATGGTGCACAGGAAGCAGAGGTAGGTGGATCTCTGTGACTTTGAGTTCAGCCTGGGACTACACAGTGAGTTCAGGTAAGCCTGGGCTAGAGTGAGATCCTACCTTGAAAAAAAATTTTTTTTTTAAGTTATTTTAACTTTTTCTTCTTCTTCTTCTTCTTTTTTTAGACAGGATTTTTCTATCCCACAGTGACTAAAACTCATAAACCTCTGGTCTCTTGATTCCAAGAGTGCTGGGAATACAGGTGTATTCTATGTTCAGTTTTATTTTATTTTATTTTATTTATTTTATTTTATTTTTTTATTGACAGCTTCCATAATTATAGACAATAAACCATGGTAACCCCTCACACTTTTTTCTTTGTAATTCCACTCTTTATCATATTCCCTCCCTCTCTCAATCAGTCTCTTTTATTTTGATGTCATCATCATCATCTTTTCCTCCCATAATAATGGTCTTGTGTAGGTAGTGTCAGGCACTGTGAGGTCATGGACATCCAGGCTATTTTGTGTCTGGAAGACTGCATTGTAAGCAATCATGCCCTTCCTTTGGCTCTTACATTTTTTCCGCCACCTCTTCTGCAGTGGACCCTGAGCCTTGGAAGGTGTGTTAGAGATTCAGTGCTGAGTACTCCTCTGTCCCTTCTTCTCAGCACCATGGTGCCTTTTGAGTCATCCCAAGGTCACCATCATCTGAAAAGAGAAGCTTCTCTAACCAAAAGTTAGAGTAGCATTAATATATAGGTATGGACATTAAGAGAAGTGCTTACTGGGCAGTTTGCTGAGCATAGTATATACATTTAGCCAGACACCAGTAGATGTTACACCCCAAGGGCTCATGACTACCCTGGACCCTGAGTTTTGGAAGATGTGATAGAGATGTTTTAGTGTTGGGCACTCCTTTGTCACTCCATCTCAGCTCTGTGGTACCTTCTGCTGAGTCATCCCAAGGTCGCCACCATCTGAAAAGAGAAGTGTTGTTAACCAAAAGTGAGAGTAGCATTAATATGTGAATATGAACATTAAGAGAAGTGCTTACTATGGCTGACATTCTTTTTAAAAAAAAATTATTTTATTTTTGGTTTTTCAAGGTAGTCTCACTCTAGTTCAGGCTGGCCTTGAACTGATGGCGATCCTCCTACCTCTGCCTCCTGAGTGCTGGGATTAAAGGCGTATGCCACCATGCCTGGCTAAAGTATTTTATTTTAATTTTATTTATTTGAGGCACAGAGAGAGAAGGAAAGAGGTAGGTAGGTAGATAGAATAGGTGCACCAGGGCCTTCAGCCACTGTAAATAAACTTGAGATGCATGTGCTACCTTGTGTATCAGCTTATGTGTGCCCTGGGGAATCAAACCTAGCTCCTTTGGCTTTGCAGGCAAACGCCTTAACCACTAAGCCATCTCTCCACCCCTATGCCTGGCATTCTTGTAGCTCCACTTGTGCAAGCCATATGGGGGCCCTGGAAAAATGGGAAGCAGATTTGGTCCCTGCCCATGCAGTTGTCAGTTCAGATAGGTGTATGTACAAAGAGACTCATACATGGCCACCCTGTCCAAAGGCCTTTCTCCAGTCTTTCCCAGACTCTTTCTCAGCCTCTTTCAGTTTGCTCATAGTCCTATGAATTGTTTTTATTTCTACCTTGGCCTCCTTAGTGCTGGGATTAAAGGCGTGCACCCTCATGCCAGTCAAAAAACATCATTTAAAAAAATGTTTTTATTTATTTATTTGCAAGCTGAGAGAGACAGAGAGAATGGGTGCATCAGGGCCTCTAGCTGCTGCAGACGAACTCCAGATGCATGTGCCACTTCATGCATCTGGCTTTATGTAGGTCCTGGGGAATCAAACCCAGGTCATTAGGCTTTGCAAGCAAGCGCCTTAACCACTGAGCCATCTCTTCAGCCCAAAACATCATTTTTTTTTTAATCCAGGAAAAAAAATTTAAAACATCTATAATGTCAAATACCCTGATGATAGTTGACAGAAAATTTCAAATAGAATGGGGTTGTCATAAACTTTTCTATTTGTATTAATGATTATACTAAAGATCATTTGTTCAGAAAAATCTGGTTTATGACTTCACTACATATAAAAAATGGTGTATCTTTTATTAGATCTTAGTTGGGGAAGTATGTTCTTTTTTTAAAAAATAGTTTATTTATATTTATTTACTTATTTTTGGGTTTTGGGTTTTCACTCTAGTCCAGGCTGACCTTGAATTCACTATGTAGTCTCAGAGTGGCATCAAACTCATGGTGATCCTCCTACCTCTGCCTCCTGAGTGCTGGGATTAAAGGCATGCACCACCACACCTGGCTTTTATTTATTTTTTAAATTTTATATTTATTTATTTATTTGACAGAGAGAAACAGGGAGAGAGAAAGAGAGGGAGAGAATGGGCATGCCAGGGCCTCTAGCCATTGCAAACAAGCTCCAGACACATGCGCCACTTTGTGCATCTGACTAACGTGGGTCCAGGGAATCAAACATGGGTCCTTTGGCTTTGTAGGCAAATGCCTTAACTGCTAAGCCATCCCTCCAGCCCTATTTATTTTTTATATATTTTATTTATTTGTTTGTTTGAGAGAGAGAAAGAGAGAAGGAGAGAATGGGTGCACCAGGGCCTCCAGCCACTGCAAACAAACTCCAGATGCGCGCCTCCTCGTGCATCTGGCTTATGTGGATCCTGGAGAATCGAACTGGGATCCTTTGGCTTTGCAGGCAAATGCCTTAACTGCTAAGCCATCTCTCCAGCTCTATCTTTATTTATTGATTTAAAAGAGAGACAGAGAGAAAGAGGCAGACAGAGAGAGAGAGAGAGAGAGAGAGAGAACAAGAGTCAATGGGCGTGCCAGAGCTTCCAGCCCTGAAGTGTGTTCTTTTAACTCTTTAAAAACTTTTTTATTAATTTATTATTTTTTAAAAATATTTTTAAATATTTTTAAATTTTTATTTATTTGAGAATGACAGAGAGAGAGAGAGAGAGGCAGAGAATGGGTGCACCAGGGCCTCCAGTCACTGCAAACGAACTCTAGATGCATGCACCACCTTGTGCATCTGACTTATGTGGGTACTGGGGAATTGAGCCTTGAACTGGGGTCCTTAGACTTCACAGTCAAGCGCTTAACCACTAAGCTATCTCTTCAGCCCGTATGTTCTAATACTGGGCTAGAGAGATAGTTTAGCGGTTAAGGGGCTTGCCTGAAAAGCCTAAGGAGCCAGGTTTAATTCCTCAGTACACACGTAAGCCAAATACACAAAATGGCACATGCGTCTGGAGTTCATTTGTAGTGGCTAGAGGCTCTGGTGTGCCCATTTTCTCTCTGTCTTTTCTCTCTAAAATATTAAAAAATAATATTTAGGGCATTTTTTACATTAACTGAAGTAACAGTATTACTTTTTTTTTTTTTTTTTTAGGTAGGGTCTCACTCTAGCCCAAGAGGTACCAGAAATTCAGTATAGTCTCTGGCTGGCATTGAACTCATGGTGATCCTTCTACCTCTGCCTTCCAAATGCTGGCAATCTGGTAACCATCTATTGCTTCTGAGTGTTCCATTGTCCAGAAAAGACATGAGCAACCACACCCTGCTAGTGTTACCTTTTTTTTTTTATGGCAATCCTCCTACTGATGCCTCCCAAGTGCTGGGATTAAAGGCATGTGTGACCACATCTGGCTTGGTATTACTTGTTTTAAAGTCTTTTTAAAAATTTGTTTATTAAAGAGAAAGGGAATGGGAGCACCAGGGCCGCTAGGTACTGCAAACAACCTCTAGATGCATGTGACACCATGTGCATCTGGTTTATGTGGACTCTGGGGAGTTGAACCTGGGTCCTTAGGCTTCCCAGGCAAGTGCCTTAACCATTAAACCATCTCTCCAGCCCCAAGTGTTACTTTTTTTTTTTTTAATTTTATTTTTATTTATTTGACAGAAAGAGGAAGAGAGGGAGAATGGGTGTGGCAGGGCCTCCAGCCACTGCAAAGAAACTCTAGACTCATGTGCTCCCTTGTGCCTCTGGCTACGTTGGTCCTGGGGAATTGAACCTGGGTCCTTTGGCTTCGCAGGCAAATGCCTCAACTGCTAAGCTATCCCTCCAGCCCCCAAGTGTTACTTTTTAAATCAGTCTAATTTAAAACAAAGTGTTAGCCAGGCATGGTGGCACACACCTTTAATCCCAGCCCTTGTGAGACAGAGGTAGGAGGATCACCATGAGTTCGAGGCCATCCTGAGACTACATAGTGAGTTCCAGTTCATCCTGGGCTAGAGACCCTACTTTGGGGGGAAAAAAAACAGTGTTTTGTTTTGTTTGGCTTTTTAAAAAATGTTATTTATTTATTTATTTATTTGCAAGCAGAGACAAACAGAGAGGATGGGTGCACCAGGACCTCCAGAGGCTGCAAAGGAACCCTAGATGCATGTGCCACTTCATGCATCTGGCTTTACATGGGTACTTGGGAATCAAACCAGGCTTGTTAGGCTTTGCAGGCAAGCATTTTAACTGCTAAGCCATCTCTCTAGCTCTTGTTTGGCTTTTAAAAAATATTTTATTTGGGCTGGAGAAATGGCTTAGTGGTTAAGGTGCTTGCCTACAAAGCCAAAGGACCTAGGTTCGATTCCCCAGGTCCCATGTAAGCCAGCTGCACAAGTGGGCGCATACATCTGGAGTTACTTTGCAGCGGCTGGAGGCCCTAGAACACCATTCTTTTTCTCTGTCTCCCTGTGTGTTTCTCTCTCTCTCTCTCTCAAAAAAAATTTAAAAAGCTCTTTAAAAAATACTTTATTTTATTTATTGATTGATTGATTTTTGGTATTTATTTTATTTTTTTTCAAGGTAGGGTCTCACTCTAGCTCAGGCTGACCTGGAATTCACTATGTAATCTTAGGGTGGCATTGAACTCACAGCGATCTTCCTACCTCTGTCTTCTGAGTGCTGGGATTAAAGGCTTGTGCCGCGATGCCCGGCTCTGATATATACATTTAGAATTTGATGTATTTAATCTGGTCTAAGTTACAAAGGTATATTTACTTGGTTACTAGTAGAGTGGTATCTAGAGGCAATATCAATTTTTTAAAACTCATTAGAATGATAATTTTGAGTAAAAGTCTAGTTGTGGAAGGCAGTGTTTTTGTGTGGTAAGATGTTAAAAGTCACAGTTGATTATCCCCATATCTTCTTTTTTTTATTGTTTTATTTATTTATTAGAGATGGGGGGGAGAATGGGCGCAGCAGGACCTCTAGCCACTGCAAACAAACTCCAGATGCATGCCATGATGTGCATCTGGCCAACATGGGACCTGGAGGCTCGAACCTGGGTCGTTAGGCTTTGCAGTTATGCGCCTTAACCACTAAGTCATCTCTCCAGCCCTGTCCCCATATCTTCTTATGGAAATAGCCTTTACATAAAAAGCATTTCTTCTACAATGAGTCACAACCTCATATTCTTCTTCTTCTTATGTGTAGGATATTAAAATTTGTTCACAAGAATGTTATTAACTCAAGTAGTGGTTTTGTGTGGCACAATAAAGTAACGGCCACTTTGAGATTTCTTTTTATTTATTTTATTGAGAGAGAGAACATGAATATGGGTGCAACAGGGCTTGCTGCTGCAAACAGACTCTAGACATATGTGCCACTTTTTGTGTCTGGCTTTATGTGGGTACTAGAGAATCAAACCCAGGCCATCAGACTTTGTAAGCAAGTGCCCTTAACCCACTGAGCCATCTCCCCAGCTCTGACTTGGAGATTTCTGAGATTTGCTGGATTGTAATGTCCTTTCCAGAAAGAGTTTGCCCACATGTCATTTTCAGTGTCTTTTGGCTACAATATTAGTTGTGAGAAGGAGCCAGTAGAGACCAAGAGCCTAGGATCTGGTCTTTGTGGGTACCTCACTGAGACCCACCCTTTCTATACCTTATACTTTCGACTGACCTGCTTTTCTTATTAGGAAGATAGGGTCAAAATCAACTGGACTCTACTTTTGCAGCTTGAGTGAGGTGAGGACCTATTTTGAAATGTTGGACACAGGCAGGCAGACAAGTGACAGGGTGTGTCTTTGGGTCACCACATGAGTCACAGACATGCATAGCTGTGACTGATGTCCCCTAGCTGTGAGGCTGAGTCACCTCTATCACCACTGATTTGCCCTTTGCCACCTCATTTCTCCTTTGCAACTGAAGTGGAATCTAGCAGCCCTGAAGTTTTTGTTTTGGTTTCACTGCAGTGCCTTTGTTTTGTATTGTTGCTAAGGATTTATCTACCGTGTTTTTGTTTTGTTTTGTTTTTGTTGTTTTATTTGTAATACTGGGGATTGAATGCAAGCACTCTCCTGGCAAACTTTATATCCATCCTTTTTTTTTTTTCCTTTTTATTTGAGAGAGAGTCTCCCTAAGTTGTCCAGACTGGTCTTGAATATATAATCCTCCTGCCTACGTCTCTGGAGTAGATGGGATACAGTCCTACACCACCTTCCATCCCTTTTCCCTGTTCATTCCTAAAATATACCCAAGGACTTTTTATCCTTACTTTGAGTGGATTTTCCCTGTGTCCTCTTAGAACAAAAACTGCCAGAGGACGTGGCAGTCTCTTCTACTATACTTTCAGTCTCCTTGATGCAGTAGATGAGATTAGCTAAAACTTCATGTGAGCATATTTTCTTATAAAACATGGATTCAGGGCTGAAGAAATGGCTTAGCAGTTAAGGCGCTTATCTGTGAGACCTAAGGATCCAGGTTCAATTCCCCAGGACCTACATAAGCCAGATGCACAAGGTGATACATGCTTTTGGAGTTTGTTTGTAGTGGCTGGAGGCCCTGGTGTACCCATTTTCTCTCTCTCAAATAAATTTTTAAAAAAGTAAAACATGGATTCATTTCCTTCCTTATGTGAATAAGTGATGGTTAGTGACTAGTATGGGGATTTGAAAATGTGCATCTTGTTTTCAGTTGCAGTGGTTTAATCTGTTTTTAAAATAGTTATTCATTTTTGTTTATATATGAGGAATTGATATGATTTATGATTCCCAGAGTAAGGTCGATCTGTAGAAAATTCATCCAGTGATGTGGGACCAGAATATTATCCTGCTCACCTTATACTATAAATATTACATTGGAGAACATATTATCTACTAGTTTTTGGCAATTCAGCCCACATTGTATTACCAGTATCAAATCTGAATGATATTCTCACTTTCTGCTTTATTATAATATTTATTATACTATTCTGCTTTATATAATATATAGTATACATATTTAAGGCAGTGACTTTAATATTTGATAATTATAGTCACTGGTCTCTAGTATAATGCATTTGTATATCATTTGTGCTCAGTAAACCTACACAGACTGTTGAAACAAATCATTAATGACTTATTTTACTAGACTTTTCTATATCCAATTTGTAAATTGTTGTGTAATGCCAATGTTGTCATTATGCATATTAGAGGTGAACTGAACTGGTCTTGTAGTTTAGATATAGGTCCATCATTGAAAGGTGATGTAATCAATGGATTGATCTCTTGATGGATCCATCATTTAATGGATATGGGTGGGAAGTGATAGAAAGTAGGAAGTGGGGCCTAGTTGGAGGAAGTAGGTCATGGGGACATGCCCTGAAAAGATATACCTTATCCCCTATTCCCTTCCTATTTTTTTTGCTTCCTAACTGTCATGAAGTGAGCAGCCTATGACACATGCTACTGTCATCATGATACTTTGCCTCATCATAGGCACAAAGCAATGGATCCTGCCAATTTTTAAAAAATTTTTTTATTTTTGGAGAGAGACACAGAGAGAGACAGACAAAGAGGGAGAGGGAGACAGATAGAGAATGGGCGCGCCAGCAGTCTCTCAGCTGCTGTGAACGAAATCCAGATGCGTGCGCCCCCTTGTGGGCAAGTGCGGCATTGCTACCTTGTGCCACTTTGCATCTGGCTAAGTGTGGGACCTGGAGATTGGAACCGGGTTCTTAGGCTTAGCAGGCAGGCGCCTTAACTGCTAAGCCATCTCTCCAGCCTGGATCCTGCCAATTTTTAGCTAAAATCTTTGAAACCATGAGCCAAAGGAAATTCTTCTTTCAGATTTCTCTTGGGCATTTGTCACAGCAACCAGAAATTGACTTACACAGCTGTCTACTAAGATCATCAATTTATTTCATTTGTACTACAAATATTTAAAAGCCTAACATGGATACATAAAATTTGTTAGTATATTCTACATTAACATCTCAGTACAGACTTTAAAACCAAACTCCCAACCATAACATGATACAAAAATGAAAATATAATTTCTCATTATTTTTTCACAGAGATATTGATCTTAATGAGCAATAAGATCATCAATGATCAAATAAGATCACAAATATGATCTTTGAATTTATAAGGTTTTGATTTTACCTAATACCTTGAGTGGAGACAGGATTTGGGGGCTGGAGAAATGGCTCAGTGGTTAAATTCACTTGCCTGTAAAGCCTGATAGCCCAGATTTCATTTCCCCAGTACCCACATAATGCTAGATACACGGGATGGCACATGCACCTGGAGTTTGTTTGTGGTAGCAGAATGCCCTGGCACACCTATTCTCTCTCTCAGTCTTTCTGCTTGCAAATAAATAGGTAAAATATTAAAAAACAGATGATTTTTTGCACATTTGTATAATGTGTGCAGGTGTATGCACATGTGTGTATGTGCGCAAGTATGTAGTGTATGCATGTGCCCATGCAGTGCTTTGTGCATTTACCCGTGACAGGGTGCACTCACCTGCAGTAAATGGAGGGGAACGTCTGGTGTCCCATTCCATCACTCTTCTTCCAGCTGTTACTTGAGCTGAAGCTTACTTATCCCAGAGCTTGCTGTTTTTTTTTTTTTTTCTCAAGGACCAACTATTCTCCAGTCTCTGCTTTCCACAGGAATGAGGTTATAGGTGTGTGTGGCCATGCCCAGCTATTTATGTGGGTTTCTCAGGCCTCTTCATGTGCTCATGCTTGCATAGAAAGAACTCTTAACTGCTGAGCCATCTCCAACATGCAGATGTGATTTTTATATTGGGAAAAATTAAGTAGTGAATGTGGCTATAAGTATAAAATGAATTTTTAGAAGGAATTATTAATTAGTTATATGACATAGTAGAGCAAGAGTGAAAGAATATATTTGCCTTTGCTTATTTCCTGCATTAAGGTCATTATGATAGCTTACCACAAACTTGGTGGCCTGAAACATGTTTATCTTTTATATATCTGAAAGCCCAAAATGTAAACTTTTTTCTTTTAGGCTGGACCAAAAGCTACCGCTTTCTCTAGAGGATAAAGGGGAGAAGCCCTTTGCCCGAACTCCAGTTTCTTGCATTGCTTCCCTTGGCCTCTTGGCTCATGACCCTCCACCTTGAAAGCTAGCAGCTGTCCCCATCAGCACATGACCTATGCTTCTGTGTCACATCTCTTTCTTTCCTCTTACAAGGACACTTTTAGAGTGCACAGGGATAATCTTTTCAACTTAAGAGCCTTAACTACATCTGCAAAGTTGTCTTTTGCTTCACTGCTCTGCATACTTTTGGGGTGGAATTCAGGTTCGCTCCCCCAGTGGTACCTCCTCCAGACAGGTGGCTGGAGTCCCAAGTTACAAGCATTAATAAAACACCTGAGTCCATGGGGGATATACATTTAAACTACCACATTGTCTCTCCCCTCCACCACTGAGACTGACTGGTACATTCATGACTCCACAGTGAATACTAACAACCCCACTGAGGAGGGCCCTTAGTGAAATTGGGGACAGGAGAGAAGGAATATAAGAGTATAACCCAATAGGGGCTGGAGAGATGGCTTAGAGGTTAAACACTTGCCTGTGAAGCCTAAGGACCCCGGTTCGAGACTCGATTCTTCAGGACCCATGTAAGCCAGATGCACAAGGGGGCACATGTATCTGGAGTTCGTTTGCAATGGCCAGAGGCCCTGGCACGCCCATTCTCTCTCTCTACCTGCCTATTTCTGTATCTCTCTCTCTCTAAATAAAGAAATAAAAAATATTTTTTTAAAAAAAGAGTATAACCCAATAGGAATATGGCCAATATATAATATACTGTAATGATCATAATAAAAAATAATTATTTTAAAAAATCAAGAGACCCCCCTCCCAGAAAATATGGCTGTCTTTTGTGACAGCCTGTTTTTCAGCTTACCACACTGTCCTATATGTTTAAATACTCAATATGCAGGATGGTTTACAACTATAGTCACTGCTCAGTGGTATCTCATCAGTTACCAGGACCATCTCTTCCCCTCCATTTGACATCTCTGAAATCAAGCTCATCTTAGAATAATGACCATTGTCTAAACCATGGTGCTATTTCTTGTTTGTTTTTTTTTTTTTTTTTGAGATAGGCTTTCACTATGTAACCCAGCCTGGGCTTGAATTCACATTCCTGAAGATCTAGTGCTATATGGGATCTTTCTTAGTGGCACATAAAACAATGTTGTAGCTTATAGGTTATCATAATGTAGATAGCAGCATCCTGTGGCTATTTCCATTTTCCACTGTACCTCCTGTACGTGTGAACCACGTGTGTGATCTTGTAGAGGTGTAATAGACAGATCCAGTGGTAGCGCAGTGGCAGAAGGGTTGGCACAGAACTGTGAAGAAACAGCAAATGGAGGGGTTTAGCTTTAGCTGCTGGACCCTGGGCAAACACCAAACATTGACAATGATGTTACGTCTCAATTAAAGGGGCAAAATTGGTTTTGCAGCAATACCCTTATGGCCTGAGGATGGTAAGGGTACTACATCCCATGGAAACAATACTGAGAGGAGAAGAGAAAGAAGAGGAATGAGAAAGTGAACGACTGTTCCAGGTGCAGAATTGTCTGTGTGAGTGCCAAGAACAGTGGTTTTCATAGGTCACAGGGGATTAGAATGAGAGAAGTTTTTTTTTTTTATAATTTATTTTGAGAGAGAGAGAATGGGCATGCCAGGGCCTCCAGCCATTGCAAACGAACTCCATATGCATGTGTTCCCTTGTGCATCTGGCTTATGTGGGTCCTGGAGAATCAAACCAGGATCCTCTGGCTTTGCAGGCAAGTACTTTAACCGCTAAGCCATTTCTCTAGCCCATAAGCTCAATTTTTAAGTGTGGAGTTTAGGAAGCTTGGCAGGAGTGAGGATACTTACCACAAATCCACTTTTTTTTTGGGGGGGGGGTGTTTCGTAATAGGATCTCACTCTAGCTCCAGGCTGACCTGGAATTCACTATGTCCTCTCAGGGTGGCCTCAAACTCACAGTGATCCTCCTACCTCTGCCTCCTGAATGCTGGGATTAAAGGTGTGCATCACCACGCCCAGCTCACAAGTCCACTTTGTAGATATACCTATTCTGGATATTTTTTAATTTATTTAGTGTATATGCAGATGCAAATGTGCTAAGGCATACTTTCAGGATGGTCCTTGCCTTCCACCTCATTTTGAGGCAGAGTCTCTTATTCACCATTGGGCTCAAGATCTTCTGAAATATTCTGTCTGCCTGCCTTCTCACTTTAGGCACATTGGCTTCTGATTGTGTGGGATCAGAACTCAGGTACTCAAAGTTGCACAGTAAATGTCTTTTTTTCCCCACTGAGCCATCTTCCCAGCCTCATATAATAATAGAATTATACAATATATGTCTTTGTGTCTGGCTTATCAGTGCCTTTTTTTTTTTTTTTTTTTTTTTTTTGCTAATATTCCCCTGTCTGGTTATACCACAATTTGTCAGTTCATTTTTTGACCATTTGAGTTGTTTATACTTTTTGGCTACTATGAATGATAGTGTTAGGAATATTCTTATCCAAGTTTTTTGTCTGAATACATGTTTTCAGTTCTCTTGGGTATATACCTAGAATTGCTGAGTCTGTGTTTAACTTATTAAGGAATGTCAGACTGTTTCCACAATGTCTGTAGCATTTTATATTCTCACCAAAGGCTTTAATTCCTCCATTTCCTTGCCAACACTTGATTTTGTTCTTTTTAGTATAGCTACTCTACTGGGTATGAAGTGGGCTTTCACTGTGTTTTTGAGATTTGCATTTCTCTAATGATTAATAGCACCTTCATATGATTTTTGTATATTTCTTCCTAACTCCGCTTTCAACAATATTGTTTGGTACCTTGAAATTGACTGTGGTTAGAATATTTATACTATGACATAATCAGCAGCCCAGAATCTGTGACCGGATCTAGCTTGTCCCTATTCCAAATATCATTCTCTGCATAGGCTCAGCTATCCTCTGACAGGCAGAATAGGAGTTTGCCACCTTAGTCCTGGGAGGTTCTGGTGCCTTTGTGTTTCTTACTCTAGTCTACAGCCTCCAGAGGGTCATTGAGTTAGGACCAAGTCCTAATCCCCTACTCAGTCCTGAGTCCACTTTGAGCTTTCCTAGTATGAGAAACCTGTTAAATACGTCTTTATTTTGCTCTTGTCCAGTGAAGCTTAAGAATTTGGCAGATTCCTCCTAAGAGGTGGCAGCTGTCCCTGACTTCACATCTTGTCTCTTGGTCTCTGAGATCTCCCTAAACTCTCCTGGCTTTTTTGTTTCATCTGCATTTCTCTAGAGTTCTCAACCTCTTATACCATATTCCAAGGGAAAACAGACACAGAATGTTGACTCACCACTCTTGGGTCCCTTTCTCTGAATTTCAGCAACTCTAGTTTTCTGTCCTTGCCAGCTCTTGCAGTGATTTCAGGCGCGCCTGTGTGTGTGTGTGTGTAGGACAGGCATGTGGGGGGACCTGTGCTGTGTTCATCTTATGGTCTGGTACATATTTCAATTGTAATGCAGATAACTTGGGGTCCATAGTGGCAGGGCTCTTTTTTTCACTCACCAGTGAGATTGAGCTAGGTGCTCCTTAAGGACCAAATAGATCACTAAGTGTCTATGTTGCTTAATCTGCTATGAGCTCTGAATTAGGTAAATACTTTACCTCCAAGCCTCTGTATTACTTACTTGATTTTATTATTTTTTAGGAAATATAAACGAACAGTGATAAGATAGAGACCTGGAGATGGAAAAATTGCTACTACAAAGTAGGAATTATACAATATGAATGTATTTTTTTTTTTTGGAGAGAGACAGAGAGAGAGAGAGAGAGAGAGAGAGAGAGAAAGGAAGACAGAGAATGGGCATGCCAGCAGCCTCTCAGCCACTGTGAACGAAATCCAGATGCGTGCGCCCCCTTGTGGGCAAGTGCAGCATTGCGCCCTTGCATCACTTTGCAGCTGGCTAAACGTGGGACCTGGAGATTGGAACTGATGTTCTTAGGCTTAGCAGGCAGGCGCCTTAACCGCTAAGACATCTCTCCAGCCCTGTATTGTGTTTTTTAAAGGTCATGGTGAAATACCACCATATATCTATAATAGCTAAAATTAAAAAATAGTCTCATATGCTGCTTAAAGGAACATGAGATGGTACATACACCCTAGTTTTGTAGTAAACTAAGCATACACTTAGCATATATGATTCAATAGTCACGTTTTGGATCTTTATTCTGGAGAAACAAAATTTACCCTTGCACAAAAACCTTTACACAAATGATGACTTAGTTTGTTATAGAACAAAAATACTGGGGGTAGGGAGGGTTTCAGAACAATCCTTTTCCCTGCCATTCCATTCCATGTGGCACTAAGGGGGAGCAAACTAGTGATACACATGTCCAAATGGGTGGACCTTGAGACATTGTGCTGGGTGAAAGTCTAGTCTCAGAAGGACTGCATTTCTGGGGTCTGACATCAGATAACCATTGAAGAAACTGCATCTGCATGGAGGCCACACATGACCTTTCCCTGCTTTTTCATCCTCTAATTATTTCAAAAGATAAATCCTTGGGAGTGATTTTGAGATGTTCTCTCTCTCTCTCTCTCTCTGCCTCTTTCTCTCTCTCAAATAAACAAATAGTGAGAAAGAGAGAGAATGGGTGCGCCAGGGCATCCAGCCATTGCAAATGAACTCCAGATGCATGTGTCCCTATGTGCATCTGGCTTACGTGGGTCCTGGAGAAGATTTGAACTGGGGTCCTTTGGCTTTGCAGGCAAACACCTTAACTGCTAAGCCATCTCTCTGGACCCAGTTTTGAGATGTTCTTGTGTACTTCTTTTTCTTTTTCTCTTTCTTCTCCCCCTCTTCTTCTTCATTTTTCGAGGTAGGGGCTCACTCCAGCCCAGGCTGATCTCAAATTCGCTATATGTAGTCTCAGGGTAGCCTTGAATTCACAGCAATCCTTCTACCTCTGCTGGGACTAAAGGCGTGCACTACCACACCCAGCATACCTCTTTTAATATATGAGCATACTGTAATTTGGTCATATTCTTTTTCCATTGTTCTCTTTGTCTCCTCCCCCAACCACCATTCCATTGAGGACCCTCTTTCTATGTTGTCCTTTGTTTTGTTGTCTCATTCCTTCTGTTCTCATCCATCCTCCATGTCAGAACAGTGCAGTTGTAGGAGTTATAAGTAACCATTATGGGGTCATAAATATACCAGCTTGCTCATGTCAGGAGTACTCCTTCCCACCTTGTGGCTCTTACATTCTTTCTGTTCCCTCTTCCGCAGTGTTCCCTGAGCCTTGAGGGGCGTGATAGATATTTTGAGTGTCCTCTGTCTATCGACATTTCCAAAGAGAAGGTTCTCTGGCTAGCAGTGAGAATAGCATTCAGTTGTGTAGAAAACCAGTTCTCTGGATAGCAGCTGGGTGTCCCACATCCAGTTCCACACTGACACTACTCAGAGTTAGTATCAGACCCCACAGGTTAAGGGCTCTGACAACACTGGCCCACTTCAGATACCAGCTTCTAGCTGGGTGCCCACCCTACCCACACTTCATCCTTGCCAAGTACAAGTTCAGGATTCTCACAAAACCCCATCAGGCTTGGTAATTTTCTAGAATGGCTCCTAGAATGTAGAAAAGCACTTTGTTATTGTCACAAAAGATAAAATGCAGGAACAGCCAGGCAGAGGAGGCACATAGGGACAGGTATTGGGTGTGACGTGGTGTCTCTTTGCCTTCTCTGGTACACCAGTCTCCTAATACCCCTATGTGTTTACCAATCCCAGCCCTCAAGTCCTGCCTGCCCATTCTGGTACTCAGCCCTCTTGTTGGGGCTATTCTGGAGCCCATCAAAAGTCATTTGAGGGGTTGGGGAGATAGAGTAGTTAAGGCTCTTGCCTGAAAAGCCTGATGAACCCGGTTCGATTCCCTAGCACCCTCATAAAACCAGATATACAAAGTGGCACATGTAGCTGGAATTCATTTGCAGCAGCTAGAGGTCTTGATATGCCCATTCTCATTCATTCATATTCTCTCTCACTCTGCTTGAAAATAAATAAATACAAATATTTTTTAAAAAAGGAAATCATGTTTCCCTTGAGAAACAGATGGTAAGACCCTATTGCTGAAGACATCTCTTGCCTGAGAGGCAAGGTCACTGAGAAAGCAAGCTGGTGCGGAGCAGAAAACCTTCTCCCTGTAGACCAGCCAACTGAAAGCTAGAAAAAGCTGCACTGCATGCAGCTGCATGGGAGACAGAAGTCATCAGCAGTGAAAACAGTGGACACTGGAAAATTCAAGTTTGGCCATAGAGGCCCAATGACTAAAGGGGTGCAATAGTGGCACGTCTGCTCTTGGGGTAAGCAACTGCTCCATAATTGGAGTGAAGGCCCTCTCTACAGGAGGGAATACATTCCTGGTACTGAAAAAACCTAAGCAAAAGTCTATGGCAGGGGAGGTCATGAGCCTTCGGGGTATAAAGCTTGCTCTTGTCTGACTAAATGTATATATTATTCCCTTCAAGCTGCCCTGAAAGCACTATACTTAATGTTCATATTCACATATTAATGCTACTCTCACTTCTAGTTAGAGAAGCTTCTCTTTTCGATGGCAATGACCACTGGGATTACCCAAAAGGCAACATAGTGCTGAGAAGAAGGAATGGAGGAGTGTCCAGCACTAAAACATCTCTGTCACACCCTCCAAAGCTCAGGGTCTATTGTGGAAGAGGGGGCGGAAAGAATGTAAGAGCCAAAGGAAGGGCACGACTCCTTACAATGCAACTGTCCAGATAGAAATTGGCCTTGATATCCATGACCTTTCAGTGCCTAGCAATACCTTTGCAAGACCCTCATAATAGAAGAAAAAGATGTTATCATCAAATTAAAAGAAAGACTAGTAGAGAGAGGGAGGGGATATGATGGAGAATGGAGTTCTAAAGAGGAATGGGGGGAGGGGAGGGAAATATCATGGGGTTTTTGTATGTAAGTATAGAAGTTGTCAATAAAAAAATTTTTTAACCTTATCTGACAAAAAAAAAAAAAAGAAAGAAATCATGGGAGAAATGGCTTAGCGGTTAAGGCATTTGCCTGTGAAGCCAAAGGATCTTGGTTCGATTCTCCAGGACTCACGTAATCCAGATGCGCAAGGGGCACATGCATCTGGAGTTTGTTTGCAGTGGCTACAGGCACTGGCGTGCCCATTCTCTCTCTGTCTGCCTCTCTTCTATCTCTCTCTCTGCTTGCAAATAAATAAATTTTTTAAAAAAGGAAATCATATCTCCTTAAAAATGTCACTTGATTAGAACAAAAGGTGTTTCATGGACTCTAGGAGCACTGTGCTGGAAACTAGAGGCAAAGGCCAAATATGTATTTTTATTTATTTACTTATTAGAGACAGAAAAAGGGAGAGAGACAGAGAGCGAGCAAGCGAGAGAGATAGAGAGAAAGAGGGAGGGAGAGAGATTGGGCGTGCCAGGGCCTCTAGCACTGCAAATGAACTCCAGACGCGTGTGCCACCGTGTGCATCTGGCTTACGTGGGTACTGGGGAATCGACTAGGTAGTCTCAAACTGTTCTTGAACTCACAGCAATCCTCCTACTTCAGCCTTCTAGTGCTGGGATTTAAGGCCTGTGCCATCATGCCTGGTTTAAATTTTTCTTCTACTCTTTCTTTAAAATTAATAGTGATCATTTATATAACAAAAAATTGTAAATTATTGAAGATAAACCCTTCCTGCAAACTTTTCTAATAGACATACATTCTTAGGCTTCACAGGCAAGCGCTTATCTTTAAAGCCATCTCTCCAGCTCCAAATATGTATTTTTTAAATTTTCATTTACAATGATCTTGGATCTCAATATTGATTTTTGTATGTGGTTATGAATACATAATGAATAAATTATTGGATTTTCTAGGAGGAATATTATTAAGGGATACACAAACTTTTGTAATTTTTCTGCTGCTTCTCTCTGGATTATAGGGTAATACAAACATTGTGGAGTTTTCAAAAAAATATTTTTATTCATTTATTTATTTATTTGAGAGACAGAAAGAGGGAGAGGGGGAGAGAGAGAGCGAGAGAGAGAATGGGCATACCAGGGCCTCTAGCCACTGCAAGCGAACTCCAGATGCATGCGCCCCCTTGTGCATCTGGCTTACATGGGTCCTAGAAAATTGAACCAAGCTCCTTTGGCTTTGCAGGAAAACTCCTTAACTGCTACGCCATCTCTCCAGGCCACAAACATTGTAGAGTTTTTATGAAGGTGTTTCTGTATGATATCACAATGACAGCAGTGTGACAAGCAAGCATAATTGGGATAGATCTACAGGAATCTTGATATCAAGTCACCAGTAAAGATAATTTTTTTTTCAGGAGAAATGTCCTATTGCTTTCTTTGTTGTATACAAGTGTTGACTGTTTCTTTATTGTATGCTAATAAAGGATTAAAATGGATTGGAAATGGTGGGCCTTAGGGTGCAAATTTCTGATTCTTCCCCAGCTCCTGAGAAATTTACTGTCTCTGTGAGAGAGTAAAGCTAAGCCTTTAGGAAATAACATAAACCTCCTTTGTCTTTCCTGTTCTCTTCCCTTTTCTTTTGAGACAGGGTCGTGAGATGGAGCCCAGGCTGGTTTCAAACTTGTGATTTTGCTGGCTCAGCCTCCTGGGTGCTGGAATTACAGGTGTGAGCCACCATGCTCAGCTTATTCTTGAAAATGAAAACAGTAAAACTTAAACCTGATGTGACTTCTGAAACCATTTGAAGTTAATGAAGTAGTCTTATCTTATATGTAATTCTAACGGATCTTAACCTTGTCATTACTGTCTTGCATAGTTTAAAATATATATATATATATATATATATATATATATATATATATATGAACAAAGCTGAATTTATTCCAGATAGAACATATGAAGTTATTCAGTGCTATAATTGCATATTCATCTTCTAATCCATTTCAGTCAAAAGACGAGCATATCTATTTGAATAGCATTTGATTTGGGTTTAAAGTAAAAAACTCACCAGATTGCCTTATGTGTTGAAGACAGGCTTCCTCCTCTTATACTCTCTTTAATTTGTGAGATTGATGTATCTTGTGCCAAAACCTCAGTTTAAACCAGATAACTAGTGTGACTTTATATTAGTAGTGGCAGAAAGATGTCTGAAGAACTTTGAGAATTTTGTTAGAATATTAGAATTTTGTTAGAATATTTTACATGTCACCATGGGTGTGTGTTTACATGTGAAGAGTAAATAAGTTGTTAAAAGGCTGTCTTACTGTACCCTTGGCTATATAAGCCTTGAAGTGTCTCTGTGTTGATTCTGCCTTAGGTTTTGCTGTCATTTCATATATATGTTGAAACATAAAGCTCCCTTCAGAAATAACTGCATATATGAATTGCCAGGAATTCATATGAAATTCAGTGTACATTCTATTAGTGAATCTGTTAGTGAATCAAAATAAGAATTGGTGTTTAGCCAAATGTATTGGCACATGCTTATTATACCAGGACTCAGGAGGCTGGGGCAGTAGGATTACAAATTTGAGGCCAGCATTGGCAACATGGTGAGATTTCCATCTCCCCTGCTCCTCCCCCCCCAGAGAATCACGTGGAAGGCTGGCTGTTGGCTCTTCCAGACTTGTTTGGCTGCAGCCTGTGGAGCAGGAGGCCAGGCCCATGATTGGCATGGTGCCTGGAGGCCACAGTCCCAGCCAGCTCAGGGCAGAGGCCTAGAGTGGCTGGAGAATGAGACTGTATGAGGCCCAGACCATTGCCTGCTGCTGCCTCAGCCCCTCAGTCAACACTGGATGCTCCAGTACATGGTCCTGGAACAACCTGACTGGCTGCTCACAAAAAACATCTGAACATATCTTCCCATGGAAGAAAGCATTCTGGGAAATCTGTGATGCCACACCAATGGAGGATCTAAGTTTGAAAGTCTGTAACTTTGATGAAGTAGATCAAGACCCGAGTGATACAGAGAAGTCTCTTGAAGTAAAGAATCCAGAAATTGATGAGCATGGGAAGAGAGAACCATCTTCAGAAAAAATTGGCAATATGACGGTGAAATACAGAATATGATGGCAAATGTTAAAGCTCACCTTAACAAGGCTTTTCTTGCTAAGAGAGAAAGGATGGAATTATATACCAGTGTGTGTTTCAAAAGCAACATCTAGGAAGTCAAACAAGTTTTCAAAACAGAACATGAGCAAATGCTTAAGTTTTCCATGAATATTCTCAGCAGTTTAAAACTCTGTTTCAGCAGTCGGATTCAAAAATGCAGAAATTTAAGGAAAACTGGGAAACCGTAGATAAGTTTCTACAAAAACAAAAACACCTTTAACAATGTGGAATTTGTTTGAACCAGAGACAGAAAGGAACTCAGTAGTCTCAGGAGCAGTTCTTAGTTTTGCAGATAAGAACCTAAAAGGAAAAACCATGTTTTATAGCAGTCTTTTGTGTTTTTAGAGATTGGAGGACTCAGAGAAGAATGCCAGTAATCTACTTAGTGTTATATAATGGGAACTTCAAGAAAATATGACTATGGTGCATTCAAAAAGTGTGATGGCCGGGTGTGGTGGTGCACGCCTTTAATCCCAGCACTTGGAGGCAGAGGTCAGAGAATCACTGTGAGTTCAAGGCCACCCTGAGACTACATAGTGAATTCCAGGTCAGCCTGGGCTAGAGTGAGACCCTACCTTGAAAAACAAAACAAACAAACAAAAAACATAATGGAAAACCTGTAAGTTATGCTTCAAGTTGGAATGTACACATTAATCACAGAAATATTTAACTTGCTGACTTGTGCATGAGTTTATTTTCAAGCAGAGAGGGGGGAAAAGGAGGGAGAGAGAATGGGCACGCCAGGGCTTCCAGCCACTATAAATGAACTCCAAATGCATGCTCTTCTTTGTGCATCTGGCTTTACTTGGGTACTGGGGAATCAAACCCAGGTTGTTAGGCTTTGCAGGCAAGTGTCTTCTTATCCACTAAGCCATCTCCCCAGCCCTTAACATATTTGTTTTTTAAAAATCTCTTATTAAGCAACAGTGTTAAGAGAAGACAGATAGTTGAAAGTTTAAACCATTTGTTACATAGTGATGACTCTTGAATAAGTTATAAAATTCCAACATTAATTTTGAAGCCCGCCTTAAAATAGAATTCTAGTTTAAATAATAAAATATTTTGTCATAACCTGTTTAAGTGAAATACCTCTCTTGTTAAATTCTAAATAAAATCTTAAGGTTTGTGAGAAGCAGCTATTCTTATATATCACATTTTTGGTTTTTTTGTGGTAATATTTAATTTTTAAAACTTTGCTAATTGACGTTCATCAATAAAAATGACTTAAATTTAAAAATAGAATTAAAAAAAATTTAACTGACCTCTATACTTACAGACAAAAATCCATGATATTTCCCTCCCCTTCCTCCATTCCCCTTCAGAACTCCAATCTCTGTCATATCCCCTCCCTCTCTCCATTAGTCTCTCTTTTAATTTGATGTCATCATCTTTTTCTCCTATTATGAGGGTCTTGTGAAGGTATTGGTAGGCACTGCATGTTTTAGACAACTTATAACAGAAAGGATACTGCGATTGACCTAGTTTTAAAATTTATTTATTTATTTATTTGTTTATTTATTTATTTGGTTTTTCCAGTAGGATCGTGCTCTAGCCGAGGCTTTCCTGGAATTCACTAGGTAGTCTCAAACTGTTCTTGAACTCAAAGCAATCTTCCTACTTCAGCCTTCTAGTGCTGGAATTTAAGGCCTGTGCCATCATGCCTGGTTTAAGTTTTTCTTCTACTCTGTTTCCTTAAAATTAATAGTGATCATTTATATAACAAAAAATTATAAATTATTGAAGATAAACCCTTCCTGCAAACTTTTCTAATAGACATACATTCTTTGCTACCACTTGTTCCTCCTAGAGCTAGGAGGAGTGAGCTGTGTGCCAGCCCCATGGCTTAGCCTGCTATCCTTTGTCAGTAGCCAGCCTTTATATCAGACTGTTGGAGTTTTCAGTGACATAGGAAAGCCACTGTTCTACCATAACTTTGATAGGCCTCTCTTTGGTTTGTGGTGAGAATGTAAAGGATTGTGACTATTCCTTGTGGTCGCAGGTGAAGATTTGAGGGATAATACTGTGCATATTCCTTAGTGAAATTTCTCCCTAGTGTAAAAGTACCCAGGAGAGAAGTAAGATAAACAACACCTTTGTGCCTTTTCTTCTTGACAAGCAAAGTAGTGATTTGAACACCTGATGCCACTTGCAGAGTTGGCAGATATTTTCAAAGATGTTGGTCTCTGCAGCCTTTTTTCTTTAAATTCTTGATTGAATTTTTATAAAAAGGTTTCACTCTTATAACCCTTCTCCCCAGCCCCCATTCTATCTAGGGTCCTCAGTGGGGTCCTAAAAGCCTCAGTCTGGAGGGGAGGGGCCCTCAAGCTAGTCCCCCTCACCCTGAGGCTCTTGAGCCTTGGCAAGGATGTTAGAGATCTGATTTAGTGTTGAGTTTTTTGTAGCCTCTGGATCTCTGTTTTGATGAGGTTTGAGTGACCACAGTGTTTGTCACCATCTCCCTGGAACTGGTTTTCTGACTAATAGTGAGAACAGTGCTTATGTCACTGCTTCCTCTGCAATTATTCCTGGGCCTCTGGGGCAGATGTGGTAGAGGTGACCCATCCTGCTCCATAGCCTTTTAAATATTTTATTGTTATTTTTCTTTTCATTTGAGAGAGATACAAAAATAGGCAGGTAGAAAGAGAGAGAGATTGAGAATGGGTGCTCCAGGGCCTCCAGCCACTGCAAACAAACTCCAGATGCTTGAGCCCCATCGTGTATCTTGTTTATGTGGGTCCTGGGGAGTTGAACCTGGGTCCTTTGACTTTGTAGGCCAGCACCTTAACTGCTAAGCCATCTCTCCAGTCCTGAAATTAATACAGCTATTGAGGGAAGTACAGAGCCAAGGAAAGGCACCCATGTGGCTAGACATCCATGTGGAGGGCCTAGAAAAACCTTGGAAAGAAAAGAGAGAAAAGAAAGTTCAAGGAACTCCTGCCATGTGGGGAGCAGGAGGGGATAAAGAACGTATGTGGAGAGTAAGCCCTCCTCTCCACTCACCCTAGCTGGGCCTGAGCCAAGCCAGCCTAGGCCCAGCAGAGGGAAAAACTCACCCACAGCTGGAAGTTCCCAAGTGGTCAGAGCAAGTCCTGTTTTCTTTATAGAAGCAGCTGTTTGTGGGGTGGGAGGATGGCTCAGCAGTTAAAGGCATTTGCTTGCTTGACTGTCAGCTCAGCCCAGATTCATTCCCAAGTCATCCACATAAGCAGGATGCAAAAAGGGATGGGATCCTCTGGTGTTGGCAGTGGCAAGAGACCATGGCTTGCACACACACACACTTACTAATAAGTAAGTAAAAAAAAAATCATGCTTGCTCGAAGCAGCTATCTGGACAAAACTGTCATTTAATATGAAGGTTTCTTGTCCCTAACCCCCTTTTGGTGTGGTGTTCATGTGTGAATGCACATATTGTCATGGTGCTCATGTAGAGGTCAAAGGACAACCAAGTGGCAGTCCTCATCTTCTACTTTATTTAAGGAAGGGTCTCTTACTCAGGCCGGTAGGCCTGTGAGTTTCGGGAGATTCTCTCTTCATCTTCCATCTTGCTGTGAGTGCACTATGAATACAAATGCCTACTACAGTGTCCAGCCTGTGTGGGTTCTGGGGATCTGAACTTGGAGGTCCACACTTGTGCAGCAAGTGCTATTTCCACAGCTCTTGGACCTAGTTTTCTAATTGTCAGAAATCTGATCCAGGTGTCTGGAGAAGATGAGAGGAACAGATGGGAATCAAGCAGAGACAGTTATTTTGGGAAATTGCTAGAGAAATGTGAGTGTGAAAAGAGCTGAAGGCACAAATTTATGTTGATACCTAAAGCTTCCATCAGTTCCTTTTGATGTGCTGTACAGCCAGGTAGTGCAGGACTCCCCACTGGTGTCCAGAGAGTAAAAGTACTCTGCAAGATAGTCCTTGCTTAAGGTTTTACAATCTTAATAGCCTTTTCTTTAGACATCTGGTCAAGATCAGTTAGGCAGGGGTGTGTGTGTGTGTGTGTGTGTGTGTGTGTGTGTGTGTGTGCGCGCATGCCATGGTTTCTTGCCACTGCAAAGGAATGCTAGACATTTTTGTATCTGGCTTACATGGTGGCTGGGGAATTGAACCTAGACCAGCCAAGCTTTATAAGCTTTTAACTGCTGAGCCATTTTCCCTGCCCTGCACCTATTTTTTGGAGACAGAGTCTTGCACTGACCATGAAGCTCATCAACTCAGCTAAAGTAGCTATCCAGCAAGCCCTAGGAATCACTCGCATGCACTGCCAAGCCCAGCAGTTACATAGGTGCTGGGAATCCTTACTCAGAACCTAATGCATTCACGACAAGTGCTTTACCTGCTGAGCCATCTCCCCACCACCCAATGTCAATTTATCCTGATAATTCTTTTCTTAATCATTCTGTAATATGATTAGATTGTACAGTTGCTCCCCCCCCCAGCCTCTGCACCTCTGTTCCCATCCTTTGTAATGCATAGTGACAGGACAAAATAAACATGACTTTTAGTGTCTGTTGCACCTGGAAATTGCAGCTGTTGGTTTGGTCAGGTCTGGCAGCTAGGATGGCAGAGGAGGGAACATTTCTTAACCCTCCTTCACTTACTTCTTGGCTTCCCATCTTTACATCTTTAACAGTCCCGAGTTTTGGTTTCTCCAGAAAGGTGGTCTGTGTGTGTTGAAACCTTTGACTCCTTTTGGTTACTTTTGTTTTGTTTTGTTGAGACTAGTTCTTATTCTATAACCCAGGCTGGCCTCAAACACAGTATGTAGTCCAGATTGGCCTTGAACTTGCAGTAGTCCTCCTGCCCCAGCCTTCCTAAGTGTGGGGATCACAGGTGTGAGCCACCAAACCTGGCTCTTTTGGTTGGTTTATTTGTGACCCAACGTTGTGGGGTCTAATTTTCTGCAAGTCCTTTTCCCATTTACACAAAATTTAAGGCTAATTTTGTTTGCAGATAAAACAATATTAACTGTCTTAAATATCAAAAGTCCTTAGTTATCATCTTCATAGACTGAGTTCTGTTTTAGCCACTGGAAGTATACAGAGTACCACAGGTATGCATCGATGTCTAGCAATTTCTTGGAAGCCTCTTGGGGTATATCCAATAAAGAATAGGTGTCTTGAGTTTTTTAGAACTCATGTTTCTGTTACACTGATTTGTCTCCTGAACTCTGGTTTTGAGACTATTATTTGGATATAAGGAAACAAATGTGCTTAGATCTTTCAGTTTACAGTCTTTGCAGAACCTCTTGCATCCGATAGGATAGTTCTATTCAGATTACAAGCAACTGATGCCCCATCAGCGGTGCATTGGGGATGGAGGCAGTGCAGTGAGCTGTTAGCAAGGCACTTGTCTGGGGTCCCTCCTCCCTACAGCTACTGTGCCAGATGATTGAGATCCCTCTGGTATTCAGAATTGGGCAAAGCTCAAGTCATTCCTGGAATGAGGAAGAATGAATAGGTAAGTTTGATCAGCCAGTTTATCATTCCATGTTTAACAGCATTTGCTTGGTAAAATAATCATTGTATCCACTTATCTTTTGAATTGCTTAAAGGTATTAAATCACTATGCTTGAGATATAGTAGAATTAAACAGTGGTATCTTTTTTAAAAAATTTATTTATTATTTAAGAGAGAGAAAGAAGAGAGAGAGAGAGAGAGAATGGGTACACCAGGGCTTCCAGCCACTGCAAACGAACTCCAGATGCATGTGCCCCCTTGTGTATCTGGCTTACGTGGGTCCTAGACAGTCAAACTTGGATCTGTTGGCTTTGCAGGCAGATACCTTAACCACTAAGCCATCTTTCCAGCCCTAAACAGTTGTATCTTTCTTCAGGCTTCCCAGACATCACCTGTCTAGACAATCTAGATTTCTTTTTAAAAAGAAGTCAACAGGATTAATTTATACTGCATGCTTCAATACCATTGATATAGGAAGTTTTTTTTTTTTTTTTTTTGAGGTAGGGTCTCACTGTAGCCCAGGCTGACCTAGAATTCACTATGTTGTCTTAGGGTGCCCTTGAACTCACAGCGATCCTCCTACCTCTGCTCCTGAGTGCTGGGATTAAAGGTGTGCACCACCATGCCCAGCTTTGATACAGGAAGTTTTTTAAGTTCTCCCTGACTTTCTTGTGAAGTGTCTCCTGTGTTACTTGCAATTGCTCGGTATGGTGCTTAGGAAAGGAGGTTTGTGAACCATCTTGTACAGGTGCTTACGTTAATACTGGCTTTCAAGAGGAGTGTTGTGTGAAGATAGTCACTCCTAGCTGGGTGTGGTGGCACACGCCTTTAATCCCAGCACTTGGGAGGCAGAGGTAGGAGGTTCACAGTGAGTTTGAGGTCACCCTGAGACTGCATAATGGATTCCAGATCAACCTGGGCTAGAGTGAGACCCTACCTCGAAAAAAAAAAAAAGTCCTTTTCAGTTTTAAATGTCATTCAAAATTATATTGTTAATACTTAGAAATGGGAAGGTATTTAATTAGAAAAATTTGACCATTTTATAAATTCATTTCATCCTTCATATTTTAGCGAGATGTAATAGGAAGGAGTTTGGAGTCCCTTGGGTCTGGATTTCTCATTTCATCAGTCTGTGGTGTTATGTTCTTGGCTACAGTTAATACATGCTGACTGCATATTTGGGTTAGTTTTTCTACATAAAACAACTTGATAATATCAGTAAATGTTAGAATCTAAAATAGGCCTTTGTTCTTTTTAAAGCTAACATTAAAAGATTTTGGGGGTAGTGTCAACTCTTTAATAGAAAATTGAATAATCATACAGTGATTTTTTCTGGTTCACAGAGATAATATAAATAATATAAAAGTTTGTTTTACAATTGAAACTTAAAAGCAGTTTGTAATTTTTCTAACTAAACATTATGTGTTCATGTATTGTATGACTTGGGGATGTGTTTTCTTTTATCCCTGTATTCTAGTCTTTTTTTGTGATGTTTTTACTTTAAATTCTATTTTGTGTAACATAAACAAATGTTTATGAGTATATAATAATGAGAAGCAGATCCTTTTAGTGCATAGAATTTAAAATTTGTTAGCAGATTTACTTTCTTTAAATTTAGTGTATTCCTTTTCTCATTTCTTTGAAACTTAAACCATGGCTTATAAACTAAAAACCTCAGAACTGGGCTGGAGAGATGGTTTAGGCATTAAGGCACTTGCCTGCAAAGCCAAAGGACCCAGGTTCAGTTCCCCAGGACCCACATAAGCCAGATGCACAAGGTGGCGCATGTGTCTGGAGTTCATTTCCAATGGCTAGAAGCCCTGGTTCACCCATTCTCTCTCTCTTCCCCTTTCTCCCTTCCTCTACTTCACCCTCTTTCTCTCAAGTAAATAAATGGGGGGGGGGACTTTGGAACTATTCAATACCTTGGGATGCTACTACTCTGAGATAGCATTTTTGTTTAAGGATTTTTTTTTTTTTTTTGGTTTTTTCCCGAGGTAGGGTCTCACTCTGGCTCAGGCTGACCTGGAATCCACTATGAGGTCTCAGGGTGGCCTCGAACTCTCAGCGATCCTCCTACCTCTGCCTCCCGAGTGCTGGGATTAAAGGCGTGCGCCACCACGCCCGGCTTGTTTAAGGATTTGATCAGTTGTGTTCTAATTCTTGAGAGACTTAAACCAGTTTAGGGGAGTGAGGGACTCCTTTTCTTTCTCATATCCCCTTATGTTTCCCTAGTTTTTTATGTTTCCCTAGTTGTCTCACCAGCATGCCTATAGAGACCAAGTATATGCATATTGTCTTGTGAAATGTTAATGGACCATCTGGGTAACATCAGACTCCTGTCTGTGATCCCATTGTTCTTCCCTCCCCAAACCAGCCTTTTCCCTGAGATAGGAGCAAGCTAGGTGTGGGAGTTCTTCAGGGAGAATGGCCAACAGGTGTGCAATAGATTGAAGAGCTTCCCAGTGACAAAAACACAGTGACTGAAGTCAGAGCCCACTAGTGTCCATGGTTGTTTTTGTCCTGGTGTAAGACTGAGTGGAGAAGCTTTCTTACTACATGAGTTTACCCTAGCAGAGGTCTGGCTGAGGGGGTCACTTGTAATTCACTGGTACATTGAATTTAGCCAGTAATTCACTGGTACATTGGCAGACTCCTGAGAAACCCATTTTGGAGAGGAGGAATGCCCCTATTTTGGAACATTTGTAGTCATTTCACTGTGTCATTAGAAAGATGCTTGGTGAACTTGGTGTATCAAATTTTTTTTTTCTGATACAGAGGCTGCAGAGAACTCAACACTAAATCAGACTGCCAACAGGCCTGCCATGGCTCAGGGAACATTGCACAAGGAAGGGAAGAAAGATTGTTAAGAGCCACAGAGTGGGTAGGAATACTCTGAGGCATGGTCTGCCCCCCCCCGACCCCACAGGGACTGACTGAGGCCTTCATAACCCTACAGTGAATACCATAACAACTCCACTGAGGAGGGCCCCCCAGGTTAATTGGAGCAGGAGCAAGGGTATAAAAGAGTATAACCTGTTATAAAATTTAAAAAAACAGGGGCTGGAGAAATGGCTTAGCAGTTAAGGTGTTTGCTTGCAAAGCCAAAGGATCCTGGTTCGATTCTCCAGGACCCACATAAGCCAGATGCACAAGGGGCACATGCATCTGGAGTTTGTTTGCAGTGGCTAGAGGCCCTGGCTTACCCATTCTCTCTGTCTGCCTCTTTTCTATCTATCTCTCTCTCTGCTTGCAAATAAATAAATAAAAATTTCTGGTACGTGAATCTCAAATTTGTAGCAGTAAAAAGCCTTGGTATGCCTATTCCCTCTCTCTGATAGCAAATAAGTAAATAAAAATATTAAAATTATTTTTCTTTCTAATCAAATTTAGAATTAATTACTTTATGTTATAACAAAATAACAATTATAAGAATAAGTCTCTTCTGGTATTATTAAAATATTCTTTAAATTATGAAAATTATATTTTCACACAATCTTGAGTATTTTTGTAGTACTTATATGCTAAAAATTGCCCTTTTTTGTTGTTGTTGTTTTGGAGACAATGCCTCCCTATATAACCCAAACTGGTTTCTTCCTACCTATTAGAATGATGAGATTTACAGGTGTGGGCCACCATACCCTGCTTGCAGCATTTTCTTTTTATTTATTTGACAGAGAAAGGGAGGGAGGTGGGGAGAATGGGTGCACCATGGCCTTCAGCCATTGCAAACAAACTCCAGACGCATGCACCCCTTGTGCATTTGGCTAACATGGGTCCTGGGGAATTGAACCTGGGTCCTTTGGCTTTGCAGGCAAACACCTTAACTGCTAAGCCATCCCTCCAGCCCTGCAGCATTTTCTTAATCTTGTAATCATGTATGTATGTACATGTTGTGTTATGTGGGTGTACTTGTGTATTCAGGTTCATGTGTGTTCAGATTCATGTCTATGCATACATGTGTGTATTAAAGGATAGCCCTAGGTATGCTGTCTTCCTTAGGTGCATTAGATATGTTGTCTACCTCTTTTTGAGACATGGCCTCCCATTGGCTTAGAGCTCATCAAATAAGCTAGACTTGCTGACCAGCTAGCTCCAGGGCTCCATCTGTCTCTATCTCCCATGTGTTGGGAATACAGACCACTGTGCCCAGCATTTTACATGGATATTGGGGATCAAAACGCAAGTCTTTCTGTCTATAAGGCTGGCATATTACCAACGGAACTATCTCCTGATCCCTGATTCTCTTAAAGTGCAATGGAAATTAGAAACTTAATTTATGCTTCCCACAAGGAATCCAAAAGTATGGCAACATAAAGAAGAAAAGGTCAAGACTCATTTTCTTTGTTACTGGTTTGATATATATTCTTTGACTCTTTTGTGCATTTATAGTCATGTGTAATATAAAATATTGTTTATATATGTTCAAACAGTATTTTAAGACTATATTTTGGGCTGGGGAGATTGCTCAGTGGTTAAAGGTGCTTGTTAACAAGCCTGCTGACCTAGGTTTGAGTCCCCAGTACCCATGTAAAGCTGTATACACAAGGTGGAACATGTGTCTGGAGTTCATTTGTAGTAGCAATAGCTGTGGTGGGCCCATTCTCTCTCTTCGCAAATAAATGAAAAAAAATTTAAGAGAGTATTTTAAAATTATTACTTACTTTTTATTGCAGGAGAATCTGGCTATATTTCATTACCATATATAGATGTTCCTAAACTTTAAAAAATTATTATTATTATTATTATTTTTTTATTATTATTATTTTTGGAGAGAGAGATAGAGAGGGAGACAGAAATGGGCGCGTCAGCAGTCTCTCAGCTGTGTGCGTCACAGATGTGTGTGTCCCCTTGTGGGCAAGTGCGCCCTTGCGTCACTTTGCATCTGGCTAAACGTGGGACCTGGAGATTGGAACCTCTGGACATTGGAACCAGCGTTCTTGGGCTTAGCAGGCAGGCACCTTAGCCGCTAAGCCATCTCTCCAGCCCGAGATGTTCCTAAACTTTTTGAAGCCTCTTTTAGAAAGCAGAAATTCATGTGATGGTATTTATAAGTTTGATATGTACTATCTGAAAAATACAGGGACTTCCTGGCACAATGGGTAAATTAAATTACAAAGTACCTATGTACAGGAATTCTCTAGTGCTAAGAAGATAGAAGGTCTGCTTGCATGGTTCAATGGTGATTGTAGGTGATGAACTTGGAGGCAGAATGTGACAGTTCTGCCTGTGATCCCACTGAGGAGTATTCCAAGTGGTGGGGTGAGAATGTTAATGTAGAATTAGGGTGCTGCAGGTGGAGGATGATTGTTTTTCTGTTAGTTATGTGTGGTAACTGCAGTTAACTAGTTCTTAGTGAAAGATTGATAGGAGGAGGAAATGGGGAAGATAAGAGGTAAGTTGGGGAGAAAATCATTCTTTGCCAAAGCCATGGCCACTTTGGTTGGACAGAAATGTGATAGATTTGAGGTCTTTTCAGTTGTGGACCAGAAAAAATGTGATCACTCTGCCTTTGAAGATTACTGAGGAAGTATTTGATAAACATATAGGAGCTCAAAGTCTTCTGTAAGGTAAATGGAAATTCCTGTTTTCTAGAAGAATTTTCTGGTAGCTAAATTTAGTAGATGAAACACTAGGCAAGGAGAAGTCCAGGGGAAGCAGATGTGGATAACCAGACATCAAAAGGCAAGTCTTTTCAGAGATATTATGTGGTGTTTACTCTGTAGTTATAGAAGGAGAGGGGAGCACTTCTACCATAGGGGCCTAGATTTGTATGTATGTATGTATGTATGTATGTATGTATGTATGTATGTATGTGAAAGAGGTATAGGGAGAGAGATTGAGAGAATGGGCACACCAGGGCCTCCAGCCACTGCAAATCAACTCCAGACACATGCGTCACCACATGCAACTGACTTACGTGGGTACTGGGGAATCAAACCTGCATCCTTAGGCTTCACAGGCAAGTGCCTTAGCTGCTAAGCCATTTCTCTAGCCCCTTGTCTTTGGTTCTTTCTGTTGTCACCAGTGGTTAGATGTTGTTAGAGTGAGGTGGCAGCCTCACAATAAATAGGAAGGTACTAGGGCTGAATAAATTGGGAGGGATCTAGGCTTTAATGCTTTATCCATTATCACCACCCCATACCTGGCTTTTAAGAGTGTTGAGCTACTTCACAGTAATATAAAAAATATCAAAGTACTTATCAAAGATGATTTGATTTTGTGATTTCATTAGCTAAGTCTAACTAGCTCACCCAGTATCCTTGCTGTTATCCCCAAATTCCCTCATGTTCCATAGGGTAAGTGCAACTGATTGTTGAACCCTTGTTCCACTTGGGTCAAAATTTGCTCTCAGTAGTGACAGCAGATACTCAGGAGTTATGCAGTTATGTCTAGGAGTTCTCTGTTCGTGATCCTTGACTTATTGAGTACTGTTTTTCCCAACTTCTAAATAGTTGTCTTAATTCTAGAAAACTGCAGTGCCTTTGCTCCCTTCCCCCAATGAATTCAAGCTTATTTCAAACCGATTTATTTTTGCTCACTCTAGCCTACCTCATTGTTTAGGCAAATTATATACTTCATGTCATGTGCTATAAGGGAATAAGGATAAAAAGAGAGCTCATTGCACTTCCAGTGCCATCACCACTGCTTGCTCTCTTCCTGCTGAGGCCCCAGGAGAACAGTCACTCTAGGACTTCTATGTGGCTTCTATGATCAGTGTCTTGACAGTGGCCTGTCCATGATCAGTTCCCAGTTTTTGTTTGTTATATTCAAACATGAGGCATGCAGTTGGATTTCAAAGAAACTTTCATCTTGACCCACTCCCCACCCCCATGAGAAAAATACATCTTACCCAGCTCCTAGTTTACCTTCCCTTGGTCAAAAGGCAGGTGAGGGCATTTGTTAGCTTGGATTCTTTTTTATAGTATCAGTGTGGCCTATGTGTACTTCTTCCATTGAAAGCACTTTACTTGGAGCCAAAGATAGCACTAACCTTCCTTTGTAAGGTTTTATTTTAGTTTGATGAACAGAGAACATATATTTTCACCTCTTTTCAAAGTAGGTTTCTTTTTGCCTTGTCAACCCTTTCTCCAATATGCAAATCCTACTGTGGGGAACTATGATCACAATGTACATTTGGGAGAGGACAGGAGACTGGGTGGAGCAGACCCTCACATGGAAAGACATTCAGCAAAGACTGAAAGAGGACAGCAAAGGGATGGATTTTGAAGATTCCAAGGCTAGATTTGTAGCCAACACTAATGTTATTTTTAAAAGGAAGAGATCATTTTCTTGTACTTTGATGTTTCAGATGCCAGGGAATGACCCCTGGATGGTGGGAGGCAGCGAAGGATCTGGTGACATTTGCTAATACTCAGCCCCTCTACTCCATGTTCTGGGAGTGTGACAAGTTAGGTGCCACACTTTCAACTTCTTTCCTGAGACCTTGCTGGCATTAGAGTAGAGCATTTTAAAGAAGCATTATATAAATAGAGAACACACAATAAGAATACGAAATAGCCTGGGGGACATTTTATTTATGATTGTCAATGGTAAGTCATGTGTGTGTGTTTTCTCTTAGGTCCATTTTCCAGACACTGAAAGAGCAGAATGGCTAAATAAGGTAAGATTAGGGTATTCCAAATCCAACTATCAGTAGGAATTAAGAGGGTGAGAGACCATCTTCCCATATTTGGGGATTTCACTGTTGGCAGCATTGCATTAGGCTAGCTTTTACTCCCCAGATATCTGTCACAAACACTATATAACTTTCATTTCTCAAGAGCGAGAGAAAGAGCTTTGTCACTGATCTGAAGATTTGTATGATGTCACTATTTGACCTTATGTCTTCCTGAGTATAGGTTGCTCACATTTATTTTATAGACATTCTGGAAACATTACTATGAAGGAAATAACTTCCAAGAAACCTACCAACCTGTAATTGTTAAAAATATTTTATTTCTTTATTTATTTGCAAACAGAGAGAGAGAGAGAGATCGAGAGAGGGATATTGGCATACCAGGGCCTCGAGCCACTGCATACCAACTCCAGATGCCAACACTTTGTGCATCCAGCTTTACTTGGGTATTGGGGAATCAAAGTCAGGTTGTTAAGCTTTGCAGGCAAGTGCCTGAACCACTGAGCCACCTCTCACAGGAGGGAATTTGGGGATAATAGTGAGGAGAGTGGGTGAGTTAGTTGGACTTAGCTAATGAGAACACACACACATGCACACACACAGAAATATCTATATCTATATTTTTTTGAGGTAGAGTTTCACTCTAGCTCAAATTGACCTGGAATTTACGGTGTTGTTTCAGGGTGGCCTCAAACTAATGGCAATCCTCCTACCTCTGCCTCCCGAGTGCTGGGATTAAAGGCGTGCGCCACCACACCCGGCTCTATAATATTTTTTAAAGATATATTTTAGGTTTAGTAAACCTTAGGGTGAATATCTCTTAACCTTGTATTCTGAGCAACTTTAGATTGATATAGTGACACTAACCTAGATGGTAGTCACCCTATAGCATTGCAGGTTAGTCTGTTTCCATAAAATTTATGGGTACTTAATGAAATCCTTGCAGTTTTTTTTTTTTTTTTTTTTTTTTGATTGTTTTGTTTTGTCTTGTTCTGCTTGGTGCAGTTCTGAGATTAGACCCAGGACTTTGCACACAGTAGGCAAGTGCACTTCACTGAGCCACATCCCAACCCAGTATCTGTACAGTTTATAGTAGTGAGTTAAAATGGAAATTTTAGCAAACACAAGATATGCTGACATGTTGAACAAATTATTTAACTAAAAACAAACTAATTTTTGCAACATTGACTAATTAGTAATTTGTTGTAATAAAATTTTAAAGTTTGCATTAAACTTTATACATGATTGATTTTGAGTAACAAAACCATTTCCTCCTTTCACCTATAAAAATCATATTTTAACTACAGGGTTATCATTTTTTTGGTGACTTAAATATGTTATGTATCATAACAATTATTTTGAATTCTTTTGTCTTATAGACTGTAAAGCACATGTGGCCCTTTATTTGCCAATTTATAGAGAAGCTTTTTCGAGAAACCATAGAGCCAGCTGTGCGGGGAGCCAATACACACCTCAGCACCTTCAGCTTCACAAAGGTGGACATGGGTCACCAGGTCAGTTCCTTCTCCAGCGTGCTTGTTTATGTGCACAATCAGAATGCTGTGTGAAAGCTTAACAATATTTTAAGTTGCTCTGCATGTCCTGGAGGAAATCATTCACCAAGAGGACCAATGGGTGTGTCTACAGTTCCCACAGGCTCTGCCTCCAGTAATGGACTAGCTTGTCCTGCCTATCAGGAAGCAAGCATATTACTTACTATTGCTATGCTGTTCTGGCCAGTTTAGCCTCACTGCGAAGTTTCTCTTTCTCTACTTTACTTTCAATGACATGTTTTTCTACCTCGTGTTTCTCAAATAAAATTCTGTTGTGTTTAGAGAGTTTGAGATGTGAGTTCACATAAGGTCCACTCTCAAGATGTTAAAACAACAGCCGGATTGTAGGGTCACATTCATGACCTAGAAGAGAAGAAAGGTGAATGCTATTCTTGGGATAATGTCTCATAAAGAAGAAGCTGTTTATGGCTAGTTTCACTTCTAATGAAAGCCTCAGATTACATTTAAGTATCTCCTTCATGGAAACTTTTCCTTTGTCTTTTGTTGCTTTTGGCTTTTCTTTTAATTAAATTTTTCTTTTAATTTGAGTGTGTGTTTGTGTGAATCTGTGGGGTCTCTTGGATGAATGCCCATCCAGCTTTACATGAGTGGCTGAGGACCTAATGCTGGGCTGGTGGGCTTTGCAGACAAGTAGCTAGAACCTCTGAGCCATCATATTTATAGCTTTTTAAAAAAATTATTTGTTTACAAGAAAAGTGAGAAAGGGAGAAAAAAAAGAAAGAATGTGCCAGGGCCTCTTGCCACTGCAGATGTATGTGCTACTTTGTGCATCTGGCTTTATGTAAGTACTAGGCAATCAAACCCAGGCCATCAGGCTTTACAAGTAAGTGCCTTTAACCACAGAGCCATCTCTCCAGCCCTATTTGTAGCTTTTTGAGACAGGGTTTCACTATATAGCTCAGGCTGATCATGTACTTATAATCCTCCTGCCTCTTCTTCACAAGTGCTGGGATTAGAGACAAGCACTAACATGCCACTTTTGTGACCAGCTCCACATAGGTGCTGAGGAGGATTGAACTCAGGTTGTCAGGCTTGCAAGCTAGCACCTTTAACCTCTGAGCCATTTTCCCAGCCCCTGTTTTGGCATTTTTGGTTTTTTTTTAACCAGTTAATTTTTTATTTTATTTTATTTTAGTTTAGTTTATTTATTAGAGAGAGAGAATGGGCATGCCAGGGCCTTCAGCCACTGCAAACAAACTCCAGGTGTATGTGCCACCTTGTGTATCTGGCTTATGTGGGGCCTGGGGAATTGAACCTGGGTCCTTTGGATTCATAGGCAAATACCTTAACTGCTAAGCATCTCTCCAACCTGTTTTGGTTTTTTTGAGACAGGATTTTGCTATAAGTCCCAGGCTGATTTTGTATTTGTAATCTTCCTGCCTCAGCCCTCAAGTGCTAGGAATAAAGGCAAATACCACCATACCTGCTTTTTTTATTGACAACTTCCATTAGTGTAGACAATAAACCATGATAATCCCTTCCCAACACCTGTCTTTTTCACCTCCCAAATCCATCCTCCATTTTATCACTTCTTTCCAATTAGGCTTTCTTCTATTTTGATGTCACCATTTTCCCCCCTGACTATTATACAAGACTTGTATAGGTAGTATCAGCCAATATGGTAAGTTTTGAATCACTCCAGTGGTCACTGCCATCTGAAAAGAGAAGCTTCTCTAACCAGAAGTGAGAGTATTATTAATATATGGGCATAAACATAAGTGTTTAGAGAGAACTTTGGTAGATATAATATATGCATTTAGCCAGACTACAGTAATGGTTACCCCTTTAGGGCTTATGACGTCTCCAGCCATAGGCTTTTGTCTAGATTTTCAGTACCAGGCCTGCATTCCTTCCTGTGGTGTGGGCCTCTAGTCCAATAGGAGAGCAGTTGGTTTCCCCCTGGGGTAGTTTGCATGTGATAGTGTAAATGTAGGGCCCCATAGGCTAGGATGTTTTGTTAAAATTAAACTTATAACTTGGGTTTCCATCCATCTGGCTAGAGAAGGTGTCACTGGGAGCAGATCCTGGAGTCCAGCCCTAAGGTGGGTTTGAGGGCAGATCTGGATCCCAGCTACACAGAAGGTATGTGAAGAGTAGTTTGAGTTCTGACAGCTTGTGCTTGCTTGTGGTGCTGATTGTTTTGGTGGTTTCTCTCTGCTTGGATCAACAAAAGGGAGCCAGCTTTGTATACCACTGATGCAACTTTCCTTGGATTTGTAAGATGAAATCCATAAACTATGTGGTTGGATGTTGTTCCAACAATGAGGAGCTGACTGCAGCACTCCCATGACAGATATCCTGCCATTGTACCAGTTGGCACATTTGGTGTAGTTGGTCAGCTGTAAGACTTACAGGGTCCACTGCTAGTTAAGACTGTAAATAACTTCTTTCTCTCAAAAGGCTGCATGGGGCTGGAAAGATGGCTTAGCAGTTAAGGCACTTGCCTGCAAAGCCAAAAGGACCCAGGTTCGATTCCCCAGGATCCATATAAGCCAGATGCACAAGGTGGTGTATGTGTCTGGAGTTCATTTGCAGCAGCTGGAGGTCCTGATGCACTAATTCTGTCCCTTTCTCTCTCTCCCCCCCCCACCTCTTTTCTGTCTATCAAATAAATAAATAAGTAAAAACAAAATATAAAAAAAAATACATGTTGCAGTCAGGTTCGCATTGCTGGCAGAAATCACCCGACTAAGAGCAGCTTGTGGGAAAAAAGAGGTTTATTTTGGCTTACAGGCTCGAGGGGGAAGCTCCATGATGGCAGGAAAAACGATGGCATGAGCAGAGGGTGGACATCACTCTCTGGTCAACATAAGGTGGACAACAGCAACAGGAGAGTGTGCCAAACACTGGCAAGGGGAAGCTGGCTATAATACCCATAAGCCTGCCCCCAACAATACACCACCTCCAGGAGGCTTTAATTTCCAATTGCCATCAGCTGGGGAGACTAGCATTCAAAACACTTAAGTTTATGGGGGACACCTGAATCAAACCACCACAATACATGTTTTTAAATTTTTTCTTTTCTTTTTAAAATTTTACTTTTATTTTATTTATTTGAGAGAGAGGAAGAGGCAGATAGAGTGAAAGAGAGAATGGGTGCGCCAGGGCCTCCAGCCACTACAAACGAACTCCAGATGCATGCGCCCCCTTGTGCTTCTGGCTTACGTGGGTTCTGGGAATTGAATCGGGGTCCTTAGGCTTCAGAGGCAAACACCGTAACTGCTAAGCCATTTCCTCAGCCCCCCCAAAATATATTTGTAGGCCTGGAGAGATGGCTTAGCAGTTAAGCACTTGCCTATGAAGCCTAAGGACCCTGGTTCGAGGCTCGATTCCCCAGGACCCATGTAAGCCAGATGCACAAGGTGGCGAATGCATCTGGAGTTTGTTTGCAGTGGCTGGAGGTCCTGGTGTGCCCATTCTCTCTCTATTGATCTGCCTCTTTCTTTCTCTTTTGCTCTCAAATAAATAAGTAAATAAAATAAACAAAAAAATACTTTTAAAAAGGCTGTATACTTTTCCAGCACCATGACAGCTAGTCAATAGGGATGGGGCTGGAGAGATGGCTTAGTGGTTAAGGCACTTGCTTGCAAAGCCAAAGGATCCCAGTTAAATTCGCCAGGACCCACATAAGACAGATGCACAAGGTGGCACATGTATCTGGAGTTCGTTTTGCAGTGGCTGGAGGTCCTGGCGTGCCCATTCTCTCTTTTTCTCTCTGTGTCTTTCTCTCTCTCAAATAAATAAATAAATAAAATATATTTTTAAAAAAATAGGAAGGAGGCTTCCAGCTCAGCACCAGCTTGATTTCTCAGTGACCTACAGCCCAAATATGTGGCATCATCAGTAATAGGATTTTACCAGCTAGTTCTCGTTGGCAACCAGTAGCCTTGCTATGGGGCTGGAGAGATGGCTTAGCAATGAAAGAGCTTTCCTGTTGAAGCCCAAGGACCCAGGTTCGATTCCCCAGTACACACATAAGCCAGATGCACAAGGTGGCACATGCATTTAGAGTTTGCCTGCAGAAGCTGGAGGCCCTTGTACAACCATTCTCTCTCTCAAAAAATTTTTAAAAAGAGCCTTGCTATGCCAGTTTCTATTTTATTTTCCAAGTCATCTTTTATAAGAATTAGCATGAATTCAAAGTAGTATTGATTCATATGCCTAATAAAAACTTAGAGTCTGGACTGTACTTGTAGACAGCCTTCATTACACAGACAGCATATAGTTGACACAGGATGGCTCAGAGATCTAAAAGGTGCAGCCAAAGGAGTGGTTGACAAGTTAGCAAAGGTTAGGTTGGAGGTGGCTGTATGTCACCTGCTGATTCTTTCCATGTCTAGCTAATGCTATCCAGGCTGCTGGTTAACTTTCTCATCAAAGCTGATTTTCTAACTGTGGAGAGTGCTTTCACTTCTATAGTTATTCGAAGTACAGTGTCTATAGTTCAGGCTCATGTGGCTCTTCCCTTTACTTGCTGACCATTTCCCTTAGCTTTGACATCTCTGAACTCAGGAAGTTATTCACAAGGACACACCTGAGGCATGGTCATTATATTCAGATGTCCAAATGCTTGTACAGGATACCTATATGGCATGTGTGTAAGGTAATATTTACTTTCTCTTTCATAATCTAAAGTGGTAACAGCAGTTGGGAAAACCGCCATTCCAAGTTAAAACACCATAAAGGAGTTGCACAGACGTTTCCTGTAAATGGCTGGATAGTATAATAAATATTTTAGCTTTTAACAGCATTTTCTTCTCCTGTTTTCCCTTTTATAATCCTTTGAAATGGTAAAAGCTGTTGTTAGTGCCAGAGTTGTATAAAAGTATTCCAGAGCCTATTTATAGCCTGTAGCCCATAGTCTGCTATTCACTAAGGGAAAGAAGAATTGGTGAAAAAATAAAATTCTAACCTCGCTGGGCTTATTTGGGGGAAGATTTAATGGTGTTCATGTTCTGTTATGCTTTAACTCTGACACCAACTAAGTAAGATCTTAGAGTTCAGTGAGTGGCAAGAGAATGCTACTGAGGTCTAGGCCACATGTGTATGACACTGCTCTCTGACAAGTGGTTGCAAACTCCAGCTATCTCATAGCACTTGAGCTTGGCATGCCAAGTGTTCAGGGTACCTTGTAATACATGAGGTCACCTCAATTATCTGGAGTGAGGCTGGTGTTGCTGTTTCTCTTAATCTAAGAAAGCACTTAGGTGAGGAGGGGAATTTATAGACTAATGCAGATACTTAAAGTAAGGATAGGTAGTCTCAAATGCCCTGTTTCCATTTTTTTTCTTAGGGCGAAATGGCTGCATTTCTGGGTGGTTATTTGGTCTTAGGTGTCCTAACTAGGATCATGAGGACAAAGTCTGGAGCCTGGGGAGCAGAAAAAGACTCAGGGGCAACTGTGTGTAATTCTGCAGCTTTGTAAGGGCCAGGACTCAGAATAGTGGGCTTGTTGGGTAGTAGTGCTCAGAACTTTCCTTAAGGGGTCCCAAATTTCAAATAGGCAAAGGCTTTGAAGTGATGTAACCAGGTCCTTAAAATACAGCATGTATTATAATCTGCCTTATGCAGTTGCAGAGTCATTTACCTGTGTTATATATCATTTAGATACATCATTTAGATCATATAGTTGAAGAAAATGAGAAGCCCTAGTTAAATACATTGCCAAAACTAACAGCTTACATATTACAAAGGAGAATTTTTTTTAATTTAAACTTATTTTATATACATTACAACAGGTTATACTGGTTTTACCTCTTGACTTCACTCTTGATATTACTTTTTTTTTCTTTTTGAGACAGGGTCTCATTATGTGGCCCAGATTGGCCTTGATCTCACAATCCTGCCTTAGCCTCTCAAGTGTTTATATTACAGGCCTATACTACCATGCTTATCTACAGCTTATCTTTTTTTGATTTATTCAGAAGCTCCATTTTTGTGAATTTTTTTTTTTTTGAGGTAAGGTCTCACTCTAGCCCAAGCTGACCTGGAACTTACTATGTCATCTCAGGGTGGCCTTGAACTCATGGCAATCTTCCTACCTCTGTCTCCCGAGTGCTGGGATTAAAGGTGTGTGCCACCATGCCGGCTCCATTTTTGTGAAATTTTTAAATGAGAAATTGCAAGATAAGTTTTGTTTCAAGAAATATAATTAAGATCGAGCAGAGATCAGAATCAGTTTAAATTGAAAGAGATGAGGATAAAGGCTTAGAAATTATATGCATATATATACATATCTGCAATCATTTAGGCCGTACCTGTAAGGCATGTGCCCCCCCATCCCCCTTAGGCCCCCTACAGCCTCAAGGAGTCAATCAATCCTAGAGGCTTTATCCCAAATTCTGTCTGGCAGATGGATGTTACCCACATACCTTCCTTTGGTAACCTCAAATATGTCCGTGTCATTGTGGACACTTACTCTAAGCTTACTTTTGCTATTGTTTTCTCAGGGGAGAAGTTGTCCCATGTCATTAAGGCTACAAAAACTGCTATGTTGGTAATGGGCATGCCCTGGTCAATTAAAACTGATAATGGCCCTACATACACATCTGCCCAATTCACATCCTTGATGGAATCTTGGGGAATAAAATAATCACTTGGGGCCTGGGGTCAACAATGGCTTGGCAAAGAACCATGCCTCCCAGGGTCGCCAATAATAAGACTCCCCTTGGGTTTTCTCACCAGATCAGCGGGTTAGTCAGTGACAGGTAAGACCCCAGGAGATGAGGCAACCTAAGACAGCACCGTCACATGTGATGATCCCTTGGGGCCTGGGTTCAACAATGGCTTGGCAAAGAACCATGCCTCCCAGGGTTGCCAATAATAAAAACAAAAAGGAGGATATGTATGGCACAATGTAGGCCTGGCCCTAGCCAGACCGCATGGCAGAGGAACCAGGAAGTGGCTTCTGTGAATATGGCGTTCTGCGCAGGCCTGGCGTGACAATAGCTACAGTCCCATGCTCGTGAGAAACCTGCTATGAGATGGAGCCTGTCTGGAGACAGGCTGTCATTGGTCACAAAAAGGGGACCACCCCATACAATGATTAGCCAGCCAAGCCCCTTAAAACTCCGTGTACTTCCTCAATAAACGAGTTTGTGGCAGCTCGCCCTCTGCTGCTTCTACCCAACTCCCGGAGTCTGTGTCGTGACTCCTTGCCTCTCACCCCAACTCGGCAGAGACCCTACCGTCCCTCCTGAGCTGGCCCTAGGGGGGACCCCAACATTGGGGTACTCTTACTCTGTGGTGCTTACAATCTTTCAGTCCCTTCTTCCACAATGTTCCCTGAGTCATGGAAGGCCTGTTGGCAGTTTGATTTAGTGTTGAGCTCTCTGTAGCATCTGGATTTCTGCTTTGATGGGTTTTGATTGATGTCTGTCACCGTCACCCTGGAGGTGGTTGTCAGGGTAGGAGTAAGAACAGTACTCATGTTGCTACTTCCTGTGCAGTTTATCCTGGGCATGGGAGATGTGGGAGAGGTGGCACCTCTTGTGGCGGGCAGTTGGCTTTTTGTCTTACCGGTGTATCTTTGTTCTCCTCCATTTTCTGTGCCTTACGTAAAATAAAACAGATTCTCTGACCAAGAGTGCAAGCAGCTTAAAGGGATATGCAGAGTGCTTTGAGAAATTTTTGGTATGCAAGTCTTCAGTGGGGGCTTCTCTCTTAAGTCTATGAGTTTCCTGACATTGGGATCTGACTTGGGTTCCAGTACCAGATATGAATTCTCTCCCACTGAGCAGGTTTTATGTCCAATTAGAGAACAGTTGGTTACTCACAGAGGCTATGTAACACTATCGCACAGGTGTGTACTTCTTATGTGGATGATTGAATTCATAGTATGCAGGGTCCCCTGCCTATTCATGCTATTGGTGACCTTTGTCTTCCAGTAGCTTCTATAGGGCTTTCTAGCACTATGAGGGCTAGCCAGGAGGGAGCTAGTTTCCCTTTTGGTTCCACCATGGTATTCCAATGTTTTGTGACTTCAGCCTGTGGTGTCTTCAGCAATAGGGTCTTACCTTTTAACTCTGGCAGGTAATCAAGTGTATTGGCAATGGCCTACATTGAAAAGCTGAATTTTAATTCTTATAGCCTGGTGCTAAAGCGTGTTCTTATCACCTCTATGTTACATTACACTGTTTGTTTGTTTTCAAACCTCTTTGTATTTTAAAATAAGCTATTTCTTTTTTTAAGCCCCTTAGGGTAAATGGTGTTAAGGTATATACTGAAAATGTAGACAAAAGACAAATTATTCTGGACCTTCAGATTAGGTAAGTTTTTATTTCTATTACATTTGTGTTGTGGTTATTGACATTAAGTGTCATTTAACTATACCCAGCCCATGAATTTCAGTTCTATTGCAGTTCCCTTCATGTTGGCACAAAACATCTAACCAAAAGAAGCTGATGGGAGGAAGTTGTTTATTTTGGCTTATAGTCTTGAGGGGAACTCCATAATGGCAGGAGAACATCACCTCTACCACAGCATGAGATTGAGCAGAACTAGCATTGGCAAGCTAGGACTGATAAACCATTAAGATCCACCATCAATAACACACCTCCTTCAGCAAGGCTTCTCCTCCCAAATTGCTGTCAGCCAGGCATTCAATATTTTATTTATTTATTTATTTAAGGGGTGGCAGATAGAGAATGGGCACACCAGGGCATCTAGCCACCACAAACTCACTCCAGACACATGCATCAGCTTGTGCATCAAGCTTACGTGGGTACTGGGAAATTGAACCTGGGTCCTTAGGCTTCCAAGGCAAGTGCCTTAGCCACTAAGCCATCTTTCCAGTGTAGCCAGGCATTCAAAACACACAGGTTTATGGGGGACATCTGATTCAAGCCACCACAGCTTCCCACTAGAACTCACTTTCCAACATTGAAGCATTGATAAATTAAGGTTCTATCTAACAAATGAACTTTTGGAAGATACACTTCGACCATATTATATACATACACACCTCCAAAAAACTGAAAGGGATTTTAGCAGGTATTTTAGCATTATCACAGTTATGCACTACATAACACATTTTGGTAAGTGATGGGTTGCATATATAATAGTGATTATATATGATTATATTACATAGTGATATTGTAGCCATCATAGTTTGTATAAGTACACTGTATGATGTTCTTAGAAACAACAATTAAAGGGGCTGAAGAGATTAGCTTTTAAGGCGTTTGCCTGCAAAGCCAAAGGATCCTGGTTCGATTCTCCAGGACCCATGTAAGCCAGATGCACAAGGGGCACATGCATTTGGAGTTTGTTTGCAGTGGCTAGAGGCCCTGGCGTGCCCACTCTTCCCCCCCCACCTCTTTCTCTCTCTCAAATAAATATATAAAAAGAGAAACAGCAATTAGAAAATTTCTAATAATGCATTTTCAAAACATATTCCTGGAAGGGTGAACAGATATGAAAAGGTTGTACAAATAAATATTTATTCATGCTTACACTTGACATTATGTTAACTGAAGTAAATGAACAAAAGGACTACTATGTGATTCCATTCATAGGAGGTACCTGGAGCAATCAAACTTGAGGAGATAGGTTGCACCAGAGGCTCTGAAGAAGGAATGAGGAGTGTGTGTTTAATGGCATAGCATTTCACTGTGCAAGATAAGAGCATTCTATAGGTGGATGATGGCTTAGCATCTTGTTTGTATTTAATACCATGGAGCTATGAAAATAGCTAAGATGGTAAATTTACGTTATGTTTATTTTAACACAGTTTTTAAAATTGAAAGAAGAAAAGTGTCTCCTGGGTACCAAACCTAGCATAAAAAGTGGTTTTTCTCTTGTTATCATTCTTATTTGAATTAGCACCTGGCTGCTTGCATTTTCTGTTGAAGCCTATGCTAGCTTTCTATCACTATTGTCAAGATAAACAACTTAAGCTGGGCATAGTGACACATGCCTTTAATCGCAGCACTAGGGAGGCAGAGGTAAGAGGATCATTAGGAGTTCTAGGCCAGCCTGGAACTACAGAGTGAGTTCAGTTCTTTCGCTAGAGTGAGACCCTACCTTGGCAAATAAATAAAAAAAAAGATAAACAACTTATAAGGAGAGAAGATTTATTTTGGTTCACAGGTCCAGAGTTCTAGTCATAATCACTGGGCTTCCTTTTCCTTGAGTCTGTGGCAACTGTATGTGATAACAAGAGCATATTTAAAGCAGGAAATTGCTTCTCTTGATAGTCAGAAAGCAAGATTAAGAGGCTGGAGTCCCTATATCCCTTTCAAGACTTTCTCACAGTGATCTTTCTTCTGCTAAGCATGTTTCATCTCTCAAGGTTTTTATCACCTCTTAGTAGTAATGGATAGGACCAGACTATTAGCTTATGGGCCTTAGAGGTAGACATTTTAGAGCCAGCTATGGACTCAAGACACCTGTGACTTTCAGCAGTTCAGAGCTATACTTATCACTTGATTCTGGACTGTCACAATTTTTTGTCATATGCAAGGTATGCTAATAGAGTAATTGTACAAAACTGGTACCAGCTGCCTTTATTTTAGAAAGGAACATAGAATGTCTTTAATAGGAGAAAACCTTCAGCTTTAAAATATTGGAGGAGCTGGGGAGATAACCTCTGCTAGTAAAATGCTTGTTTTGCAAGCATGAGGATCTTAGTTCAATCTCCAGAACCCATGGTAAGAGGGCCTGGAGAGACAGGGCTGGAGACATGGCTCTGTTTAAAGATGCTTGCTTTCAAAGCCTGGCAGCTTGAGCAGCCTTGGTTAAATTCCCCAGTACCCATATAAACCCAGATGTACAAAGTGACCCATGCATCTAGAGTTTGTGTTTGCAGCAGCTACAGGAGGCCCTAGTGTGCTCATATTCATATTCTCTCTCTCAGCTCTCAAGTAAATAAATAAACACTTAAAAATCATTGAAAAAATAGCCATGGTGGTACACATGGTGCCTTTAATCCCGGCATTCTGGAGGCAGAGGTAAGAGGATTGCTGTGAGTTCAAGGCCAGCCTCGGACTACACAGTGAGTTCCAGATCAGTCTGAGCTAGAGTGAGACCCTATCTTGAGAAAGGGAGAGCAAGAGAGTGAAAGAAAGAAACAAAGAGAGTGAAAGGAAAGGAAAGGAAGAAGGAAGGAAGGAAGGAAGCCCAAAGCCAGGAATGGTGGCTCATGCTTTTAATCCTAACACTTAGAAAACTAAGGAAGGATTGCATTGAGTTCAAGGCCAGCCTGGGCTACAAATGTGAGTTCTGGGTCTGCCTGAACTAGAGTGCCCTGCTTCAAAAACAAACAGAGCTGGGGAGATGGCTTAGCAGTTAAGGCACTTGCCTGCAAAACCAAAGGACCTAGGTTCGATTCCCCAGGACCCACATAAGCCAGATGCACAAGGGGCACATGCTTCTGGAGTTTGTTTGCAGTGGCTAGAGGCCCTGGCTTGCCCATTCTCTCTCTCTCTCTCTCTTCTCTCTCTCTCTCTGCTTGCAAATTAAAAAAAATAAAAGCCAGATGTGGCGGCATGTCAACCCTAGCACTGGTGAGTCAGAGACAGATCCCTGGGCCTTGTTGGTCAGCGAGTCTAGCTTACTTGGCAAGTTCCAGAACAATAAGAAACCCCATCTCAATAAAGGTGATGACGGGCACACTCTCCTGCTGCTGTTATCCACCTAATGTTAGCCAGGAGGTGATGTCCAGCCTCTGCTCATGCCATGTCTCCCCACCCCCACTGCCACTGTGGAGCTTCCCTGGAGTCTGTGAGCCAAAATAAACCCTTTCCTCCCATCAGCTGCTTTCAGTTGGGTGCTTGATCCCAGCAATGCAAAAGTGCCTGCAATAGTAAAATTGGTGGGGATGCCTTTTGGAACTGATTTGGGGGAGGGATGTGGATCCATTTGTAACCTTGGTTTAAAAGATGCCTTACAGTGCTGTAAGTACAGTGTCATGGACCATTCTGTTCAGAGTTGAAAGACCTAAATGCAGTAAGGACTATGGACTGAAAGGTTTGGCTTACATGATTTGGGGATGGGGGAGAAGGTGATGCCATTCCTGTGGAATGGCATCTGAAGTGGTCTTCTGACCTCCACATGCACCCCCCCCACACACACATGAATTGTGCAAACACTGTCATCAGTGGTGGAATAAAATAGGAAGCACACTTGTTTCTTAAATGTAGTCTGTGCCCGAGAAGGCTTGACAATAGGATTGCTGACAAGCTCCATGAAGGCCCACCTGTGTCTTAAGTTGGACTATGTCTCAGAAGATCTGACCACTGGACTGATAACAAACTCCATGAGAGTAGAAACCTTTTTATGTTATTCGTTGTCCTGAGCACGAAATATGCCATGCACATTTGCTAAATAAATTATTTGAATAAATCATTTAATGGATGTTAGTTTAATGACCACAATCTGTATTAGTCAGGGATTTATTGGATTAGTTTATGGCAGTACAACAATAGCTATCTTCAGGTTTGAGAGTCAAGGTACCCAATAACTGTTCATTCCACCTGGATGGATGCCTTAGCAATGCCAATCTGGCACTAAAGTCCTGGAGGATTCCTGGAGAGCCACTGCTATTCAGTCCACATTGGAAGGCTGATGAAAAAGGTTCCAATACCAACCAAATGATAGCTGAACAGGATCGATAAATATACATCTGAGTGAATACCAGGAACTCAAGGGGAAGCCAGGTAAAAGGTACTCACCAGTGAGTAACACAGGCAGCCAGGTGAAAAGAGTCTTATGTTCTCTTAGAGTTTGTATAACTTACCACCAGCTTTATATAGGCATCCACTTTGTAGGAAGTACTTTTTCTTTCAGTCAGTCCTTCCCAGAAGCAATCTTAGACCCATTCAAGAAGAATGTCTGTGGATTTCTAATCTGATCAAGTTTACAACAGAAAATAACCATCACAAGTTCACCCCTACTGCTATTACCTCAATCAATATTAATTCACAGTAGAGAAATAGAGAAAAGAAAAACAAAGACATCTTAATATTGTGTACATTTGCACAAACACTCTTAACAAAGTAGGACAGAAACACTATGGCAAGTACAATCCTCATCTTTTTTTTAGCTGGTATTTGTAACTGCCTTCTACTACCCATTCTGTATATCTTCCACCCTCAACAAGCACCATAGCAGGTCTTGGTTCTTTACCTGGAGGGGTGACCCATGCCTTCATTCCTAAAGGATCTGGTCATTTATCATATTGCCTTGATTGGGTTGTTGCAGTTATCCATTGACTTTGATAACAGAGCATGATAACACCAAGAGATGCCCTAAAGGGTCTTCTGCACTCTAGACATACTCTTCCTTACCTCCATTGTGGAGGTGTAGTCCAATTTCCCCCTGGTAATCTAGGTCAGTCAGCCCTGCTAACACTGTAACTCCTTTCTTAGCCTATTGATTCAAGGGTATCAGGAGCCCAAAGTGGCCAGAGGGGAAAGCTTAGCTTCCAGTTCAATGGAGTGTTTTTTTTGTTGTTGTTGTTTGTTTGTTGTTTTGTTTTTGTGCCTCTTGGCAAAAGCACTCTCTTCTAGAACTAAGACCTCTAGGCCAGTAGGAGGTAAAGTTGTGGGAACAGGAAGCAAAAATTTGGCTAGTAGATCACTTGGTGTGATGATAAGTGGTACTATTCCCATTTCTACTCCTTGATTACTGGCCTCATGAATCCTGGCTATAGGAGAAATAATACCATAGATTGGGTGTTAATTCAGAGCATATACAGCCTTCTCCAAAATTATGCCCCAGCCCTCCAGGCTATTGCCACTTACCTGGGTTTTACCCTGCTCTTGTCTTCTCATGGGTAGAAGCTCTCTGTTCTCTGGGCTTTACCCTGCTTCTGCTTTCTTATAGATAGAAGCTCTTTGTACTCCTTTTTTTCTCTTAATTTCTGGACTTTTCAAACCCCCTCTTGCCTCCTTGAGCAAAGCTGAGCTTTCCTTCATTCTCTTACATTCTGTCTATAATCTGACCTCTGGTCTGTGGGTGTTAGTTCTTTGAATTCATAAGACAAGGACCCAGGGACACTGTAAAATTCTTGTTTGATATCCATGCACTGGCATATATTGGTACATTGGAAGAGGAACCCCAATTTCTGTATCATATGTGCAGTCTTTGTGTATGCTTCAGACAAGGATCTTAATTACATTGACAGTAAGATGGAGGAGAAATTGAACAGAATTTGGAAATAAAGTGACCAAGTATTAGGTTAAAAAAGGAAGATTTATGATGACTTTGTATCAGATTATTGCTGAGTTTACCAACAAGTAGAGAATAATTCTCAAGGACAAGAATCTGTAGGTGTACTTTAACACTAGGGCATTATATACTGGAAAAATTTTGTATTGGGTCCCATTTGTTAATATTTTGCACATCTACTTGGACCCTCCTTGACTAGCATTCATCAGCTTCCACAGACATGCTCAAGCATGCTTCCAGGAGCCAAGGACAAGAGTCAAATCCCACACCATCCCTTGCAGAACATATTAACATGTTGTGTTTATGTTGGCCATAAATGCCAACTTTGCAGTGTCATACTGAATTTATATTTGTTTCATCTTCATGTTTGAAATGGCAATCATTAAGTAAAGTAGAAGCCCCAAACAGACATCTTATTTCTAATCTTTGACATCACAGAACATTTTCTTGACTGGGTAAAAAAGTTATGAGATCTATTATAGCTGAAAGGAAATCTGACTTTTTCTGTTTTAAACAGAGGAGTTTAAGCCAGTGAGAACTACATTCCATCAAAGGAGTATCCAGAAGTTGTACATTGTTACTTACATTTTCCTTGAAACTGGACATTTATATGTTTTGTTTTATGTGTTCAGAGTAGTCCAGGGTGGCCTCAAGCTTATGTATATGAGGATGACCCTGAACTTCCGACCCTCCTGCCTCCACCTAAATGCTGTGATTATAGGCCTGTGGTACCACACTTGGTTTTTGCAATGTTGCGGTTTGAGCCCAGGGGCCTGTGTATGTTAAGTAAGTGCTATACCATCTGAACTACTCTCTCCCTTGGTTTTTTTTTTTTTTTTTTTTGGAGAGAGACAGAGGGAGAGGAAGATGGATAGAGATGGGCACCAGCAGCCTCTCAGCTGCTGTGAAAGAAATCCAGATGTGTGCGCCCCCTTGTGGTCAAGTGCAGCATTGTGCCCTTGCATCCCTTTGCATCTGGCTAAACATGGGACCTGGAGATTGGAACCAGCGTTCTTAGGCTTAGGAGGCAGGCGCCTTAACCGCTAAGCCATCTCTCCAGCCCTTGTTTTTGTTTTTTGAGATAGTTTCATTATATAGCCCAGGCTGGCCTTTATCTTCTAGCTTCGGCCTTCTAGTAGTTAGATATTTAAGTTGGGATTTTGTGTGTAACAACAGCAAGTGTGTGTGTGTGTGTGTGTGTGTGTGTGTGTGTGTGTGTGTGTGTATGCATGCATACATACATACATACATACACATACAGTATTCCTCAGAGTATGGTAGCAGTGTTGAATCTGGTAGCAGCGTGTACCTTCAGCCTGTAGCAACAAAATAATACTACAGTGTAGGCCACATTTTTCAGGTTAGGCCTACAGTCTGACTTTGGTTGTTTTACTTTTAGATATGTACCTTGAAGTTTATAATTGTAACAATTAATTCCACTCACTTTATTTAATGCATTTTTTTTTTCTGTGCTAGTTTTGTAGGAAATTGTGAGATTGATTTGGAGATCAAACGATATTTTTGTAGAGCTGGCGTGAAAAGTATACAGGTAAGTTTTTCAAATTTTCATTTTAGCATTTTCTAAGCTATATTCAGAAAGAAACTGGAATTTTTAATAGCTCAGATGGTCTTTGAAGTAAGTTTATATTTTCGGTCATAGTTGGGCAAAGCATGAGGTCACACATGCTTGAAAGTCCCCAGGTGGCCCTGAAGAACTGTGCTCTGACGTGTGCTTTCCTGTCTGAGCTCAGATCCATGGGACAATGCGGGTGATCCTGGAGCCACTGATTGGAGACATGCCCTTAGTTGGTGCTCTGTCCATCTTCTTCCTTAGGAAACCAGTAAGTCCACATTTATGTCATATTTATCTGTTTACCTCTGACAAGATCATGGAAATGTGGATGAAAATTCTATCCTTAACTAATTTTTTCCTTTCTGATGCATAAATCCTGTGAATTTTTCACCTCTTTATGTCCAAGAAGGATTTTGTCTTTTGATAAACAGTGGTGCTTCCTGATGATAAAAATGTTAGTTGTAAGCAGGTGTGGTGGTGCACACCTTTAATCTCAGCACTCAGGAGGCAGAGGTAGGAGGATCGCTGTGAGTTTGAGGCCACCCTGAGACTACATAGTTAATTCCAGGTCAGCCTGGGCTAGAGTGAGACCTTACCTTGAAAAACCAAAAAAAAAAAAAAAAAAAAAAAAAAAGTTAGTTGTAGAAAGTTTGATAAAACAGATTCTTTTTATTTATTTATTAGAGTCGGGGGGGGTGAGAGAGAGAGAGAGAGAGGGAAGGAAAGAAAGAAAGAAAGAAAGAAAGAAAGAAAGAAAGAAAGAAAGAGAGAGAGAAAGGGTGAGAATAGGTGTGCCAGGGCCTCTAGCCACTGCAAACAAACTCCAGATGCATGTGCCACCATGTACATCTGACTTACGTGGGACCTGGAGAATCAAACGGGGGTCCTCAGGCTTCACAGGCCTGTGCCTTAACTGCTAAGCCAATCTCTCCAGACCCGAAGAAACAGATTTTTATTTAGAACCTATCATTGAGTATGTTCATGCATATTTGCTCATGTAATCCTCATACTTCTGAAGCTAAATGTTGTTTCCTTTTACTGACCAGGATTGAGAGCCTTGTTTGTCCAAGTGACACAACTAATAAATATTGGAATTTTCACATAGACCCAGATAAGTGCAGAATTTATGTTCATGAACACTGTGATAATGCCACATTTAGGTATCTTCCTCTAATGCCCATCCAAAGATGATGATTACTATCTTTTAGATGAATTTCCTTCCATTTTTGGGGGTGTTTGATGAACTGCACATCAGTTGTGCAGTGTTGTGCCCCCCCCCCGAGGTAGAGTCTCACTGTATCCCAGGCTGACCTCAAACTCACAGAATCCTCCTACTTCTGCCTCCTTAGTGCTAGAATTAAAGGCATTCACCACCATGCCCAGCCTATGTTGTGTTTTTAAAATATATTTTAATTTTTATTTATTTGACAGAGAAAAAGAGGGAGAGAGATAGAGAGAGAGAGAAAGAAAGAGAGAATGGGTGTGCCAGGGCCTCCAGCTGCTGCAGATGAACTCTAGACACATGTACCACCTTGTGCATTTAGTTTATGTGGGTCCTAGGGAATCAAACCTGGATCGTTTGGCTTCGCAAGCAAGCACCTTAACTGCTGAGCCATCCTTCCAGCCCCCTGTGTTGTATTTTTAAATAGCATAAAGACCTTTTAATTGATTTTTTAATACTTTGATAAGTATATCATTTCACGTTTTTAAATTTTTTTAATTGTTACTATTATATTAGTATTTGTATTCATTATTATCACAAATCAAGACAACTAAGCTATTTCTCTTTTTAAAAAAATATATTTATTTGAGATGGGGAGAGAGAAAGAGGCAGATAAAGGGAGAGAGAATGGGCACACTAGGGCCTCCAGCCACTGTAAATGAACTCCAAATGCATTCACCACCTTGTGTATCTGGTTTATGTGGGTACTGGGGAATCGATTCTGGGACCTTAGGCTTTGCAAGCAAGCGCCTTAAGTGCTTTGCCATCTCTCCAACCCTTAACTTGTTTTACATTTTTTATATATTTTAAAATATTTTTATTTATTTGCAAGGAGAGAGAGGGAGAGGGAGAGGGAGAGGGAGAGGGAGAGGGAGAGGGAGAGGGAGAGAGAGAGAGAGAGAGAGGGAGAGGGAGAGAGAGAGAGAGAAATAGAAGAGATACATACAGAGAGACTGGGCATGCCGGGGCTTCTAGCTGCTGCAAACAAACTCCAAATGCATGTGCCACTTTGTGTATCTGGCTCTATGTGGTACTTGAGAATGAAACCTGGGTCGTTAGTCTTTGCAAGTAAGTGCCTTAACTGCTGAGCCATCTCTCCAGCCCCTTTTTCTAAATTTATATATTTATTTGAGAGAGAGAGAGAGAGAGAGAGAAAGAGAGAGAGAAAGAAGGCAGAGGCAGAGACAGAGAATGGGTAGTCCAGGGCCTCTAGCCACTGCAAATGAATTCTAATTACATACGCCACCTTGTGCATCTGGTTTATATGGGTATTGGGGAATCGAACCTGGGTCCTTAGGCTTTGCAGGCAAACACCTTAACTGCTAACCCATCCCTCTAACCCTTAACTTTTAATTTTATTTTTTATTTATTTTGAGGAGGGGGGTACAAATGGGTATGCCAGGGCTTGTAGCCATTGCAGCAAACAAACAAACTCCAAATGCATGTGCCACTTTGTGCATCTGGCTTTATGTGGATACTGGGGAATTGAACCCAAGTTCTTAAGCGTTGCAGGTGAGCATCTTAACCATGGAGCCAGCTTTCCAGCCCACTATTTCGTATTCCTGCCAGACAGGCTCCCCTTTTTCCTTACCTGCAGCCTCTGACTGGTGCAGGATTCAGTGCCATTAACTTTAGGACAGTCTTCCCCAGGTGTAAACAGATCCTCAGAGTTGCTTTGCCCTTATAGACAAGGTCATAATGATGTAGATCTTTCTTTTTCCTTCCTTCCTTCCTCCCTTCCTTCCTTCCTTCCTTCCTTCCTTCCTTCCTTCCTTCCTTCCTTCCTTCCTTCCTTTCTTTCTTTCTTTCTTTTTTCGAGGTAGAGTCTCTAACCAAGGGTGACCTGGAATTCACTCTGTATTTTCAGGGTGGCCTCAAACTCATGGCTATCCTCCTACCTTTGCCTCCCGAGTGCTGGGATTAAAGGCGTGTGCCACCACGCCCAGCTGAATCTTTTTTGTTTTTTAAAAAATATTTTATTTATTTATTTATTTAGTTAGTTAGTTATTTAGTTAGTTAGTTATTTGAGAGAGAGAGAGAGAAAAAAAAGAGGCAGATAGAGAGAATGGGCATGCCAGGGCCACTAACCACTGCAAACAAACTCCAGACACATGTGCCCCCTTGCATCTGGCTTACGTGGGTCCTGGAGAATCAAACCAGGGTCCTTAGGCTTCACAGGCAAACGCCTTAACTGCTAAGCCATTTCCCCAGCCTTCTTTTTAAATTTTTCATTGATGCTAAGGATTGAGCTCAGGGCCTTGTGCATGCTAGGCTAGTACTCTGCTGTTGAGCTGTATTCCCAGCCCAGGTCCCATTACTGCCTTGCTGAACATCCCCAATTCCAACCACAGGTAATGAATGGCTCTTGAAGAAAAATATTAGCCCTGTTTTTACTGTATATCTTCTTTCCCCCCAGCATCTTCAGTCCTTTTGTTTTACTTATTTCCAGCAAACTTATGTCTATCTGTTCTGAAAACAAGGTTCTATTATAGTACTGAAAGTTACAGGGCAGAAGAATTAGTGCTGAAGGGAAGGATGTGTCTGTCTCCAGCATTTAAGGTATGTCTGGGTTAGCTGCTACCTCTAGGAGTACTGTTTGATCTTTGGCGTCTTCTGGGGAGGAGCCACTAACATCATGTGTAATGAAAAGTGAGAATATTAATTGGTATAATTTGGTTTGAATCACTTAATGAAAAGTGTTGTTGTTTGGTTTTTAAAATAATGGAGTTGGGGCTGGAGAGATAGCTTAGTTGTTAAGGCGCTTGCCTGCAAAGCCCAAGGACCCCAGGTTTGATTCCCCAGGACCCACATAAAGCAGATGCATGAGAAAGTGCATGCATCTGGAGTTCCTTTGCAGTGGCTGGATGCCCTGGCATGCCCATTTTAAAATAATGACTTACATAGTCTTTATCAAATCCATTGTAATGCAGATGGTGCTTTTAAAATATTTAATTTATTTTTTATTTACAAGCAGAGATAGAGAATGAGTGTGGCAGGGGCTCTAGCCACTGCAAAAGAACTCCAGTGGCATGTGATACTTTGTGCATCTGGCCTTATGTGGGTACTGGGGAATTGAACTTGGGTTGTTAGGCTTTGCAGGCAAGCACCTTAACTGCTGAGCCATCTCAGCCCCCAGGTTGTGCTTCCTTTTTTTTTTTTTTTTTTTTTTTTTTTGGAGAGAGACACAGAGAGAGACAGAGAGAGGGGGAGAGGAAGACAGATAGAGAAGGGCGTGGCAGCAGCCTCTCAGCTGCTGCTAGCAAAATCCAGATGTGTGCACCCCCTTGTGGTCAAGTGCAGCATTGTGGCCTTGGGTCACTTTGCATCTGGCTAAACGTGGGACCTGGAGATTGGAACCGCTGGAGATTGGAACCGGCGTTCTTTAGGCTTAGGAGGCAGGCGCCTTAACTGCTAAGCCATCTCTCCAGCCTAGGTTGTGCTTTTAAAAATATTTGTGTGTGCCGGTTATGGTGGCGCATGCCTTTAATCCCAGAACTTGGGAGGCAGAGGTAGGAGGATTGCCATGAGTTTGAAGCCACTCTGAGACTACATAGTGAATTCCAGGTCAGCCTGGGCTAGAGTGAGACCCTACCTCAAAAAACCAAAAATAAAAAAAGAACATTTGTGTGTGTGTATATGTGTGTAGGTAGGTATGCCAGGGCCTTTTAACACTAGATGCTTGGTCCACTTTTCTCATCCATCTTAGGTGGGTGGCTTTGAATTGAACCCAGGCCAGCAGGCTTTTGAGCAAATGCCTTGAACTGCTTCCCAGCTAATTTGGTGCTTTTTCTGCACAAAAATTTAGGAGCTGTGTGTTCTGTTACTGCATTGTTATTCTCACTTGCTTGTTGTTAAATAATAGGTTCATTTTGAATGCTTTTAAATATATGAAAACATGGTAAAACTTTAAAAGCTATCAGGGGATCTCTGTGTTAATTTTTAAAAAAATATATTTATTTGAGATGGGGAGAGAGAAAGAGGCAGATAAAGGGAGAGAGAATGGGCACACTAGGGCCTCCAGCCACTGTAAATGAACTCCAAATGCATTCACCACCTTGTGTATCTGGTTTATGTGGGTACTGGGGAATCGATTCTGGGACCTTAGGCTTTGCAAGCAAGCGCCTTAAGTGCTTTGCCATCTCTCCAACCCTTAACTTGTTTTACATTTTTTATATATTTTAAAATATTTTTATTTATTTGCAAGGAGAGAGAGGGAGAGGGAGAGGGAGAGGGAGAGGGAGAGGGAGAGAGAGAGAGAGAGAGAGAGAAATAGAAGAGATACATACAGAGAGACTGGGCATGCCGGGGCTTCTAGCTGCTGCAAACAAACTCCAAATGCATGTGCCACTTTGTGTATCTGGCTCTATGTGGGTACTTGAGAATGAAACCTGGGTCGTTAGTCTTTGCAAGTAAGTGCCTTAACTGCTGAGCCATCTCTCCAGCCCCTTTTTCTAAATTTATATATTTATTTGAGAGAGAGAGAGAGAGAGAGAGAAAGAGAGAGAGAAAGAAGGCAGAGGCAGAGACAGAGAATGGGTAGTCCAGGGCCTCTAGCCACTGCAAATGAATTCTAATTACATACGCCACCTTGTGCATCTGGTTTATATGGGTATTGGGGAATCGAACCTGGGTCCTTAGGCTTTGCAGGCAAACACCTTAACTGCTAACCCATCCCTCTAACCCTTAACTTTTAATTTTATTTTTTATTTATTTTGAGGAGGGGGGTACAAATGGGTATGCCAGGGCTTGTAGCCATTGCAGCAAACAAACAAACTCCAAATGCATGTGCCACTTTGTGCATCTGGCTTTATGTGGATACTGGGGAATTGAACCCAAGTTCTTAAGCGTTGCAGGTGAGCATCTTAACCATGGAGCCAGCTTTCCAGCCCACTATTTCGTATTCCTGCCAGACAGGCTCCCCTTTTTCCTTACCTGCAGCCTCTGACTGGTGCAGGATTCAGTGCCATTAACTTTAGGACAGTCTTCCCCAGGTGTAAACAGATCCTCAGAGTTGCTTTGCCCTTATAGACAAGGTCATAATGATGTAGATCTTTCTTTTTCCTTCCTTCCTTCCTCCCTTCCTTCCTTCCTTCCTTCCTTCCTTCCTTCCTTCCTTCCTTCCTTCCTTCCTTTCTTTCTTTCTTTCTTTCTTTTGGTTTTCGAGGTAGAGTCTCTAACCAAGGGTGACCTGGAATTCACTCTGTATTTTCAGGGTGGCCTCAAACTCATGGCTATCCTCCTACCTTTGCCTCCCGAGTGCTGGGATTAAAGGCGTGTGCCACCACGCCCAGCTGAATCTTTTTTGTTTTTTAAAAAATATTTTATTTATTTATTTATTTATTTAGTTAGTTATTTAGTTAGTTAGTTATTTGAGAGAGAGAGAGAAAAAAAAAGAGGCAGATAGAGAGAATGGGCATGCCAGGGCCACTAACCACTGCAAACAAACTCCAGACACATGTGCCCCCTTGCATCTGGCTTACGTGGGTCCTGGAGAATCAAACCAGGGTCCTTAGGCTTCACAGGCAAACGCCTTAACTGCTAAGCCATTTCCCCAGCCTTCTTTTTAAATTTTTCATTGATGCTAAGGATTGAGCTCAGGGCCTTGTGCATGCTAGGCTAGTACTCTGCTGTTGAGCTGTATTCCCAGCCCAGGTCCCATTACTGCCTTGCTGAACATCCCCAATTCCAACCACAGGTAATGAATGGCTCTTGAAGAAAAATATTAGCCCTGTTTTTACTGTATATCTTCTTTCCCCCCAGCATCTTCAGTCCTTTTGTTTTACTTATTTCCAGCAAACTTATGTCTATCTGTTCTGAAAACAAGGTTCTATTATAGTACTGAAAGTTACAGGGCAGAAGAATTAGTGCTGAAGGGAAGGATGTGTCTGTCTCCAGCATTTAAGGTATGTCTGGGTTAGCTGCTACCTCTAGGAGTACTGTTTGATCTTTGGCGTCTTCTGGGGAGGAGCCACTAACATCATGTGTAATGAAAAGTGAGAATATTAATTGGTATAATTTGGTTTGAATCACTTAATGAAAAGTGTTGTTGTTTGGTTTTTAAAATAATGGAGTTGGGGCTGGAGAGATAGCTTAGTTGTTAAGGCGCTTGCCTGCAAAGCCCAAGGACCCCAGGTTTGATTCCCAGGACCCACATAAAGCAGATGCATGAGAAAGTGCATGCATCTGGAGTTCCTTTGCAGTGGCTGGATGCCCTGGCATGCCCATTTTAAAATAATGACTTACATAGTCTTTATCAAATCCATTGTAATGCAGATGGTGCTTTTAAAATATTTAATTTATTTTTTATTTACAAGCAGAGATAGAGAATGAGTGTGGCAGGGGCTCTAGCCACTGCAAAAGAACTCCAGTGGCATGTGATACTTTGTGCATCTGGCCTTATGTGGGTACTGGGGAATTGAACTTGGGTTGTTAGGCTTTGCAGGCAAGCACCTTAACTGCTGAGCCATCTCAGCCCCCAGGTTGTGCTTCCTTTTTTTTTTTTTTTTTTTTTGGAGAGAGACACAGAGAGAGACAGAGAGAGGGGGAGAGGAAGACAGATAGAGAAGGGCGTGGCAGCAGCCTCTCAGCTGCTGCTAGCAAAATCCAGATGTGTGCACCCCCTTGTGGTCAAGTGCAGCATTGTGGCCTTGGGTCACTTTGCATCTGGCTAAACGTGGGACCTGGAGATTGGAACTGCTGGAGATTGGAACCGGCGTTCTTTAGGCTTAGGAGGCAGGCGCCTTAACTGCTAAGCCATCTCTCCAGCCTAGGTTGTGCTTTTAAAAATATTTGTGTGTGCCGGTTATGGTGGCGCATGCCTTTAATCCCAGAACTTGGGAGGCAGAGGTAGGAGGATTGCCATGAGTTTGAAGCCACTCTGAGACTACATAGTGAATTCCAGGTCAGCCTGGGCTAGAGTGAGACCCTACCTCAAAAAACCAAAAATAAAAAAAGAACATTTGTGTGTGTGTATATGTGTGTAGGTAGGTATGCCAGGGCCTTTTAACACTAGATGCTTGGTCCACTTTTCTCATCCATCTTAGGTGGGTGGCTTTGGAATTGAACCCAGGCCAGCAGGCTTTTGAGCAAATGCCTTGAACTGCTTCCCAGCTAATTTGGTGCTTTTTCTGCACAAAAATTTAGGAGCTGTGTGTTCTGTTACTGCATTGTTATTCTCACTTGCTTGTTGTTAAATAATAGGTTCATTTTGAATGCTTTTAAATATATGAAAACATGGTAAAACTTTAAAAGCTATCAGGGGATCTCTGTGTTAATTTTTTAAAAAAATATTTTTATTTATTTATTTGAGAGCGAGATACAGAAATAGGGAGAGAGAAAGGGAGAGAGAATGGGTGCACTAGCGCCTCAAGCCACTGAAAATGAACTCCAGATGCGTGTGCCCCCTTCTGCTTCTGGCTAATGTGGGTCTTAGGGAATTGTACGTGGGTCCTTTGGCTTTTCAGGCAAGCGCCTTAACTGCTAAGCCATCTCTCCAGCCTTTAAAAAAATATTTTATTTTTCTTTATTTGTTTGAGAGAGAGGTACAGAAATAGGGGGAGAGAGAATGTGTGTGTGTTAAATTTGTTAAAATTATGCCACATGCAAAAATAATATCTGAGGGGAAATAAATCCATATTAAAATTAGTCTTTTGGTTCTGGGAAACTTGCAAAACTTGCCAGCTCAGATTCAGTTTCCAAGACATCCATGTAAGACAGACATAAAAGTGCAAGTGTCTGGTGTTCATTTGACATAGTAAGAAGCCTCGGATCACCTATGTACATGCATGCAAATAAAATTTTTAAGAAATCCTCTTTTTTCTCCTACTGATTAGTTAAAATCCAGTTTGCATAAGAACTGACTTTCATTGGTTACTATAAAAACTAGCCTATAGCAAATTGCTAAATAGTTCTAATTTGCTAATTTCTGACTGATCTCCTTAACCATTTAAAGAAAGGTATATTATGTACCACCCTGTATGTACCAGAATGTAACAAAATCCAAACTGTTTAGTCTTCTTCCTTAGTGTGGATTGTCTATGATTAATTTACTTGTAAAACATCAGGGTAGTGTTAACTTTCAAGTGACATTTAGAGTGCCTAGAGAAGAAGGATGAGGTTGAAACATTGAGAATTACCCTTTTCCTTATAAGGTTGAGCAAAGCCACTAAACATGCTTCAGAAGAAAAGGAATTTTTTCAGTTACTTTCAGCTGGAAAATATGCGAACAAATCTATTGCTAGCTGCCAAATAATTCTTTCTGACCCTAGTGAAAAATATAGCTGGGAAGGTTTTTTTTGGGGGGGGGGATTGTTGTTAATAATCTTTAATATGTACATGATTCAGAAGTATAGTGCCAGAAACCAATTTGAAACCTTTACATGTTTTCCTGCTTGCTAATTTCTTTAGATTGGTTTTGATAAGTGGTACTTGTTGGGAGAGCAGCCCATGTGTCAAATAGCTGAGTGCCCTGTGGAGACGAGGCAAAAGCAGTAATAGCATGGCAGCTGAGTTGACTGCCTCTGTACTACATACTTTCTACTCCTGTTTTTTTCTCTTTCGCTTGTGCTTTGAACAATTTACTTCATTCTTGTAAGCCTTATTTTCTCTGTCTATAACATGAGGGTGACACAGTAACGTCTAACTCACAATTAAATCTTAAGATTAAATATCAGTGCCTGCAGAACAAATAGTACAGTCATTATTAGCATATAGTAATAAGCCTTTATGTTTTTTAAGACACAGCATACATGTAGGTTAGCATTCTGGTGAGATTCTGATATTTGGGTGATGCCAGGGTAAGGAAAAGAGTGTGTGGATAAGCCAGGTTTGGTGGCGCATGCTTTTAATCCTGGCACTCAGGAGGCAGAGGTAGTAAGATTGCTGTAAGTTCAAGGCTATCCTGAGACTATATAGTGAATTCCAGGTCAGCTTGGGCTGGAGCAAGACCTTACCTTGATAAACCAAAAAAAGAAAGAAAGAAAGGAAGGAAGGGTGGATAAATATGCTGATAAGGGGCTGGAGAGATGGCCTAGTGGTTAAGACTCTTGTCTGTGAAACCTAAGGACCCCATATTCAACTCTCTAGTAAACCAGACATATGAAGTGATGCAAGGGCACAAGGTTACACATGTGCACAAGATGATATACACATCTAGAGTTTGATTGCAGTGGCTGGAGGCCTTGGCCTGCCAATTCTCTCTTGCTTTCTCTCTTGTGGGCACTCTCTTGCTCATTAAAAAAAATTTTAGCTGCCTTTAATCCCAGCACTTGGGAGGCAGAGGTAGGAGGATTGCCATGAGTTCTAGGGCACCCTGAGACTACATAGTGAATTCCAGGTCAGCGTGGGCTAAAGTGAGACCCTACCTTGAAAAACCAAAACAATAAAAAAAAGTGTTGATAAAGATATATCTCAGTGTTAGTGTTTGTTAGCATGTGCCAGGCCTTAGGTTTGATATCCAGGAGTTAAAAAAAAAAGTTCTGGGCTGAAGAGATGGCTCAGCAGTCAGCAGTTAAAGGAGCTTTCTTTTTAAAAATATTTATTTTTTTAAGATTTTATTTTATTTTATTTATTAGAGACAGAGAGTGAGAGAGAGAGAGTGAGTGAGAATGGGCACGCCAGGGCCTCTAGTCACTGCAACGAACTCCAGACATAATGCGCCACCATGTGCATCTGGCTTATGTGAGACCTGGAGAATTGAACCGGGGTCCTTTGGCTTTGCAGGCATGCACCTTAACCACTAAGCCATCTCTCCAGTCCTGTTAGGAATATTCTTTTAAAAAATATTTTATTCTTATTTATTAATTTGAGAAAAAGGGAGAGAATGAATGGGTACACCAGTGCCTCCAGCTGCTGCAAACAAACTCCAGACACATGTACCACCTTGTGCATCTGGCTTACATGAGTCCTTGAGAGTTGAACCTGGGTCCTTTGGCTTTGCAGGCCAGCGCCTCAATCACTAAGTCATCTCCCCAGCCCCAAGGGAGCTTTCTTTCAAAGCTTGCTGGCCTGGGTTCAATTTCCCAGTATATACGTAAAGCCAAATGCACAAAGTGGTGCATGCATATGTCTGGAGTTCATTTGCAGTGACAAGAGGCCCTGGCACACGTATGTATACACACACACACACACACACACACACACACACACACCCAAGGATATTTTTAAAAAGTTTTTGAAAGGACCAGAAGGGTCCTAGTTTATATTTCATATGTCCAGGAGAATGTCCCTGTGTAGCCATTGGATGTACATTCTGAGGGGTGTTTCAGAGTCCTAAGGTGTCTTTATTCCAGAAATACATACGAGGCTATGAGAATTCAGAAAGTTTTTTTCCAGAACTTTTGCTTAGATGAGGTTCTTAGGGCTTATTCCATAATTCATCTTGGGGTAGGGGGTTACTCTAGTCAACTATAAGTAACTGGCTTCTGATCTTTTTGAACCATAGATTTCATATCTTCATTTGTCAAATGGAAGTAATATCTTCTTTTTAGAGTAATGAGAACTTGAATATTATTAGCCTAGGATCCAGAATTTATTTTAAGCAAAGGGCGTATCAGAGGAAAGGGTTTTTTAAAAAAAAAATTATTTTGAGTGTGTGTGTTTCATGTGTGCACATGTGTGCACATGAACGTAGAGGCCAGAGTATAACCTTAGGTATACCACCAACTTCTATTTGAGACAAGGTTTTTCATTGGCCTGGAGCTCACCAGTTAGATTAGAGTTGCTGGCCAGCTAGCTCCAGGGATCCACTTATCTCTGCTCCCCAGCTCTGGGATTACAGGAGCACACCACCATGCCAATAATTTCCACATTGGTTTTGGTTACTGAACTCAGGTCTTCATGCTTATTTTACCCTCTGAGGTATCTTCCCACCCAGAGAGGGAATTTAAAAATATAAAAATTGTGGTCGTTATTTAGTTAGGTCTCAGAAACAACTAGGAACAAGGAATTTGAGTGTTGTTTCAATTAGAAGACAGTATGATGTAATGATCAAGTGACTTTTGGAACCAGTGGGAAAGCAGTATAGTGTTATGTTTGAGTGATCACTACTTTTACTTGATTCTTCTCTCTCCCTCTGAGAGCTTCAGTTCTCCGGGCTACACACCAAAAAAGCATCTAGTGTTATGTCCCCTTCATTATTCTCATCCTCATTTAGCTAAACCAAACCTAGGGGTAGGAGAGTTGCAGTAGATGGGCAAGGCTTACAGAAGTTCATTCCTGTTGCTGGTTACAGAGAAAGCAATAGACATGTCCACAGACTCAGACAGGACTTTACCTAGCCCTGCAATAATTATTCTGCCATGTTTTCTCTGAGCTGCTTATACCTGTGGTTTGATGTCTTTCATTAGTTTTGCAGTTGTGCCCTACCCTCTATGGACCTTTCTCTGGCTGCCTTTCCTGTCTGTATAGTGTGTCTGTGGTGGCTCTTGTGTAGGAAAAACTAAGCCTAGAATTATATACTGCTGCATCCCTCAAGGACCTCTTTTTCAGCTGCCTTTCTGGAGTGGCAGCTGTCCTCCTTCCTGACCACATTGCTACAGGAAGAGTTCCCTGCTGTGATCAAACTGTAGATATGTAGGTGACCTGTAAGTGCACATGCCCCTGTATCATGAATCTCTGGCTCACCTAATATTTGGCCTTTCATTTTTCCTTGGAGTCATCTCACCAACCCCTGTAGGGACTTATCCATCCTTCAGTCTACTCACTCCCACTTCTCCTTCCTCCAAATTCTATATAAGGAAGCATATCAGGTTGGGGTCCTGAGACCTCATCTTTCTCATGGCATCAGGAATGATGCACTTTCCAGTTCTTTCAGCCTAAGTGAACTCTGGAAGTCATTGGACTTTAAAACATAAGGAAGACATTCTTGAACTTTTTGGCCAGCCCAAATCTATTAAATGAAAACTAAAAACCATTGGGAGAATGCTGCTGGAAATAGTGGAGCCCTCAGTTTGCATTTTGAATAGACTTGCTAGATGACTGCCTCAGACACCTACCCTGCAGTAAGTGTTCAAGGGCCAGCTGCTATTATTGAATCATTAGTTTTACTACACCTGTGAGACAGTTTATTTTGGGAAGGTAGAGCAGGTGGACATTGTTGTGGTGTTCATGAAATTTGTGTATACATTTTTATTGTTCCAGGTGAAATTTGGCATCCTTTTATAATTGTGGACCACATTACATGCTCTGCTTCCACAACAGCTCAGACATGGCTTTGTAAGTTCAGAAACACACATTCCACTCTTGAATGTCCTTAAATAGAGACCCTAGTCATTGGGAGGCTGTGGTTCCCATAATCCCAACACAAGTCTTTGGGGAAGATAGGAGGGAGCACCAAATTTTAGTTGCTTTTCCAAAGATACTTCTCAGACAGCTGCCGTGATCACATTTCTCTTGGTAGTATCTCCCAGGTGTCCATATGCACAGTTATTCTTTCTTAGGTATTTAGTCTTTCACATGCTTACTCTTTCTCATGCAGTCATTCTCATACGTTTCTCTCACATTCATCCTTATACACACTTGTACTCACACTCTTTCCTCATACTTGTTCATAAACTCCTCTCACACTTGCTTTTACACTTGATCTCTTTTTTACATACATACTTAATCTCAAATTCATTTTTTCTCAAACACCTGCTTTTTCACACATGATCTTTTCCTTATTTCTCTCATTCTGATTTATCCTCTCACACTCTTATATTTTCTCACATTTTGCTGTCATACTTCATGATATGTATTTATGTATGTAGGTGTTGCAGTCAGGTTCACATTGCTGGCAGAAATCATCTGACCAAGTGCAGATTTTGGGGGAAAAAAGGATTATTTTGGCTTACAGACTCGAGGGGAAGCTCCATGATGGCAGGGGAAAACAATGGCATGGGCAGAGGGTTGACATCACCCCCTCACCAACATCATGTGGACAACAGCAATAGGAGAGTGTGCCTAACACTGGCTATAATACCCATAAGCCTACCCCCAACAATACACTGCCTCAAAGAGGTGTTAATTCCCAAATCTCTGTCAGCTGGTAACCTAGCATTCAGAACACCTAAATTTATGGGGGACACCTGAATCAAACCACCACAATATGTATGTATGTGTATTTTCTCATTTTCTCTTCTCATTCTCCCACATACACACACTTGCACTGTCACCTCCTTCAGTGCTTTGAACATGGGATCCCTTGTCCTGGGATCTTCCTTCCATTGTGATCTTTTTCAAACCCATCTCAGTACTCTTATTTCACAGTTTGCTCCTTATCCCTGACAGTTTGTTTCTTTGGATTTTGGTAACACTTAGGTGTGTCTCAATCATTTAAGTGAGGCTTATGTGGGAAGAAGCAGCTCTGCTTGTCACCTGTAAGCAAATGTAATCCAAACCAATCATGAGGTTTAGGAATCAGTAAAGGAAACGGATGTCCTGTGTAGAGAAACTGAGATGCAAGAGAAGTGAGACATAACAAAGACAGAGGAGGAGGAGAAGCTTAGAGCAGAGGCCACCCCTAAAAAACAAGAGCTTCTTCACACAGGAGTCAAGTGTGAAGATGGAGGTTTCATGCTCTCCTTTTATTATCTAGCTGCAAAGTTCAAAACTTAATAGATGAAATAACTTCATATAGGTCTGAATTTTCTTACCTGTAAAACTCAGATCGGGCCTGGAGAGATGGCTTAGTGGTTAAGGCACTTGCCTTCAAAGCCAAAGGATGCAGGTTTGATTCCCCAGGACCCATGTAAGCCAGATGCACAAGGTGGCACAAGCCTCTGGAGTTCATTTGCAATGGCTGTATACCCTGGTGTGCCCATTCTCTCTCTCTCTCTCTGCCTCTCTCTCAAAAAAAAAACCACCTCAGATAGATCTCATTTCTGTGTTAATGCTATATTTGAACACTTAACTTTATATATATGAGAGAGAGAAAGATAATGAAAATGGTGTACCATGGCCTTTTGTCCCTGCAGACAAACCCCAAACAAATGAGCCACTTTGTGTAATCTGGCTGAACTTTGTTACTGGGGGACTGAACCTAGGCTGGCAGGCTGTGCAAGCAAGCATCTTTAATCACTGAGCCAACTCCCCAGTCCTGAATGCCTCTTTTTAAGCCAGTTTCATGTGTAATTTTCAAAAATGTTGTGATGGTTTTATTGATTATCAATATGACAGAACCTATAATTACCTAAGAAATGAGCCTCTAGACATGCATATGAGGGATTATCAAAATTAGGTTAGTCTTGGGGCATGCTTATGAGTGATTGTTTTGATTAGGTATATTGAGGTGGGAAGACTCATTTTAACTGTGGGTGGCACCATTCCATGGTGTGGTGTCTTGAACTGTACAAAAAGGAGAAAGCATGCTGAGCACAAGCATTCATTGCTATTTTTTGCCTTCTGTGGACTGAATGTGATCAGCTACCCCCCTACTTCCATGTTTTCCCTACCGTGATGAAATGTATCCCCTATTGTAGTTACCTTCTCATTGTTGGCACAAAGCACCTGACCCAAAGCAGCTGATGGGAGGAAAGGATATATTTTGGCTTCAATTTTGAGGGGAAGCTTCATGATGGTAGGAGCAATCATGGCATGTGCAGAGGCTGAAGATCACCTCTGCTATAGCAGGTGGAAATAGCAGCAGGAGACTGAGTCAAACTAGCAAAGGGGAGCTAGCTATAATACCCTTAACTCCATCCCCAACCACATACTTCATTCAATAGGGTACCATCTCCCAAATAGCCATTAGCTGGGAACCAAGCATTCAAAACACAAGTTTATGGGAGACAATTAATTCAAACCACTATATTCTATCCCTGATTCCCATAAGTTGATGACCATCCATGATGTAAAATGCAGGGTGTTCAGTCCAATTTTTTTTTTTTTTTTTGAGGCAGGGTTTCACTCTAGTCCAGACTGACCTGGAATTCACTATGTAGTCTGAGGCTGGCCTCGAACTCACAGTGATCCTCCTATCTCTGCTTCCTGGGTGTTGGGATTAAAGACGTGTGCCACCATGCCCGGCTTCAGTCCAACTTTAAAAGTCCCCATAGATTTTATCAGTCCCAGTACTAGTAAACATCCCCATACTCCAAATTCTCTTATCTGTGATCTATAAAACCAAAAAGCATAATGGCACAGAATAAACATTCACAATACAAAAGGGGGCATTGCAAGGAAAGATTGAACCAATGCAAGATCTAAAACAGGGCAAACATCAAATCCTGTAGCCCCGTCTGACATCTATATCCAGTAACAAAGTCTCTGAAGTTCCAATTCCACTCCTCCAGCAGGGCTGCTTACAGTGAGGGGACAATCCATCTAGGGCCAGCAGCTCTCCTTGGCAGTTATCCCAGTATTCCTGGCATATCATGGGGTCTCCACTGAAACTCATGGTTCATCTTCATGGCTCCATTAGGTCTTCATGCAGGCATTCCAACAAACCTACCTCAAATTGCCCAGTTACCATTTCCAAAACAAACCCCACATTGCAAATCCAATGACACTCTCTTTCCTTCACTTATGCTCCCATAGTACCAGGTGGGCTATCAAATTAGTTAATCCAGGAGAATAAAGCTGACTTTGAAGAACAGGATTCTCCTTAGCATTCAGGCCCTCTACTTTCAAAAGAGTGAGAATTTTTCCTGCTGTCCCAATGCAGAACTCAGACCAATATCAGTGATGGTAATCTCTTAAACAGTTACAGCTGAACAGGCACTGTCCCCAGCCTCTTTCTGTTCCATATCCTTCTGTTCACACTAGTCCATTTCTACACAGTGTGACCCTGCTCAGGTTCTCATGACACAGAGACAATGCAGCAAGCCTCTCACACAAACTGTTTCTAGCCCAGTCCAGACAAAGTTCTTTCTGCATTTAAGTCTTTCAAACTCTGGCCAGAATCCATCAAGCTGTACTTACAACACTGTAAGACTTCTCATAGGCCAAGGTTCCAAACCCTTCTACATTCCTCCCACAAGCCACTTCCAAAAGACCCAAAGCTACACAATCCATTTTCTAGCAGTAATAATCTCACTCCTCTGGTACCAATTTTCTGTTGTAAGTTACCTTTTCATTGCTGGGACAGACCATCCCACCCAAAGCAGCTGATGGGAGGATTATTTTGGCTTATAGTCTTGAGGGGAAGCGCCATGATTTCAGGGGAAAGATGGTAGAGCAGAGGCTAGACAACATCTGTGCCACAGCAGGTGGAAACAGTAGCAGTAGACTGAGCTGAACTCTAGTAAATGGGAGCTTGCTATAACATCCTAAGCCAGCCCCCAATAACACACCACCTCCAGCAAGGCTCCACTTCTCAAATTGCTATCAGCTGGGAATCAAGCATTCAGGACACCTGAGTTTATGGGAAACATCTGATTGAAACTACCACATTCTGCCCTACATTATAAGCCAGAATAAACCTTTCCTTCCTTGAAGCTGCTTCCCATCAAGTATTTGTTCACAGTAAAGAGTAAAGTAAGGGCTGCAGAGATGGCTTAGCGATTAAGGCATTTGCCTACAAAGCCAAAGGATCCTGGTTTGATTCCCCAGGACCCACGTAAGCCAGATGCACAAGGTGGAGCATGTGTCTGGAGTTTGTTTGCAGTGGCTGGAGGCCCTGGCACACCTATTCTCTCTCTCTCTTTCTGACTCTGTCAAATAAATAAAACTTAAAAAATAAAATAAAGTACAGTAACTGTTGTGGTTTCAATGTAAAATGCCCCTCTCTTGGCATATGTTTTGGAACACTTGGTCCTTGGCTAGTGGTGCTGTTGGGTAAGGTTGTAGATCCTTGTTAGAGGTTACTGGGAGCAGACCTTGAGGTGTTATAGCCTGGCCCCATGTTCTATTCTTCCTCTGCTTCCTGTTGTGTTGATATGAATATCTGGTGATTGCTCCTGCTACTGTCCCAGCCCCGCTGGAGATATGGCTTATCAGTTATGGTGCTTTCCTGCGAAGCCTAAGAACTTAGGTTTGATTTCCCAGTACCCACAATAAGCCAGATCTGGAGTTCATTTGCCATGGCCAGAGGCCCTGGTGTGCTTCCCCTACCCCCTCTTTCATGAATAAATAAAATATTTTAAAAAAAACTTTCCCTCAAAATTGTACGTCAAAATAAACTGTTCTTTAAGTTTCTCTGGTTAGCTATAGCATTGAGAAAGTAAATGATACAGTAACGTAGATATTTGGTACCAAGAATAAAAGATAGAGTTATGAATGAGACAGAGAGAGAGAGAGAGAGAGAGAAAGAAATTTGGTACCAAGAAGTGGTGTTGTTGCTATGATAAACCTGACCCTGTGTTTTTTAGGCTTTTAGAAACTGGTTTGCAGGAGGAATGTAGAAGAGTTGGGAACATTGTGCTAGAGAGGGCATACAGTGCTATAAGCAGAGCCCGAGAATCCCTTTTATTGGGAGTTTGGAAGTCTAGAATCCTGAGTGAAACTCAGACAGTGGAGACCCAACTCAAGAGGTTTCAGAGGAGAATAAGGATCCTACTCAGAAGCTATTAGCAAAGAAACTGGCTCTGTTCAGTCCATGTCCTGAGAACTTGAATGAGACTGAATTTAAATGTAATAGACATTATATGTGTGGCAGAGGAACTCTGGGTGGCACCATTAAAGGACAGCATTGAGTTTCTGTTATAGCTTGTACTCACTACTCTTATTCAGAACTATAGCAAACAGCATGAATGCCTGAATAAAAAGTGACGTTTAGAGGGTAGGGTTTGTCAGCAAGTTAATGTTCCATACAAGGAGGCTATATAGCCAGCAAGGTTTCTGTAGTTGTTAAAGAGATTAATGTCATAGTGAAGTTTTACTCTCTTCACTGGGACAACAGGATAGGTGCCCTGAAAGCAAGAACCCATCCATTGAATGTTCTAACTTGTGAGAATACAGATTCCTTTTTAAGGAGAAGGCTTGAAAGGAAAATGCTGAAGGATTTCCCTGGACAGCATGTTCCTAGACAGCAGCTGCCTAGGGAAGAGTTTCCCCAGGGTCAGCACACAAAGACTGTTAAAACTGAGGTCAAAGGGGGCCAGCTTCATACTGAGCTGGCTGCAGTATTGTCCACATGGAACTGGCTTTACAGGCATGAAAAATTCAAGATCTTGCTGCATAACTTTAGAGAGAGATTGAGACCAGGCAGTGTGAGGCTTAGGGTCTGGTTCTATGCTAGCAGACCCTGAGAGGCTATTGCATAAAGCAGTGAAGATGAAATGTAAGTTTCAAGGAAGACCTCAGGATGTTGGAGATGTCAGGATTATGAGACATTCACCAAGGAAAGCTGTAGGCTCAATGGAGCTAGCCCAAGAAAGGTTATGAGTGCTACACACAGGACAGCTGGTGAACAGAGCCATATACACCTTTTTGAGCCCAAAGGATTCCATCACAAGTACTAGATTCCAGACATAGTGCTACAGGATTTGGAGTTTGCCCTGCTTAATTTTGGTCCAATCATTTCATGCTGTGCTCACATTATTCCCTTTAGGATTGCAAATGTTTACTTTGTGCCAGTACATGTTGGCATTATAATATACAACTTGTTTTTGTATGTTATAGGAGCTCACAGTTAAGGATTATGTGAGAGGAAAGAGGAAAATGAGCCTTTTAATCACAGTGCTTAAAAATTACTCAGGTGATGTGGCATATTAATGTTCAGCCAGATGGTCTGGAAACTCACATAGCTTTTATATCCCTAGTTAAAATATCATTGGCATTCTAAAAACACTCTCTCTACTTGTGATCACTCAGCCATAGACTTAGCTCTTGTAATTTCTTTTTAGAGCCTGAATCCTACTTGTGGAACCATATTTAGAGATTTTAAGGAGCTAGCCTTGCCTTTGCCTCTGGGCCACACCTGTGGGTGGAGCTGGGAAATCCTTCTGAGTTCACCTGCAATTTGTAGTCCAGATTTGAGATGAAGTGTTCTTTTCCTTTCTGTGTTTTTAAAATCTCATTTCTATCATGCTGAAAAACTTAAGTCATGAAGGGTTTCTAAAATGCCTTCCTTTTTTCTTTAGATTTAGTTTATCCAATCAAATATTTCCTGTTCATATATAACCACCAACTGCCCAAAAAGATTTGAACAGTTTGTTTCTCCAGCTCTGTGGGCAGCTGAGACTATGCAGTTTCATTTGGCACTTCCTCTATAGGTGTAATGCACAAGTAATTTTATTGTGTGTAGTATCCATCTTGATAGAAGAGGTAGTATTTCTAACCAGTTGTTTTAACTGTCCATGACCGCTATGTAGGAATTATTCTGAGGTAAATAAATACAAATGTCCAATGAGTAAAGAGACCACTTTCCATTCATAGGATGATGCAGATGAAAACAGTTCCAAGTAAAATACCATTGTTTAAATGACAGGTGGGCAGATTTTTTTTTTTTTTTGAGGTAGGGTCTCACTCTATCCCATGCTGACCTGGAACTCACTCTGTAGTCCCTGGCTGGCCTCAAAATCACAGGGATCCTCCTACCTCTGCCTCCCAAGGTGCTGGGATTAAAGACATGTGCCACCATGCCTGACCAGATTTTTTTTTTTTTTGGTTTTGCAAGGTAGGGTCTCACTCTGGCCCAGGCTGACCTGGAATTAACTATGTAGTCTCAGGGTGGCCTTGAACTCACAGCAATCCTCCTACCTTTGCCTCCCGAGTGCTGGGATTAAAGGCGTGCGCCACCATGCCCGGCTTCTGACCAGATTTTTTTAATATCTGCATTGGTAAAAGTGTTAAGAAAGGATGTTCATATCCCATACTTTTGGTGGAAATATATAGTTAGGTACTATCAACATTGAAAATTAGCACAAATATTTAGTCTCCTATCCCATTTTTTAATGCTAGTCTGTCTGTCTGTATGTATATAATCATGAATGTAGAAAGGTAGTCACTTAATGACTACTATATTAAAGAGAAGTTGCAGGATTCTCAGGGTCTGCGTATAGGGAGAAGGGAAATTATTGTATAATTTTACTAGAGAAAACTATGACATTACCAAAAAAATAAAAAGAGTCAGGTTACCATGTACAAGAAAAGCTGGTCTGGACATATTACAAAGTGAGAGGATGGAGAAATGGTGTAGGCCAGGACTGTGTACTACCTCATTTTATTTATTAAAAGAAACCAATGTGTATATTTGGTGTGATTACTTGAAACAGTTTGGATACTTAACTTTTTCCTTTTTTTTTTTTTTTTAAACGTTTGGATACTTAACTTTTTCTTTCTTTCTTTTTTTTTAAACAGCTTTTAGAGATTAACTGGACAGGGCTGACTAACCTTCTGGACATCCCTGGATTGAAGTAAGTCTTGTCGGGTCCTGTTGCAGTTGGCTTTCTGGTAATGTTTTCTCTTTTTTATCCTCACAAAAATAATATAAGAATGGTTAAGAGTGGTTTAATGTCTGCTAGGTATAATTAGTGCCTCCTTGCAAGCTCTTGAAAAAATAAGTAGAGAGAGCATTGTTGGTTTTGTTCTCATAACCACTTCTGCAGCTTCTTGATCCAAGTGAACTAAAGTAGAGTAGTGCAGAAGACAGTCACCTACCACTCATTGCACTTTGGTTCATTTCCACAGATCTTTTCAGTTGTGGTATTTTAGAGCTCAAATTTAATATTCTGTAAATTAACTTTTAATTTATTACTTTCCCATTGGAGCAGTTACCTTTTCATTGATGTGACTAAACACCAACCAGAAGCAGCTTGTAAAAGGAAATAATTTATTTTAGCTTTTAGTTTTGAGGGGAAACTTCATAGTAGGAAAAGCATGGCAGAGCAGACTGCTGGGGTATCACATCTTGTCACATCAGCTGGGAAGGAGCAGCAAGAGTGAGCTAGTTCTGAATCCAGTGGGCTGAACTGGTAGACCTCAAAGTTTGCCCCAATGTCACATCCTCCAATAAGGATCCACTCTCCAAAAGCTTCTCCTGCTAGAGATTAAGTTTGAGGCCTAATCACAAACACTTGAAGCTATGGATGACATTTTACATTCGAACCTCATACCCATAAACAGTAGAGAAAATATGGGAAATGAATATGTGTCTTATGTAACCCTTTCTGTGTTCTTTCCAAGTTTTCACAGCCCCTTCCCTTTCTGCTTTTTGTTACCTTGACCCTCCTTGAGAGGAAGTGGGTTAGCAGGCTGGGGAAGAATGCTCACTGGATAAAGAGGAGCGGGTCAGAATGGAGTGTGAAGTTTCTGGACTATGTCAATGGAAGCCCCTTTTTGATTCTATAGCAATTCAGTGTCTTTAAACAAAAAATGGGGCTGGAGAGATGGCTCAACAGTTAAATGCATTTCCTGTACAAGCATGAGGGCCTGAGGGGGCCTAAAAACCACCTGAATTTGAAACTCAGAACCCACATAAATATCTGGGCATGGCCATAGCACCTATAACCCCAGCCCCTCATAGGGGAACAGAGACCAGAAATTGCCCAGGCTTGTGAAAAGCAGCAAGCACTGGTATCAGTAGGAGACTCCAGCTCAAAAAAGAATGGGCAGAAGAGCAATGGAGCAATACATTGAATGTCCAGCCACCACAAGCAAAGTGCCCCCAGCAAGTACCACAAGGGCACATACATATGCATATACCACACACACAACACATGCAAAGCACATTACATACACATAAGGAAAAAAGAAAAATGTGCCAGACGTGTTGCATGCCTTTAATACCAGCAATTGAGAGGTGGAAGCAGGAGGATAACTATGAGTTCTAGGCCTGAGACTACATAGTGAATTCCAGGTCAGCCTGGGATAGAGTAAGACCCTACCTCAAAAAACAACAACAACAAAACAAAACAAAACAAAAAAAAAAAAAAAAAGAGAGAGAGAGAGAGAAAAAGAGAGAAAGAAGGAAAAAGAAAAATGTCCTATAACAAACATCTGAGTCATGAATTGACATTGAATTGTGAGAGGAATAGCCAAATCATAGTCCATCTATTTAAAACGGTGGTTGGGAACTGTGTGCCAACCTTTTGGAGTTGCCACAAAAGAAGTTGTTTTGAGGGTTAAAGTGCATGACGTGGGGTTGGGAAGATAGCTCAGTTTAAAGGCATTTGCAGAGTCTGCCAGCTTGGGTTCATTTGAAAGCCAGACATAGAAAATGGTACAAGCATCTGTCATTTGTTGTGACAAAAGGCCCTGGCACACCAATACACATATACATACACACAAATAAGTAAACATATTCTTTTAAAATGAAATAAAATGCATGACTTAATAAAGTTACATTTGCTTCTAGTGGATATTTTGCTAATCTGTAGATTTTCCCCCTAAAATAGCTTACAAATTGAATCATGAAACTTTTTCAGACTCTTTTTTTCTATTTCTGTATGTTTGTTTATCCTTTTGAAATGGCAACTAGAAAAGTCCCATTTGATAATGAGTGAAAAACAGCAACTTTAGTAATATGAGGCATAGCTATAAAAAAATTTGCTTTTGGGTACTTTGGTTTACTAGATATAAAAAAATAATATTATCTTTAAAACATATGGACAGGAAAATACAACTTTAAAAGATTTGTTGGGTCTGGATAGAGGCTCAGTGGTTTAAGGCACTTGCTTGCAAAGCCTGATGGTGCAGGTTTGATTCCCCAGTATCCACTTAAAGCCAGATGTACAAAGTGGTGCATGCATCTGGTGTTCGTTTACAGAGGCAGCAGAACAGGCATACCCATTTTTATCCCCCCAACACCTCTCAAATAAATAAATAATAATAAATATTAAAAACAACAATAATAAAAGATTTGTTAAAGAGTTTATTAGAATCTTATTACAAAGAACAAGTTGACACAGATCATTTTATATTTGCAGTTCTAGGGATAGAATCCAGGAGTTTTGGCATCCTAGTCTATACTCTACCTCTGAGTTACACACCTGGTCCCCCCAAATAATACTTTTTGTTTGTTTGTTTGTTTGTTTGTTTGTTTGTTTTTTCAAGGTAGGGTCTCACTCTGGCCTAGGCTGACCTGAAATTAACTATGTAGTCTCAGGGTAGCCTCGAACTCACGGCAATCCTCCTACCTCTGCTTCCCAAGTGCTGGGATTAAAGGCGTGTGCCACCACGCCTGGCCCAAATAATACTTTTTAAGCCCAAATAATACTTTTTTAATTTTTAAAAAATTTTTATTTATTTATTACAGTCAGAGAGAGGGACACACAGAAGAGAGTGCTAGGGCTTCTAGCCACTGCAAATGAACTCCAGATGCATGTGCCACTATGTGCATCTGGCTTATGTGGGACCTGGAGAATTGAACCTGGGTCCTTAGACTTCGTAGACATGTGCCTTAACCGCTAAGCCATTTCTCCAGCCCCCAAATAATACTTTTTGAGTTTGGTCTGGTCACTCAGCAAACACTGGGATATTGCATACCTGCTTTGAGCCAACACTATTCTCAGCACTTGTTCATTCCTGGGGATAATAGCACAGTTCCACAGCTGCTAAACTTTGCAGGATGTTAGTTTTGGGCAGGTGTTGATACCAAATGCTTAGGGCCCTCCCTCCACACAGCTCTTGCCTCAGATAGGATCCTCTGTACAGCAGCTTTTCTCTCTAGTTCCAGCATAATTTCCAGGTCTACTGTATATGTCCACCCATTTTGGACCAGTACCTGTCCAAAGGTTTGAGTATCGTGAGTGCCCCTTTAGGAAAACAACGAAAGGCTCCTTTGCTTAGGAAAACAATGAATGGTGAACCCCTGTTGCATGAACTCTTATCTAAGTGCAAGCAAGTGCTCCCCCAGATAGGGCACCACTAACAGACTAAATGCTGATTCCACCAAAGTTTATCTTAGCCAACCAGTAAGTTTATTGGGCTTTTTTTTTTTTTATAATAGAACATAGGCAAAAGGGTTCTTACAGAAGCATGAAGACCCCCAAAGCAGCCTCATACTAATGTCTCAGGATCCCAACATGAATATCAGCCTCCTCATGGCTGGTTAGGTGGTACTCACCATCCCTTGATATTTTACCCTCTGTGTACATCATCTCTCCTGAGGCCATGAGACTATACATAATTGCATACAGCTGGCACAGGGTTCCCTGAGATCTCAGGTGAGAAGGGTCTATCTTTCCCTGCCTCTCTTCTTTCGTGGGGAAACCTCAATAAGCCCAACCAGAGAGTCTCTTTATGTGGTCACAACTGCTTCAAATAAAATTGGCAATGGTTGTTTTTCTCTGAGAACCAAGTCATACAACAATCCCCCAAATGAAGAACTTTCACTGGAAGTAGGGGTGCTGAATGTTGTTAGCCAGACACAAACAACATGTCTCTTAGAAGTTTCATTCTCCTTTGCCTCTTTCTTCAGCATCATGGATGAGAGGACTAAAATAAACAAGCTAATTGATCTGCTCTGAAAATAACAGAGGATGAGCTACCTGATGGCATGGAGTCAAAGAATGAGCCCTGCTTCTGGCAGTACTACAGCCAGTCCCAAACAATTTTATTTACAAGAGATAAATACACATTCACAATAGTTGCACATGCAAGTGTGCACATCCATTTGCACACATATCTAACTTCATGTTCATGAGTTATATGTAAACAGGATCTCTGTAGTAGTAGTTTCTAACACTGTATGTGTAAATCTTTTATATGTGTACTATAAAAATATATATTGCTGTATATCATAGATAGGATTGTATCATTAAAATACATATCATATGTACAGATAATATACATACATTGTTAAAAGAAGCTATATGTGGTATAAAAGATCTGTAGGAATATCCTTTTAAAATGAGACTGTATTTAACGTGGCTCTGTGGTACAATGTGGATAGCACATTGGACTTCTAAAGTAAAATTATATACCTACATATTTTATATAATTTGTATGTAATATGTAAGTTTTGTGTAATAAAATACTATAGCTACTAGATTCTTACAGATTTTCTATCACATAAATCAAATATTTAATAAGCCTTATAAGATTCAGAAAAGATAAATATTCATGAACTGAACTTGACATAATGAAATCTTATCCAGGCTTTATTCAGTGAGCATCTATCCTGTATCAATTGATTACAAAAAGAACCTGAGACAAGGCTGGAGAGATGGCTTAGCAGTTAAGGATACTTGCCTGCAAAGCCTAACGACCCAGGCTTGATTCCCCAGTACCCATGTAAAGCCAAATGCACAAAGTGCCATATGCATCCAGTGTTTGTTTGCAGCAACCGGAGGCTCTGGAATGCCCATTCTCTTTATTTCTCCTTTCTATCTTTCTCAGCTTGCAAATAAATAAATTTAAAATAAAAAAGAACCCAAGACATTACAAAGTAGGGATAATGCCTGAATCAGTTCACTATAACATATATTTTGATCATCATTCTAAAGTCCCTTTTAGGTCTTAGTGAAGAACTTATACCACATGGGAAAGGTGAAATAGGGTAAGGGTCAAGTCGGGCAGCGGTCAGGAAGATGAGCAGGAGTGATGTCAAAATGAGTGTCTATAAGAAAAGCCACAGCTATTTGGGAGCTGGGTAGGAACCTGAGGAGCAGATTCCATACTTTATCATTGTACAGGGTACTGGTCAGATGCTTGCCTGGGGCTTTTGCCATAGCATCTACCAGGACTTCTGGCTTCTAGGCCTGGGACAGGATGAGGCTACTGACTATAAGCAAATATTGCATTGTCATATCATTGAGCAATCTTAAGAGCCCTGCAGTCAGGAGGTGGGGGTGTCTTTTTTTCAGCATAAACAAAACAATTACTTTGGAAGAAAATGCCTAAGGTAAGAGTGCACTTGGTGTATTAGCTATGTGGACCCCCAATACCTCCTTACAGATGAGCAGGTGTCCATCTAGCTTAAGCTCTCTGCATCTCAGAAGTGTTAATAACCCGAATGATCTGCCCATAGGTCAAGAAGTGCTATATGTGATTAAGTCCGTTTCCTCTATAGAGGACTACTGAAGAAAGGTTCCTATCTTGTTATTGCATGTTGATGCTCATCTTACTCAGTTGATGACAGTGATAATTGGTCTGTCTCAGACATGTTGCAGTGTGTAATTACATATGCAATCACATGGTGATTTTATACCCCCAAATTGCTGACAGTAGCTATAGTTCTTTTAAAACTTCAGGGTGAAGGTGTCCTAGAGCAAGGAAACTTGCAAGGGTATGCTTCCAAAAGTACTGTCACATAAACATTCCTCAATTCTCACATTTAGCTAGAAGAACAGGTAAAAATATTAAAAGTGTATTCCTTTAGTCTAAGCCACTTTATTGTTACTAGTGCAGTGGTGTAGTAGATCAGAATTATTATCCATATGAAGAGAGAACAAATTAAATTATTTCACTTCATTGGGAGCTAATGTACAATAGTAAAGAGAAACTATCTCTCTATATCTGTCTATTCATATATAGATATGTATAAACATGTAATGGGTTAATGAATGTTTACTGTGTTATTTTCTGTACTTTTGTGTTTGAAATATTTTCTGTTAAAAAATTCAATGAAATATAATCTTTTTCAGTATTAAGCCTATGATGAAGTTGTATAGGAATATTTGAAAATCTGTTTAAGAAATTATGAACTGTAGCTAGAACTTTACCTTTCCTTCTAAAAGTAAATTCTACTTTATAATTACTGCAGTAGCATTGTAGCCGAAGATTGAAATAATGGTTCTGAATACTATGCTGAAGAAATTAGCCAAATCCTACCCTATGTATGGCTGTTATATCATGGTTGTGGCTTGTTAAAGGTGACAGCAAGCATTACTATGTCTGACTTTTTGTTCTTTACCTCCCAAATCAACAGTGGTTTATCTGATACTATCATTTTGGACATAATATCAAACTACCTGGTGCTTCCCAATCGAATCACTGTTCCTCTTGTCAGTGAGGTTCAAATAGCTCAGTTGCGGTTTCCTATACCAAAGGTAAGAATGCAGTTGTGTCCCCTAATAATTAAAAACATACTAAGGACCTTTTCAGGCACAAGGTGTTTCCTGAGGTGCTATAATATTTCATGTCTCTCTGATCAGCTGCTTTGTTACCTGGGCCTAGTGCAGTACTATCCCAGAGACCTTGGTTGGTTCTTAAGCCTCAGTTACCTTCCTCCAAGGTGCCATTAGGGCTCATTTCTACAAATGTTACTACAAGTCATACCAGCTGGGAGCAACAGACAACCCAGTTATCTTGGAAAGCACATGCTATATTTGTTTTTTATTGGGATGTAACCATTTTTAGTAACAAGTGAGGTGACACTGATGATTCAAGAATTCTGATTAAACTCAAGTGTTCTCTCAGACATGGAAATATGATTATCTCCAGGGTTCCTTAATGTATAGGGTAGCTAAAAAGATTTGTATGACAACTAACCTAAACAAAATGAAAAGAGCAGAACTCTTGAACTTGGTAGTATATGTGACTGGCCTTAGCTGGGCCTCAGTTTTAATACCTATAAAATGTAGGTGATGCCAGGCATGGTGGCGCACGCCTTTAATCCCAGCACTTGGGAGGCAGAGGTAGGAGGATTGCCGAGAGTTCAAGGCCACCCTGAGACTACAGAGTGAATTCCAGGTCAGCCTGAGCTAAAGTGAGACCCTACCTCAAAAAAAACAAAAACAAAAAAAATTTTTTTTTTTTTTTTTGGTTGTTGGTGCTGGGTATATTGGAATTATCTTCATTTGAGTGAACTGAATACCCACATGCAAAGATGGTGAGGCTTGTTAGTCAGGATCATAAAGCCCTTTCTTTAGTCATGAGGGATGTAGGCTGGAGTCCAGGAAGCAGTACTGCCATACATTGTCTGCACTGCAATATGAAGCAATACTGATGCCTACCAGACTAGTTTTACTAAAACAGAAGGTGAGCTGGTACTATTTCAGTGACTGAGTTGTTTTCAGTTTTGTTTCCTGAAGTGGAGCTAGTATTGCCTTGATGCTTTTCAGTTTTCATGATTTAGATTTCAGCAATAGTATGCAAATCAATAAACATACATGAACATCAATACCCATGTATATTCTCCTTCCCTCCCTTCCTCTCCCCCCCTTCGTGGTGCTGGGGTTTAAGCCTAGAGCCTCATGCATGCTAAGAAGATGCTGCACCACTAATGTACATCTTCATCTCAAGCTCTGTCTTGTCATACATATATTAAGGGTAACATGCTTCCTTTTATTTGATACCCAAAGTATATTGTTGGCATTCAATAGGCTTAAAGTAACACTACATTAGAAAGGAATATCTTTTCCTTAAGATGTAAGTGAGCATTTGAGCCACCCTGGATCTCACTGCTTTTAAACCCAGTGTTGTGGAAAGATAGCCAGATCATCTCAGCTATAGCCATTTGAAAGTACAATAAGAATCTTTTAATGTTTTCTTAAGTGTGCTTGTCTGTAGAGATGTCTGTCTCATATGGACTTGACTAGAGAACATTCCCTTGTCTTGTTGTTGTTGTTGTTGTTGTTTTTGTTTTTAGGTAGGGTCTTGCTTGCTCTCTAGCCCATACTGACCTGGAATTCACTATGTAATCTCAGGGTGTCCTCAAACTCACAGTGATCCATCTACCTCTGCCTCCCAAGTGCTGGGGTTAAAGGCATGTGCCACCATACCTGGCTTCTCCTGTAATTTTTTAAGTAGAGACAGAATGCTACCCTACCAAAATTTACCACCTTTATTTGCCTTGAAAAAATATTTTTATTATATCAATGTTTTTGAGAAAGACTATGTTTATTCTTGATTAGCAATATATTATGCAAAGTTTCTTCTTCTATAAAGTAGGCTTGATGATAGAATTTCATAGAGGATTGTTCTAAAAAGTGAGTGGCATGATTGCTGCATCTGCAGTACTCAATGGCAGCTCTGATACTCTCTATCAAGGTATTGATTACCTACTTCATGTGTAGTGAGCTTCATGGCCCTGTGTCATCTACTTCCTGGGGATAAACCTGCTGCTGCTCAGAGACCTCTGCAGTCAATGCCTTCTCTGCCAGAAGCACACTCTGCAAGTGCCTGTGTGGCTGTCTGCATTCTGCTGAAGAGTCCTTAGCCATCTTGACTACACTACTTTCTAATGGGGTGACACTGTCCTTTTTTCTTAATACGTGTTTTCTGAGCACACCTAAGCTTTCACAGCCCCTGTTGAAGTACACACTACATACAAAGAAAGTCTTTTTTCATGGCACCCCCATTTCTTTGGGCAGGTATTCCCCATAAATCAGCCAGTAAATGGTCTTAAGTGGTCTTGATCTTCTTTTCAGGGTGTTCTAAGGATCCATTTTATTGAAGCTCAAGATCTTCAGGGAAAAGACACTTACCTTAAAGGCCTTGTCAAGGGAAAGTCCGATCCCTATGGAATTATCCGAGTGGGCAACCAGATCTTCCAAAGCAAGGTCATCAAAGAGAACCTTAGTCCAAAGTGGAATGAGGTGTATGAGGTAAGGTGTGCTGCCCCTTTGTGTTCTGAAGCATGGTCATGAACACTCAGTGAGGATACTGGAAGTCTGATTCTAGGCCTGTCACACAATGTGGCTAACTTGGGTCATTGTTAAGTTATCTTTGTTTTAATTTTCCATCTTTTTTTTTTTTTTTAAAAGTTGAATCTTCTCTCTACCATATAACATTCTTATCATGCAAACACATGAGATTTTTAAACATTAATTATATAAAACTACGACAATGAAGACTCCAACATATTTTTATTACATGAATAGCCTATTTATTTATTTATTTATTTTGGTTTTTCATTTTTCGGTTTTTCAAGGTAGGGTCTCACTCTAGCCCAGACTGACCTGGAATTCACTATGTAATCTCAGGTTAGCCTCGAACTCATGGCGATCCTCCTACCTCTGCCTCCTGAATGCTGGGATTAAAGGCATGCACCACCACGCCCGGCATGAATAGCCTTTTTAAATTATAAAATGGTACATGTAGTAAAAATATGCATAAACATGAGAATATACTGCTTTGCAACTTTTCATTTAATATGTTTGGACACTGTTACATGTCAGTGAACAGATTCTTACATGACATTTTGTTTTTTGTTTTTTGTTTTTTTTCTAAGGTAGGGTCTCACGCTAGCCCAGGCTGACCTAGAACTCACTCTGTAGTTCCAGGCTGGCCTCAAACTCACAGTGATCCTCCTACATCTGCCTTCCAACTGCTGAGTTTAAAGGCATACACCACCACACCCAGTGACATATTTTTTATTTCCTTGAGACAGTGTTTCTCTATGTAGCTCAAGCTGTTTTGGAACTTCTGATCTTCCTGCCTCAGCCTTCTGTGTGCTAGTATTAAGATATGCATACCACACCCCACTGGGATCTATATGACTTCTAATAGCCATTTTGCTGAATGGATAACATTATTTATTTACCTGTGCTTCTCAGTGCAGCACTGTAAGCAGTGCTGTACAAGTGTAATATGAATGTATTTTCAGTAGGCCTAGTTTTTTCATTATGAAGCTCCTCAAGCTTCTACTTTATCAGAAATTAGGAGTTGTTAAAGGACAGAGTTGTTCTTCAGAACAGTAGTACATCTTATGCTCCTCTTGCTTCCTACCCTCCACTCTTTGTCAACCCATGTCTTGCCAGTTGCTTATGCCCTGAAGGTAAGTAGAGAACTTGTCTCTGAAAGGACCCACCTCAGAGCTTGGTGCCCTGGCCTTAAGACAGGCCTGAGGATTATCTCATTGCCACTCTATTTTGAGAGAATGTGCTTGATTCATTGAGATATAATTCAGATAGACAGAAACAAGTACAGCAGACTGTCTGTGGGCAAATATTTCAGAATGGCTCAGTCATCAAACAATATGTGTGGTCTGACAATGAGATGATGTAAGTGCTTGAAGAATCCCTTACTACTGGAGAAAAGCACCTAGTCATGTTTGTCATAATCACCATATTTAGTAGACGTCTATGTTTTTAAAGTGCAGTAACTACTACCTGTTAATTTTCAGGCTTTAGTATATGAACACCCTGGGCAAGAATTGGAGATTGAACTCTTTGATGAAGATCCAGACAAGGATGACTTCTTAGGAAGGTAAAGAAAAGTTTGGGAACACTCTTCTCATCTCTGTCACAGATGAGAGCTTTAAGATTTACTTATTTACATAAGGACATTTTAAAATGGCTTTTAGAGATGACATGTCTTATCAAACACTTTTATTCCTAAAAAGATTCTGCTGTCCATCACAGTGACCACTGGCTCCAGGACTACTTAGATCAAGTCAGTTAGAATTAAGCAAGCTAGAGGGCCTAGTGACTACATGCAGAGCCATATCTGTGCAGAGGTTTCCACAGACACTTCTTTTCAGCATGTAAATATGGGTTTAATTTTAAGCTTTTTTCAGTTGCTAGGATATAGTCATTTACATTGTGCCACATATTGTGGCAGTTAACATTGATACTATATTGATGCTACAGTTGACAGACTAATACAGCTGGAAAAAATGAGCTTTAATAATACATTTCTACCGAATTAAGTTATTTAACTGAATTTATTGTGGCAAACTAAAAGGTAGGAGGATTAGATGACATTACAGAGGTTTGAGCTTTATCCAGAATGATCAGACTTCAGAAACCCTGAGACCTGTATGTTGGGCTGTGACATCAGAATCTGTACTTACACATACAACCCTAAGTAGAAGCAACTTCTACAGGGAGATGATCAAAATGTGTACTGTAGTAAAGTCAGTACATAGATTGGAGGCTTCCGTAGCAGCTTGGAGCCCGTTACTGATGAGGACTGATAAAGGAAGGGTCACACTGGGACCTAGATAGGGGCACAGAGGAGGGTGTGCTGAGAAGTATGAATACAGGCATCCTGTCTTACTCATTTCTGGCTCCATAGGGATGATACCATTCTTTGAACTAGAATAGGATTATTTGGGGAAAATGGGATAGGCTTCCTCTCAGGCATGCTAGGGACTTGATAACACCATGAGCTTAAAGCTCCAGATCAATGATGAAAAGCTAGAGTTACAATTTAGTATGTGATTAACTGAGTCCACAGTGGTGGATGGCCAAACCAAGGGCAAACATGAAAAATAGAAGATTTGAAATAGTTTTAAACATTTTTATTACAAACTAGATTTGGGGGAAGAATAGTCTAACTACATGTGGCTCAGTGTCCTTCCTTCTTCCCTTGACATTCTTGGGTATATGCCAGAGGAAGACTTGGGAGAGAACAGCCTGTTTCCCATAAACTGTGTAGCATTTTTTGCATTTCCAGGGTACTTTAAAAAAAATTTATTTGAGAGAGAGAGAGAGGCAAGTAGAGAGAGAGACAATGGGCACACTAGGGCCTTCAGCCATTGCAAACAAACTCCAGATGCATGCGCCTCCTTGTGCATCTGGTTTAAGTGGGTCCTGGGGAATTTAACCTGGGTCCTTTTGCCTTTGCAGGCAAATACCTTAACCGCTAAGCCGTCTTTCCAACCCCCAGAGTACTTTTTAATAGACAAATGCAAATGCTTAAGGTATTTTAGTTAGAAGAAGTATATTTCTATGCTCTAAAGTTTTTTGTGTTGTTACTCCTTTAGTCTGATGATTGATCTTATTGAAGTTGAGAAGGAGCGCCTTTTAGATGAAGTAAGTTTTCTCTGACTTTGGTCCACTTAATATACTGTGTAAGTACCTCCCTCCTGAGTACTAGAGAAATTGTGACCCACTGCCATCACTCACCCATCCACATGCCCACCAGTGCAAGAATCATAGCTAATGTTACATAGACATTTGCTTTATAAATTCTAAGAAATGGGGGTATAGCCTAGTGGTAGTATACTTACCTAGTCTGCACAGGCCTGGGTCTGATCCCCAGCCCCACCACAACAGAGAGCATGAGTGAGCATAACATATAGAACTGACTTTATTTCAGACAGACTGCCTTGCAGGAAAGGGTAGAGGTGTGTAAGAAGCCCACAGTAATGGAGGTATTCATTGAGTAGCAGAGGTACACAGTATGTCAGAGTGTAAAAGACGCCTGTAAATGCAGTAGGAATTTGTAGCAAGAAGTCCTTAAGCTTCGCAGGCAAGCGCTGTAATTGCTAAGCCATCTCTCCAGCAATGTTTTGTGTTTTTTATTTATTTTTGTTTGGTTGTTTTTAAACTGAAACAACAGTGTACTATTTGTTTTTATTCAAGGTAGGGGTTCACTCTAGCCTAGGCTGACTCAGAACTCACTCTGCAGTCCCAGGCTGGCTTTGAACTCACAGTGATCCTCCTACCTGTGCCTCCCCAGTGCTGGCAAAGATTTTTGCTTGTTTGTTTGGTTTTTTGTTTTGCGTTGTTTTGTTTTTCGAGGTAGGGTCTCACTCTAGCCCAGGCTAACCTGCAGTTCACTATGTAGTCTCAGGCTGGCCTCAAACTCACAGTGCCCTCCTACCTCAGCCTCCTAAGTGCTGGGATTAAAGGTGTGTGCCACCATGCTTGGCTTGTACTATTAATTGTTATATAGTGATGAGTAAAATTAATATGTTAACTTAGTCGATCCTTCCATTTAGTTTTGGGAATCAATACTGTAATCTCTTCTTCCCCCTCCCCCCCCCCAAGGTAGCATGTAGCCCATGTTGACCTGGAACTCACTGACTCTGTAGTCCCAGGCTGGCTCCGAACTCACAGGGATCCTCCTACCTCTGCTTCCCAAGCAAAGCTGATGCTGTGATCTCTTGACCTCTGAATTCTGTGTGAATCTGTATGTAGAAATTTTGCTAGTGTTGTACAGTGCTGAAATACCGGAACCTGTGTGTGATGATAGTGCTCATTACCCCACTGGGTTTTGTTAGGGCAATTAGATCATTTAATAAGGTCTCTGACCAGCCTAAGCCTTTGCCACCCTCTTGGAACATGAGACCACTGAGCACTCAGAACTAAATGGCAAATGCAGTTGTTCAGTGATCATTAGAGAACTGTTGGTGCCATGTAGTCAGTGAGTAGCTCAGTGCTTTTAGAGACTTGATATAAGTGGAGTTTTTATTTGAGAGAACTTTTGCTGAATTAAATACTTTCTCTTCAGTGGTTTACTCTGGATGAGGTTCCCAAAGGAAAGCTACACTTGAAGCTAGAGTGGCTCACGCTGATGCCGGATGCGTCGAACCTTGACAAGGTGCTGTGCAGTATCTTCTTTTGATAGCCACTCCTGATAACTAGGATCAGTCTGTGTGATTGTGTTGGTACTTGTTTAAAAAAAATTATACCAATCAGCTGGGCATAGTGGTGCACACCTTTAATCTCAGCACTAGGGAGGCAGAGATAGGAGGATTCTGTGTGTTTGAGGTCAGCCTGGAACTAAAGAATTAGTGCTAGGTCAGCCTGGGCTACAGTGAGACCTACCTCAAAAAAGTTATAATCAGGAATTTTTAAGTGATTTATTTATGAGAGAGAGAGTGTGTGTGTGGGTGTTTCAGGGTCACCTGCCCTCAAACAAACTCTAGATGCATATGCCACTTTGTGAATCTGGCTTTACGTGGGTAGTAGGAAGTTGAATCAGGCATTGTAAGCAAGCACCTTTAAGCACTGAGCCATCTCTCCAGCCCTTACCAGTAATTCTGACTGTTGTGGTATAAATCACTGCTATAGTAGTGGCAGAAAAAATTAAAAAGTTTTAAGAATAAAGTTGGTAGGTCATTATTCCTGTTCTGTGAGATCTTCCAGATTTTGTGCTTGCTACAACATGGGGATTTGGAGGTCCACACATCACCTTAGTGCATCATTTAATTGATCCATATGAAATAATAGTCTTGTTGTTTGAAAGATATGGTTTCAGTTCTTGATCTGCTGCATGTTTAAGATATTTATTTATTTATTTATTTATTTATTTATTTATTTATTTGAGACAGAGAGAGGGGGAGAGAGAGAGAGAAAGAGTGAGAATGGGCACGCCAGGGCCTCTAACCACTGCAAAGGAACTCCAGATGCATGCACCACCATGTGCATCTGGCTTACATGGGACCTGGAGAATTGAACTGGGGTCTTTAGGCTTCGCAGGCAAACACCTTAACTGCTAAACCATCTCTCCAGCCCCTGCTGCATGTTTTTGATAGTTTATTTTTCCTCTTATTTTCTTGGCCATACTCAATGTAACATGATCAGGTGAAAACTATGCAGTCATTTGGACACACACCTGCTGAGAACTTTTCCTTCCTTGTAGGTGCTAGCAGACATCAGAGCTGACAAAGACCAAGCCAATGATGGTCTTTCATCTGCACTGCTGATCTTGTATTTGGATTCAGCAAGAAACCTTCCGGTAAGTAACTTACATGGATGCTTTTTTCCTTGTAGCAGATCTTGCTTGGAAACCATTGCTATGTCACTGTATTTTCTGGTGGTATGTTCATTTCAGTGCAAGAGTGTAGCAACAGAACTATTTAGTGTGCACATATGTGCATATCTCAAATCATTTGAACCCACTTGCCTAAATATGAAAAATTGAATCTGCTTGGAATGAAAAATAAATGAAGCAGTTCTGGTTATAAACCCCAAACACACCATAGCTCTAGCACAGAAGCGCATCAGCTGCTAAGCTTTGGTTGTCACCAGAGCTTAAAGTGCAAAGTGGTGTACTAGTTGCTGTACTGACCTTCAGTGCCTGGGATACTTCTAGCAGAGCAGAGATAAGCAATGCCTCAGAATAATGTTTGGTCAGACAGATAATAATGTGCAGTCTAAAAGCATATATCTTTATTTGTTTGCATCATATTGTTTATTATTAAGAGAAAAAAACTAAAATAATCCAATCATGACAGTGTGGTGATCCACTGTCATGATTTAAACCCCACTTCTTAAGGTAATAATATTATCATTATAAGAGTCACATTGTTTGGTGGTTTTTCTGGGTACCCATATGCTTGTTCCCCTTGTGGGCTGTTCTTAGTTTTTATTTGGAGAGAGAGAGAGGAGGGGACAGAGGGAGAGAGAGAATTGGCTCACCAGGGATTCAGCCACTGCAGTCGAACACCAGATAGATGCTTGTGCTACCTAGTGGGCATGTGCAACCTTGCACTTGCCTCACCTTTGTATGTATGGCTAACATGGGATCTAGAGAGTAGAACATGAGTCCTTAGGCGTCACAGGCAAGTACCTTAACCACTAAGCAATCTCTCCAGCCCCTATTCTTTATTTCATTGTACCAGTGGCCAGAAAGAAAGAATACTGCTTTCAGTACAGGGGTTTTATCCTCAGGATTGTTCATTGCATAATTCTTCCTCCATAGTAGATGCACAGTCTTAACAGTACATTTGTTAATAAATGATCTTCAGGCAGAAAAGTAAAGAAGCACTGCCTTTTCAACATGCTCATCCAGTATAATCCACTTCATTGTGGAAAACTGCATTTTCTCATGATCTGTGAAATTACTTCATTTAACACCTTTTAATTTTTTAAAATTTTATTTATTTATTTATTTGATAGAGAGAAAGAAGCAGAGAGAGAGAGACAGATAGAGAGAGAATGGGTATACCTGGGCCTCCAGCCACTGCAAATGAAACCCAGATGCGTGCACCACCTTGTGCATCTGGCTTATGTGGGTCCTGGGGAATCAATCCTTTGGTTTTGCAGGCAAATGCCTTAACCACCAAGCCATTTCTCCATACCTTTTACTTTTTTAAAAATTGTATTTATTTATTTGAGAAAGAGAAGCAGAGAGAGAGAGAGACAGAGAGAATGGGCAACACCTTTTAATTTTTGAAAATCGTACATTTACTTGGGCTTTTCTTAAAAATAAAATAATTGGAGCTGGAGAGATGGCTTGGCAGTTAAGGTGCCTGCCTGCCAAGCCTAAGAACACTGGTTCCAATCTTCAGGTCCCATGTTTAGCCAGACGCAAAGTGATCCAAATGTGCAATGCCACACTTGCCCACAAGGGGTACATGTGTCTGGAGTTTGTTCACAGTGGATGAGAGGCTGCTGGTGTGCTCATTCTCTCTCTCTCTCTAGCTCTAGTTCTCTCTCTCTCTCAAATAAAAAAAATTAAAAATAAATTTAAAAAAGAATTTAAAAAAATGAAGTAATTGGGCTGGAGAGATGGCTTAGTGGTTAAGGCACATGCCTGTGAAGCCTAAGGACCCTGGTTAGATTTTCCAGGTCCCACGTTAGCCAGATGCACTTAGTGGTGCATGTGCCTAGAGTTTGTTTGCAGTGGCTAGAGGCCCTGGCACACTCATTCTCACTCTTTCTCTCTCTTCCCCCTTTCTCTGTCTGCAATAAATTAAATAAATAAAAATAAAATCTTTTAAAAAATTGAAAAACTAAAGTAATTGTACTATATGCATTTATGCATTTTATTTCCTATTAGCAACTGAAATATGATTGAGCCCTTAGAGGATATAGTTGTCTCTTGTTCAGTGTAACTGTATATTGTATTCTTCCTTTCAGTGAACTCTCCTTAGTGGCTGAGTGGCTGATTTTTTTTTTTTTTTTTTTTTTTGGTTTTGTGAGGTGGGGTCTCACTCTGGTCCAGGCTGACCTGGAATTAACTATGTAGTCTCAGGGTGGCCTCAAACTCTCAGAGATCCTCCTACCTCTGCCTCCTGAGTGTTGGGATTAAAGGCGTGCGCAACCACGCCTGGCCTGATTTTTTTACTTCTTACATTTTTCTTAAAGTGTTATCTTAAACTTTTGGCCAGTCTTTCAGTCTAAAGTCATGGCTTTGTTATGATTTCAATATGGGAAAAGCTACTTCATTATTATTTAACCTTTCTATAGAATTCCTCAATTCCTCACACGGTATAACTCTCTGCTTTTGACCACAATAATGTATGTTATAAAATGTTGCAATATTTTATAATGCCTGGTAGAAGTGAATTTAGGATATAGAAAAGAGAGTAAGAAAGGATTAGGTTTTTCTGTAGAACTTTGTGCTTTGTCACATCAAATTGAAATCCAGACGTCACAAGAGACAATGAGTGTGCTGCTCTTCTGTTCCAAGAGCACTTTGTGCATGGAGTGTGCCATGGCTATTCAGAGGTAAAGATCCGCAGAGCTACCACACTGCTAGGTGTTGTTCATCTGGAGCCTGTGCTGCCTGATCCCCTGTGTGTCCTGGGATCCTTTGGCTCTCTCTGCACACCTGTTTATTTGTGTTTCTGGTGAGCACCCACTGACCACAACCCCCCATTCTTTGCTTTCTTTTCCTGTCTCTACTTTCCTAAGAGTATCTACGAGGGAAACTTTGGGTGTGGCTACTTAAAAGAGAGGCGAGCGTCGGGACTAGTGTTTTGTGAAAATACTACCTCAGTCTATAGAGCACTATTTGTGAGTCCTCCAGCTCCTTCTTCTTTGTTCAGTGGAGCTTGCCCGAGTGTGGCCTGGAACTTCTGTGCAGTCTGCTCACTGGAATGATGTGCATGCTGTCTTCGTTTTCTTGCATGATGTTAGTTGCAGTGCATTCCCTTTGTGCTAGTTTTGTAAAGTGATACTGCTGGGATGTTGGGAGTGCATCTAATATAAGATGAACTAACCTGAGATTTCTCTATTGCTGCTGGCTTATAAGAATATAGTAAAAACTCATCTGAGGAAGAAATGAAGACAAATGTTAAAATTGGTCTTATAGTAGTTTCAAGAACGGTAACTTTCACAGAACTTTCCTACTGACCAAGTGCAGCCATGAGTTAGCACCTGGGCTGTCTTACAGTCCACTCTATCCATTCCACTCCTGTCACTAGACATGGTCATGTGAGGACAGGAGTCCCCAGTGAGAGCCTTCCTTTGCCACATGGCCTGGCCAGAACATCTAGTAGAAGGAAGCTGCAATGGGTTCACAATTCAGCTTCTTTCTACAACTTAAGTTTCTTGGAGTGGATAATTGAGCATTTTGTTGGGTTCCCATCACATTTAATTCCCTGGCTTGTGTCTGAGGCCTCCACTCTTGGAACTGTTCTGGGTGCTCTGGTGATTGCTGGGCTCACTTGCTCTGAGGTCCACTTCCTCAGGAGTCTAGAAAGTCTCTCTTCATCAAGAAGTGCCTGAAACTGATTTGTGTTGATTTTTAAGTCCATGTAATAATAAATGATACCTGTTTTCTATGGCAAAAAAAAGTTTCTTTTCAAATTTGTACCATAATTAGTGACAATTCCTGAAGTCCATGATCCCTTGAATCTTTACGGTTTTTTTTTTTGTAGTTTCATTTTTGTCTTCAGACTTTTTCATAAGCACCCCCAATTTATTCTTACTTCTAAAAAGAGGGGTTTTGGAGGACCATACTTAAAAAATAATAGATTTTGTGAATGGGGAAAATCAGTACCTGAAGAGTAGGCAGGTACAACCCCTAGTAAGTGATGCCTTGACCTCCTGACTCTGCACTCACACCTGTTCAAGGTCTCTTTAAAGGAAACTAGGTGTGTCTGGAATCCCTACACTCTGGAGGCTAAGGCAAGAGAATTCCTTGTCTGAGCCTGGAGACAGTCTAAAAACAAAACAAAAAAATAAAAGTCAAAAGGAGGACAGTGGTGAATAATGGCAACATATTCTATCATTCTTTTATTTTAGAAAATGACTTTCTGCTTCAATTTCTTGGGAAAATATTGTGAATTAGTATAAATGACAAGGTCACTCTGCTGTGTAAATATATTCTATCTCTAGTAACTTTTTTTCCCAGTAACTTTTCTAAGTCTTCTGCCAGTCTCCAACTGCTTCCTTTTGCAGAAAGGAATTATTTTTTAGATAGATTCTAAAATTGCTTTCTCATATGTGGCCTATGACATTGTTGGGCTCTCAAAATTAATTTTCTTCCTTCATTACCAAAAATACATTGTGTCTTATGGTTAGGATATATGAAACACATAAAATGCTTTGTGGGCTGGGTGTGCTGGCGCACGCCTTTAATCCCAGCATTCGGGAGGCAGAGGTAGGAGGATCACTCGGGAGGCAGAGGTAGGAGGATCGCCGAGAGTTCGAGGCCACCCTGAGCCAGGTCAGCCTGGACCAGAGTGAGACCCTATCTCGCAAAACCAAAAAAAAAAAAAAAAAGCTTTGTGGAATCCACTTGTGAAGTCAATGAAGTCAGATCAGCTTTCTCAGTCTTTCCCAACAGGCTGAGGCCATCACTATGTGTGGAAAGCTTTTAAATGGCTATAATCCATGATTGTTTTACTTTCCACCTAGTTAAAGTACCTTCAGTTTCCACTTGATGAAAACAACACAGCAGATTTTTCTCTACACTTCTTTTTAATGTAGACTCTTAGGACTTTGCCCTTCTTCAGCTTCAGCCTGAAAGATGAGGATGTTTTCTGACTATGGTGGCCAGCTTTAGAATCTTAAGCCTACATGAAAGTCATGTTTATTGAGCACTTTGTAATAGCCACATGGGCTCTATATATACATCTCATTTAATCCCTAGACTATCACAGTAATTTCACAGATGAGAAGACAAAGACAGCACAGAGGACATAGTGACTGAGACTAGAGACCCCAAGCCTCATCACTGTAAGATCATTCATAGACTCATAATTCTACACGTGGAGCTTATCTGAAATGAGTGGTAATTATGGTGTGCCTACCTTAAATGCAAGAATATAACTGTGAAATGTCTATCACCGAGCAGACCCTTAGGGGCAAGCATGCCTCCTGCAGGTTGAGACAGGGTCTCATATATTCCAGACTGGTCCTCAAACTCACTGTGTAGGTGAAGATGATCTTGAACTTTTTATCCTTCTGCCTCTACTTCTAAGTGCTGAGATTATAGGTAGGCACCACCATGACTTGTTTTGAAAGTGCTCAGGGTTAAACCAAGGGCTTTATGTATGCCAGGCAAGCACTCTACCAACTGAGCTACCTCCCTCGTCCAGGGTTCTTGATTAAACCAAAATGTGCAGATTCCTCCACTGATGGAGTCCCTGGAGTACATGATGCCTGACTTCTAAGCCTCACACCTGTACACCAACTCCCAAGTATTTCAGTGACTGGTCTATCTCACCTTCAGGCTATGAAGCTTTCTGTAATCTCACAGAGCTGCACTTTTATCCCTGATCCACACCACCGTCACTCTCCTTGTTTCCCAGTGATTGCATGTTAGAATAGCAAGCACATCTGTATCTGTCCAGTGTGAGCTTGTGGAAGGCCCTTGTGATGTCTGGAGATCATCTGTCAGGCCCACTCTGAGCCATCACTGGAAGTTGTTCAGCTATGCCTCGTCCAGGCTCCACCCAGAGATGGAGGCAGTGGATTCTGGGTCTTTGGAGAATTTTGTAATCTTTGTGAGCAGATGGCCTAAGGTGAGGACCCCCTTGGTGTGGCATGGATTTCTGCCTAGCCAGGTGTTCCCTATTCTTACTTGCCTCCAATCACGGAAAACTGGAAAGCTGCTTTTCTCCCTCCATTATCAAATCGGCTGTGTTATTACACAGTATTAAGAAAAGAAAGAAGAAGAACATTAACAATCAGGTTCAATTTGTAATTAAAAGTTAGTTACACCTAAACTGATAAAATCTTTGACATCAAATGGAAGTCCTGGAAGAAGTTTCCAACACAATTCCACCTTGCCCATTTAAGAGTGAGAAAATAATGAACAGAAAAGGTCAGTAAGACATAAACCCCAGAACAGAAATAGTTGAAAGCCAGGAGAAACTCTTAAAAGGACCTTGTCAGCCTGTACTTCTGCCCTTGAAGAGGTGAGGAAGAGTGTAAAGCAGGTTCCATCTTGGATAGAGTTGCACCATGGAGGCAGGTCTCAGAGGGACAGCAGCAGTACCTACACACAGGTGAGACTGGCTCCCGCAATGTGGTGACATGGCCACTGCTCTACTTCAGATACATCTTCTAACTGGGTGGCACTGGGGGTTCAGGCAAGGACAGTAAGCAGAGCCTTTCCTTAAGTCTCACTGTTGGATTTTCAGACCCAAAGGACAGGTGGGAGGAGTGAAGCATCACTAAGGATAAGGAAATAAACTTTGGTATTTCTAGATTAAGGTTCACTCTAAAGTAAAGTCTTGAACATAAAGGTGAATTTGGAAGTTTGTATAGTTCTTGGTCTGGTTTAAATATTTGTTTATTCTCATGAATTTTTGTGTCATTAACCTTACCTAAACTCCTCATTGCATGTGTGATTAACCCTTGGTGTATTCATTTTCTTCTGATCTGAAAGAGTAACCCATTAGACTTTAACCCTGGTGTCTTGAAGAAGTCTGCAGTTCAGAGAGCTTTAAAGGTAAACTGAGTGCTTCCTTGAGGCCACAGTACTAATCAAGACATATTGAAAGAGATGGCACTTTAGCTCTCCTGAGTGTGTGAGCAGGTTACCTCTTACACAAATTAATACTTGATTGGCCAATGGAAGAGCTCCTACTCTTGTTTTCTATCCAATAATTGGTATATAGAAGAAATTATGTCAACAAGGTAAATTTACCAAATTCCAATATAAATTAGATTTCTTTCTAAAGCAGTTCAAATATCTATATTTTGTTTAGATTTGAATTTGTGAAAATGTTGATCTAAAAGTTTTATCTAAAATCTTGACCAAGCCGGGTGTGGTGGCACATACCTTTAATCCCAGCACTCGGGAGGCAGAGGTAGGAGGATCGCCGAGAGTTCGAGGCCACCATGAGACTACATAGTTAATTCCAGGTCAGCCTGGACCAGAGTGAGACCCTACCTCGAAAAAACAAAAACAAAATAAATAAAATAAAATAAAATCTTGACCAAATTTTCTTATCATGATGCAGAGATGCACCTTGCCAACTGAGAGCAATGAAGAAACCACCTCTTCCAGTATGTTGAGCAGGGCTCTTAAAATCAATACCCTATGGCTTTGGTGCTGTGGGTATGGGTCACAGATCTTTCCAGAAGGGTTAAATTTCATCGAATGAGGTATATTGAAAACTAAGCTCCACTTTCAAAACCATGACAATAGCCTGTATTCTTTGGCCAAATTGTTAAGAGTTTTATAGTACTTACAATGTTTTGTTTCTCTTATTTCTCTGAATTTCTTAGGCATAAATTATAGGGAAGATTAATTTTAAATGTAATTGTTTTTTAAAAATTTTCTCAAACAGGAATTTTAAAATCTACATTATCTAGAAAATAATTTAATTTCAAAACTAGGATACTGGCAAAGACTGCTTTCTGATGTCATATTTGTAAATCCTACTGTATGAGGGAGAAGTGTGGGGCCGTAAGAAATACCGCCCTGTGAGTGGTGGTCAGCACATGGCTGAGATATTTGTGCCTGCTGCCACATTAAGAGGACCTGTGACAGCACTTTTTGGTCTTTATCTGAAGGTCATTGGCCAGCAGAGCACAGTGGTCAGGAAGGAAAACTCTGAGATCAGGTTGCTCAGCAGCATGACCCACAGAGGATGTTTAATCCACTCTGGATACAGAGTAGAAGTAATACCTTCTCCACTGGATTACTGAGTAAATTAAGGCAAAGCATATTAGGTAGGTGAATAGATACGTCATAATGGGTATGTTAACTCATTAACTCAATTAAGCCTACTAACAAGTTCTAGTAACAGTAGTGTGCCCATTTTGTAGACATGGAGACAGGCTCAGATTGATGACACATAGGTCTCAGTAGTCAAGAGTTAAGGAGCTAAGATTTAAGTTCAAGACGGTGGCTTAAATGTTACATTTTCATTATAGCTTGTACCTTAACTTACGCTGCTGCAATTTAAATATTGTGTCATGGTAGAAAGCTTAATGAGTAATTTAAAAAACTTCCTTCATATTATCTAAAACAACACTCATGTATGGTGTGCCATTATTTTATATGCCACTAAGATTATGCCAGCTAAGTTTTTATTTTTTTTATGCTTACTTAGAGAATCTTTAGACTTAAACAGATTTTTTTTTGGAGAGAGACAAGAGAGAGACAGAGAGAGAGAGAGGGAGAAGAAGGCAGATAGAGATGGGTGCGCCAGCAGCCTCTCAGCCGCTGCGAATGAAATCTAGATGTGTGCGCCCCCTTGTGGTCAAGTGTGGCATTGTGCCCTTGCGTCACTTTGCATCTGGTTAATCGTGGAACCTGGAGATTGGAACCGCTGGAGATTGGAACCAGCGTTCTTAGGCTTAGGAGGCAGGCGCCTTAACTGCTAAGCCATCTCTCCAGCCCTAAACAGATTTTTAGTATGGCATTCCCATGCACACATATAAGGGAAATATAAACATAATAAATATGATTTGGCAGTGACATCTACAAACTGCAAAGAAGCAGATGAATACTCTTACCATTGCACCACTATGCCTAGCACCATTTTTAAAGATGTTATAAATTTCTGGTTATCATGCTCGCCTACTATGTGAGAGGTCCCAGATTTGAGAAAATAGAGGGGGGAGTGTCTTAAAATTATATCTAGATTAACTCTCTAAGAATGAATGACCATGTTCAGAGATGACATGTTAATATCAGTTAAGAAACATGTTCAGTTTTGTATCAAAGACTCTGAGTAGCAGTGGCTTAAGCAAGACAGATGTTCATAGCCTGTGGCTATGCAGTGCTCTTCACTACCTCCCATTTCATCGATAGGAATGGGCGGGGCGGTGCAGGGCAGGATGCCCTTCTTGAAGGCCAGGCATTCTTACCTAGCCAGGAGGAAAGTGTGGCGTTGGTACCCTTATCCCCAGAGAACCTGCACTCAGCTCAGATTTGGGAATCCTGCTATTAAATGAAAAAAGAGGAAACAAATTTAAGGGAAAAGCAGTGTTTTCTGCCATAGTGGTCTATAGCCTTGGATTTTTTTTTTAAATGATGTTCATTTCATTTTGCAGAATTCACATCAAAAAGATGAACAAGAAAATAGATTATTACAGAAGGTTTGGGCTAGTCATGTTTTTTGAATAATGATTTCAACATCTAGTTCTGTCATTGCTACAGTGTTGAGGATTGACTGTAAATTTCTTGGACTAAAAACATTTTTGTACCTCTCTAATTTACACTAACATACTTAACTATATTTTCTTGTGGGGCTAAGTTATAAATAAACCTCATGTCACATATCTGTTGTGTTTTACTGCTTTCTTCTGTCAGCTAACGTATGCTTCTTGCTATTTTGTTCTTATTTCTGAATTTTGAAATCATATTTATATTTGTTTAATTTTATGCAATTATAAACTGACTTTTATTCTTCCAATCGATATTACTTAGCAGTTTGGAAGCAAGATTTGCTGTCTGATAGCTGTGTTGCACAGGTAACACAGGATGTTAGGTTACACATGTAAAGCCGTGCCTCTGAAGTTTCCTAATGCTATTGCTCCAACTGGAGAAGTATTCTGAATTACTCTTTTTTTATGTTTATCTTCCTTTGTGGTTTTTGATTTCCATTCATGGCACTTTCTACATTTTTGCTATCTTGGATTCTAGTCAACATTGAAGATTTTTTTTTTTTAAGAGATTCAGTTTTCCCAAAGTAGCGTACTTTAAAAAATAAAAATAAATAAATAAATAACACTGAACTGTTTGTAACCAAGCATGGAGGCACGCACTGCTAGTTGCAGCCACTTGGAGGCCTAATTGGGAAAATCACTCATGCCAGTTAGTTCAGACCAGTCAGGGCAAAAGACCCTATCTCAAAAAAAAAAAAAAAAAAAAAAGTGTGTGAATGGAAATATTCTCAATTTATTTTGTGGCTGACATAATGACGGTTGGGGCATGCTTAACAGATGTTTTCCAGTTAAATTGTTCCTAGATAGTTCCTATATCTGAAGTATCATAGGTAAATAGAAATGACTGGCTATCAACCAATGATTTTTATTTTCATAGGGCCCATTTCAAAATGTGTCTACTTATTTTATCTATTTTGTTTTTGTGTTTGAATAGTCAGGAAAGAAAATAAACAGCAACCCAAATCCTCTTGTCCAAATGTCAGTTGGTCACAAGGCTCAGGAAAGTAAGGTACGGTGCTAAGATTGGTTGTTTTCTGAGATTGTCTTTATATAGTCACATTGTCACTGTCACCAGCTCTGGTATTCCAGATGCATGATGTGTAAGCATTGAGACTATTGCTTTCCACATATTTTTTCAAAGTAATTTCATAGATAATCAGCTGTTTAATTTGTTAATAAATATATGTTTTATTTTAAATAACATTGAGAAGTAGACTCTAAATATGCTTTTGCTTGATTTCATGCCTGAGGTGAGTTCCCAAATTTTCTTTGAGCATTCTATTAACATCTAAAAGTAACACAGAGCAGTTAAAATTGAACAAGTACAATTAGGTTCAATAATTGAAATTAACTATTACTATTGATGCAATATGTTCTAATTTTCTGATCTCATTAGAGAAACATGTCCATAGAAAATAATGTAGTACTGATACTGGACAATTTCTTCTAGATTCGATACAAAACCATTGAACCTGTGTGGGAGGAAAACTTCACTTTCTTCATTCACAACCCCAAGCGTCAAGACCTTGAAATCGAGGTATTTTTTTTTTTTGCATTTTGTAGCCAATATTTTGAAATATAATTTTGATATATAATAAACTATGTACATTTAAAGTGTATAATTGAGTGAGTTGTCTCTCACTAACACATAAACCTATCACTGCAATCAAGACAAAGAAGTTTCCTTGTTCTCTGTAACTCAAATCTTTCTTCTGCCCCTTCCTACATAAATATAGATCTGCCTTGTCACATCACTATAAATTATTATTCACATATTCTAGAAGTTGATATAAACAGAAGTATACAGGATGTGTTCTTTGTGATTACTCAGCAGGTAAGAACACTCTCTGCACAAGCATGAAGACCTTAGTTCAATCCTAGAACCCATATTCACATGGTTTCGCATGACTGTAACCTCAGTGCTAAGGGCAGCAGAGACAGAATTGCTGGAACTCACTGGACAGGCAGTCTGACCAAAAACTAAAAAATAAAAAAGTTAGCTCTGGGGCTGGAGAGATGGCTTAGCGGTTAAGGTGCTTGCCTGCCAAGCCAAAGGACCCAGGTTTGATTCCCCAGGACCCACGTAAGCCAGATGCACAAGGTAGCACATGCATCTGGAGTTTGTTTGCAGTGGCTGCCCTTGGCGTGCCCATTTTCTCTCTCCCTCTCTTTCTCTTTCTTCCTCTCTCTGTCTCTCTCAAATAATAAATAAATATAAAAAAAAAGTTAGCTCTGGGTTCTGTGAGCAACTGTGTCTTGAAGAAATGCTGTGTAAAAGCAAAGCAATAGAGAGAAACACCCAGCATTCTCTGGTCTCAGAAAGTGAACAAGGGACACTCATGTCTGCTCACATACACACTCACCAGTGCCTTCTCTTTCCCTCTCCCATTGAACCACTTTTTCTCCTAATAGTTTTATCTCAGATTTTGACTCATGGTTTCATTTCCATTCCTTCAAATAAATCTTCTTTACATTGTTTATATTTCTTCAGTAATTTACCTTTTTAAACTTTTTTTGACAACCTCCATACACATAGATAATATACCATGATCATAATTCCCTTCCATTACCTACCTTTTCCTCTCCTGAATCTCCCTCCACTGAATCCCTTCTTTCCAACTAGTCTGTCTTCTATTTGGATGTCAGTTTTAGTTCCTTGACACTGAAATTTTCTTGTAACAATCTATGGCTTCTAGGCATAGCATTATTCACCCAGAGAGTGTACTTCTGCCCAAACTCTCTTTTGAACATATATATTATTTAGCTAGTGAAGAAGTGGATTTCCCATGGAGAATACCAGGAACCCCACTGAGGAGGGCTCCCTCTGGAATGGGACAGGGAGGAGGGAAAAGATGGTACCAGCACATGATATATCCATACAAAGAATGTTCTCAATAATAAAAAAATTAAAAAGCAGGTTTCTATATTGCCTATTTGTAACTTTTTTTTTTTGTTTGTTTTTTGTTTTTTTTGGTTTTGCAAGGTAGGGTCTCACTCTGGCTTAGGCTGACCTGGAATTAACTATGTAGTCTCAGGGTGGCCTCGAACTCTCAGCGATCCTCCTACCTCTGCCTCCCGAGTGCTGGGATTAAAGGCGTGTGCCACCACGCCTGGCAATTCGTAACATTTTAAATTTAGATTAATACTCCTCCCATGTCCTTCTCTCTCTTCTCCCCTGACCCTACAGCAATTTCCCTTTGATTTCTTTCTTTCTTTCTTCCTTTCTTTCTTTCTTTCTTTCTTTCTTTCTTTCTTTCTTTCTTTCTTTCTTTCTTTTAAATGTCTTTTTTGACTCATGGGTTATTTATTTAAAAACTTACTGCTTTTTTCCCCAAAGTATTTGGGTATTTTTTTGATGTCTTTGTATTATTGGTTCTAATTATTGGTCATGGTGGTTAGAGTACATAACTTTGTATGACTTGAGCTGTTTACATTGAAATACATTTTGTAGCCTGATGTTGTCCCACTTGGTGCCTACCCTAGGTTTGGCTGGGGCTGTGTAGAGCACTGCATGCTAGGGGTGGGTGGCACTGCTGGGTCCTCTGCACCCTCGCACACTGTGTCAGAGGTAGAGAGTAAGGAGATTGACTTGGAACCATAACTGAGTGTGTTTTTCCATTCCATGCGTCCTGAGGTGCTGTCACTGGTGCCTTAGAAAGAATACTGTGAGGCTCATTAACACGCCTTTCATTCTTCTGTGCTTGTTGTTTTATATTTTACATTTTTATATAAAATATTTAGGTAATTTTTACCTCAAAGTGGCTATTCTTAGAGACACACAGAGAGATGCTAGGCTTCGAGCCCAGAACCTTACATACACCAGGTAGGTGCTATACCACTGAGACACAGCAGCCACCCAGCAGGATCTTAGAGTTTTAAAAATAACTTTCAGGGCTGGAGAGTTGGTTTAGTGGTTAAGGCACTTTCCTGCAAAGCCTAATAATCCAGGTTCAGTTCTCTAGTACCTATGTAAGCCAGATGCACAAAGTGGTGTATGCATCTGCAGTTCGTTTGCAGAGGCTAGAGGCTCTGCCACGCATGCGCTCATTTCCTCTCTCCCCACCCCCAATAAAATAAATACTTTTTAAAAGGTAACTTTAGCCTGGCATGGTGGCACACGCCTTTAATCCCAGCACGTGGGAGGCAGAGGTAGGAGGATTGCCATGAGTTCGAGGCCACCCTGAGACTACATAGTTAATTTCAGGTCAGCCTGGACTAGAGTGAGACCCTATCTCGAAAAAAAAAAAAAAAAGATAACTTTTAAAGTTCTGTGAACATTGATATAGTTACTCCATTTAAAATTTCCCTGTACTGGAGAGATAGCTCAGTGATTAAAGCCATTTGCTTGCAAAACCTGACAGCCTGGGATCAGTTCCCCAGTATCCACATAGAGCCAGATCCACAAAATAGTACATGCATTTAGAGTTCATTTGCAGTGGCAAGAGGACCTGGGGTACCTATTCTCATATTCTCTCTTTCTCCCTCTCTCTCTCTGTCCTTACAAACGAATAATAAATAAAATATTTAGAAATATTTTCCCTTAGGATTGTCTTTTAAAAAAATGGTCTGGCCAGGAGTGGTGCCACACACCTATAATCCCAGCACTCATGAGGCAGAGATAGGAGGATTGTCATGAGTTTAAGGCCACCCTGAGACTACATAGTGAATTCCAAGTCAGCCTAGAGCGAGACCCTAACTTGAAACCTACTCCCCCCAAAAAAGAATGGACATCCAGGCTTCTAGGTTTTTCTGTGAAACTATGTGTTAGCTCCTCTGACCATTTTCATGTAGCAGGCGAAGTCTCCAGGGTTCTTCCTTTCTTTGATCAAACTTTTATGTAACTATGTAAGGGAAACTATTCTTTTTATAGAGGTAATTATTTAGGAAAAAGAAACTGCATATGTTTAAAGCAGGTCTTGTAAATTCTATAAGAATCATGTAGACTTTGAATAGGGAAGGTTGTAAAGATACTTAAACAGGTATTTTCTGCACATCATTGTCAATATATATTGTACCATTTTCAGAGTTTAATGTTTCCTTCTAACCTTTAGATTTGTGCAGACTATTGACTGTCTAGTTTTTTTTTACCACAGATTGATAAATAAAGATATTCTTTGGGCTGGAGAGATGGCTTTGTGGTTAAGGCATTTGCCTGTAAAGCCAAAGGACCCCGGTTCTATTCTGTAGGACCCATATAAGCCAGATGGACAAGGGATGCACTCATCTGGAGTTTGTTTGAAGTGGCTGGATACCCTGGCGCACCCATTCTCTCTCTCTCTCTCTCTGCCTCTTTCTCTCAAATAAATAAACAAAATAAAAAAGAATGATATTCTTTGTTACAATCATTATGATTTTGTAATGAGGAAAGAATAGGAATGTCAGAGACACTCTGCTTGTATCATCCTGAGAAGATTGCCTATCATTTTAAGACATATTACTTAAAAGCATGTGACTAAAATTTGTTTGGATTTTGTTGTTATTGTTGTCTGTCTGTTTTGGAATATATGAGCCTTTCTACATTTTCTGTAATTTCTGTACCTTTTCCTTAGAGCTCAGTGTTTTCTACCCTGCATTTTGCAGGTCAAAGATGAGCAGCATCAATGTTCTCTGGGGAGCTTGAGGATCCCACTCAATCAGCTGCTCTCAAGTGACAACATGACCATAAACCAGCGGTTCCAGCTCAGCAACTCTGGTCCAAACAGCACCCTGAAAATGAAGATTGCTCTCCGGGTACTGTGCAGTCCTTTGGGGCCTCAGTAGTGGGAGGGAGAAAGTGACTACCATTGGGTCCCTGCTTGTCCCTATGGCAGGTGGCATGATATCCAGATGACTGTGGTGTCAATAACACTGAGGAGAACTGAAACTGCAGCAGAGTTATGCGAGTACAGCTGGACTTATCTCTGAACAACTATGTTCCAAGTTGCTTAACAGGCCCAAATGGTCTAGAAAGTGCTACTCTGTGTGCCAAGAGAATTTTCTTCTAAGGTTGAATTTATTTGAACAAATTCCTATAAAAGTTCGAGTTTGCAGGAAGAAAAAATTAATTTTGTTTTTCTTTTCTTTTTTTTTTTTTTTTTTTTTCAGGTAGAGTCTCCAGCCCAGGCTGACCTTTAATTTACTATGTAATCTCAGGGTGGCCTTGAACTCATTGCAATCCTCCTACCTCTGCCTTCTGAGTGCTCCTGAGTGCTGAAATTAAAGGCATGTGCCACCACGCCCAGCAGAAAAATTTTCTTTGTCCAAAGTGTACTATCTGTAAATGCTTGAGGAAATACTGAAAATATATAGGAAAACATGTAAGAAAATTCTAAAAGTTATTAAAGATGTATAAATTTAAATAGCCAACTTTTTTTCCAGTATTTGGAATTGAATCCAGGGCCTTACATGTGCTATGCAAGTGTTCTACCACTGACCTAACTTCTAGCCCCAAGGGAGAACTTTTTTAAAAAATGCATTTTATTGCTAGGCATGGTGGCACACACCTTTAATCCCAGCACTTGGGAGGCAGAGGTAGGAGGATCGCTGTGAGTTTGAGGCAACCTGAGACTACAGAGTTAATTCCAGGTCAGCCTGGGCTAGAGTGAGACCCTACCTCGAAAAAACCATTGTATGTGTGGGTGTGTGTGTGGGTGTGTGTGTGGGTGTAATTTTTATTTATTTGAGAGTGAGAGAAAGAGAGAGAGAATGGATGCACTAGGGTCTCGTGCTGTTGCAAATGAATTCTAGATGCATGCATCACCTTGTGCATCTGGTTTATATGGGTCCTAGGGAATTGAACCTGGGTCCTTAGCTTTGCAGGCAAGTGCCTTAACTGCTAAGCCATCTCTCCAGCCCAGAGTGAACTTTTTTAAAAAGCAATTAAAACAGACTTAGTCTATTGAAATTATATTGCAAATGTTCTCCTTGTGCCTGGTCAAGACATAGCACAGCCTTCCAGAGAGAGCGACAGTACCCCAGGCTGCAAATTCTAGGAAATTGAATTCTGGCTGATGATAATGAAGCAAAATATGGGGAAGCCATAAAAGTAAATATGATGACTATAGCATTGATTCATAAATGATTAGAATGTCAGTAATCCCAGAGGGGCCCGCTGAGTATAGTCTCTGCTCAGTGGGACAGGCCCAGCCCCCGCTCATGTGTTTCACAGCTGTAGGAAGGAGTGGTGTGGTTGTCCTTCTATTGCTGCACTATAGTTGGTTGTTTGAAGTGATCATGCTAGATGTTATAAAACACCTGTAAGAATGTGGGATTTTGTCTTTTATCAAGGACATACAAACCAGTGAGTTATCCAGTGAGAACACTGTCCCACAACTGTGGAAGAGAGTAGAGGAAGACACACAAATAATGTTTGTATTATAGAAGTAGTATTTTGACTACTTAAAATTTGCTTTTGTTTGGAGAGAGAGAGAAAGGGAGAGAGAGGGAGAGGAAGACAGATAGAGATGGGAGCACCAGCAGCCTCTCAGCTGCTGTGAACGAAATCTAGATGTGTGCGCCCCCTTGTGGTCAAGAGTGGCATTGCGCCTTTGCATCATTTTGCATCTGGCTAAACTTGGGACCTGGAGATTGGAACCGCTGGAGATTGGAACCAGCGTTCTTAGGCTTAGGAGGCAGTCGCCTTAACCACTAAGCCATCTCTCCGGCCCAAAATTTGCTTTTTATAAACCCTATAATATACTGTTTTGATAACTAAATAGCTGGATATGTAAAATATGTAAGGTTAGGGTTTTTTGTTTTGTTTTGTTTTGTTTGTTTGTTTTTTTGAGGCAGGGCCTCGCTCTAGCTCAGGCTGACCTGGAATTCACTATGTAATCTCAGGGTGGCCTTGACCTCTCAGCAATCCTCCCACCTCTGCCTCCCCAGTGCTAGGATTAAAGGCATGTGCCACCACACCTTGCTAGGATTAGTTTTTTTAATTATTTGAGCTAAATTTTAAATACGGGGCTGGGGAGGTGATTCAGCAGTTAAAGGTACTTGCTTGCAAAGCCTACCTGCCTAGGTTCAATTCCCCAGTACCCATATAAAGCCAGATACACAAGATGCACAAAATGGCACATGCATTTAGAGTTCATTTTCAGCAGCAAGAGACCCTGGAATGCCCATACATACACTCGCTCACTCACTCTTCCTCTTTCTCTCTCTCTTTCTCTTGGTCTCTCAGATAATTTAAAAAAATTTTAAAATTAATACTAACAGTTAAATTCATCAAAAGTTCCTCAACCATCAAGATAATTACTGATATTACTTGTTTCAATGTTTATTTCCACCTCTAGGTCCTCCATCTTGAAAAGCAATTAAGGCCTGCAGATTACCAGCACTCAGCTCAAGTGAAACGACCCTCCATCTCCAAGGAAGGGAGGAAAATACCTGTCAAATCTCAGGTGTCTGCATCGCCAGGCACTGCTGATAGCCACACAGCTCCATCCACGCCAGTCATTGGTGGTAGTGATAAAGTGGCCATGGAGGAAAAGACCCAGCCTGGTGAGGCCAGCCCTCCTGTGCATCATGACCTAGGCAGGAGTTCCTCCAGTCTCTTGGCCTCCCCAAGCCACATCTCAGCCAAGGAACCCACCCCAAGCATTGCCTCAGATATATCACTGCCCATCGCTACCCAGGAGCTACGGCAAAGGCTGCGGCAGCTTGAAAAGTAACTAATGCTCACATCATTGTTTATCATAGAGTTCTCATCCCACATAGAGAGTTCTTGCTGACAAACTGTCATAGAGTTCTTGTCCCACATACCATGGGGAGGAGATAGAATCCTAAGTTCATTAGAGTAATTTTGGGTTGTTTTGGTCACTGATTCTTTAACTATCAAAATACAACCTACCGTTTTGTAGGGCCTCACCATGTAAGATGAGGAATGATGGCAGATGGGGCTTCACAGGTAGAAAGACAAGACAAGAGCTGTGTGGTATCCGTGTACTCTGGCCAAGCTCAAACCACAGTGGTCACTTATTGATTGTGCATCAATGCAGAGTCTTAGCTTCTTTTTGTAGAAGACCAGAGCCCTTCATCACCACCTGGATGCTGTATTCATCCCTTATGGTTCATAGATGCACTAATGGTTTCTTTAGATGAGGAAGACAGTTATCACACATTTCATATGTTAACATTTCTTGTGGTAAAGTAAAACCAACTTTTGAAACTGCTCTTGTGGTTGTAAGAAAGTGTGTCGAGTTATGAGGAAATAATAAAAGTGAGGCAGAGATAAAAACATGCTTGCTTGCTCTTGGGTGGTTACAAACCCAACAGTATTTGCCACACCTGTGTCTTTAAGAACCTTTTGATCACATCCATTATTTTAGAAAAAATAAATCAGCTTCAGGCTAGAGATGAGGAGCAGTGGTATAGCATTTGCCTAGAGGATGTAAGGCTAAACTGAGAACACATATTTGATGCTTTTCATGGAGAGGGCTCTGTTTTGTTTTCACTTTGGGTGTTCACCTGAAAACTGAGTTTCAAATAATTAAGAGTGAAATATGATTGCAACTTGACTTAGACCCAGAAATGTCAAATTGGGTTTAAGTTCATAGGTAATTTGATTTCTTTTTGTCTAAATGGATGCAAATTATCTGCCATGTACACTGTACTTATACATCACAACTTTTTGAAGTTGGGATAGAACTGGTGACCTTGTGCTATTTCCACAGTGGAACGACTCTGGGGCAGTCTCCCTTGGGACAGATCCAGCTGACTATCCGGCATAGTTCCCAGAGGAATAAACTCATTGTGGTTGTACACTCCTGCAGGTGAGGCCAGCCACCACTGATTTTGCCTGTCTCATTAGCAGTTTAAAATAGGATTTGAGGGGGCTAGAGAGATGGCTTAGTGGTTAAGGCATTTGTCTCAAAGCCTAAGGATTCCAGTTCTATTCTCCAGGACCCACATAAGCCAGATGCACAAGGGGCCACGTGCACTTGGAGTTCATTTGTAGTGGCTGGAGGCCCTGGCATGCCCATTCTTTCTCTCTCAAATAAATAAATAAAATACATTAAAATAGGATTTCAGTATTTGGAGCTTATAAAAACGTTATGGAAAGCAGGAGGATATAGCTGGTATAAATACAGAGTTCAATTCAATGAGTGATTATGGAACACGTTGTATATTTTGTTTGCTAAGGCAGTGATGAATGTGGCAAGAACAGCAGAGGGTGCACAGACAGCTCTAATGATGCATTCCTGACTGACTTCTGGTTCATTGAATCAGTGAAAAATCAGAGGTGGTCATGGTCACTGAATGCTCAGCGGTATGCAGGCTCTTAACAGCTGTACTAGGGTAGAGCTAGCTTTGTAGAAAGGGTGGACTCTGTTCAGGGTCTGGGTGGGTGGCGGTAAATGGCCGAGGCAGGTAGTGCAAAGGGAATCACTATAACCACTCAGGGACATGTTTACAAAAAGCTGATTGTCTCCTCGGGGCCTCCTGGGGTTTATCTCGTGTTTCCTTGGTAAAACCATAGAAGAACTCTGAGAAAGTATGTTAGAAGCAGAAAGCAAGAACAGTGAATTTCCCCCACACTCTAGGCTCAGGAAATGAAGGCAAAAGCTGTTGAAAGGGAAGTTTGAAAGAGATGCCAATAAGCATGAGGGAAAGCAGAAGCAAACCTTGAATAATCTGGTGCTTGTTGTTCCTTGAGGTTTAGATAAATATGAATTGGAACCTGATAAAGTAATTTGAATGTGATGGTATTCTCATTTCCTGAATTATAACATCTAATATTCTCTGGTTTATGTTATAAGAAATCTCATTGCTTTCTCGGAAGATGGCTCCGATCCGTATGTCCGCATGTATTTATTACCAGACAAGAGAAGATCAGGAAGGAGGAAAACACACGTTTCAAAGAAGACATTAAACCCCATATTTGATCAGAGGTATGGTAGATACTTCATTCAGCTAAGAAAACAGTACCTGGCTGAAGGGACAGAGTAGGACAGGCCTGAGAAGTGCCTTTAAACAGTAAGACATGTAAACCTAATGCTCTGCTGAGAAGGGAAAACATTCCCACATTATAGCAGTGTGCAGTTGTTAAATAAGTAAAGTAAGTGTGCCAAACATCATAGATCCAAGTTATAAACACTGGACAAAGAAACCAGTGAGGAAAGGTTGCATTATTGATGACTAAAGAACTTCTTCTCGGGTGGGATGTCACTTAATGATACTGCATTAAAGTTAATTCAGAATTTAAAAATACATACTTGTAAATTTATATCATAATCAGCTAATAACACTTATGTATTTTTTGAGTCAGGATCTTATTCTCCCAGGCTGACCTGGAACTCACTCTGAGCTGAGGCTAACATCAAACTCATGGCTATCATCCTATTTTAGTCTCCTGAATGCTGGGATTAAAGGCATTAGCCACCATGCCCAGCATAAAATAGAAATTTTTTAGAAAAACCGCTACATTTTCTAAAATAATTTCAAAGCTTAGTGAAAATATGGGCTGGAGAGATGGCTTAATGGCTAAGGACCCATGTTCGATTCCCCAGTACCTACATAAGCCAGATGCACATAGTGGTGCAGGTGTCTGGAGTTGGTTTGCAGGGGCTAGAAGCTTTGGCAGGCCCATTCTCCCTCCCTCCCTCCTTCCCTCTGTATCTCTGCTTGCACACAAATAAATATATTTTAAAAAAATTAGTGAAAATAATGTGTTTTACAAATCTCAAGTGGTTTCCACCTAATAGAAGCTAACATTTTTTTGTTGGTCAGTCTAATGGCTGAGTTGCATGAGGGCTTCAAGAATACCCAGTTATCCTGAGACTTCAGTCTGAGCAAGTTGTTCCTTACTTTCCACTCCCCTGGCAGTTTAGCAGTCAGCATTTGGAGAAATGATATAGCTGGACAGTACTGGCATCTGCTAGCTCAGCTCTGTCTCATCTTTAAAGGTACTACTCTTTCACTGTTTTTCTACCAGTTTTATTTAAACCAAAGGTCAGAAGCTGACAGGTGAATTTTCAAAGAAAAGCCAAATTTTATAATAAAAAGCTTATGATCTCATAAGCAGAAATGCAATTTTTAATTAAAAGAAGATTCAGCAGGATTATGAGAGAATATCAGGCTTTCTCTTATCATTTCAGCTTTGACTTCAGTGTTTCACTGCCTGAAGTGCAGAGGAGAACACTGGACGTAGCAGTGAAGAACAGTGGTGGCTTCCTGTCCAAAGACAAAGGGCTTCTTGGCAAAGTAGGTTTCAAAAATCCTTGTTTCGTATACCTTCTAAAAATTAAACACTTCACTGCAGTGCAGTTTACAACATGTCTGTGTGAGAGGAGGGGGGAAGCTTACTCTATGATTCATGTATGCTTCTCAACTTGCACTAAAATATTAGTACAAAAGTATTTTTTATTATTTTCATGCATTTGTATTATTGGCTTGTTATTCATACTAATGTCGGGAATTTTTAGTTGAAGAAAGGCTATTTTTTCTTAAGATTTAAAGTTTTTGCTCAATACCACACTGAAAAAAAAAAGAAGGAAAAGCTCCTCAAACAGCCCACCACCTCAACTAACCACACTGTTTTTTCTTTGGCTTTAGCTCTCTGAATCTTCTACATTCTGTCCATAACACATGTAACTTTGGTATGGGGTTATGTGCTCTATAGCAGTGCACAAAGGCTTCAGTTAGGGAAGAGAGCTTTGAATTCTATGTTCCAGCTTATAAGCAGCAGCAGTGAAAAATCTGTATTAACTATGCTACCTGTGTTAGATTTTCTTGGCCATGTGACAAACACCTGAAAGAGCCAATGTGAGGGTGCAAAGATTTATTTTGCCTCATGGGTTTAGTCCATTAATAGTTGGTTCCATTGTTTGTGGGCCAGTCATGAGTCAGAGCATCATGGTCAGGGAGCTTGTGGCAGAACAGAGTTGCTGCCATCATGGTGTTCAAGAAGCAGAGACTACAAGAGAACAACAAGGGTTAGCTTTCTAGGAAACACTTCCTGCTAGTAACCTACTTCCTCCCTCTGGTTACCTCCTCTTCCAATTATATCTTCCATTATCTTCCAATAATACCATAAAATTATGAATCCTTTAGGGGATTAATCCATTGATTAGGTCAGAGCCTTCAAGTCCATGTGTTTACTAGCCAAGCTTTTCACACAGGATCCTTTGGGGAGAGACTTAAAATACAAACTATAACATTGTCATTAGTATCATATTTGATTTTTCAAAATAACTAAAGACTATTGTAGATAAGAAGGATCTTTTGGATATACTCGACCATGTAAGTGTTGAGAACATTTAAAAAAGTGACAGTTCCATATTACTAAATTAACATAGGTCAGAGAGGTCAGACGAAACGGTGAAAGATCTGAAAGGAATTACTTGGCCACTTTCACAGTCCTTTTCATTAAACTTACAGGTGCTAGTTGCTCTTGCATCAGAAGAACTCTCCAAGGGCTGGACCCAGTGGTGAGTATCCCTACACTGTCCTTCCAGGCAATGCCCAGAGAAGCCCAGTGTATGTTCACCACCACCCAAGCCTGACCCATCTGTTGTGCTCTTTTGTGCTTTCTCAGGTATGACCTCACGGAAGATGGGACAAGGCCACAGGTGATGACGTAGCCACGCTGGACGTGAGGCATCTTTCTTGATGTATCTTTCCCTCTCAACTTGGAACACACCTTCTTGCAGATGTACCAATGCTATTTTTATAATTTCAAGTACCGAGTTATATATACCTTAATAATTTTATAAAAGTGTTGGCATTTTAGGAAATTTTGGCCAATGTTATTGTTAAAGTTTTATGTTGAGTTTCCTCTAGTGCTTTGCCAGGTTCTGCAATATACAGTGGGTTTAGCTGATTGGTTCCTATGCTATGTGGCACTCTTGTCAGCTGTACCTCCTGGGAAGCAGACACCTGCATTTGCTTTATTACCATCTTGTCCTGAATCACTGAGGTACACTGTGCCATGAAAATAGACTTTTTAAGTAATGTCTACATGCTGGTATTGATTCAGAAGAAAATGGATCAAGTAATTACATGTTCTTCTAAAACGTATTAAGTTCTGTGACAGATAATCATTTTCATCTTTTGAGCAAAAAGTTCTCTTAGGCCTATTTTATGGTATAACTTTTTAAAAGAGAAATGGAAAGACTATTAAATATTAGGATATTTTTGCCCCATGGGAATAATAAATTGTTCTAAATATGAGCATTATCACAAATATGAAGATATATTGAGAAGTAAAATGAGTGACTTAGAAAGAAATATGTTATATAACCAAGTATAAAGAAAAACAGCAAGAGAATTATCAAGATACATGAATCACAGTGTACCAATCTGAAAATTAGTATGTAAGAACTGTGATATTTTTAATTTCTTATTGTAACTGATTCATGAAATAATGCAAGAATGCATACCTCTGGGAATGGAACCTCATGTCTTAATCCAAGCATATGGGAAGCTGAAACAGGAAAACTGAGAATTAGAGGCCAACCTGGACTACACAGTGAGACTCTGTCTCAAAAGAAAAAAAAATTGGATATTTTATATTTTGACCAAAGCATAGAAACAGACTTCCAATGTTAGGAGGTAATCTGTTGTCCAAGTTGGCCAAGTACCCAGAACTGACAGCTGTTCACTTGCTTTTGGTATGCGAGTCTGGCTCTGCATCACACACAGGACACCTGAATTGAAGTTTGTTGTACTTCTGCTGACAAGTGGGGTTACCACAGGATCCTGCTCAGCACCAGCACAGCAGCTGTCAGTCTCATCCATCTTCTGGGTTTTCTCTTTTTGTGCCATGTCAGACCTTACTATTGGGATGTTGTTATACAGTTTTTATTTTAAAATCCTCTTTTCTTTTTAGATTATGAAAAGCATGTTTTATATATTTAAGAATCCCTCAAAATCTCTTGTGAGGTGAGGCTATATAATAATGTTATAAGCTATGCATGTCTGTAATTAACAAAGTATACATACGTGCAGAAAGATTTTTCAATGTACATTTTAAGATTCAGGATTAAAAGGGCTTCATTTATTATGAGAACATTTAGAACTATGTATACTTATACCAGGAAATACAGCTTTGTAATCAAAATTGGAAATGTTCCATTCACATGCTTCCTGGGACTAAACAACCTATGGGAAGCTCATGTGACCAAATATACCAAAGTGCCTATGGTGAATGCTGAGTGTAATTTCCATCTGCTCCTCCTGTCTCTCAGATTAAAGTGTGCCTGTTTGAAATTTGTATCATGATGTATTGTAATAGAGTTTGTGTCTTCACAGCACATCACAGGTAATCATAGGACCATTGTAATCTCACTCTTCTGTCAGTTGAGACCTTCCTCTGAAATCTCTTTATAAGTTGATTCTCATTAGTACACCAGAGTGATTATTCTGGGAGGAATTTTATGTGTATGTCACGCATGTGATCTTATATGCACACAAAACATTTAACTATGGCATTTAGTAGTAAGAAAAAAGTAGATGATATCTTATTAGATATAATTGTGTATCCATGGTATTAGATTTTTTTGAAGTTGTTTAAATTAGGTCTGTGGAAGGGCTCTGTCATAATCTAGAAAGGAAAAGAATTAGTCATTGAAATTTTATCATGTTGGCAGTTTTACCAACCTAAACATTAGGTTTTCTATCCATATGCTTAATCTGTTCTATATGCATATTTCTTAATGGCATGCTTATCTTAAGCAGTTAGGCATACTGATACAGTTAAGGGTATAGTTCCACAGGAGGCCATTGTAGCAGCTCAACATGATGCCCTCTGCTGCAGTGAGGTCACCAGAGCTGGCACCAAGGAGTTCAGATACAAGTTCCATATCTGTAAGATCTGAGGCCTCTAGTAGCAGCCTCCTCTCTGGATAGGAAAAAGGAAAGGGAAGGGAGGATCTGAGGGCTCTGAGTCAGCGTCAGGGCCACTTGCATACTCCTGATGGAAGGCACCTTAAGTTCTCAAAATACAACTTTTAGTTTTTAGTAATCAGCGGATCTAGGAGAAGAACTTTAAGTTTTCTACTTTAAACCAAACCAATGGAGGGAGAATTGGATATATATTTGAAGTACAGCTCTGCTAGCTTGTACATGTGGTTGCTTAATCTGTGCCTTAAAGTAAAAGGTGTTTTCAAGTTTCAGATGAAAACAGAAGCAGCCTTGTAGCTATATTTATCAGCTTATATTTTGCACTCTAGAATTCCTCTACAAATAGTCCCTATGCGGGTTAGTCCTTGAGATAGCTGGGGATTAGTTTGAGAACCTGGGTTGCTGCATGCATATTCTTTGGTTTTCACATTGACTGGTCCTAGCTGGATTACCCACTGTGGGAGAGGACAACAAAGGGGTTTTTTAAATCATAGAATGTCCTTTTTACTTAACTAATTTTACATGACAGTGCATGTATTTATTCAATAAAATTTTTATGTTAGTTCACTTGTAATGTTTTGTGTGTGTCTTTTTAAATGAAATTTTTAGTATAGAACCATATAAAAGTTGATATACTGTACCATGTTGTACTAGTTACCTTCTTGTTACTGGGACAAATACCTGATAGAAATCAGTTTAAGGGAGGAAGGGTTTATATTAGCTTACAATTCCAGGTTACAGTCTGTTATGGTGGGAAAAGCATGAAACCAAGGGACGAAGCAACAGATATTAGGAGGGAACAGCTCCAGAGAGATTCCTGGAGGGGGTGAGCCCAGCTGGAAGAAAGCACAGAGTAGACATTTGCAGACACCAGTTGTAATGCAGAAATTTAATGTTCAGAGCAGGACTATATAAGCACACAAGGTGCTTATATAGGGAGTATATGCATAGATGTATTCCATAGTTATCTCATCGGCATGTGCACACACAGGTGCACTCTGTACAATACTCTCATCTGCATAAGAGTGCTGAATCACAGTTATATAATAAGCTTTGGCCATTTTGTATGCTTGGCTGGAAATCATGCCTATTAAAGGTATATGCCCCTACATTCCACCCTCTAGGCTTGAGGGATGGTGTAAGCATACACACTTTTTGCCCAGAGAGCTGAGCCTTGTGCACATAATCTACAGCAGCAATATAAAGAATAGCAACCTACTAAGATAGCTGCAATTAAAGCCAAACTTATGAGGGTCCACTGCCAGGTAGATCTCAAGTATGCCCACTAAGAGGTGAGGGGGTCTTCAGTAAGTTTCTGAATTGAATCAACTTCCTTATTAATTTCCTGTCATGTCTGAGCAACATCCTGTACATGATCTGGGATATACACATGGCATTCTGCATGTAAGAGGGCACAGGTTCCCCTTTGGGCAGTGGTAAGCAAATCTAAGGCCATCTTTTTCTGTAAAACACCACCTACCTCGTCTGGGTAGTCTCATCTAACAGTAAATCAAGCACATGGCGAGTTATATTCAATGGCTGGGCCACATGTTGGGCAAGGGCTTCTACTTGTAATGCTATGGCTATGATGCCTGCCCTGGGGACAAATACAGCCATTGAATAAAACCACCAGGTGGCATGAGCAACTCAGCAGTGGCTTTGATGCCAGCAATGTATGCATCCCAATTATGTGGCTATGATGAGAGAGAGTTTCGGTTTCAGCAAGGTATGTATGGACATCCCCAAGTACATTGCTCTGTCCACTTAGCAGGGAGATAGTGCCACCCAAATCTGTCACATACCCATATACACTCTGGGGGAAGCAAGTTGGTGGGTTTAATACCTATACGTGGGTGGCCATCCCACATGTATTCTTTTCTATTCTGTATTATAAAATTACAGAACACTGGGGGTATCCAACCCTCCTCCCTATGAGAAATATCCTGATGTTGCTGTTCAACATACTTGGAACCATGTTTGCCAACCATACATAAACACTTTCTATCCATTCCCACCTACTATATATCTGTGTCCCAATAGGGGATGGGGCAGTGTCATGGTTCTTCTGTAGGAGAGCTTCAATCTGCAGTCTCAGTTGCTCATCCTGAACCAGAAGAATGATTCACATTCCATTGCTGCAAAGCAGTCCAGTTGTCAGAGTGGCTGGGACTATGTGCCATACCAGTCCTCTGCATCACCAGAGGGTAGTTATGTACAGATCCAGCATCGAGTCACATTGTGGATTTATGTGCAGGTGTGAGCCCAAAAGACTAAAGAGTTATCCTGAGCTAGCCTGGTCAGAAAGAAAATGGTTAAGGATACCACCAAAGGTAAATCTTTGCCATCAGGCCATATGCATGCCACCTGTTTGTCTTGTGACAGAATGGTTGTAGGAATAGCTGCTCATCCAGGCCAGTGATACTATACCTTTTCCCTTTGTATGGTGGCAGTAGAGGGTGACTCCTCTACCTCTACTGGCAGGATAGGTATTGGCCAAGCACAAGTCACCACACTGTGGTTTAGAAAAGCAGAACTGGGACTGGAGAGATGGCTTAGTGGTTAAGGCACTTGCCTGCGAAGCCTAAGGACTCAAGTTTGATTCCCCGAATCCACATAAGCCAGATGCACAGGGTGGCCCATGTATCTGGAGTTTGTTTGCAGTGGCTGGAAGCACTGGGGCACCAGTTTTCTCTCTCTCTGTCTCTCTCTACCTCTGTCTCTCTCTTCCTCCCTCCCTCTCTCAAATAAGTAAAATACTTTTTGCTCTACAAGTTTGAAAGGCCCCAGTATGCTGAAATCCTTTTGGTTCACCATGGTGCTCCAATGTCCCAGGTTTATGGAGCACCACCCCTGCTGAGAGGATTTGTGAGAATTGGGGCAATGTTCACCTATACACCCCTTGATGAGAAAAGCCTTGGATTATTGTTGGTGTGTTTGCATGATTTCCTTAAATATCTGGGAAAGAATTCAGCATCTCTGTTTACTGTCAGCGATTACAAAGTGGCTTCTGCTGATTATCATCGCAAAGCCCTTTGAGGGTCTCCTGACCACTCACTGTTACCTCTGCTGTCTGTAAACACTTCTGTCTTGTCAGTGTATAACAGGACTTGTGTTTCAGTTTGTTTCCTGTTCTGTTGTAAACAGAAAATAAAGGAGTGTAAAGCTCCTTCTCATTTCAAAGTTGCTACCAGTGTATGCAGTATTAGACAAAGAAGAAACATTCAGTAGAACATTTTATTGCCTAGTTGACAACATTGCTTAAATGCTGGTGGTTTACCCCTTTGACACTATATGATTTTCTAATATGTGTTAATGTTACGTGATGAAATGCCCTGATTCCTAGTGCCAAAAGTTCAACTTAATGTATATACCCGAAGACTCATGATTTGTGCTCTTTTTTTTTAATGGTGCTTGAAGTCAAACAGCCAATCCTGTGCAAATCCATCTATGTTGTTCCTTAGGCATTCTATCTTTGCTCAAACTCTTGAAGGATGGTGGTTTGTTTCCTGGTTTTTGTATTTGAGTCTAATGCCTGTTCTAACATGATAGAGGCAATGCATTATTGTGTAGCTACAGTTTTCTGAAAAGTTGGTATTTTAGGAATTGTATTTCAGATCTTAAATAAAACTTGTTTCTAAATTTCAAGGCAATAAAAAAAAAAAGGAAGGAAGCTATGAAATAAGGAACTTATTTTTGAGGAAAAAAAGCAGAACTGGTCATTGGTAACATTGCAAACACTTGTGTTGTCCATGTAGTAATATTGGGGCATAAGGATACATTATGGTCTAGTCCTGCCTGCCCCCCCCCATTGGCTCTACTAAAACTACCCATGGTTCAGATACTATGGTCAGAGTCCCCCAGGCCAATATGAGTCACTTACCAGGACTCAGTGCCATGAGGGCAAATATTAACTGGTTTTGTCCTACCTGCTATAAAGAGAGTTTAAACCAGTAGCAGAAGACAGGGGACTATCATGGTCCACCTGCCAGGCAGAGAGGGGTTCCAGAGCTCCTTTCACACCTCTAGGATTATATTGTGGTGAGCAGTAGGGCTGCCTATGCTTGCACACTGTGGACATTGTTGCAGAGCTAACTTTACATCCACAGTGGTGAGCTGTAGTCCCCATCATTGTGCAACATGTTGCAGTCTTAATTCCAGAATATCCAAGTTTCTTGGGTAATCAGGGTTCTATACTACTTGAGGGTTGAATACCTACAACTTGTACCTGTGCCAGAACATCTGCTATATTATTACCAAGGGTTTATGGGTTTGTGCCCTGAAATATGATAAATGGAAGAGCACTTCTGGGGGCTTGCCTCCCATAATTCCTGCCACATATCTTTCCCACACAGGGTTGTCCCCTTACCTCCCTGTCATAGTTAGCTTTACAACACTGGGATGAACCTATAAACCGACACAATTTATAGGAGGTAGGGTTTTATTTGAAGCTTACAGCTCCAGGGGAAGTTCCATAATGGCTCCTCTTCAAGCTCCTCTTCTGAGGCCAAGACACACAACTGTTGCTCTGCTGCAGTCAGGTTTCCTTCTCAAGTTCTGTCTCCTTTGTTTTCAGTGCCAACAGCTGCTCTTGCAAATCTTGACCATCCTTCTGGACTTTATTTCACAGTTCCTGTAAGTCTTAGCTGTCTGACTGGACTTAGTATAGACAGAAATAGCCATGCTACCTGCCTAGCTGTTGATGGACCTTTGGAATTCCTATAATTTTTCCTGAGACTAATCACTCCCCAATCCTCAGGAGGAGCCCAGCCTATCAAGAGGGCAACCACTGGATACCACCATATAGCTGGGGACCACATGTCTGGTGTGGAATCCCCACAGGATGGTATTGGAGTGGCAGTAGGTTCACTCACCTCATCCTGCCAAGTATGCCAAGTGTCAGGAGAGGCAGCTCCAGGGGGATTCATAGAAGGGGTGAGCCCAGCTAGAAGAAGGTGTATGGAATAGACATTTGCAAATACCAGTTGCAATGCAAAACAGTGGTGCGTGCATCTGGAGTTTATTTACAGTGGCTAGAAACCCTGGCATGCCCATTCTTATTCTCTCTCTCGCTCCCCCTCTATCACTGCTTGCAAATAAAATATGTAACTTATTGTGATGCATTTCTCATTTTTTTTTTTGAGGTAGGGTCTCACTCTAGCTCAGGTTGACCTGGAATTCACTATGTATTCTCAGGGTGGCCTTGAACTCGTGGCGATCCTCCTACCTCTGCCTCCTGAGTGCTGGGATTAAAGGTGTGTGCCAGCATGCCCGGCCATTTCTCATTTTTAAAAATTCTAGTTAATGTGGGAGTTCAAGCCTATAATCCTAGCACTGAGACTGAGGTAGAAAGATGACTCTGAGTTTGAGGTGAGCCTAGGCTATAGTGAAGCTTTGTCTCAAAAAGTATTTTTTTTTTTTTTTTGCTGGGTGTGGTGGTGCACTCCTTTAATCCCAGCACTTGGGAGGCAGAGGTAGGAGGATTGCTGTGAGTTTGAGACCACCCTGAGACTATATAGTGAATTCCAGGTCAGCCTGGGCTAGAGTGGGACCCTGCATTGAAAAACCTATATATATATATATAAAAAAATTACTATATATATATATATATATATATATATATATATATATATATAGTAATTTTTTTAATGAGAGAGAGAATTGGCATGCCAGTGCCTCCAGCCACTGCAATCGAACTCCAGACGCATGTGCCACCTTGTACACATGGGCGACTTTGCATGCTTGTGTCACCTTGTGCATCTATCTGGCTTACATGGGACCCAGAGAGTTGAACATAGGTCCTTAGGCTTCACAGGCAAGTGCCTTAACTGTTAAGCCATCTCCCCAGCCCTCAAAAATTATTTATTTACTTATTTATTTATTTGAGACAGATTATTTATTTATTTATTTATTTATTTATTTATTTATTTATTAGAGACAGAGGGAGAGAGAGAGAAAGAGTGAGAATGGGCACACCAGGGCCTCTAGCCACTGCAAATGAACTCCAGATGCTTGCGCCACCATGTGCATCTGGCTAACGTGGGACCTGGAGAATTGAACCAGAGTCCTTCAGCTTCACAGGAATGTGCCTTAATCGCTGAGCCATCTCTCTGGCCCCTCAAAAAATAATTTTCAAAAATTCTGGAATCGGAGCCAGAGAGATGGCTCAGCAGTTAAGGTGTTTGCCTGCAAAGTCTAATGTCCTAGGCTCAATCCCCTGTACCAATGCAAAGCTGGATGCACAAAGTGACACATGTGTCTAGAGTTTGTTTGCAGTGGCTGGAGGCCCTAGTGCATCCATTCTCTCCGTCTCCTATCTTTCTCCGTTTGCAAATAAGTAAATAAATAAAAATATTTTTTAAAACTCTAGAATCAAGTACAATCCATGGAATTCAAAACTAGCTGGAGGGGCTAGGAATATGGTTCCGATGTTAAAGACATTTGTTTGCAAAGCCTGTCAGCCAAGGTTTAATTCCCAAGCCACCTATATAAGTCATATGCAAAAAGAAGCACAAGGGTAGGATATCTTGCAGCATACTGTTGGCCAGGGAAGCCTTTGATGGCCTCCAAACATGATGGGCTATTGCTAAGGCTCTTGACTGTCCACCAGAACTGGATTGTAAAACCCTATTGCTGAAGGCTTGGGCCGCAGTTCACTAAGAAATCAAGCTGGAGCTAAGCTTGGAAGCTTCCACATTGACTAGCTGTTGGAATGCTGGAAAGACCCAAGCAGCCTGTTAGGGAAGAAAAGTCATCAACAGTGTTAACCAGCAGTGGATACTGAAAACTTTATGACTGGCCAGCCAGACAAAATGTATCAACTGGTGTGATGATAGCATGTCTGTTGTGGGGGAACCCAACTGCTTTATGATTGGACTTTTGAGGCCAAAGGAGGTGGGGAGTGCTTACCACATTGTATTCCAGATACAAAATGGCCGTGGTATTCATGACCTCACAGTGGCTGATATTGCCTACACAAGATTTGCAAAATAGGAGGAAAAAATGAAATAAAAATAGAAGAGAGACTAGTTGGAAAGAAGGGATTTAGTGGAGGGAAGATTTGAGAGGGGGTAAAAGGGTAGTAGGGGATTATGATCGTGCTATATTGTTTATATTTATGGGTACCTGCCCTTGACTCAGCACCTAAGCTGAAACTGCCTCCACCCAGCTGCTGCTGGCGTGATGAAATACTGTTGGCCCTTATACCTTTCTCTCATCCCCTTTTCCCCCCCTTCCTCAAAGTATATTGGCCCTTATACCTTTCTCTCATCCCCTCTTCCACCCCCTTCCCAAAGTATATTGGCCCTTATACCTTTCTCTCATCCCCTCTTCCCACCCCCTTCCTCAAAGTACATAAATATCTCCCCTGACAATAAGCAGCGAGTTTAAGCTTTGAGACGTTTCTCCAGCGACTCAATGTGGTTTTCTTTTCCCGGTGATTTGGGGAGGTTTGAGTTGCCGACACCTGTCTTCTCGCTCAGCCTCAAGAGAGAAAGCGGCTGGCCCGGCTCTCTCTCTTTTTGCTCTACCTGCCGGTGGTGAGGAAAAAAGCCCGGCATTTTGGCGCCCAGGCGTGGGCACAACAACCACTGCCCCATGTGAGGGCGTGTGAGGATTCAAAAGCGGACTACGGACTGCTGGCGTGGCGAAGGAAAAATTCAACATTAAGCTGGCGAGCTAATCGGACTGCTGGCGGGTGTATCCTCATAAGTAATGAGGTAATCTTCATATTTAATATTCTAATCTTTACTTCTATAATCTGTGCTTACTTCAACTTCCTTTCTCTTTCCTTCCATTTCCGGTTTGCGCCATTTCTAAACGAAATGCGTTCATGGCGGACACACCACGTGGACAGACCTAAAGGAGACTTTAAACGCTTTGCCTCCTCATTTAAATAAAAAAAAACTCCGTCCCAAACTTCAAGATCTCTTGTTCTTTTCTCTTTCCTCTCATTTTTGGGTTTCCGACAGACCGCTTCTGCGGTGCCGCCATTTTGTCCTGCCCCATTTGAATGGGGCGCCATCTTAAAACACCACGTGGGCAGACCTAAAAACAGAAACTCACCACGTGGGTAGAAACTCACTCGTGGACAAACCTAAAAAAAACTCACCACGTGGGTAGACCTAAAAAAAAACTCACCACGTGGACAAACCTAGAGGAGGCTCACCACGTGGGCAAACCTGGAGAACTCTCAAAGTGTCCTGCCCCCTCATTGGAGTGGGGCGCCATCTTAGAAAAATTCTACAACATGTTTAGCTACTTTTTGGGACCTTGTGCTTGTGTTGTATTCTTATGCATTACTGTTACCCTGATGTTAAAGATACTCTTCCCTCAACTTTATAACATGGGACAATCCTTATCTAAGCTAAATCCTGCCTTAGGGTCACTACAGATTCTACTCAAAAGTAAAGGCCTTAATCTATCTGATAATCAGGCCCTCCAGATATGGGGCTGTTTACTCAAGATTGCTCCCTGGTTGCGGAGTAATCTTTTTGACTGGGACACCTGGGATAAAATTGAAGATCTGATAAAAAAGCTCAGATAGAAAAAGGGAGATCCACCCTTTGGAGGCCCTCCCGGCTGTGTTGGCCTTAAAGGGCTGTTTTCCACCTCAGCCTCCGAGTCGAAAGCGACACCCTGACCCAGGAAGGGACAGAGAGCAATCTCAGCCCCTCGGCCCAGCCTGAGTCCTCAGATTCACCCCTAAATCCTTTTGAGAGTGCCCCTCAGCCCTCTAAAGGTCCATCGCCTCAGATCCCCTACTAATCCATTTCTGGCGCCTCTGCCCCTCCGCCCTACCATGGGGAGGGCGGCCCGGGGAAGAATAGTCGATCTCTTCCCTGTTAACGTTAATCCTGGCGGTAACCGCCCTGCAGCCTGGTATCCTTGGGAAGCTCACAATTTAAAAGATCTTAAAAGGCTGTCTCAGAGGGCGGGCCTAACTCCCCTGGGCAGAGACCATCCTTCAGGGTTTAGTTCATTATCATTGTACCACTCAAGATTGGAAGAACCTTGCTAAAGCTGTTCTCTCTGGCTCGCAGTACATAAAATGGTGTGCTTTTTCAGGATGAGTGTCACCTTCAAGCTGAGCGAAACCAAGTCGCTCAGCCCCAGTACCAATCACCTTTGGAATGCTCTCGGGCACTGCTGACCAGTTCTCTACCGGTCTTCAGCAGGCTGCCATTCCTGATCCATATCGAGATCAAAATGCGGGCTTTGGGAATGGCTGCATGGAAAAAGTTAGAGGAGGGCCCCTCTGAACCCCCCATTACAGGAGTCACCCAAAAGTCCGGTGAGGATTTGGCCACTTTCATAGAGAGTCGAAAAAAGCCTACAAAGAAAGTTCCCCCTGGCCCCCTGCGAGACCAATTTGCAAAAATGCTGGTCTGGGAAGGCATGACAGGCGATCATAAGTTGGCCTGCGCTGGACTCAAGGACCGCTCTATGAGTAGATGGGTTGTAGCCACCCAAGATGTAGGGTCCCCCTCTCATCAGATCAAAGTTATGACATCAGCCTTACAGGCTTCTCCCGTGAGGACATGGCTGCACTAGAATGTGCACTCCAACAGGTCTCAGGGGAGGGGACAATCTTGCTTTGGGTGCGGCAAAGAGGTCATTTTAAAAAGAATGCCCCAATAGGAAAAGCACCCCAATAACTCCCTCAACCCCTAACTTGCCCATACGCCATGTCCTCGATGCAAAAAGGACTTCACTGGGCCAGAGATTGCAAATCCAAGTTTAGCCTTCATGGTGAACCTTTAAACTTCCCCAGGGCTATCCCCAGCCCGTTAAATAAGGGGAAAAAGGTAATCAAAACACACTGGACTGTGCCTTTGACACCCGGACTTAGACCAAAAATGAACCTAACAGTCGGTGGAAAAACTTTCAAATTTCTCATCGACACTGGGGCTGACCGTACTGTGATAAGAAAAGAGGAGGTCCCTCCCTCCTGGCAGTTAGTCCCGGGTCCACCCCTACTGGGTGTGGGCGGACAATCTACGTCATGGGAAACTGCTAACTGGCAGACCTGGATTGACCCTGACAATAATAGTGGGGAGGTGCGCCCTCTAGTGGTGTCAGGCCTAACAGCCAACCTCCTAGGCCAGGATATACTTGGGAAGCTGAGGCTTATATTACTACTAATCATAGGGCTTTCTGTGAAGATAGACTTGACCAGAAAGAAAATAAACAGTTTAAGGAAGGAAGGACCTACCATCCTAACTATAGAGATGATCCTCATTTTGAAAAAATTAAACAAAAACATTCTCAGGTTCACCCCCAATCCTAAGGGCCACTGCTCACCCCCCAGTTCCTAAGATTCAATGGGTGCCTGGGGACCCGTATGGGTCGAGCAGTGGCCTATACCTACCCTAAACTAAAACAACTTCATATACTCGTTAAACAACAATTGGCTTCAGGACATGTGCGACCTTCAACAAGTCCTTGGAACTCTCCGGTTTTTATTATAAAGAAGCCTAATGGCTCTTGGAGACTTTTACATGATTTGAGAAAAATAAATGAGAGAATGATAGCTTTTGGGACCCCCCAGAGAGGGCTCCCTTGGATTCCAGCCATTCCCAACACCCATTACTTAACCATTATCGATATTAAAGATTGTTTTTCTCTATTCCATTACATCCAGATGATATAGAAAAATTTGCATTCTCCATACCCTCAACAAACTTTCATGGACCAGACCTAAGGTTTGAATGGACCGTCTTACCTCAAGGCATGGCTAACAGCCCCCCCATTTGTCAATATTACATGTCTCATATCTTTTCTTCCTTGATTAATCATCCTAACATTTTATTCTACATTTATATGGATGATATTATTTTAGGTCATTCAACCCATCTGATCTCCAAGACCTTACTGCTAAATGCCTTGCCATTTTACAGGCCAATGATTTTAAAGTGGCTCCAGAAAAGGTACAGACTGCCTCTCCCTTCAAGATTTTGGGCTCCAGGTTATCTCTTGATACTGTTTCTCCTGTCAAACCCCAGCTCCATATTCAAAAATCCTATACTTTGCCTCAACTCCAAAAGGTGCTGGGAGAAATTAATTGGATGAGGCCCTGGATACCCATAACTACTGAGGAACTGTCCCCTTTATTTGACCTCTTAAAGGGTCTTACTCTCTCCTCTCAGATAACCTTGCCCCTCATCATGAACAAATTCTACATAAGGTACAACGGGCCATTGATGCTGCTGTCCTAAAGAGGTTTGATCTAACTTACCTATCTCCCTCTGTATTTTCTCTGGAGAAACATTATGCACTGCGCTGTTGGCCCAGGAAGGAGAACCCATCAATGGATTCACCTCTCCCTTGGTGGAGTCCCCAGAGTTTACTCTATAACTAACCAGATTGCAGACTGCATTATAAAGGGCAGGGACACCTCTGTCCGATTGTTTGGCATGGAGCCTCATGTCATTGTCACCCCCTTTAAGGTAACAGACTTCAATTGGCTTCAGAGAAATAACAACAGGGTTGCTATGGCCCTCGAGAGGGTTTCTGGGTATAATTGATTGTCACTATGGTCCTTATAAATGGATGAGCTCCTTCTCTAGGTTGGAATGGAGACCCCCAGACTTTTTATCTAAACCCAACCCTGATTTCCTTACCGTATTCACTGATGGGGGCGCTTGGGAGCTTCCTAGTTGTTTACCCTCCCTTAAGGAGGGGAGAAAAGTCTATACCCATAAAGTCTATCTCCCATGAGGTCACAGGATCAGCACAATTTAAAGAACTATTTGCTGTCGTTTTGGCTTTGGACACTATTCAGGAGCCATTTAACTTATTTTCTGACAGCCTTTATGTTGTTAACCTGTTACCCAACCTAATTGAGGCCCATATTAGACTGGACTCCAATATTATAACCCCATTAATGATTCAAGCCCGCTCCCTACTTAAACAAAGAATTAACCCCATTTTTCTTCAACATCTCAGAGGCCATCAAAATTTACCAGGATTCCTCTCTAAAGGAAACAATTTGGCTGACAAACTGGCCTCTCAGCCTCAATGTAATACAGTCTCAGAAGCTACACACTTCCACTTATTAACTCATATAAATTGGAGGGCCTTAAACATAAATATCCCCATGTGCCAGTCAAGGACCTTAAAAAATTGTCGAACTTGCAAATCCTGTCAGCCTTTCTTCCAGGTACCTCCACTTCAAACTACAGGAGCCAATCCTCGAGGACTACGCCCTAATCACCTTTGGCAGATTGATGTTACTCACTATTCTCCATTTGGAAAACTTAAGTATATTTTTCTCTCAGTTGATACTTTCTCCCATGCTTGCTGGGCATCAGCACATGCTGGGAAAAAACTAAACATGCTATTAGCCATATGCTTCAATGCTTTGCCACCCTTGGATTGCCAGATCAAATCAAAACCGATAATGGTCCCTGCTTCGTAAGCAAAACTTTTATAGATTTCCTCCAAACCTGGAAAATCTCACTTTCCACAGGCATCCCATATAACCCAGCGGGGCCAAGCCATCGTGGAAAGATATCATCAAACTCTCAAATCTCAATTACAAAAACAAAGGGGAATCTCTACCCCCACATGACCAACTAAAAAGGCATTATTAACCTAAATATTTTAAATTTTTCTAAAGAAGATAGACACTTGTCCCCTTTTCAAAAACATTGGACCTCAGCTGTCACCTACAGCTCCATCTGGGTCAAATGGAGGGACCCATTAACTGGGGCATGGAGGGGACCAGACCCCCTCCTCACAGCAGGGAGAGGATTTGGATGTGTCTTTCCTCAAGAGGAAAAAAGACCTATTTGGGTACCGGCAAGAGACTTAAAATATTTACCCCAACAAGGGGATGATAATAATCAATCTTCCAGGGAGTGTCACACCCCTGAGAACTATGCCTCTATTTCTTCCCCAGGAACAACTGAAGGTATGGATGCTACTAGACCTGAATGAAGCCAGAAAAGCTCCAGAGAGATTTACAAAAGAGGAGTCGGGACTCCTAAGACAACCTGCTGTAGACGAGCTTACATGGCTTTTTATTCCACCTTCTCCCTCCCCTTGGACCCCTCCTTCTTCTTGCTCTTTACCTACCATCTCCCTCCCCCTGAACCCCTCCTTCTTCTTATCCTCACTCTCGGGCCCTGTGTAATTAATAAGATTACACAATTCATTCACCAACAGCTTGAGGCAATTAAACTTCATCAGGCCAAGGCACCACAGGTTTGCGACTCAAAGACAATGGCTTTTCCACTTACTGGCTATCCACCTAACATCCCTCCCCGCCCTCCATCAGACCAACGACGGGTAAGCTCTCAGACAGGCTGAGGCAACCTAAGACAGGGCGTGGAGTGGTCAACAGGCTAGAGGCATAGTGCCCAGAGGCGGGTAAGGTTCCCAGAGGGGACAACCTAGGACAGGGACTATGCCATCCACCGTTCTTACAAAAACAAAAGGGGAGATGTTGGGCTCTGCCGGTGTGAAGCCGAGTGGTTAGCCCAGCCAATCTTGGCCTATTCCCGGTAAGGCCTAGTCGAGCCTGAGTACCTGCCCTTGACTCAGCACCTAAGCTGAAACTGCCTCCACCCAGCTGCTGCTGACGTGATGAAATACTGTTGGCCCTTATACCTTTCTCTCATCCCCTTTTCCCGCCCCCTTCCTCAAAGTATATTGGCCCCTTATACCTTTCTCTCATCCCCCCTCTTCCCACCCCCTTCCTCAAAAACATAAATATCTCCCCTGACAATAAACAGCGAGTTTCTCTCGTTTCCAGCGACTCAATGTGGTTTTCTTTTCCCGGTGATTTGGGGAGGTTTGAGTTGCCGACACCTGTCTTCTCGCTCAGCCTCAAGAGAGAAACGGCTGGCCCGGCTCTCTCTCTTTTGCCCCAGCACTCAGGAAGCAGAGATAGAATTGCCATGAGTTTAAGGCTAGCCTAGGACTACATAGTGAAATCCAGGTCAGTCTGGACTAGAGTGAGATCCTATCTTGAAAAAATAAGCAAAAAGAATACCGAATAACTGGCACATAATATAGTGGGAGGTCCAAAAAAAAAAAAAAAAAAAAAAAACTGGCACATAATATAGTGGGAGGAAGGAATACCAAAAAAAAAAAAAAAAAAAAACATTTTGAGAAATAACTGGGGACTGGGGATATAGCTCAGTCGATATAACTGGGGGCTGGAAACATAGCTCAGTTGATAAAGCTAATAAAGCATGAGGACCTGATTTTGTTCCCCAGCCCTCTCAACAATGCTATGTGTGGTGGCACATGCCTGTCATCCCAGTGCTGTGGAGGTGGAGAGAGGAGGATCCCTGGAGCTTGCTGGCTAGCCTAATTGATGAACTTCAGGCCAATAAGACCCTGTTTCATAAACAGGTAAAATGTGGTGCAATAGTGGCATGTCTGTTATGGGGGAACCAGTTATTCTCTGATTAGACTGGAGGCCCACTTCATGGTAGGGAATCCATGCCTGGTACTGCAAACCTAGTCAAAAGTCTGTGGCTGAGGAGGCCATAAGCCCTAGTGGAATAACTACTACTGTAGTCTGACTAAATGCATATATTTTACTTATTTATTCTTATTTATTCATTTATTTGACAGAGAAAGAGGGAGAGAGAGAATGGGTGTGCCAAGGTCTTCAGCTACTGCAAACAAACTCCAGACGCATGTGCCCTCTTGTGCATCTGGCTAACGTGGGTCCTGGGGAATCAAACCTGGGTCGTTTGGCTTTGCAGGCAAATGCCTTAATTGCTAAGCCATCTGTCCAGCCCCCCTAAATGCATATATTATGCCTACCAAACTGTCTTCTAAACACTTATGTTTATGCTTATATATTAATGCTACTCTCACTTTTGATTAGGGAAGCTTCTGTTTTCAGATGGTGATGACTAGTGGGGTAACTCAAAACCCAGCACTTGAGAGGCAGAGGTAGGAGGATCGCCATGAGTTCAAGGCCACCCTGAGACTACATAGTGAATTCCAGATCAGCCTGAGCTAGAGTGAGACCCTACCCCCCCCAAAAAAAAAAATCACTATAGTGCTGAGAAGTGACAGTCAAGTTGTTGCAGTAATCTTTGTGTTGTTGGCAGAAAACACCTGACCATGAGCAGCGTGTAGGAGGGCACGTTTATTTTGGCTTGTGGACTGGAGAGGAAGCTCCACGATGGCAGGGGGAAATGATGGCATGAGCAGAGGGTAGACATCACCTCCTGGCCAACATTAGGTGGACAACAGCAACAGGAGAGTGTGCCAAGCACTGGCAAGAGGAAGTTGGCTATAACATCCATAAGCCTGCTCCCAACATCACTTCCATGAGGCTCCAATTCCCAAATTGCCACCAGCTGAGGACCTAGCATTCAGAATACCTAAGTTTATGGAGGACACCTGAATCAAACCACCACATTCCATCCTAGAACTCCATAAACTGATAGCCATACATGATGTAAAATGCAATGCATTCAGTTCAACTTTAAAAATCCCCATAATTTTTATAAATCCCAATAATGTTCAAACATCCCCATAGTCCAAGGTCTCTTAACTGAGCCACACTAACCCCCCAGAAAGCCATAAATATTCACACTGCAAAAGATGGCATTGGGCATAGCAAAGAAATATTCAACCGATACAAGATTTAAAATAAACAGGGCAAACATCAAACTAGTTCCAAGTCTGACAACTCTAACCAGTGATAAGTCTCCAAGTCTGATAATTCTAACCAGTGATTAGTCTCTGGAGTTCCAATTCTGCCACTCCAGCTAGGCTACTCACAGTCCTGTAAATTTTCACTCAGTGCCAGCAGCTCTCCTCCTGGCCATCCCGTAGTCCTAGCATCTCCATTGGGTCTCTTCTAGGCTAGTGCAGGCAAAGCTCTTTCTCACCCTCATAACCCAAATCTAACAGTACTTAGTTCTTACTGCATTTAGGTCTTTCAACTCTACAATCATAATTACAGTACTGCAAGGCATCTCTTAGACTAAGGTTCAAATCTTTCCACATTCCTCCTTCAAGTCTCAAAAGCCACACAATTAGATTTCTAGAACCAACAAACCCACATTTCAGTACCAATTTTACTGTTGCAATCAGCTTCACATTGCTAGAAGAAAACACCTGACCTTCTCTGCCCTGTTCAGTGCATTGAATTTCCTGTAGATCAGCGCTTCTCCTCACAGTATAATTTTATGTTGTTGAAATTAAACTTTTGATATTTTGGGCCAAATACAAATTATAAAAATAAGTTTCACTAACTTAAAGCTGCATTCTTTTGTGCAGTTACTCAATATCTAATCCAGTTGGCTGGACTGGCTTCTTCTGGTGCCTCTTTCTAAGACCTTTCAGTTAAAACCAGAAAGCAGAAACCACTCTGGACATTTACAATATGAAAGAATGTGAGGAAAAACTCTGGAAAGGATTTTTTGAGAAATAGACAACAGGGACTTCTTTTGCAGGAGAGCTGGAGATAAAGGATAAGGTTGGGGATTGGCTGAGGGAGGCTGTGTGGTTACTTTCTGGTTGCTGGTACAAAGCACCCAACCAAAAAGCACCCAACAAGCTGATGGAAAGGAAGTTTTTATTCTGGCTTACAGTCTTGAGGGGATGTTTTCATGATGGCAGGGGAAAGCATGGCATGAGCAGAGGCTGGTTATCACTTTTGTCACAGCAGGTGGATAATAGCAGCAGGAAAGTGAGCCAAACTCTGGCAAGGGGAGCTGGCTATATCACCTCTAATCCCACCCCAATAACACACCTCCTCCAGCAGGGTTCCACCTCCCAGATTGCCAACAGTGGGAACCTAACATTGAGAACACATGTGTTTATGGGGGACATCTGATTCAAACCACCATAGAGACAAAGAGTCCAGTGGGGTGGAAGGATGTCGGAGGCCATGGAAAAGGGGGTTGGCTGGAGGGACAGCTTGACAGACAGAGTGGGCTTGGGGTGCAGAAGTCATGGAGAGGTCTTCTTGGCTGAGACACATCTTCCTTTAGGCTGTTCTTATTTATGGAGGACAACTCTGAAAGATGCTTGTCTTCATCGGTTTTGTGCTGAAACAGGCTTAGAGGTTGGGGAGTGGTAATAAGCGTTTGGCTGCAAAGCTAACCTGCTGGAGTTATTCTATTCCCAACATCCAAGGGAAGCCAGACGCAAAATGACGCATCTATCTGTGATCCTAATGCATCTAAAAAATGGGAGGCTGGGCCAGGAGACTCTGAAGCTCCATAGCCAGCTAACCCAACTTCCCCTTTCCTTTGTCCTCAGGCCCCTCCTCTCTTCTCTCCTTTCATCCCTTTCTCTTCTTTTCCCTTTCTTTTCCTGTCCTTTCCCCAACTCCTCTGTTCTCTTCCCCCCTTCCCTCCTTATCTCCTCTGTTCTCCCTTTCTGTCCTCTCTCCCCTTCCCACCTTCATTCTCCTTTCCTTTCTTCTCTCACCTCTTATTTTTCCCAACTCCTCTTCCCTTCCCATTTTTTCTCCTTTTTCCTCCCGTCCAGCCTCTAGAAGGGAGTAGGCTTAAACTCAGCAGCTGCGTCAGTGAACCTACGAGAGGTGGGTGGGGCGGCAGAACAGGGCAAGTCCTCTGCGCGCGCGCTCGCGCTATCAAGCGCCCCTAGAGCGCAGGCTCGGGGCCCCGCCTAGGAGGCGGGACAGGAAAGGCTGTGTGGGCGGGGCTCGGGCCTCGCCGCGGTTCTCGCGAGAGCGGCGGAGGGTGACGTGCGGACGCGCTGGCGCGTCGCGGGCGCGGGCGGTGTGTTTGAATCCGATCCGAGCGCGGGAAACGGCGGGTCCTGGGTGAGGTGGGCGCTCGCGGGCTAGCGGGGGAGATCCGAATGGGTGGGGGCGGGCGGGAGGCCGGGGCTAGGCGACGGGGCCGCCTCGAGTCGCTGGTCGCGGCTGTTGCGGGGTCCGGGGCTCCTGAGGGTCGGGCTGCCGGAGTGGGCGAGGCGGAGGGAGCCGACTCTCGAGCCCGGGACTTCCACCGTCCTGGGGCTGACCCCGCCCTGGACCCTAGCTGACAGGGAGGACTCTAGCCCTGGGCCCAGGGCTGACGTGCGGAGGACGTAGTCCTGCACGTCGAATGGCTCTAGACCCGGGGCCGACGTGGTCCGGGTTGATGAGAGAACCGCTGCCCTGGACCCTGACCGACGTGGGGAGGACAGATGCCCTGGACCCTGACCGACGTGGGGAGGACGGACGCCCTGGACCCTGACCGACGTGGGGAGGACGGATGCCCTGCACCCTGACCGACGTGGGGAGAACGGACGCCCTGGACCCTGACCGACGTGGGGAGAACGGACGCCCTGGACCCTGACCAATGTGGGGAGGACGGACGCCCTGCACCCTGACCGACGTGGGGAGGACGGATGCCCTGGACCCTGACCGACGTGGGGAGGACGGACGCCCTGGACCCTGACCGATGTGGGGAGGACGGTTGCTCTGGACCCTGACCGACGTGGGGAGGACGGATGCCCTGGACCCTGACCGACGTGGGGAGAACCGCTGCCCTGGACCCTGACCGACGTGGGGAGGACGGACGCCCTGGACCCTGACCGATGTGGGGAGGACGGATGCTCTGGACCCTGACCGACGTGGGGAGGACGGATGCCCTGGACCCTGACCGACGTGGGGAGAACCGCTGCCCTGGACCCTGACTGATGTGGGGAGGACGGATGCTCTGGACCCTGACCGACGTGGGGAGGACGGATGCCCTGGACCCTGACCGACGTGGGGAGAACCGCTGCCCTGGACCCTGACCGACGTGGGGAGGACGGACGCCCTGGACCCTGACCGACGTGGGGAGGACGGATGCCCTGGACCCTGACCGACGTGGGGAGGACGGATGCCCTGGACCCTGACCGACGTGGGGAGGACAGATGTCCTGGATCCTGACGGACATGGGGAAGACAGACGAAGGGAGCACCCCAGCCCTATACTAATTAAAAACAGAAATCAAGAAATGGGATACTTGGTAGCCAAGCATCTGTAGGTTTCATATTGTAGACTAAAATGCCAAATCCGCGCACTTAAATGAACTAGAACAGTGATCAGAATTAGGAAGATGACACCTGCCACCTGACCTCCCTCCCAAATATTCATCAGAAAGAAGTTAAGGCTCATAGTTCAGCCATTAAATTTGAGGAATGAAGTGGCTCTACTTTTTTATATATAAACTAATTTGTACACATGTCAGGGTCTCCTGCTGTTGTCATTAGACACCAGGTGCACACACCACTTTGTGCCTGGCTTAATGTGGCTTTATGTGAAAATTGAACCTGGGCCAGTAGTCCTTGCAATGAAGTGCCTCCAAGTGCTGAGCCGTATCCCCAGCCCAAGTGGTTTTACTTATGATTTATTTACATGGGGAGTTAGTGAATTGAGATTAGTTTCTACTGTTCCATTTAGAATTAAGATCTAGGATTGTATGTTTACTGTGACATGCTTTCCCTATATATACTATCATTAATTTAATCTATTGCTCTATAATGGTAAAAGGGATTTAAAAAATTTTTTATAATGAAGGGTCCTGTTGCAAATATGTTCCATCATTTGCTGTGACTCTATCTTTGGGTTTATGTTTTTGTTATTATTTTTTAAATGTTTATTTAGGATGGGGGAGAAAATGGGCACACCAGGGCCTCTAGCCACTGCAAATGAACTTCAGATACATGTGCCACCTTGTGCATCTGGTTTTACATGGTACTGGGGAATCGAACCTGTGTCCTTTGGTGTTGCTGGCAAGTGCCTTAATAGCTAAGCCATCTCTCCAGCACAGGTTTATGTTTTTTGAGCATGTTGTGCTAGAACCAGATGGTATTAATGTAAAATGATTTTCTGGGGAACCTCATGTGGGAAGGAGGGTGAGCACAGTCCCCAGACACTCATTATCCTGTAAGGGTGGGGAGGAGTGCTTTGGCTGAGCAGGTTTATGTACCATCTAACAAGCTCCCAGGTGACCCCAAGGCTGTAGTTTGAATAACTCTCTCTCTTGAATAACAAGAGGATTGTCAGATGGGATCTTCTTGTTGGAAGAGTGGCACTTCAGAAAGAGTGCAGAATTCAGCTGCGAGGGTCAACCAGTGACTGATGAATTAACTCGGGTCTTCCAGAGGCAGCATCTAAGATACTAAAGGGGAAAGGTGAGTTTTGGGGGAAATTCTTGTTCCTAAGCTGCTGTCTTTATTAACAATTAGTAATAGTTGTTATATTGATAATATCTTCTGTAAGGAATTTTTCAGATTCTTATAATTTTGTGTCAGAATATTGTTAGAAACTGTCTACCATAGTGGTACAGAAATTTCTTACAGTTCTTGAATGTCAATACTAAATAAAATTTTACAGGAAAACATGCATTTGCAAATGTAAGTCCCAGTATGATTGCATTTCTCACCAGGATTTATAAAACAAATGCCAGTAGAACAGCTTCATCTGTCATGGAAAAACGTGAGGCATTTGTACATGCAGTGTCTAAGGAGCTGGCTGAGGAGTTTCTGCAGTTCATTCAACTTGATGTAAGTTGTGTGTTTTATTGCAGTTTTGATTCTTGGTATAAAATAATGTTCTAAGCCAGGCATGGTGACCCTTCACTTTTAATCCCAGCACTTAGGAGGCTGAGGTAGTAGGAATGCTGTGAGTGTGAGGCCAACTTTGGCTCCAGAGTGAGTTCCAAGGCAGCCTGGGTTTTTGTTAGTCTTAAAAACCCAAACTAAAAGAAAACAAAACAAAGGTCTTTGCCTCCAAATGCAATGTAGTTATGCCAGTGGATTCTTGGGGTCCAGTGTTTATTTGGGAAAAAAAAAAAAACCACAAGAAAACTCTAGATACAAATAGACCTGTTTATAAAATGTGGATAACAAACAGAAGTTCATCTAAGAGCCCACCCTTCTTTTTTTTTTTTTTTTTTTTTTTATTATGTATATAGTAAGTATACAGCCATGATGGTACCATTGTTAGCCTTCTCCCTGTCCTCCCCTCATGGGGATTGTAGGTCTTGCATTGTGGGGGTAGTCATCAGTTATGGGGGAGAGGCAATGTCTCTGTGCATAATGACCCAACTTATGGCTCTAAAAATCTTTCCACCCCCCTTCCAGGAATTCCCCTGAGCCATGTTGAGTTCGTTTTAGGTCTATTTCAGTGACGAGGTCTTGGGAGTCTCTGTGTCTCTGGATATCTGATAGGTAGGAGTTGAGTGTCCTCTGTGTCTACCTCTTTCACCCTTGTGCTGATACCACGTTCACCGAGAAAGCAGCACTCTTGCTCATTTCACCAATAACTCTATGGGTTCAGCTAGCCCACCCTTCTTACTTGAAGGACAGGAGTGGGCAGATTGTGTTTGAACCTGAAGAGGTTCGGCAGGGCCAAGGTATGGAGATGGGAGGAGAAGAAGACAGGAAAGATGGCAGGTCCTTTTTGCTATTTTAAAGTTCTTTATGTTTTTATTTTATTTATTTGTGAGATGGAGAGAAAGAGGAGAGAATGGGCACTCCAGGGCCTCTAGCCACTGCAAATGAACTCTAGATGCATATGCCACCTTGTGGAGCTAGCTTATGTGGGTACTGGGGAATCAATCCTGGGTCCTTAGGCTTTGCAGGCAAGCACCCTAACCGCTAAGCCATTTCTCCAGCCCCCCTTTTTGCCATTTTAGGGAGTTCAGAGTTGGTCTGGTGTGCAGTGGGGGCTATTCATAAGAGAAGAACCAAGAATTGAGAGAGAACTAGAGTAGCAGAGAGAAGAAAGGTTTGCCTCTGGGAACTGTCCTTTAGCTGCACGAAAGAGCAGGTTGAGGACCAAGCCACATAGTAAGACTGCACTTGTCATAGGCACTGAATGTAGGGTAGGAGCTGGAAGCTGTCAGCTAGGAATAACAGCATTACTTTTTGGATATGGGGATGAGGGCTTGGCAAAGATGACTGCCAGTGGGATATGCCTTCTGTGATGGGCCAGTATGCATTTGGAGTAAGAGCAGTAGAGGGACTGAAGGTGGAGACCCAAACTAATGCTAAGACAATTGGGACTTCAGAGCCAGAAGCCCTGAGCTCACCTGCCTCACCTGTTTTGATTAAGCAATGAAAATCAATTTAGCAGGCACAGAATTAGAGAAGAGCCTAATGTGGTTTTCTTTTTTCTTTTCTTTCTTCTTCTTTTTTTTTTTTGCTGGTAGCATTTAGGAACTGATTTTTCTTCATAAGAAAATTGAGCTTCTAACAGGATGCTCTCCTATAAACTTAAAAATAGCAGACTCAGGCATTATCACAATAGTGTTTATAGTAGCAAAATATAATTTGTAATTGTATAAATATCTGCTTTAGCCGGAGATATGTGTGGTTTATATTAGGAGTGTAAATCATATGTATTTAAAGCCTAAAAGGTTGTTCCAAGTGGTATGCTAATGCTAACTAAAATTACAATAAACTGAAGATAAAGTATGTTAGTATTAATGTAAAAGTAAAAGGTATATGAAGCAATTGAGCTTAGCACTGGCCTCCTAAAGTCCCTTCGCTTTAGTTGCCCATTGTTGTTCAGCCTGTGTGGTGTTGCTTGGTACCTAATAGACATCTTGGTGGAATACTGAGCTAATCTTACTAATGAGGCATTGATTTTAGTTTATCATTAGTAAGCTGTATTGACACTTAATAACTTAGAACTCAGTCCTATGAAGCTTGTAATACAAAATAAAAATGGGTGTATTAGGATTGTGCTTTGCTTATTCATCAAGCTGAAGGATATGAAATACCATTTTTTTTAAAAAAACACTTTTTGTTTAAATACATTTTATTTATTTATTTGTAAGCAGAGAGAGAGATTGGGCATGCCAGGGTCTCCAGCCACTACAGACAGACTCCAGATGCATGTGCCACTTTGTGCATAAGACTTTACTTGGGTATGGGGAATTGTACTCCAGTCTTTAGTCGCTGAAGGCAAGCGCCTTAACTGCTGAGCCATCTCTCTAGCCCCTGAAATACCGTTTTGTGTAATGAGTTTTACATAGCTCCACCTGATAGGAACTGAAGAAAAGATGTGAGTCAGTTTGAGGCCTGTAAGGTGAGCCTCTCCAGCAAACTGAGTCTGCTGTACTCTGATGTGTGCCACGAACAACCAGCTGGTGATCAAAACCAGTGTTGCGCCCACCTGTGGTCACAGCACTTGGGATACTGAGGCAGGAGGATTATGAGTTTGAGGTCAGTCTATGCTATAGATTGAGTTATACAGCCTAGATTATACAAATAAAACCCAGAGAGATTACTAGAGAAAATGAGGTTGAGGCATAATACTAAAACACTTTGCCAGTGACATATTAAAGAAAGATAGGAACTCAGGGGGACACAGCACAGTTTCATACATGTTAGATCACAAAGAATCAGTTCTGTGCTCACTTAGGAAGGATTTCTCATCCATGAAATCCCATATTATCAAATGAGAGCTCAAATTGTTTCCTAATATGTTGATAGCATTGGAAGAAATTGTGTTTTAAAATAAGTGTTTGAGAGCAGGATTCATTATCCTGCATGCCATATCCTCCATGGCGCATTAGGGTGGGAAAATGAGCCACTGAGCAGGATCTGGCCCCTTAACAAAGTGGTCAGGTGCTTTCTGTGCCACTGTGCTGATAGTTGGAGTGGAGTGTTTGACCATGGCAGGGAACCCCTAGAGATTTGAGGAAGGCATGGAGTGGTCAAGACTCTAGGATAGGGCACATGTAAGCATAGAGATTATCCAGTTATGTCCTGTGAGTCCTTACAAGTCAGTAAAGGCTATATTCTTTGCAGCACCAAATAGGGGGTGTAAACTAGGAGTGGGGTGGTATAATAATGTCTGTGTGCCAGAGCTCACCTGCCAAGGACAAAGAATGCTTACCAGGTGTTGTGGACCTTGGCAAGCAGTCAGTAGGGCTGTAAAGTGGAATCTAATTTTCTTTTAAAAATATTTTTTATTTTTATTTGTTATTTATGAGAGAATGGGTGTGCCAGAGCCTTTAGCTACTGCAACTGAACTCCAGACACATGTGCCATCATGTGTATCTGGCTTATGTGGGTTCTGGGAAATCGAACCTGGGTCCTTAGGCTTCACAGGCAAGTACTTTAACCGCTAAGCCATCTCTCTAGCCCTGGAATCTAATTTTCTAAGCCACAGGTAAATGAGGTGGTAAGGTTGACAGGAAAGAGAAGGTCCAGCATATGAGTAACTTGGACAGGCAGGTTCTTTGCTGGTGAAGCAGGAGACAGCAAGAACCCCTCTTGGCAGAATATAGAGGGACTCTTGTTCGGTGGCTCCTCTTTCCTCCCATCTCTTCTATAGAACTAATTGCAGAGTTATGGAAGTTTCAAGAAGAGTACCAAGTACACTTTATCTTCCAGGGTCATCACGTGCTGCATTCTTTGCCCTTTGTTTTAGTATTCCTTAAGTCAGTTATAGACATGTGTAACTCCTCAAATACTTTAAGATACATTTTTCTAAAACAGATGTACATTCTTTTATAACCACATTAAGGTGCTCAAGGCCTGGTAGTCTAACCATTATTGGCAGTACACATTTATGTTTGCACAGTTTACGTCCCTTTCAGCCGTGCTTTTTCCTGATCCAGTCCAGTGTTACACACTGTCTTCAGCTGTCATATCTCCATAGTGTTCTTTAATGGAGTAGGCCTCACTGCCTTCCTGTGCTTGCCACAGGTTTGAGCATTCAGGTGGCTGTTGCATACCCTTTTTTACCTGCTTGCTGATCCAGTCAGATCCATTGTCAGCTCTGTCAAATGGGAGTGTGTCTATTCAGTATCACTGGCTGAGTTTATGGGTGTCCATGGCTTCCCCTGGGAGCTTGCTGTTTCCCTTGATAATCTGGAGAGGCCTGTGTGTACTACAGATGACCTTCTCAGCACTTTTCTATTGGCTTGTTTTAGCATCTATGGGTTATTCTTGGCATAGCCCACCATATCATTATGATGGTTGTAAAATGGTGTTCTTTGAACTCCATATTTCTTTAGTATTTATCCAGTGGCATTGTATAACATGCCATTGCTAAATTGGGTGCTATCAACTTTTCAGTATAGTCTTGTTGATGCTTATTTTATAGTAGGTTATAGTCTATTACCATCACTATGCTTGTATGTATCCTAGACTGGCTACAGGAACCCTCCCTTTATGCAGTTCCATACCTTGTTTGTTTTAAGGTAGGGTCTCACTCTATCCTAGGCTGATCTGAAACACTCTGTAGCTCCAGACTAGCCTCAAACTCACAGCAGTCCTTCTTCCTTACCTCCTGACTGCTTGGACTCCATACCTTTTGACAATGGTCTGTTTTTGATCTGTTAGAGAGATATGGGTTCATCTACTCAGAGTGAGAGGAAACAGGTCTGGACGATCTCTGGGGAAATGAGATTGATGTCCAGGGATGAGGAGCAGGTGATGTGGGGGCTGGTCATAGGGACTGAAAGGGGAATCTGGCTCCTTGGTTACATTGTTATTCCCATTGCCATTATTTAGCTCCGGCCTACATCTATATTTAATGACAGGCCTGGGGTTAGTGAATATAGCAGGTACCTTCTAATTATTGGAACAAAACACCTGACCAGAAGCAGTGACTAAAGGAAAGGGTTGTTTCCAGCTTACAAGGTTAAAGAGAAGTTTTATCATGGTGGGGAAAGCATAACGTGCCTGAGTAGGAAGCCTGGGTTACATCTTCACACAGGCAGGAAGGAAGTAGTCTTGAGTACTGGGCTTTGAGCTGGACTTTATTACTCCAAAGCCAGCCCCGTAGTGACACACCTTGTCTCAGATGGTTCTCTTTACCAAAGGTCTAAAAACTTTTCCAGCTTGCCACCAGCTGGGACCAAGTATTCAGAACACCTGAGCCTATGGTGGGGGTGGGGTGGGGTGGGGGGGTCAACATTTTATTCAACCCACCACTGTGGGATTTGCTAAGTGAGTAAATTTTAAAAATACTTTATTTATATATTTATTAGAAAGAGAGTGAGAGAGAGAGAGAGAGAATGGATACATCAGGGCCTCTAGCCACTGTAAACAAACTCCAGACACATGCACTCACCTTGTCTGGCTTTATGTGGGTACTGGAGAATAAAACTCAGGTTGTTAGGCTTTGCAGTTAAGCTCCTTAACCTCTGAGCCATCTCTCCAGCCCCTAAGTGAGTGAATTTTAAACTAAAGATCAGGAGCCTATGGAAAAAAAGATGGAGGAGGGATTTGCTGTTTTCTCTTTAGCAATTCTATACTCTGTCCATCTTAGAAGTGAATTTTGAAAACTGCAGCCATATTCTTGAACATGTAATGGATTTAACACTTAAACTTCTCTGCTAATGTCATGAAAATAATACAACTAATTTCTTGTATTTTGTACTTATTTTGCAGAAAGATGCTTCTGACCCTTTTAGCTTAAATGAATTACTAGACGAATTATCAAGGAAACAGAAGGAAGAATTATGGCAAAGGCTGAAGGACTTACTAACAGAAACATTGTTAGAAAGCCCTGTCGATAAATGGCAGACAGTGGAAGTCCAGGGTGAAGATGATATGGAGTTTGAACATGGCCCCAAAATGGTATTCATCCCTCAGAAATTTCTTTTTCCGTTTTCTGTGTTAAAAATAGTTGTTTATTGTAAATAATTGAACTTTAAGAAAAAGTGTAGAAGCCCAGAGTTTTACATGTGTGTTCTATTTACTTCAGCTTTACCCTCTTCCTCGCCTGCTATTACTTATCTAGTACTCAGCATTACTCTTCTGTTAGGACAGTTAACTTGTGTTCAGTTTTAATTCACATATTAAAATAGGCTAGTGGTGGCTTCATTTTAGAACTGTAATGAATTAAATTTCTTTTTAAAATTGAGTTTCAAGTTGATAATTTTGGTTCACTTAAGTTTTAATTTTTCATTTGTAGAAAAAGAGCATAGAAATAACATATGGGATTACATCTGTGATTCTTGCTTCTATATCCGTTATAAATGAACATGAGAACTATGGATCCCTACTAGAGTGTGCCATCATATTAAGTGGTAAGTGCCATTACTGTAAGAGGCCTATTTAACAGTAGGTTATGAAAATGACACTGTAAATGAAAGCCACCTGTTTTCATGAGCAATGGAGAGTTCAGAAGTAGTAGTTTAAAGGCATAACTTTGCACTCAAGTTGGTGTCCTTCTTCTGGAGAAGTGTACTGTTAGTACTGTGAGTAATTCCTATAGTCTCTGTTTCAGAGGTGAGAGAGTACATTTCTGAGCAGCTGATTACTGTTACTTGTAGGTTCTTAGGGTGGTCTAACTTGGCTTGTAAGACCAGTGATAAGAGCTTGTGTGAAGGACAATATCTGACTAAATTTTTTAGTTTATGCTACTGTAACATAGCATCAGTTTGGCCAAGAATTTGACACTGAGCCATGGTGCATGTGTGGAAGTCAGAGGAAAACTTGGATCAATCCTTTGCTTTTCTATCTCATTTGATTCAGGGTTTCTCATTTTATTATTTTATTTTATTTTAATTTGAGAGAGAGAGAGAGAGAATTGGAGCACCAGGGCCTCCTGCCACTGCAAATGAACTCCACACGTGAGCCATCTTGTGTGTTTGCTTTACATGAGTAGTAGGAAATCGAACCCAGGTCCTTGAGCTTTGCAGGCAAGCACCTTAACTGCTGACCTAGTCATGAGGCAGGTTTTCTCTTTCAGGATTCTTGCTCTGCTATTGTTCATTGCTACACTCTCTGGGAGCTCATGGGAAATTGTCCTGTCTCTGCCTCCCATCTTGCTGTCGGCATGCTGGAATTATAGAAATCTGCCATGTCTTCTCGCCTTATATGTAGGGTCTGGGGCTTGAACTTGGCTACTCCTGCTTGAGCCCTAAACGCTTTATCCACTGAGCCATCTCCCCAGCCCAACCCCATAGTTTTGTCAGGTTTTGACTGAGTTGTAAAGCTGTAATTGTTAATTTGGGAAGGTCACCAGTCTGAATTAATGAAAGATCTGATTTGACAGAGAAAGCAATTTTATTATAAGGGATTTAAAAAAATATTTTTATTGACAACTTCTCTACTTACAGACAATAAACCATGATAATTCCCTCCCCTCCCCCACTTTCCCCTTCATAATTCCAATCTCCATCATATCCCCTCCCTCTCTCCATTAGTCTCTCTTTTAATTTGATGTCATCATCTTTTTCTCCTATAGTGAGGGTCTTGTGAAGGTATTGCTAGGCACTGCGAGGTTGTGGATATCAAGGCTAATTTCTGTCTGGACAGTTACATTGTAAGGAGTCATACCCTTCCTTTGGCTCTTACATTCTTTCCTCCACCTCTTCCTCAAGGAGGGTGTGATAGAAATGTTTGAGTGATGGATACTCCTCTATCATTTCTTCTCAGCACTATGTTGCCTTTTGGGTCATCCCAGTGGTCACTGCCACCTGAAAAGAGAAGCTTCTCTAACCAAAAGTAAGAGTAGCATTAATATATGAATATGAAGATTAAGTATAGTGCTTACAGGGCAGTTTGGTGAATATGCATTTAGCCAAGCAAGAGCTTAATGCCTTTTCTGCATCTATTGAGATGATCAGGTAATTTTTGTCTTTCAGTCCATTTATATAGTGCATTGCATTTATTGATTTGTGTATGTTGAACCATCCCTGCATCTCTGGGATAAAGCCTACTTGGTCAGGGTGAATAATCTTTCTTATATATTTTTGTATTCTGTTTGCCAATATTTTGTTGAGAATTTTTGCTTCTTATCTTCATGAGGGAGATTCTTTTTTTGTTCTGTCTGTCTGGATTGGTATCAGGGTGATGCTGGCTTTGTAGAAGGAGTTTGGTAGAATTCCTTCCTTTTCTATTTTATGGAAAAATTCGAGAAGCAATGGTGTTAGTTCTTCTATGAAGGTCTGGTAAAATTCACCAATGAATCCATCTGGATTTTTTTTGTTGGGAGACTTTTTATAACTGCTTGGATCTCTACTTGTTATAGGTCTGTTTAAATGGTTTATCTTGTCTTAATTTAATTTTGGTAGGTCATATGAATCAAAGAAATCATGCATTTCTTACAGATTTTCAAACTTAGAGGTGTATATATTATTAAAGTATGTCCTTATGATATTCTGAATTTCTTTGGTATCTGTTGTAATGGGGTCTTTTTCATCTCTAATTTTATTAATTTTTGTCTCTTCTCTCTCTCTTCTGGTCAAATTTGCTAAGGGTGTATCAATCTTGTTTATCCCTTCAAAAAAACCAACTCTTTGTTTCATTGATTCTTTGTATTGTTTATTTGGCTTCTATTTCATTAATTTCTACCCTAATCTTTATTATGTCTTCCTGTCTACTGATTTGTGGTTTGCCTTGTTCTTCTTTTTCCAAGGCCTTAAAGTGAAGCATTAAATTGTTTACTTGTGAACTCTCTAATTTCTTAATATAGGCACTTAGAGCTATAAATTTCCCTCTTAGTACTGCCTTTATTGTGTCCTAAAGGTTTTGGTATGTTGCATTCTCATCATCATTTAATTCTATGAATTTATTGATTTTCTTTTTGGTTTCTTCAATGACCCATTCATCATTCACTAGTGTAGTGTTGAGTCTCCATGAATTTCTGTATGCTCTGGAGTTTTTCTTGTTGCTGATTTGTAGTTTAATCCCACTGTAGTAAGGTAAAGTACAAGGGATTATTTCAATTTTCTTGCATTTGTTAAGATTTGCTTTGTGTCCTAATATATGGTCTATTTTAGAGAATGTTCCATGTGCTGCTGAGAAAAATGTATGTTCTGCAGCGTTTGGATGGAATGTTCTGTAAGTATCTGTTAGGTCCATTTGTTCCATGACATCATTTAATCCAGATGTCTCTCTTTTTATTTTTTTGCCTTGATGGCTTGTCAATTGATGAGAGTGGGGTATTGAAGTCACCCACTATTACTGTGTTTGGAGTTATCTCTGACTTTAAGTCTAATAGCATTTGTTTGATGAAATTGGGAGCCCCCATGTTAGGTGCATATATGTTTAGGATAGTAATATCCTCCTATTGGAGTGTTCCTTTAATCAGTATAAAGTGACCTTCTTTATCTTTCCTCACTAATGTTGGTTTGAAGTCTATCCTGTCAAATATTACGATAGCAACCCCTGTTTGTTTCCTAGGCCCATTTGCTTGAAATTCTGTTTTCCATCCTTTCACACTATAACAGTATCTTTTATTGAGGGATGAGTTTCCTGGAGGCAACAAAAGGCAGGATCCTGCCTTTTAATCCAGTGTGCAAGCCTGTGTCTTTTGGTTGGGGCATTGAGGCCATTGATATTAAGACTTATTATTGAAAAGTATGTGTTTATTCTCACCATTCTTCTTGTTTTGAATTGCTTCCTGATTTCCTTTTACGCTCTTGTTTTAACTGTTATTTGAGTATGGTTTATTTTTTCCTGTTCCTTCACGTGTGTTTTCTCTTCAGTGTGAAGGATTCCTTCAAGTATTTTCTGTAGAGCTGGCTTAGTTGTCATAAATTCCTTTAGCCTATTTTTGTTGTGGAATGTCCTTATTTCTCCTTCAATTTGGGTAGGATAATGTAATCTTGGTTGACAGTTGTTATCTTTTGGAACTTGGAATACATCATTCCAAGCCCTCTGGCTTTTAAAGTTTGTGTTGAGTAATCTGTTATTCTGATGGGCTTGCCTTTATAGGTGACTTGCTTTCTCTCTAACTGCTTTCAATATATTTTCTTTGGTTTGTGTGTTTAGTAGTTTAATTATAACATGGTGAGGAGAGGTTCTTTCCAGGTTTTGTCCATTTGGTGTCCTAAAGGCTTCCTGTATATGCACTGGCATTTCTTTCCCAATTTGGGGAAAATTTTCTTCTAAGATTTTGTTGAAAATGCCTAATATACCTTTGGATTGAAATTCTTCTTCTGCTATGCCCTGAATTCTTTATTTTTATTTTTATTTATTTATTTGAGAGAGAGATTGGGAGAGAGAGAGAGACAGAGAGAGAGAGAATGGGCATGCCAGGGCCTCCAGCCACTGCAAATGAACTCCAGACATATTTGCATCCTTGTGCATCTGGCTTATATGGGTCCTGGGGAGTCAAACCTGGGTCCTTTGGTTTTGCAGGCAAGTACCTTAACCTCTAAGCTGTCTCTCCAGCCCCGTGAATTCTTATGTTTGATCATTTAATACTGTCCTGAATACTTGAAATTTCCATTCATACCTTCCTATTAGCTTGTCTTTCTCTTTGTTGGACTGTATTAGATCTGCCACCTGGTCTTCTAGTTTAGATACTCTGTTCTCTCTTTTTTCCATTCTACTGATATGACTTGCCACAGAGTTTTTTATTTGGACTGACTGTGCTAGTATTTCTGGCTAGTTTTTCTTTAGTATTTCTATTTCCTTAAGCATGTCTTGTAAATGACCTCCTTATTTCATTAAGCTGGTTTCCTGGGTTCTCTTGGAGTTCCTTCAGAAGTTTGTTTTCTTCTTTAATTCCTTTGTTTTCTTCTTTGATTCTTTTGATTTCTTTGATTTCTTTTAATATAGATAAAATCATTTTTTTTGAAATCTTTTTCAGACATTTCATCTAAAACAGTCTCATTGGCAGTCATTTCTGATGAATTTATAATTTTTGGTGGGATTGTATTTTTTGTATTATAATGTAGTGAGTTTTGCATCCTGACTTGATTTGCTGCTTGGGTTTTCCAATTATCTACGGTGCTCTTACACTTGAAAATCCAACTTTATGTACCTTCAAAGTAGGAGTTTAAAGTGCCAAGTGTAGCTCTTGTTCTCCAATCCAACTGCAGATGTAATCCTAAGTGTTGAGTTTGCCTGCTATTCAAGTATTCTAGTGGCTGGGTTCAACAATTTACTGACAAAATTCTAAAATTCAACTGAGCAATATACATATTCAGTAAAAACCAGCACAGAGTATGAAAGTGTGGGGATTGAAACAAACAGATAATGTTATAATGCTCAAATCCCTAATGGTATGTTGCTCTACATCCTTAATCCTGTCTGCTGGGAGGTTGAGATTTCTGTTCTGAAATGGGTTCCAGGTCAGCATAGGTCTGAATCAGACCCTGTCCCCAATAGTGACAAAAGAAAAAGACAAAGGCCCTATGACTCTGAAAGCATCAAAGGCAACAATAATCAACCCCCAAATACAGCTTAATTGAGAATGGTAAAGGCAACCAAAAACATATAACCCATAACCTGCCCTGACATGGAAAGAGCAATTAGCACTTCTAGCACAGGCCTATGTACCTGCTTTTTGGTCAGTTGTCCTCATTACCTTTTGAGGTGGCTTCCAATCTCACCAATGCTGAGTGCCCACCTTAATCCCTCCATGTTGTGCTGTGAATCTGGTGTTCTGATCAGTTGTGCTAGATCCCCTGCCACTGGGGGGGCTTGCATTCTCCTGAGGTTCGTAGTTCTTATTGTTGGGGATGGGAGAGTACAGGAAGCCTGGAGTTGTACTGGAACTGCCCAGCTGGTCCCACCTGCTTTTCCACTGAGGCTGATAAAAACCTATACACCTTCACTTTTTGGAAGAAAAGTGTATTTTGCTGTGATTTTGTTTAAGTCATTCCCTAGCTAGTTTGGTGTGATTCCTATGCAGCCATCTTACCCGGAAGTCCTCTTTCTAATATTTTTATTTATTTGCAAGTAGAGGGAGAATGAGAGAGAGGGAATGAGCATGCCAGGGGCTCCTGCCACTGCAAAAGTACTCCAGATGCATGTGCCGCCCCATGTATCTGGCTCCACATGGTTATTGGGGAATCAAACCTGGCCTGTCAGGCTTTGCAAACAAGTGCCTTTAACTGCTGAGCAACTTCTCCAGCCCAGGAATGCATTTTTGTTTTGAAAACCAGCTCTCAAGTCCTTTCTCATGATGGGGTCTCATTGTTCTTGAGTCCTTACTCATCATAGGGTCTTGTTTTCTGGAACACAATTTCTGTCTTTTTTTCTTTCTGGGTCATGTTTTCTGATCAAGCTCTCACTCGACATCCCTTGAATTGCTATGTGACTGTAGTATGCTGCTTTAGCTTGATTTCTTGAAATTAGCATCTTATTAAGTCAACCTCAGTCAATATAAACATAGCTCCCAGGTACTTTATAAATTTTAGTACCAGCTTTATGGTATCCAAATAACTGGTAAGATGATCATTATTGTCGCTACTAGATTCCCAGTTAATTTAGGAATTTTACATTTGCATAATAACGTTCAGGTACCTGTGGATAATTATGAGCATATCATTATGTTTAATGATCAAACTTTTCTGTTTATAAAAATAGTACACAGCTGGGTATGGTGGTGCATGCCTTTAATACCAGCACTTGGGAGGCAGAAGTAGGAGGATCCCTGTGGGTTTGAGGCCAGCCTGGAAATACAGAGTGAACTCCAGGTCAGCCTAGGCTAGAGTGAGACCCTACCTCTTAAAAAAAAAATGTTAAAAAAAAACATAGTTTTTATATCCATTATGTTAGTTGCTTTGACTGTTTTCGATTTTTTTTTTTCAAGCCCAGTCTGACCTGGAGTTCACTCTGTAGTGTCAGGGTGGCCTTGAATTCAAGGTGATCCTCCTACCTCTACCTCCCGTGTGCCATCACTCCTGGCACTTAGACTATTTATGTGTGTGTGCATGTGCACACGCCACAGTATCTGTGTGGCAGTCAGAAGACAACCTTGGGTGTCAGTCCTCACCTTCCACCATGTTTGAGTCAGAATCTCTTATTGTTTACCATTGCATTCACTAGGGTAGCTGGCTCACAAGCTTCTAGGTATTCTCTTATCTCCACCTCCCATATGGCTGTAGGGATGCTGGGATTACAAATACTCAATGCTATTGCATATGGCTTTATGTGATCTGATGATCTGAACTCAGGTACTCATACTTGTATGGTAAGTGCTTTATTAACTTAGCCATCTCATGTCTCATCTTTGAGCCAAAATTTGAGGCCAGAATATTGAGAGACGATTGTGGTTGATTGATGATCAGGACCTAGACACATTGCTGTTCTTAGAATTGCAGTGATATTAGGATATATCAGTATGAAGCATCTAGGTCTGAAGCTCTCTGTTTTATTGGGTCTTTTATTTATTTATTTATTTTTACAAAAGCAGCAAGTCAGTTTTTTTTTTTTGGGGGGGGTGATTTCTGAGGTAGAGTCTCACTGTAGCTCAGGCTGACCTGGAATTCACTGTGGAGTCTCAGGGTGGCCTTGAACTTACGGTGATCCTCCTACCTCTGTCTCCCAAGTGCTCAAATTAAAGGCGTGTGCCACCACGCCTGGCAGTAAGTCAGTTTTTTATCAAACATTAGTATTCTGTAAATGATATGTATAAATTTTTGGAAAATTAAACATGAACCAATATTTGATTAGCAAGGCTTTGTAGTATATATATCAAGTCACTATTATATACTAATGAGTCTGAACTGATAAGAACTTGTCTAATAACAAAACCCTTATGCTGTGTTTAGGTATTCTCTATGCATTACCTGAGTCTGAACGAAAACTCCAGAGCTCCATTCAGGATCTGTGTGTCAGGTGGTGGGAGAAGGGCCTGCCTGCCAAGGAAGACATGGGGAAGACTGCTTTTATCATGCTTTTGAGGAGGAGTCTGAAGACTAAAACAGTATGTTTACTTCTTCAGTAAATACTTAGTGATATGATTCTGTAGCTTTCCAGATTAGGGGAGTTTCTTACAACTAAGATTGTGGAGGTCAGGAGTGGGTGCACGGCTTCACACTGTGATGGAAAGCTAGGCTTCCTCTTTTCTGTTCCTTACTCAGGTCGTGGGTGCTGTCCTCTCTTGTCACTTTGTGCTGACGGGAGGCTATTCTACCTCCACCTTTTTATACTGGTTCAGGCAGGAAGTGGAAGCAAGGGAGCATGAATTTTCTCTGGTTCCTCTGTTTGTTGGAGAAGCACAGCAAGGCTGAGCTGTTAGGTGGAGGGTTGAAGGGGAGGGGTACCTGTGGACTTTGTGGTTCTCTGAGAGGATGATACACCCGTGTCAGGGCTTGGCAAGGGAAACACTTTGGAGGAGAAGCAGGCATGATTTAGAACTATGATGGGGATTATTTCACATGGCAGCATAGTCCTAAGGAAGTTGTGGCTGGGCCAAGGGAAACACTTGGGAAGGATGGCTATAACATGTGCTGTTTCTCATACTTTAATCTTCAGTACATAATTCAGAAATGTAGATAAAAGAATTGTTTCCCTTTTCAAGGCAATAGTATATCTGTTCACCTTAGTTGGTCAATGAAAATAAAAGTCATTTATAATTCTGCCATCCAAAGAGATTGTTGTTACTGTTGGAGACTTTTTTTTTTTTTTTTTTTTTTGGGCCCTCTCCCCAGTCTCTACTTCCAGAGGATATTTCTTAGTGAATGGGAACTTGAAAACTCTGGATATGTATTGCAGATGGCCTCTTAGAGGGCTTGTGCCTTTTATACTCCCACATGTGTCTGAGTGTCTGCCGGTTTCTCCCGGCAGGTAGGGCTGAAGAAAGAGCTGGTCCAGCCGGTTCCTTTTGGGGCTGAGCAGGATGGTGAATGTTGGCGACCCTCTAAGACACTGGAGAGAAAAACACACTGGGTCGGGAGTCTTGTCGAAGCAGGAGCTTGTTTTATTGTAGTAGGAAGGTGTTTATATAGCTTTGAGAAAGAGGGTGGGTCTCAGGATGGGAAAAAGGTGTAGGGGCCAATAGTATTTCACCACATAAGCAGTAGCTGGGCGGAGGCAGTTTTGGCTTAGGCCTTGCTGAGTCACTCCTAAGCAGGAGTAATAGGCCAAAGACAGGTCGCCAAACTCTAGTCAGGCTCAGGAAGGTCCACTGGGCCTCATACCCGGGCCTCTTAGGGCCCAACAAGTGTGTGTCTGACTAAGCCCTCTGCAAGCTATAGTCAGGGTCAGGGTAAGAGAAGCCCTTGGGCCTGCACCTTGATGACTTGTCTGATTTTTCCCCTGCTAGCCAAGGGTGTGATTGAGAAATACTTGTTAGTATCAGGAATTGCTGTCACTAATTTGTCTTATTTCAAAATACACGTTTCCTGCCAGTCTTTTTTTTAATTTTTATTATTTGCAAGAGTGAGAGTATGGATGTACCAGAGCCCCTTGCCACACTACAAATGAACTCCAGATAGATGTGCCACTTTGTGCATCTGCCTTTATGTAGGTACTGGAGTATAGAACCCCAGGTTTGTAGGCTTTGCAAGCAAGCACCTTTAACCATTGAGCCATTTCTTCATTCCCTCCCTGTCAGTATTTTAAATCAAGATTCCATTTTTAGCCAGGCATGGTGGCTCACGCCTGTAATCCCAGCACTCGGGAGGCAGAGGTAGGAGGATAACCACAAGTTTGAGGCCACCCTGAGACTACATAGTGAATTCCAGGTCAACCTGAGCTAGAGTGAAACCTTACCTCAAAAAAAAAAAAAAAAAAAAAAAAAAAAAAAAATTCCATTTTTAAGGCCGGGCGTGGTGGCACACGCCTTTAATCCCAGCACTCGGGACGCAGAGGTAGGAGGATCATTGTTCGAGGCCACCCTGAGAATACAGAGTGAATTCCAGGTCAGCCTTGGCTAGAGTGAGACCCTACCTCGAAAAACCAAAAAAAAAAAAAAATTAAAAAAAAGATTCCATTTCTAATGCCTTTGAAATACTTTACATGTATTGCTGATGAGTGTGCTAGCTACTAATGAGAGACTATTCAATTTTAATGTAATTCTACAAAAAACTAAACAATTATGTTTAGTTTTTTAAGAAATATTTTATTTTTATTTATTTATTTATTTGACAGAGAGAAAGAGGGAAAAAGAGAGAGAGAGAATGAATGGGCATGCTAGGGCCTCCAGCCACTGCAAACGAACTCCAGATGCATGCGACCCCTTGTGCATCTGGTTCACGTGGGTCCTAGAAAGAACCTGAGTCCTTTGACTTTGCAGGCAAACACCTTAACCACTAAGCCATCCCTCCAGGTCTTGTTTAATTTTACTAAGAGTATGTTGGTAATTTAGTAGCCAGCAGTGGCTAGTAGCTGCTGTATTTCAAGTATCTTTGTCATAGCATATGTGTTGAACAGCACTGAGTTTGTTTGCTTTTGTTTTTTTTTTTTTTTTTTTAAGTTAGACATGATGGTGCACTCTTATAATCCCAGAACTTGGAAAGTGGAGACAGGAAGATTAGGAGTTCAAGGTCAGCTTCAGTAGCATAGCAAGTTTAAGGCCAGTCTGGGTTATATGAGATCCTATTTCAAAAAATCAAAACAAAAAACTGTTCTCTAGATCTGCAAGTGGCATTTGCAGATTTAAAAATCTGTTTTCACTATGTCCTACTTCTTGATTCCTCCATAAAGAAAACAAAATAGGCTGAACACATTTGTTTTCTCTGTGTCATTCCAGGGTGCAGATGTATGTCGGCTCTGGCATATTCACCAGGCTTTATATTGCTTTGATTATGATTTGGAAGAAAGTAGAGAAATTAAAGATATGCTCCTTGAGTGCTTCATAAATGTTAACTACATCAAGAAAGAAGAGGTAAGTAGGTTTTGCCTTTCAGTCTGCTGTGAGCTATTAACAAATGTTTTTCTAATGTGCCTGCTATTTGCACTGTGCTATTGCGTAGAGAAGCCAGTATAGCTATCAAGAGCTATGTACTTAGTGCACGGCAGTAACAACAGGTGCTTCCCAGGTTTTGTCTTATTTTATCATGAAATTGGATGGTAGCAGTTGGGTTGTGTGAGCCCTGGGGGAGCCATAATTATACTTAAGAGTGATTGGAAGTTTGAGTCAGAGTCAGGAAGACGTTTGTAGCAGACAGGTTCAGGTTGCTGAGATAAACTTCCAAACCAGGCACAATTATAGGGAAGGGAGTTGTTGAAGACAGAGGGGAAGTTCCATGATGCAGAAGAAGCTGGCCCACTTTCATAGGTCCAAGCAGAGAGAGAAAAGCCACAAGCCACCATAAGCAAGCAAGCAAGCACACTTCTGGACCTCCAGGCAGAGCTCAAGCACTTTGCATATCTTTAGACTATAACTCCAGACCCACCCCCACACCTTAGGACTGGACCCTAAGATCCACCCACAGTGTACCTTCTCTAACCAGGTGGCTACAGATCTAAATTACAAACTGTAATAAAATCCTGACGATATTGGGGACCATCCATTCAAACTACCACAATATTCTTAGCACTGCAAGGTGGATAAAAGAAGTAAGTCTGAGAAAGAGTATTCCTATGGATGAGAAGTGCCCTGTACCCTAATTCCACTTTTTTTTTTTTTTTTTTTTTTGAGGTAGGGTCTCACTCTAGCTCAGGCTGACCTGGAATTCACTATGTAATCTCAGGGTAGCCTTGAACTGACGGCAGTCCTCCTACCTCTTCCTCCCAAGTGCTGGGATTAAAGGCGTGCGCCACCACGCCCGGCCACTTTTTTTTTTTTTTTTTTTTGTATTTAGGATTAAACACATGCAGGGCCTCACTTATGCTAGGCAAGTTCTCTAGCACTAAGCCTCTCCTACCTCACAATCCCATTTTAATTATGTATTTGCAAAGCCACCATCACACAATATTTTCCTTTTTTGTTTTTTGTTTTATTTTGTTTTGTTTGGGAGGTAGGGCACTCTAGTCCAAGCTGACCTGGAATTTACTATGTACTCTCAGGGTGGCCTCGATTTTACAAAGATCCTCCTACCTCTGCCTCCTGAGTACTGAGTGATGTGCCATCACGCCTGGCAGTATTTTCCTTTTTTTTTTTTTCCGCCAACCAGGAAATTGAAAAAGGAGCTTCTGGCCTATATGCACTGCCCATCATAAGCCCATGATTGGCAACTGAGCAGGTAGAATATGGCCAGTCCTGATTGAGATGTGTCTCCAATATAAAATATACATGAATTGGAGGATTTAGCATAGACTAGAATGTGAAATGTTTCGTTAACAATTTTTTGAATTTGTTATATACTTAAAATGTAAATGATACTTTGGAAATACTGCTTTATAATTTTTTTTACTTTATTAATTTAATTTTAAATATTTATTTGAGAGAGAGAGAGAATGGGCACACCAGAGCCGCCTCCTGCTGCAAATGATCTCCATATGCATGCAACACTTGGTGCATTTGGCTTTATGTGGGTATTGGGGAATTGAACCTGGGCCATCAGGCTTTGTAAACAAGTGCCTTTAACCACTGAGCCATCTCCCTATCCCTAAAATGGTTTTGAAATTATTATTAATAACATGGTTTCTAGAAAATAGTTTTGTTAGGCATTCCTGTAGTAGTTAGTGTGGGTTGTGTGCCATTGCTAGGTTGCAAGGCAACCATAATGCGTGTGTTTAGGTTGCATGTATCTTAGTTCACATGTCTCTGCAGTCATTCCTTCCAAAGCAGTGGGGAGAGCATACAAGGATGAGGAGCACCCCCTCCGGATCTTTGCCCTCAGTAATAGGGAAGTTTGGCCCCATGTGCAGTCTCCACCCCTAGCCTGAAGGACATATGTAATTAATTCCAAGTCTTTTAGCACCTGCAGAAAGATCTGTCCCATTCCTGACTACTCACTTGGTGGTCTATGAAACCCCAGTGCTTCTTTCATAGCGAGATCAACAAGTGCTCTTTCAGTCTTCTGGAAGGAGCACTTTTGAGGCAGCAGCACAGTTGTTGGTCTAAGGAGGGCTATAGAGGGTCGCTCTGTTCTGATTGTTGTCATCTTCAATATTGGGAACATGGTAGGCACAAGGTTTGTGCCTCCAGCCTCTCTAGTGTTGTTAGGAAATTGGCGAGAATAAAGAAGCTAATAATAGGGCCTGGAGAGACAGCTTTGTGGCAGAGGTGTTTGCCTGCAAAGCCAAAGGATCCTAGTTCGATTCTCCAGGACCCATGTAAGCCAGACACACAAGGAGGCACATGCATCTGGAGTTCGTTTGCAGTGGCTGAGGCCCTAGCGCACCCATGCGCTCTCTCTCTCTCTCTCTCTGCTTTTCTCTCTTTCTCTCAAATAATAAAATAAAATATATATATTTTAAAACTAATAATGGAGTCAGATAAATAAACCTATTTATGTTTACTTTGCCCATAAGCAATTGATGCATAACACCAATATATGTGTGCTGGTATGTAACAGATGCAAATATATATGTGTTGTAGAACTTCCTCGTTGAGAGAATGGTTCATGTGCTCCTTTGAATTTAAGACATCTACATTCAGTTTCTTTTTTTTTTTTTTTTTTTTTTTGGTTTTTCGAGGTAGGGTCTCACTCTAGTTCAGGCTGACCTGGAATTCACTATGTAGTCTCAGGGTGGCCTCGAACTCACGGCAATCCTCCTACCTCTGCCTCCCGAGTGCTGGGATTAAAGGCGTGAGCCACCACGCCCGGCTTACATTCAGTTTCTTAATCAGTCATTGATATGGTCAGGTCATTAGTTATTTTCTGTAAGCCATAAGCACCTGCACTCTTCTAACAAGTTATCTCCTGTGAATACTGTTATTGCAGTCAGGGTTGCCTCATTTGCATCAGTGTGTGTTGTGTTTATCTAGAGCCCTACAGCCTGCAGTGGGGTGCTAGTTAATAATGAAGAAACCACACTGCTACTCTGGGGGAAATTCCTGGGTGATGTATTCGATGCATTTATACACAATGTAAATATGTGTCTACTAGCTTGCACATTAGTTAAAATCACAATGATGTAATCAGTTCTGTTTATGACTTGCAGGTTCTGTGTATTTGAAAGTCCTAGCTTGGCAAATAGCTTCTTATCTATGTGAGGCTGACTTTTCTCATTTATAAAAGGTGCTATGAACTGATGATAGCTGCATTCATACCCAAAATGCTAGATTCCAGGCATTCTTTGCTTTTAGATTATGAACTATTCAGACAGCCACAATGACCTGGTCAAGTTCTGCACGACTCTCAGTTCCTTGAGGACAGAGATGCTTTATGTAGCTGATGCTCTACCCAAAGGAAGAGGCTTCTGTGGCCTCACAGATGTCTATGTACAGGATATGCCACCCACAGGGTTTCCTTCACTCAACCCCTATAACTACATGCTAAGTGAAAATTGCATGTACTTCCTATTTAGGAATATACGACCTATTTACCTACCTATCATCCATCTATCTATCTAATCTTTCTTTTGTTCCCTCTCTTTCTTTCTTTTCTTTCTTTGCATGTATATGTTCATATTGTGTGGTTACATCTTTGTATGCAGGTGCATGTGTGTATAGAGGCCAGAGGTTGACATCAAGTGTCTTCTTCAGTTGCTCTCCACCTTATATTTTGAGACAGGGTCTCATATTTAACCTTGAGCTCATTATTTGGCTACATCAGCTAGCCAGCACGCTCTGGGATACTCCTATCTCTGGCCTTCCCAACACTGAGGTAACAAGCGTGCCCGCCACTAGTCCTGGCTTTTACATAGGTGCTAGTGATCTGAACTCAGGTCCTTGTACTTGGCCATGTCAAGTGCTTAAACCACTGAGCCATCTTCCCAGCTACGTAATAGCTGACTTTAATAGTAATTACCATCCAGAGAGTTGTATTGTTATTGGAAACTTTTTTGTTACATTTTATTTATTTGACAGAGAGAGAAAGAGGCAGACAGAGAAAATGGGCACACCAGAGCCTGTAGCCACTGCAAACAAACTCTAGACACTTGTGGCCCCTTGTGCATCTGGCTTATGTGGGTACTGGGGAATGGAACCTTGGTTCTTAGGCTTTGCAGGCAAGCGCCTTAACCACTAAGCCATCTCTCCAGCCCATGGAAACATTTTATTACTACTTAAAAAAAAAGATTTTTAAAATATATTATTTATCTATTTATTTAAGACAGAGGGAGAGAGAGAGAATGGGCACACCAGGGCCTTTGGCCACTGCAACCGAAATCTAGATACATGCGGCCCCCTTGTGCATCTGGCCTATGTGGGTCCTGGAGAATTGAACTGGGATCCTCTGGCTTTGCAGGCAAATGCCTCAACCACTAAGCCATCTCTCCAGCACCCCCCCCTTTTTTTTTGAGGTAGGGTATCACTCTAGTTCAGGCTGACCTGGAATTCACTATGTAGTCTCATTGTGACCTCGAACTCATGGTGATCCTCCTACCTCCCAAGTGCTGGGATTAAAGGCATGCGCCACCATGCCCAGCCCTACTACTGCTTTTTGAGATGGTATCCATGTGGCTAAGGTTGACCTTGGACTTGATATTTTGCTGCCTTGACCTTCCTAGTAGCTGGGATTATAGCTGTGTGTGCTACCATGCCCAGTTTATCCTTTTTTTATTATTCAATTTGTAGGGAAGAAGATTTCTTAGTTTTCTCTTCAGTTGGAATATAAATTTTATTAAAATGATCCATGGGACCATTAAAAACCAGTTATCGGGATTTCCAAAGTAAGTATTAAAGGTTATTAATTTTTTTGTACTATCTTAATCTGACTTTGTATGATTCTATTTATTTTAATAGTTAATTAAAAAAAAAATCATTAGCCGGGTGTGGTGGCGCAGGCCTTTAATCCCAGCACTTGGGAGGCAGAGATAGGAGGATCACCGTGAGTTCGAGGCCACCCTGAGAATACAGAGTGAATTCCAGGTCAGCCTGAACTAGAGTGAGATCCTACCTCCAAAAACTAAAAAAAAAAAAAATCATTGTATCCTATGCTTGCCTCAAACTACGTGATAGTTCTCCTACCTTAACCTCCTAAATGCTGGAATTTTAGGTATTGCAATGCCATCCTAGGTTTTAAAAGCTGTATTAACATTAGCAGTTTTAGAAATGTTATCCTATGTTATACCACTATATCATTAGATAGCTTTTTTCTTTGTATAGAGAACCATTTTCTCAGTAGTTAACCATTGAAATCAAGATTTCAGCTTGTGATAGATGCTGTTTGTTCCCTGGCTGGTCTCTAACTCTTGTGCTTAAGTGATCCTCCTGCCTCAGACTCTGGAATAGCTGGGACAATACACAGTGATGGTTCTTTAGTAAGACTGTGTGCCAGTTAGAGCTTTGCTCCACTCAAAGAAAAGCTCATGATATTAGTAGTCAGTGATGTTTTGAGGGCATAGTATACTGTTGAGTTGAGTGTAGGCAGAATTTTTGGTTACTGGAAGGAACCCTGTGGTATAAGGGCCTAGAGCAGCCACAATGTGATATTCCTTTTTATACAGTGCTCTCAGGTCTGAGATGAATGTGAGCATCTGCCTATGTGCTGTCCTGGGTGCTTGTTCTATATTTCAAAAGTCAATCAGTCCTTATAGTTCTCCTGAGGTGTAGACTTCACTTGTTAAATTTCCCTGTCAGGCTAAGTACTGAGTAGGGATTTGTCTTTGGACCTCTGAGGAAAGTTCCTGCTCTACTCTAGAATGTTTTCTCACATTTCCTTGTTTTTACAATATTTGGGTCAAACTAATAGGTTTCTAAGCTTATATGATTCTGAAGTTAATTTGTATGGGAAGGCTTCCCATAAGTAAGGAATTAGTAGCTTGGAAGGTCCAAAATGACTCCAAGTCAAAAGTTTACTTATTTAAGGTATTTTGACTTCAGTGTTTAGCTCTGAGCCTATGCTGTCACAGCCATATAAGAAGTTTGTAAAACTCTTTCTTGGGAAGGCCTTTACTAAGGAGGAGGAGTTTCACGTCAGCCTCCCTTCCCTGGGTTTATCCTCGTCTAGGCCCTAATCTACATGGTATTTTTCTTCCCTAGGGCAGGAGAGCAACTGAAGTAATATGTGGTGCTTGTTAAAGATATAATTATTTATATTTGTATTAAACATATCTTTTTTCAAATAGGTCTTTGATGGGACACATTGCAGAAGTTTATTTCAGAGCTTGGAAAAAAACTTCTGGGAAAATACTGGAGGTATTTTCATTTTATTAACTGTCTACTGTATTCTTGTTACTAAAGTACTCAAGGAAGGACCATTGAAAACTTGTGCTTAGCCTAGGTCTGTGAAAATAAAGCCAAGTGGTGACACCATGGTAGAAAAGTAAGTCTTGGCTCTCATGTGTCTGTCCATCCACATGTTGTGAGACACAGCCTCAGAAGGCACCTCAGGGGGATGTGCAGCTTTTTGAGGCCAAGATTTGGTTCCTTTCTATATCTGGGCATGAACTATTCAGCCACCTGTAGTCACTTGGCTTTGGAACGTGACCAGCTCAAATGGAGATGTGCTGTACGTGTGAGGTATATGCCATGTGTTGCAGTCAGGTTCGCATTGCTGGTAGAAATCACCCAACCAAGAGCAGCTTTGGGAAAAAAGGGTTTATTTTGGCTTACAGGCTTGAGGGGAAAACTCTATGATGGCAGGGAAAACGATGGCATGAGCAGAGGGTGGACATCACCCCCCGGCCAATATCAGGTGTACAACAGGAACAGGAGACTCTGCCAAACACTGGCAAGAGGAAACTGGCTATAACACCCATAATCCCACCCCCAACAATACACTGCGTCCAGGAGGCGTTAATTCCCAAATTTCTATCAGCTGGGAACCTAGCAGAACACCTAAGTTTATGGGGGACACTTGAATCAAACCACCACACCATGTTAAAAGACTTTCTATGAAGGCTCTAAAACATTTCAGAGCTACTTTCTAAAAGTGTTAATGGGTTTGTTGGATGACAGTGGTTTGGATCTACTGTCTAAGCAAAATGTACTTTTAAAAGAATTTTATGGGCTGGAGAGATGTCTTAGTGGTTAAAGCACTTCCTGTAAAGCCAAAGGACCCAGGTTCAATTCCCCAGGACCCACATAAGCCAGATGGACAGGGTGACACATGTGTCTGGAGTTTGGTTGCAATGACTGAAGGCCCTGGTGTGCAAATGATCTCCAGAGGCATGCACCACTTTATGTATCTGGCTTTACATGGTACTGCGTAATCAAACCTGGGCTGTCAGGCTTTGCAAGCAAGTACCTTTAACCATTAGCCATCTCTCCAGCCCCAGTTTTTTCTTTTCTTGAGATAGCATCTCACTGTACACCCAGGCTGGCTTCGCCCTCACTATGTGGCCCAGGCTGGCCTTGATTAGTCTCCTGCTTCTGCTTTCCAAGCATTTGGATTACAGGTGAACAACACCGTGCTGGGCTATAAATTTGTAATATTTTTAAAAACAATCAGATTGCATTTTATTTTATAATAATAATAACAACTATTATTATTATTTTTGGGTTTTTGAGGTAGGATCTCACTCTAGCCCAGGCTGACCTGGAATTCACTCTGTATTCTCATAGTGGCCTCGAACTCAGTGATCCTCCTACCTCTGCCTCCCAGGTGCTGGGATTAAAGGCATGTACCACCATGCCTGGCTCTATTTTTTATTTATTTTTGTCTTTTGAGGTTGAGTTTCACTCTAGTCCAGGTTGACCTGGAATTCACTGTGTAGTTTCAGGGGGACCTCAAACTCATAGTGATCTTCCTTCCTCTACCTCCTGAGTGCTGGGATTAAAGGTGTGTGCCACCACACCTGGCTTCAGATTGCATTTTCAAAGTTCTTTTTTGTTTTTTTCTTTTTTCTTTTGGTTTTACAAGGTAGGCTCTCACTCTGGTCCAGGCTGACCTGGAATTCACTCTGTAGTCTCAGGGTGGCCTCGAACTCACGGTGATCCTCCTACTTCTGCCTCCAGAGTGCTGGGATTAAAGGCGTGCGCCACCACGCCCAGCTTTTCTTCATTTTTTAAATCTTTCTTAATTCAGATTCAAAGTCTCCCTTATGGCTTTGTTTGTTAAATCACTTATTCTAGACTGTTATTTCCTTGCTGTCTTCTTTAATTAAGTCTGTGCCATTGATGTGTTGGGGATCCAGGACAGATATCCTGTAGAATAGAATGTTGTATACTGGTAGTCAGTTCCAGTTTGTCTCTACAACACAGGTAACGCCACAGGCAGTGTGGCATAACTCCCATTTCATCATGTGTTAGTCAGTGTGCTGTCTCACATGTAGTGGATTTAGGCAAGGGAAAAGGTTTTAAGATAGTACTGATAGCAAGTCCTTCTATGTTCTTCCATAATGTAAGGATTCCTGGGGGCCTTGGGGTATATACAGGTAACAGACTGCATAGTTTGCTGGTGCTTGAACTACCCTTGTACTCTGGCCTTTCCTCTGGGGGCTGCTAACGAGTTCTTACACCCTTCTTTGCCCAGGTCTTGTCAGTGGTAGTCCTGAAAGGTCTTACTTCAGTTACTGTGGAGTTCTGGTCTCCATGTTAGAAGTGGTTGCATTGCATTTCCAGGGAGGCTCTTGAGACAGATCCAGGCTTGTGATGTTCATTCTGATCATGATTATACAGGAGGGGTTTTGAGCCTGTGCATCTTCCCTTCTTTATTCTGTGAACTTTGATGCAAGCTGGCATCCAGTGCTAGGGAGAAGCTAGCTTTGCTTCATAACATATATTTGGTGTTTCATTAGATCAAGTGGAAGCAGCTAAGTGTTTTCCTTGTACGCAATAATGAGAGGCATGGATTACAGTAAAAGGTCTAACAGAAGGGCCCAAGAATTTTCTCCTGAATAAGAGAAGCAAATTAGACTGTTCCCAGATCTACCTTTCCCTGCCTGCTGCACTGCCTGCACATGCCAAATACCCGTCATCACACTTATTATTTCAGACCATTGAAAATGACTGCATCCAGGACTTCATGTATCATGGCATCCATCTTCCAAGGAAGTCTCCAGTGCACTCCAAAGTACGGGAGGTGAGTAAGCCATCTCCAATCCATCCAATTGATTATGAGCAAATTGTTGTTGAGAGCATGTTTCAGTCTCTTTCTCTGTTGCCCACCCCCCTTCCCCCCAGGTAGGGTCTTACTCTAGCCCAAGCACCCAGACTATCCTCAAACTCACAGCGATCCTCCTACCTCTGCCTTCCAAGTGCTGGAATTAAAAGCGTATACCACTGTGCCTGACATGTTTTAGCCTTTTTGTTTTTAGATAATTGTTTTGTTTCAATTTAAAAGTTAAGTTATGCTTTCATATTATCCATCACAGGGGCGTCTCAGAATCTTCTTATTTGGTGTCTGGCAGTTTTGTTCCTGCTACCAACTGCACTGTCATTATGAATAGCTGGGGGCTGGGAAGATGGATTAGCAGTTAAAGGTGCTTGCTTGCAAAATCTGATGGCCTAGATTCTACTCCCCAGTACCCATGTAAAGCCAGATGTACAAAGTGGTATGTGCATCTGAAGTTCGTCTGCAGTGACAGGAGGCTTTGGTGCCTCCATATTCTCTCTCTCTCATTCTCTCTGCCTTTCTCCTCTCCGTCTCAAATAATAAATATTTATTTTGAAAAAAGAAGAACTGGGAGCTGGGGAAATGATCAGTGTGTAAAGTGCTTTCCACTTAGGCTGAGGATTGAGTTTGGATTCCCAGAACTCCCATAAAATGATGGGCAGTAGGTGTGGGGACGGAGTAAGCCCTCTTTCATTTTTTTTTTTTTTTTTTTTTTGTGACAGGCTATCACTCTGTAGCTTAGGGTGAAGTCAAACTCACTATCTTCCTTTCTCTGCCTCCTACGATATATGCTACTACTCATGGCTCAAATGCATTTTTTGAAAAAAATTGAATAGTTTTATTTATTTGCAAACTGAGAGACACAAAGAGAGAAATGGGCACATCATGACTTCCACCTATTGCAAGTGAACTTCAGATGCATATGCTACTCTCTGCATCTGGCTTTATGTGGTTACTGGGGAATTGAACCTGGCCTGTCAGTTCTTACAAGCAAGCACCCTTAACTACTGAGCTATCTCTCTAAAAACATATCCTTTCTTTTTCCTTGGTCTGTAGGTGCTGAGTTACTTTCACCAACAGAAAGTCCGTCAGGGAGTGGAAGAGATGTTGTATAGATTATATAAACCCATCCTGTGGAGAGGACTGAAGGTAACATTTTAAACGATGTCTGTATGTGCAGGGTGTACTGATAGTGCTTTGAATTGAGCATGTGCTAATTCAGAAGTATACCCACAAAGTGAGAATAAGACTGTTTATGGTGTACTTTGTGGAATTTGGGAACAAGTTATCTTTTTTTTTTTTTTTTTATTTAAAGATGAGGTCTTGTTTCCCATCCTATCCTCCATCTCTTGGGCTCAAGTGATCCTCCTGCCTCAGCTTCCTACTAGCTAGGAGTACAGGTGTGCACCACCATGTCTGGCTCTCAAGTTTTTCTTTTATTAAAAGCATTTTTTTTGATCCACTTAACTACAAAGGTGGATTAGTTCTGTACTGAGTGCAACCAGTCTGAAAGGAGATTGGGGATGTTTATGAATACCTGTGACACTAGGTGGACTACAGAGCTGTGCCTTCTGCATGTCTTTATGCTGGTGACTTGGCAAAGAAGTTAAAAATGCACTCTGTGTGTGTTCTGATGAACACAGTTGTCTTTTATACAAACAGTTTTGGTGTTAATAGAAGGCAGTGATCATCTCTTAATGACTCCAGTAAGCTTTGAAGGTAAGAAGATGATCTTTTAACATCTATTGACATTGGAGAGTTTGGATTAATTTAAGGATGGTCTTACTAACTTTTGTCAGTTTACTTAATTTTTATTTTGTTTTTTGGTTTTTCGAGGTAGGGTCTTACTCTAGCCTAGGCTGACCTGGAATTCACTATGTAGTCTCAGAGCAGCCTCAAACTAGGGTGAATCTCCTACCTCTCTCTCCTGAGTGCTGGGATTAAAGGCATGTGCCACCATGCCTGGCATAATTTAGTTTTTCTTGCCTGGTTTAGAGTCCAGGGCTTCACACATGCAAAGTATACACTCTGCCATTGAACTATACCTGTAGCCCACTTTGCCTGATTTAAAGGTTAAAATTGTCTTTAATTTGCATAAGTCTATACTGTAATATTGGAACTATTAATTTGGAAGCTCTGGATTTTGTATATTGTCTCTGGGATTCTAAAAATATTATTTTTATAGGCTAGAAACTCTGAAGTTCGATCAAATGCTGCATTGTTGTTTGTGGAAGCATTTCCTGTTAGAGATCCAAACTTCCTTGCCACTGAAATGGACAGTGAAATTCAGAAGCAATTTGAAGAACTGTATGTACGTATTTGCTATGGCGTGCACTTCTGCTTGTATGGTGAGCTGCCTGTTCACCACTATAGGGCCCATGCTTCCCAGAGGGGCATGAAGGAGCATGGACTCTTGTCTCCAGGACAATGCTATAACCAAGGGAATACCACTTAGTTTCAAGGCCAGCCTACAATATCTGGAATTTTCAGATGAGACATTAAGACATTGGGGTGAGGCCTTCATTACCAAGAGCTGTAGTGTCTTCAGATTAAAGGTTGTGAGCCTCTGCTTGCTTTCTGTGCATATTCCATTTAAATAGACTACGGTAGGGCTGGAGAGAGGGCTTAGCGGTTAAGGAACTTGCCTGTGAAGCCTAAGGACCCATGTTTGACTCCCCAGATCCCCATAATGCATGCAGGCACAAGGTCACACTTGCACACAAGGTGGCACACATGACTGGAATTCAGTTACAGAGGTTGGAGGCCCTTGCCCTCCTTCTCTGTCCCTCTCCCTTTGTCTCACTTGTGCTCTGTCTCATAAAAAAAAGGCCAGTCTGATGGGCTTGCCCCTCCTGCTCCCAAAAAAGACAACGGTAGTAGTTTCCCCCCTAGGACTTTTGAACTCCTCAGCCAGAGGATTTTGATTAGGTTTTCAGTACTAGGCAAGGATCCTTTTTGTGGAGCAGACCTAAGTCCAATCAGAAAGCAGTTGGTTTCCTACATAACAGACATGCCACCATTGCACAAGTTGACACATTGGTGTGGCTGTCCAATCATAAAGCTTGCATGGTCCCCTTATGGTTAAGAACCATTGATGACTTCTCCCTCAATAGACTGTATAGCTCTTTCCAATATCCTGATAGCTAGTCAACAATAGGAAGGAGGTTTTTACCTCAGCTCTAGCTTGATTTCTCAGTGACCTGCAGCCCTATGCATGTGGAGTTTTCAGAAGCAACAGGATATTACCATCTAGTTGGGGTGGGTAACCTAGAGCCTTGGCAATCCCTTAATGTTTTGGTGGCATCAATGTCCTGCAAGACCAACAACTTGCTGGGAAGTATCCCACCCCTGGCACTGAAATTTTCTTGTAACAATTTATGGCTACTGGACATAAGGTTGATGCCTGCTCTTAAACATGCACAAAGTTGAACTGTAGGTTAAGGACTATCTTATTCTTAACTCCTCATAGACACCCCTAAAGTGAATAGTAACTTGTAGTTTTCAGTGTGCCTTACACATGTATATTTTATCTAAAAATTACTTTTTTGTGTTTGTGTGTTCATGTATGGGAAGACAGGCACATGTGGAGGGCAGAAAACAACCTTGAGTTTCCATCATTGCCTTCCATCTTGTTTTGAGGCAGGGTTTCTTGTTCACCACTGCATGCACCAGCCCAGCTGCCCCAAAAGCTTTGTGATTCTCCTGTTTCTGCCTTTCTTCTTGCCATAGGTGCACTGGGATTATGGATGGTGGCACTACTTGTTTGGTTTTGTGTGGGCTCTAGGATTGAACTCAGGTTGTCAGGCTTATGCAGCAGGTGCTTTACTCACTGAACCTTCTTTCTAGCCCCTAATAAAATTATTTTTGAGGATCATGGTTATGTTTATGGGACAATCACTGATCAAACCAAAAATAGATTTTGGTAGTGCCAGTGAATAAACCAAAAATAGATTTTTGGTACTTTTTACCAATTTCCTCTTTGATTCAGATGTCCAGAATTGTGTGCCACTTTTGCTTCTGCCTGAAGCGTTTGGGTATTCTTGGAACACACTGGAAGACAGTGTAGTCATTCCAGCTCCTGTTGTTCTGTTCAGGTTTTATCTATGTTCACTAACTCCTTGGTGATTTTACATTGTATTTATATAAGTGCTGCTACTTACACAAGTGTATATGAGTAGCAAATTAACAGTAATGTACTGAGCAGCTGTTTAAGCTACTTGGATGGGGCAGCAGAGAAGAGTTAGGAGTGAAGGCTCAGATACTTTTGCCCGAGTCTCAGCCCTGCCTTTTATAATCGTAACCTCCAACTGTGGTACCTCTTTAAGCCTATTGGGTCTTTGAAGCTGGGAATTAGTATTTTGTAGGACTATGATAAGGAATAAATTAAACATTTAGCTCACTCACTACTGGTGGTGGTGGGGACTATTGTCCTTGGGGACATTAAGAATATGGAAAGTGCTATAGTGGTGTCATGAGTCATGTGCTGCTTAATGACAGGAACATGGTAGATTTGCATCATTAGATGATTCATCTTGAGGAACATCCTAGAGTGCTTACACAAACCTCAGTGGTGTTTAAGGTATAGGAAACTGCTGTCTACACAGCATGGCATACTGTAGTCTCAGGGTGGACCCAGACTCACAGCGATCCTCCTACCTCTGCCTCCCTAGTGCTGGGATTAAGGACATGCACCACCATGCCCAGCTAAACAAATTTTATCTCTCAACTAAAAGTAATTTAAAAATAAAAATGAAGGGCTGGAAAGATGGTCAAGCAGCTTGCCTATGAATCCTAAGAACTCATATTCGAGTCTTCAGATCCCACATACATTCTAAACTAATGATCAAAAGTGCAGTAAATATATAAGCCAATAATAGCTATTATCATTATTGGGTGTGCTATACTGTAGTCACACATGAACTGGCAGTGCAGTAGGTTTGTTTACACTTCAAACATATGATGTGTTTTGCCACAGTGTTAGGATGGCTGTGGCATCACTAGGCAGTAGGAATTTTTACCTCCACAGACTCTGTCATACGTGGGCTTTCTTTGCCCTAATGTCATTTTATGGCACATGACTGAATTAAATCTCATGTTACTCCAATAATCTTTTTCTTTTATAGCTTTTTTTTGGTTTTTCAAGGTAGGGTCTCACTCTAGCTCAGGCTGACCTGGACTTCACTATGTAGTGTCAGGGTGGCCTTGAACTCATGGCGATCCTCCTACCTCTGCCTCCCAAGTGCTGGGGTTAAAGGTGTGCGCCATCACGCCCGGCTTTTATAGCTTTTTTTTTTTTTTTTAAATATTTATTTATTTTCAAGGGGAGATAGAGATGGGGGAATGGGTGTGCCAAAAACTTCTAGCCACTGCAAACGAACTCCAGATGATGCACTACTTTGCACATCTGGCTTTATGTGGGTACTAGGGAACTGAACCTGGTTGTTAGGCATTGCAGGCAGGTGCCTTAACTGCGGAGCCATCTGTCCATACCTAGCTTGTTATTATCATTATTTTTTAGTTTTTTTAGTTTTTTTTTTTTTTTTTTTTTTTTTTTTTTTTTTGGTGTTTCAAGGTAGAGTCTCGCTCTAGCCCAGGATGACCTGGAATTAACTGTGTAGTCTCAAGGTGGTATTGAACTCATGGTAATCCTCCTACCTCTGCCTCCCAAGTACTGGGATTAAAGGCATGCACCTCCACGTTGGCTTAGTATTTTTATTTATTTATTTATTTTCTTTTTTTAAAAAAATATTTTATTTTTTTAAAATTTATTTGAGAGCGAGATATACAGAAATAGGCAGGTAGAGAGAGAGAGAGAATGGGTGCGCCAGGGCCTCCAGCCACTGCAAACAAACTCCAGATGCATGCACCCCCTTGTGCATCTGGCTTACGTGGGTCCTGGAGAATCGAGCCTCGAACCGGGGTCCTTAGGCTCCATATGCAAGCGTTTAACGGCTAAGCCATCTCTCCAGCCCTATTTATTTATTTTCAAGAAGAGAGAGAGAGGATGGACACAGCAAGGCCTCCAGCAAATGAACTCCAGATGCATGTGCTACTTTGTGCATCTGACTTTACATGGGTACTAGGGAACTGAACCCAGATCTTTAGGCTTTTCAGGCAAGTGCCTTAACCACTGAGCAATCTGTAGCTCTTAGCTTGTTATTTTGTTGAAGGAATTAATTCTGAGTTTTCTACCATCTGAATTTTATAGACCCTTTTTTATGGTCCTTTGGCATGTTGTTCTGCCCTTTACATTGCTTGTGGGTTAGTAGTTAAATATAGTGGTTGATGACATTCATGTTTGTGAGGCTAATTATGTTGTCATGGGAGGTTACACCCTGGTGTTGCCCTGTGCTTAGGGGTACATAACTACAAGGCATCATTGTCTCTGAATTGTTAGAATGGCTTGGATTAATGCATTCCAGCTGGGCCTGTGCTGGATGACATTTTAGAATTTAAGTGTTCTGCATAGGTGGTGTCTGATACAAATTCCTCAGCCCTGACTAAGTCTCTGCAGATGTCTCTGAGTGAGGGAGCAGGTGTTTGAGGCCTGCCATCCACAAGATCTCATAGGTAGAGGTGGCAAACAAGAACCATACATTATATTGTCCACTTAAACACTCTGTACTAGAAATGATAACAGTCTGAGATTTAGCAAACCATGGTTGACTTCCTTAGCTGTGAGTTCTGTGTTTGGATTCAGATGATCTATAGATTGAAAAATATTCAGAACAAAACTATTGTGTCTGTATTGAACATGTACAGACTTTATTTCTTGTTTTTATTCCAATACAGTAGAGTAGCTATTCATATAGCTTTTCATGGTATAGATGTTATGCAAGTAAACCTAAGGTGATGGAGGAGCAGTCCCTTTCGGGTACCTAGAGGCAGTGAATGTATGTATAGTGTTTTTTGTTTTTAATCACTTTAAACATTTTGTATTAACTTTTAATTCTTAGAGTACTACTTGTGTAAAACAAATAGTGATTGAAGATTTATAAACCATTTTCCTCTTCCTGCTTTTAGAGCCTTTTAGAAGATCCGTATCCAATGGTTCGTTCCACAGGCATCCTTGGTGTTTGTAAAATAACTTGCAAATACTGGGAAATGATGCCCCCCACCATTCTTGTTGACCTCCTGAAGAAAGTCACAGGAGAGCTGGCATTTGATACAAGCTCAGCTGATGTTCGTTGTTCCATCTTTAAGGTAAGGTTTCTTAAAATTACATACAAATAAGCTTAAGCAACTTATTTATTGTAAAGTAGTTTTGTAGAACTATAGTAAATTTGTAGGTAATACAGAGAAGGAAAAAAAAGTAAAAATCACCTGTTGTCCACCTCAGTAGAGATAGCATTATTGATACTTGGGTTATATTTCAAAAATAATGCTTTAAAAAACTAAATTAAAAGTGCCAGGTATGCTGGTAACAGGCCTGAACTTGGGCGGCTGCATTAGGAGGATTGTGAGATTGAGGTCATCGTGGGCTCAGAGACCCTGTTTCTACCATTTATTAAAATATATTTTATTTATTTATTTGAGAGAGAGAAAGAGGCAGAGCGATGGAGAGAATGGGCATACCAGGGCCTCAAGCCACTGCAAATGAACTCCAGTTGCATGTGCCCCCTGTGCATCTGGCTTACATGGGTCCTGGAGAGTTGAACCGGGATCCTTTGGCTTTGCAGGCAGACACCTTAACCACTAAGCCATCTCTCCTGCCCAAGAGACCCTGTTTTGAAGAAATGTGTTTTCTGTACATGTCTCTGGCATGAAACTAGCTCTTTGGGGGTGGGAGGAGTAGTTTCCCAGAACTGTTGAATTTATTCTTTTTTGTTTCTATGGACTGTCTTAGAGAAATAAGACACATGTAAATGGGCTGAGAGCACAGTTTTCAGGAACAGGCAAAAGGATGTTACCTGGCTATCTTGTGGAGCTAGTGTGTGATGCTAACAGTAGGGACCTGCCCAAGTGTCTTTTGACTAGCAGTGTCAGAAGCTGGTAAATGTGTGAGGCCCAGGCCTACCTGTATCAGTGAGCCTAGCTTCAGTGTCTCTTCTCCACTGAGCTAACCATTGAGCCAATGTCCAAGGCTAATCTTTATCCTTTTCAGGAATCTGCCATCGTCCCCGCATGGTCAGTATGTGCAGAGTGTAATTTGAATGCTTTGTACAGAACTTTGTATGTGGAAATTTTGGATTAATTTGAATTATGCTATCCTATCATCACTAGTACCAGTAGGAGTTCAAATATGCAAGATTAGCTCACATTTACTGTCTCAAGTGACCTAAACCAGGTAGCTCCCCTGGGTTTATAGAAACAGTAACATGGACATAAAATAGTGGCCACTTATTTGTTCTTCTGTGACTTTGGTGATAAGGGTGAGTACGGCAGCAGGAGACAAGGAGCCGCCAAGGCAGTGCTGGGCTCACAGGAGGTCAGAGTAGAATATATAAAGTGCTCAAGAGGCTCACACAGGAATTCAGTGACTGACTTTTTCAGCCTGTGAGTTACCCACTTTGAAGCTTTGAGCAGAGAGCCAATGACTTTCTCCTTTGGAAATTGGTATGAGCTGCTAAAAATGATTAAAAGGATTTTTGGACCCCAACTTGAGACACAACTTTAATTGACAACTCTTCTGGTTCTTTCCTATCCAAACTCTCCACAGTTTTGACAAAGAGAAGGTGCTGAAGATTTCCTAAAAAACAAACAAACAAACAAAAAAACACGGTCTTCCTGTCTTGCTATTTAGCCTAGGCTAATCTTGAACTCATTCTTCCTGCCTGAGCCTTTCTAGTCCCAGGATTACAGACCTGCGGTGCCACACCCAGCTTGAATATTTCTTTCAAGCTTGTTTAAATAAAAAATGGATGAACTGATAGTTGTTAAAACTATGTTAATTCATTCAAAGCATGCTTTTTTTTTTTTTTTTCACTCGAGCCCAGCTGACATGGGATTCACTATGTAGTCTCAGGCTGGCCTCAGACTCCCAGCAATTCTCCTACCTCTGCCTCCCCAGTGCTGGGATTAAAGGCATGTACCATCACACCTGGCCAATGCATGCTTTTTATGTGACTCTTAGAAAGGTGGTGTTCCCCCCCCCCTTTTTTTTTTTTGAGGTATTGTCTCACTCTAGTCCCAGGATGGACTCAACAGTGATCCTCCTACCTCTGCCTTCTGAGTACTGGGATTAAAGATGTACACTGCCACACCTAGTGAAAGGTGGTGTTTTCTGAGGCTGTCAGTGTTCATTTCTTTTGGAGGTTTTTGTGGAACTCAGCATCATTGTGAGTGCATGTTTCCTACCTGAACTTTTTATTAGCTTGTCTGATTCTGAAACACCTGTTTTTCTTTTCTTTGATAGTGTCTGCCGATTATTTTGGATAACAAGCTGAGCCATCCGTTATTAGAACAGCTTTTACCACCTCTCAGGTACAGTCTCCATGATAATTCAGAGAAGGTAAGAGTGGCTTTTGTGGACTTGCTGCTGAAAATCAAAGCTGTGAGAGCTGCCAAGGTGAGTGAGTCATTTCTTATTGAAAGACCTATAATAAGCAAGTGCATTTCTTTTATCTAGCAGAAAAACTAACTTATATATTTCTAAGAGCCTTAGTAATTACATTTTATGTATATTTAAATTTTTTTTAAATTTATATCTCTGGTGTGGGTAGTGTGACAGGGTCCCTTCCTGCTGCAAACAAATGCTGGATGTTTGTACCAGTTTTTATTTATATTTGGCTATTCATGGGTGCTGGGGTATTGAACCCAAGCCAGCAGACTTTGCATGCAAACAACTTTAGCCACTGAGCTATCACCTCAAACCCAGTAATCACACTTAAAACATTTCAATAACTACTATGTTTAATAACTTGTTTGTTATAAAATTTTATGTTTTTCATTGAAAGTTCTAGATATATCATCAGTCCCGGTTCCTTTTGGAAAGACACTAATAAGCAATCCCTTTTTTTTTTTTATTGCATGTAGAAATATGGTGTGATATGTAACTATTGGCACATAGTAAGCACTTAGAAAACTAGGCTGGAAGCTCTCCTGTTCTCATGGGAAACAAGAAATACTTGTCACTTGGTAAATGTGCACCTGGGCATGGGACAATTTACTGACATGGCTGTCCTCTGCCAGCTTTGTTTCACTTTTTTTGAGGGAGGGGAGGGTCATACTGGGGATTGAACCCAGGGCCCATGCTTGCTAGTATTCAAACGCTTAGGTATATTCCTAGTTTCTTTTAACTTTTAATTTTGAGACCAGGCAGGTCTTGACCTTGTAATCCTCCTCTCTTAGCTACTGAGTAGCTGGAATTACAGGTGTGCACCACCAGGCCTATTTTTCTCCCTCCCTCCCTCCCTCCCTCCCTCCCTCCCTTCCTTCCTTCCTTTCTTTTCTTGAAAGAGACAGAGGGAGAGGAAGACAGATAGAGATGGGCGCACTAGCAGACTCTCAGCTGCTGCGAATGAAATCCAGATGTGTGCGTCCCCTTGTGGTCAAGTGCGGCATTGCACCCTTGCATCACTTTGCATTGGCTAAATGTGGGACCTGGAGATTGGAACCAGCGTTCTTTAGGCTTAGGAGGCAGGCGCCTTAACTGCTAAGCCATCTCTCCAGCCTCCCCCCCCCTTTTTTTTTTCCTTTGCAAACGAACTACACACATGCCCCATTTTGTGCATCTGGCATGTGTGGGTCCTGGAGAATCGAACCTGGGTCCTTTGGCTTTGCAGGCAAATGCCTTAACTGCTAAGCCATCCCTCCAGCCAGTCTGGAAGATATTTTAACACACATTGTAACACTTGACTGAAGTGAGGCAAGTACCAAGGATACTGTCCAGGGAGCCTTTGCCACTGTAGAGGACACTTGTGTCAAAAGAATAAGACTCTCAGTGTCATAGTCAGCTGAGTAACTTTGGGACTTTAGTTGAGAATTACAAACATTTCTGGACTATGTTCTGTAGTCCAATTTGTCTGGTGGTATTTGAGGGCCATTTGTCTATGGTATTGTATAAGCTCTCTGGCTTTGTTACTTTTTAATTTCTTTCAGAACTCTGGATGCTTAAGTCCTTTACATTTCCTTATAGGTTTTAGAGTCAACATAAATATTTTCAATATAGTACACTGAGGTTTTGATTGCTTTTGTTTTAGCAGCTTTTGAAAACTTTAGGTCTGAATCTGATGGAGAAATTCTGGCTTTGTGTTGTGTTTAAAGTATAAGTAGGTAATGGATGGAGCTGAAATGGAGAGGCCACTGATTTCTGGTTGGTTAATGGGATCTACCCAGGAGAACTGGTAGGAAAGTGCCAGGTTAGGAGAGCAACAGGACTACAGTAAACGAGGGTCTGCTTTTCAGCAGAGGAAATGTTGTGTGCTCATTTCAGCCCTGATCTTGGCAGATTTGCTAAGGCATGAGCATGGGAAGTGGTCTTCAGAAGGGAGGGCTGTTCTAGCTCACTTTGGGAGTGCCGTCTGTCAGGGAGGAAGGTTATGTTTGGTTAGTAACGGACAAGTCAGTCAGTTGGGTCTTCTGCATCTAGATTTAGGAGTGTGAGTTTTGCCTTTTATTTTAGTTGACTGTGCCCCAGGTCACACTGAATATGTCAATAGAAGCCCTTTTGTGTGGCCTGGCTGGGTCTGTATACCCATAAACCCTTGAACTGTGCCATTTGCGAGGGCCAAGGAAATGTAGTTGAGTAGGTGCAAGTACTTTGGACCTTGTGCTTGACATCAATTTCTTAGCGAGCTGTGAAATGACAATAAATGCTGGTGCTGAGCTTAGTGCCTGGCTATCCTCAGAAATACCCATTGCCAGCAGCATGATCTCTTCCAGATCTGTTTAGAGTAACAGCTTATGCCTTGTACTTACAAATAACCTTGGACTAGTTCCTTTAGTCACGAAGTATGTATATATTGGTGGGGGCAGGAGGGCCCCATGGAGGAGCTGAGGGAGGAAAAGTTGCCCAGGTGTCAGAAGTCAGTTCTAGTACAGAATGTGTGATTTTGGGAGCCCTGGTATTGAACAGAGATGCTATCCTGGAGGTTTTTTTTTTTTTTTCTCTCTCGAGGTAGGGTCTTACCCTAGCCCAGGCTGACCTGGAATTTGCTCTGTAGTATCAGGGTGGCCTTGAACTCACAGTGATCCTCCTATCTCTGCCTCCGGAGTGCTGGGTGTGCGCCACCATGCCCTGCTGTCCTGGAGTATTTTAAGAAGGAATGCCCCGATCCTCTGAATGGAGTATCCGTTGTCAAAATTAACACCATATATATATAATTTTTTTAAATGAGTGTGAGAGAGAATGAATTGGCACACCAGGGATGCTAGACACCATGATTGAACTCCAGACTCATGCATACCTAGTGCACATGTGTGACTTTGAGCTTGTGTGTCTGGCTTAGGTGGGATCTGTAGAGTTGAACATGGGTCCTTAGGCTTTGTAGATGAGCGCCTTAACCACTAAGCTATCTCTCCAGACCTATTAGAGCTATCTTTTGTGCATTAATCATTCTGCTAATTATTGTCAACCTTCTCAACAGCGTTATGCCTGGGTACTCTACATGTTATTGGCACTTCTTTAAAATGTAGATTTTTTTTTCATGTCATTCTAGTACAGTCATTTGAAATGAGTTTTTTTGAACATAAAAATGAGTTCCTCTGGCTGTGTTCTGAAAACTTAAGCATTTTCAAGATTATGGGAACTATTGATTTCTGAATATTTTTTTTTCCTCACAGTTTTGGAAAATATGTCCCATGGAGGACATTTTGATTCGTCTGGAAATGGATTCTCGACCTGTGTCTCGGCGCCTGGTGAGCCTCATCTTCAATTCTTTCCTGCCTGTGAACCAGCCAGAAGAGGTCTGGTGCGAGCGCTGTGTCACACTGATCCAGATGAATCGTGCAGCTGCCAGGAAGTTCTATCAGTATGCCCACGAGCATACCGCCTGCACCAACATAGGTCTGGACCTCTGCCTCTTCTCAGCTCCTGCTGCTTTCCCCCAGAGGATAATTAATGCATGTTACATTCACTCAGTATTTGTCACTTTAGTAGGCTTCAAACTGCTTAAGATTATATTCTCCTGGTAAGAAGGCAAATTCTATAGAAGGAACACGTAAATGTTGATTGTTTTAACCATTCAGCAAAGCTCATTCATGTGAATAATTGTTGTTTTTTTAACCATTCAGCCAAGCTTATCCATGTCATTCGCCACTGCTTGAATGCTTGCATCCAGAGGGCTCTGAGGGAGCACCAGGAGACCTATGAGGAGTGTGAGAAGGAGAACGCCAGTGTGAGTGGCCCTCTCACCTCTACTTTATATCATCTCCATGGTCTGTTATGTTGAATTTATTTCCCATTTGTTCCTTTAGTAGGGATACTTAAGCACACTGTGTGTGTGTGTGTGTGTGTGTGTGTGTGTGTGTGTGTGTGTGTGTTTGAGGTAGGATCTCACTCTAGTCCAGGCTGACCTGAACTCACTCTGTAGTTCCAAGCTAGCCTTGAGTTCATAGTGATCCTGAACCTCTGCCTCTGGAGTACTGGGATTAAAGGTGTATGCCACCACACCTGGTTCAAGCACATTTTTTAAAAGATTATAGATTGTGTTTTTTGAGAGAATTGGTAGGTATCTTTTGTATTTCAATTTTAGAGTAGATTACTGTTCAGAAGAAATGCTCTTATTGGTGGCACTTTGTTCCACTTCCTTTCCCCGAGACTTTCTGTCTTTTGATTCCTCATGGGTACAGCCCAGTTGGGCTAGATTATGGATGTAGAACTGGTATCAGTCAACCAGTGAACATGAGATTCTTGAGAACTATCTTGAGGCTGAACTTCTGAGTGTAAATTGTATGTAGAATTCCCTTTAAAACATCAGCCCTTCAGGGCTGGGGAGTTAGTGCTGTGCAAAAAGTGCTTACCACACACATGAGGACCTGTGTTCAGATCCCTAGAACTTACATAAGGCCAGACATGGGAGCCCAAGTATTTATAATCTCAGTTCTCCTATGGTGAGATGGGAGGCAGAGAATTCCCAGAAGCAGTTATCTTTTTTTTTTTTTTTTTTTTTTTTTTTTTTGAGGTAGGGTCTCATTTCATTGTAACCTGTGATAGAAAAAATATAATTTATCCTAGGGTTGGAGAGATGGCTTAGCCATTAAGGCGCCTGCCTCATAAGCCTAAGAATGGCGGTTCCAATCTCCAGGTCCCATGTTTAGCCAGATGCAAAGTGATGCGAGGGCGCAATGCCACACTTGACCACAAGAGGGCGCATGCATCTGTATTTCGTTCGCAGGAGCTGAGAGACTGCTGGCGCGCCCATCTCATCTGTCTTCTCCCTCCCTCTCTCTCCAAAAAAAAAAATATATATATATATAATTTATCTTATAGTTATTCTCATTCTAAGAACGTTTATGAGTCTAAAAGCATTTTTTTGTTGTTGTTGTTTTTTGAGGTAGGGTCTCACTGTAGCTCAGGCTGACCTGGAATTCACTATGTAGTCTCAGGGTGGCCTCGAACTCACAGTGATCCTCCACCTCTGCCTCTGGAATGCTGGGATTAAAGTCGTGTGCCATCATGCCCTGCTAAAAGCACTTTTTTAAAGATAAGGTCTTACTAAGTAGCCCAGGCTGGCCTTGAACTTGCCTGTAATCCTCTTACCTCTGCCTCCTGATATTATAGGCATACTCTACCACAACTAGCTATAAAAGTAAAATTTTCTTTTATTGACAACTTCCATGCTTAGAATAAACCATAATTCCCCCCTTATCTTCCCCTTCACGAATTGACACTCCATCATATCTCCTCCTTCTCTCTATTAGTCTCTCTTTTATTTTGATGTTATCTTTTCCTCTTATTATGAGGGTCTTGTGAAGGTAGTACTAGGGACTGTGAGGTAATGGATATTGAGGCCAATTTCTATCTGAACAATTGCATTGTAAGCAGTCTTTCCTTTGGCTTACATTCTTTCCGCCACCTCTTCTGCAATGGACCCTGAGCCTTGGAGGGTGTGATAGAGATGTTTTAGTGCTGAACACTCCTCCGTCACTTCTTCTCAGCACTACGGTGCCTTTTGGGTCATCCCATGGTCACTACCATCTTAAAAGTGAAGCTTTTCTAACCAAAAGTGAGGGTAGCATTAATATATGACTATGACTGTTAGGTAAAGTGCATACAAGGCAGTTTGGTGAGAATAATATAGGCATTTAGCCAGACAAGAGCAGGTGTTACACTTCTAAGGCTCATGACCTCCCCCACCATAGGCTTTTGATTAGGTTTTCAGTACCAGGCATGTATTCCTGGAGTGATCCTCCAGTCCAATTAGAGAGCAGTTGGTTTCCCCCATAACAGACATGCTACTGTGTACCCGTTTGGTCTTTTGGCCTGGTTTGCCAAGCTTGAGGCTTGCAGTGTCCACTGTTTTCATTGCTGATGACTTCTGTCTCCCATAGGACTGCATGCAGTGCAGCTTTTTCCAGTTTTCTGTCAGCTGGTCTAGAGGGAATAGGTTTTCAGGTCAGCCCCAGTTTGAGTTCTCAGTGACCTTGCAGCCCAGGCATGTGGAATCTTTAGCGATAGAGTCTTACCATCTATTTCTGGTGGGAAACTAAGAGCCTGAGCAGTAACCTGTAATCTTTAGGGGCATCAGCACCTTCCTGGCCAACAACTCACTGGTGGGTATCCCATCCCTGGTGCTGAAATTTTTCTACTAATGGTCTGTGGTAAAAGCAAATTTTTTAAAAAAGATATTTATTTATTTGAGAGAGAGAAAGAGAAAATATGGGTGCTCTAGGGCATCCAGCCACTGCAAACAAACTCCAGATGCATGCGCCCCCTTGTGCATCTGGCTTACATGGGTCCTGGAGAATTAAACCAGGATCCTTTGGCTTTGCAGGTAAACTCCTTAACCACTAAGCCATTTCTTCAGCCCCAAAAGCAAACTTTTTAAACAGGCCCTTTAAATCTTTCTCATGGCCATCTAGTAAAAACAAAGATGTTTCCTACTAAAATAAAATGTTATCTTTGACTTTAAGGAACTCTTTACTTAGGAGCATAGCACATTTTTCCAGTGATCTTTTCTTAAAGGTTGAAATGGGCCTTTGTGAAATTTAGTAGATTGCTGTGCTAAGTCATGGACTTCTGAGACTCACTTAAAAATAGACTAACCTATTTATAGTTCTTACATTGGTAGTACATAATGATCACATACTAGAATGATCAGTGTAAACACAAACCTACAATAAATTCCTCTTCTGCCCTCCAAGCTGGAACAGGAAAAAGTAAAATTAAGCACAGAATGAAAATTGTGATCTATTTGTAGCTTGTACTATTCTGGTAGGATCTAAGTCATTAACAAGTTGTTGGCTTTGTGATTCGCCGTAGTGCATTTCACAGTGTTAAGTACATGCTGTAATGGCTAAGTGTGGGGAAGGTACCGTTGCTTCTTGGTTTTTTTATTGTTCAAAGTCAGATTTCTACTGGTTTCGTGTTTGAGTAGTTACTACTGAGCAGACATCCTCCTCATGACAAAGTAGTCTCCTTTTAGAAAATTACCATATCATCCTCTGTGTGCTGATCACTATGTTCTAGCCACACAACACACAAACAAATGTGGCTGCCAGCTCTGGAGAGGGGTTACAGTGCATGTGTAGCTTGCATTGAGAATTCTGGTACTGGGTCATTGTGCACTGCCAGCATCATAGAAAAATATAAGGAGGTTCATTTTTTTTCAAGAAACCTGTGATTTTAGTAGTTGTTCACCATCATTAGTCATTAGTTGTGGGTTGTGTCCCAGTGACTGCAGAAGGAAGGTGGCTGCTGGGGTAAGGGTTTGCAGCCGTGATCAATGGTTGCCTTCTTACTGTATTATACTTCTATTTGCTTGGGATGGAGAAAGGGTAAAGAGTGACAGTTTCTTATTTTAGGAGCATTTTAATTCAAATAGTTTTGTTAAAGGACATAGGGTTAATTTAGAATTTATTTCTTGAATGGAATTTAAAAGCAAATTTATCCCCCTAATAGAGTTTGAAAGTAGTAATAAAGTCATATTATGACACAAAATTCAGCTTCACTTTCTTTTTATTTTATTTTTATTTATTAGAGAGAGAGAGGAAAGAAGGAGAGAATAGGCATGGCAGGGCCTCCAGCCACCGTGTGCATCTGGCTTATGTGGGTCCTAGTGAATTGAACCTAGGTCTTTTGGCTTTGCAGGCAAGCGCCTTAACTGCTAAGCCATCTCTCCAGCCCCACTTTCTTTTAAAAAATATTTTATTTTATTTTATTAGCTCAACCTCTGAGTCATCTCTCCAGCCCAGCTTTACATTCTTTATACTTCTGCTTTGGGTCTGTAATTCTGAGCTGTGATTTTGATATTGCTGTTGTCTTTTAATACTTGTTTTTAGATTCTTTCACAGTAACATTATTTGTGTGTTAGGTACTGGACAAAACACTTTCTGTGAATGACATTGGGTCCATGGCAGGGTTACTAGAAATCATTGTGATCCTCTGGAAAAGCATTCATAGAAGTCTGGAAAATAATAAAGAGGCCAAAGTTTACACCATTAACAAGTTTGCTTCTGCGCTCCCGGAATACCTGAAGGTATTCAAGGTAAGTCCTAGGCTACTTTATAAGCAGGGTGTGGTGATGATATTGCTTTAATCTTTTTTTTTTTTTCAAGGTAGGGTCTCATTCCAGCCCAGGCTGACCTGGAATTCACTATGTAGTCTCAGGGGTGGCCTTGAACTCATGGCGACCTTCCTATCTCTGCCTACTGAGTGCTGGGATTATAGGCATGCGCCACCACGCCCAGCCGCTGCTTTAATCTTTAGTAGAAGTTCTAGCTTTTGTGCTCAACAAGAAGGTAAGTGGCACTAAAATCATAGTGTGATTAGTGTCTTCCTTTTCTTTGCATGCTTGACACCCAGAGTGCATCCAGGTGAGCACTTAGTATTTCTCTGTGATGTTAGGTAGTGTTTTCAGATCTATTCTGACTTTCAGTGTTAAGAGGAAGGTTCAGTAGTGCCTAGATCTTGTGAGCACCTCCTAAGGTTTCTGGAGGCTCACCATGAGCATGAGTCTTGTATGTGTGAATCAGGACAAACAGACCGTGTGTGATTTCATTTTTATGTAAAATTATTATTTTTTTTTGAGAGATGACAGAGAGGGAGAGAGAATGGATGCACCAGGGTCTTCAGCCACTGCAAATGAACACCAGAAATGTACATCCCCTTGTGCATATGTGTGACATTGCATGCTTACGTCACTGTGCTTCTGGCTATGTGGGACCTGGAGATTCGAACATGAGTTTTTAGCCTTCATAGTCAAGATCCTTAACCGCTACATCATCTTTCAGCCCTTCATTTTTGTTTTTAAATTACTTTTAGTTGATAGATAAAAATTATTTAGCTAGCCGTGGTGGTGCACACCTTTAATCCCAGCACTTGGGAGGCAGGGGTAAGAGGATAGCCATGAGTTTGAGTCCACCCTGAGAGTACATGGTGAATTCCAGTTCAGCCTGGGCTAGAGTGAAACCCTAATCTCAAAAATCATACACAAAAAAATTGTTTAGATTCTTCTGTTCTGCATGTTTTGGAATATAGATAATCTATGGAATAGTTAAACTGAGCTAGTAAACACAGTTAACACAGCTAGTTAACATCTACATATTTACCATTTTTTTGTTAAGAGTACTTAATCTGCTGTATTCAGAATTTTCAAGAACATACACATTTGGGCTCAGGAGATGGCTCAATGGTTAAGAGCACCTGCTGCTTAAGCATGAGGGCCTCTAGGGGCCAGAGAAAAGCAAGTTTGGCTCCCCAGAACCATTGTAAAAAGTTGGGTGTAGGGGCTGAAAAGATGGCTTAGTTGTTGAGGCATTTGCCTGCAAAACCTAACAACCTGGGTTTGATTCCCCAGTATCCATGTAAAGCCCCATGCACATAGTGGCACATGCATCTGAAGTTCGTTTGCAGCAGCTGGAGGCTGTGTTGTACCCATTCTATATCTCTCTGCTTTCAAATAAATAAGTAAAATTATTTTAAAAGGTGGGCATGTGGCACATGCCTTTAATCCCAGCACTCAGGAGGCAGAAGTAGGAGGATCACTATGAATTTGAGGCTAGCCTGAGACTATATATAGTGAATTCTAGGTCAGCCTGGGTTGGAGCAAGATGCTACCTCAAAAAAAAAAATACTAAAAATAAAAACAGCTGGATGTACTCACATATGTCTGTAACCCCAATCCATTAGGGTGCATGCAGACCAGAGAATTTTTGAAGCTTAGTAATGGATAGCAGCTCTAGGTTGAGGGAGAGACTCTGTCTCAGAGAAATACATACATGAGTGATATCTAAAGATAGCTCACATTTTTCTTTGGTGTCTGCATGGTAACTGCACACACACATACAAAAAACACCCACATTGTTATTACCTTTTAACTTTTGCCTACATGTTGTATGGTAGGTGAGGTTATTCCTCTTCTCTAACTGGAACTTATATTCTCTGAGCAACATATCCCCATCCAACCACCATTCTCTGTGTGTGTCTGATTTATGTTTGGATGAAGGAAGCCTTCTAATTTTAACTTTTGAAGAAAGTTCGTATTTCAAAACAAACTTTTAAAAAGATTAACAAGTAACAAAGTGAGTTTATTCCCTACTGAAAAGATGGCATAGTTTAAGGAACAATCATAGATTTCATGAACCATCCCTTCCTCTGTGTTGGCCTTAGCTATTTTAGCAACTGTGGCTTTGACCATGCCACATTTTTGAGCCTTGTTTCTTTGATTTGTCAAGTGTCTAAGCTGTGCTCTGACTCTAAAATGAAAGCACAGCCTGCTCATGGAGGCAAATCATTTCAGGTGCTGAATTTGCCAGTAAATATTAAAAATTAATTATCTTGGATTGCACATTATTTCAGAGCTCTCCAGAGATAGAAAGAAGCCATAGAATACACTTGGGCTGGCAGTGACAGGGGCAGGGTCTGGGAGTGCAGTGGGTCAGTTAACTGGCATTTTTTAAAAACATTTTATGTATTTTTATTTACTTGAGAGAGAGAGGAAGAGGCAGAGAGAGAGAGAAAGAGAGAGAGAGAGAGAGAGAGAGAGAGAGAGAGAGAATGGGCGCGCCAGGGCCTCCAGCCACTGCAAACAAACTCCAGATGCATGCACCTGGTTGTGCATTTGGCTTACGTGGGTCCTGGGGAATTAAACTGGGGTCCTTAGCCTTCACAGGCAAACGCCTTAACCACTAAACCATTTCCCCAGCCCCCTTAACTGCCATTTCTGAATGTGAGGCAAGCACATCAGTCTACATGTAGCATTAAGATGAGATTTCTTATTGAGAGTTGGAAGTCCAGGTGAACTGAACAATACATCAGATTTTTGTTTTGTTTTGTTTTATGTATATTTATAAAAATATTAATTATTTTTTTCTTTGGATCCACTCTCACCTTGTTGATGGAGTCTGAGCAGTTAAAATTGGCTTATTTGCTGGGTGTGGTGATGCATGCCTTTAATCTCAGCACTTGGGAGGCAGAGGTAGGAGGATTGCTGTGAGTTTGAGGCCACCCTGAACCTACATAGTGAATTCCATGTCTGCCTGGGCTAGAGTGAGGCCCTACCTTGAAAAACCAAAAAAAAAAAATTAGTTTATTTGACTTTATTGTTGCAATAATAGTACTAATAGATGCAATTTGTCACAGTTAGCAATAATAGGTTCCACTGTGCCCATTTTCCTGTTTTTTTTTTTTTTTTTCTTTAACAGCCCTGTCTGAATTTTTTATGTGTGTTTGCCCAATGTAATGGACTAGCTTTTTTTTTTTTTTTTTTTTCAATGTGTGAAAGTGAGAGAGAAAATTGTCATGCCAGGGCCTCTAGCCACTGTAATAGAATTCCAGACACATATACCACCTTGTGTGCATCTGGCTTACATGAGACCTGGATAGTGGAACATGAGTCCTTAGGCTTCTCAGGCAAGCACCTTAACCACTAGCTATCTCTCCAGCCCCCTCTCTGTATTTTGCGAGAGGGAAACTGGCTCTGAGTTTAGCCCCTTTCCTCTATTTTACCAGCTTTTAGATCTCACTGGACTTGGATTTAGCTTTGTAGCTCCAAAGGATATGTGTTCCCTCTGTATGACACTGTCTTCCTAATGACAATCTGATTTGGAGGCCCAAGTAAATAGTTCAGTCAATGAAGTGTTTGCTTTATAATCATGAGAACATGAGTTTGGATCATATGTAAAAAGTTAAGCACTGAAGAGTATGCCTATGTATCCCATTATTGAAGAGGAGACAAGAGGATCCCTAAGTCTTTCTTGCTGGCTAGTCTAGCTGAACTGGTGAGCTTCAGGTTCAGTGAGAAACCCTTTCTCAAAAAATAAGGTGTACAGCAATTGAGGAAGATACCCAATGTGAGCCTTTGGCCTCCACACACACACACACATACATGCACACATGCACATCAGACACACTTAACACACACAAGAATGCTTTATTTTGTAGGATATTCTTTGAATAATTCCCTCCTTGAGGGTTATGTTCAGAATACCAGGTATCTAGTTAACTTTTTCCATGTATCAGTATTGTTTTGAAATTAGAATTAGTTCCATGACTGCCTGGACTTTTGCCTGTTCTGGTTGCTGTGTGCTACTGTGATCTGGAGTAATGTCTGGCGCATAGCAGGTGCTTAGTCAGTGTTTGCTTAGTAGTGAAGGTGGTATGAAAAATCTCAGGATTTGTGATTTGACAGTAATTTTCTCCTCAAATCTAAGGGGTACCATTAGGTTTTCTTTTCTCTTTAGACTTGGAAAGCACTACTGGGGTGTATGCAGACCAATTTTGGAAATAGGTTGTGAGGAAAAATGTCCTAGTATCACATACCTTATGTTAGCTTTGTGTTTCTTTTTGTGTTCCAGGATGAGCGCTGCAAAATCCCTTTATTCATGCTCATGTCCTTCTTGCCAGCATCAGCTGTCCCTGTGTTCAGGTATGCTGCCTCAAGGCCAAATTCTCAGTAGCTATTGGGCTTTTCTGTCAGTGATGGTATGCTTCTGCCCTCTTCTTCCTGTGTGGGGACAGGTCAGGATATGATTTCCATGGGCTGTGTCATTAAGCAACAAAGGAGAGACCATGATAAGCTGAACCATGAGTTCACTTGAAAGTCTGGGCAATATTCTAATGTCTGGTGTTGTAAAAGTAGAGTCTGTGGCCACCAAAGGCTTCGAGTACTTAGAATATGCCATGAGTACAAAATATACATGGAGCCAGGTGTGGTGGCTCATGATGTTAATCCCAGCACTTGGGAGGCAGAGGTAGGAAGAATGCCGTGAGTTCGAGGCCACTCTGAGACTACATAGTGAACTCCAGGTCGGCCTGGGCTAGAGCAAGATCCTACCTCAAAAAGAAAATAAATAAATTACACACACACATATACATACACACACACATAAATGTAAAATTTATTATGCTTAAAGTGACATTTTGGATAGGTGGTAAATAAGATATGCAATTGAAATCCATTTTACCTAGTTCTCTTTACACTTTACACATATCTATTGCAGGGTCGATAGCTCAATGGATAAATTGCTCACTGCTTAACTCAGAGTTCCCAAGTTTGATCCTCAAACCCCACATAAAATGGTGGAAGCTATTGTGGGCTGCTTCTTTTTTTTTAATTTAATTTATATTATTCTAATTTTACATTCATATTGGTGACTCTGTTATCCTCCTCCCTGTCCTCCCCCTCCGAAGGGACCCTCATCATTGGGGAATGTGGGTTGTGCATTATGAGGGTAGGCAACAGTTCTGGGGGGTAGGCCCTGGTCTCTGTGCATAATGCCCCAACTTGTGGCTCTAACATTCTTTCTGCCCCCTCTTCCGCGAATTTCCCTGAGCCACCTCGGGGTCATTTAGTTCTACTTCAGTGATGAGGTTTTGGGAGCCTCTGTGTCTCTGGATATCTGGCTTAGTAGGAGTTGGATGTTCTCTGTGTTTATCTCCTTCAGCCTTTGTCTGATGTTATGTTCACCAAGAAAGCTGTACTCTTGTCCTTTTCCCGCATTACTCTGTGGTTTCAGCTGGGGCCCTGGTGAGGTGTGATAGGCTGATCCTCCCTTCAGGTTTATCGTCCATCTGAAAAAGATAAGCAAATTCTCCAACGGAGAGAGAAGTTAGCACTAGATAGATGGAATGGCCATAGTTATTTTAGAGAGAATTTTATATGTGTAGGCCCTCTTCTAGCCCACATTTGGTGGGAGCTTGATCTTGGAGACTAGGCTCATTTTTTGTACATGGTTTTGACTTATTTCCCAGTTCCAGAATGAGTTCCATTCCACTGAGTGGATCTATTATGTGGGCTGCTTCTTTAATACCAGCATGCTGACTGCGAGGTGGAAGGTGGAGACAGTAAAATTGCCCTAGAAGCTCCTGGTGAACATAGCAAAGAATAGTAAACAAGAATCCTTTGTCAGAAACCCTCCCGTAAATGAGTTGGAAAGGCAAGGACCAACCCAGAAGTTGTCCTCTTGCTTCCACATGCATGCCAAACATGCATATACATATGAACACACATGTTCACACACTTGAATATAAAAAAGCTATACATACACACACACACACACATATACATACACATACATCACATACATACATACATACATACAGACATGGGTTGGGGACATGGCTGGGTGGATAAAGCACTTGCCACACAAGTGAGCACATTGGAGGTTTTGATCCTCAGACCCTACCTGGTAAAGCCGGAAATCATGGTAGGCTTCTCTTAACAACAACGAGGATGAAAGACTCTGTATAAAAGTGGAAGGCTAGGACTGACATGTTAAAGTTGTCCTCTAATCTCCACATGCACATGACTGTACTCACAAATATGAACACATACCAAAAAATTTAAAAATGAAATATACATATCTAGCTGGCATATGACCCTTTTTGTGGTGGCCGAAGAGCAGTCTCAGGGCCTTACATATGCTGGACATGCCTTTGGTCATTGAAATACTATTCACATAGTATTTTTTTAATTGGGACAATGTAACTCTAGAGTGTATCTGCTTATGAGTGAAAGTTACTTATTTTATTTATACTTACAAAAATACTTTTCTGTTGCTGAACAAAAATTAATGCCCTAAATTTGGATTCTTCACTGTAGACTTTGACAGAAACAAAAAAATAGTGTAGTGTGGGGCAGGTATCAATGCTCTAAGGTCTGTACACCCTTGGCTGATGGCGTCTTGATTTTCCTCACCTTGTAGGAAAATGGGGTTTTGTGTTGAGATATTAATCTGATTTTATGTATTTGACCTTCTCAGCTGTGGTGTGATTTCTGTCCTGAGAAATCATGAGGAGAGCACTGCAGGAAATAGCTATTGCACCTTGCTGGATTGTCTCTGCTCCTGGGGACAGATGGGACATGTCCTAGAGCTCATTGATGACTGGCTCCCTGTGGAGCCACCCCAGGACAAGGTGTGTTTGCGTTGTACTCCTGTAGAATATGCAAATCGAGGGCAATTGGAAATTACATCGTGTTCTGGGCACATGAGCTCTAATTGCCTATTTCTCTCTCTGTTCTCTTCCAGAGTAATTTGTCCTGTAAACGTAAAGTGCAAATCCATGACACGCACTTAGCAAAACCTGAGTTAGCACTGTTGTACATAGAGTATTTGCTGACCCATCCAAAGAATCGAGAGTGCCTACTCTCTGTACCCCAGAAGAAACTTAACCGTATTTTGAAAGCACTTGAGATGTCAAAGGTAGCTTTTAAAATATTACATATATATATATATATATATATATATGTGTGTGTGTGTGTGTGTGTGTGTGTATATATGTGTGTGTGTGTGTGTATACATATACACATACATACATACATACATACATACATACATACATATATACATATATATATATATATTCCCCTGCCTGCCCTTGATCCCATTTCTCTGGGGCCCTCCTCAGTGGAGTTATGGGATTCACTGTGGAGTCATGAAGGCCTCAGTTAGTCCCAATGGGGTAGTGTGTGGACCATGCCTCAGGGTATTCACACTCACTCTGTGGGTCTTATAGTCTTTCTGCCTCCTCTTCCGCAATGTTCCCTGAGCCATGGCAGGCCTGTTGGCAGTCTGATTTAGTGTTGAGTTCTCCGTAGCCTCTGGATTTCTGCTTTGGTAGCTTTTGCTTGATCACCCTGTTTTATCTTGGAGGTTGAATCCTGTATGATAGTAGCAGTGATACAGTAAGATCAACATTTTTTTTCTTTTTCTTTCTTTCTTTTTTTTTTGAGAGAGAGAGAATGGGTGTGCCAGTGGCCTCTCAGCTGCTGTGAATGAACACCAGATGTGTGCGGCCCCTTGTGGGCAAATGCGGCATTGCACCCTTGTGTCATTTTTTTGCCTGGCTAAATGTGGGACCTGGAGATTGGAACCAGTGTTCTTAGGCTTGGCAGGTAGGTGCCTTAACCACCAAGCCATCTCTCCAGCCCAAGATGGACAGTTTTATAAAAATCTATTTATTTATTTATGAGAGAGAGAGAAGGGGGAGAAAATGAGTGCCTCCAACCACTGCAAATGAACTCTAGCTGCATGTGCTACCATGTGCATCTGGCTTACATGATTCTGAGGAATTGAACCTTGGTCCCTGGGCTTCACAGTTAAGTGCCTCAACCATTAAGCCATCTCTCCAGTGCTGATGGACATTTTTTTTTTTTTTGAGAGAGAGAGACAGAGAGAGGGAGAGGAAGACAGATAGAGATGGGCGCGCCAGCAGCCTCTCAGCTACTGTGAAGGAAATCTAGATGCATGCGCCCCCTTATGGTCAAGTGCGGCATTACGCCCTTGCGTCACTTTGCATCTGGCTAAAGGTGGGACCTGCAGATTGGAACTGGCGTTCTTAGGCTTAGGAGGCAGGCGCCTTAACCGCTAAGCCATCTCTCCAGCCCTGATGGACATTTTTTCTGTTCATGTTGCTGTAACACTTGTGAACAGGGAAGGAAGAAAGAATGAGTGTCCACAAGGGCTGATGTGGGCATGTGAGTGGGAGCAGCACCATTTTCTGGCTTCATCTTCTGGCAGGTTGTGTTCAGAGCCCACATTTCTGCCAAGGTTGCTAGGTATCATTTGATCCTGCTAAGCGCATATTGTCCATGCCGACTTGTTACTCACAGGTTCTACTCATCAGTGAGGAAGCACTAGCTCCCCTCAAAGTCCTTGGCATTTTTCCCCTAGGAATCTTTGAGGATGTTTGAAGTGAATGCATCGTGTCCCTAGTGCCTTGTGAAATCCTGTTTCCTCCCTGCTGTGCTGGCCCTGACCACCCATGTAGGAGCCACCTTTGAACAACCTTTTCAGTTCTACTACCCAGTATGATGGTTCAGTATAGCCTGGCCTGAGGTGGGGTCTATAGAAGAGAATTGGTGCCCCTATTCCTGGGATCTAGTGTGCTTGCCCATTGGGATATGTGCTTCTGGAGCTACTCAGCAGCCCATGTTCAAGTGTAGAGTCAGGCTTCACCAGAGTTAGTTTCTTTCTGGTTCTTCTGCGGGTCAGGTGCTTTACACCTTGCTGTAGAGGATGTGGTTACATGTCATTCAGAATGTGGGCTTATGTTGTTATCATTTTACAGGCAGATCTGGAATCACTTTTGCACTCTCCAGTTGGGACCCCTCCTAGCTTCAGTAAAGCAGCTGCCCTACATGCCTTTAGTCTACACTGTAGGTTGAGTATCCATGTTCAGTACAAGGTATGCTGTGATGGTTCTATCAGCTTGAGATAACTGCTTCAGAGCCACTTGGTTTATTGATTTGCCTCTTCATTGTGTTGGTCAGTTCTGCTCAGAAGAGAAAATTCATCTATCCATTCTGGACAACACTGGGTCTTGGTTAGAAAGTAAAGTTTTACCACTTCTTCAAGATCAAGAAGAGGAGCATCTGAAGCTTCGGAGGGATGTCTATCAGCAGATTATCCAGGTCAGTAATTGGAATGTGGGTGCCTTACTTTTGATCATGTGCTCTTGACGTTGCTCTCTGAATACTTAGCTTGTCTTTTAAAAAAAAAAAAAAAAAAAAGTACAGCTACATAATTTTAATGTAATTTTACACATTGTTTGTGACAACTGTTTAGTCAGGTTAGTGGAATTGCATGAAATGTAGACTTTATGGAAACAAAAATGTGAATTTATATCTGGAAATTCTTTTAGAAATAGGAATGTAAATATCTATGACATTCAGTACATTAAGGAGAAGCTTTGTAAGGCGTGACTGACTCCTTTTTAAAATACCTTTTTTTTTGGTGAACCCATCTGTCTCTTACAGACCTACCTGACAGTGTGTAAAGACGTTGTCATGGTCGGCCTTGGGGGTCCTAAGTTTAAGATTCAGCTTTTACAACGGAGTCTTGGAATCATGCAAACAGGTACAGTATTGTCTACTAAAGGATTGTTGGAGAACAGCAGACACTCAAAACCATTCCTCCCTTCTCTACTTTGCAAATCAGAGTCTGGCTTTTAAGTGACTGACATGCAATATAAGCCATCTTTAGCCCAAAGAGGGTAAGTTCAGGGATACTTTTGGCATCAAGCACAACTGTCCAGTTTCTGAACAGGTTCTTAGGGTTATTCTACTCTGAAGGTCTGCTTTGTTGCCAGGTAGACTTCTCCATCTGACATCTTTGTAGGGACCTTCCTAGAGTGCTTGGGCCTGTGCACTGCTTGTGCTGCTTTGAATTGGGAGTTATTAGGTGATACCCATAAGCAGAATAATTATGAGTAGCATGTCATGTTTGCTGTCTGCTGGGCTCTCAGGATGTAATCAGTGAGAGAGTAAGAGGACAATCCCCTTGAGCCATGTGGATCCTGAGGTCCGAAGTCTTGGAGCCCATGTTAGAAGATAGCAGAAAGGGTGTGATAGTGTCCTGTAGAGGGTGTCCCACTTGGAGCCTTAGCTAGGTAAGACCTGAGTATCATGCAGAAAGTACTGCCCCAAATCCCTAATCACCAGCTTTTAGCCCCTTTGTTTCTGTGGTATGGTCTGTAGGTGATTTTTACTATATATTCCAGTTACTGAGGTCTATGGAAGTATCAGTGTTTGAAATTTGCATTTCTGGATAGGCCTTCTTCAGTAAGTTCAGTGTAGCACATCTAGTTGGTTGAAGTTAACTAACTGCAGCCCTGCTTTTGCAGCTTAGGTATCTTCCCTGCAAGCTGAAGCAAGGTGGTTAGCTTTGGGGGCACTGAAGTTGGACACTGGTTGGTAGCTTCAAGTTAGTCTTTGATTATACCTAAAACTACGTGGTTGGTTTAAAATGTCTAAATCTGGAGAACTATTTCATAGTGTAGCTTTTCTTTATTAAACTATAATGGAAACTGCATTCTTAAGCTTAATGACTGAAATAGTCAAAATGGTATATTTTTATTATTTAGGAATTATTTTCTCTTAAGGACTCAACTACTTTTAGTTATTTCTGAAGTCTAGGGTTTTTTTTTTTTTTTTTTTTTTTTTTTTGGCACTAACCAGAATTTGCTCTCCAGTTAGCCAGTTTCATTACATGGTGGTGCCTGCTCCCTTTACTCAGCTCCAGAGTTCCTGATTGGACCCAATGGTCAGGTTAGATCACCTTATCCCTGTAGTTTAGCCAGGTAGGACCCAGGGTCTACTGCTTTTTTGACTTTGCCCTAATTGAAGGAGACCTAATAAAGAAACCATTTTAAGAAGTTTTTACATTGATATAAATTATGTTCAGGTGAACAGTCTTCACATTCAAGTGTTCCTGAAACACAGCTGGAGTAGCTCAGTGCATGTCCCTGGTGTAGAATTCCAAGTTCAGAAACACCAGGTGTTCCTAGAAAACAATGTGTATACATTCAGCATTTTTCCTACTAGCAACTACCAGCATAACTAAGAAAGAATGTTAATGATGATCCCATTCATTCTTTCTCACACACTCTCTCTCATATATATGTTTACAAATAAATAAATAAAAAATATATTTTAAAAAAGCTGAGTATGGTGGCCAATATTTTTAATCACAGCTCTAGGGAAGCTGAGGGAGGAGGATCACTGAGTTCCAGGTCAGACTGGGCTAGGGTGAGACCCTGCCTCAAAAAAAAAAAAAAAAAAATTGGAGAGTTAAACTTCTAAAATGTAGACTACTGTGAATATAGGGCTTTGTCTTAAATGAAAAGAGGGAGGCTGTTGATAGAGAGAAATGTAAGACCACTGTGGCTGTGGCATTCCAGAAACTAATGGCACCACATTCAGTGTGGGTGCAACACAGGAAGACACTCTACAGCTTCTATGAGAGTCTAACTTATGGCTTGCTGCCCTCACCAGAGTAGTGAGCCTCTTGTTCATTTGGCAGACCAAAGATTAGTATGCTAGGGAGAGCCTTGGAGTTAGTGCTGCTTTGATTTCAAGCTGACCACCTTCTTGTTTGCCCAAGCTGTGAGCTGCACTCTAGAGAGGACCCTCAGCACTGACCTTCCAAGTCAGCACCTTCTGTGTGTCGTTGCTCTGCATCCTCATGTGTTTTTAGCCATTTGTCATAACCAGTACCTGTTACGTATTTGGGTTACAAAGTACATATACCTGAATATAATGAATTAACTTTCAGTTAACATTTTTAGCTATCTAGGCTTTTGTCCTTAGTACAGAGTCATCCTGAGGAAGCAGGCTCTTGTCTGTCAAGTGTCAGTATGCAGCATGTAGGTTTGAAGAGCCCTATACCCTTCACCCTCTCTATTGACAGAGGTCTCACTTGATGAGCCTATGTGAGGAGTATGCCCTCCTGTCTTCTTCTGAGTAGAATAGTTCTATGAAAGTTTCTGTTGTGGTTGTAGAGATTTTGCAAAGCTTTTTATTAATTCTGGCCTGAGATCTTCTGCAGAGGGTACTAGAGTGCATAGAGAGGGTACCTGGAATGGGTAGCCTACCTTCCTTTAGCAAGTAGGCTTGGGGTATAGTTGGTTACTATCTCAGTGTTTAATGGATCTTTAGCCTATTTTATAGCTGAAGGGCTTGGCCCTTCATATCTAGGACTATCTCCTGGCCAATGTCTTGTTCCTTGAACTGGGAGTTGCTGTGAGGAGCATAATTTCTGTGCTTTTATCATATGCATGTTTTATTTATTTATTTATTTATTTATTTATTTATTTATTTATTTATTGGTTTTTCGAGGTAGGCTTTCACTCTAGCCCAGGCTGTCCTAGAATTCACTATGTAGTCTCAGGGTGGCCTTGAACTCTCAGCAGTCCTCTTCTTCTACCCCCCGAGTGTTGGGATTAAAGGCATGCACCACCATGTCTGGTGCCTGTTTTATTTAAATGCACCTTGCAGCATGGATCCTGGCAGAAGATTTGCTGTTTGGTACATACATGCCCAGGGCCATCCGGTGCCTGGCTACATGTCAAAGCAGGGCAGGACGGCATAGGGTCGTATGCAGCTTACTAGGCACAATTTGTTGGCTTTATTTTGTAACTTTTACCCAAAAGAGTGGTTAGAAAGAGAAATGATCTCAGGAAGAACTGGTATGATTAGACATGCATAGAAAAGCATTTTACCCAATTAATGCAACAGAGTTAAGGAGATAATTTGAAAGAGAAAGAAAACCAATAAAACTACTATGAGCTTGTAAATGATACTCTGAGAGAGCACAGTCTTCCCTCTATTGCTCCTGTTCTAGCTAGCTATTGACTTCAGTATTATGTGAGAGTCTGTGTGTGTTTTTTTTTTTTTAATTTTATATGCCTTAGGAATCACACAACTGCTCTGTATCCATACACACAGTAAACAAAGTTTAGTGATTGAGTCTAAACTATCGTATTAGTGCTGGGAAAGGACCTGTGTTTATATTTAAATGGAGAAAACTTGTCTGTGTTGGGTAGTTTCTAACAGTCTGATTGGCACAACTCACTGATAAAAGGTTTTTCATTACTACCAGATTTTGTTAATACAGTCGCAACTGAGTTATGCTATCAGATAATTGATTTTCCCATTTCTTTCTAGTGAAGGAATTTTTTTATGTCTCATTACTTCTTGGCATTCTGAAGGAGGTAACTAAAGGTCCCATAATTCAGAAAATAGACACAGATGATGAAGGTACAGCATTGCTTGATTCAGTCCAGGAAGTGTTTCAGAAAATGTTGGAATGTGTCGCCTGGACCTTCAGGAAGCAACCAGAAGAAAGCATGCTGGTATTGGGCCTTCATTGGTTGGGTCACTGGGTGGAGGGGGTGTTTCTGGGGTACCCAGGGTAGGGCATGGAGATTGTGGTTGCACATTGTGCAGACCTGGTTCACTTTGTGCTATCAGCTGTGAGCATGGAATCATGGCTGGATGTTACCCCCTGAGGCCAACTGCACCTGTATCTTCTGGTAACAGACAGGTCCAGAGTCCTGGGTTCTGCACTCCACTACCAGTCATAGAGTAAGAGCTCAGGGTGGAGGTATAACAACTGGAAGGACTGGAAGCAGAAATGCTCTCTGTAGCCTGAACCTCCAGAGGTTCCAGGATATAGTATACTTTTTAAGATGCTGATTGGTAGAAAGGTAGCTCTTGCCTGGCAGAAATACTAATTTGCATCATCTGCCAATGTCCCCTGGTTGGAAGTAGTCAGACCTTGAAAGGACCATGGCTTCCTATTGATGGTGGAAAGCTGAACTTACGTGACATGACTGAAGAACTGATTCATAAAGTCCCAGATGCCATACCTGCTTTATTACTACAACAATGTTATGTCAGTTCCTGAGCAAGTCCAGACAGCCATTATTTTTTTCTATCAGCTATTATTTTTTAACATTTTTAAAAAAAGATTTATTTTATTTATTTATTAGAGACAGAGAGAGGGAAAGAGATATAGAGAGTGTGTGAGAATGGGCATGCCAGGGCTTCTGTACACTTCAAACAAACTCCAGATGCATACACCACTATGTGCATCTGGCTTACATGGGACCTGGAGAATCAAACCTGGGTCCTTAGGCTTCACAGGCATGTGCCTTAACTGCTAAGCCATCTCGTCAGCCCAGCTATTATTTCTTAATCAAGATTTTCAAAAGTGTTTAAATAGGAGACTGTTTATGAAATATTGAGGCTTTCAGTTTTATTGTATCCTTAGATAACGGAAATAATTGAAAGTTGCCGGCCTTATTTTCCTAGCTTAGATTATACTTGAATTCATGAGTTGTTTCAAAGGTCTGTGATCTGTTCGTGTAATGTAAGTTATGCCACAGCTTCTAATTGTCCTGTCAAGCCTCCCACTATTGGCTGAGTAATGTCATTCAAAACGTACCTTCCAAGTTAATATTGTGTTCCTCCTTCTCTCCTTCTAGTCTCTCCCCTTCGCTTTAAAAAAAATTTAAAAATTATTTTATTATTAGAGAGAGAGAGAGAGAGAGAGAGAGAGAAAATGAGCACACCAGGGCCTTCAGCTCCAGACACTTGGGCCACCTTGTGCATCTGGCTTATGTGGGTTCTGGGGAATTGAACCTGGGTCCTTTGGTTTTGCAGGCAAGTGCCTTAATCACTAAGCCATCTCTCCTGCTCTCTTCTTCCCTTCTTACTATTGATACTTCTGTTTGGTTGGTTATTTGAAACAAGGTCTCATTCTGTAGCTTAGGCTGGCCTAGAATTCACTCTGTAGACTAGGCTAGACTCAACCTTATGTTTGTCCTCCTTCTTCAGCCTTCCATGTGAGCCACCACACCTAGAGCTTTTTGTTGTTGTTATTGTTGTTGTTTGTTTGCTTTTAAACTGTAATTTTAACTCTTCTGACAATGGATAATGTGCGTTTTGTTTTGTAGCTCCTTTATTCTGTTGAGACTCCTCTTCATGAATTTATCACCACTGTCCAATCCTGGCACAAAGACACTGCAGTCCACCGGGGTGTGCTTTCTACTCTGATTGCTGCACCTGTGGTTGAAATAAGTCATCAACTGCGGAAGGTGAGGTGTATTGATCCTGAAACTTCTCCAACTCCTTTTGACTACCAGGTGCTGTTTCTGTTGACAGTACATGCTTAGATATAAGTCTTTAGTGGGGGCTGCTTACCCACTGACTGCACCTTGCCATTCAGCAGTGGGTTAATGGTCTAGAACCATGTGATTGCTCTGGAGCAATATGCTAAGGGTGTTGTCACTCTTGACAGAGTAGGTCTCACCATGTTTACGTGTCTGTTGGCTGCATCTTGGAGATTTGAGTGAGTTTATAGTTTCTTAACGTTCTTTTCTCTAGAGACAGAAACAGCGTATCTGGGTAGCATAGTACAAGATTGCTCCAGGCTGTGTTGGTGTGTTCACATTTCTGCATGCCTGTTCTAATGTTCACCTTTTCTTCATTTCATTTCTTGTCCTTGCCTTTCCTCTTTTTCTCCTTTTCCATTAATAATCAAGGGAAACTTGAATTTTGGGTATCTTGCTTTCATAGCGTAACTGTAGGTGAGTGGAAGATGATGATGATGATGATCATTATTATTATTATTATTTGGTTTTTTCGAGGTAAGGTTTCACTCTATCTAGCTCAGGCTGACCTGGAATTAGTCTCAGGGTGGCCTCAAACTCATGATGATCCTCCTACCTCTGCCTTCCAAGTGCTGGGATTAAAGGCATGTGCCACCACGCCCAGCTTATTATTATTATTGCTATTATTATTTTTAAATTATTTATTTATTTATTGGGGGCAGATAGAGAGAATGGGCACACCAGGGCCTCTAGCCACTGTAAACAAACTTCAGACACATGTGCCACCTTGTGTATCTGGCTTTACATGGACTAGGGAATTGAGCCTGGGTCCTTTGGCTGTGTAGGCAAGAGCCTTAACCTCTAAGCCATCTCTATAGCCCATGGAAGGTTATTATTAATACAAATATTAGCCTATTCAGTTAAAGATTGACCTAGTTAGAGTGATAATTCAAGCCAATACAGAAAGTAATGCTTTACCATATGGAACAAGGAGGATAGTCTTTTCTTCCAAATCTCAGTGATATCCCACAAGGAAATATGTGGTGACTTCAGAGGAGGCAAGGAGCAGTGAGCTCACTCAGAGTAAAAAAGATGGACTGTCACTGAATTTAATGTACTTACACACACACAGCCATGTGTTGCTTAGTCGCAGGCATATTTAAAAAAAAAAATTTTGGAGGCAGGGTTTCCTTTAGCCCAGAGTAACCTGGAATTCATTCTGTAACCCAGGCTGGCCCATACTCACAGTAATCTTCTTACCTCAGCTTCCCAATTGCTGGGTTTAAGAGTGTGCACTGTCACACCTGGTTCCTACTATGGGCACATTCTGGGAAATGAGCATGATGCGATTTCTGATTGTGCTATCTCCTAGAGTGTGCTTACACAAGTGTCAGTACTCAGCTCAGTGTTACAAGACACCGTCATGTGGTCCTTTGCTGGCCAAAATGTCCATGTGTGGTTTATGATTGAAAATTACTTAAATTATATAAATTTTGCAATATAAAATTATTAATAAAAGTTGTTTAATAAATTCTAAATATTAATTAGATTTTTAAAGTCCTCCTGCAAAGCTTGAAGGAAGATTATTTGGTTTGAGAAAGTCATTGTTGAGTAACAGAATAAAGCTTGGACTTACTGTAGTGAGAAAGCTGTATAGCCAAACCTGGCCCTACATGTGTCTGAGATGTTTTCCTGGGGCACAGCACAGTGTTCTCTCATGCTTTTTGCATGGCCCTGCTCCTGAGCCAAGTAGTATGAGAGAGCTTTCACCATGCTGCTTACAGAGCTGAGAGCACATTGTCTTCTGTTTGTATATATGCTGCTTTGTCTCTTTGCCAAAGGAGACTACTGACTCAGTATAGTCTTCAAAGTCTGTTGTTGATTGCCTACACAGCCTCTCTTCTTCAGTTGTTCTGTCAGTTTTCCTTTCATGTGTTTGGATGCTTCATTCAGTGTTACAAAATATCTGTACCTCTGTAATACTTTCATCAAGAAGTTTGCTTTGTTTGGCCAAGCCAGCTTTTTTAAGCCTCATGTTTGCATAGTAATGTGCTTCCTGTGCTCTCCTAATCTCTGTGTTGGAAGTATTTCTTCCAAGTACCACATGAGTGTTTTTTTTTAAAGAATCTATTTTGAAAGGCTAGAGAGATGGCTTAGCGGTTAATGTACTTGCCTCTGAAGCCTAAAATCCTAGGTTCTATTACCCAGAACCCACGTAAGCCAGATGCACATGGTGGCACTTGTGTCTGGAGTTCATTTGCAGGATCATCATGAGTTTGAGGCCACCCTGAGACTAATTCCAGGTCAGCCTGAGCTAGATAGAGTGAAACCTTACCTTGAAAAAAACAAATAATAATAATAATAATGATAATCATCATCATCATCTTCCATTCACCTACAGTTACACTATGAAAGTAAGATACCCAAAATTCATTGGAGGTCCTGGAACGCCCATTCTTCCTCTGTGTCTCTAATAAACAAATAAGTATTTAAAAAATCCATCTTGACAGTTTATGCCTTTCATTTGGCATGCCTGGACGTTAAGGAGTTACTAGTGTGTTTGGACTAGTACGTTGGTGCCCACTCTTACCACTGCTCTTCAACACAGTACTAGAAGTCCTCGCCCATGAGATAAGACAGGAGAAAGATATTTTAAAAAAATGAACACACAAAAATCAGCTTTTATGTCTGCCAAAGACAACTATATGCAGAAAGAAATATGCGAGGCTGTCCGATTTTCAATAGCCACAAAAATTAAGGAAGGAAAAGATCTATATAATGAAAACAAAAACATTCAAGGAAATTGAGGAGGACATGAGGAGATGGAAAGACCTTCCATGCTCATGGATAAGTAGAATTCACATTGTGAAAATGGCCAATCTACCAAAAGCAATATACAGATTTAATGCAATACCACTAAAAATCTCAGCATCATTCTTCACAGAGATAGAAAAAATAATCTCAAAATTCATATGGAAGTGCAGAAGGCCTCGGATAACCAAAAATATTCTCAGCAAAAGAAACACCTCTGGAGGGATCACCATACCTGATTTAAAGGTACACTACAAAGCCATAGTAATAAAACAGCATGGTACTGTCATAAAAACAGACATACAGCCAGGCATGATGGCACACGCCTTTAATCCCAGTACTTGGGAGGCAGAGGTAGGTGGATCTCTGTGAGTTTGAGGCCATCCTGAGACTATGTAGTAAATTCCATGTCAGTGTGGGCCAGAGACCAAGACCCTACTTTGAAAAACAAAATAAGGAACAGAATAGAGGACCTAGCCCTTGGTTCAAACAACTACAGCTTCCAGATCTTTGTCAAAGGAGCCTAATATCTAGAGTCGACAAAGAACTCCAAAAAATAAGGAATAACAACAACAAAAATCCACTCAAAAAATGGGGTACAAGCCAGGCGTTGTGACACACACCTTTAATCCCAGTACTTGGGAGGCAGAAGTAGGAGGATTGACATGAGTTCGAGGCCACCCTGAGACTACATAGTGAATTCCAGGTTAGCTTGGGCTACAGCAAGAACCTACCTTGAATATGAATAGAGAATTCTCAATGGAGTTAAGCTTCTCATTTCAGCATTTGTTTCTATTGATACCGTCTTCTGTTTGTTTGTCTTTCTTGCCCCCCTTGCCACTCACTTATAGGGACTTACACTATAGCTCAAGCTAGTCTAGAACTCATTATATAGTTCAAACTGGCCTCAAACTCATGGCAGTCTTAGCTTCTCAATGCTGTGATTATAGGCATGAACCATCATTGGCTGGCTTTTTACTATTCCATTTTATCTTCTCTGTAGACCGGGCCTTATTCTTTGGCTTTTCTAGGGGCTTCAGCTTCTGTGTTAGTTCATCGCTGTTTTCAGAAATTGGCCTTGAATCTCATAGCAATAGATTATTCACTAGAACTTTCTTGTCCCTTGTGCTGTGGTCAAGAAGTGTTTTACTTCTACATTGACTAAAAGAAAAAAAATCTGTTATTTTTAACTAGTGAGTAATCTCACTATATAAGAAATGTTTATCACTTATTTTAAAATGTTAAGCCTTACAATGACATGCAGTGCTACTTTATGTAATGATGATCGACTTTAATATCTAAATATATTTCATAATCCTAGCCAAGGAAATAGAGAAACACCTATTAGAAGTACTGTCTTATCATGCTGATATGAAATTCCCTAAGACAGTTAAGGATTAGGCAAAAGACAGTGAGGGAGATACATAGTGAGATAGTTGCATTTATACTGTAGTGATTTTAAGAAAAAAACAGACATAAATCTCTTCTGGGAGTAGAAGTTATAAGTTAGACCAGAAGCTGTTTGCATGAGGAATTATTCCCCAACACTGAACAGCCTATCTAACCTATCTAGATGCCATCAAATGGCTCTGACAGTAGAGTCTTGTCCAGGGGGTACTTATTGAGGTTCTGGACCATCCACTTCTCAACAGAATTGTGCCCCTCCAGGCAATGGAGTATGCTCTGTTACCTAGGGGGCAGAGGCCAGGAATGCTGCTTAGCACCCTGCTAGGCATACAGGGCAGTACAGCATAGCCCTGCCACAGACAGCCACTGATCCAAAACCATAGCATGCAAAACTGGACTGAGAAGAAGAAAGGATTCAATTGGCTTAAAGTTTATAGATCATGATGTCAAGTTAAAAGACATTTGACAAAAGACTTCCTGGGTGATGTATCTGTTTCTTTGTTTCTGTTTCACTAACATATGCATAATAATAGCTTACTCATAATTACTGCAAGAGATGAAGCCCATCCTTTTGAGCTTTTGGAAGGCTTTTTTATATGGAGAAGAAAACCCAGATCAGTATACACTATACTGGCAGTCCAGACTCCGTTTATAATGTGCTGATTTGAAACTTTCTTAGGTTTCTGATATAGAAGAGCTGACCTCACCACAGTGTCTCGCTGACCTTCCACCATTTTCAAGGTGTTTAGTGAGAGTAATAACAAAGTCTTCAGATGTGGTCAGGTAATTTTGTCTTTACAATTCTGAGTATAAGTGTTCTCAGTGCCTTCTGCTCTATTCCCTTTTAATCTCACATTTTTCAAAGGTGATTTTTTTTTTTTTTTTGAGAAAAACATTCCATAGAATTTTTTCTTCATTTTGTGCTTTGTGTTAGGGAAAATATTTACATTAAACTTTTCACAAAGAAAAGCCTATTTGTAAAGTTTATTTATCTAAATAGTTTCTGGTTTTGTTTAGAATAATTAAAGGCATCTAGGAGAGAAAAAATGTGAATGTATATTAAAATCCTTCTAGTGTTTACTTTCAAAATACCTTCCTAGGTGGGATACCAGTGCAGTTTTTGTTCAACACACAGCTATGACTCAGTTCCCCAGTCCGTATTGTCATTTGACTAAGATTCTAAGGTTTGTGGCCATCCACAGGCAACTGAAGATGTGGAGGGATTTGTTTCTCAGGCACTGAATACCTGTGTCACACAGTTTGTGAAAGCTTAAATGTACCACTTTGACAGCTATGGCTTGTCTTCCAACAGCATAGTAAATGTGTGCATAGGAGTATGGAGAGAGCAGCCACAATGTTTTCACATGCAATGCATTTCTATTCCCTTTTTAGTGTGTCATCTGATTTTAATGTCTTGTTTGGGGCTGGGGAGATAGCTCATCTGTTAAAGGCACTAACTTGCTTAATGTCTCATGTGTATAATAACATATATGGGGTAAACTGAGGCAACTTCCTATGTTTCTTGAACAGTGGTGTTTGTGGTTTTTCTATAAAGTTTTAGGAACATACTATAGAGTAATTGCAGATGTTTGTTGGTTTCATAGATCATTTTTGGATGAGCTAAAGGCGTGTGTGACTTCTGGCGATATTGAAGGCATTGTGTGCCTCACAGCTGTTCTGCATATTATTTTGGTTATTAACAAAGGTTGGTTACATTTTTCTTTCCTTCACCTGCTATATTGCTGAGATTGACTTGTCCCCATGGCAAGGGATGTTTGGGAACTTGGACTGTGTTTTACCTTTCCTCTACCAGGGCAGATTTTTCACAGTCTTTCCATCTCCACTTCCTAGTACTTTCTGAACACAGTGCCCTCCACTGGGCCTTTCCATATGTGAGTTTGTCCACTCTTCTTTCAGGCAGTTCTTGTCCACATTTCCCTTTTTACATTGGGTACATTTAAGTATCCCTCTGCATACTTCAGAATTGAATTCCTTAACCCTTTCCCTCCTTTTCTTCCTTTTTGCAATACTGAGGATTAAACCCAGGGTCTTGCACATTCTAGACAAATGCTCTATCACTGAGCTGTGTCCCCAACTTTCTTTTTTACTTTGTATTTTGGCAAGGTCTCAGTAAGTTGTTCATACTGGCCTTGAACTTAAGATTCTCCTGCCTTAGTCTTCCTGGTCACTGGGATCACAGATCTGTACCACCAGGCCTAGCTCACAATTGAGTTTCTGTTGTATGTAACCTATGCTTAAAAATCTGTCTGGGCATTGTTGCACAGGCCTGTATTTCTAGCTCCTCAGGATGTTGAAAAGCTTAGGAGTTGGGGGCCAGCTTGAACAGCATAATAAAACCTGGTTTCAAAAGAAACAAAAATCTGAATTTGTTTTGTTAATGACAGTATGTTGGTGTTATGGCTCTCTTGAATATCCTAACCAGTTGAAATAGCACTGAAAAAATAACTGGCAATATATGTCAGATGCCAGCCTCAGTGTGAAATGTAAGGGCATCCTCATAGGGTAACTGCCTTCAAGTTTTCATGTTTGTTCAGTTTTGCTTAAGGTTGAAATGTTTTCACCTTTACTGTGTTTCTCATAAGGATCATTTCTCTCCCATGGGCCGGCACACCTGGTACATGTACCAATTTCAGTGGGTTATGTGCCCCTAGATCACAAGCTTAGAATCAAAGAATTTAGATTTTGAGTTTTTAAGAGTTTGTAATTGTATAGACTACTGGTTGAAAATACACAATCTGAAAAGTTGAAATATGGAATGCTTGAAAATCTGAAACATTTAGAAATGGCCAAAATGTTTATAATTTCTGATTATAGATTTCTGGATTAGGATGCTCACTCTGCAATGCTTTTTAATTTGTTTGACTTGGTTTGGGCACAGAGACTCCCCCCTAAATTGACATGCATAGACCCTTGAGATATGCAGAACAAGAGGTGTGCCCCATGAGGAAGCAAGACTAGAGATGGGGTACTGAGTGCCTGAGACTACATGGGCACTTAAGCAGGTGAATGACTAGTGTTGGCTAGGTGTCACTCCTGTCTGGTGGCAGGATGAAACACTTCTTACAGTGGCTACTTGGGTGAGGGTTGTGTGGTGCCTCTTAGCAATGTTCTCACAGCATTGCTGTGGAAGGGATGGTTGTGTTCCTGCAGGTCAACGGGGATTAACGTGAAGGAAGAGTAAGCCTGCTTCCATGTGGTAATGTTGACATGTTTTCTCTTTAAATGCAATTTTCTCACAGGTAAGCAGAAAAGTTCAAAAGTGAAGGAGGCCGCAGCCACTGTGCACAGAAAGCTGAAGACGTTCATGGAGATTACTCTGGAAGAGGATAGCCTTGAAAGGTGACCCGAGAGTTTCTTTAGCTGTGGCAACTTGATAATTGTGTGTGTTTGGGATTGACCTTAATTTCAGCTATTGAAAACCAGGTGAAGTATAAATGCAGGACCATGTTGGGGTGTCATGGTTCTTCCTGAGCCTCTAGTGAGATGCATTTAAAAAAAATTTTTTTTTGATGTGTGTGCATGTATGTGCACAGGAACATGTGTGCAAGCCAAAGGGCAACTTTCACTTTATTTGAAGAAGTGTTTCTCATTATTCACCTCTGTATTTGCCAGGCTGGCCGGCCTGTAATCTTCTGGGAAATTCTCCTATTTCTGCCTCCCTTCTTGCTGTAGGGACCTTAGGATTACAGATGCCTACTGAAGCATCTAGTTTTTACATAGATTCTGGGGATCTAAAGTTAGGTGCTCAAATTTGTGTAGCAAGCACTTTATCCACTAATCTGTCTCCCCAGCGTCAGTATGAGATGCATTTTCTTCCTTCTGGGAGGCCTATATATGCTCATAGACTGCTGATAACAATTTTTCCCATTAGGACTTCTTGATGCTCCTGCTGTGTTTGCAGGTACATTTTCCTATAGTCTGTTAGGAAGTGAAGAAGGCAAGTGTTGCGGGCTGTTAGATGAGATAATCCTAGTTTCATTGTGTCTTGGAAGCAAACCAACTCCATAGTATCTCCTTTGAAGTACACCTAAATTACTAACTCATTAAAGAATTTCTAAAGTGTGGCTTTTAATAAATTTGTTATATAAGCACGAGTATACTTAATGCTCATTTTATTTGTATTTAGGTTTATAAATGAATTTGAAAATTGAAGCATTTTAGTTGACAGAAAAGTTACTGAATATGTTTCTGTCCTGTTACCCTAATTTTAATTATTATTAGTGAAATAGGAGTTAGTTTAATTGAGAACTGTCCATTAAAATAAAAATACAAGACTTAGTTTCTTTGGTATTTCAGGTTATTATTTTGGTGGTGCTAGGAATCAAATCTAGGGCTTCATGCAAGTTAGATAGACACTCTACCACTAAGCTAAATTTTCAGCCTTTAGTTCAAGTTTTAAAAACATTTGTTTTCTCTTTTCCTAATCATTAGAGGGTTAGATAATTGATAATTTTAGGCAATATATATGTGATATTTTAGTTTGAATATGTATTATAAGAGAACACTGTTCAAACAAGGTTTGTGAGTAACATAGGTATGTGAGTAATACTGTGTTGCATCTGTCAAGTGAAGCCGTGCTGCTGCCTCTACCTGGAATAATGTGACTGCAAGCTGTGTACTCATAGCAGTACCCAGTGGCCATGAAATCTTGTTTTGTTGGGTCTGTTCCTACCTTCAATACTTCTCCTTCCTCATACACTGCTTCTTTGTCGCAAGTCTCTCCTACCCCAATAGAAAGAATCCCCTGTGTGAAATTTGCATACAGCCTGACCTGTGTGGGAAGAGGAAAGACACATGGAGGCAGGTAGACAGTTGTCTTATACAGCAGTAAAATGGATCATTCCTACACAGGTATACAGTAATGTGAACAGCACTTGGAAAAGAATTTCACAAATGTTTCAAACAACTCTGGATATCTGAAGTGATATTGCAGTGATAGAGATATATAGGAAGTCCTATTGTTCTTATGCAATGTGGCTTTGTTGCTTTTGTAAATTATAAATAAATAGTAACAAATAATTTGGGGGGGGGCAGAGTCAGAGAGAGGGAGAGAGAGAACGGGCACGCCAGCAGCCTCTCAGCTGTTGTGAACAAATTCCAGACATGTGTGCCCCTGCTTCACTTGTGTCTGGTTAAACGTGGGAACTGGAGAATTGAAGGGGCGTTCTTTGGCTTAGCAGGCAGGCACCTTAACAGCTAAGCCATCTCTCCAGCCTTAAAGAATGTCTTTTAATTTTAATTTTTTTTAAAATTTATTTGCAAGCAGAGAGAGGAAGAGAATGGGTGTACTAGGGCCTCTGCCTGTGTCACCTTGTCCATCTGGCTTTATGTGGGTGCTGGGGAATCAAACCTAGGTTATTAGGCTTTGCAGGCAAGTGCCTTAATCTTGGAGCCATCCCTCTAGCCCAGTAACTAAAGAAGTTTAAACTACAAAAACATTTTAAGAACAAATAGGATTAGGGTAGGAAAAAAAGAGAAATGAATGCATCTGATATAAAAGTCAAGGAAGAGCTGTTGGGGGAAATAAAGGGGATTAGCAGGAGGAAGACAGAAGACAGGAGAGTAGAGGAGGAAGAGCCACATGAACAGAGTATATATGAAAATACTGCAGTGAGACCCATAGCTTTATATGCTAATTTAAAAAACAGAAGAATAAGTGGGATAGATCAGTATCTTTGTGTGATCCTGGAGGATTTTTGGATTCCGGAAAGAAGCTGAAATCACTGGTGCTCAGATCCCTTATATGAATAGTATAGATGTGCATGTAAGCTATGTACACCCTCCTGTGTACTTTAAAAAATCACCTCTAGCCCGGCATGGTGGCGTACGCCTTTAATCCCAGCACTCGGGAGGCAGAGGTAGGAGGGTCACCATGAGTTTGAGGCCACCCTGAGACTACATAGTGAACTCCAGGTCTGCCTGAGCTAGAGTGAGACCCTACCTCAAAAAACCAAAAAAAAAAAAAAAAAAAAAAAAATCACCTCTAGATTGCTGATAGGCTGTGTGAATACTGTGTGAATGGTAGTTATACTGTATTGTTCATTGAATAAGGATAAGAACAAAAATTTTGTATGTGTTCAGTACGGATGAGGTTTTTTTGGATATTTTAAATCTGGTTTGTTGGGTTAGTTGTGGATGTGGAGATCATGGACACAGAGGGATGACTGTTAGTAAGTTTTCTAATATTTTACATCTTTTTGTTTTTTGGTTTTTTGAGGTAGGATCTTGCTATAGCCCAGGCTGACCTTGGAATTCACTATGTATGTAGTCAGGGTGGCCTTGAACTCACAGCGGATCCTCCTCTCTCTGTCTCCCAAATGCCGGGATTAAAGGCATGTTCTACCTTGCCTGGCCAAGTCTGCTAATATTGAACAATTTTTTTAATGTTAGAATAACTTAGTGGATTTTGTTTTAAAAGATTTAATTCACAAGAAAATTGAAATGAAAGTCCAGCAAGTTGCTATATGTCCCTTGCCACAACACCCGCATACCTTCTTTCTCCACTACTGATATCCTAAGCCAGAGGGGGATACTAGTTATAGTTGATGAGCCTGTGTTAACACATCAGTATCACCCAGAGTTCCTGGCTTGCATTAGGGTTTACATTCAGTTTTATACCCTCTGAGGGCTTATTCAAAAGTATGATGAGTCCCAGCACTTGGGAGGCAGAGGTATGAGCATCACTATGAGTTTGAGGCCATCCTGAGACTACATAGTTCCAGGTCAGCTTGGGCTAGAGTGAGACCCTACCTCAAAAAAACAACAACAAAAAAAGTACGATGACACATGTCTACCATTGCTCTATCACAGTCTTTCTGCTACTCTAAAATCTTGTTCTCTGCTTCTTAACCCTTTCCTTCCTCTAAACCTCCAGAACCAATAGGATTTATACATAGCTATATGAGCTATATAGAAAATGAAAAGTCACATCATAGCTGTATGCAAGCTGGAGAACCAGAGAAATTGGTGGCATGACTCAAGATTGAAACAGTGGAAGCTGGTGCTAGAACTCAGTCTAAGTCTGAAGGCTCAAGAACCTTGATGAGAGCTGGTTTAAGTCCTAGAGTGAGAAGGCCCAAGAGCCTAGAATTCTGATACAGAAGGAATGGAGAAGGGTGTCTTAGCTACTGAGTCAAAGTAATTTGCCTTTTCTCTGCCATTTTGTTGGATCTGGACCCTCAATTGGATAGTGTACACATCAGAGTAAAGACAATATTCTTTAGTCTACTGACTCAAGTACTAGTCTTTTCTAGATAATCTCAGTCATACCTAGAAACAGTGCTTTACCAGCACTGTTTGATTGAGCCTCAATCAAATTGACACCAAAGTTAACCACTAGCCCTAATGAGAGATGTCTTGCCCACTTCCAAATTTAGGGGTTTTATGGTTAAAACTCTTAACTATATATGCTAGATTTTGTGGAGTTTTTTTGGGGGAGAGGGGAGAGTTGTATTTTTGGTGTGTGTGTGTGTGTGTGTGTGTGTGTGTGTGTGTGTGTGTGTGTGTATGAATGTGGGCACACTCATGACGTGGTGTATGGAGGTCAGAGGACAACTTTAGATGTTGGTCCTCGCCTTTCACTCTTGTTTGTTCACTCACTGTGATTGCCCACTAGCTAGCCTGCAGAAGTTACCTTGTCTCCACTTCCCTTTACATCATAAGTATACTGGGATTGCAAGTGCTCCCCACAGTGTCTTGCTTTTATGTGGGTTCTAAGGATCCCAGTTGAGGTGCCCATGCTTGTGTGGCAGGTATTTTGTCCACTGAGCCATCTCTCCAGCCCCTCCTTTTAGTTTATAACTTTTCATAAAAACCAAGAAGTAAGATTACTGGATCTTATGCTAAGAGTATGTTTAATGGATCCTCCAGAGTGACTGCGCTGTTTTGCATTCCTACTGGTAGTTGAGTTGCTTCACATCCTTACTGCTTTATGTGGTGTCAGTGTTCCAGATTTTGGCTGTTTTATTAAGTGTGTGGTGGCATCTATATTTTTGTCTCCCTGGACAGCTCATACATTTATTTGCTATCTATGTATCATCTTTGATGAAGTGTCTGTTAAAATCTTTAGCCCAGTTGGGCATGGTGCAGCACACCTTTAATCCCAGCACTCAGGAGTCAGAGGTAGGAGGATCACCATGAATTCAAGGCCACTCTGAGACCACATAGTGGATTCCAGGTCAGCCTGGACTAGAGTGAAAATCTACCTCAAAAAAAAAAAAAAATATTTAGCCCATTTTTAATTGGGTTTTTAATGTTAAAAGATATCTGTTGAAAATAGTCCTTTATCATATTTTACAGATATTTTCTTCTAGTCTGTGCTCTTTATTCTCTTAACATTGAGTACTATTCCTTCTTCCTCATCACATCCTTCTTTTTTAAAATATATTTTATTTATTTATTTATTTATTATTATTTATTTATTTATGAGAGACCACGAGAATGGGCATGCCAGGGACTCCCGCCAGTGCAAATGAATGTGCCCCCTTGTGCATCTGGCTTACATGGGTCCTGGAGACTCGAACCAGGGTCCTTTGGCTTTGCAGGCAAATGCCTTAGCCACTATTCCATCTCTCCAGCCCCACATCCTTCTTCTTTTCAATGCTAGAGACTGACCTTGTTTTTTTGGGAATGCTTGGCAAGTTCTTTATCTTTGAACTATATATATCACAGCTTGACATTGACATTTGAAGAACAGAAAATTTTAATTTTCATGAAATCTAATGTAGCATTTCTCTTCTGCATGGATTGAGCCATTGACTGTTGAATCTAAAAAGTGATTGCTATACCTAGTATCATCTAGGGATTTTGTTTTTGTTTTTGTAATGTTTCACTCTAGCTCAGGCTGACCTGGAATTCACTATGGAGTCTCAGGGTGGCCTCGAACTCATGACGATCCTCCTACCTCTGCCTCCCAAATGCTGGGATTAAAGTCATGCGCCACCACGCCTGGCTCATCTAGCGATTTTTTTTGTTGGTTTTGTTTTTTGAGGTAGAATCTCACTCTAGCTCAGGATGACCTGGAATTCACTATGTAGTCTCAGGGTAACTTTGAACCCTCAGCAATTCTCCTACCTCTGCCTCCCGAGTCTTGGGATTAAAAGTCTGTACCACAACACCCGGCTCATACAGGTTTTTTATGTTGTCTTCTAAAAATTTTATATTTTACATTTAGGACTCTGAGCCACTCTCATATTTTTTTGAAGGATATAAGGCATGTATCTAGATTTGAATTTTTGCCTGTGGCTGTCCAATTGTTAGAGCATAGTGTGTTGAAAAGATTTAAACGTGTTCCTTTGTCTAAAATAGACTGTATTCATATTTCTCTGTTTCAGGTTCTTTATTTGTTCCACTGACCTATTTTTCTTTTTCAGAACCACATTGCCTTCATTGGCTGTGGCTGTAGGCTAACTCTTGAAGTTGTGACGTGTTATTCTGAGTCTTTGCCTTTTCTTCCCCCTCCTACCTCCTGCCAAGGTAGAGTCTTGGTCTACCCCAGGCTGACCTGGAATTCACTATGTAATCTCAGGATGTCCTCAAACTCATGGTGATCCTACTACCTCTGTCTCCACACCCGACTGTCTTTGTCTATTCTATGAGCTTATCATAATGACTTATTCCAGGAGTTTTCTTGTGCATTCTCTGGAGTTTTTACACATACCATCTGTGAACAAGGTTCTAGCACATCCTTGCCAGTCAACATGCCCTTATTTTCTTTTTATATTGCATTTCCTCTATGACTTCAGCCTGGTTCTTGATGGGAATGATAAAGGCAGAAAAATTTGAGCCTCTCAGTTAACTGTGATGTTTTGTTACCTATAGTTTTTTTTTAAAATTATTTCAGTGATTGCCTTAGAGTTTACAGTCTATGCATTTACAACTAATTCAAGTCCTCACTTAATAACCTTGCACCACTTCCCAGCTAGTATAACCAGAGCAGCACTGATCCCTCCTCCTGTCTCTTGGGTTATTGCTGTCATTCATTTCATTTATGTACATGTATATAATCACAATACACACTTAAGTACACAGTTGAAATGTCAGTGTATTATATTTATCACTTGAATAAACTAAGTGAAGACAGCAATAAGCTTGTAATTCCAGGTTATGGAAGTATACCTAGTTCTTAAAGGTGGTGTTAGCTCATGGTGCTTACCAGTAAGTAGATAAGACTGTTATCCAATCACATTTAATACCTTGCAAATGTTGCACACACCTGTATGTGAGCCACCAATGCCCCTGTGAAGCTCTGGAGGGAGGGTATGCCAATAAGTGTGTGTTAATTTATTTATTCTATTTGATGGAATGTTAGTAGTCCTTTTAGAAATGATTCAGGGGGATGGTGGTTGAAGAGGTGGCTCAGAGGTTACAGTACTTGCCCACAAAGCCTAATGATCTAGGCTTAATTCCCCATGTGTCTGGAGGTCATTTGTAGTGGCTGGAGGCCCTGGTGCACCCATTCTCTCTGTGTCTCTTCTCTCTGCTTACAAATAAATAAATAAATGATTCTGGGATAGGATGTTTTCATAGCTTATTTAGGAGTATGTTCCTTTCATCAGTTCTGAGTGAACTCATGCGGATAATTAAAACCTATCGAGGTACACTTGATGGTTAACAATACTGGCTAGAGAGATGTCTCAGTGGATAAAGTGCTTGCCACACAATTCTTAGTACTTATGTTCGAATCCCAGACCCCACATAGAAGCTGAATATTATGGTGGGCTTCTATAATCCCAGTGTACCTATGAAGAGAAGAGAGGCAGAGACAGGAGAATCTCTTCAAAGCTCATAAGTGGAGCACTAAAAAAAAGAGACTTGCCTCAAAAGAGGTAGAAGGCAAGGATTGACCTAAACTTTGTCTTTTGACCTTCACTCGTATGCCATGGCACACACATGAAACACACCCACACAATGAGTAAATAAATGCTGTCTTCATGTTATCAGAGCTTTAGTTCTGTGGCAGTCACATCGATGACCCCAGTACGTGGTGTTGGTGCCCAGGCAGAGGAAGCAGGGACAGACAGGCTGTGTGTCCTCCCTATTCATGCGTACTGTTGAAGTTGCACACATCTCTCTGGGCCAGGTCTTGTTAGACATACACAGAACCATGACCCATGAAGCTTTTTGTCCCTTTCCTCTCTAAAAGCAGAGAGAGATAGAAGAGAGACAGAGAATGGGTGCACCAGGGCCTCTAGCTACTGCAAATGAACTCCAGATGTATGCACCACTTTGTGCATTTAGCTTTCATGTGGATCTGAGCCATCTTTCCAGCCCTTTAAAAAATTATTTGCAAGCACAGAGAGAAGAGAGACAGAAAGAACCTGTGTTTTCTTTACACTGTTCTTTTTTTCAATTATATATTAGAGAGATAGAGAGAGAATGGATGCACCAGGACTTCTACCCGCTGCAAACAAACTCCAGATGCACACGCTGCCATGTGCATTTGGCTCTATGGGTACTGTGCTGTTGAACCCAGATCCTTAGGCTTTGCAGGCAAGCACCTTAACCTCTGAGCCATCTCTCCAGCCCTCTATTATGTTCCTTAACTGTTCTTTGTCTTCCTAGTATGTTCAGTCTCTTCCCTAGGTAACAGGGTAAACTAGTCTGAGGCCCTGCAGTCTCTGAGATACTTGAGCAGGTAGGCCAGTGAAATATTGGAGCAGATAGGTCAAGACTGGTTATGAGCCAGGCTTCCCTTTGCAGGACCTACTTAGTACTTGAGCTAGTGAAGAGAAAAGGCAGGGGCCACCATGTGACCAGTCTGGACCTTGGCCCTGGTCTAATATTGAATGTCGAAGGGGTGGTAATAGTCACTGTGTGTCCTTCTCAGGCTCAAAAGACAGTCCAGGTTGATGTACTATAGACACTAAAGAGGCTCTATGAGGGCAGATTCCAGGACTCTGAATGGCAGTTTCTGGGCCTGCTCAGAACACAGAGTAAGGTGGCTGTGAGTGGCTGAGAGACCTAGTGTCAAAGCCAAAGAAAAAAGCAATTTTAAAGAATTTGGTTTTCTTGTCATGAGATTTTGCATGGGGCTGACTTAAAAATACCCAAGTAACTGGGTGAAACTTCTAAATTCCATGTGCAATGGGATGACCTTAAACCTCTTACAGATTTATGCTGGCTAGTGCAACGACAGCCCAGCATGTATGTGAAGGATGTGGGGGTGGCCTGATATGGATTCTGGGATATAAGTCTTATCAGTAGTGACGGTTGTTGATGTTGATATGTTTTGTTTTGTTTTTTTGAGGTAGGGTCTCACTCTGGCCCAGGCTGACCTGGAATTCACTATGTAGTCTCAGGGTGGCCTTGAACTCATGGCGATCCTTCTACCTCTGCCTCCCGAGTGCTGGGATTAAAGGCGTGCGCCACAACACCCGGCGTATGTTTTGAATTAAAGAAGCATTTTGAAAGGCTTTCACCTCTTTGTCTCTTAGTGTGACTACCTGAACATCTAACATGTCAGTCATGCCTTAATTGACACTAGGCAGGTAGTCAGAGGGCAAGGAGGATTACACATGAGTCTTCTTACTGGACTCAAAAAAGACAGTCACATAACCACTGCTGAGCTGAGAAGGGTGAAAGATGAATATCTACTTTTTTGTGTGGAAAGAAGTTTGTAGATTTTCTTGGAAGAGGGGAGGGTACTTGGGAACAAACTCCAATCAAACCACATGCTAGAAGATAAGAAAAAAGGGAATGATAGAGAACAGGCCTCAGGGATCTGCATGGGAGCTGTCCAGCAGTGATTCTTGAATCAGGGTAGACACCCTGCAAGGAAAGGAAGAGATCTGTTCTATCTAGTGTTCCTAGCTGTCTGGCTATGGTAGACATGGGAGACGTCAGGCTGCCAGATGTGGAAACTGGTTTGCTTGGTAGTAGAACATGCTGTTGGCAAGAGACTTAGGGCTGGATGGTTGGAGAAGCAAGCCATGTTGTACTTTTGTGTGTTGTGTATCTAACAAGTGGCTGAGAGCCCCAAAAAGGAGTGATTTTGAGAGAGTTCCTAGCAGGTGTTGCCAGTGAGCAAGTATTCCCAGGTAGGATCTCACTCTAGCTCAGGCTGACCTGAAATTCACTATGTAGTCTCAGGGTGGCGTCGAACTCATGGCGATCCTCCTACCTCTGCCTCCCAAGTTCTGGGATTAAAGGTGTGTACCACCACACCCAACTAGCAAATATTCTTGAAGTAGTGCCAGGGCACAGTTACCAGGGCCCCAGGGCATACTCTGTAGCAGTGCTGAGGCTTATCTTAGGGTATTCTGATCCCTGTAGGGTTAATGATACATACAGATCACTGCCTTTCTTCAAGCCTGTCTGCTTGCACATTGTTTCTAGCTGTGCTTGTGAAAGTGCACATTTGGATAATTTGACCACTTTTTCTAGAGCTAAGTCTGTGTCTTTGTGTTTCAGGTTCTTGTATGAATCGTCAATGAGGACTTTGGGAGAATTTCTAAATTCATGACCAAGCCTTCTTCGGGTATAGAAATAAAGAAAAGGACTCCAAATAGTGAAATATGTGTGTATTTTCATGGCTTTTTTTTTTTTTCTCTTGGAAGGCTAAGCCTGGAGGTCTGGTAAGGAGCATGGCTGGGTCTGGAGCTTCCCAAAAGTGAACACTGGTATAGCACCTGTTCTCCACTGTGCCTTTAACCAGCTGGCAGAAACCAATAAGGAGCAGAGACAGAGAGAGTTGGGAAGGTCAAGTGTGCGAGGGAAGATCAGATGGGAGGAAGAGTAGCATGCAGCTCACTGTTCTTCCTAAGGTCTTGGTGATAACTTATAAGAAGCATGGCCTGGTTCAGCTCTGGAGTTGGTTGGCCTGTATATTATCTGTTAGGAAATTTTACCTTAAACCAGCAGGGTTACCATTAGCCCACATAGAATCTCTGTGTAAATGACAAAAAGGACCACTTTGTCCAAACACTCTACTGCCATCTGTTGTACATTTGTAATAAACACATAAATCTGCTGCCTTTATGTGAAGTGTCTCTTTAAATTACTGAACTCATACAGTGCCCAGCGTTCACATCTGAACCCAGCCACCTTACCCTGCAGGTGCATCAGTAGTTTAGTACTAAAAGTCAGTGTGAGCTGGGAGAGACCATTTGAGTGTTGCTGTGTACAGTACCTAATGCAGGACAAAACAGGAATGAAGCTCATACATAGTGCCTGCAAAGCTGTCTGGACTGTGCGATAATTGCTGTCTTGGAACAGCTTGTGCATATAAGCAGTGGCCTCAGCTCTGGAATAAGGAGCCAGGCATGAACAGCCACAAAAGTGAATTGGTAGAGTTATTCCAAGGGGGCAGGGAAAGAGATGTTAATATTAAACATGTTGTACTATTCACATGCCCAGGAAAGGTCCTTGCCTTTCCCAAATGCAGAATAAGCTTGTGGCTGTCCCACATTATTGGCTGGTTCTGTGTCATCTCTCCCTTTATTGATTCCTGTGATGACTGGTAACACTGTCATCTATGGCTTCATGGGTATAGAACTCTCACAGCTGCCTTGGGGGTGCTGCTTAGGCTCCTGTTTTGTGTAACATGGGTGTCTAGACTCCATTCCCACCTGTGACCTGACTTTCCCATGGCTGTTGAAAGAGGTATAAAGGCAATGACAATTTGCTGTCCTGTAGATTGGAAAGCTGAAATTGAAGGTCAAAGATAGGCAGGGTTGAGGGGAAGACTGCAGCCTCCCCAAGGTTCTGGAGGGTTGCTGGATGTCCATGATGGGTGTTTCTTGGTGTGAAAAAGCATCACCAAGGCCCTTTTTTTTTTTTTTTTTTTTTTTGGTTTTGCGAGGTAGGGTCTCACTCTGGTCCAGGCTGACCTGGAATTAACTATGTAGTCTCAGGGTGGCCTCGAACTCTCGGCGATCCTCCTACCTCTGCCTCCCGAGTGCTGGGATTAAAGGCGTGCGCCACCACGCCCGGCTCAATTTTTTTTTTTTTTTTTTTGGTTTTTCGAGGGACCCTGTTCATCTTTACACAGTGCTTTCCCTGTGCTCACGTCTGTGGTGAAATTCTCTTGTACCAGGACACCATCTTGTAGGATCACAGCCCACCCTAATGACCTCACTAAATGAAATCATCACATTCTGAGGTCCTGAGAAGTTAGGTCTCCAAAAAACAGACGATCAGCAGAAACACCCTTAATGCCAACACTGGATGCTTTGAACACTTGATGGTGACTTGAAACAACAATGCAAAGAGTGGATCTGACTGCCCCAACTCCTAAACAAAACAAAAAAGAAGGAAAGAGAGAGAGAGAGAATGGGCATGTCAGGACCTCCTGCCACTTCAAACTTCAGATGCATGTGCCACTTTGTGCATCTGGCCTAATGTGAGTACTGGGGAACTGAACTCTGGCTATCAGGTTTTGCAAGCAAGTGCCTTCAACTACTGAGCCATCTCTCCAACCCTCTTGTTTTTGAGATATGGTCTCACTCTAGCCCAGGCTAACCTGGAACGCACTCGGCAGTCCTAGGCTGGCCTCAAACTCACAGCAATCCTCCTACCTCTGCCTCCCAAGTACTGAAATTAAAGGCACCACCATGCCCGACTTGGCTGTCTTTTCTTGTTGTATTGATGGATCTTGGTTCTCCCTGGCTTTTGCTGCCTTCTATAAAAATCAAAACAAAACAAAACAAAAAAACTGGTGTGTGAGTGTGTGTGTGTGTGTCACCATATTTCCCAGCCTATATTCCATCTTTGGGCTTTTGCTTCAATATCTACTAAAAGATTTTCTTTGGAGATTAAACAAAAAAGCAAAACAAATTCTTCAACCAAGAGTGAGAGCGGCATGGATTAAAGGGGATAAGCATAGTTAAGAGGTGTTTAATGTGTGTAGCCAATCTTGGCCAAAGACTAGTGGGAGTTTCTCTCTGGAGTGCATGACCATTGTATTCAAAGGATTCTGACTTGGTTCTCAGTAACAAGTATGAGTTTTTTCCCTCTGAGCATGATTCTTATTGAATCAGAGAGCCATTGGTTACCTGCATAGGCTGTGTGCCACTATTGCACAGGTGTGTACATCTTGTCTGGAGGGTTGATTTTGTAGCTTGCAGGAATCCCTTGTTCACACTATTGGTGGCCATTATCCCCAAGCAGATTGCATAGCACTTTCCAGCACTTTGAGGGCTAGCTAGTAGGGAGGTGGCTTCCTTCTAAGTTCTAGCATGATCTCTGGATGTCCTACATCTGTGGCCTGATATTTTCATCAATAGGGTCTTACCATTTAGCTATGGTGGGTCATGGTGGGATTACAGGCCACCATGCCCTACCCACTTTGTACTTTTATTATTATTATTATTATTATTATTATTATTATTATTTCTTTTTGGAGAAAGAGATAGACAGGGAGAGGGAGACAGAGATGGGCGCGCCAGCTGTCTCTCAGCTGCTGTGGACGAAATCCAGATGCGTGCGCCCCCTTGTGGTCAAGTGCGGCATTGCGCCCTTGCCTCTGGCTAAACGTGGGACCTGGAGATTGGAACCGCTGGACATTGGAACCAGCGTTCTTAGGCTTAGCAGGCAGGCGCCTTAGCCGCTAAGCCATCTCTCCAGCCCCACTTTGTACTTTTAAACATAAAGAAAAAGTAGAGAGCAGCACAACCAGCCTCATTGATCTTCCCTCTTATCATTGTTTTGTTACCACAATATTTTACAGCAAATAACAGTATTTACATAGTATGACCCATAAATCTCAGTGTGTCCCTAATCATTGAAAGGGTTTTAAAAGAAATAAAACAGTTACTACATCTAAGCATTTTCCCCAGACATGGTGGTGCACATTTCTAACTATCTCTAGATACAGATTTAATTCTATTGACATTTTAAAACTTATGTCAGGTGATATTTTTGATGTGTGTATGATGTATGTGTACATGTGTGTTGATGTATGAGTATGGGCACACCTGCCACAACACTATGTATAGAGGTCAGCAGACAATTGTCCAAGGTTCTTCACCTACCTCATTTGAGGCAGAGTCTCACCTTCTCATTGTTCACCACTATGCTGGTCTGTAAGCTTCGAGTATATTCTCTTGTCTCTAACTCTCATCTTGCCATTGGTGTGCTGGGATTATAGAAACCTGACACAGCTTCTGGCTTTTATGTGGGTTTTGGAGATATGAGCTCAGGTACTCAAGCTTGTGTGGCACATGCTTTATCCACTAAACCATCTCCCTAGCCCTATCTTCACCACCTGCCACCTTCACCACCGTTGTGTTACTCAACTTTTGCATTGCTGTGACAAAATACTTGATATGAACAAAAAGTAGGGAGATTTACTTTGGTTCATGGTCATTTGACTGTTGCCTTTGGTCTTGTGGAAAGGCAATCCATCATGATGGGAGCAACTGTCAAAAGAAACTGCTTACTAATGGAAACTAGGAGGGAGGGAGGGAGAGAAAAGAGGAGTGGAGAGGAGAGAAATTCCCAATCATCAATCATCAATTCCCAATAGCTCCATCAAATGGAGCCAAACCTTTGGGGGGCATTTATGATTAAAATCATAGCAATCATATCATCGTCACCATTTCTACCATCACTGTTATAACCACCACCTCCACCACCATTACCACCTCCATCATTGTCATCCTCCTCATCACCACTATTACTTCTAATTCCACCCCACCCAAAACAACATACTACTTCCCTCACTACCATCTTCATCATAACCTTTATTATCATCACCACATTCCCACTCCCGTCACCATCACTACCACCACTGCTCCTAGCATCACAGTTACCACCACTAAATTATAAACCATCAGAATCAACTACACTAACGACAATGCCACCCTTGTTAGCTGTGCTCACAGTCATTGACTGCCACCAACATTACCAATACTAACACCAAGATAAATAACTCCGACTTCCTGGTGCTTTTTCTTGCTGTTTGCTGACTTGCAAAATACTGTTGACAGAATGTAGTCCACTAAGCCAAAATCCAGAGCTTCAGGGTCTTACTTGAAGTTGCCTTCCTTCTCCCCTCTTGAGAATTGCACCTGGAGTCAGTAAAATTTGGTAGTAAACAGTAGTGTTACTATCTGGACAGAACTACTTCCCCCTGTGAGGAGATATAGAACAGGACCTTGAGTGGTGGGGCATTTCCTGGAAACTGCTTGCACTACGCAGTGAGGAGCTTTATGGGTAGCACTTTCAGCAGGGGTACTGGCTCCTGTCCCTCCAGAGTGACCTGTAGATCCCACAGCCTGACAACTGACTGTCCTCTCCCAAGGCTGATGCCCACACCCCATCAGGTAATATATCTGTGTTTACTGTTCAACTAGAAATGTGGGCTGTGTTTAAATTGTGAAGATAACCAATTAAAAATGGCCAATCTGGAAGTTTTGGCTCTCTCTGAGTAGAACTACTATGTCATTTAGCACAGGCTAACGTATTTGTCTAAAATGAGTATTGTTGAGTGTTTGCCCACACATGTTCAGTCATCTTTGCTCACAAACATGGAACATGCAAAAACTCCCTGACCACTTGCCCTAAAATCTCACCTTGGTTTTTTTTTTTTTTGTAAAACTGTTTCAATGGCCATCTCTTGGTGAAGATACTACCATCTTCATCATAACCTTTATTATCATCACCACATTCCCACTCCCGTCACCATCACTACCACCACTGCTCCTAGCATCACAATTACCACCACTAAATTATAAACCATCAGAATCAACTACACTAACGACAATGCCACCCTTGTTAGCTGTGCTCACAGTCATTGACTGCCACCAACATTACCAATACTAACACCAAGATAAATAACTCCGACTTCCTGGTGCTTTTTCTTGCTGTTTGCTGACTTGCAAAATACTGTTGACAGAATGTAGTCCACTAAGCCAAAATCCAGAGCTTCAGGGTCTTACTTGAAGTTGCCTTCCTTCTCTGGCCTTCTACCAGGGGAAGGAAATCATGGCATAGGATTGCCTGGTGCTGTCTGACAGGGCATAAGCCCCAGGATTTATGATATTTCTGCATCCAGGACTCACTCGACCCATCATCTCCAGGAGCTTTTTTTATAGGGGAGGAATGTGAGCCCTGTGGTTTGGAGTCCCAATATGGACTCCTCATGCAGATAAGGACCTGTGAAGGGACTATGTGGAAGAGGACCTGAACCTTGATTTAGGATCGCAAATAAGTGGGATGCATTCTCTGTGGTAAAATGAAGACTGCCAAAGCCAGAGCTAGTATTTGTGTGGGCATATGTGGTGAATATTAGCATGGTTGACAATAAAGGTTAAATAATATTTACAAGCAGAAATGCCCAGTGCAAAAATATATCTAAAGAGCTTAGGGAATAAGAATGTATTTTCAGGGCTGGAGAGATGGCTTAGCAGCTAAGGTGCTTGCCTGCAAAGCCAAAGGACCCAGGTTTGATTTGTAAGCCAGATGCACATGTGTCTGGAGTTCATTTGTGCACCCATTCTCTTCCTCTCAAGTAAATAAATAAAAAGAGTATATTTAAAAAAAACAATGTATTTTCCAGCTGTATTCAAGTGAGCAAGTGCATATACATAGGCCTGTGAACAGTATCCAAACATATCCTTATGTTTCTACGTGCAATTACTTGCACTTGAGCACTGAAAATCTAATGGTAACCACCTGTGTGGTCTGCACAGCCTTCTTTCAGGTCTGAAATCTGGGTGAACTCAGACTGAGCTCCAGAACCCAGCCTTGCTGTTCCTAGCAGCATTTTCTTCCTCTGTCCACTCTCTGCATGCCTTCAATGTCTTCTGTCCACCTGCTCTGGTCAGGAGGGGTGGTGGCCATGGCTATGCATTCACATTTGTTTTTTAACTGAAATCTTTGCAATCCCTGTGTGTCCCTGTTTTTTCTTTTTCTTTCTTTCTTTTTTTGGCTGTTTATTTGTTTCACTTTTCCCTTGTGAGACATTTTCCTCTTACATTGGGTTAACATAGAATTTCTGAAGTACTGAGCCTTTGAGGTGAAACGACCTTGTTCAGGAAACAGCTAAGCAGCAAGTTAAACAATGAAAGGACAAATATTCCCAGCCCAGGTCCTGTTTAACAACAAACATGGCTCTAGATCAGGAACCAGAGACACCACAGCCCAAAACAAATAGTCCTCCAGGATGTAGGCATGTGCTGGTTTGTTAAGTTCCTCTGGGTCCTTTCATTGTCTTCCATAAATGCTAACAGATATGACAGACAGTGGGGGACCCACAGGGCCTACCTAGTCACTGCAGGTGTAGTCAGACCTGGCAATATGGGAGTTGGCCTTACTGCACCAAAGTGCATCAACTTTCAAGTTCTGGGTTATTTAGCCCTCACTCTATGCCAGAGAAATGCTAGACTGGTTTACGGCAAGCTGATAGTGTGTTTTCTTGATTGATCTCACTGGACAGTCACATGCTCCTGCCCTCAGTTCTCTGGTCCATTATCATCATGAAAGGCCTTGCCTTCTGTCTGTTTTATTTTCTGGTCTTCATTTCCCCAAATTCATAAGATGTCTACCCAGACCTCAGAGGATGTATGTGCCCATCCAGGCAAGTCAGGTAGTATACCTCATTGCCCAGCCTCTGATGTCACCCACAGTTTGGTATCCTAGTGTGGAAATGATCTAATCCAGCTGAGGCATGACTCTCACGTAGCCTTTCTTGGAGTCTTCAAGTGAAGCATTTCATTGATAAACTCAGCTCGAGGAGTCTCGCTCATTTAGGGGTGAGAGCACCATCAGCTAATGGCTAGTACAGTCCAGACAACTGGAATCTGAGATGGTGAGGGGTCACACTCACTGTCCTTACCCAGGTGGACCTTTGTAGGACTGAAGGCTACAATTGGTCTAGCTTTGTGGGGGACAATGTTGCTATGAGGTGCTGCTATCCTCTAGAGTAGGTTCTTTTCTCTCCAGAGCTGTATCCAAGGCCTTTTGGGATAAAGATGACTTCGGTCCCCACCCCTGATCACTCTGTGCACTGGGTTTGAAAGAAAGGCTAAGACAAAGATGATTATTGGAAGCAAGGGGGGAAGGGTTGGAGAAAGTGAAATGGGTGGGGCCAAGCAAGATGACAGAGGTTGGGAGTCCCGGGATAGTTAGGTCCAAAACACAGTTCTAAGTTGTAGATGGGTTGGGTTGAAATGTAATTTCTTACCTGTCACCATAAGCCTCACAATCAGACCAAAACAGGCCAGCCTTGTCCAGGTGACATGGGTCTTGAAGGAAGGGATGGGAGTGGGAAGGCTAACCACAAGCAAGCAGATAAGGAGGTCCAGGGCCTCTAGCAATGCTGCAGGGACATGGCCCAGGAAGAGGATGCCCCTAGGATAGGATATGAGGGAGGCAGACTCCTTTAACATATGTGTGTGTGAGTGCACACACACACCCTCTGACACATGGAGCCTCTCACATTCAGCACACCCACACACATGCGCAAGATCTTCCCAATACAGTCTTCTGATGCTGGGGCATTACTCATTGAGCCCCACATTTGTTCTAGGTCTTATGGAAAGTGTTTCTGAGAACCTTTTCACTGAGTCCCTTAGCACCTAGGACCAGGGGTCCATTGGCCAGTCCAGTGATGGGCTGAGCTGAGCGGATGGAAGGACCCCAGGTCAACGCAATCTGAAATCCTGACCATAGGGGTTCAGGGTACACACACCGGTTCTCCCATTGTCGCTTGAGAATTTGGGCTGGGCAGCCCCTCCGTTTGAGTTGCGTTCAGGACTTTTTCCTGGGACTGAGCCCCAACACTGCCTGCTCTCAGGTGAGGCTCCTACTGGACCCTCATCTGGGGACCTACAGCCTCAGCCGCAGTCACTAGTGCACAGTTCGATTTAACTTAAACAACTGAATAAGGAATGTGGTTTCTCAGCAGTACAGCCACGTTTCGAGTTCCTGTCAGCCCGCCCCATGCCGGGTCCACCGGTGCTGCGCTGTGGTGAGATGACCCCGGAGCGCTCCAGGACTGGCTGGGCTGTGCAGCTCGTGAACGCGCAGGCCCCCCGCCCCACGCCCCGCGCGGTGGGCGTGTCCGCGGGGAGCAGGGCGTGGCCGGGGGCGGGTCCGGCGGCGGCGGGGTCGACGGCGCTGTCCGGTGCTGAAGCTCGCGGAGAGCGCCGCGGGAGGAGCTGGCGCCGCCTCGCTGGGTCCCCTGGTTCCTGGCTCCCGCGCCGCCATGGACTGAGCGCGGACCGCCGCGGGGATGGGGCCGCCGCTCCCGCCGCTGCTGCTGCTGCTGCTGCCTCTGCTGCCGCGCGCCCTGCCGGCCCCCGCGCCCGCCCGCGGCAGGCAGCTCCCGGGGCGCCTGGGTGAGTGAGGGGCGCGGGAGGCGCGGGGTCCGCGGTCCAGCGCGCCGCGCGGTTCAGGGCCGCCGGGCGCCTCTTGTTCCTGGCCTGCGACGCGGGGCGGAGCTCGCACTCGCGCCTCAGTTTCCCGCCCCAGGGGCTGGGCTCTCTGGCGCCCCGGAGGCCCCGCCGCAGGGCTCGGCCGGCGTGGGCAGCCTGGGGTCGCGGCGGCGGGAGCTCGCCCTGCCCTGCCCTGCCCTGCGCTCGGGGCGTGATGTTCCCGCGTGTCCGCGCTCGCCGCGCGCCCCGCGGCCGTCCGCGCGCCTCGTGCTCCTTTCGTGTCCCCGCGCCCCGCGTGCCACCTGGAGGGCCGGGCTGCCCGAGCCGCGCGTGGCGCCGGCCGCTCCCGCCCAGCGCGCGCCGCACCTGCCTCCTTCCAGCGCCGCGAATCCTGCTGGCGCCGAGGGAACGGAACCGACATTTTCCTTCCCTGACACGCTGACGGAAAAGCGAAGGCGGCGGGGAAGGAGGGCGGAATTGGTGGCCTTTCTGACATGGCACCTCCCTCCCGCTAGCTAATCTTGCCTGCTAAAGAGATTTACCATAAAGCCAATGTTTGCAGGCGGTTTTGAGGCCCGAATTACCACACATAATGGATTAGAACAATCGCTGTTGGACACAGCCCAGCAGGGTGGCGGTGGAGGGGGTCAGCTGCATCCCTGGCCTGAATTCCCCTCAGGCCTGGCACCTCCTTCCTCCTGCCTCTGAGCCCTTTTGGTCTCCAGAGTTGCTTCACCTATCTCAATTTCAAAGGACCCAACTACAGGGCAAAAGGTGGAGGGTTCTTGCTGGTCTGTCACATCCTGTGTGCCCCAGGGAGGGCCAATGCGTAGGGCCCTCATTCCAATGCTGGGTGCCTAAGCGGTGTCTTGTTTGTGGGGGTTAGTGGTATTCTCACTGCCTCACCTCCTGGGTAACTCACCTCAGATCAGCCCCAAAGGCCCATCAATTCTCACTCTCAGATGTGTATTACTTCCCCACTGGCTAAAATGGCCTGCTTCCTTATGGAAGAGCGGTTTCCCCAGATGGCCAGGTGCCACCTTTCCAATGTACAAGGCTGGACACAGGTCAGAAAGAACCAGGCCAGCTGAGGAGGGCCTACCTCATGGCTCAGCATAGGAGAAGCACATTCCTTTTTTTTTTTTTTTTTTTTTTGCGAGGTAGGGTCTCACTCTGGTCTAGGCTGACCTGGAATTCACTATGTATTCTCAGGGTGGCCTTGAACTCTCAGCAATCCTCCTACCTCTGCCTCCCAAGTGCTGGGATTAAAGGTGTGTGCCACCACGCCCAGCTAGCACATTCCTTTTTAAATCGCCAGTTCACAGTATTTTGCCAAGACCACAGAGAAAGGGGGAGGTAGATGAGGGGAGCAAAGGAAACTCAAAGGTGGAAGTGTATGGAGAGAAGAGTAACACATAGTGTTGTCTTGGCAACATGCAATGGAGTTGTGCCATTGAAAAGAGGTGTACTACATGGCTGTGCCACCCTGACTGTGCCGGATCTTGTCTGATGTTGCAGCTGGCAGAGGCCCCTAGGCATGGATGCTCAAGGTAGCCTATTCTGTCCGGCTCAGGCAGTGCTGTTTGTAGGGTGCAGTGTTTCATAAAGCAGTCTCAGGAACATACCTTTTGGGGGACAATGATATGGACTCAATTGCTCTGAAGCCTCCAGATGTCAGGAATAGCCCCTTTATTATCCATGTAATTGGAATCTACTCCAGCAGTGTGCATTACCTCCAGCTTCCCCACCCCTCCCCTGGGTCAGGCTGTCCCGCAGGCACAACCATCAATCTTAGGATGCCATTGCCAGGAGGACATGGGGCAGCAATGCTTATCCTTGAAAGGTTAGTATGGCTGTGTCCACTGCTTGTTCTGGTTTGGTAATGACCACACAGTTGCATCAACCCAGATCACTGCATGTAATTGAAGGAGCATGTGAGGACAAATCTGGCTAATCTGAGGCATTCGATTTCTTTTCCCTTTTCTTTCAGTGCTGCAGATTGAACCCATGACCTTGTACATGCTAGACAAGTGCTCTACCTCTGAGCCACAACCCCAAGCCCTGCCATCTATCTCTCTTTTATTTCATTATTTGAATCTTGATTTGAGGTCTGCAGAAGAGATGGTTGAAAGAGAGCCATGTTTTTGCTTCTCCGTTGTGTTAAAGAACCTTGTGGATTAGAACTAGAGGCAGATGTTACCAAGACAGAAGAATCTATTCTTTCTATATGGGGCACCTCAAGTGAGCAAGGGGCTTTACTCATTTAAGCAGTGACAGTGCTTTAAGTGAGAACCAGGACCACCAGTGGCACGTAAAGTTTGTCCTCAAGTCTTTGAGTCATGTTCCAGGAGGCTGACTGACTTGGGTTGGTTATTGCTTCCACCTTTGCCTAACTTGCTGCACTGAAGCCATTCTTCACTGGTAATCACCTTCAGTCCCTGCACTGGCATCTCCCCTTCAACTGTCTCTCTTGTGGGGAAAGACTGCTCTGAAAGCATGAATGTTCTGTAAGACTGTGGTCAGCGCTGAGCCATGGGGACCTTCTTTGCTTTATATTCTCCACCTTTTTGTGTCTTTGCTCCCCTAGCCACTTCTCTTCTGCCTTTCTTTCAGGGGACTTCAGGACCTCACTGCGTCCAGGTTTTCAGGACTTCTTTATGTCTAGCTTGAACACAAGCCACTATTCTACAATTCCAAGGAGTCCTGTTTGTGAACCTGCTTATGTGGCCCCACCCCTGAAAGGACCACCACTCTATCCTCACTTGGGCAACCAAAGCAACATGGCTTTAATTTGCCAAAGCTGGGGCCCACCTTTCAGGCAGTTTGCTTAGAGAGTCCGATTCAGCCCTGGTGGAGCACCTGACTGTGAGAACAGGCAGTGGATTGTTCATTCTGCCCCTTTGTTCCTGCCTCCCTATTTGCCCACACATGCTTTCATTCACCAGTGAACCCACGCAGAGCTGAGAAGCAGAGCTGGCAGAGGCAGGAGTCGGCTGGCTTTGTGAACTGGATGGCGTGATTGTTTATTTTTAAATCAAAAGATCCTTCCTCCCACAAAAGCATAGATCCATCTTTGCCTTCTGTTGGGTTCTATGGAAATGAACAGCCCGCCCCTTTCCTAGGGCTGAAGCCCAGCCCTGTGTGCCTGTGAGCTGCCTCTGCCTGTATGCTCTGGACTTCCATCAGCCTCAGGAAGCTGTCTTTTAGGCAGGACTGAGGTGTGTGGAGAACCTGGGGGGGTCCCTAGCAGAAGGAAGTGCCAGACAATGGGCTTCTGCACAAAACCAGAAGCCCAGTGTGGAGCTGTGGGGGTAGCTGTTTCTTGAGTCTAGAGACAATATAGGTAGTCTGTGCCTCAGTCTCAGTGGGGAACAACGTATCTAAATGGCTTCCTTTCTGTTGAGCCCTGCTGTGCATTTCAACTTCCACAAACTCTTCTTTCAAAGCAGACCAGCTTGTCAAGGTCACCACTCAGTGGTTTGTGTCAGTTGTTCCTTCCCCCTTGTATCTCCTTCCCCCAAGGAGGAGGAAGGGACTTTTTATCTGTCTTTCAATTCCCCTCCGCAGGAGGTCTTGGGAGCACACACTCCAGGGACACCTGTATGCCTCAAATTTCTGGGTACCCTGTCCCCTGGCAGTCGGTTAGTTGGAGGTCAGATGGCAGTGTTTAGTCCAAGGCTTTTCATTGAAGGCCTGTTGTTCTGATCAACCCTGCAGAACTGATGGATTCTTTTGTGTGACATTAATTTTTGTCTTATTTTGGGTTTACACTACTTTTTGTTTACATATGCTATTACCTGAATGGTCAGTACAGTTTTTTAACGAGTTTGTATGTTGTATGTGTACTGGTATATTTTGTGTGTGGGTACACATGTGTGCGCATATATTTGGAGGCCAGAGGACAACCGGCAATGTCAGTTCTATGGGCACTGTCCACCTTTTTTTGAGTCAGGGTCTCTCACTGGCCTGGAATTTAGGCTAGATTAGACTAGACTGGCTGGCCAGTAAACCCTAGACTGGCCTGCCTCCACCTCTCCAGTAGGCAACAACACTCAGCTTTTTTTAAACATGGGTTCTAGGGATTGAACTAAAGTCCTCATGATGGAAGGTTAGCACTTCATGAACTGAGCTATTTCTTCAGCCCATTTCTTAACTTACTTTTCTCTAGGTTTTAGGAAGGAATGCAGGGTGTCAAAGAACAGGAGAGTGGGAAGGAACACTGCACTATCAGAGCCTCAGTAGTACCATATCTTATTAAGAGGAGTTGTTGCTGCTTCTTAGAGCATTACCTCAGAATTACAAGTTCCTCAGGAAAAGATGTTTATAACCAAATGTGGCCCAAACAAAATCTATCTGTGGCTTTAGGTGACAGATTTTTTTTTTTTTTTGGTAAGGTCTTGCTGTAGCCCAGGCTGACCTGGAATTTGCTATGTAGTCTCAGGGTGGCCTCGAACTCATGGTGATCCTCCTACCTCTGCCTTCTGAGTGCTGGGATTAAAGGCGTGCGCCATCATGCCTGGCTTAAGAGGCAGATTTTTAAGAATTACTTGGGTATGTTTAATGATCACTAGTTTAAGGCTTCTTTGTGTGTGGAAGACAAAGATAAGCCTTAAAAAAGGGGCAGAGAGTTTCCCCCTGGGTACCTTGGGGATGAAGGTCACTGTGCCTCAGCTTGCTGGACCTTCTTATCATCTCTGACAAGATGTTCCATTTCCCAGAGAAAGCAAACAGCTGACTGCAGGCGCATAACCCTTGCTCCATGCAAAAGCACCTGGCAGCTGTTTCCACATTAGTCTAAAGTGACCTTCATAAATATAGACCCAGCTGGACTTAAGTTTCTAACCATGGCTGATAGAAGGCTCCAAGCTGCTGCCTTCTTTGCTGCCTAGAAACAGTGCTGAAACACTTTGTCAAAGGAAGGGCTTTTTCTTTTAATTTGTGCTATGTCTAACAACTCTGCCAGCTGCTCTTTAAATATCTAGGATGGGAAGTAAAGTACATGTGGCTCCCCTGAGAGCACCTCCCCTTGCTCTAGTTAGGAAACCTTTTTTTTGCCATAGCCTTAGTCATATGTGGCTAGTGGTAACACCCACATCTGTCTCCAAAGGTGAACTTTGAGTTGGTGGCTCTGGGTGTAGTTAGGAAAACAGGGAAGCCACCCAGTGTTTCCTGAGGGTGAACTAGTGCTCTTTCTCCTGAGTGTTTGGGGCACTATCACCTTCCCCTCCAGGAGCATTGCTGGGCTAAACAGCAAGGGCTCTACAATGCCCCGTTCACTCCTGTGCCTAGGTGTGGTTCCAGTAAGGGCAATTTGGGTTGTGGTGGGTGGAGGGTGAACTCAAGAGTTATAAAACACATTGTTGAACTTGCCTTCAAAATTCAGTTTCAAAATTACCATATGGGTGGCTGAGGAGATGGCTGAGCAGTTAAAGGACTTGTTTGCAAAAGCTGCCATCCCAGGCTCAATTCCCCAGTACCCTCATAAAATCAGACACAAAGTGGTGCATGTGTCTAAAGTTTGTTTGCAGTAGCAAAAGGCCCTGGCATGGCCGCCCATACTCTCTATTTCTCTCCTCTCCTCTCATCTCATCTCCTCTCCTCTCCCCTCCCATCTCCTCTCCTTCCCTCTCCTCCCTTCCCCTCCTCTTCCCTTCCTTCTCCTCCCTTCCCCTCCCCTCCTCTTCCCTTCTCTCTCCTCTCCTCCCCTCCCCTCTCCTCTCCTCCCCTCTCCTCTCCTCCCCTCTCCTCTCCTCCCCTCTCCTCTCCTCCCCTCTCCTGTTCTCTCCTTCCCTCCCCTCTTCTTCCCTTCCCTCTCCTCCCCTCCCCTCTCCTCTCCTCCCTTCCCCTCCCTTCTTCTCCCTTCCTCTCCCTTCCCCTCTTCTCCTCTCCTCTTCTCTCTCTCATTTTTATTTTTTCTCTTTCTGTCACAACAGGATCTTATGTAACTTAGGCTGGCCTTGAATTCCCTATGTATCTAAGGAAGACCTTGAACTTATGATCCTCCTGCCTCCACTTTGTAAGTGCTGAAATCACAAGCATGCACTACTGATAAGAATTAAGAGCAAGGCAAGTGTTGCAGTCAGGTTCACATTGCTGGTAGAAATCACCCAACCAAGAGCAGCTTTGGGAAAAAAGGGTTTATTTTGGCTTACAGGCTTGAGGAGATGTTCCAGGATGACAGGGGAAAACGATGGCATGAGCAGAGGGTGGACATCACCCCCTTGCCAACATCAGATGGACAACAGGAACAGGAGAATGTGCCAAACACTGGCAGAGGGAAACTGGCTATAATACCTATAAGCCCGCCCCCAACTATACACTGCCTCCAGGAGACATTAGTTCCCAAATCTCCATCAGCTGGGAACCTAGCATTCAGAACACCTAAGTTTATGGGGGACACCTGAATCAAACCACCACATTCCGTCCCTGGCCCCCATAAACTGATATCCATATATGATGTAAAATCCAATGCATTCAGTATGACTTTAAAAGTCCCCATAGTTTTTAGCAATCCTAATGATGTTCAAATATACCATTAATCCAAGGTCTTTTAACTGAGCCATAATACCAAAAAAGAAAAAAAAAATTAAAAACCCATGGTGGCACAGAATAAACATTCACACTGCAAAGATGGATTGGGCATAGCAAAAAATATTCAGCCAATACAAGATTTAAAACAACCAGGGCAAACATCAAACTCTGTAGCTCCAAGTCCAACAACTCTAGTCAGTGACGAATCTCCAAATCCGATAATTCTAACCAGCAACAAGTCTCTGGAGTCCCAATTTGTCCCCTCCAGCTAGGCTACTCATAGCTGGAGCCGGCAGCTTTCCTTAGCAGCCATCTTATGGTCCCAGCATCTCCACTGTCTCCACTGCAACCCACAGTTCATCTTCAAGATTCCATCAGGTCTCCATGCAGGCATCCATCAAACCTGCTTCACACTGCCCATGGCCATTTCCAAAACACAAGACTGTGTTGCAAACTCAATGACCCTCTCTTCCCTGCATTTCTTAATACTCCACAATACCAGGCAGAGTGCCAATTTGTTAATCTGGGGTGAATAAAGCAGACTTTGAAGAACAGGACACTCCTTGAGCACTCAGGCCCCTTCAAAAGAGTCTACATTCTTCCTGTTGCCCCAGTGCAGGTCAGCTGGCCCAATCTCAAAGGTTGTAATCTCATATAATTGCAGCTGAACAGGCAGCAGTTTCAGCCCCAAAATTTCATTTCTGTGCCGTCTCCCTGTTTTCACAACAGTCCATTTCGGAGAATGTGCCAAACACTGGCAGAGGGAAACTGGCTATAATACCTATAAGCCCGCCCCCAACTATACACTGCCTCCAGGAGACATTAGTTCCCAAATCTCCATCAGCTGGGAACCTAGCATTCAGAACACCTAAGTTTATGGGGGACACCTGAATCAAACCACCACATTCCGTCCCTGGCCCCCATAAACTGATATCCATATATGATGTAAAATCCAATGCATTCAGTATGACTTTAAAAGTCCCCATAGTTTTTAGCAATCCTAATGATGTTCAAATATACCATTAATCCAAGGTCTTTTAACTGAGCCATAATACCAAAAAAGAAAAAAAAAATTAAAAACCCATGGTGGCACAGAATAAACATTCACACTGCAAAGATGGATTGGGCATAGCAAAAAAATATTCAGCCAATACAAGATTTAAAACAACCAGGGCAAACATCAAACTCTGTAGCTCCAAGTCCAACAACTCTAGTCAGTGACGAATCTCCAAATCCGATAATTCTAACCAGCAACAAGTCTCTGGAGTCCCAATTTGTCCCCTCCAGCTAGGCTACTCATAGCTGGAGCCGGCAGCTTTCCTTAGCAGCCATCTTATGGTCCCAGCATCTCCACTGTCTCCACTGCAACCCACAGTTCATCTTCAAGATTCCATCAGGTCTCCATGCAGGCATCCATCAAACCTGCTTCACACTGCCCATGGCCATTTCCAAAACACAAGACTGTGTTGCAAACTCAATGACCCTCTCTTCCCTGCATTTCTTAATACTCCACAATACCAGGCAGAGTGCCAATTTGTTAATCTGGGGTGAATAAAGCAGACTTTGAAGAACAGGACACTCCTTGAGCACTCAGGCCCCTTCAAAAGAGTCTACATTCTTCCTGTTGCCCCAGTGCAGGTCAGCTGGCCCAATCTCAAAGGTTGTAATCTCATATAATTGCAGCTGAACAGGCAGCAGTTTCAGCCCCAAAATTTCATTTCTGTGCCGTCTCCCTGTTTTCACAACAGTCCATTTCTATGCAATGAAATCCTTATAACTTCTCAGCAAGCCTCTCACAAATACTACTTCCAGTCCAGTCCAGTCCAGGCAAGTCTTCTTTTCACCCTCATAAGCCAAACCTCACAGTCCATAGTTCTTACTGCATTCAGGTCTTTCCACTCTGACCAGACTAGTCTATCAAGTTGTACTTATAGCATTTCAAGGCTTCTCTTAGGCCAAGGTTTCAAATCCTTCCACATTCCTTTTGAAACTCAGCTCCAAAAGGCCAAAGCCACACAGTCAAGTGTCTAGCAGCAATCCCACTCCTTGGACCACTATACTGTTGCCGTTAGGTTCACATTGCTAGCAGAAATCACCTGACCAAGAGCAGCTTTTGGAAAAAAAAAAAAAAAAAAAGGATATATTTTGGCTTACAGACTTGAGGGGGAGCTTCATGATGGCAGGGGAAAATGATGACATGAGCAGAGGGTGGACATTACCCTCTGGCCAACATCAGATGGACAACAGGAACAGGAGAGTGTGCCAAACACTGGCAAGGGGAAACTGGCTATGATACCCATAAGCCCACCCCCAACTATACACTGCCTCCAGGAGTCGTTAATTCCTAAATCTCTATCAACTGGGAACCTAGCATTCAGAACACCTATATTTATGGGGGACATCTGAATCAAACCACCACAGCAAGACAGCCCCCATTTTGTGTGCAGTTAATTAAGGTTATGGTCCCAACCCCCAGTCTACATGGCCTGACAAATATTAGCATCTTGTAAGAACATCCTGCTGGGTTAACCTTCAGTCATTATACAGACCCAGGATTCCCCAACTGGGATCTTCTCATATGGAGGAAAAATCTGGGAATACAAATAATCTCAAGGCAACCAAGTTTTTTTTCCCATTCAGTGTGACATTAAAGAGGGGGAAGGAGAAGGAAAAGACCCTAGACCTAATCAAGGGCTCTATTCAGGCTGGTGGGCTCTCCTTTAGAGCAACCAAACTACTTACTTTGTTTTCTAGCATATTAAAATCCTAAAAAAAGACTCCATCTTGGCAATCCAGTTTTGTACCCCTCTCTACCTCAGAGGGCTATTACTTTTCTTCAATAAAACTGCGTGGGGGCTGGAAAGATGGCTTAGCAGTTAAAGGTCTTGCTTGCAAAGCCCATCAGCCTGGGTTCAGTTCCCCAGTACCCATAGAAAGCCAGATGCACAAAAGTGGCCCATGCATTCTAAGTTTATTTGCTGCAGCAGGAGACCCAGGAGTGCACAGTTGCTCTCTCCTTCTCTTTCTCTCAAATAAGTATTATTTTTAAAACTCTGCTTGTTTGCTCTCCTGTCTGCATTCACCATTCTTTATGATTGTAAGACAAGGAACTCAACCAGAGGCAGAAAAGCGGAAATACCACCACACCTGATTGATGTTGCACTGGGGATGGAACCCAGGGCTTCATGCATATTAGACAGGATGTTTAAACTGAACCACATCCTCAGCCTCTTTCTTTTGGTTCACAGTTCTATAGAGATTCAGGGACGACTACACTGATAGGATACAGAACAAGTCCCTCAGAGGCTGCCGCTCCCCTCTGCAGTGGCAGCCTTCCCTTTTTCCCTGGCTACCCTTGCCATGAGCTCTTGTGTGCATCCCCAGAACATTCTCCGTCGGGGTATGGCAGTATGCAGAAATGTACTGGGGGCACAGCTGGGCCTATGGTATGGCCTGTTGGCAAGGCCTCCTTTCTTTCCCATCATTACTCCAGGGTTGGGGAAGAGTGGCTGTTTCAGGACCAAAGTTCCCAGAAGTACTCCATATGGCATCAGAGTACACATCCACTACACCACTTACCTGTATGGTGCATGGCTCTACGAGTGGACAGTTTAGCTGTCCTACGACTGGCCTTTGGGGACCTTAGAACCTGCTGGCTATCCTGGTTGAGGGCAATGTCAGATGCTCTCTGGGGGTTGATGTTTGAAATGTATAGCTTGTTTTCAAAACCTTCTGCTTTCCCATAGTGGCAGAACTGAATACCATCCCAGAATTTACTCTGTGAGGTGTCTACAATGTTGGTGTTCTGAATGCTTGCTGTGCTTCCATCAGCTATGCGTGGCCAGGACAACCTCCAAAGACACCTTCAGAGAGGATAGTGAGATGCTAAAGGTAGCTATCTAGCACCTGTTTGCTCCCAAATGTCAGCCTCAAGCCAGCCTTCTATGTGTTACATTTTCCCTATTAAAGGATCCCTTTCCAGGGTGAGGCGATAGCTCAGTTGGTAAAATGCTTGCCTTGCAAGCTTGAGGACCTAAATTTGATTCCCCTATCATACTTATGGTGCTGGGTATGGCAGTGAGTACCTGTAATCCAGCACTTGAGAGGTGGAGACCAGAGTATCCCTATGGCTCACTGACCAATCAATCTAGCCTAATTGGTGATCTCTAGGTCAATGAGATACCCTGTCTCCAAAAAAAAAAAAAAAAAAAATGGACAGAATTTCTGAAGTCCTCTGACTTCCACATTGACACATACACGTGTGCACATATATCCCACCCCCACACATGTATTGCATATAAGAAAGGAACCCCCTTACATCCATTACTCTGAAGTGTGCCATGAAGGAAAGTGTGGAAATTCTACCCTGATGCTCAGGCATTCTTTCCTGTGCTAAAAGTCCATTTGGTTTCCAAGCCACGTCCAGTATGCAGCTCCCCGGCTGTGACTAGGAATGGCTGGACAGGAGGAAAGGCTCTGCAGAAGAAAGGGTGAATTGGCTTCCAAAGGGAAAGGGCACTGCTACCTGGATGTTGCAGGCCAACCCTGGCTCAACAGTAAAACACATCAGGCTGTGCATGATGGAGCCATTGCTGCTGCTGCTGGCAAGGGTCTGCTGGTGCTTTGTCTACTTGGCAGCACTGTAATGCAGCCCACTGCAGCAGCTAGGCTGCTGTGTGACGTGAAGCCAGCTCAGCTATGAGCATGTTCTCTGAGATAGCCCTCTCTCAGCAGTCCTGATCTGGATCTTCTTACAGAAGGCTGAGGATGGAGGCTAGGAGAAGCAGCCACTGAACAGCTTCCACAGGGAGCCTCCACTTTACAGGTAGGAACTGAGGCTTGGATGGTGGCTAAGCAGTAGCCTTTCTACCTCAAGTCTGCTTCTCCCAAGAGCCCTGGAAGCTCTCTGCTTTACCTGAAATAGTCTGTTATGGAGGTCACCAAACCTGTATCCCACCAGCATGGTAGGAACTGAATTACAGAGTTAAAAGTCACTGGGAGGCATAGCTCCTGATTTCTCCTGGAGAGTGGGAAAGCCTCCCAGCCGCTTCACACCCAAATTTTCACTCCTGCAGTCTCACACCTGTGTCTTCACCCAACTCTCTTCACACATACATCCTCACACCAGCATCTTTATATCTGCATCTTCATCCTAGCATTTTCACATGTGCATCTTACATCTGCATTCTCACACTTGCTTCTTCACATGAGCATTTTTAGCCCAGCCTCCTCACACCCGCATTCTTCCTCTCCATCATCATGCTCACACCTGGTTTGTCATGGTATTTGGTTCTTGGTTTCATGAAAGAGACAATGGTAAATTGGATAAGGAAGCTGAGGAGCTGACTCAGTGGTTAAAGGCACTTGATTGCAAAGCCTGGTGACCTGGCTTCTATTCTCCAGTACTTACGTAAAGCCAAATGCACGAAGTGTGGATGCATCTAGAGTTATTTGCAATGGCAAGAGGCTCTTAAATGACCATGTTTTTTTTCTCTCTCTCCTTTTGCTCCTGAAAATAAATAAATAACTAAAAATACCAAAATAAATAAATTGGATAATTAAGGTGACAGGAACCGGGCCATTTCACTGAAATAAAAAGAAGATTCTAACAGAATGAGGCTTCAGGTGACTTCTGAAAACATGGTGGGGAGTGTGGGATGGTTCATGACCACAAATTAAAAAAAAATATTTTTATTTATTTATTTACTTGAAAAAGAGATAAAAGGGCAGATAGAGAGAATGGGCACACCAGGACCTCTAGCCACTGCAAATGAACTCCGAACACATGTGCCACTTTGTGCATCTGGTTAATGAGGGTTCTGGGGAATTGAGGCTGGATCCTTAGGCTTCACAGGTAAGTGCCTTAACCACTGAACTATCTCTTCAGCCCAGTGTCCACACATTAGCAGGAGATATCATGTGGTGGAGTGTGGACCCTTGAAAGGTTGCCTTGACTTCTCAGTCTAGAGACCTTTGCAGAGAATGAGAGTACTTTACCTTACCTTTCTGAACAGAACACCTTGTTTTTCATAATCCTGAGAGGATTAGCTGAAATGGGTGAGATTGTGGGATTTGATAAGTGTAGCTCCAGGAAAGTCCTAATTGTTATTTCTGGAAGCTCCCAGTTTCTCCAATTAATATTGAATGAAATATTGTTATAATTGAAAATAATGTTGCATAGTCAAGGTTTCAGATGAATTGGCTATTTATTGAGATTTCTACAAAAGCATTACCATTAAATTTTAGTAGAATATATTTGTATATTTTAAAAATAGCTACATACACCTAGCATACAAACCTGATTACACACACACACACACACACACACACACACACACATTGTATGTGTGTGTATTTTGTGTATGGTATATGTATGTGTGTGCAGATGTGCAGGCCCCATGCATGTGCCTATATTGGCCAGAGGAGAACACTGACATTGAGCATCTTCCTCTATCATCCATCTGCATATTTACGTTAAGAAAGAGTTTCTCTCTGAACCCAGAGCTGCCATTTTTGTGAGCCCCAGCAATTCTCAAGTTTCTGTTCTCACAGATGTGCATGGCCACACCTAACTGTTTCTATGTATTCTGGGGAATTGAACTCAGGGATTCTGAATTAGGTCCTCTCAGGCCATCCTGCTTGTGTAGTAAGCATTCTAAACCATTGAACCATCTCCCCAGCCCCATATTATTTATATTTTAAAGGAGCATATTTAAAAATATTTATATCCAACTGGCATGCATTCCTGATTATATTGTTATAATGAGGATAATTCATGGTGAGAACATCACTTGGAATGTATTTTACATCAACCTTTCAGAGAGCTTAAAGTCCTCAAATAAAAGGAAATGTGACTTTGACGGGTGTGGTGGTTCATGCCTTTAATACCAGCACTCAGGAGGCAGAGGTAGGAGGATCGCCATGACTACATAGTGAATTCCAGGTCAGCCTGGGCTAGAGTGAGACCCTACCTTGAAATAACAACAACAACAACAAAAATTATACAAATTTCTTAATAGCCTGAGTGAAAGTATAATAAGGGGCTGGAGAGATGGCTTAGTGGTCAAGGCGCTTGCCTGCAAAGTCTAAGGCTCCATGTTCAACTCTCCAGATCCCACATTAACCAGACACACAAAGGTGAGGCAAGTGCAAGGTTGCACATGCCCATGAAGTGGCACAAGTGTCTGGAGTTCAATTGCAGTGGCTGAGGCTCTGGTGCACCAATTCTCCCTCTGTTTCTCTGTCTCTCTCTCTCAAAGAAAAGTACTATGAGCATATGTACTCTTGTAGATATACTACTTTCAAATATTTGATTTTTTTTATATATGCAAAATTTGGGACACTTTTTCTTAAAAAAATTAAGATTTTATTTTTATTTATTTATTTATTAGAGGCGGGGGGGAGAGAGAGACGGAGAGAGAGAGAGAGAGAGAGAGAGTGAGAGTGGACACGCAAGGGCCTCTAGCTACTGCAAACGAACTCCAGAAGCATGTGCCACCATATGCATCTGGCTTACATGGGACCTGGAAAATCAAACCTGGGTCCTTAGGCTTCACAGGCATGTGCCTTAACCTCTAAGCCATCTCTCCAGCCTTTGGGAGCACTTTTTAAAGTAATTTGACTGGGGAGCAGCTCCACTCTGCTGCACAGCTGGCTAGGTAGGATGGACAGTGTGCTGGTCTTTGGGCTGCAGGTGGAGGTGAGGCTACTTGCCAGAGAGTCTTCCAGTTGTGGGATGGCAGAATGAAGGGAAGCAGCCCAGGCAGGGTGAAGCCTGCTGGGGAGTCTGTGAAGCATTCCTTATGTATCAGATTCCTGAGGCTGGCTCCAGATTGGTCCTGATTCTACTGCTTGGTTTTTTCATCCCTCTACCACAGACTTTTCTCTTCATACAACAAAGATGAAGATCTGTATTCAGTTCACTGTCCTGACTCTGAAGGACGCTTGGTGTTGTAGAGACCTCAACTGTCTGTGGGGTGAGAGGGATGGGAGCTGGACCTTTTCATCTCTGTCTAGAGGTTCTTTCTCTCTCTGGCCACCAGCTCTGAAGAACCTCCCTGGCTTTGCTGTGCCTGCCAGCTTGAGGAGGGTATAGTCAATGAATATGTCTTTGCAATCCAGAATCACTTCTGATGAAGAGGTGCTCATGTTATATATACTGGGGCCCAGTGTGGCAGGCTTGGCAAGGACCTTCATAGCATAGCCTTATTCTCACACTCATAGCCTGGACTATGCTGAAAAGTTATGAAGCAGAGTTGGGTGGGAATAAAGAAGTTTGATCCAGAGGAAAGCTGTAAAGAGCAGACCCTAGGCCTGTGGGCTGGATGTGGGCTAGAAGCTGCTCGCTTGGCAGCCAGGGCCCAGTCCTTCATGATTTACAGAGTACTTGAGGAAACCCCTCACTGGACTTGGAGTTAGTTACTACTTGTTTGGGTCAAGAGGCAAGCACATCAGGAGGGAAAACACTGGCAGTCACAGGTGGGGTGCAGAAAACTCAGAGAATCCCATCCAAGCTTTTCATTACCATAAATTTAAGCAGAAGGAAGCATTCTGATAATTTAAGAAAGGTCACACTTTGAGGTGGAAATTAGTATTCTAAGGTTGGGTGTGTTTTTTAAAAAATATTTTTATTTATATTTATTTATTTATATTTATTTATTTATTTAACAGAGAGAGAGAGAGAGAGAGAGAGAGAGAGAGAGAGAGAGAATGGACGCACCAGGGCCTCCAGCCACTGCAAACGAACTCCAGACGCGTGTGCCCCCTTGTGCATCTGGCTAAAGTGGGTCCTGGGGAATTGAACCTGGGTCCTTTGGCTTTGCAGGCAAATGCCTTAACTGCTAAGTCATCCCTCCAGCCCTAAGGTTGGGTTTTTAATTTAGTGCAGTGTAGTGAATTCTATTTCTTTTCCACTTTTGTTACTATCTTGAGCAGTTGCCTGTCTTCAAATGTAAGAAATCCATACTTGAACTCTCCTTGGTCATTGAAGTGATAGACATGGCACACAGATCAAACAACGGAAGTGTGTGAATTATGCCACTAGAAACCATAAGAATGGGCAGGGGAATGTTGAAAGAAGTCTGGGAACCAAAAATTAGTTATTTGGAAATATGGACTCGGTTGGTACAGTACTTGCCTATCAAGCATAAGTACCTGAGTTTGATCTCTAGAACCCACTTTGAAAGAAAAAAAAATCTGAGCCGGGCATGGTGGCACACACCTTTAATCTGAGCACTTGGGAGGGAGAAGTAGGAGGATCACTGTGAGTTCGAGGCCAGCCTGAGAGAACATAGTGAATTCCAGGTCTGCCTGGGCTAGAGCGGGACCCTACCTCAAAAAACAAACAAACAAACAAAAATACAAAACCTGAGTGTGGAAGTGTGTGCCTATAGTCCCAGTGCTGGGGAAGTGGAGACAGCTGGATCCCTAGGACTCACTGGCCAGCCAGTTAACCCCTTGGTGAGTTCCAGGCAGGTGAGAGCCCTTGCCTCAAGAAAGATGGACGGTGTTCCTGAGAAACAACACCTGAGGCAGTCCTCTGGTCTTTACATGTGCACACATACATATACACACACATGAGCATGCATGCACACACTATAGTATATTATGTAATATATATATGTATATACATACATCATACATACATATGGGGACTATGAGGAGCAAGGGAATATTAAACATTAGGAAGGAAGTTGGCTATGTCTAATTTTGTCTGTTTGGGAAGTAAGATGTAGTTCTTGAAGAATGCCTTGATTTGGTGCTATTCTGGGAAAGTAAAAATGTATAATTAAGTTTAAATTTTGGATATTTATGTAGATATTATGCATGGTCTTACTCCCTACAGATTCTAAGGGAGTGAAATTTAGATATAAAACCCATTTTAGCATGCTAGCAAACCACATTATTGACAACAGCAGTCAACATTAAATGTTAAGGAGTGATATGCTTAGTCTAAATTGGTGTTGCTAAATAATATATAACATTTGTTCAGTGATTAAATGTTCATTGTAAGAATTCTGAAAGAACATCAGACACCCAGAGTTTAAATCAATCAATATGGGAAAAAGAATGTTTCAGATGCTTCCATGTGACCTTATATAAAATGGCGTGTCCTGCAAAGATTATAGAGGATAGAATACTCACTCCAGATTTGAAGCTTCCCTCTGCACAGTGTAGGTGCAGAGCCATCACAGTGTACGCATTGAGCTTTCTCCTGACTCTGAGAAGACGCCGCTCTTCTTGGTAAAAGAAATGTGCAAAGTGAGGAGAGCATGCCCTTGACGGAAGCATGGCAGTCATTTCAGTTTGCAGCCTGCAAGGAAGAGGGTCTGATCCGGGAAATGTTCACTCTTTGGAATAAACCAGTGGTTCTCAGTTGGGAGGGTTTGGGAGTGAGTGCGGAGAGCAGAGATGCCTTTCAGCGCCCTTCCATGTTCATGAAGGTCCACAGACAATTATCTTGCCATAATGCTGGTGAGGTTGCTGTGAGCCCCCTAGAAGTAGATGGAGCACTTGGGAGCAGGTTGCTGGTTAAATGGGCTTCGGTGTGGGGAGCACATGGTTGAGGGGCTGGAGCATAATAGCTCTTGTCTAGCTGGTGTAAGGCTCTGAGTACAATCTTCAATACCTTCCCCTGCCCAAAAAAGGGGGGAGAAAGAGAAATTGGCTGAAATTGCCACAGATGAAACTTAGAAAAATCTTGCCCTCCCTCAATTCTCCCAGAGTGATGACCATGGCAAAAAGTCCACTCCTTGCTCTTTGCTTGAAGTCTTCCTGAGCTGGCTTGGGGCCCACAGGCCCTCGGGAGCTGTATGCTCCTCTTGACAGTGGTATATGAAAGTCCCTTGACACCAATAGCAGAGATGTACTCTTACTTATGCATTGTAACTCAGTTACTAAAAAGTCACGTGTTTGATCTACTGGATGCATTATATGTTTACTTACTAGAGAGCCAGTTCAGGGCAGAGTGCCTGCCTAGTATGTACAAGGCCCTGGCTTCAATCCCCAGCACCACAGAAAAATAAAACAAAATGTATGGAGCAAATTCAGAAACAATTTTAAAAGAATGAGAGATTATACATTATGGATAACTGAAATATTTTGTGACAGGTATAAAAACTTTGTCCTCATTTAAATTTTATTATTTATAACATTTCAGATGTTTAGCTTTACTTATTTTTTGGTGGTGTAGATTGAACCCAGGGCCTTGCATACGCTAAGCATGCACTGTACCATTGGTTGCACCCTAGCCCCACTGATGGCTAGCTTTCAAATGTTTCCTCTCTCTGTGGCACCAGCTTTGGCTCTCTGCCACCTCAGTATGCAGAACATACTTAGAATGTGCTTGTCCCTAGGGATGTGTGGTCCACATTTGAGAAAGCCTGAATGAGATTGAACCTCTCGGCTGCTGGATGTGGGCCAAGTTGGTAGAGTTGTTCCCATATGTACTTTTCAAAATTTATAGGTGATACTTTTTTACTACTTTTAGGAATAAGTTATTTATCATTCTGCCTCATGGGTGGGGCTGGATGGGTGGCATTATTGGCATTGTGTGTGTATACAACAAGGTGCAAGTCATCCTGCCTCTGCATTTGCACTCAAAATAGAACCCAAAGCTTTTTGTAAAATGGAGTCACTCAGGGCAAGACACAGCTTGAAAACCACTGTTTCACACAAATATAGAGTCATTTAAGCAGGGCATAGGCACAGGCTGCTCTCATGGCTAAGTTGTGCTTGTGTGGGTAGATCTCAAAATACCTGCTCAGTCACCACCTCTGAATACATGGACACAACAAGTACTGGCATCTCCTACTAAAAAAGGGTCCCCAACAAGAATATAGCGTCCATGGCGATCACGACACCAGAAAAAGGCTGAAGGAGATAAACACAGAGAACATCCAACTCCAACTAAGCCAGATATCCAGAGACACAGAGGCCCCCCAAACCTCATTACTGAAGCCAAACAAAAATGACCCCAATGTGGCTCAGGGAAACTCACGGAAGAGGGGGTGGAAAGATTGTTAGAGTCACAAGTTGGGGCATTAAGCACAGAGACTGGGGCCTACCCCCCAGAACTCTTGACGGCCCCCACAATGCACGATCCACATTCTCCATTGATGAGGGTCCCTTTGGAAGAGGGAGGACAGGAAGGAGGATAATGGAACCAATACTATGAATGTAAAATCAGAATAATAGAAATAAAAAAAAAAAAGGGTCCCCAGTCCAGTTTCATTGATCTGTGAGTAACTTCTACCTCAGAGAGTCTAGACAGAGGCAAATGAATCAAGTTGCCATCAACCTGCCCTGATGAGATTCCACAGTCCACAATGGCTCTGGGTCAGTGGTCAGTGGGTCTCTGAGGAGAGAATCTATAAATGGGCTTCTGTTTTCCCTCAGGTTGGAGTTGCCACTTATTTATACAATATATAATACTTATTTTTATCATATAATATTATTTTGGTATGTATGTGGTGTGTGTGTGTGTGTGTGTGTGTACAGATATACACACCCTGTGTGCACTAGTGTGGAGGCCAGAGGAAGATGTCCAGACTCCCCCCTTCATTGCCTTTCTCTTTATTTATCTGAGACAGAGATTCTCACTGAACTTGGAGATACCTGATTTTTTGGTCAGACTAGATAACCAGTAGTCCCAGAGACCCTATTTTCCCTAACCCTACCCTTAGCGCTGGGGTTACAGTGTATACAGCAATACTTGGCTTTCTACATGGGTACTGGGGATTGGCTCAGGTCCTTATCCTTGTGCAGCAAGTGCTCTTATACACTAATCCACTCCTCAGTATGACACTTTATTTTTAAAAGTGATACTGAAGAGTGACCATTTCGGGCTGGAGAGATGGTTTAGCATTTAAGGTGTTTGTCTGCGAAGCCAAAGGATCCCGGTTCGATTCTCCAGGACCCACATAAACCAGATGCACAAGGGGCAAATGCATCTGGAGTTTGTTTGTAGTGCCTAGAGGCCCTGGCATGCCCATTCTGTCTCTGTCTGCCTCTCTTCTATCTCTCTCTCTCTGCTTGCAAATAAGTAAATAAAAATTAACAAAAAGAGTGACCATTTCCACAAGTGACAATATCATGTTGAAACTGCTTAGCTATTTATAGAGCCTATTGTGGCCTCATTGGCTTCCAGTGTTGGTGTTTCAGGATTCCATTGCAGGGTCTCTTTACCCACTTGGGATTATTTGGCTTGCTCTAAAATGTGAGAAGCACCATGGAATGTTGATTGTCAGGTGAAACATAGTGCCTGGGACAGCCGGCAGTTCCTCAAGCATTTTCATAGCCACAGGGAAAACATTTCTGCACTCAGTCACAGGAAGGCTCCCTGCTGCTTATCATACTACCATCTCTTTAAAATTTGGATTCTTATTCTAACAATGTTTCAAAATGAGTTAATCATTCTTCAGCTCAGAACATTCCAGGGAGTGATATTCATTTATTCAATAGGAATATAGTATAAACCATTCTGAAAGTCTAAGCTCCTATCTGTGAGCTTCCTAGCAATAGTGGAAGTACCTGTAGGCTAAATGATCTGTATCATGTGCTCATATTTATTTAGAAACTGCCTTTTCTATATCAGCTTTGTCACTTTTTGTTGAAGAGCAAAATGTGAAGTAATTTTAATGCTAAGGATCTCTGCCAGAGTTCTGTGTCCGGTGGTGTATAAGATTTCATAAAACTTGCCCTAGCAAAAGTGAACAATTGTTAGAAACTTCCAGCATCAGAGTGAAGAGAGGAAAGAGAACAAACCTAGTCATGGGAGTGGCAAGTCACCCTTCCCTGAAGTGTCATTGTCCTGGGAGGGGCTGGCTGGTCAGAAGCCAGTGCGTTGGGCAGGGGGTCCCTGGTGCCTCAGGTTTGAGTGGGGAGGGACATTTCATGAATAGGGTGGCTCTTGTGGGGATAGAAGTTGGTGATAGTTGCTCCTTCCTGGAGGGTTATGACCAGTAGGCCTGCTGGGACACAGAGTGCTATGAGTGAGCTTTGTCAACAATGCTTGCAGGATCTGTTGCATGTCACTGTTCCTTTGGCCCTACCTCACCAAGCATTCATGCTTCACTTGGAATCATGACCATAGCAATTGCAAATTCTTTGTTTCTTCCGTTTTAATCATTAGTATCTGTAGCACTCAAATCTCATATCCCATTTCAAAGTAATTACATCTAGATTATAGAAGGTTGGAAGAAGATAAAGAGTGCACAGGAGTTAAAGAGTCAATTCAAGTATCCAGGTATTGGCTGGAGGTAAAGGTGGAAATGATGGTGTTGAAATGGGCAGCATTTGTGACAGAGAGGACTGTGCTGAGATGAGTATGAAGATGCTTGCAGTCTGTTGCTGGCAACATCCTGGACAGAGTCTGTAATGAGTACACTGGAGTGGTCCATGTCAGACAATGGGATAGTTAGCTGTGTAGCAGCCTGAAGTGTTTCTTCTTATCTCTGTGTCTCTGGTCCAAAGTCATGCTAACACCAGTGGTTGTTTACTAATTTTTTCTTTTCTTTTCTTTTTTTTTTTTTTCTTTTGGTTTTTCGAGGTAGGGTCTCACTCTAGCTCAGGCTGATCTGGAATTCACTTTGTATTCTCAGGGTGCCCTCGAATTCACTGAGATCCTCCTACCTCTGCCTCCCAAGTGCTGGGATTAAAGGCGTGCGCCACCACGCCCGGCTTTGTTTACTAATTTTTAACAAGTTCTTTTCCAAATTGTGTTTTGCTCTGAGTTGCTCCACAGAGGTAAAAGCAGATCCTCCAGTTGGTGCCACAGTTACTACTGTCCACATTAGCATCAGGCAAACCATGTTGAGAGAAAATCAAAAGTTTATCACATTCCTCTGTTCATCATGAGCCAACAGCATCAATTTCTTACAAACTATACAATTTACCATATAGAAAAACATGTTTTCAGAAAGTGGGTTGTGATGGTAACTTGATGGGAATCTAGAATCAGCTAGAAGATAAGCATATGGGCATGCCTGTGAGGGATTGTTCAGATTAGATTAACTGAAGTAGGAAGACCTGGACTGTGGGTTGCACCATTCCGTGGGCTGGGGTCCTGGATTGAATAAAAAAGAGAGAGTGAGTTGAGCATTCATTACCCTGTGTTTCCTGACTATCATTGCACTGTAACCAGGTGTCTCACGTTTCTAGTGCCACGACTTTTCTAGCATGGTGGACTACACCCTTAACCCGCAATTTAAAATAAATCCTTCCTTAACTTGTTTTTGTCCAGTATTTGTCATAGCAACAAGAAAAGTAACTAATGCAAGGACCACTATCTACTAAGGGTCAGGAACTGTAGGATACCATGTGGGAGGCATGATAGGACAGAATCCTTTCCCCAGGACCTTTTCTCCCCTAAGACTGTCTTTCCTCTAGGACCTTCCCTCCCCAGGACCTTCTCTACTGTAGGACCTTTCCTCCTCAGGGCTTTCCCTGCCCCCTTTCAGAAACTTCCCCGCTGTAGAACATCACCAGGGCCTGTCTTGTTCTAGCACATTCCCAGTGCCTGCCCTTGGGTATACTTTTCCTTGGTTAACTCACTCTATACTGGAGGACTTTCTGAGTAGTACAAATGGTTCTTGGTCTGGGAAGTGCTTATCTGGCTCTAGGAGAGAAGGCTGGTGAGTGGCATGCCATGAATAGTCACTTTGTTAGGGTTGATAATTCTGGACAAGGAATTCAAACAATATCTATGAGGCTGGTTATTTCAGGACCCTTAAAAATATGTCCTTTTCAAGCTGGGCATCCCAGCACTCGGGAGGCAGAAATAGGAGGATCGCTGTGAGATCGAGGCCATACTGAGACTACATAGTGAATTCCAGGTCAGCCTGGGCTAGAGCGAGACCCTACCTTGGGAAAGAAAAAAGAAATATGCCCTGTTCATGAGGCTGGAGAGATGGCTCAGTAGTTAAAATGCTTGCCTGAAAAGCCTAACGGCTAGTGTTTGATTCCCCAATGGCCATGTAGAGCCAGATACACAAAGTGGTGCATGCATCTGGAGTTTGTTAACAGTGGCTGGAGGCCCTGGCATGCCCATTCTCTCTCTGTCCGTCTCTCTTCTCTGTCTCTGTGTATAAATAAATAAAATATTAAAAAAGAAATGTGTGCTTGTCATGAGATGTGCTAACAATGAAATACACCACAGACAAAATATCCCAAAAGACAGAAAGAAGCAAAGCAAAATAAGGCTGGGGAAAAGCCAAAGCCTCCAGAGGTGGAGAGGCAAATGCTGAGAGCCCTCTCTGTCTAGGCAGGTGAGACCTGAAGCTCATTTCTGCAGGATTCGTGAGCTAGACCTTGGCCCCTCTGTACTGTTTCATAAATGACCACAAAGAAATGCCAAGGATGCACTTGTAGAAAAGGAAATGAGAATTCAGAACTCTGACTGAATTCAGTGTGCAGTGCTGCTCTCTCTGCACTGACTGGCTGCAAGATCAAGAGGTTGCTCAGTAGTCAAGAACCAAGGGATCCCAAATCCACAGCCTGTGCCCTATAGCAGTATGTGAGGCTGGAGTATTCCCTCCTCACGCTTAGGGGTTTCAGAGAACTCTGTGTTCATTGCCCTAAGCTTTTAAAAATTTTATTTATTTATTTGAGAGACAGAGAGAATGGGCATGACACAGCCTCCAGCCTCTGCAAACAAATTCCAGATGTATGCACACTGGCTTACATGGGTCTTGGGGAATCAAACCTAGGTCCTTTGGCTTTGCAGGCAAGTGACTTAACCACTAAGCCATTTCTTCAGCCCTGCCCTAGGCTTATGCTCCCATATTCAGGGCTCCGAGTCAGCAGTACCCCAAGACCTGGCTGAGCGGCTATGTTCTGGGTGCTGGCCCACAAGAGGTAAGACCCGAGTGGGGGTGGGAAAGAGCCTGGGAACTGACCAGATCATGTGATCATGTGTGAGTGAACTTTCACCATGAGTCAAATGCTTCTTGGTCTTTGGAGTCTGGAATATTCCATGGCTTAGCATGCTGTGTGCTCTAATGACCACAAGTCAGACCACAACATGCAGGTTGGACATGACATTAGAGGGGCTGGAAATTAGGTAAACCTGGGTCTAGGGAACAAGTTGCTGCCATGTGAGCTTTGTCGCTGGGCAGCTCTGGCTGGCACATTTGGCTGTCTTGAATAAGGGAGACATGATTCCCTTCAGTAGGTGACCTAAGGTGTGCTCTGGGTCTCATACCAGCTCTCTCTGTGGCTAGAATCAAGACTACTCCACGATGCATAGTGTTACTTGTGGCGATGTGAGACCCCAAACTAAGAACCCCAAATGAGGTGAAGTATAGAGCTTAGGTGTAGGGAGCCCTTTGTGGTTCTGTCCTACCCACCCATGGCCATCGTTAGGTCATGGTGCCACACGTCCTTTGGGTCTGCTCTGGGATTTGTTGGCAGGATTTCCTGCGTCATTTTCTACAGGGAGAAGTTTTATGATAAGAAAGATGAGACAATGGCATCCCTCATCATTGCTAATCATATTCATGGAAGGCTGGCGAGACTCACAGGAACACATTGCTGAGCTATATTTGGGTCGATGATGGCCTCACAGGGATACCTGTGTGGTAACCACCACAGTCAAGGTTTGTACACAGCAGTAGTGATGATGTCTGACATGACAAAACTGTCTAGTGACATGCTCCTCAGGATACATCTATGCCATCCAATATCTGTATAAGGGGATGTTTTCACCCTCTGGTCTGCAGTCTTAATTACCTAAAGAAAGTCATGGTGAAGGAGGAGAAAGTCATTGACATCAGAACAGTTTTTTTTTTCTCCCCCTGGGGAATAGGTGAAATAGTGGGCCTGTGCAGGTGGTCTCCCTTTTCTGTTTTCCCAATGACAAGGATCTGTGGGTGTTGAGTGAGGAGGTGTGGAGAGTGGCTGGTGTCCTGTCTGGCACACTGCAAAGACTGAGTGCAGCTTTTCATTTTTATTGTCATCTCAGCAGCAGCAGTGACAGGATCAGCCCTCCTGGCCAAGGAACGACAGCCCCAGGCCAGGCCCTACAGGCAGACAGAGAAGCTTCAGGAAGGCTTAGATTGGTATTTCCTAGGCTACTCTGGCTCAGAGCCGAGGTGTGTGTGCAGTACACCAGTGAATCGCATTGCTTTTCTTGACCTAGCTCTTACACTTCCCTTACAGTACGCAGCCAATGAGGCATTGACAGCTGCCTCACTGGCCACAGTGCCAGGCCTCTGGGCTCACTGACTTCTCCCATGTGCTGTCTCTCCTCTTATGTCCTTCCTGAGGCCTCGTGAGAAATCCAACAGGTAATATAGAATAGCTAGCTAGAAAGTCTTGGGATGGTCTCTGTAGACACTTCCCCAGGATCATAGGTACATGCTGCCATACCCAGCGTTTTATGTGGGTGCTGGGAATCTGAGCTCAGGTCCTCCTGCATGTGTAGCAAGCTTTTATTGCGTCACCTCCCCAGCCCCCTTAAAACATCATCTTTTGGTGGAGAAAGCAGGATCTCTGTACTTCTCCACGTCTGCTCAGGGCCTGCTGTTGGGTTCTTCTTACAAAATGGCTCTATGAGGGATGGGGTGGATGTATTGCAGGAACTTGAACATCCATCGTTAATGAGCAAGAGCTGGAGGCCTGGGCAGGCCGTCCAGGCTTCAGCCTTGACACCGTGTGTGGTAATACTGAAAAGTCTTCCAAAAATAATGTGGCCTGCATGAAGAGTGGAGAATGAGACCTCAAGCAACCTTGTCAAAACTTTGTGTCGCAGTGACAGGAAGCAGTTGTGAGCTTAGGAATTCTCTAGCCTAAAAGACAAGGCAAACCTCATGACCATTGGAGATGTGGTGGCAGGCACCCTACAGTCCAGGGGGTTATTAGCTTTCCTCCTACTTCTGGTTGTGTCCCCATATGTGGACAGGACGGACTGCAAATTCAGGGAACAAAAGCAGAGGATTGGGGTGGGGGTTTCCTTGTGATAAAGCTGTTCTCACATCTGCTTCCTCACTGGAGCTAACTGATAAAGGAAAGGAGAAGTCTTCTTTACAACTCTTTGAGGGGCAGATCAGAACCCAGAATGGGCTGTTATTTCCCAGTTAGGGTCGCTTGACTTGTGAGGCTGTGCCATGCTCTGGGTCTGGTCTAGGGGCCTGGTCTCCTCAGGATTCCTCTTGAGAAGCTCCCACAGTCACCATGACCTCCTCTCTGACTTTCTCGGTCCTTCAGGATCTTTTCCATGCCAATGGATTAAACAGTAATTTTATTGATTTTCAATGTTATCACAATTATTTATAGTATAGGATGTATACATGTGGATATGTGTACACATGCATATCTGAATGTTTGTAGGTAAGCATGTGCACATGTGTGCATGTGGTAGCCAGAGGTCAATATCTGGGGTCTTCCTTAATCATTATCAATCTTATTTTTTGAGGCAGAGTCTTCCATGGAACCCAGGACTGAGCAGCTCAACTAGGCTAGCTAGCCAGCAAGCCCTGGAGATCCTCCTGTCTCTATCTCCCCAGGACAGGGATTACAGTTGTGAGCCACTATGCCTGGCTTTTATGTGGGAGCTAAGGATCCCACCCAGGTCCTCATGCTTGTGCAGCAGGCACTCTATATACTGAGCCATCTCCCCAGCCTCCATAATAGAGGTTTTAAAAGGAAGGGAGGGCTGGAGAGATGGCTTTACAGTTGAGGCACTTGCGTGTAAAGCCAAAGGACCCAAGTTTGATTCCCTAGGACCCACGTAAAACAAATGCATGAGGTGGTGCATGCGTCTGGAGTTCATTTGCAGCAGCTGGAGGTTCTTGCTCTCTCTCTCTTAAATAAAGAAAAAATTAAAAAATTAAAAATAAATAAATAAAAGGAAGGGAGATGCCAAAACATAGAAAAACAAGGCTTCCATCCAAACTTAGAGGGCAGTACTGTGTTTGATGTCTGGACTTAGAATCTGGTGACATGAGAAGGGCTTCTGAGCACCTCTGTGCCTGTTTTCTCATCTGTGGGGCAGTAGTAGAAGCATCTGCATCAGACAAGCCTGTTCATATTTGTCATGTGGAGGGAGGATGGGAGGATGTCACAGTCATGAAATGACAGGGAGCCACTCCAGCCCTAGCATCCCCCTGGGCCCTCTGTCAATGAGGCACCCAGATCCCAGGCTAAAATTTGAGGTTCAAGCCACGGCCTTCTCTGAGATTCTGAGGAAATGTACATGTTGCTGCTCAGCCAAGGCAGTGCTTGATGGCAGATAGTGCCTGGGACCAAGAGGCCTAGCTCAGCAGTTAGAACCATGCTTCACCCTCATGATGGGTCCTGTTACTTTTGTTGTGTGTGTATGATGTTGGTTGTGGGTTCTGTTCCTATGTGTGTCTATGAGGTCACAGAGAAGTTGTGTGGATCATCGCTGTAGGTGTCCCTTCAGACTGCAAATGAGATGGAATCCTACACATCCATGTGGCATATGTGATAGCGTGCCTTTGAATCTCATGGGATGATAGAGGAGCTTCCTGTTCTGTCCGTGTCTCTTCCCCCACCATATCACTTTTGAGATGGTGCCAGCATCCCTGGACCCATGTTTGCCTAGGAACACATGCCTTCATTTCCATAAAGATGGATTGGCAGAGCCTGGACAATGCATCTCCTCCGGTTTCTTATAAATGTAATCCACTGAAAAGCAGATGATAAAGCCTGTCCCATTGCATGATCATTCTTGCAGTGCACATACTTCTCTTTAGCTTCCACGAGGCCCTCTGCCTCTTCATTTCCCTGGCTTCTTTGAGCTAGGCAGCCACTACCTGAGATTGAGGAAATGCTGGCCACTGTCCTCCCTCGCTCCTTCCCTCCCTCCCTCCCTCCCTCCCTCCCTCCCTCCCTCCCTCCCTCCTTCCCTCCCTCCCTTCCTCCCTCCCTTCCTCCTTCTCGTCCTCCTTCTTCTCTCCCTCTCTCCTCCCTCCCTTCTTCCATCCCTTCTCTCTCCTCTCTCTCTCTTTCTCGCTCTCTGTCTGTCTGTCTCTGGTGTGGGCCCATGCCCGGGTGGATGCCTCATGTACTAGTCTGTGGTAGGGTGCACTTATCTTCAGTGGCCAGAGGAGAATATGCTGTGTCCTGCTCCATTGCTCTTCTGCCTAGTCCTTTTTTTTTTTTTTTTTTTGGTTTTTCGAGGTGGGTCCCACTCTGGTCCAGGCTGACCTGGAATTAACTATGTAGTCTCAGGGTGGCCTCGAATTCTCGGTGATCCTCCTACCTCTGCCTCCCTAGTGCTGGGATTAAAGGCGTGCGCCACCTCGCCCGGCTTTCTTCTGCCTATTCTTACTTGAGCCTCTTACTGGTCGTGGAGCTTGCCACCCCCTCACCCATGAACCCTGGTGATTGTCTGGTCTCTGCTCCCCACAGGATTGGGGTTACAGATGTGCATGTAACACCAAGCTCTTATGTGGGTTTTGGGGATTGAGCCCAAATGGTATCTCAGGCTTCCTCAGGCCCTCATGCTTGCACAGGAAGTGGTTTTAACCTCTGATTCATCTTTCCAGCCTAGTTTCTGGCCTTTCTTTCTGTCATATGTTTGTGCCAGGAAGTGCACATATATACAAAGATGGATGTCTACACAAGCATGTTGAATATTGTGTCTTAGTTAGAAAATTATACTAGAAATAGCTTAATTTTTTTCATGGTGGTGAGGATTGAACCCAGGGCCTCATCCATAGCATGCACATGTGTGAGGGTTCACAGTACTGGGCCACATCTCAAGCCCCTAGAAACAACTTAAATCTTTAGAAATAAGAGACTATCTTCCTAACACAGACTCTCTTGTGTCTGCAAGGAAGGCTGAAGAAGAGGGTAGAGTGGCATCTACAGTTGGTCATGGCTCTGGTAACGCATTCTTAGGTCTTCTGGGTGCCCGTCATTTTGCTTATTTGTATCTTCTCATTTGATCCCCACATTTGCCATGGCCAAGGGCTATCGTGATCTGTGTGTCCCCACACCTAGGGACCCTCTGCTTCAGTTATGACTCCTTGACTATTCACAGTAGCACATATACAGGTATTCAGGGTACACCTTTTTAAAACCATATCCATATATCCTGTGACTAGAAGTAATGGGTATCTCATCCAAGGCCTCACCTGTCACAATTAGTAAGGGGTGAAGAGAAGTGAGGGAAGACCCCCACAGACATCTTCCTCTCTCCACACTGTGCACACACAGGTACTTGCTTGGCCTTGTATACCTGAGGCTCTGCAGAAGCTGGTTCCAGGTGCAGATGTACATCTGATGCCCCCTGGATTGGGTTGGAAGCTGCTGAACACGATGATAGAGTTGATTATTCTTGGCTATGGGGCTGACGATGGAGTAGGAGCGAGAGAGCTGACTGGCTAGGCTGGATCAGACCCTGGTTCTGCTGGAGCAGGCAGGCTGGTGTTCCTGCTTTGGTCCCTGTCTCCTGACTGGCCACCTAATTCCTCTCAGTTCTGCATTGCCTCCTCTAGGGAGGTGAGGCACAGTGCAGTGAGGAGGGTCCTGGTAAATTATTCAGGCTGTGGCCATCAAGGGTCTTCCCTTACAGGCATCAACTCCACACACTTTTTCAGGCACCCAGCCATGTAAGCTTTGTATGAGGATTGGTATTGCTGCTCTTAAGTGCTAAATGGCCTATTAATAATAGGTAATGTTAATATGCCTGTTTATTGTGGGAGATGGAGTGGCCTCTTAATGCAGTTGGGCCCTGGGGGTCGCTGCACTGATCTGTGATTTGTTTGCTGCTGATAGGTTTCATCTCATGATTCTCATGCAGAGGGGGTGGTGCCCCACTCCCTGTTATGGTCTGAATGTGTGTCTCCCCTCAAGCCTGCTTCTTGAATCCCAACACCAAGGAGATGTGATTAGGGAATGTGCCTTTGGGAAGTAATGAGGTCCTGAGGGTAGGGTCCGTGATGGGTCAAGTATAACTCAGAGGGTGCAGTGAGCTGTAGGGAACTGTTTGACCCTCTACCATTGTGTTTTGGAAGACAGACCTCACCAGGCACAGGCTCTGTGGCACCTTGATCTCTGATCCCAGCCTCTAGGTTGTAGGGAATGCCTGCGTTGCTTATGAGTGCCCTAGCGGCGAGTTTCTATTATTACCAGAGCTACAATACCTCAGACCCAGAAGATTTCCTTTGGATACAAGGGGATGCATGTCCCCTGTCTCTTTGCCATCATTTTGCCCAGGTTGATGAAGACATACCGCTTTGTATCTTGCATCTTCTCAGCTTTAGCCAGGTGGTAGTGCTGCAGCCAATGTGGGCAGCTCGAGAGTTGGTGTGATGGCAGTGTCGGGGCTCATGAGGATCTGGTCCTGGTGTTTACCTCAGATCCTTACTTCTATGCAAAGTGTTCTGCCTGTTGAAGGACCCCATACTGTGATGTACCTAGTCTTTCCCTTCCCAGTGCTCGTGGCAGCTGTTGGGCCAGTGATCTGCACTCCTGAGCTGCTAACCAGGCCAAGTCTGAATTAGCATCGGAACTGATGGTCTATCAGAAAAGACTTTGACTACTTTGTAAGGAGAATACAATGTCAAATCAACCTGGTCTGCTTGATCTTCTCTTTAAAAAGTTTCTTGGTTCAGTGAGAACATGTACAGCTGCCAGTGTTGCTAGCTCAGCAGAGCAGTGCTGCCTGAAGGCCTGTCCAGTGTGTTTGCCAGGTACATCCTGATCTGGATCCTGGTTTTTCTTTTGTAACAGACAGTACAAATTTATAATTTTGAAGATACCTAAAAACATTAATTAGAATAATTATGACTTCAAAAATTATTGGAACATGCTGGCTTCAAAGATCTGTGAGGATCATGTAACTTATGCCCTGATTGACTCAGTCTTTCTGGAATTCTGGAATTCAATGACTTGGTCAGGTTTATAAGGGTGGTGGGCTTCTATAAATAAAACTAGAACCCAAAGCTCCTGATTTCCTGACCCTTTTGCTAATGGTGTGCCTGGAGTTTCCCTGATATGGATCTGCAAATCTTTCAGATAGGAATGAGCCTCAGATCTTGAGTTAACAGCCAGCACCCAGGCAAACCCGTGGGACAGTGTGTGGCTAGTGAGTACTCTGCTGTTCCGATGTGTATGTGCCCAGTGTGGAGAATGTGTGAGGTCAGTACAGCTGCTGGTTGCCAAAGACTCACATTCCTGACCAGTGCCAAGGAGGCTGGAGTTGCTGGCTGGGCCACACTGCCATGTCTGCAAACCATATCTTTTCTGCTGTAACTTCAGGATGGCACTTGCATGGTGGGTATCTGTTCTCAAAGGGCTTCATGTCCCTTTGCACATGGAGCATTCTCCATCTGAAGGTGGAGCAGCCACTAGCACCCCCAAGGGTTATCTGAGGCCTGAATGTGTTAGTCTTGGAGCTGTTGGTGAGCAGGTGTGGCTATTCTCACTGAGTTCTCTGCACCATTGTGTGGTTATTAGTGGGTCCTCAGTATTAACCCCACATTTCCATGGCAGTCCAACTGTGAATTCACAACTCCTTCGTTGTTTTGTCCTTTAGGTAGGCCAAGACATTTACTCATCACTCAACAGTGTTCACACATTTGATCAGAAACCATATGAGGTAAAAATGAGAAATTTGCACTCATTGAGGTATATCCCCAAAGTAATCGAACAAGGGCAGAGCTGTTGTGTGCACAGCTATAGCACTGTTCACAGTGGCCAGTGGTGAAGCAGTCCAGGTGTCTGTCAGCAAGGAAAAAGCAGGATGTGGTCCATCTATACAGTATGATATTGGCTTTAAAAGGGAGGGAATTCTGAATGTACTGTGTCACAGGTGAGCCTTGAGAACATTTTAAGTATAATGAACACAAAAAGAAGTCACAAAAAGAAGAACCTACAGGCTTCTGCCTTCCATGAGACACCTAGACTGGTTAGATTCAAAGAGACAGGAAGCTAAATTCTGAGTGCTGGGCTTGTGGAAGAGAAGGGGAGTAAATGTTTCATAGAGACAGACCTTTAGTCTGGGAAGATGAGAATTTTTCTAGATATTTGGTGCTCCACAGTGTGCCATAGTTTCTGCTGCTGTATTAACTGTACATTAGAAATGGTTAAAGTGTGAGACTTGTGTCATGCATTTTTTTCTACAATTAAAAAAATTAGACTGTGTTATCACTGTGACATAAACACCTGAGAGAGTAACTTTATCTTATTTTATTTTTTCCTCATAATTTATTTTTATTTATGTTATTCTGATTTTACATTCATAGTGTTGGCTCCCTTTTCCTCCTCCCTTCCAAAGGGACCCTCATCAATGGGGAATGTGGGTCATGCATTGTGGGGGTAATCAAGAGTTCTGGGGGGGGGTAGGCCAAGTCTCTGTGCATAATGTCTCAACTTGTGGCTCTAACATTCTTTTCGCCCCCTCTTCCGCGAATTTCCCTGAGCCACATTGGGGTCATTTTAGTTCTACTTCAGTGATAAGGTTTTGGGAGCTTCTGTGACTCTAGATATCTGGCTTAGCTGGAGTTGGATGTTCTCTGTGTTTATCTCCTTCAGCCTTTTTCTGGTGCTGAGAGAGTAACTTTAGGAAGAATTTATTTTGGCTTAGTTTCAGAGGGTTTTAGACAATGTCACTTGGCCTCATGGTCTTGAGTAGAACATCATGGTGGTAGTAGTGTGTGTTGGAGGAGATCTTGGTACTCATTGTAGACAGAAACAGAAAGAGATTGACAGGAAGGCGCCAAGATTCCCTTGAGGACGTGCCAATCTATTTCCTCCAGCCAGGGCAATCGGTGCTGATGCTTCTTCAGTCTCCCCAAACAGTGCCACCAGCTGGGGACCATGTGTATACACATGAATCTGTAGGCAATTCTTCATCTTTAAACTGCAACATTGTGTAAATGGTGCTTGCCTTTTGGGTCCCTTGTCCCTCTGTGACCAGTAAGAGGTGTCTATGGGAACTGCAAGGTCAGTCATATTCAGAGTCTGAATCAAGCAAAGCCCAGGTCTACAAAGGCCCTTCTCCTCTGTAAGAGACCTCATGTTACAGATAGGATTTTCATTGGAAATATTGGTTGTGTAAGAGATAAGTAAGTGCTCTGCATAGTAGAATCCCAAGAACTATCCACTGCCCTGGGAAGATGGAGCTGTGTTCTTCTAGAAAGGAAGCATCAGCTCTGAGTGAAGCATATGGGCTGGGTAGGACCCACCTGGCCCAGCACTGTCTCTGTCTGCTGGATGCACCAGGCTTCCTCTGATGGTTGACACTGCCTTTATTCTACAGGTGAGCCTGTGGATAACTGAGCACTGTGCAAGTCCCAGAGGTAGGTTGCTGAGCTATCCTGAGCCGGCCAAGGACAGTGAGGTTGTTCCTGTCTGCATGTACTATTCAGATGACCTTGGCCAATTCCCTGAAACCCCGGCAAGGAAGGCACTGCCCCACATGCAGGAACCCCTGGCACAGCTACATGGAGAATGAGTCAGCCTCCCTCTGCCAACAGGCTGAGATGACAGAGGAGCTGGGCCAGGCTGTGGCTCTGATCACTTCACTTTGAGGCTAGGTCTGCCTCATATGTTAGAGCACATTGTTTCATTTAGCATTCTGGGAACAAGGCCTAGAAATGTCAGGGTGCCTGTCAGGCCACCAAGCTTAAGATGCTCAGAGGCTTGGCCTCCAGGCTTTGTTTGGACTCAGGTGTAGCTGTTGTCTTTGCAGAACCTGCTGGGCCACAGAGCACCCACAGAGGAGGATGTCATGCCCTGGAAGTTGCCATCTTAATCCCAGGCTCTGTGGGTGTCTTCCATGGGGGAGGTGTTGGCAGAGTTAAACATATGCTTGGCAAGAAAGGCCACAAGTGGATCAGGATGTGGCTGCCTCAGTTACAGCAGATGCTGGCTGGGTGCGGCTGGGCCAGACAGGAGTGAAGGGTGGTGCTGATCTGTTACCATCTCTTGATTTGACAACGACCCTCCTCACAGGATTGGGAGGATCACCGTAGTGCAGTCAGAGAGAGCGGAATGCTGTTTGGTTGGGTCGGTATGTTTCTGTGTGGATCTCTGAGGGTCTGTGTTGGTCCGTGTGTTTGCATATGTGTGTGTGTGTGTGTGATTGAGAGAGAGTATGTCTGTGTGTCTCTACATGTCTGTTTGTCTGTATATGTGGCAGGAGTCAGGTTAGGCACAATTTTACAGGAATTAACCACTGTGCCAGAATGGGCTAGGTTGTTGAGCTCAACCCCAGTGTGTGGAACCATGGATGGTACCATAAGGGAGGCCCAGAATCCAGAGGTCAGGCCAGGGTTAGGTGCCTGTAATCCCATCCCTCGAAAGGCTTAAGCCAGACATTCAGTTCTAAGCAAACAAATCAACAAGGAGGTGTTCTGTCTTAGGTGCAGTCTGTGAAGCTTTGGCAGCTGTTCCTGCTGAGCAGGGTGGTTTGTTTCTGAGGGTCTGGGTATTTTCCTGGACTGCTGGGGACTGTCCTCGGTTTTGGAGCCCCTGTGCTCAGCCCCATCTAATTCCTGAAGCTCTTTTCCAGATAAAGAGGTTTGTTTCCTGAGACCTCTGAGCCTAATATGCATGAACCTAGATGGTTGACCCTCTTTTCTTTCTTTTTTTAAAAACAGTTTTATTTATTTATTTTTAATGAGAGAGAGAGAAAAAAAGAGAGAGAGGGGGAGAATGGGTGTGCTAGGGCCTCTCACTGCTGCAAGCACACTCCAGATACATATACCACTTTATACATCTGGCTTTACATGGGTACTGGGGACTAAAACCTGGGTCATTAGGCTTTGCAAAACAGTGTCTTAACTACTGAGCCATCTCTCCAGCCCCCTCTTTTCGTTCTTTTTGAGATAGGTTTTCACTAAGTTGCCCAGGTAGAGCATGAATTTGTGATCCTACTACCCAGCCTCTTGAGTGCTGGGATGACAGGTGGTCACTGGCTCAGCAAGATTGCCCCTCTTTTCCTTTCCCTCAGTGACATTGGGCAAGGAGATGCTGGTGCTGTCTGAGTCTGGGTTTGTCTGAGGAATGGCTCTCTTTATGAAGAGAGAGGGAGGGAGAAAGGGAGAGAGAGACACACACACAGAGAATGAATGTTTTGAAGGGTGGGTGAAACCTTTGGTAAACACTGACATGGGTTTGGTTGATTATGACACCTAAGTTTAAAGGTAGGTCTTCCCTCTCTTTGCTCAGGTGGATGTGCATTTGTTGGCTGCAATAGGGTGAGACAGACACATATTCACTTCATGGGTGACTGAATGTCCTTCTTTCTGACATTCTGGTTTTTTTGCTTCTCTGAGTTGGTTTCAGACCATGAACATGTTCTGGGGCCCCCTCTCTGTCTTCATCTATATCCCTACTTCTTGTCACTGTCCTTGTCTTTGTACCCCACACCCCATTCCAACCTTATCACTGTCCCTGCTGTCTAATCCCCTCTCCCTGGACTTTCTCCAGTTTGAGCTGGGTATGAATTCCTGAGTCCTTTACAGTCTGAGCCCAGAGATACTGACAATGGGAGTAACATGCACAGTGATTCTTTTGGAAGGATCTTTCTGGCAATGACCACGTGGCATGAGAAAAGCCAAGTAGGAAGCAGGATGGTGAGCACCCCCAAAAGCAAGTGTTGCTTGTTTACCTGCTCTGGGGAGGCTGCTGGGTTGCATAGGTAAAGAGTTACTGGGATTTGGGGCATCAAACTGTTCTTATTTAATTAAATAAAATGACAAGTAAATCACATTTAAGTTTTAGCATAGCTTTACAAAATGAGGCAGAGAACCATCAGCCTCCCAAACAAAGCTGCCTGGTTAATGCAGTCCCCGATCTAGCCATGATATATGAAAGCCAAGTTTCTTAGGATGGGACTGCAGTGTGACTTAGTAGAGGCTGAACTTTGAGAGATGCTAGACATTTGGGCAGAGCAGCTGGGAAGAGGTGGTACTGGTGCCTAGGACAGCTGCACCCTGTAACGCCTTAGGCAAGGCACAGAAAGCCATTGTCTGGGATGTCACATTGCCTCCTGAAGCCCAGACTGGGGACACACCCCTGAAACCTCCCAAGAGTCTTGTTCTTTTACTTGTGACTTACCCTCTCAGTCACCCCTAGAGCAAATCATGAGGGGTCTGTCTTCCCTCTAATGTGTGCCAGCATGGCCAGTCCTCCATGGCTCTGGTCTGAGCATGCCTCTAAACATTTGCATTAAATATTTTCTGGAATGTAGGGTGGATAAATGACTTGGTGGTTAAGGCATTTGTCTGCCAAGCCTAACAACATGAGTTCAATTCCCCAGTACCCACTTAAGCTAGATGCAGAGTGGCACATGTGTCTGGAGTTTGTTTGCACTGCCTGGAGGCCCTAGTGTGCCCATATTCTCTCTCTGTCAACTCTCTCTGCTTGCAAATAAATAAAATATTTACAAAAAGACAAAGAAAACCATTTTCTGGCACTTATTGCCCTTGTAATTATCACTGTGTGTCCTTGGAAAATGCAGTACTTGCTGTAATGTCCTGCTTGGATCTGTGTGGCCTGGTATCACTGCCATGCTGTCACAGGTGCTCATCTTGGCAGAATGTGGTTTTAGAAAATGAAGTCAGTCACCCCCAGTTTTTGCTTTTGTTCAAATGACAGGGTGGCATTAGTTGCTATGAGAAGGGAAATAAAATCCAAATTATTGAGCTTTGTGTAGCATGGACTCTTGGAAGTCAGAATCAGGCTAGCGATGTGTGGGCGAGGCATTGGAAGCTGTGTGGTAGGTTGCTAAGGTTGGGCTGAGGATTCCATGTTGAGGATTCCGTGCTGCCCACCCCCGCCTCTTGTCTCTGGGGTCACTAATCCTCCGCTTCTGTGTGGAGAGAGCAGATGCACGGGCAGCAAGTGCTGACCATGGTGAATAGTGGGCCACCTCCTTTATTTAAACCTTGGGTTTTCCTGAAAAGTGAATGGATTGAGGACTGGGGAGATGGCTCAGTTGATAAAGTGCTTCCCCCATAGCAAGAGGACCTGAGGTTGAGCACCAGAATCCATATTTAAAAATACCAGGTATGGTGACATGTTCTTGTAATCCCAGTACTGGGTAGGCAAAAACAAGAGAATCCCTCATGCTCACTGGCCATTCAGGCTAGCCTTCTTGAGAAGTTCCAGGCCAATAAGAGACCATGTTTCAAAAAAGGTGAACAGAATACATTGTGTATATGTATGGAGCTTGGCAATAAAAATTAAAAATAAAACAGGTGGACAGAGCTGGAGTGATAGCTTAGCAGTTAAGGCACTTCCTGTGAAGCCTAATGACCCAGGTTCAGTTACCCAGTACCCACACCAGATGCACAAGGTGGCACATGCATCTAGATTTCCTTTGCAGTGGCTAGAGGCCCTGGCATGCCCATCCCCCCCCAAATAAATAAATAAAATATTTTTTTCAATTTTGTTAATTATTAATTTTTTTATTGATACCTTCTATACTTACATAAAAAAACATATATTTCCCTCCCCTACCCCCATTCCACTTTAGAACACCAATCTCCATAATATCCCCTCCCTCTCTCCATTAGTCTTTCTTTTAATTTGATGTCATCATCTTTTTCTTCTGTTTTGAGGGTCTTGGGAAGGTATTGCTAGGCACTGCAAGGTCATGGATATCGAGGCCAATTTCTGTCTGGGCAGTTGCATTGTAAGAAGTCATACCCTTCCTTTGGCTCTTCCATTCTATGCGCCCCCTCTTCTGCAATGGTCCCTGAGCCTTGGAGGGTGTGACAGAGGTATTTCAGTGCTGGACACTCCTCTATCCCTTCTTCTCAGCACTATGTTGTCGTTTGGGTCATCCCAGTGGTCATCGCCATCTGAAAAGAGAAGCTTCTCTAACCAGAAGTGAGAGTAGCATTAATATGTGAACATGAACATTAAGTGTAGTGCCCCCAGGGCAGCTTGGTGGGAATAATATATACATTTAGTCAGACAAGAGCAGGCTTTATACCCCTAAGGCTCATGACCTCCCCTGCCATACACTTTTGCTTAGGTTTTTCAGTACCAGGTATGTATTCCCTTCAGTCCAATTATGGAGCAGTTGGTTACCCCAAGAGTAGACATGCCACTATTGCACCCGTTCAGTCATTGGGCCTGTGTGGCCAAACTTGAATATTCAGTGTCCACTGTTTTCACTGCTGATGACTTCTGTCTCCCATACAGCTGCATGCAGTCCAGCTTTCAGTTGGCTGGTCTACGGGGAGAAGGTTTTCTGCTCAACACCAGCTTGCTTTCTCAGTGACCTTGCCTCTCAGGCAAGAGATGTCTTCAGCAATAGGGTCTTACCATCTGTTTCTCAAGAGAAACCAAGGGCTTTGGCAATAGCCTTTAATGTTTTGGAGGTTACTGGGACCTCCTTGGCCAACAACTCACCGAAAGGTATCCCATCCCAGGCACTGAAGATTTTCTAGTAACAGTCTACAGCTTCTAGATGTGCCATTATTCAAAAAAGTAGGTTTACATAAGTCTTATTCACAATATCTTGAATTTAAATTGACCCTCCCCCTGCCCTTCTTTTATGCATTCTCTTTCCATGGCCTTGCTTAGGCCATTCCCCTCCCTGTAATCTGTTCTTCTACTTACATATGTGCAATACCATACACTTCAGTCCTTCCCTTTCCTCCCTCCCTTACAGCCTTTTACCAGCTTACTGGTTTCTGGTACCTATTTTTGGTTCCAGTTCACATACAAGTCTATACATTTGTAGCTAGGATCCACATATGAGAGAGAACATGTGACGTTTGGCTTTCTGAGCCTGGGTTACCTCACTTAGTATAATCCTTTTCGGATCCATCAATTTCCCCGCAAATTTCATAATTTCATTTTTCTTTACCGCTGAATAGAACTCCATTATGTAAATGTACCACATCTTTATTATCCATTCATCTGTGGAGGGACATCTAGGCTGGTTCCATTTCCTAGCTATTGTGAGAAGAGCAGCAATAAACATGGTTGTGCAAGTATCTCTAAGGTAGTGAGAAGAGTCCTGTGGATATATGCCCAGGAGTGCTATAGCTGGATCATATGGTAAATCTATTTTTAGCTGTCTCAAGAACCTCCACACTGATTTCCACAATGGCTGGACCAGATTACTTCCCACCAACAGTGTAGAAGTGTTCCTCTTTTTCCGCATCCACGCCAACACTTATTGTCCTTTGTTTTCTTGATGGAAGCCATTCTGACAGGAGTGAAATGGAATCTCAAAGTGGTTTTAATTTGCATTTCCCTGATGGCTAAGGATGTGGAACATTTTTTTAGATGTTTATATGCCATCTGTATTTCATCTTCTGAGAATTCTCTATTTAGTTCCATAGCCCATTTTTTAACTGGGTTGTTTGAATTCTTATTATTCTGTTTTTTGAGTTCTTTGTATATTCTGGATATTAATCCTCTGTCAGATGTATAGCTGGCAAAGATTTTCTCCCATTCTGTAGGTTGTCTTTTTGCTCTATTCACAGTGTCCTTTGCTGTACAAAAGCTTTGTAATTTCATAAGGTCCCAGTGGTTGATTAGTGGTTTTATTTGCTGAGCAATTGGAGTTATATTCAGAAAGTCCTTGCCTATGCCAATGTGTTGAAGGGTTTCCCCTACCTTTTCCTCTAGCAGTTTCAGAGTTTCAGGTCTGATATTAAGGTCCCTGGTTAATTTGGACTTGACTCTTGTGTATGGAGAGAGACAAGGATCTATGTTTATCCTTTTACATACAGATGTCCAGTTTTCCCAGCACCACTTGTTAAAGAGGCTATCTTTTCTCCAATGAATATTTTTGGCATTTTTGTCAAAAATCAGGTGGCTGTAGCTGCCTGGATTAATATTTGGGTTTTCTATTGTGTTCCATTGATCTACCTGTTTGTCCTTTTGCCAGTACCATGCTGTTTTTGTTACTATGGCTTTGTAATATAACTTAAAATTGGGTATGGTTATAACACCAGCCTGATTTTTGTTGTGCAAAATTGTTTTGGCTATTCGAGGTTTTTTGTGTTTCCAGAAGAATTTTAGGATTGTTTATTCTATTTCTGTGAAGAATGCTATTGGGATTTTAATGGGGATCACATTAAATGTGTAGATTGCTTTTGGTAAGATTGACATTTTCACAATATTGATTCTTCCAATCCAGGAGCATGGGATGTCTTTCCATTTCTTTGTGTCTTCTGCAATTTGTCGCTCAGGTTTTTTAAAGTTCTCATTGTAGAGATCCTTCACTTCCTTGGTTAAGTTTATTCCAAGGCATTTTATATTTTTTTTGAGGCAATTGTGAATGGGAGAGGTTCCCTGATTTCATCCTCTGCACGTTTGTTGTTAGTGTATAGAAAAGCTACTGATTTCTGTGTGTTTATTTTGTATCATTGCTACATTACTAAAAGTGTTTATCAGCTCTAACAGTTTGCTGGTAGAGTCTTTAGGGTCTGTTATGTATAGAATCATATCGTCTGCAAATAATGATAATTTGATCTCTTCCCTTCCGATTTGTATCCCTTTTATGAGTGTCTCTTGCCTTATTGCTATGGCTAAGACTTCCAGTACTATATTAAATAAAAGTGGGGAAAGTGGACACCCTTGTCTTGTTTCTGAATTTAGAGGAAAAGCTTCAAGTTTTTCCCCATTTAGTATTATGTTGGCTGTAGGTTTGTCATAAATAGCTTTTATTATGTTGAGATATGTGCATAGTGCCTGAGGAAGGACACCTGAGGCTGTCCTCTGGCCTCCTTTATCATGCAGCCACATATATAGCTACACATATATACAAACATGTATGTCTTTTTTTTTTTTCAAATGAAATTGGCTAACAGCATTCGTTATGGGAACTAGGCAATATTTTGAGACTAAAGTCTTTTATTAAAATATATTTTATTTATTTATCGAAGAAAGAGAAAGAGGCAGAGAGAGAGAGAGAGAGAAGGAGAGAGAGAGAGGGAGAGTGGGCATGCCAGGGCCTCAAGCCACTGCAAATGAACTATAGATGCAGGTACCCCCTTGTGTATCTGGCTTACGTGAGTCCTGGAGAATCGAACTGGGATCCTTTGGCTTTGCAGGCAAACGCCTTAACTACTAAGCCATCTCTCCAGTCTGAAATTAAAGTCTTTAAAGTATTTTCTTATACTTTCTCACAGAAGTGGAGGCTGTGAGGTGCTGCCCAGCTCTCTTCAGCCCCTGGGTTTCCTCTGGCCTTCACAGAGCTACATTCCTATGGCCTTTTGATTTCTAGGAATTTGTGGCTCTTCTGTATATAATGGAATTGTACCTCAGTACCCTGGCAACTAGGAAAGAAAGCCTCCTCCATGAGAGAACCCAGGGCACAGGCAGATTCGTATCCACATAGGTCAGTATTGTGTACAACTTAACTTTTAGATTTTCATCAGAAAGATTTAACACATGGAGATAACAAATTTAATTTAGAAGAATAAAAATAAGACTGGGAGTGGTGGTGCATGCCTTTAATCCCAGCACTTAGGAGGCACAGGAGGGAGGATCGCCATGAGTTTGAGGCCACCCTGAAACTATAGAATGAATTCCAGGTCAGCCTGGAATTAGAGTGAGACCCTACCTTGAAAAACCAAACCAAACCAAAACAAAACAAAACAAACAAACAAAAAACAAAAACAAAAACACCAAACAAAGCAAAAACCAGAATGAAAATGGCCTGTAGCGTATATGACAAAGTGGAGCTTGGTAGAGGGAGTGTCATAGCTCAGAGTGAGAACTAAGTTTGCACTAGTCTCCGATGAACAGGGTGAGGCCATGGCATATCACCTGTCCATGTTCTGGCCAATGAAGAGTCTCCATGCCCTGGCAATTTCCTTGTTTGTGCTCTGATGTGTGAAGCGGCTCCATGCCCTTCCCTGGCGATTTCCTTGTTTGTGCTCTGACGTGTGAAGCGGCTCCGTGCCCTTCCCTGGCGATTTCCTTGTTTGTGCTCTGACGTGTGAAGCGGCTCCATGCCCTTCCCTGGCGATTTCCTTGTTTGTGCTCTGACGTGTGAAGAAGCTCCATGCCCTTCCCTGGTGATTTCCTTGTTTGTGCTCTGACGTGTGAAGCGGCTCCATGCCCTTCCCTGGTGATTTCCGAAGTGGCTCCATGCCCTGCCCTGGCGATCTCCTTGTTTGTGCTCTGACGTGTGAAGTGGCTCCATGCCCTTCCCTGGCGATCTCCCTTGTTTGTGCTCTGACATGTGAAGCGGCTCCATGCCCTTCCCTGGCGATCTCCTTGTTTGTGCTCTGGCCAATAAAAAGGCTCCATGTCCTGACATACTTGGCAATGCTTCTTCTTGCTTCCAGGCAAGAAAACAAAATTTAGGTCAGATGTGGTGCCACATGCCTTTAATTCTGGTACCTGGGAGTCAGAGGTAGGAGGATCATTTTGAGTTGGAGGTCAGCCTAAGACTATAGACTGGGTTTCAGGTCAGACTGGGCTAGAGTGAGGCCCTACCTTTAACCACCCCCCCCCACCAAAGTACAAAATTTAAAAAGATTTGGAAACATCCCTAATTTTATGTTTTAAAGTCTATAACTCAAACTTGATGGACACAGTTTAGGTCCTCTGTCCCTGGGGACCTTATGCATGCACACAGATATTCTTGCTCAGTGCATTGCTGGTAGTTTGTGAGTCTCTCTCATGGCAAAGTGCTTGGCTTCTGAAGTTTACTAGGCCACTTGCTTTGAGGACTGATGTAGAAAGCCACCCTTAGCTGGAAGCAAGTTTTCTACTAGAGCCTGTGGAAGTTTGCTGTTCTACCCCATTGTCACTGGCTCCTTTCAGGGCCCTTTGGTGTGATTTGGAATTACAACTGTGGCAAGCACAAGTATTTTGATTTTTCTCAATTCACACATATAAAGATTAACCAATGATCATAATTTGCTGAAATCACAGGTAGGCTTTGCAATGAGCCAGTGAAATCGTGGCTAGGTGGCTGCCTAATCTATGAGTATGGGTGTACCAAATCCTTTTGTCACTGCAAATGAATTCCAGATGCATGAATCACTTTGTGCATCTGGCTTTATGTGGGGGAATTGAACCCAGGCTGGTAGGCATGCCCCTTTAACTGCTGAGTCATTTCCCCAGCTCTACCAAGTCTGAAACTTTACTGCTGGGAGGGCAGTCTTTCCTGTGAACTGTATACCTCACTCAGGGCAAAGAGATTTGGGGAGGCTGGTGCAGAGCAGGGTGAATGTCCAGCTAGAGCAATGGGAATAAGTCACATTTGTGGGTTCTTGGCAGGTTGAAATCAGCATTCTGAGTGTCCTGGTGACAGCATAGACACAAGGTGTTGGTCTTGCTAATTTCAAATAACAAGACAGAGGAGAGCCTCCAGAGGTCAGAGAATTTGAATGTCACTTTGACATTTATAACAATGAATTTAGCCTATGATTTTCAAAGCAAAGGCAATAACTGCCTCATGGTTTCATTCACTTGGATGTTTTGTGAAGTATAGAAAGAATTTAAGATCAGATCTAGATAGGATCCCAGCACTGTCTGTTATAGGTTGTGCCACCTCAGACATATCACTCAACCTCTCAGAACCTCATTTTCCTCATCTCTATTTATATATTTATTTGTATGTCTGTGTATGGGCAAGCCAGGGACTCTTGCCACTGCAAATAAATTCCCATCTGGTATTACTTCAGTGGCTGGGGAATTGAAACCAGGCCAGCTGACTTTACAAGCAAGTTCCTTTAACTACTGAGCCATCTTCCCAGCCCTGTGTTTTCTCATCTCCAAAAAGGAGGTTCCAGGCTGTTGTGAGGAGTAAATGAGCTAATTTATACAAATCACCTGGTGATGGAGCCACTAAATTCTTGATAAGTGGTACATATTATTACAGGATATCAGAGCCTGTGCCCTCAGTAGTCCACCAGAAGCCAAAAGAGAGCTATGATGGCGCAGACAGATGGACACTGGCCTTGAGGGCATGGCCATTGTTCCAAGTGAAGGGAAAAACTTAGGGAATTTTCTGAACAGAGGTGACCTCAGTAATGAATACATGTTACAGTGCCCTCAACATGCAGACGGGCACAATGCAGCCAGGGTAACCTTGGTAGAGGGTGGCAGAGTATCTGGTACCTTGGTGCTCCTGATTAGGGATGGGCTCTGCAGATACAGAGAAGGGTTTTGTATGACTCCTCCAGTGTCAACCTTCAAGTCTCCCAAAGTGGTGTCCCTTAGAGTAATTCTCTGTTCTGTGGTTTGAGTCAAGTTCACACCATAATCCTTGGTCAGATATGGGTTCTGGCCTCACTCAGAAGTTTGTCAGTGAGACTTGGGACACAGGTGGGCTGGGGCTGAGTTATTGTGATCGCATTCATAGGGAGTAGTTGCTGATGGTTCTCTGGAAATGAAAGGCTTGGTTTCAGAGTTTGCAACTCCACGTGTACTTAGAAGGCTAGGCACCAGGGCTGGAGAGATGGCTTAGTGGTTAAGGCGCTTGCCTGAGAAGCCTAAGGACCCAGGTTCAATTCTCCAGGTCCCATGTAAGCCAGATGCACATGGTGGTGCATGAGTCTGGAGTTTGTTTGCAGTGGCTAGAGGCCCTGGTGCGTCCATTCTCACTCACCTCTCCCTGTCTCTAATAAATAAATAAATAAAATCTTAAAAAAAGGCCAGACACCAGTTTTGAGGTAAATCTAAGTTAATCAAACACACATAACCAAGATTACTATTGTGTCTGAAAGCACTTTATCAGGTATGAGAAACAGCAAATTAAACTTGAGATCCTCAAGTTGGTTTGGATCTGTAGTCATGTGTTTGGATGAACTTTAGAGAAGCAGTATGGGAGAACATCGCAGTTTGCTTGTGAGTCTTTGCCATCTCTAACTGTGGTGGGGATGGGATGTGACAACTGGAAACATTGTTTTCTCTGAATTTTTAAAATATTTAATTGAGGGAGAAAGAAGAGAAGGGAAGGGAAGGAAAGAGAAGAGAACACAAGGGCCTCCTGCCACTGCAAACAAACTGCAGATACATGTGTCACTTTGTACATGTAGATTTATGTGGGTATCAGGAAATTGAACATGGGCCATTAGGCTTTGCAAGCAGTACTTTTAACCACTGGGCAATCTCTCCAGCACTCTGAAGTTTTTGAACCTTCAGTTTTAGTTTCCTTACAAGCAGTGTCAAGCTAGGTTTGGTGGCTTACTACTGTAATACTAGCACTTGGGACGCTGAGGCAGGAAGATTGCCATTTGTTTGAGGCCAACATGGGCTACATAGTGAGTTCAAGGCCAGCTAGAGCTACAGACTGAGACTCTGTCTCAAAAAAGAGGGGGGCTGGAGAGATGGCTTAGTGGTTAAGGTGTTTGCCTACAAAAACCAAAGGACCCCGATTCAATTCTCCAGGACCCACGTAAGCCAGATGCACAAGAGGCCACATGTGTCTGGAGTTTGTTGCAGTGGCTGGATGTCCTGGTGTGCCCATAAGGAAAGTGAAAACAACAACAACAACAACAACAACAAATGGAAAAAAGAACACAGAGAGATAATGGGCTTTTCCTGTTTCTTTTCTTTTTTCTTTTCTTTTCTTTTCTTTTCTTTTCTTTTCTTTTCTTTTCTTTTCTTTTTTTTTTTTGACAAACCCAACAGACTGGCCTTTTTTTATGTGAGAGAGCAAGAGTGAAAGCAAGAGTGTATGTGTGTGAGAGAGAGAATTGGCATACCAGGACCTCCAACCACTGTAATTGAACTCCAGATGCATGCTCCACCTTGTGCATATGTGTGACCTTGCATGCTTGCATGACCTTGTGTGTCTGGTTTCCGTGGTGACTGAAGAGTAGAACCTGGGTCCTTAGGCTTCACAGGCAAGTGCCAGAACCACTACCACTGATTAAGTCTGTATTGAGACTTGTGTGTTTTCTAGTCTTCTAAAAAAGTGCATGATTTTTAAAAATTATGACGTGCGAGGAGTATGTTGGTTGAGAACATATTCCTTACACAGCTTGTTTACTGCTTTTTTTTTTGCTTGCATGTGTGTATTGTGGGGTGTGTGTGTGTGTGGTATATGCATGTTTATGTGCACATGAGGTGCCCCATACATTGACCTGTGGTGGCCAGAGAAGAATGTTGAGTGTCCCACTCCATTGCTCTTTCTCCTAGTCTATTTTTTTTTTTTTTTGAGGTAGGGTCTTGCTGTATCTCAGGCTGACCTGGAATTCACTATGTAGTCTCAGGGTTGCCTCAAACTCACAGTGATCCTCCCCTACCTCTGCCTCCCGAGTGCTGGGATAAAAGGTGTGCCCCACCATGCTTATTTCAGCTGGATCTCTTACTGATCTTGGAGCTTGCCTCTTTTTTATTTTTCTGTTTTTTTCCCCCTGAGCTCTGACAATTCTTGGGTCTCTACTCCCAATAGGACTAGGGTTACAGATGTATGTGGCCATATCCAGCTATTTATGTGGGTTCTGGGGATTGAACCTGAGCAATCTCTCAGACCCTCATGCTTGCACAGAAAGTGTTATTAACCACCGATCTATCTTTCCAGAAGTATGTTTTTCACTGTGTTTTATGTAAGCAATTTTGCAAGTAATTGGAAAAAAAAGTCCTTATAATCTAATTTGAATGGTTATCTACAAATTTTATGTTTGATATATAACCATCTGGAAGTAATGACCACCATGATCTGATCCCTAGGGAGAGCCCCATTCAGCCTTTACGTAGCTTAGGCTGCCCTACAACTTGCTAAGTAGCTGAGGATGACCTTGAACTTCTGATCTTCCTGAGTGTTGGGATTATATGTGTACTCATAATGCCTGACTCTCACCATGACCTTCTCTCTATAATGTCACTGGCAAATGGTCCAACTGTAGATGGCAAGACTTAACACACATTTATGGGTGGGGAGAGAGACAGTGGGTGCTGATTAAATGCCAGGTGTGTCTCCCAGGCACTCAGGATATCTGACAGAGTATCACAATGGTCTGTGAGGCTGAGATAATCAAATCCCCATTTTACAGAAAAGAAAGCAGCTTCAATCAGTGGAAGCAACCTAATCAAGCTCACATAGGTGGAAGGGGCAGAGCAATCACTTAAACCAGGTGTGTGTATCTCAAAGCCTGCACTTCCCACTCTGCGATGTTGCTAAGAGTATCTGAGATCAAAACTATTCTCTGATGAGATCCAAAGGAATAGCTATGCTTTTGCTCCAGGCTGACTTGGAGCTTCAGCATTTCCTTAGGTGACTGGAGGAAGAACTATGGAAAAGAAATGGAACTGACAACTCCAGGCTGGGAAGCTGGCTGAGTGATGACCATAAAAGAACTTGGAGGGCTAATCAGTCAGATTTCAGAGACGGGTCCTAAAGGAGCATAGGCTTGTTTTCATCAGCCCGTCACCGCGGGTTGAGTGTGTCATTGAGTTAGATGGTATTGGACTTTCTGTGCCCCTGTTGTCAGGAGGGTTGTGGCTAGTGGCTGGAGCTGGATAGAGAGTGCCATAAGACTTGATGGCATGTCCCTTTTCTCCCAGAGCCAGAGGGTCATGTTGTGGCTTGTAAACTCTTCTACCATGAGTGGGAGGGAACTCGGGATCTGCTTTCTCACTCACGGTTTGGACAGGTTCTCCTAGGTTGTAACTTGGGGCATTAAATTCACTGTTAACACTTAGCACAGCTTGCTTCTTAGGGTTTCTCTGCTTTTCACAATCTTTTGTTGAATGTGAGTCTTCCATTCATGGTCATATCCTTGGCTGGGGATGCCACTGTCACAATGCACAAGCACCAGCTCAGCCACCAGTTCTCTCGGTGAGGACAGAGAAACATGCGCTTTTAGTACCTCTAAAATTTCTTCTTGTGTTTTCTTCCTTTATAGTGTGTTTGGATATATGGCATGCATGTGTATGTATATGTTTTTGTGTACCTGTATGTGCAAGTTCATGTGTACATGTGTGTCGAGGCCAGAAGATGGTCAGAAACCCATCCACATCTTTTTGAGACATAGTGTCTCATTGTCCTGGAGCTCACCAGTACGGCTGGCCAACAAACTCAAAAGGTCCTCCTACCTCTGCTTCCCATTACTGAGATCACAGGCACATGACACCACACCTGTCATCTACTTGGGTTCTAGAATCAAACTCAGGTCTTAATGCTTGCAAGGTGAGTACTTCACATACAGAGCTATCTCCTCAGCCCAGGTTGTCTTCTTTTTAAAATTTAAAATAATTGAGCTCAGAATAATACCACATTCTTTGACTTTAGGGTTTGGCTGGCCTTGTTCAAGGAATGGTGGTGCCTAAATAGGATATTTTATATAAAATTGGTGTCCCCTAGTACTCTCCACCAACAAACACATGCACACAAATGCCCCCACACACTCACACAAATATTTGCACTTGTATACATGCTTGCTCACACATGCTGGGGTAACCTCATCTCTGTGTGAATAGGGTGCATGAAAGGCAGTGTTTGTGTTTTTGCATAGAGAAGGGATATCAGTCACTTTATTGTTTCTGGACACAATATCTGACTAGAAGAGCATAAGGAAGGAAAGGGTTTATCTTCAGCATACAGTTTCAAGAGGATGTCCATCATGGCAGGAGCAGGAAGCCATATCCACATTGTTACATCTGCAGAGAGGAAGTAAAGAAAGGTAAATGCTAGTGTTAAGCTAGCTTTCTCCTTAAATAATCCAGGGCCACCAACCCCACAGCGCTTCCCATAGGTAGGGTGGGTCTTTCTATCTCAATCCAATCTAGAAAATTCTTAACAGACATTCCAAGAGATTTATTTTCATGGTGATTCTAAATCCTACCAAGTTGACAATCGAAGGTGAACCATCACGGAAAGTAACCCGGGCATGAAGAGGGAGCTGGGATATGGGTCATATGGAGAACTGTACCCAACGGGTGCAGAGTGTCTTGTGGTTTCCAGCTGTGGGAAGGTGAGTCCCATCAGGACTGGGCATTTGGATGACCTGTAATGTAATCATTCTTTATGGTCTCCAGGGGACCCTTATCCTTTGGAGTCCAACATTGGCTGCTGCAGTTCACGTAGGAGGTGAGTCCTGGAGTTGGGGCCTCATGTTGAGAGATTGGCAGAGATGTTAAGCCATTATCACCTGCATGGTGCCTGGGAACTTTGAGGCAGGCACGCTGGACCTGAAAGTGGAACCTTCAAAACCCTTTGGTGCATCTAATTACACTAAGTAATAATTAACTCTGCACTGTATAGTCACATCCCCAAGGCCCTGGGGTAATAGTTCTCTTCCTCTCTCCAGAGAGAGCAGAAAGAGCCTGTTATGGCACAGTGGGGGAGGTGGAGTATGGACACAGAGCAGAACCCTGTGGAGTCCAGCTGCAGCTGTGGACCAGAAGTATGGGAATGCTTCAATCTCAGAATCTAGGGATATGTTCCTGCTCTCATTCTGGGTTCAGGGATGACTAGTGGGCTAGATAGGTTGGAAGTGCAGCCTGGCACTGCCTGACAGTTCACCTGCATGTTCACCCACACACATACATGTTTCAGTTGCCTTGAAACAGGAATTGTGGTGTTCCTTACCAGTATGCCAATACACCAATAAATTTAGGGTGACCTGGATTCTTGTCTTATGAATTTAAAGAATTAAAATCCATATATCAGAAGGTAAGGGTTAGAGAGACTTTATTAGATTAAGAGAAGGAAAGAGAAGAAAGTGCAAAGAGCTCCTGCCATGTAGAGGGCAGGAGGGGCAGAGAGCCCAATGTGGGAGCAAGCCGGGCCGAGATGAGGGAAGCTTTCCATAATCTGGAAGTTCAGGAGAGTATTGTTCTTTCCAGCTACTCACAGTTTTCTTCCTGTTAAATTCATAAGTGAATAGGAAAAGTAGCTTATAGAGGGGTTCACCTGTCTGGAAAGTGATAGTTGGCCCTTGTACAGCTCAATGGCCCTGTGTTACAAATGAATCCAATACCCAAAAGTTGACCTGGATGTTCCCTGGGGATCCTTTGGGTGGTAACACTTGGATTTTACCTATTGTTACTCTAGTGGTTATAGTGTAAGGCATAGTTTGGTCAAAAATAATGTGTTTCATTAACTTGTGAGGGCAGTGTCCGTGCTTGGAAAAGAGTAGGGACACAGAAAACCCCAGTTTCATGGAGGAATGAGTTGGTTTAACAAATGCTAATTTATTTCTCATGAAAGATAGTGCAGGCTTATTTACCCTCAGCCTATGGCCAGCCTCTCACCAAGAAAGGGCCTTTTAGAAACAGATGGTAAGACCCTATTGCTGAAGACTTCACTTGCCTGAGCAGCAAGGTCATTGAGAAATCAAGCTGGTGCCGAGCAGAAAACTTTCTCCCTGTAGACCAGCCAACTGAAAGCTGGAAAAAGCTGTACTGTATGCAACCCTATGGGAGACAGAAGTCAACAGTGATGAAAACAGTGGACACTGGAAGCCTCAGGTTTGGCTAGATAGGCCAAATGACCGAATGGGTGCAGTAGTGACATGTCTGTTCTGGGGGAAACCAACTGCTCTCTAATTGGACTCAAGTCCCACTCTACCGGACGGAATACATGCCTGGTACTAAAAACCTAATCAAAAGCCTATGGCAGGGGAGGTCATGAGCCTTATGGGTATAAAGCCTGCTCTTGTCTGGTTAAATGTATATAGTATTTTCACCAAACTGCCATGAAAGCACTACACTTAATGTTCATATTCATATATTAATTCTACTCTCATTCTGGTTAGAGAAGCTTCTCTTTTAAGATGGCAGTGACCACTGGGATGACCCAAAAGGCAACATAGTGCTAAGAATAAGGGACAGAGGAGTGTCCAGCACTGAAACATCTCTGTCACACCTTCCAAGGCTCAGAGTCCATTGTGGAAGAGGGGGCGGAAAGAATGTATGAGCCAAAGGAAGGGCACCATGCCTTATACTGCAACTGTCCAGACAGAAATTGGCCTCGATATCTATGACCTTGTAGTACTTAGCAATACTTTCACAAGACCCTCATAATAGGAGAAAAAGATGCTGATAACAAATTAAAAGAGAGACTAATGGAGACAGGGAGGCAATATGATAGAGAGTGGAGTTGTGAAGGGAAAAGTGGGGGAAGGCAGGGAAATATCATGGTTTAATATCATGTAAGTATAGAAGTTGTCAGTAAAAAATAAAAATAAAAAAAAAAAGAAAGGGCCTCTTAATAGCATGGACAGTTGTAACAGAGTTCTGCCTGTGAGGAGGTGCTGGGGACACACTGCTCAAGAGTATCTGGGTGCTGCCTAGGAACTGGACTTAGGTCCAGCAGGGTCATCACTGTCAAGAAAGTAATGACAGTGTAGAGCTGGGAACTTCCAGCCTGGGAGGGTATGTAGTGAGGTTGTCTGCCCTGCGACTTCACAGAACTTTCATTAGCTGACAGTCATATGATGTGAAGATGTCCACTGACAGTGCTGTGGTGGAGACTCATGCCAAGTGTTCCTTAAGACACCCATAGGACGTTATAACCAGATAGGATTTTAGAATCATGTCATCTTACTAATGAGAAATCTAGAGTCAAGAAAGGTCAGGTCTTGTGCCTACATTGGGACTCCTAACTTGATTCCTGGTGCCCACCCCACACTCTGGATGACTTGGCAGAGGCTTTTGCTGTGCTGAAAAGGGAAGTCACAATAGACCATAGTGGTAATGGTGGGAATTCTGCAGTGGGAGAGATGAGAGCAGCTTAATGAATTCTGTAGTAGACACCTTTAGGTGTTAGGATGGACTTTTAGACCAGAGAGTTTATAGGAGGAATGGAATTTATTGAAGTTTACACATTTGGGGGAAGTTTCATAATGGCAGAAGAAGCTGGTCCACTTTCACAGGTCCATGTAGAGAAAAGCAGCCACTAACAGCACTATAAGCAAGCATACTCTAGGAACCCCATAATGGCAGAGTTCAAGCATTCTGTATATCTTTAGTCTGAAAACAGATTTGCCCCCAAACACACCAACTGCTATAAGGCATAACAAAGAGAGACTAGAACAATGTAAACCCAATAACCATCAAGCAAACATCAAACATCTGCAGTTCAAGTCCAGTATCATAACCAGAGACTGACAGTCTCTGGATTTTTCAATTCTGTACCTCCAGCTGGGATGAATAGCCAGGGGAAACCTCCATCCCTAACAAACAGCATTCCATGGTAGCCCTTGTATAGTCCTGGTATATCCAAAACATTTTTGGGTCTCCATGTAAACCACAGTCCATCTTTCTTTCTTTCTCCTCTTTCTTTCTTTCCCTCCTTCCTTCCTTCCTTCCTTCCTTCTTTCTTTATTTCTTTTTTTTTTTATTTTTTGGTTTTTTGAGATAGGGTTTTTGCTCTAGCCTAGGCTGGGATTAAAGGAGTGTGCCACCACACCCAGATTTTTTTTTTTTTTTGAGGTAGGGTTCTACTCTAGCCCAGACTGACCTGAAATTCACTATTGTAGTCTCAGGGTGGCCTTAAATTCATGGTGATCCTCCTACCTCTGCCTCCCAAGTGCTGAGATTAAAGATGTGAGCCACCATACTCAGCATGGCTTTGGTAGTCTCTTTATCAGGGTCATCATGCCCTGCCTATATTCCATGTCTCAGCAGCAGCTCCTGGAACCGTGTGTACATCATGATACACTCCATGTATTTTTTTATGTTCTCAAAATCTATACCAGGTGTGCAGGACACAGCCATATTTTTAATCCAGGGAGGAAATGAATCATAAACTTAAAGAGCAAGTTCATTTTTTTCAGTCATCTCCTTTCAAAAGAGTTTGTATTCCTACCATTTAGTCTTTCTGGGGTGGAGTCACCTCAGGCATCCTCTCCATTGTTTTAATGCAAAGCAGTTGGGCCATCTTCCTTAATATTGTTAATGTATTTGACAATAGCCCTTTCAGTAACCTAAAACTAGTCTCTTTGTCAGTAAATTTTAAATTTGTTTTAATTTTTCCAGTCCCATATCTTTAGCCAAGCACATCAGTCCATTCCAAATTTAACCTTGATAAAACTCTCTGGGCATGGGAAGCAGAACACAGTCATCCCTTATGCCAGTAGCCCAGTTCTAACGAAGTCCTCTGTAGTCTTTCCTTCCCCTTAGAAATTTCATAAGCCAAGCCTCCAAATACAGTTCTCACTGCACTTAGCATTTTCAAACTCTCATCAGAATAGTCCATAATACTTGGCTTACTGCTCTAGAAAGGCATCTTCAGTTGCAAGTTTAAGTTTCCCATTCCTCCAGCACACAAGTTCCAAAAAACCAAAACCCACATGGTTAGATTCATCTCAGTATCACCCCACTTCTGGTATAAATTCTGTAGTAGATAGCTTCACATGTTAGGATAAACTTCCAGACCACACAGTTTATAGGAGGAATGGCATTTTTGAAGTTTACAGATTCAGGGGAAGTTCCGCAATGGCAGAAGAAGCTGGTCAACTTTCATAGGTTCATGCAGAGAGAAAGCAACCACCAGCACCATAAGCAAGCACACTCCAGGAGCTTTATAATGGCAGAGCCAAAGTGCTCTATATATCTTTAGTCTGGAAACAAATCTTCTCTCAAACACACCTTGGGGCTGGACCCTGTGATTTGCCCACAGTGACACCTCTAGCCAGGCAGTTGAAGTTCTAAGTTACAAGTTAATTTTTTAAAAATATTTTTATTTAGAGAGAGAGGGGGGGGGAGAACGTGCATACCAGGGCCTGTAGACACTGCATCACCATGTGTATCTGCCTTATGTAGGTACTAGGGAGTCGAACCTGGGTCCCTACTCTTCACAGGCAAGCACCTTAACTGCTAAGCCATTTCTTCAGTCAGGACATCTGTTTAATTTCCTTTCTTTCTTTATTTCATTTGAGTTTTTAAGGTAGGGACTCACTGTAGCCCAGGCTGACCTGGAATTTACTATGTAGTCTCAGGGTGGCCTCAAACTCACAGCAGTCCTCCTATAACTGCCTCTTGAGTGTTGGGATTAAAGACATGTGCCACCACACCTGGCTAAGGACATCTATTTAAACTACCACAAATTCTCCCTGCTTCAGGGTTTGAAATCTCTAACAGCAAGGCTATGGTGCCCTACAATGTACACAGCCAGGCCACTCATGATCGATCTCTCTCTCTGTCTGTCTCTCTCTGTCTCTATAAAGATTGATGTTGTAAAGATTGGGGCTACTATCTCCACCCAGATTGTAAACTAGGACATACTCAGTATCACCTCACTGGTCAAGTGACTGAGGATTTCTTGACAATACCACTCCATCATTCTTTTTATTTTTGTTTCCTTTGGTGATACATTTTAAAATTCAGAAATGATCATCCTCTTCCATTGAAGCCCCATGAATGTGACTTTAGGTGGGACTGTCCACATCACACACACAAGGTTTGGACAATCTGGGTAGCCATGGCTACTCCTGAGGGAAGGGCCCTCAGAGCCCACTCTGAAGCCACCTAAGGAGGAATCTCTGAATGAAGGTAGAGGACTTGTCGTTGGCACCAGGAAAGACTGATCTAGAAACATCTGTGAAATAGCAGCAGAGCAGTGAAAAAGCAGCAGTAGTGAAAACTAAAATGTTCCCTGCCCATTGGCACAAGTAAAACTTTTTAAAATGTGTGTGTGTGTGTGTGTGTGTGTGTGTGTGTGTGTGTGTGTGTGCTATGTCATGGCACATGTGTGGAGTTCAAAGGACCACTTCAGGAGCTGGTCCTTACTTTCCACCTTGTTTCAGGCAGGTCTCTAGTTATTCACCATGGTACATGCCAAGCTAGCTGGCCCAAGAGCTTCCAGGGATTCTCTTGTCTCTGCCTCCTATCTTGCCATAGGTGCACTGGAATTACAGACATGTGCTACTATGTATAGGTTTCATGTAGATTCTAGGGACCCAAATTTATATTTCATACTTGCATAGCAAGTGCTGTTACCCATGGAGCCATACCCCTAGCCCAACATAAACAATACTTTTCATGAAGAAGGTCTTAAACTTTATAACCTAATTCTGAGAGGAAATTTCGTAGCAGTTGAGTTTAACTTCCTGCTTCATGCCTCCCATTCTACTTCACCTCATCCCATAGGGACTGGGTGAGATATAGGCTACTGAAGTGTCTTGTCCAAGACTCTAAATTGTGATTTTCCTTTAGGGGGAGGAAACTTGACTGACATGTTCCTATTTTCCCCTTGGAAGGTGAAGCAAAGGGGTTTGCTTTTATGACTGGAAAATGGTTTTCTCCCTGGCATCATTCTGTGAAAGAAATGACAAGGTTGAGCTGGGGACAGTCCAGGAGTTCTGAAGTCATTCTGTGTTGCCTCAGAAAACTCATTAAATAGGAATGTTTCCCCATGGCACATGTCCGATTCAGAACACATCCGTTTGGCAGAATAGTAATTACATTCAATGGGAAAAATTGGTTTCAGTGTAATGATAAGTAAAGTTGGAAAATACAATGCAACCAGATGGGTTTCATCTGTATTTTGCTACTGAGCTGGCAGTCTGGAAACTGAGAATTACAAAGGGAGGAACCATGTGGGTGACATGTGGGTAACTTACCCCTGTTCTTTCTAGGACAAATCACTTCCTTCACTTGGCAACTTAGAATGGGAGAAAGGCTGTACATTTTTAGGAAACAATTTCAGTTTGATAGCATTGGAGAATGTATCTATGGCTCCTGGGCACTAGGCTGTCAATATTCTTCAGACCTAAGTCCTAGCTTCATCCAAGCAAAATAAAGAATGCTGATCCCTTCCAAGACCTCTAGACCACAAGTGCAGAGCTGACTCAAATATAGTGCACTATGCCTAGTACCCTACAGATCCCCCAGCAGCATTGTGAGCACCCAGTACATTGGGAGATCCCAGACCCTCTTAAATTCCCAGCACCCTCATAAGCACTCAGCACCCTGGCAAACTTCAGCCCCTTTATGAATGTATGACACCATTGTGAACCCCAGAACCCCTGTGATGTTCCCAGACCCTTGGAATTCTCCTCCACACCATAAGCCACCAACAAATCTGGCCTGGGAGAGAGCTTATAGTAAAGATTAGCACTCTGATTCAGCCCATAGCACCTCTTTACTTATTTATAGACTAATTCTGTTCTCGGCATGGAAAAGTCATTCAATTGTCATGGCCAACTGAGTGTTCAGCTGCAAGAGCTGAGATAGTTTCAGATTCATAAAATAAGGACTAGTCATATTGGCAGGCAGAAGGGTGCTGACGCTCAGGGGATGGCTTCATTTAATATGTTCTGCCTCTGTCCTGCTTGAAAACCAAAGAAATTCTGAGGTAGGAAAGGCTTTAAATTTAGGCCATTCCTGGGGACAGGCGTCACTCTTCCCCCTGTTGTTCTCTGCAATGGATGAGACTCTGAGGCCATGGCACTAGGGATTCCTTTATAGCTACCCCAGAACCAAAAATGCCGTATAGCCAAGTCACATTTTAATGAGCTCCAGGCTCTGCACAGAGGTGGAGACATATGCTCTTTGCATGGTGCTCAGTGCTTCTCCAGCCATTGCTCCAGTGCAGCATGTTCATTTCCTCTGGACTCATTTTGTTCTGGTAACAGACTTTCATGTCCACCCCTCTGTTATCGCTCTTTCCAGGTGAGCCTTTCAGGCTCTGGGGAAAGCTTTGACCAAGTTCAACTGTCTCCCTCCTTTTTCCTTTCTTTTTTAATTTCTTTCTTTCTTTCTTTCTTTCTTTCTTTCTTTCTTTCTTTCTTTCTTTCTTTCTTTTCTTTCTCTCTCTCTCTTTCTTTTCTTTCTTTCTTTCTTTCTTTCTTTCTTTCTTTCTTTCTTTCTTTCTTTCTTTCTTTCTTTCTTTCTTTCTTCTTTGGAGCATGTGTGTGTGTTCTGTACATGTGTGTGTACCCTGGGTACATATATGCAGAAGCCAGAGGGACATGTCAGGGGTTCTCTATTATTTTTCCACCTTATTCCCTGACCAAATCTCTCTCTGATTCTGGAGTTTGCTTTTGTTGGATTGACCAGCATCTATGAGGCTGGCCTTGACCTCTATCTTTGAGGCAGTGTGAATCTATGAAATGTGGATGATGTCCCTTTGTCTTAGGGATTCTTCTGAGTGCTGATTGGAATAGCAGGTGACCTTCAACCCATAGGACAAGGGTTTAGGAAGAGAACTCTATCTTTTGCCAGTAAGGATCAGACTGTGATTGTAGGACCAACATCTTATATTTCTTCTGCCTGACAGCCTTTGTAGAACAGGTTTTAGGCTTAGCACATTGTGGCAGCCTCAAAACCAGAGTGCAGAGTTGTATGATGTCTCAAGACTACCGATTTGGTGCCTTGGACTCACAAGTCATGTTTGTAGTTTTGGCTCAGCACAGAAGAGTACAAAGCAAAGTCAGCAGATAGGGACAAAGTGTGGGGAAGAATAGGCCAAGGTTCCTAGGAATTATTTCCCATAAGTCACTCATACAGGCTATGCAGCAAGTAGTGTGCACATATGTGATGTTTTGTGCACTTGGGAAGCTCACTATGGTCAGGGGCCAGAGGCGTGTGGGTGAAGATGATCACATAGGCACATGCCTGCCACATACTAAGGCTCTAGATGGCTCATAAGAGAGCAATTGTCAGCACAAGCCATGATATTTGTAAACAGTTGAGGCATTATGACCACTGTAATCAAGGGAAGTGTTTATATCAGTGTTAGGAAAACTGCCCAGGCAAGTTCCCAGATGACAAGCAAAGAGCCACCTTATAGTTGAGGCTTCTTAAGGTGGGGAAGATTCAGTCCTGTCAGATTAACTTTGCAGAAGAGCTAGCATGACAGATGAAAATTTGAAAAATTCAAAGTCATTTTAATAAACTATAATGCTGGGTCAAAGCCAAGATGTTGCAAGTGAAGGCTTTAAGTGAGTCTTTTATGTTGAAATTTAAAAACATTTTCCCAGTACAAGGTGACAGGCAAGTGGAAATTAATGTGAATGTGTGAAGATTTGATTATCTGTGTGTTTCAGTTCAAGGGTAAGGTGGAAGGCACATGAACTGCACCACTCTTGGGCTTTCTATGCAGGCTGCCATGTCCAGGTCAAGCTGGTCTTATTGTCCCTGCCATCTGCACTGTCCTAACTACATTTGGAGGCAGTGGCCCATTTTGGGGTACTGCACTTATTGATTATGGATGAAGGCTGGTGAAATTGCTCAGTTGGTTAAGTGCATTTCCTGAGCAAGTATGAAGGCCTGAAACTGCATGAGTTTGAAGCTTCACAAACCATGTTAAAACAGCTGGGCATAGCCATGTACATATACGACTCCAGTCCTATGGCGTAATAGAGTTACTGGAATTATTGGAGCTCATGAAAACATGGGATAAATAAGACAGCCCAACATAAATAAGAATGGATAAATAAATAAGACAGTCCAGCTGAAATAAGAATGGATAAATAAGACAGTCCAACAGAAATAAGGATGGATAAATAAGATAGTCCAACCGAAATAAGAATGGGCAGAAAAGCAATGGAGTAGGACACCTGACATTCCACTCTGGTCACCAAGGTGAGTGCATGGGACTTTATTAGGGCACACACATATGCATACACCCCACACCACACACATATGTGTACACAAACACATACATCAGCAAAAAATGATTGTGGGTGAATAATAGGATGCTGTAGGCAGTGGAGTGGTGTAGGGTGGGCCAGAATCATCTTATGGTTGCCACTCCTGAGAACAGAACTCAGCTACAAAGTAGTAATTATCCAAAAGAAAAAAAAAAGGCAAATTTTGTAAGTTATGGAACATGGAAGCAGCTGCCAGCTAAGCAAAGAGACCTTCTTATTACTGAGGTCCCAAGAGAAGGGCCAGATACTAGAAAGGGTATGTGGGAAAGGGTTGGTAACACCTGTGGGATACTCTCCTGCATATAGGGCTGACATCTGAGCACAAGATCTCCTGGTGGTCTTTAAGCCTGTGTGCTACTGAAAAAGTGTCTGTGTAGCAGAGGATACTAGCCAGAGCCAGACAATGGCAGATGGAACCAAGTGGGCATGGACCTTGCGAAGCAGTCTTAAAGGAGGTCAGCACTGGCTACTGAGTATGCTATTGAGAGGCAGAGGTTATGGTGTCTAGGGAGGCTGTGCTAAGTATGTGCAGCTCATGGAAGGAGCCTGAAATATATTCAGAGTCATTATGAACCAAATCCATGGGTTGGAAAGACAAGGCAGGCAGCACCCTAACATAGATACAAAGAGCAACAGTGAATATTTGGGATATATCAGTGGGTGCTTTTGTGGCATGTAGATGATGCTAAAGAAAAGGAACTGGGGAGGAGATTTGACAGTGGTTAGAGTCTGAGGAAGAGAAACAGCTCATGCTTCTAGGAGAATGGAGAAAGGAGGAGTCTATGGACTGAGTGTGAAAAGAATCTGCAAAAGCCCACTGGGAGCTCAGTATGAGGTAGAACAAGCAGGGGATTTGGGGAGTGAAATGACTCACATGGTGATTTCTAGTGCATGATGCTGTGATAAAAAATCAGGGACACTGGGACGGAGACACCAGCATGGCCAGTCTCCTCCTGTGTGGGCATAGATTGCCCACTTTCTCCATCTACTGGCTTTCTTTCCACATCTCCTGCTACAATAATTTTGTTTTGCTATTCTTGTCGTCTTTCCTGGTCATTTTCTTTGTTGCCATACTTTAAATATTTATTTATTTATTTATTTATTTATTTGAGAGAATGAGGCAGAGAGAGACGGAGACAGAGAGAGTGAGAGAGAATGGGCACAATAGGGCCTCCAGCCACTGCAAATGAACTCCAGATGCATGCGCTCCCTTGTGCATCTGGCTTATATGGGTCCTGGAGAGTCGAACTGGCATAGTCTGGCTTTGCAGGCAAATGCCTTAACTGCTAAGCCATCTCTCCAGCCCCTGTTGCCATACTTTTACATATTCACCACCAGTTATAAACAGTACTTGCAGATGAGAATTACATGCTATGAATGGACTCCTCTTCAGATAATTTTCTTCTTTTGGGGACCATCAGGGTAATGCACTCAGAGAGAAAGTAGGTCCAAACTGGCCACCAAACCCAATGCCAGGGACTGCTTATGCAGCTAGGTGACTATTTTTCTGTGAGAATCCAACTGTAGCATCTGTGAAATATTTTTCCTCTTCCTGCTTCCTTTTAAACCAAACAGATGGAGTGGATTAATCCTCTTGTTTTCTTTTCATAAATATTTTTTAAAAATCATTTCATTAGCTCCAAGTAAGGAAGAAGCAAGAATGAGTAAATAACTGGCTGCACATTGATAGGTGGTGTGTTTGCAAAGTGCATATTGTTCTTGCTTTTCTTTTTAAACAAAATCAACCAGTGAGTTCTGGGGAGACAGCTCCATCTGTAAAGTGCTTGCGAAGCAATCATGAGGACCTGAGTTTGAACCCTAGAACTCATGTATAAAAAGGCTGAGTATGGTGATGTGTGCTTGTGATCTCAGTGTACAGGAGGCAGATCAAGAAGGGTCACCAGGACTTATTGGTCAGCCAGTCTAACCTAATTGGTGAATTCCAGGCCAGTAAGAATCCCCAAAGAGATGACTCAGTGGTTATAGGCACTTTCTTGCAAAACCTCCTGGCCCAGATTTGATTCCCCAGCACCCATGTAAAGCCAGACTCAAAAAGTGGTGCATGCATCTGGCTTTCGTTTTCAGTGGCAAGAGGCCCTGGTATGTCCATACATACACAGACACATATGTGAAAATAAGTAAAAACATTAAAAAAATAAACCTCAGCAAAGAGCCAGCTCTGAGAACACCAAGTATGCCTGTGAAGAAGTTGACCCTCTGCGGATAAAGGAGAAAGATTAGAACTACCATTAGATTAGGGAGTCAGTCCAAGATAAAAATGTGGTTATAGCTTCTAAGTTTTATACTTGTATTGTTGTCTTCCATTTTCAATAATGTGGAGTGCTAGACATTTTAAAGATAAGACAGACCTCTATGATTTGGTCATTCAAAAATCACACTGTTTTAAATCCCAGCATATCTGGGGCTGGGGAGATAGCTTAGTGGTTAAAGGCTTAAATCCCAGCATATCATATTAATGACTGCTTTTGAATGTATAATAATTGATAGTTTATAGAAATTTTCATCTTACAAAGATGATAACATGTTCCTTGAAGAAAATTTAAACCACAGATAAGTGAAAAGGGAAGAAAATCAAAAGCTAACATATTCCTTCTACCTAGCACAGGTGACCATTGTCAAATTTTGGTGTTGTTTTTTTTATATTTATATCGTGCCTGTAAAACTTTTTGTAACAAACTTATTACCATGTTAGGACATATAAACTTGTATTATTTCTGATAATTTTATGTTTCACTGTATACCCTATATGTGTGTATATATGTGTGTGTGTGTGTGGTAAAGATAAACATGTAGTTTTAGATTTATAGAACTAGTATGTATACTGCAGCGTTCTCATGATGAGAGAGTATGAGCCCTCACATACTTCTTATCCACTGTTCCCTCTTATCACCATTTCACTTTACACAGAATTCGTCACAATTCATGAGCCAATATTGCTATAGTACTATTTTCTAGACCCTATATTCTACTCAAACTTCTCCTATGTTTACCTCCAGTCTTTTTTTCTGGAATTTCACCCAGGATATCATATAACATTTAGTCACTACGCCTCCATGGACCTCTTTTAAGTAACATTTTCTGTAACTTTTTCTTTGTCATACACAGTGCCAGTGTGAATCACTATTGGTGGTGACCTGGACCACTTGCTGAGATCAGGTTAGCTTTGTTTCTCTCCTGTAAAAGTTTTTTTTCTTCCTTTTTCTGTGGTGTGCTTTTAGAAAGGAAATCAGTATGGGTAAATCTACTTAAGGAGTAGGATGTGATGTTCCAAGTCCTTGAGGGCAGTTAATCTGTGTAAATGAGTTGGCTTCTGCAGAAGAGATTTGCCCCACTTCTGTAATTAATTTGTTCATTTATTTTATTCTTTGGGTTATCATTCAGCAGTACTTACTTTCTTCTTAAATTGTTCCACCTTTGGAGAGCCTCCCAGTTGTCCTTGAACACTTTGAACACCTGTATCATTGTGACTTTGACTTTTGGACTCTTCTTGCTTTGACACCATCATATTATGTAGGCTGTTTGTGTCTTTTTCTGCCTCCATCTTAGAATCAGCCATTTCTCCATGGATCCCTCGTCCCCATTGTCAAAGAATGGTGTTAGAAGCTGAGATTTAAGCTCTGGTACACTCACTGCTCCTGGGGTGTCACTGATTCTGGTAAATGGCAAGTGACAGAACAAGGACACATGGGTGTATGTTGTCTGAATATACATGTATTTATAAATGTTTTTTTTGTCTATAACTGTCTGTATTACTCTAAATACTCCTAAGCTAGTCTTCAGGCTTTGTATTCTGTTTCTGTGCTACCTTGATTTTTTTCCACACTGGTTTCTAGAAAGAAGAAATGGGATCGAGCACTAAGCCCTACGTTGGCCTGAAGTGACTCTGGCATTTGTGTCAGACCTGCTAACTGAGGGCAGCCCACATCCTGCCACTCCTTGTGTGAAGAACTGTCTTCAGAGGCTGCTGGCACACTTTTATTTTTTTCTCTCAACAGTAGCTCATTCCCTTAGTATCTTCTCTTCCCTCGTCTTTAGAATCTTCCCAGCCAGCTCTCTTCTCTGTGAAGAGCTCATTGATAGGCCCTCAGGCTTCTCTGGAGCTCATGCTTCCTGCATGTCTGATGTCACCTCCTAGGTCCCACTTTTCTTCTCAGCCACAGACAGAGAAAACTGCTCCTCTCCTCCTTGTTGCTCAGCTCATAGGCTTCTGTCTCCAGCACCCTTCTTCCCTTCCTGCCCCTGGGCAGCACTGATGTTTTTTCATTGGCCAGTCAAGGTCACACCAAGACTAGGCCCTTGACTCCCTCTTTTCTTCATCCTTCACTCTGTTCCTCAGCCCTGCATCTTAGCTACCAGACACATCTCTCTGACTCCCACCCTGTTTAGAAGCCCATGAGAATACCCACTGCACAGCCCAGTCCCATGCAAAGCCAGTCATCTGCACCTCCCACTCCCGTGTCTGTGGATGTGGGTGCGTCTCCTGCTCCTCGTGGCTGTGGGGTCATCCCCAGTAGGCTTCGCCTCATCTTTGTCCCTTTGTCACATAGGTTCTTCTTCAAAGCTCATCTGCCTTGACTGTGACTAACCCTCCCCCTCTTTCTGCTTTTCCTTTGACCTCAGTTGAGTTGTAGGCGTCCAGGAACGTACTGACTGTCCTCATGGAGTTCTAGTCTGCTTTTCTGGAATCAGATCCTTACTGTTACTGACGAGCACATGAAATATAAAAGCCACCCTTTGTAATTTGTTCTGGTTCTAGATGAGCTGGGGCCAGGTCTTTCTAGGCTGGACTTGTTTAGGGACATGTCTAGAGGCTACTTAGACAGCCATACATGTCCATCCCATGGTCGTTGCGGAAGTATAGGGACCAAGGGCAGAGGCAGGAATATATGCCTTAAAATGTATGTTTTGCATTTTTCTCTCAGGGTTTTTTGTTTCTTTTATTTGCATGTGTGTATTTGTGTGTAATATATATGCATGTGTATGTGTGTTTGTATATGTATGTTACTCTCCACTTATTTTTTTTTTTTTTTTTTTGAGGTAGGGTCTCGTTCTAGCCCAGGCTGACCTGGAAATCACTATGTAGTCTCAGGGAGGCCTTGAACTCATGGTGATTCTCCTACCTCAGCCTTCCAAGTGCTGGGATTAAAGGCATAAACCACCACACCAGGCTCCACTTATTTTTAAAAATATTTTATTTTTATTTGTTTATTTGAGAAAGAGGCAGAGAGAGAGAGAGAATCTCCAATTTTTTTTTTTTTTTTTTAATTTGAGAGAGAGAGGGGGCATGAGAGAGAATTGGCATGCTGGGGCTTAACCACTGCAATCGAACTTACACCACCTAGTGAGCATGTGACCTTGTGCTTGCTTCACCTTTGTGCGTCTGGCTTTTGTGGGGTCTGGAAAGTCGAACGTGGGTCCTTAGGCTTTGTAGGCAAGCGCTTTAACTGCTAAGCTATCTCTCCAGCCCTCCACTTATTTTTTAAAATATTTATTTGTAAGGAGAGAGAGGGGAAGGGAAAGAGAGAGAGAGAGAGATCTTACTAGGACCTCTTGCCACTGCAAATGAACTCCAGATGCATGTACTACTTTGTGCATCTGGCTTTATGTGGATACTGGGGAACTGAACCCAGACCATTAGGCTTTGTGAGCAAGTGCCTTTAACCACTGAGCAATCTCTCCTTATTTTTTTGAGACAGGGTGTCTCATTGAACCTGTAGCTCACTGATGCAGGTAGTAGAATAACTAGCTGGTGTGCCCTAGAGATCCTCTTGTCTCCACTTTCCCAGGCAGGGCTGGGATTATAAGTGTGTGCCACCAAGCCTGGTTTTTATGTGTGTACTGGGTACCCAAAGTCAAGTCTTTCATGCTTGCATGCTTGAGCAGCAAGCATTTTACTGATTGAGCCATCTTTCATTCCAGGAATTTCCTTTTTTTTTTGTTTTGTTTTGCTTTTTTCAGGGTAGGGTCTCACTCTAGCCCAGGCTGACCTGGAATTCACTCTGTAGTCTCAGGGTGGCCTTGAACTCATGGCGAGCCTCCTACCTCTGCTTCCTGAGTGCTGGGATTAAAGGCGTGCACCACCACACCCAGTTCAGAATTTCCCTTTAATTGTTATTAAGTTCAAAAGATTGCACAGTTCTTCTTTAATCCTCTTGTAGAATATGGGATGACTTGGGCAGCATAGAGATTTCCACATGTAAAATTAGATGTCAAGTTACTAGAGAAAGTGCACGTGAGAACTTGTCAGGGAAGAAGATGCTGATGTGACATTAAATTAGGTGATGCTAAGGTACAGCTCTGTAGAGGTTTCATGCTGCCCGAGATGCCCTGTGGACTTAGTTTATTTACATACCTTTTTGACTAATGTTGACTCAGATGCATACCTTAGTGATTCAGGGGAAAACAAAGGAGTGTTCCTGAGTTGTGTGTGTGAACAATTCCACAGGCTTCCAAGTTTATAGGATGTTTTAACTATGGTTCAGCCCTGGCATTCTCATAGCAATTGTATAAGGTGGGGAGGGACATTTGGTCTTTTCACAAGTTAAGAAGCTTAAGTTTTAAGGCTTACTCATATTCTATTGGTAAGAGAGCAGTTTGGCTATATCTTTCTAAAGTCTTACACATATGCCTTTAACGTATATGGGATTATTTTTTATAGATGTTTATTCTAAGGAGGCAAAATCAGACAGGTATCACCAAAGACTTTTATAATCAATATTGCTGACTACATGATCATTTAAAGTGGGAAATAAACATAAAAAGTGACTTCAGAGGGAATTGGTTGAATAGACAAATTGAATATGAAGAACTAATATTTTCAGCAGTGAGAAAAATATCACCATTATCAAAGTCAGATCCAGATATTCATACTGTGGCGAAACAACATTTAAAAGACCAGAGCTACAGAGAAAGAAGTATTAATTTAGGGACAAAAGACTGGGGAAGTGGGAAGTTGGCTCACAAATAGGAATTGAAATAATGAGAATAAAGGTGAACGAAAGGGTATACTTGTTTTTTTCTGGGAAGGCAGAGATCATCCAGGAACTCGGTGCCACCTTTCCTCCCTCCTTTCAGTCTTGTGTTTCTGGCCTTGGTGGCTGATAGGTATCTTCAGCCTTGAAGGGGAGGGGGAGGCTAAGCAAGCCTAGGTCAAATTAGCACTATGTTATATAGTATTGAACAAAATGTTTCTTGGTGATCCACATATCTAGTGCAGAGCTGAATGGAATCTGATACAAGGGTTAAAGCAGCAAAAGAGACAAAAGTACGAAGCAGAGGTTTCAGGCCTCCCTGACTGTGCAGGCCCAATGAAGTCAGTGTTTTCAGCAGAAGTACCCGTTAGGTCCTTGCAAAGTAACCTAGGCAACCATTATCATCTGCTTGTTTTGTCTTTGAGAGAGAGTCCTGATGTGTAGTTCATGCTGGCCTGGAAATTGCTATGTGGTTCAAATTCATAATTCTCTTATGTCAGCCTTCCAAGTACTGGGGTTACAGGTGTGCACCACCATAACCAGCTCAAAATCAGTGATTTTTAAGGCAACTAAGAGCAAATAAAGCTAGAGGGCTTCTTTAGGTTATTTCTCTGAAACATTATAATGGTGGCCAATAGTGAGGAATTGTTTATAATATCAGAAGTGCAAGAGTTAAACTCATGTGTGCTTTGTCATCCCAGGTTTCTTAAATATGCAGCTAAAATGACTGAAACCCAGGGGATTAGGGAGGGAGGACAAGAGAAGCTAATGTGAGGGAATTATGACCAAAATACGTTATATACATGCATGAAAATTATCAATAAGAAGTTAATAAAAGAAAGCTGACTTATTTATATCCTCTTAGATTTTGACTAGCCCTCCCTCCACCTTTCCTTTACTCAATCTGGGGGGCTAATCAAAATCCAAGAGTATATAAACAAGTCATATGGAAACCTACTTTTCTGGACAATGGAACACCCAGAAGCCATAGATTGTTACTAGAGAATTTTCAGTGCCAGAGATGGGATACCTTCCAGTGAGTTGTTGGCCAGGGAGGTCACAGATACCCCCCAAAACATTACAAGCCATTGCCAAGGCCCTTGGTTTCCCACCAGGAATAGATGGTAAGACCCTATTGCTGAAGGCTCCACATATTTGGGCTGCAAGGCTACTGAGAAATCCTGCTGGAGCTGAGCTGAAAGCCTCCCCCATATGGACCAGCTGACAGAAGAAAGCTGGAAAAAGCTACACTGCATGCAGTTCAATGGGAGATAGAGAAAACACCAGTGAAGATACTCAACAGTGGACACTGCATGCCTTAAATTTGGCCAGCCAGGCCAAATGAGCCAACAAGTGCAATAGTGGCACGTCTGTTATAGGGGAAACCAATGGCTCTCTAATTGTACTGGAGGCCTGCTCCATGGGAGAGAATACATCCCTGATACTGAAAACCTACAACAGGGGCAGTCATGAGCCCTAGGGGTGTAATATCTGCTGGTGTCTGGCTAAATGTATATACTATGCTCAGCAAACACTTCTCTTAATGCCCATACCTATATATTAATGGTACTCTCATTTTTGGTAGAGAAGCTTCCCTTTTCAGATGGTGGTGACCTTGTGATGACTCAGAAGGCACCACAGTGCTGAGAAGAAGGGACAGCACTGAAACATCTCTAACACACCTTCCAAGGCTCAGGGTCCATTGCGGAAGAGGGAGCAGAAAGAATGTAAGAGCCAAAGGAAGTGTAGGACTCCTTACAATGTGCTCCTCCAGACACAAAATGGCCTGGATACCCATGACCTCACAAGACCATCATAATGGAGGAAAAGATCATGACATCAAAATGAAAAGAGAGATTGGTTGAGAGGGAGAGGGAATATGATGGAGAGTAAAGTTTCAAAGGGGAAAGTGGGGGGAGGGAGGGAAGTTCCATGGGATATTGTCTACAATTAAGGAAGTTATCAATAAAAAAAATAAAAATACTGGCTGAAACTCAAAATATTCACAGGGAAATTTATTGGAGGTAGAAGTGGCTGGGGACAAATGTGTGAGGCTGCTCTGGTGAAACTCTACTGAGAAAGCTGAAATGACCTGGGCAATACCATGGGGTAAACAGGTCCTTCCTAGGCATGACCTATGGGCGTGTTTTTCTCTCTTACCTCCAGGCAACATGGTAGAGTCAGGCTATTGTGATGGATATTAGAGGGATCAGGAAGGACTGTCTGAATTACAGTGTGATGGCTTTATAATGCTTGAAGTTTTACATTATGTCTAACACATGCACCTTGTCCCAACACAGTGAGTAGATTTCAAAGCAAGATACTTGGATGATGGGGGACAGCAGTAGGGGATCTCAGCAGGAGGAAAGCTGTTCTGACACTTGAAATATGTTAGTCACATTCTGGTGGAGGAACTTAAGTGTAGGCCCTGTACATCCCCCTCTGTGGAGAGCAGGAAAGTGAGTGTCTAACCCAGCAAGGGTGCAGAACGGTGCCACATTTACTTGGCTGTGACTTGGTGCAGGAAGGGTGTTGGGCTTAACTTACATCAAAGTGTAGGAGACTATTAAGAGAAAGACTCCTTTCAGGAAAAAGTAAGTAACCATTTCCCCATGTTCTCAGCAAGTGGGCATGCACAGATCTCATGGCAAAAATAAATAAATAACAAAAACAGGAAACCACTAGATTATACAAAGCTAGTAAAATTTTCATCATATGAAAAACTTGACAAATCTTTAATATATAATATACCCTTGAATTTCAGACATGGAGGAATGTTCCAGATGAACTCAGATAGAGAATGTTCCAGATGAACTCAGATAGAGCCTGTCAGCTTAATGGCTTCTGTAAAACTCACCTTCTCCCTGGTGGGTAGTGTGGCGTGATGGGGCACTGAGAGCATGTTAGCAATCTGCCAGTCTCTCTGAAACAGTGCCTCATGCGGTGCCTCACCACCTGGCACATTCTGGCTTGGTGCTAAGCAGAGGGTGTAGGAGAAGCTCATCTGACCTGGCTTCCCATCTTACTCCGAGGACTGCAGACTAGCAGTGTGGCTGCACAAGGAGTAAGAACTATTGAGTTTTTTTTTTTTTTTTTTTTAGTCAGTCTAAGAATTCTAAACATAAGGGCAAGGAAGCAGCTTTTATTTATGTAATTCTAATTAAATTAAATTACAATGAACATTGAAATATATGCCCAATTTTAAAGCTGAATTTATAGATTTGTAAAAATTAGTTGGAGTGTGATTTCTTCTACATAATTAGTTTAAGCTATTAACAAAGTGTTTCATTTGTTATTCAGATAATAAAGGCGTTGGATCTAGACAAGATGTGGTAGTACACACCTGTCATCCCAACATTTGGGAGGTGGAGTCAAGAAGATTATGCGTCCATGCCAGTTGGTGTTCATGAGACACTGTCTTTGTCACCCCAAATAAGGATGTGAATACTGAAAATAAATCATAAAGATCTTTTCAGTTTATAATGCAATTTTTAATGATGTACTGGTCTAAGAGTTTAAATCAAGGGTTATTTCCACATGCTACTTCCTATTCCCTCAGTGCTCAGTGTGAGGCCTGCAGACAAATGCAGGAAGCTCATGGCTAATACAGGATCTGGGTTTGATCCATGCTAAGGAATCAGAATGCTCTTTCTCTCTATCCTCCTCTTCTCTCTCTCTCTCTCTCTCTCTCTCTAAATAAATAAAGAAAGAAAGAAAAGAAAAATTTTAAAAAAAAAGGCTGAGGAATTGGCTTAGCAGTTACAGCACTTGCCTGTGAAACCTAAGGACCCTGGTTTGATTCCCCAGGACCCATGTAAGCCAGATGCATGTGTCTGGAGTTTGTTTGTGGTGGCTGGAAGCCCTGGTGTATCCATTCTTTCTTTCTCTCCATCCTCCTCTTCCTCTCTCTCTCTCTCTCAAGAGTGCACATTTAATGGGCTCTTCAGTTGGTCCCTGTGTACACTGGAGTTTGGGGAAGGCAGCCGTCCACAAACTCCAGTGATTTAAATTTCCTAGAGGCTCCTGCATGGGACACAACAAAGGGGTCAGTGCTTAAGGGATATGGAGAGATTCTGAGCTCTACTTTCCCTCTTAGATCTAAGCAAGTCAGCGCAGATTGCTGAGAGCCTGGCTTGCCAGGTGAACAACACTTTTGGAAAGTCGACTACCTAACATGTGAGCCACAGACCAGCAATCAGCTTTTGGTCTGCTATCAGCCTCATGTTTGGCACAGGTCATTCCAAGAATGCACTATATTTTACCCAGTCATGATTGTCACCAGTTAAAAGTTCTCTGAGATTTGCTTCCTAGAAGCCAAGCGTCTACACCTGCAGTGTTCAACACTCAAGGCCTTTCATCATGTATTTTTTGAAGCTATTTTTCAACTCTGTATTTATAGAAGAAGTTTAAAAATGCTTTCTTCATCTAAAAGAATCATTAAGCAAAAATTTCTTCTTTTGTAGATACTATTCTTTTTCAGGAAATTGAGGGCAAAAGCAAAGAGCCAATTCAAATGCCATTCAGAACAAATCTGGGGAGGAATCAAATGCATACTTTACAGGGTCTCCAATTGGTCCAGGTATCATATCCTGAAGCAGTAGCACACAGTTGACTTCCCAAAAGTCATCCCTATGTTTTAAAAGCAAAACAAAACACAATTCTCCTTAGGTGTTTAAGCTTGTTCAATTGGGAACTTGAAACCCAGGGAGTTACTCAAAAGTAAAAGGTTTATTATTATTTTCCTGAAAAAAAAAAAGGCCACAGAAGTTGTGATGCTGGGGCTTAGCTGGTTGACCTCTCAGTGGGCGATGATCCTGATGTGAGGAGCTGACTGGGGGAGAATCCCAGAGCAGGGACAACTTCAGAACAATGGCTCCAGAGGAGTTGTAAGACAGCTTCTGAGGAGCACCAAGATGTCAACTTTGTGACAAAGCTAATGATGTGGCGATATCGATGAATTCGGGAGGTTGTGGTCTTGAGTTCCTTGGCTCTGTTGACATGTCTCCATTGGACAATGACACCCAATGGTAGACAGGACAGGGAAAGTTCAGAACTAACTGAGTCAGGGCTGCCTTTTCCCTCCAGAGGAGGACCTTCTGAAGAAGCTGTGTCAGCGGTTGCACGGGGTGGCAGGTGGTATGTGTTCTTCCTCCTTTCCCATAACTAACTGAATGCCTGAGAACGCCGACAGAGCAGCTGTGATCTCACACCGGGCCTGGTTTGGGACACTGTGTCCTCAAGTCAGGGTTCCAAATTCCTGTTCTCAAGAATCCCTATGTTCCCTGCATCTGGACTGAACCTTCTGGAATCATCTAGGTGATTTCTCCCCATCTCTCCTGATTTTTCTGTTATTGTCCCTCCTGTCTGTGGAGGTCTTTGTTTGTGGGTTGAGTGAGATGGCAACTGGACCAAACCATTGTTTTGTGGTTTGGACTAACTGGGTAGTCTTCTGGCTTGAGGAAGAAACTGGAACTTGCATCATGGTCAGGATCCTTTAGGTGTCCTGAGTTTGGCCCCTTGACCTGGGTCTGCACCTTTAGTTGGGATTCAGCCACCTTTGAGAATGATAGAAACAGGTGTTCTCTGCTTGGGAAGCCCAAACCTTTAGGCTATGCTCACTTGGCCACTGGCATCTCAGTGGGACCCCTTCCCTCCTGAGCTAGCTACCTTCCTCGAGAGGGTAGGGCTGCCACAATGTCTTGTCTGCAAAGGCAGAATAGGACTTCCTCCTCTGAGCACTTTCTCCCAGGTAAATATATCTAACCCTGCTACCTGCAGGAGTTGAGAACAAAGCCATACCAAACCTGGCACAGGTCCTCCTGCCTAGGTGTGGTCACTCCTCATCTTAACATCATAATCACATGAGGTTCAGGCCACTATGACCACAGAGTTAATGGCTCTGTACCCCACTGAGGCTTTTCCAGTGTCACTAAGAGAACAAAACAAAGATACATTCCATTCTATCATGTAGGATCCAGGCAGGAATAGATGAACTGTGTTATAAGCCCCTGTTCTTGCAGTAAGACCCTGGAAAGGGAGACCTTAAAGGGCCCAGAGGCCCAGCTCTCCCTGCTACAGTAAGCTCAGACACCTCATGCTTGTGGATCAGAACATCAGCTCTGCCCAAGACTCAGACAAAAGCTCTGTTCATTATTTCAAATCGCACAGAGGGAGGGTACTCCTATTATCTGTCTGGTGGCTTCCTGGCCTGGTCTGCTTATCATTGTTGGACTGGCAGAGCCAAAAGGTCTATGGGGCAGTGCTTACTACCCACCACAACTGTGACCACACACAGGGTCAGACAGCCAAGAGACAGCCTCACCCATCCCTACATCCCTACACATAGGAGGGAATTGTATAAACACTGCTGAACCCAGAGCATGGAACAGGGGCAAGGTCAGATGATGTAGAAATGAGGCAGCTGCAGACTGTTTTTCTGCACATACTGTGTTATGCATAAGGTCAGGCCCATACAAACAGTCCAAGAGGAGAAATTAAGGAGGGGCTGTGCCTCATTCTGATCTCTGACGGTTCCGTTAGATGTAGACATGGCTGTGGCTATGTCAATGGGCCTCTAGCCAATGCAAGCAAACTCCAGACACATGCGCCACCTTGTGCATCTGGCTTTATGTGGGATCCAGGGAATCAAACCTGGGTCTTTAGGCTTTGTAGGCAAGTGCCTTAACTGCTGAGCCACCTCTCCAGCCTGTGACATTTTTTACTTACCATTTGCCACAAGTTACAAGCCCTTAGTAAACATCTCATAGGAATAAGACAAGGAGCACTGGATTCATCTGACTCCTTGCAGAAGAAATGGATCCATTTTCATTTTGAAAACAATAACAAAAGAGGCACTAGGGTGATACCACAGAATGGCTTTTTTGCTGAGAAAACAAAGGGAAGTCTAAGTAAAGCTAAAAAGATTAGTGTACATATGTATTCATGGTTCTGATTGTATATGCACATGCACAGGTATGTTTGTGTGTGCATGTTTGTGTACATGTATGAATGTACATACTTCTGAGTGCATTGTATATGTAAGTATGCATATACATGAGTGTATATACACATGTGAGTGTGCTTTTGTATGTATATGTATGTTGTGTGCATGTTTATTAGCACATGTGTGCAAGTTTGTCTGCACATATATGTGTGCTTGTGTGATTGTGTTGCATGTACACATGTACATAAACATAAATAAGTATTAATTCATGTTTTTATGAGGTGTTTATACATGTGTATGTATACATGAGTACACAGGTAAGCACATGTATAAGCATACATATGAACATGTGAATGTGACAGGTACATGTGTATGCTGAAGCAGTAGGGAGATCAGTGAATATAACATGTAGGAAGAGTCCCTGAGTTCCATGCCATCCTCTGGATGGTGAGGACATTGGAACTGTCACGTGTTTTCGTGCAAAAAGATGGGCAACATGTTAATACTAAGTAATTACAGTGCTGGAGATGGAATCAGGACTTTGAGCATGCTGGGTCAGTGCTCTAGCATTAAGTTACAACCCCAGCCCAAGAAATTGTAATTTTAAGTTCTGGGGACCACTCCATGAGGATGGGATGGATGGGATTCTTGGGTGTTCTTCATGGATCTAGCTGGTTAGCCTCAGACTGACATTTGGCTTTAGTGAAGATCATTCATGAGCTGTCCTTGGTGGGCTATGAATATCCATGTGGCTGCTGCTGGCCTCTGTGTGCTGGGGTGGGGTTGGGACGGAGGATCCATGTCTCAGGTGCTAGAGCAGGGAAGCCAACACCTGTTGTGACATCTTCCTTTTGAAGACTTAGCATCATAATCGTTATTAGTAGGAGACTGATATTTATAATGAACTATGTTTTTCGTTAACTTTAGAGCACATAACAACATACATGAATTAGCAGGCAAATTAGTGTACTGACTGGTGGGTGAGATACGGGAGTGTCCACACCTGTGGAATAAATCACTTGAACTCTTGCTGCTCTGCTCCCTACCCCATGGTCTTTATGAGGTGCGTGCTCATTGAGCCCCCACTGGGATTAAGGCAGACAGGAAGCAATGGAGAGGCTTTCTTCCTGTGCCTTTTCTGGCAGGTTCTTAATGTGACAAACACAGAACTGTGTTAGTGAGCCCCTGCTTGAGCTATGTGTCTATATTTCTGGCTGCATCCTTGCCCTGTTCAGGCCTTCTCACAGGAACTGGATGTGCAGTGTGATGACCCTGGAATAGAGTCACATGTGCACTATCATGGCCAGGAAATGGAATTCTGTGATGTCATGATTGCATTTTACCATCTCCACATGGCCACATCTGGCATGATTTTGGTCCCTGTCCTTTGTAAGTGTTCAAAATGTGCTTGACACATTTTGTGGAATACCAGACTCGCCAGCTGTCCCATTCCCTCATGGGTGAGTGCATTTGCCATCAGCTCACCTGTCAATCCATGTGAGATTTCCTAGGGTTCTTTTCAGCTGCAAGGAACAGCTGTGTCTCCTTTGTATCTTCTCTGGGGGTGAGGTACTGTCCCAGTGCCTCTGCCCTTCTTCTGTCCCTCTTCAAGTCCTTTTGCCTTTGGGTTTTCACCTGCCTGTCCTTTCCCCTTTTTCATTGGTGGTCATAGTTCCTGGCATCAAACTGACCTTCCTGCATCTTATGATCACTCCTTCTAAGAGTTATTGGTCACAGATGTCAGTGTTTCCTGTACACATGCTGTGATATTAGGTAGAATCTCAGAACACCAATGGTACTGTCCATTGTTTTCATGTGTATATGTGTGCATGTGTGGTGTGTATATGTGTGTGCATGTGTATGGGCATGCACATGCCATGACATGAGTGTGGAGATTAGAGGACAAATTTTTAGTTGGTCCATGCTGTTCCATCTCATATGTGCAGAGTTTCTTTCTGTTGTTGTTCTTTTTCTTTGCTGACCATGAGATTTTTTTTTTGGGGCAGGGACAGGAAATTCCCCTGTTATTATAGCCTTCCATACTGATGTCAGCATTCTGGAATTACAGAAGTAGGCCACAGATTTTATGTGTGATCTGAGGATGGAACTTGGGTACTCAGGTTTGAGCAGTGAATGCTTTATCTACTGAGCCATCTTCCCAGTCTGGTCCTGCCTGTTTATAACACTGTGTCTTGTGGTGATGCTGATCTTAAGGTTAGCCTCAAGCACTTGGACTGGCCCTGTTGAATAGCTCAGCTGGGCTGTGAGAATGAAATGGTAGGCATCTGCAAAAATGTCCATGTGGAGAATTTGAGCTCTTTTTGCTTTAGGCTTGAAGAGAAAAGCTGTGCTGAACGTTCTGGCTTCAGAATAACCTAGCACCACCTCAAAGAAGTAGACCCAAGGAGCCAGCCTTGAGGTCTACAAGCCTCTAGAGCTTGTGAGCAGGCAGGTGCTCAGCTCTGAGGGCCATGGATCTTCTATCTGAGAGGGAGTCAGGTAGTTTTGTTAGACAGTTAGGGTGACTGGGCCCCTGAAAGTAAGAAACAGCCCTTGCAGTCTCCACTTTGCTAGAGATCTAAGTATGATCTGACGACTTACCTCTTCCCTAGATCTGTTTTTCCACAAACAATGTGGGCTCCTTCTGGGAGGGAGGTCTTTTTTTCCTAGGATTTAAATCAAATCCTAACATTGTGGCTGGTCAAGCTTAGAACCCAAAACTTGGTGTCCTAACTGGCCTCTATCTGAGGCAGCCCTTAGCCCAAACCAGTTAACTGTCCCTCTGGCACACCTGAGCCAAAAGGTAGAGTTGAGCCAAGGGGAGAACCCCCTAGCCCTTGCTTTCCACATGGGCTCTTCACCCCCTCCTGCTCTCCATGGTTTTTTTCAGAGCCACCATGTGGGCTTCAAGCCATATGGGTGTATTTATTTTCCTTCCCTTGGTTCTGCATTTCCCTAAATAAATATAATAATTTAAAAATTATCATTCTCAAATTTATTTTATTCAATTCTTTGGTTAAAAGTGGACACAAACCCAGGGTTTTGGGTTCAGGTGCTTTCCTGAACCCCTGACACCTCATTACATCTCGCTGACAGTTTCTTTTCTGTCTTTCTTTCCAGGCTGCTTGTTTGAGGATGGCCTTTGTGGATCACTGGAGGCCTGTGTGAATGGTAAGTGTGAGCCCTGAAGAGGGCACTGCCAAGGTCCTGTTCTGTCTGTCCTACTGTGTGGCAGCAGGAAGGAAGATGGCCTCCAGGCTGGAGGCGGTGTGCTGTGTCTGGATGTTATGGACGGAGACAGAGATGGGACATTAATGGAAGCGGGAGGCACTTAGTGTCTTGAGCTCGGCAGGCAGGATGGTCTGCACTTGCTAGAATTCCTATCTCTTACCTAGACCTGTTTTTCTACAAACAACCTGAACCCCTCCTGGGAGGGAGATCATTCCTAGGATTTGAACTTTGTGGTTGGTCAAGTTCAGCCCCTGGAACTTGGTGTCAGAGCTAGCCCCTTTCTGAGGAAGTCTCTAGCCCTAACCAACCAGCTGTCCCACTGGTTCACCTGAGCAGGAAGGCAGGGCCTACCACCATAAGGTCATAGGAACATTTTCGAGGAGAGGGCACACTCTCTGAGGTGCCTGAACACTTGGGAACGTCCAGATGTTGGTGAGTTCCCCCCAGCTTGGCCCAGGCCCAGCCGGGCTGAGCCAAGGAGAGAGCCCCCTACCAGCCCTCACTCCCATGGGTTCTTTATACTCCTCCAGCTCCCCACATGGTTTTCTTTTCTTTCCACGTTTTCCCAGGCCCTCCACTTGGGATCTCTAGCCATGTGGGTGCCTTTCCTTGGCTCTGTACTTCCCTTAATAAATGTAATAATTTAATAATTATACTTCTCAGCCTCATTTCATTCAATTCTTTGATTAAAATTAGGCACAAATGTGGGGTTTAGTGTTCAAGGACTTTTCTAATCCCTGAGCACCCCATTATATACAGATGTGCCCGTGTGCCAGTCTGCTGTCGTGCTGCCCCATGTTTAGGGCACTTCTCTAGATACTTTGCAGTAGGAGGAGGGAGAATTGCTGGCGATGGATTCTGGCGGTGGGAAGAGAGGCCAAACAGGAATCTAGGGTGCTGGTCTTCCTCAGCATCAGCCCAGTCATCTGTACCGCGCCCCCCCCACCCCCGCCTGCTACTGGTCAACTACCTAATGTCTTTTCTATTAGGGGAGGAGAGAACATGCTGTGTTCTTTTTGCCTTCTGGCTTGGCTCCTAGGAAGTCCTGCCAAGAACCAGCGTGGGGAGTGGCTGGGTGAATAGCTATCAGTGAGGAGGGAAGTGGCTAAGGACTCTGCAGATAACGAAAACCACTCTGGCTCTTGTTTGACAGGTTACTAGTTCCTGGCATTTGCAGTTTGAATGTGGATAGAAGAGAAGGAGATTATATCAGAATGCCCTAACAGGAATATTACAGTTACATGTCCTAAAGTGGGACTGGGTCTGCATTGGTCCCTAGGGAGCCCCAGGCAGGCTGGTGAGGCTCCCACTCAACCTGCTGCCTACCTACCTCTCTTTAGGTTACAAGGTATAGGGGTCCTGTGGCTGCTGCTTCTGACCTCTTATAGGTGCCTCTCACACCCACCTGAGTCACTGCACAGCTACAGGTGCCTGTGAGCTTTCTGGTTTGCAGAAGAGGTGCCAGACTTGGCCTTGAGGACAGATCCTGAGTATAGAGCTCTCTCCATGCATGCTAAAAGGCAAGATCAGGTGCTCCTGGAACACACAGGGGATCAGCCCTACAGCCTGGACTCTGAGTCTCAGAGCTGGGAGAACTGTGTGTATATCCTGGAGCCACTAGCCAGAAGGCACAGGATGTGACACTGCAAAGAAGAGAGAACAGTCACTGACAATTCTGAGTTCAACACTGTGTGGTTTGCTTTTGTGGGGGCTGGGGAGTCGGAGAGGAGGGATTTCCTTAGAGAATGTGACAGGTTACTTGGGTCAGAGCACAAGCAGGCCTGGGCTGGGGACAGGTGTGGTTCCTGCCAGCCACATTGCCTCTGCTGACCTGGCTCCAGGCTCCTTGGAAGATGCTTTGTGCTGCTTTTATTTGGAGGCAGTTTGGAAAAAATTATATTATCATATCAGCCTGAATTCGACAAGTTCTGACGCAGGTGTGTGAGTGTGTGTGTGTGTGTGTGAGTGTGTGTGTTTAGTCTAACTGGAGACATAGTAGCACCAGCAACATAAGAGGTAAAACTCTGTTACTCTCCCTTCATTGAAAAGCAGGACTAGAAAGAGAACCTGCCATCATCATTCTCAGATTCATTTTCTTCCCAAACTTTAATGGACCTTTCTAACATTCAGTGATATTCACATTATATTAAGATAAAGGCTTTGGATCTTTGGAAACAAAAAGCAATTTAAATGTAAATATAAACACTTAGGCCATGGTGTATCGAAACAGACCGTTTCTGACACCTTTTTCTGGGGCAATTAAAATCTAGGAAATAGCAAAGCAAGTCATCGAGTCCTGCAAGCCTGAGTACTTATGCAGCTGACACAGAGTCATAAGAAGCATTGTGTCCTGCTGCTGCTGGCCTGGATTTATGGTTGTCATGGTGACTGTATAATTCATCCTGCCAGTTGGTGGGGTAGAAAGGTGTGGCCAGGCAATTCAGTGAGGTCGGATGCAGTGGCTACGGGGTAGGGTGTGGAATAGAGTCCACAATATTCTTTACTCATACATGGGGTATCTTTTATTCCTCCTTCTTTTCTTACAATTCCATTATATTATTTATGCTTTAAAAAAATCCAATCAACTTTAAAAATACAACTAAAAGTGAAAGTGCTTGGATAGAATGAGATACTTTATATAGGATGTCAAAATGTTGCAGATTTTCAGTGTTAGTCCTTTGTCTCAACCATGAAAAATTAGGCACATGGATGACAGAAGTAAAGCAAAGCAGACATATTGAGAAAAGAGTGAGAAAGCAGTGTCAGGGCATGTGTGCTTAAGATTTTGGCTGGTATCCAAAAGAGAAAGAAAGGAGAAAAAAAAGAAAGGTAACACTTTCTGAGTTAGAAATCAGAAAAGTAGGCAGTCTCATCCGTGAGGGTCTGCAAGCATTGAGAGAGGAGCTTCTGCTGGCTTAAGTGCCTTATTTAATTCAGGGGATAATTATTCCTCCTATTTTTGTCATATCTTTAGGAGAGGGGTGGTCTCTTGACAAGGTGAGTGGTTGATAGGCTCCAGTGGATTAATTATTTTTAAATTTTATTTATTTATTTACTTATTAGAGACAGAGAGAGAGAGAGAGAGAGAGAGAGAGAGAGAGAGAATGGGCACACCAGGGCCTCTAGCCACTGCAAACAAACTCCAGACACCTGAGCCGCCATGTGCATCTGGCTTATGTGGGTACTGGGGAATCGAGCCTTGAACCAGGGTCCTTAAGCTTCATAGGCAAGCGCTTAACTGCTAAGTCATCTTTCCAGCCGTCCAGTGGATTAATTCTAAAGGGAGGTAACTTAATCTACACTCAAGGTCAGAGGACTTTATTCCTCTGGTCAGGAAGAAGTGACTCTTCTTTTTCATATGGTATTTAAGATCTTATGGAGGGATGATTGTGATGTTTCCCTTTATGTTGTTACCAGGGAAACAGGAGGTGGGACCCATCCTCCTTGATGATCTCCAAACCTGCTAATGTATGCTCCCTACAATATTCCCTGCTCAAGAATGAAGACCCTAATAACATTGAGGAGATGGGCCTCAAACTCATTCTGACTACTTCTTGCCTATGTCCGTCAAAAGTGCTTCCTGCACAAGTAACAGAACTTGTGTTGGGATCCCCAGCACCAATGTAAAATGATATTGTAACAGGAAATTTGGGGTGCTGGGGTGCTTTCTGGATCCTCAAGCCCTGAGTTCATATCTGCAAACTAACCAAAGAATTATCAATTCCAGATTAAGAAAATGATTTTTAAATTCTACATTTTATTCAGATATCATGAAAATGTGGGGAAGGGAGAAAACTGAGGGCTGAGGAAGGGAAGGAAAGTGGGGAGAAGGGAGATATGCCATGTGGAATTCAGGAGCCCATGTATACCACGTGGAGCCCAGGAGCCCATATAAAAGAACATGGATCTTAGATAACACACACACACACACACACACACACACACACACACACAGGATTTTAAAAATTTACATTTCCAAAAAGATTAAAAGTGAAGACAGTAAAAAAGATGAAAAGTGTCTCTTCCCACCCTAGCATGGCTTCCAGGGTGGGAGAGAGAGAGAGAGAGAGAGGAGAGAGAGAGGGCGCTTACCAGTGCAAGGACCCAAGAATATTGCTGCCACAGTTCTGGAGAGAGAGAGCGCGAGAGCCCATATCTCTGTGAGTCAGAGAAGATATAGAATGTGCACCATCACACCTGGACACACCCACCCCAGGTATCTCAGCCAATTGGCCTGGGCTTGGAGGAGAAATCCACCCATACCTAGCCCAGACTCAGTTTTATTAAAGCTTCTTGGGGCTGGAGAGATTGCTTAGTGGTTAAGGCACTTGCCTACAAAACCAAAGGACCTAGGTTCGATTCCCTAGGACCCACATAAGCTAGATGCACAAGGTGGCACATGTGTCTGGAATTCATTTGTAGTGGCTTGAGGCCCTGGCATGCCCATTCTGTCTCTATCTGCCTTTCTGTGTCTCTCAAATAAATAAATCTAAAAAAATAGCTAAAAGCTTCTTGGATTTCCAGCTGCCTGGCTGGAAGAGGTGTCAGTGTGGGGGCTGAGCCCTAACATGTGTTTGGGAGCAGATCTGGAATTCTAGTCTAAAGATATATAGAGCCCTGGAGCTCTGTCTGGGGTTCCTGGAGTGTGCTTGCTTATCATGCTGGTGGTGGCATTTTCTCTATGTGGACCTGTGAAAAGGGACAGCTTCAGCTTCTTCCACCATTATGGCACTTTCCCTGGATCTGTAAGCTTCAAATAAATCCCTCCTCCCCATAATTTGTGCCTGTTTTGGAAGTTCATCCCAGCAACATAAAGCTGACTGTAACAGGATTGGTACCAAGAGTGGTTGTCAGCATGATCTTCAGCATGTGGATTTTGGTCTTTTGGAACTTTTGTTTTGGAGGAATGGGCACGGACTTGGTACATGCAAGTGAAGATACCTTCCAGTGTGGTAAGCAATGTTTTATGAGCTATTCTGGTGGAAGTTTGAAAATGCTAAGTACAGAGAGAACTGTATTTGGAGGCTTTCTTTATGAACTTTCTAAGGGGAAGAGAAGGCTGTTGGAACTGGGCTACTGGCATAAGGGCTGGCAGCATTCTGATGCCCATGCCCAGAGAGTTTGATCAAGGTTAAATTTGTAATGGACTAATGTTCTTGGCTAAAGATATGGAACTGAGAAGTTTAAGATTTAAAGTTGGAAAAAACTCAAGCAAGTTTAAAATTATAGGCACTGAGACTAAATGGTAAAGCTGCTATTGTCAAATACATTAGCATTTGGAAGGAAGATGCCCCAACAACTTTACACTGAAACAATGGAAAGGATGCCTGTGGTGGAAAGACTGAATGGTAGAAATGCAAACTCTTTTGAAAGGAGTTGACTGAAAGGAAGGAAACTGCTCTTCAAGGTCATGATTTATTTTGTCCTTGAATTAAGAATTTGGCTGTGTCCTGAAAACCTGGTATTGATTTCAGAAGCATGAAAAAATGCGTGGAGTGGGTCATGAAGTGCAGATGGTTCCAGGAGCCACTGCTGGGACGTAGCACATAGGCAGGGCATGATCACCCTGATAGCCAGTAAAGCCATTGGAAGATGGACCATGGTTCGCATGGAGACCTGAAGATGTTTTGGATATACCAAGACTGTGCAAGGGCTACCATGGAGCGTTGTTGTCTCAGGATGGAAGTTTCCCCTGGCTATTCACCCCAGCTGGAAGGGTGAAATTGAGAATTCCAGAGCCTGTCAGTCACTGGTTATGATATTGGACTTGAACTGCAGATGTTTGATGTTTGCTTGATGGTTATTGAGTATGCATTGGTCCAGTCTCTCCTTATTATGCCTTATAGCAGTTTTAAATGTATTCTGTGCCTTTATGTGTTGAGAGTATATAACTTGTTTTGTGTTTATAAGACTCATAGCTAAGAGACAATCTTAACTCTCAAATGAGACTTGGGACTTTGGAACAATCTTACAGTTGGTCAAGACTATGGGACCTTTGAAGTTGGACTAAATACAGTTTACAATGTGAGATGGTGATGAATCTTTTGGAGTCTAGAGGTAGAATGTGGTAGTTTGAATGGATGTCCCCCCGTAGATTCTGTTTTATAAAAGCTTCTTGGTTTTCCAGCAGCCTGCCTGGAAGGATACTAGGGTCTAGCCCTAAGGTGCATTTGGGAGCAGATCTGGAATTCTAGTCTAAAGCTATGCAGAGTGCTTGAGCTCTGCCTGGGGTTCCTGGAGTGTGCTTGCTGTGTGGACATGTGAAAGGAGATCAGCTTCTTCCACCATTATGGAACTTTTCCCGAATTTGTAAGCTTCAAATAAATCCCTTCCTCCCATAACTTGTTCCTGGTTTGGAAGTTCATCCCAGCAATGTAAAGCTGACTATGACACCCTTCCTAATGTTACCAAAGAAGTGGAGGTTGGGTTCGTCCTTCAATGACCTCTAAGTCTAAAGTCTATCCACCAGACAACCACCTTTAGCATCCACAGAAAATAACTGTAGTCACCAATTCACACCTATTAGGATGATGTTATTTTTAAAAAAGGGGGGGTTGGGGAGATGGATCCCCAGACCCCATGAAAAGCCAGTTTCAGTAACATGAGTGTCTGTAATCCCAGTGCACCTACAGTGAGATGGGAGATAAAGACAGGAGTATCCCCTGGCAGCATGTGGGCCATTTAACCTGGTGAATGCAGTGAACAATAAGAGACCCTTCCTCAAACAAGGTGATTGATGAGAAGTTGTCTTCTGATTTTCACATGAACGCCATGACACACATGTGCCCACACCCACACACATGAACATGCATGCATATACCAAAAAAGAAGAGCAAAGGTCTACAGATGTAGCTTAATGGTAGAGCACCTGCTTTACATGTGTAAGGCCCTAGGTTTGATCGCAACACTGTAAAAACAAAACAAAACAAAAATCCAAGCAAGCAGCATTGGCAAAGCTCTAGAGAAAGTGGTGGGAATGTAAAATGGCCCAATGCTATGGAAACAATAGGGCTGCTCTTCACACAGTTAAGCATGGGTGTCATCCAGCAATCTGGCTTATGGATGTATGCCCAGAAATTGATAGCTAGAACCTGAGGAAACAGTTGCACAACTGTGAGCATTGCTGCATTTCCCACAATATCCCAAACATGGAAACAACCCAAGCATCCATTGACGGGCAGGTGGAGAGGCAACATGTGATCTTCCTCAGGGTGGCTGACAGAGGGACAGTGCTCCGTGGAATGAGCTGATCACAGAAAGATGCATTTTGTATGGTTTCACCTCCAAAGTGATACAGGAATTGGGGTTCCTGTCAGTGCACCAATATGATATGCCAATGCACTGATAGGATATGGTGATTTTGGGATATTTCTGGATTCTTGCCCTATGAATTAAAAAAGGGTAAAGTTGGGAGAGATTTTATTAGATTATAAGCAGAACTGAAAGTGCTTAAGAGAAGGAAAGAGGAGAGAATATAGAGAGCTCCTGCTCATGAGAAAGCAGAAGTAGAATAAAGCTCAGAACTTAAGAGAAGGAAGGCAGAGCTCTTGCCCAGGGATACAAGCGGGGATTTGAGAATCCAGAACTTAAGAGGAGGAAGAAGGAGAAAATGCAGAGAGCTCTGACCATGAGAAGGCAGGAATAAGGCAAACTCCACGCAGAGAGCCAGATTGGAGTCTTTTCTAGGCTCTGGATGGGGGACATCTCAGGAATCTCAACCTTTCAGGAAAGCAGCAGCTGCTGAGGAGATGGACAACTCTCTCAACCATCAGACCATTAAAGGGTGCTACTGCCTTCCTGTGACGCCATGCTGTATACGTGCTAGGGCTACCCAAGAGTGGAGGGCTTTGGAAAATCCCAATTGAGAGGCTGTGCTCTTTGTGTCTTGTGTTGACCTCATTTGTATTCTGGAAGCAGGGTGGGCCACCAGTTGAAGGTACTTACTGAGGGAAGGCATGTAAAGAATTTAGGGGGCTGGAGAGATGGCTTAGTGGTTAAATGCTTGCCTGTGGAGCCTAAGGACCCCGGTTCGAGGCTCGATTCTCCAGGACCCACGTAAGCCAGATGCACAAGGGGGTGCACGTATCTGGAGTTCGTTTGCAGTGGCTGGAGGCCCTGGCGCACCCATTCTCTCTCTCTCTCTTTCTCTCTCTCTCTATTTCTGTATCTCTCTCTCTCAAATAAATAAATAATAAAATATTAGAAAAAAAGATTTAAAAAAAAAAAGAATTTAGGGAACAGATTTGTCAAAGGAAAAATAGCCATTTTTGCAATGTGGTCAAACTAGGAAAAGAAGGATTCTGAATCATTTTCCCTGTGCCTGTGGCTATTGTGCAATTTGTACAAATCTGTGAGACAAAGGCCAGAAGACAATTCCCCTGTGGAGACTATTTGGGTGGGTGCGGGGGAAGGATACCAGTGGGAAGTAGAGGAGGGACAATGGACTATAATGGGGTTGATATGAGAAGACTACAATTGTTACTGAGTTTATTTATTTGCATGTGTGTGTGCACGTGTGTGTATGTGTATATGTGTATATATATGGGTGTTTTTACGTTTATTTGGGTGCACATGTGTGTGTGGAGGCCAGAGGTTGAAGCTAGGTGCCTTCCTCAATCACTAGCTACTTTGTTTTTTGAGACAGGGTCTTTGCTGAATCCAGAGCTCACTGCTTCAGCTAGACTAGCTAGCCATTAAGCCCCAGGGATCCTTCTTTCTCTGCCTCCCCAGTACTTGGGATTACAGATGCATCCAGCTGTGTCTGGTATTTTACATGGGTACTGGAGATCCGAACTGATTCTCATGCTTGGGCAGCAAGTCCTTTGCTGAGTACCAATTAGGCTAGAATTGCTAGCCAGCAAGTCCCAGGGATCCTCCTGTCTCTACCATCCCTGTGCTGGGATTATAGGGGATCACTACCATTCCTGGCTTTTTTTTACATGGGCACTAGGGATTGAATTCAAGTTCTCATGCTTGCTGTTTCTCCAGCCCTCCAGTGCCTATTTATCCAGGTCTCTGAAAGCAGTGAATGCAGGCTTTACTGACGAAATGGGTTATCTACACTCTACCTCCTTGGAATCTAGAAACATGGACAGATGTTGTCACCCAGTACGGAACTAATAATCACATAATGCTACAGTACTGCTTTCGCAGCCCCAAAGCCATTTCAACAATGCTCCCAGGATCAGCCTTTAACATACTCAGGCCTGTGGCTTCTTCATGCTTCCAGCCTCTTCAGGCTCCCTGAAGGAGTGGCTCATGATTCATGGATGGAGGTTTGATTTCCACTGCTCAAACTCCTTTTCAAGCTAACTTCACTTTTTCTTTTTTCTTTTTGTTTATTTTTATTTATTTATTTGAGAGCAACAGACAGAGAGAGACAGAGGCAGATAGATAGAGAGTGGGTGTGCCAGGGCCTCCAGCCACTGCAAATGAATTCCAGATGTATGCACCACCTTGTGCATCTGGCTTATGTAGGTCCTGGGGAAAATCAAGCCTCAAACCAAGGTCCTTAGGCTTCACAGGCAAGTGCTTAACTGCTAAGCCATCTCTTTAGGCCCTAACTTCATTTTTCCATGTCCTCCCAGATGTCAAATTAAAATTTCTTATTATTCTTTTTTTTCCAGTGCAGTAAAACAGAATAGCTCTGTTTATCAAGTTTGCTACAGCATTCTGGGCAGCCTGCTAAATCACACAGTGGTCAACAGGCCCAGCTGTGGTTGATAAATGTACAATTGTAAAGGAAAAGGTATTCTGAAGGCTTCCGATGGCAGCATTTGATCTGCATCCTTCAGACCTCATAAAGATTTAGGAAAGAAAGGAGAGGGGCTGAGGAGATGGCTCAGCAGCTAAGGTGATAATCTGCAAAGCTTAATGACCCAGATTGGATTCTCCAGTACCCATGTAAAGCCAGATGCACAAAGTGGCACATGCATTTGGAGTTTGCAGTGGCTAAAGGACCTGGCACACCCATTCTCTATCTCTCTTCTCTCTATTTCTTTTTCTTCTTGCAAATAAATAAATAAAAATATTTTAAAAAAGAAAATAGAGCAGTGACATTGCATGTCTGCTAATGGGCACACTCTGGGGACATGCAGCTACATCTGATCTGAAATGAGAATGTCATTAACTGGATGCTCAGAGTCATCCACTGCCTCTGAGGATTGACTTGCCACATGTTTTTCTCACACTTATTCTAATTTCTCATCCGCAACCCTATGCTGAAGAAGTGGAATTGAAGAAAGTGAAGAGCCTTGCTCAAGGTCCTGATTCTTCCTACTGCGGTTTGCACCTGACCTGTCCCGTTCAGACCTAAGCTCCTCCATTCTGTACCACACCAGGTTCAGTGCATCTTGCCTATGACATATTCAGAAATGAGTGTGAGAGGAAGGGCTTCTTGTGCCACCACCCCCTACCCTGCCCATGCCTCTCCTCCAACTGGCCCCTGCTTCTGAGCAAACAGCTCCTGCTCTTGAGTGTTCACTGGGGGAGGAGGGCTTTGGCTGCTGTGGTCTAGCACAGCTGTTCTTTTATGGGTAGTGACAGTGTTCCTATGAAGTCTCTTACATGCTGGACACTATGCCTCCTGGGGTAGGGAACTATGATTCTGGGAACATTAGTACCATCTCAGTATCCAGTTAGTATGCTGCTGCCCTCTCACCCAGGAGCTGGCTGCATCATTGGCACTGCAGCAGGTGCTTAGAGGAGAGAATCACTTCAGCACAGTGGCCACTCTGTCCTCTGCCAGCTGTCTCTCTTCCAGGATGGGCATGGGTAAGGAGCTCTCTGGTCTCTCAGCACGTACAGGTGTCTTCTGAATTAGGCAGCTGTGCAGCAGCCCCCAAGACCTTGGCACAGGAGCTAATTCATGCGGTGGAACAAATCATGTGAGTCAAAAAGTCCAAAGAGGGACTGGAGAGATGGCTCAGCAGTTGTGGTGCTTGCCCACAAAGCCTAATGACCCAGGTTCAATTCCCCAGTGCCCATGTAAAGCCAGATGCACAAAATGGCTCATACATCTGGACTTTGTTTGCAGTAGCTAGAAGACTTGGTGCACAATCTCATTCTTTATCTCTGTCTGTCTCTCTCCTTGGAAATAAATAAATAAATAAATAAATAAATAAATAAATAAATAAATGTTTAAAAAAGCCTTTTGGTTGGAATCTCCATGTTCCATTAATTCACCAAAATGACAAACACAAGGGGAAAGAGGAGAGGCATATAGTACATGTTCCTTAGGCCTTTTAGAAAACATGGAGTTATTCCTTTGACCACATATATGTGAATCTACAAGAAGAATAATGCTGTAGACATCAAGGGAATGGGTACTATCCAAAAACAAATGCCCTATAAATGTTACCATGGGAAGACTGGAAGAGTCTACAATGTTACTCAGCATGCTGTTGGCATTTTTATAAACAAACAAGTTAAGGGCAAGATTCTTGCCAAGAGAATTAATGTGCATATCAAGCATATTAAGCTCTCTAAGAGCCAAGACAGTTTTCTGAAATGGGTGAAGGGAAATGATCAGAAGAAGAAGGAAACCAGAGAGAAAGGACCCTGGGTGCAACTGAAGTGGCAGCCTGCTCCACCCAGAGAAGCCCCTGTGTGAGAACTGATGGGAAAGAGCCCGAGCTGCTGAAGCCTATTGCCTATGAATTCATACTTTACTAGGTGTCATTGATACATAAAAGACAGATTGTAAAAAAAAAAAGTTCAAAGACACCTGAAGAGGAACTAACAACATTAATGGAGACAATTAACATTTATGTTAACAAGAAGGCACTACTTTAGTTGTATTACTCATTATTATGAGTAGACACGATACTTGACAAAGGTGTTTAAAGGAGGGAGAGTTATTGCTTGTTTTGGCTTACAGTCTGGATACAGTCCATCATGTAGGAAAGACATAGTAGCAAGAGTGGCTCTAGCTGTCTATGGTAGTAAGAGTGTGAGGTGGCCGGTAACACTGTGTTCATAGGCAGGAAGCAGAGAGAATGTTGGTGCTCAGCTTGTTTTCTCCTTTTTATTTCGTGTAGGACTCCAGCCTATGGGATGGTGCTCCCCACATTCAGGATGGGTCTTCCCCTCTTTAGTTAAACCTTTCTGGAAGCACCCTTATAGACACACCAGAGTTGTATTTCCATGGGTAATTCTAAATTAAGTCAAATTGACAATGGATATTAAATATCAGAGTAACCGGGTGTGATGGCACATGCCTCTAATCCCAGCACTCGGGAGGCAGAGGTAGGAAGATCACCGTGAGTTCAAGGCCACCCTGAGAATACAGAGTGAATTCCAGGTCAGCTTGGGCTACAGTGAGACCCTACCTCGAAAAACCAAACCAAACCAAACCAACCCAAACCAAACCAAACCAAACCAAACCAAAACAACAACAACAACAACAACAACAAAAAAAACCCACTGTATATTCCAACTCAAGCAGTCTCGGGAGGGGACCTGTTCTTAATCACCCTGCCTGCCCTACCAACAGAAATGAGTCTTGAAGACAGAACAGCTAGGTGATGGCCTCCTTTGTCCTCAAGTTATTCTTGAGAGAGAGGCAGCATTCAGAAGACAAGTCTGAGTACTAGCCTCTTTCACCTGACCGTTAGATGATGTCATGCTCCAATGCGGGTACTGGGTACTCAGTAGTGACGGTGGTCTCTGCCCCTCCCTGTTGGGAGGGTCTGACAGAGGCCCTTAGAGCGTTCCTGCCCCTGCGTGGTCCCAGATGACGTGTGGCAGGAAGTACTTTCCTCTTTGCTCCCCTACCTGTTATTTTCACTGAGCTGCAGGAGAAGATTCAAGACAGTTTGAAAATAATGGCCACCCCTGAGCCACTAGCAGTGGCCAGGAAAGAATCTAGATCCATTCCAGTCCCTAGGTTAGTCGTCTACAGTTCACTGAACCATAGGCCAGGCATCTGACTTGAACTACGTCTTTACTCCCAGGGGACAAAGCATCTGGTTGATTCTCAGCTAAGTCAAGAGCAGCTCTGGAAATACAGGGGCATCACTGGACATTCCTTGAAGGAGATGGGGTTTGTCCACTTGAGGCACAAACAGGTGATTCCCGCCATGGCCCCAGGTCGTCATCCTTGGCTAGTGCTAGTGTCCCTTGGGGTCCTCCTCTCTAACTGCCCATTAACCACTACCTCTTCCCTGTCTCAGTGCTTTATTTTTGCCCAATAGGGTGGGCAGAGAGAGTCTGGCAGAGTTGGACATCTCGCTTGTTGGGACAGCTGGTTTAAGGATGAGCAGTGACCTAGCTGACCTTAAGGAAGGCTCTCCAGCAGCCCATGTGGGTGACCCTGTGCTGGGATGAATAGCAGGATCTGCCTGTTCCCAAGCACATGGAGAGGCGCACATAAGAAAAAGGTTATTCTGATTTCAAGGATTTTTGTTTTGTTGCCTTCACGGAAAGGATTCTCTGCATTTTGTTCTAACAGGAGATGGCAAAAGTCTGACTGTAGAAAGGAAAACATCAGTCGTCAGTGTTTACCTATTCTTGCACACGTTTATCATGTACTGCTTAAAAACAAATTATGCAAATATGTGTGTATATTCCCATTTAAAGGGAGCACTTTGTAAATAGTTTTAGAAACCTCACTCCCTATTAGAGGTAGTGTTCAGTTCTGATTTGCTGTGCGCCCTGGCAGACTATTTTATGTACACATAAACATAGGTGGTATCCAGTGTCACTATGTGCAATGTGTGTCCCTGTCTTTGTGTCCTTTGCATCCCCCAAGGTGGTGCCGTGGGTCTGGCCCATGCCTCTGTCTCTCCTCAGCAGTGGTGCCTGCAGCTCCCAACTGTCAGACACAAGATTATAGCACTGGTGTGACCTCGAGCCTGTTCCACTCCCAAATTTCAATTAGTCAAACCTAAAATGGGATGGAAATTAATTACAGAATTAAACTGTGTGAAGCTAAGTCTAATTTGGCATATTAACAGGAAAAACTGCAATTCTGAGCCTTACATTAATCACAGTGGATTCAGCTCAATTTGAATCACACACACACCACATATGCTCCAACCACTAGCACCGAGCACGGCCCAGACCACTTGGACTCCAAGATTGCTGTGTTCCTCTTCCTCAAGGTTTTCTCTTGTTTGGTCTTTGTTGGAGTGAAGGAGATGCTGGAGGAACGTGGCAAGACCCACACTCACTTCTGCTCTCCCAGGCTGTATTTATAGCACCCGTTTAAGGAAGCTGTTGCTTTAGAGTGGTATGTTTTATGATTCTTTCCAGCTTCCGTCCAGGGTGGTTGGTGACATAGCCACAGAGTGAAGACAATTGATTCATGAAATCAAGGTCATGCTCACCAGCACCTGCCAAGCTGCTCAGCCTAGTGACAGCACCCATTGTGTTCTGCTCCCTCAGGGCAGGAACCTTCTTCCTCACCTCCTTGTGGCTTTTGTGCTGTGGATCTTCATGGACGTGAGGGTCTATCTTTCACACATTCTGGACTTTCTAGCTTAGCAGTGGTTGGTGGGTTGTGGGAGGTGGAGAACTCTGCTTTTTGCATCATCACTACCTCAGTGATGTCACGGATGTGACCGTATCTGGTGTGACATTTTGTTGTTCTAACTGAGGGAAGAAGACTCACCCAGGAGGCAATATGTGTTGGTTTTGGAGCCGCCATGTGCTGGCTAACAATTGTTATGAACAGAACTCTTGAGTGTCAAGTTGTATGCACAGGGGGATGCTGGTATCTGATTCTCAAACTTCAGTTACACTGTCTTATTGACACTCAAGAGTGGAACTCTACTGTAGAATATGTTCCTACGAATGTGCCTCTGTGTAATGCATGCATTAGCTAGGATTTTCCCATTGCTGTGATCTCAACAGCCACTTAGCCCCATGTGCCCTGAGTGGGAATGGGGGATTCAGGGAGGTTAAGATTAAGCACAGAGGAGCAAGTCCTGAGAACCCTGAGAAGGTGAAGGAGGGTCCAGAAAGGTGAGCCCAAACCTGGATGCGGTGGGCCCCAGAAGTGGAAGAAGAGGGTCAGTGTGGAGAGAAAGAATCAACCCCACCTCCATGTCTAATTGCCATGGAGACTGTTTCTGGCTAGAAGTGGAGGACAGCATGACACTGCACAGGGCCTTTTGCTGAGAGCTAGAGACCCTGTCCTGACGATTTTCCCGAGTTACTACTGGTGGTGAAGCAGGGCACATCAAAGCATGCAGAGGTCTTCTGGAGTGTCACATGCCCCTAATACCCATCCTGTGGTCACATCCAGAGGAGCAGCCTCTGATAAAGGAAATGGGGTGCAATAAGCTCAAGTGCCATCCCAGCACAAGTATGCGAGAGCATACTGTGTCACTGCACCAAGAAGAACCCAAGTGTCCTCATGGCTGTTTGCAGAGTCAGGCTTTGCAGGGCCACCCCCAGGGCACACTGTTGTGAGGCTGCCTGAGCCTGTGGGGCCTGGACTCGCACTGCTTGCCTTAGTGGGACCCTGTGACCCAAGAAGTTTGAGAAGTGGGGGTCATTGTTAGCCTGGCCTTGAGAAGTTCATATGAAATCGTTCCAAGGGGCACAAGGAGGTCTGCTGAAATCCCTCTGTGTGTCATTGCTAGTCTAAGTTGCCAGGGCTTTTGTTCACAAAATTCATTTTAAATGTCCCTGTTGACTTGCCAAGCCTCTGCAGCACATTTTCCTCACAGCTGAGCTCTGCTGCCATGACCTGTCCCTGGGATGGTTGTCATTTGCCTGAGGGAGGTGACAACTTGTCTCCATGTTGGAAGGACCAGTCCTCCATCAGGCTGATGCCCCTTGTCTCCTGAAGCTATTGGCTTTTATAGAGGTGTCCCTGTTCTAGATGCACACTAGGTGTAGTCTGTCAGTGTTTACTGTCACACACTCTTGAAACATTTTTCCCTTTATTTCTAGTTTCTGGATCGATTTACCTGTGATTTAAGTTAACGTAGAACTTTTAGTTTTGAGCATGAGAACAAGTGTGTAGTCGAGGAGAGAAAACTCATTTGTACACTTCCCCTAGTATATCTCAAGCCAGAACCCCTTGACACGCATTCCAACTGCTACTTACATTTTCCAAAGGGCTTGGATCCAAGGCCTGCTCACCACCGGATGTGAGAGCTAAATCAACTTTCCTATGAAGGAACAAATTTTAAGCATGACATCTGCAGAGCTCACTGTGTTTGCTGTAATTAATGACGAGTGGTAGATGGATGGTCCTGTGGGCTCTGTGTGGGAGCACAGGGTCAGTGCCCACATCGCACAGCTGTGTCTGCTTCACCCCTCCCTATCTTCCTTTACCCAAGTCTGACCCAATTTGACTACCTTTGAGTTTACACCTCCTAAATACCAGCAAAGTAAGGGAAGTGACCTTCTTTTGCTAGGATCAAGTTAGATACCAGAACCAGGAAAGATTAATACTTTAGGGTCATATGAAACAGTTTTCCCTTTGCAAATTTTGTATGTCTTTTGATGTCTAAAACCTGTGTTTTTTATTTATTTGTATATGTGCCTATTCATGTTTGTAAATGTGTGTGTGCACAAGTGTGTGCATGTGTATTAAAGCCAGAGATTTACACACCCAGTGTCTTCCTCAGTTGCTGTCTATATTATTATTTTTTAATATATTTTATTTATTTATTTGAGAGAGAGAGAGAATGAGAATGAGCATGCCAGGGCTTCTAGCCACTGCAAACGAACTCCAGATACATGTGCCCTCTTGTGCATCTGGCTTATGTAGGTCCTGGGGAATCAAACTGGGGTTCTTCGGCTTTGCAGGCAAGTGCCTTAACCACTAAGCCATCTTCTCCAGCCACATATTATTTTTTGAGATAGGGTCTAGCTTACTAATTCAGCTTGACTAGCTAACCAACAAGCCTTAAAGCTCCTCCTCTCTCTTCCTCCTCAGCTCTGGGCTTGCAGGCATGCATCACTATACCTGGCTTTGGATGAATGGGTGCTTTGGATCCAAACCTAGCACCTTATTGACAGAGCCATCTCTGTAGACCCTAAAATCTTTGATTTTAAAGATGTTTATAGCCAACTGTTTTCAAAATCTAGCACTTAAGTCACATTTATTATTGTCTATTTTTAGATGGGTCTTTTGAAGCCAAGATTGGAGCTTTTATGAGTATACATCAGGGTCTCCTAGACTCCCTGAACCTGTAATAGTGTCCTTCTTGGGACCTGTGTCCTAGGATGTGTTTTGCAGTGTATATATGAAGCAGCTGCTGCCAGGGAGTCTGGAAACCTCCTCCATTCTCCTGGAGCACGGTTACTATGGAGATGGTGATAGATTCTGGTGGAGGGAGCCTGCAGCACTCATGTAGTATGAGCTGCAGTCTTCCCGGGATACTGGAAGGGCCAGCTGGCACGTGTGTGGGTCTTTGGCTCAGCCATGGTCTCTGGCTCTCCTGTGGACCCACATGACCCAAACAGCTCTTCAGGGTATACTTGGTTTCATGAGGACAGCGGTTTGCTGCAGGGAAAGTGTTGATTTTTTGTTGGCTTAGTATGTGTGTATGGTATGCATGTGTGTACATGTGGAGGCCAGAGGTTGACATCAGGTGTCTTCCTCAGTCACTGTCTTATTTATTGAGACAGGGTCTCTCACTGAACCTAAAGTTCACCTGTTTGGCTTCGGGGATTCTCCTGTTTGCTTCCTCAGTGCTGGAATTAGTTATGTGTCACCACACTCAGCTTTTACGTGTGTGCTGGAGACCCAAACAGAGGCCCTCATGCTTGCACAGAAGGTGCTTTACCTACTGAGCTTCTCCCCAGCCCGCGTCAAGGTTTTAATGTGTTTTTACAGTTCTTTCTTCTCTGAGGCTAAGCTTGCTGCAGTGCTAGAGAAAACCACTAAATCCTGATGTAATTTTTATTCATTTGCTAAAGGGATTGGAAATAGGTCCTTGGGATCACAGAGCTGTTAATATTATCAGCCATGACTAAGACCTGGATGAATAATACCAATGTCATACAATTCAGAAAGACATAAAGCCTTTGCTAGAAAAGCAGAGTACTAGGCTAAACCCGGTGGCTGAGGGCTCTATTCAGCATTCTCTGGGTGTGTGAGTATCAGATGCCTGACTCTGACTGGACCTCAGGGGTCCAGTTGTGCAGTGCTAGTCAGCACATGACAGACAGCTCTCTTTGGGTTGCTATGGTCATTCCATGTCAATCTTTCTATGTGGCTGGCTTTAGTCATGGCATGATATCGCAGTAGTTGGAGTGGGTGGCATGTGGATGGTCAACTTTTGTGTTCAGAACACACTGTGGCTCTGATGTGCGATTCCCACCTGTTATATCTATTTACAGCATCTTGGAAGCACAGTGCCTAAGGATTTGGGGGGTCTGTGCATTGGAGATCCATCAGAGGTCCAGGCTACTGCCATCCATGCAGCATTCCTTCTGGGTTCCCAGCTGAGGACTTGAGATGAGAACTGAGCAGAAGATACATTGGAACCTGCTTTGATCTGGCTTGGGCCTCAGAGCTTCTGTGATATTCCATAGCTACGTTGACACCCAGCATGTGCTATAGGGGTCAGTGCATTTGTGTTGGGGGTCACACATATGTTGTCTGGCTAGATTCTGCTGCTTCCTGAGCTGTCCAGGGTAGGCATTCTCCTCTGGCAAGCTCCACCTCTTAGATGGGAAATGCCAGTGACACACTGACAGAATCTAAGTGTCTCCTTGTTTTTCCTGACTGGACTCAACACTTGCTCCTCAAAGGCTGTGGAGCTCATGTGTATTCTGGATTTACTCTGAGGATCATGGCAACCTGTATATGTCTCCTCAGAATTCATTATGATGTCAGCAGAGAGAGGAAAAGTTGGCAGGTTACACGAATGTTTACTTGTGCACTTTCTGCAAGAACTGACTCTGGGCTGGAAACAGAAGTGCTGCAAGCTGGGCTGTCTTGTGACTGCTCTATGTCCTCTTTGTGCCCTGAAAGTGACTTTGAACAGATGGGATGAATTGAGTCCTGACCCACTCAATGAGAGAGTGTGGCTAAGGTTCCCACCCATTTGGGGAGTGCTCTTGGTTGTTCTTACTTTCAGAAATAAGAGATAATAGTTTGTAGAGAGTTCCCTCCTCCCACCTCCTGATTCATTTGGATTGAAATCACTTTTGTTAACAGGGTTCAAAACTTGTTCTCAGACCTGGAGGAAATCTAAGGACTAGAAACTCAGTTGTGCTGTGTGTGGTGAGACCTTGTTGGAAATAGATTACCAGCAGGTCTTGTGGTTATTGTGGTTGGATGAGGGGAAAGGAGAGAAAACAGGCTTGAGTAGAGTGGAACTTCTTAGCTCCAGAGAGATGAGCTGGCCTTGTATAACCATGTGTGGCTTGGCATGCTTGGGTGAGCCCTTTCACAGCTTCCCATTGGTCCTTGAGAAGGGAAGGTTAGTTTGATTTTCTTTTATCCCCTCCTCTACTTAATAAATAAATAAAATTTTTATTCCTATTAGCTAAACTGACCCTCTAGGGAGGAGTAAAACACAACTGCCTTGAACATTAAGGACATGGAAACTTTGACAGTGGCTACTGGCTCCCAAGGCCCTGACATACTTTGGCAGCTTTCTCTGGGCATTACATTGGATCCAGAATGGCCATACAGCAATAAGATTAGCTAAGGTGAAGTTCCCACTGTTCTAGGCAACATAATCTGGTGAAAAAAATGATCACAAGACGGACACATACATTCAGGCAACAGCATCCATGGTTATGGTGCAAACAAAGGCCCACCAACTGAGGAGGACCAGGGCTCAAGTCCTTCATCCTCCGTTCCCACAGAGTCTGGCTTTTGTGCCCTTTCCATGGAATATGCAGTGTTTTAGGACATCCGTAGGGCTGGAAGCCCCACCTGTGAGCCAGGTGTCTCCTGTCCACAGAAGATGACTTACCTCCCATTCCTGAGGACTTTGTGGCTATAGGATCACAGAGACAGACCCTGTCTTTGTGTGCTGAAATCTGGGGTGTGTCAAGCTAGTTTCCACCTCACAAATGCCATTGTCCTGTCTCCTGTGCAAGTCTGCCACTGTCGGATGCTAGAGGTGTTCCACTTGTGAGGATGCTTCATTTTGTATTCTGTATGCTGGTTGCTTCTAGTGTTTGACTGTCATAGCAAGCGTCACAGGAACCAGGAGTGCAGTGCTGATTTCTCAGAGGAGAGAAGGGCAGAGTTCGTGTCAGCAGCTTATCTGAGATTCTGGGCATATGCAGAAATGTAAAAAATAGAAACAAATGCACAGCAGCATATCCTATGAGCCACTAGGAAAATCACGATTGTCATTTCCAGCAGTCTATCCTATTGGCCAGTCTTAGTTTTTCAATAAGACATCTCATGGATTTTTTTCCTGGCTATTGAAAAAAAAAGCTATAACCATAACCTATGTCCAAATGGAATTCCTCCACTTCTACTGCATTATTTTCGCAGACCCCATTTTAATGATGATAGGAAAAGTCCAGCTTCCAATTTGTTATGCTTTTCTTTGACTTGCTTTGTCCTCTCACTGTCAGTCATGAACAGCTACTAGTGATCTAGGTGGTTCTGGTGTTTATTGTTTTAAGGAAGCAGGGACGTCCTCAGCCAGTGTTTAGCAGGCCTCTTCACTGCAGATGAAAATGGGTCAACAAGTCACATTCACTCTTTCAAAAGAAACACAAACAAAACAAGCAGACTGAAACTTTACATATTTTTTCAAGTCTATTCATTGTGGAATAATGTGCTCATTAAAAAAAAAAATCTAAAAGCCTGATGCTCTGACCTCCTGGTATGTGCATGGGTGGGTATTCCTGGGCACATGTGATGATATGGTCATGAGCTATAGCGTCTAAACACAGTGGTTTGGGAGTAAGAATGAGTGGGCTCTGCCTCTATCATTTGCTTACGTTTTGTATGAGAATCATGTTTCATGGTTCTCACTTGTCAAAGGAGGGGGTTGACTCCCCATGATAAGCACCTAGAAGCTTTTAAACACCAGTGCCTAGGTTCTACCTTTACAGCTGAATTGGAACTTCTAGAGTGGGCCCAGCCATGTGTATTTTTTTTTCTTCTTAGTAAGCCCCCAAAGGTGGATCTAATGAGCAGTCAGAACTGGGAACTACCAGTTTAAATGACCTCTGTAACACCTAATCCTAAAAATTCTATAGTAAGCCAAGCTGAACCATGCTTTGTGTAACACAGCTTATGGCATGGAGAAGAAATATCAGTTCCTCATTATTACTTCTGGGCTGTTAGTAAGAACATCATTAGCATGGAAGAAATGGCTCTGTGGGCATGCAAATAGGTATTCAAATAAATGCAAATGAGCACTTTGCCATTGAAGAATTTGCAAGTTGCAATGCAAAATTGTGTTTAAGTAAATAACCCTTTGAGTGACAGTATTCTGTGTTTCATTATTAAAGGTATTATCTGGGGCTAGGGTGACAGTTCAATTGAAAAAGTGCTTGTTGAATGTTGGAGTTACCTTCTTGTTGCTGGGAAAAAGCACCTGACCAAAAGCAGCTGATGGGAGGAAAGTTTTTTATTTTGCCTTCCAGTCTAGAGGGAAAGCTTCATTCATAATGCCAGGGAAAAGCAGAGGCTGGACATCACTGCCTTGCTAACACCAGGTGGGTAACAGCAATAGGAGAGTGAACCCAACTAACACTGGCAAGCTAGGGCTAATACACCTCAAGGACTCCAGCAAGGCTTCATTGTCCAAATCGCCATCAGATGGAAACCAAGCATTCAAAACACGAGTTTACTGGGGACATCTGATTCAAACCACCACACCGTGCAAGCATGAGGACCTGAGCATACAGGTGAAATGCTGGGTGTGATGGTCTATGCTAGTAATCCCTGTGTGGGGTGGTAGAGACAGGAGGATCTCCAAGGCTTGCTGACAGGCTAATCTAGCCAAATCAGTGAACTTTAGGTTCAATGTAAGACACTGTTTATAAAAGATGAGGAAGTCACCTGATGTTAACCTCTTACATCCACACACTTGTATACATGATTGTAACCCACATACATGAACATGCACACACACAGATACTATACAAACACATGCCAAAACAGGGTTTTAGTCTAAGACATAGGAAGACTGTACAAATGCTACAAATCATTTATATCTTGTAATTTATGGAGTATTTCATATGCACTATTTTACTAGCGATCTATCTGGGTAGGTCTGGATGGGAAGGTGGTGTTGCTTCACCAAAACTGTATGGTGGGAATGGGCACCCTCAGTGTCTCCACACAACAGGAGAGGAGGCCTGCCACCGACACTTGGGTCATTCATCCTGGGACCCAGATGATATTTAGGCTCAGTCTGGGATCTGAACTAAGAGCAAGTTATTTGGCCTTTCTTAGCCTGAACTTCCTTTTTTTTCTCCTAAAATTGGGTTAATGCCATTTATCTAAATAGCAGTCTGGTGTCATCTACAAAACTCACACTTAAGAACTACACAATTGAGTTACCAAAAAAAAATTTATAAAAACCTATATGTTTTAACTAAGTTTATGATTTTGTGTTGGGCCACATTCATAGCCATCCTTGGTTACATGCAGCTGGATGTGCTGCAGGTTGGACATGCCTGGCAATTTGGTGATCATGAGCTTGAAAGCTCTTCCGCAGAAGCTATCATCCAGGTGATAGTCATTAAATAGTGTGGCAGCTGTAATAATGGCATGAAGATGGCATGATGACAATGATGGAGATTCGTATGAGCACAATGATGGTGATGACATTGTTGGCTATGATGATGGCGATGATGATGAGGAGGGTAATGATGGTGATCATACTCATGGTTATGATGATGGCATTGGAGATGCTGGTGATGATAGAGATTATGATGAGAATGATGATGACGTTGATGGCTATGATGGTGGTGATGACAATGGCAATGGTGATGACAGTGGTGATGATGATGAGGATGGTGATTATGGTGACAATAACAGTGATGATGGCAGCTGTATTGATGGTTATGATGATGATGTAGATGCTGATGGTGATGATGACAGTGATTACAGTGACAACAGTGACAAAGATGACACTGATGCTTATATTAATGAGAGTGGTGATGATGACCATGATGATGACGACCATATTGGTGGTTATGAAGTTGATAAGGGTGATGACAGTAGTGATGGCAATAACAATGACAACAATTGGGACTATGGTGGTGATGAAAATGATAGTTGTGATGATGACAGCGGTGGTGACAGGGGTGGGAGTGAGAAAATGGGGAAAGATCGATCTAGGGCACTGCAGGCCCACCTAACCTTTGGACCTCTGATTCTGTATTTGCATATGAAAGGACCTGTTCTGGTTAGTGTTGCCCAGATGGCTGGATCCATTGAGGGAGTTGTAGAACTATGGAGGTCCAGACTGTGTTCCAGACTGGCCATGTCAGCAGACTTAAAGTACAGCCAACCTGGGGAAACATGTAATTCATGATATCTCAGACCCTTTGGGATATGATTTTAAGTTCAAACACTACCAAAATGAGCAACATGGATAGAACCAGTTACTAGAGCTCAGCGAATGAAGAGTATACCCAAGATGTTTCAGTCATTCCTGTCACTGTAGTTCTCCATTCAAACTGAGCTGTGTAGGAGTTTGCCTCAAGGGCCCCAGCAACCAATCTTAAACACATCTTTTGGTTTCCTGGACCCTGTGTTAGCTGTAGGCAGCTTGTTGTTGCCTAGATGAAAGATGATGTGGTAGTTTGAATATATGGCCCCCAATATATATTCAGTGTTTTATTAGTTTACAGTTTGCATCTGCAGCCACCTTGCTAGAGGCAATGTCACTGGGCAGTTCTTAAGGTGGATGGTGGGTTTGAGATTCCTTTGTAAAGATATGCAAAGTGTGCCTAATAGGAGTTCCTGAAGTGTGCTGTGCTATGTGGCTGGTTGGCTTTTCTCTCTCCTGCCTGGTCCTGTGAGAGCAGGCTGCTTTTCCTGCCATAATGGAACTTCCCCTGGATCTGTAAGCTTCAATAAAAAATATCCCTTCCTCCATAACTGTGCCTTGTCTGGAAGTTCATCTCAGTGAACCTGAAGCTGTCTGCTACAAAAGTGGTACCGAGGAGTATGGGGTGAGATGAACCTGACCGTGTGGATGTTCATCTTTTGGAACCTTTGTTTTGGAGGAAAGGGCATGGACTTGGTGCTTGCAACTGAAGATGCCTTTTGGAGTGGTAAGCCAAGTAGTATGGACTATTCTGATGAGAGTTTGAGAGTGCTAAGTGCAGACAGTATTGAACTTTGAGGCTTGGCTTATGAGCTTTCTAACGGGAAGGAAAGAGTGCAGAGGACTTTGTTGGAACTGGGCTACTGGCATAAGGGATGGCTTCATTCCGCTATCCAGGCCCAGAAAGTTTGATCAAGGTTAAATTTGTAATGGACTGATGTGCTTGGCTAAAGATACCGGACTGAGAGACTTAAGATTTTAAGTTGGAAAACCTCAAGCAAGTTAAAATTAGAGGCACTGAGACTGGTTTTAGGTTACTGGAGCTGCTATTGTCAAACACATTAGCAATCTTAAGGAAGGTGGAAGGAAGGTGGCCAGACTGCTTTACATTAAAACAATGGAGAGGATAGAGGAAAGACTGTTAGAAATACAAACTCTTTTGGAAAGAGTGTTTGTTGACTGGAGAAGGAACCTGCTTTTCAAAGCTATGATTTATTTTGTCCCTGGATTAAGAATATGTCTGTGTCCTGCACACCTGGTATTAGTTTTGGAAGCATGAAAATGCATATAATGGGCATGAATTGCAACTATATATTCAGTGTTTTATTAGTTTACAGTTTGCATCTGCAGCCACCTTGCTAGAGGCAATGTCACTGGGCAGTTCTTAAGGTGGATGGTGGGTTTGAGATTCCTTTGTAAAGATATGCAAAGTGTGCCTAATAGGAGTTCCTGAAGTGTGCTGTGCTATGTGGCTGGTTGGCTTTTCTCTCTCCTGCCTGGTCCTGTGAGAGCAGGCTGCTTTTCCTGCCATAATGGAACTTCCCCTGGATCTGTAAGCTTCAATAAAAAATATCCCTTCCTCCATAACTGTGCCTTGTCTGGAAGTTCATCTCAGTGAACCTGAAGCTGTCTGCTACAAAAGTGGTACCGAGGAGTATGGGGTGAGATGAACCTGACCGTGTGGATGTTCATCTTTTGGAACCTTTGTTTTGGAGGAAAGGGCATGGACTTGGTGCTTGCAACTGAAGATGCCTTTTGGAGTGGTAAGCCAAGTAGTATGGACTATTCTGATGAGAGTTTGAGAGTGCTAAGTGCAGACAGTATTGAACTTTGAGGCTTGGCTTATGAGCTTTCTAACGGGAAGGAAAGAGTGCAGAGGACTTTGTTGGAACTGGGCTACTGGCATAAGGGATGGCTTCATTCCGCTATCCAGGCCCAGAAAGTTTGATCAAGGTTAAATTTGTAATGGACTGATGTGCTTGGCTAAAGATACCGGACTGAGAGACTTAAGATTTTAAGTTGGAAAACCTCAAGCAAGTTAAAATTAGAGGCACTGAGACTGGTTTTAGGTTACTGGAGCTGCTATTGTCAAACACATTAGCAATCTTAAGGAAGGTGGAAGGAAGGTGGCCAGACTGCTTTACATTAAAACAATGGAGAGGATACCTGAGGAAAGACTGTTAGAAATACAAACTCTTTTGGAAAGAGTGTTTGTTGACTGGAGAAGGAACCTGCTTTTCAAAGCTATGATTTATTTTGTCCCTGGATTAAGAATATGTCTGTGTCCTGCACACCTGGTATTAGTTTTGGAAGCATGAAAAATGCATATAATGGGCATGAATTGCACACAGTTCCAGGAGCTACTGCTGAGATGCGGCATGAGGCAGGGCATGAAGACCCTTAGGAATAGGCTGGAAGAGCCTTTGGAAGATGGACCGTGGTTTGCATGGAGACCTGAAGATATTTTGGATATACCAGGACTATGCAAGGGCTCACATGTAGTGCAGTGTTGGCCTGAGATTGAAGTTTTCCCTGGCGACTCTGCCCAGCTGGAAGGGCAGAATTGGAAAACCTGGAGACTGTCAGTCTCTGGTTATATTGAACTTGAACTGCAGAAGTTTGATGACTGCTGATTGTGGCTGAGTTTGCATTGTTCTAGTTTCTCCTTGCTATGCCTTATACCAGTTAAAAATATTTACTCTGTGCCTTTACATGTTGAAAGTATTTAACTTGTTTGATTTTACAGGACTCACTATCTTAAGTTGGTCAAGACTGTGAGAACCTTTGAAATTGAGCTGACTACAATTTACAATGTGTGATAGTTATAAATCTGTTGGGGGCCAAGAGCTAAATTTGTTGGGGGCCAGGGGCGGAATGTGGTAGTTTGAATATATGGCCCCCCAATATATTCAGTGTTTTATTAGTTTATAGTTTTCATCTGCAGCCACCTTGCTAGAGGCAATGTCACTGGGCAGTTCTTAAGGTGTGATGGTGGGTTTGAGATTCCATTGTAAAGATATGCAAAGTATGCCTAATAGGAGTTCCTGAAGTGTGCTGTGCTATGTGGCTGGTTGGCTTTTCTCTCTCCTGCCTGGTCCTGTGAGAGCAGGCCGCTTTTCCTGCCATAATGGAACTTCCCCTGGATCTGTAAGCTTCAATAAAAAATATCCCTTCCTCCATAACTGTGCCTTGTCTAGAAGTTCATCTCAGCGAACCTGAAGCTGTCTGCTACAGATGATCACCTTTTTGGTGTTGGAAAATATATCTGGGTCATGTGTACAGACTTTATGTGAAAAGCATGGGCCCATGCAGAGAGAATGTTTCTTTAGATTTTCTGTTTTGGAATCTGCTCTCAAAAGTAATCTTGGAGGCACTCTCTGTTCTTACACATTTTTAGCCAATGTTCACCAGCTGGAGATGGGTGCAGCTTTTACCAACTTCAGAGTATACTTGACCAAGTGAAATTGCTGTTCTTAAATGCTTACTGATTCACTGCCCCTCATCTCCACTAGATGAGGAGGCAGCCTCATAGGGTGGTTTGGGACAGTAGTCCAGAACGAAAGTCTTGTCCTGATTGTTATGGAAAACAATCCTTGAACCCCCAAACCCTGAGTTTGTGTCTGTATTTTAACCAAGAATTTGGATAAACCAGACTGAGAAGATTGATTTTTAAACCACTACATTTTTATTAAAAAATATCAGGGATAAGAGGGAGAGAAGTGTTTGAGGGATGAGGAAGAGAAAGTGACTGGGGAGAGGGAGAGGGAAAGGTGCGATTGAATTCTCAGAGAGAAGGCCTTCTCTGTTTTGGGGATAGGAGGATGCTGGAGAGGAGGGGCTTTGGGATGGGATTGGAATGTAGATGGGGTGGTCTGCAAATGATTTACACAAAGGGGATGAGGTTGGGAAAGGAGTGATTCTCTACCCTAGGACATGAGGAATTCCATCTTAAGTCCTCCCTGAACCTGGAGGCTCATGGTTGGGGCTTCTTAGATTTGGACTTAGGTGACGTGGTTGGAATAAGGCCCCACTGTGCTTGAGCATCAGGTCAGGGCCTGTTTAGGAATCTCCAAATGGCAGAATGAGGAAATGGAGCCTCTTGTGGGTTTTGTAAGTGTGTGAATTAACCCAGCAAAGATGCCGCATCCAGTGCTGGGTTGGGGCTCAAAGGTTGCGGCCCCCTATCCTTTCCTCAGGTGAAAACTCTGGGTCCAGGCTGGCAATTCACTGTGTCTTAGATCCGGGACTCTGGCTTGCTGCCACAGGCTGTGGGAGTGGACAGGACAAAGAAGCTTTAGCCCATCCCATCTGAGTGCTCTCCCAGCAAGTCCTGTAGCTGTTCTTGCGGAAAACAAAGCAGTAATGACCTTCCACCCAGCCACTGTGCTACCAGCCAGCTGGCAGAGGTTCTCTTGCTGTACCTGAGTGGAAATAATGAGCAACCCAGAAGCTCTTCAAGGACTGGCTTTGGCAGGATTTGTTTACCTCTGTTTGGCAAATGGGAGCATTAGCATGTGGTGCCCTCTAGTGTTGCAGGCTGGGAGTATCTAGCAGAACCCCTAGCTAGCGTTAACAGCTCTTATGTAGACCTAGGAAGTTGCACTTAACAATGACTAGTGTTACAGCTCTCAGCTTGAAAACCTTGGCCCTGAAGACTGGACGGCTCTTTGGAGGATCCGAGGTTCTCTTCTCTGCCTCCTCAGAGCTTTCCACTCCCTTTTTCTGCCTGTCTCGCTAGTCTGTCCTGTTGCCAGAAGCCTTTTACTGGGCCTGGTGTTGTAGCTATAGGAGAGTGGAGTTGCAGGAGAAGCAGCACAGGAGTGCCTCCCAGCAGCAGCACTGACTGATGCTGAGCAGCTTGCTTACCTAGACTGAGAAAGGGTTCGGGTTAGTCACAGGCATTTATTTCAAACAGCCTGGGCTGGGGCTATGCTTAGTTGTCTCAAGACAACTGAGGGTTGTTCAAGATGGCTAGTGCTGGCCCGAGGGTGGTCTGGCTGGCTTGTGACTACAATCCTTTTGCACAAGGCAGCCTGGGCAGCAAAAGAGAGTCCAACAGCTGCTAATTATGGAGTCTAATTGCCCATGTACCAATGTCTTTTCTTCCTTATAGGAAAATGAGCAAGTGTGCTTCAAATATGAATTTAAAGAACTCACATCATCACTAACAGTGAATTGAACAGACTTAAACAGTGCTTAATACCTGCCTAGTGCGCCAGAGTGGGGTGGATCCCCTATTGGTCTCTCAGGACATTGCTTGCTCAGTAGGATCCTCATGGTCCTGCCTATAAACAGTCTCTGTGGCCTCCCTTCTCTTGCTCTCCTGGGTTTTGTACAGGATAAAGCGACATCCCTGCCTGCATCTATATGAATTTCCTCCAAAAAGAATTAGGCCTAAAAATTGACCCCCAAGTCCGTGTGCATTCCTTGAGTGTCACCTGTCAGTGTTAAGAGGAACCCTTCTTGGTTTCCATCTTGATGTGGATACTGCAAACCACAGTGCACCTGAGGGTTAAGGCATCACCTAGTGTGTGACCACACGCCTTTTGGTAATTTGGTTTCATTTTTGTGCAGTCTTTGATGGTGTGGGCATTGTGGGAGGTGGATGAATACTTGTAATGGGCACACAGCCAATTAAATGAAAAACCTCATAGATACTCCTCTTGGAAAAATAGGTGAATATGCCAAATAGATTAATAATTATTAAAAATAATTTGATTTTTATGTTATTCTCTTTTAAAATTTCTAATGATTCTTTAAGACCATTTTTTTTTTTGGTAGGATCTCAGTCTATCCTAGGCTAACCTGGAATTCACTAGGTAGTCTCAGGCTGGCCTAGAACTCACAGTGATCTTCTTACCTCTGCCTTTCAAGTGCTGGGATTAAAGGTGTGCATTACCTCGCCCTGCTAAGAGCAACATTTTTAAAAAAGCAAGCTAGGCATAGTGACTTATGGCTATATTCCCAGCACTCTGGAGGCTGAGATAGAAGGATGTCTGTAAGTTTGAGGCCAGCCTGGGCTACAGCGTGAGTTCCAGGTTAGACTAGACTGGAGTGAAACCTTGTCTCAAAATTACCCCCCCAAAAGTAGATGCAGGGGCTGGAGAGATTACTCAGTGGGTAAGAACACTTGCCATGTCAGCATAAGGGCCCAAGAGGGCCTGAAACCAACTGAGTGTGATTCTCCAGTATCCTTGTAAACAGCTGGGCATATCCCTAGCTGTCCATAAGCCCAGTCCTGTGTGTGGTGTGTGGAAGAGCAGAGAATCACTGGGACTCACTGACTGGAAAACCACAGCTCCAGGCGGAGGAGAGACTTCATCTCAAGGATGAGTGATGGAGGAGGACACCCAGCATTCTCCTTTGGTCTCTGCACTTGTGCACGGGCATGTGCATCTGTACATGCACAAGCCACATCCACACATGCACTATGCACACCAACCCCTCACAAAAAATACAGAAAGAAAAGAAGAGAAGCACACTGCAGCTTTGTCCAACACTGCAGTTGTCTGTACCTGCTGGCAAGTGTTTGCTTGTGAATGTTGGCAGTTCACGTGCTTTGTCATGGTGGTCTGTGGTGTACAGTGTGATTCAGATGTTTCAGGGACTAGTGTGCTTATTTTAATTTTTTAATTTTTATTTACTTATTTATTTGAGAGAGAGACAGAAATAGGCAGGTGGGGGGGGGGATGGGCATGCCAGGGCCTCCAGCCACTGCAAACGAACTCCAGATGCATGTGCCCCCTTGTGCATCTGATTTACGTGTGTCCTGGGGAGTTGAGCCTGGGTCCTGTGGCTTTACAGGCAAATACCTTAACCGCTAAGCCATCTCTCCAGCCCCTGGGGTGCTTATTTTAAACAGTGGTGCTGACAAGCAAGGTCCGGAGCTTAGCATGACATAGATTTTTTTTTTTCATTTAAAAAGTAATGCTGTTGAGCTGGGAAGATGGCTCAGTCAGTAAACTTCTTGTTGCCCAAGCACGAGGACCCGAGTGTGGATCCCTAGTACCACATAAAAGCCAGGAATGATAGTGTATGCCTGTAATCTCAGTGCTAGGAAGAGACAGGAGGGTTTCTGTGGCTTGCTGGCTCCCTATTCATTGAGGGATCCTGTCTCAAAGTAAGGTGGAGAATGATGAAGGAAGGTATTTACTGTTGATCTCTGGCCTCCACATGCATACACACACGTGCACGTCAGGGTGTGTCCACATACATGAACATGTACACACACCACACACACATACTAACATATGCAGAAAGCAAAGAGCTATGTGGGGCTGAGGAGATGGCAGTGGGTAGTGCTTGTGCCATAAGCATGAGGACCTGAGTTAGGAGCCCCGGAGCCCACATGAATGCTGGCCAGGAATTTCACCCCCCCTTTAATCCCCATGTTTGGGAGACAGAGACAGGGAGTCCCAGGGGCAAGCTGGCTAGCTAGACTATCCACACTGATGAGCTCTGGGCCCAAAGTGCTACACCCTGCCTCAGTAAATAAGTGGAGAATAACTGAGGAAGACACCCAAGCTCAATCTCTGGCTTCCACCTGCACCTACACACAAGTGCACTTGCACACCTGCACACACGTACACACACACACACACACACACTCTCTCTCTGTCACATACACACAGTAAAGTTCATTGTTGAGGAGATCAGGAATGGACGAGAAGCAGAAGGAAAGTGATCCGACACAACTCTCTTACAGTCTTTTCCTAGCGTTTCTTCCTACACTTGGATGTGTTTCATGCATTTAAAAAACACTGTTGTTAGCTGGGCGTGGTGGCGCACGCCTTTAATCCCAGCACTCGGGAGGCAGAGGTAGGGGGATCGCCGTGAGTTCAAGGCCACCCTGAGACTACATAGTTAATTCCAGGTCAGCCTAGACCAGAGTGAGAACCTACCTCGAAAAACCAAAAAACCAACCAACCAACCAACCAAACAAACAAACACTGTTGTTATAGGTCTTGTTTTAAATTATGGAATGTTTTCCCATGAATTCCATGCTCTTCCAAAACATAAAATATGTTACATAGTTTTGGTTGCTGAGGTAATATCAAAATCAGCTCAGGATGAAAACACGGTTATCCACACCAGGGAGCCCCCCATGAGCTCATGAGGTCAGAGGAAGGTGAGGGAGTAAAGAGGCAGCTTCCGGTCTCTAGATGGGAGGTAATGCATGTTTTTCTGCCCTGTGTGAATGTGACTTTCCTAGGACACTGTCCCAAATAACTTCTTGGGGTAGCTCTCTGTCTTTGTGTCTATACTCTATGGCTGGACCTTGTTCCTATGGCTTCTCTGTGTTCCTGTGGGAGACATTCCAGTATGTTGCTACACTGCCTCTGTTTGCTTTATTGGGGTGGGTAGGCTTTTTGTTTATTCCTGACACCAGGTCAGAGGTGCCCAGTGAGTTTAGTGCACTCAGACTTCCACTGCACTCAGACTCGACCTTTACCCCCACACAGGCTACTGTGGCCACTGTAAGTGGGCTGGCTAGACATTCACCTATGTGTAATGGGCTTAAAAAATGAGATCTGAGCTCCTGGCATCCAGAGCTGGAGCAGAGCCTGGTGTTGGGCAGGAGAAGATGCATCTCAGAGCATCTTAGCCATTGTTGTACATAGGATCTGATCCTATGCTTCTGGAAGACCTTCATGAACCAAGAAATTGGCAGGGCCTTGTCTACTTTCTTTACACACTATCCAACATTTCTCAACCATTATTGAGTGTGTTGAGTGACAGGATCAAGAGAAAAAGGGCAGAAGCTGAGCCATGAAGAGAGATGCCAATGTTAAGTTGTTAGACATTGACACCAGAATAATGGTGATCAATATATTCCAGAAGTAGCTGGTAAGTGGAGAGTTTCAGAGGAAGGTAATTGATAGGAAAGACCATGGGACAATTCTAATACTGAGAAAGAACTCTCCACCTGCATTGAGGACTATAGTTGCCAACAGAGGAAGGCTAATAGAAGGGAGGTAGGTGGCAAAGAAGATGGAGAAAAGAAAGTATGGAAAGAAGGTCTGATATGTATGAACTTGTCTACAGAGGAGAGGAGTAAAGAGAAGATGGAAAGATGGAAGGGAGAGAAAGGAGAGAAAGAACAGAGGCAGCTTTTGAAACGATGATGAGTAATAGGTGCTCAGAACGTATGAAGTTGTCAAACAAGAATTCAGGAAGCTCCATGAATCCTGAAAAGAGGAATACACCTGTGAATGTTATAGCGAAATTATTGGGAAACAAGCAAATAACCTAAAGCCAGAAAAGGCACTTACCCCAAAGCTATGTGGAACATCACGTCATTGGTCTACCTTCACTCCGCTGTCCCAGCTGCATCCTTCCTGCTTTGGTTAGGCTCCTCCTTTTGCCTTTCACCTTCTTCAGCAGGATGAAGATGTTGTAGTACGTATGATGGGTGCCTGCCCAACTCCAGCCTTTTGGACCCTATTATGAAGACTGGTGAGGCTAGCTACAAGCCAGCCTGTATTTGTTAATCCTAGCTCTTTCTTGTGAGTAATCCCTTGTGAATGAGCCCAGGTTTTTTACAGCTTCCTGAGGCATCCCTCATGACTGAACCCAGTATGTATCTGCCAACACCAACACCAGCACTTACACACTTGTAAGTGATTCCCCACGACTATTGTTTAGGCACCTAGTTTCCAGGTAGCTTTTAAATACTTGGCAGTTGACCTCAAGAGAAATGTCAGTGGTAGAGAATAATGGAGCTATATATTTAAAGTGCTAAAGAAAGTAGAAAGCTAGAATTTATATCCACAGAGAGTACTATGCAAATGAAGTAAAATAACAATTTTTACAAGCCACCTAGGAAAGTGAGTAACTTAATGCTAGTTGGATGGACTCAATACATACTGAAAGGTGTTCTTTAGGTAGAAAGTTTCCAATGGAAACCAGATAGAGAGCACCGTCTCCATGCAGAAATGAATGCAGTGGCAGCAGAATTGAAGATCTGGGTCTGCTCTTTCAGAATGTGCCTATGACCGCAACCAGTATTAACGTTTTTTTTAATCAAGAAAACTAAAGTCCATGCTAAAAAATAAACCCAAAACTCAGGAGGAAAGTTAGGAAGAAAAGATATGCAGAGAGTGGCTGCTGTGCCTTATGGAGCTGTGCAGTGGGCATGTTCAAACCAAGGAGGCGACAGGCAGACTGAAGGAAAGAATAGAAAGCCCAGAAATAGACCCAAATGCATATGGGGATTTGGTGTATGATAATGATGGCATTTTAAATCAGTGGAAAGACATACTATTCAGTAGCGATTTGGGGACAACTGGCCAGACATTTGGAAAATATATAGCTGTATCCCTCCAAGGTCCTTCCCCCAAAATAAAGTCCAGATGGCTGAAAGTCTTAAAAATATAATGGAATGTTACAAGCACTACAAGAAAATGTGGGGAAATCTTTAATAATTTTGGGGTAAAACTAATTTTTTAAGCAACATAGAAGCCCTAATATTTGGGAATGTTTAAATGTACTCAGTAGCACTACTCCCAGGAAGTCACATGGTCAACACATCCAAGCATATGTTGAAGAATCAGATGTAAACTGGATCTTTGAAACATTTCCAGAGTTCATGCATGCACCTCCTAGCTGTTCAGGGGACGACACGAATGTGTGTACAATAGGAAGACCCAAGACATGATGAGTTGTGGAGGGGAAGGTGACAGAGGCTGGGGCCACATCAGATAAATGAAGTGGGACACTTTTTTTCAAAGAGATCAAATTTTCTCCTCTTAAATTTAAGATGAGAATGCAATGTTTTCATGTATTTCGGATAGTAGAGGATTTGAGAAAGTTCTAACCACAGAGGGAATAGTGGATAACTTTAGCTAAAATCAAGACTATCGCTTCATAAGAAAGACCCTTCAAAGCGAATCTAAAGATAGGCTCCAGGATGGGACAAACTTCTCAAAGCATTAATCAAGATCTAATATTTAAAGCACCCAGAAACCACCGAGTCACTAAGAAAAGTTGTGTGCTAAAGAAGGAAGATGTTGGGATATTGGTGGACAGCTGGTTGTAGCAGCTACAGCAGAGCCCGTCTCTGGTATTTTGTGGAGAAAGCGTGATCCTGACCACACAGACCAAGTGTCCTACGTGACTTATATGTGCCATAGGAGCTTCTTCACACAGCAGCATTTTAGATTCCAGCTCTGCTCTCTTCACTTCAGTACTGACTGATGTGAGATGAAAGACAGCACTTTAGCAATGAAGGGAGATTTAGCATTTCTTCTTGCTAGGAGAATCACATAGGTCCCATGATTATAAAAATGAAGGAGGCTTAGAACTAGTGCAGGAGGAGATGGCTGTCTGTCACATGGTGCAAGTGATGTTTGTAGTTTGGTGAGAACCCAAGCTGGAAAAGGCCTTCATTACTGTGGATTAAACTTCACCCACTTAGAGGGTGTTGTACAGGCAGAGCTGGATCTCACACATCCTGTGGCAACAGTGGCCCTTTGTTCCAATAAGGACTCAGGAATTGGAAGAGCTGCAGAGCCTGCATTGGTACTGAACACACATCAAGTCCCTTTGAGCTCTCTGTATCAGGAACTATATCCCAGTGGCCGGTGTGAGGTTGAGTAGCTGACATCAAAATTGGTGGTCATGCTCTATTATTTCAGTGTGAGGTGCAAGAGGACAGATCTGACACACTTCCTCTGTAGCTCTGGACAGCTTTCTGTTTGGGATAGGGAAGCTCAGTCTGGCACAGAGCTATGTGTGTGAAATTGCTGGATCTCAAACCTGTTCCACAGCTCAAAGGTAGAGCTGATTTGCAGAGGTAAACCACTGCCCCTTCATGTCCCAGGAGGGGGTGTCTTCACTGTGGAAGGAGCTGTAGACAGGGCAGGATAGTGTTTCCATCCCATTATCACAGTTTGCCTTGGTTCCTACTTATTCTGCAGACACTTTTATTGTGTCTTGAAAACAACCTCCTTCTTAATGACTGGTTAAGATGCAAGTGACAAGTAGAACACTGACATGTTTTAGTAGCTGGAAACCTGCTCCAGGGGGCTTGCTCAGCTGTTGTGAGGCTGAAATGCTTCCACAAAGACCCCAGGGACCTTCCGTTATTTACCCCTGCAGACCAGGAAAGCCTTCTTTCTGTTCATTAAGACTAGTTCAGCCAGACACCTGCAAACCAGAGCAGGAAATGCTGGGCTGCTGTTTCTGGAGGAGGAAGGGATGCCTGTCCTTGGACTGGGGGATGCTCAGACCTAGCTGGGCCCCTGTTTGTGTGCAAAGTGCGGCTGCTCCACTGTGCAGTGTACTCAGGCTAGGCTGAATAGCTCCAGTTGTCAATGCACAATGATTCCAGGGCTGCTGGGGGGAGTGGTCCTTGAGGGAGGAAGGGGCTACAGGAACAGCCTTCAGCCACAATGGGTGAGGCTTCTGGCATATGTACCTTCTGACCCTTGGCTCATCAGCCCTCATGGGGTCTTTGTGTTCTTACAGCACACTCAGTACACAAAGGGATACCTGCCCAACACCAGGCTGCTCAATCCTCCACATCAGGCTTTTGTAACTCTGCTGGCTCCTGTGGGGTAGGGTGTCACCTTGCTCAAGATCATTGAAGTGGGAACATTCAAGGGGGGCTGTCTACTGTCTTGGTTTTGGAACATACTTAGATCCTGTCTCTTTCTGAGGCAGCTGATCCCTTGTGGTCTGAGGGGGCTGGCTCTGCAGCTGACAAGTCAAAAGACTTCTTTCTGGTCTCAGCAGGAGCTGGGGCAAGGCTCCCTCTGCAGGACAGTTTGGTGAAAGCAGGGCAGGAAATAGTTTTATGCTCTTTCTTTTTGGAGGGTTTTTATGCTAAATTAAATTTTTCTAGTTAAAAAGCAATTCATAGTCATTATGAAATATTAGGATATATGTATATTCTTACAAATGTGGTTCTTTCTCCTTTTTCCATCCTCCATCTGAAAAATGATTCTCAAAAGTGCATCTGGAGTCTGGTCTCAAATCACTACCCAGTGATGTTTGTTGCCCTCTGTGACCTGTAAGATGTAGGAACAGTCCACAGAAAGTGGCCCCAGAGGGTTTTGGGAGATTTCTCATTGGATAAAGTGCTTGTCATGCAAGCATGAGGACCTGAGTTTGGATCTCCAGAACCCATGTAAAATCTAAATATGGTGATGTGTGCCTGTAATTCCAGTGCTGGGGAGGTAGAGAGAGGAGGATCCCTAGGACTTGTTGGTTAGTTAGTCTATTTGAATCAGTGAGCTCAGGGTTCAGTGTAAGACCCTGTTTCAAAAAACAAGATGAGGGCTGGAGAGATGGCTTAGCAGTTAAGGTGCCTGCCTCCTAAGCCTAAGAATGCCGGTTCCAAGCTCCAGGTCCCACGTTTAGCCAGATGCAAAGTGACGCAAGGGCGCAATGCTGCACTTGACCACAAGGGGGCGCACGCATCTGGATTTCGTTCGCAGTAGCTGAGAGGCTGCCGGTGCGCCCATCTCTATCTGTCTTCCTCTCCCTCTCTCTGTGTCTCTCTGTGTGTCTCTCTCAAAAAAAAAATAACAAGATGGAAAGCAAATGAGGAAGACATCTAACATTGTGCATATGTTCCTGCTCATAGGGGAACATGTGTATGCACATGTAAAAATGAAAAGTGTCCCAAGAGTACAATGGCCTTGGGAAGGCCACCAGCTTTCTGGGCTCGAGTTCGTTCCTCCTCCACTGGAGGTGGCTGGTCTGATGTGCTGTGTGAGGTCCTTCAGCTGTTTCCCTGGAGTTGGTGCATAGCCTTGCCCGGGGCCTTCAGGGCAGATGGCAGTACTGGGGTGAGAGCCCTATGTCCCCTGTGGTGCAAGCCTGCCATTCCCATTTCTCCACTGTATATCCTCTTGCTCTGCCTTATCCCTGTGCCCTGCACCCCCAGAAAGAAGTTCTTCTTGTCTGCAGGCCTAAACCTCTTGGGATGTGTGCTACAAGAGCTTGACGTGGCATTTGCCTGCTTAGGGCCTGACTTGACACTATCTGCTTTGCCTGTGCAGGGTTTTGTTGGCTGCAGAGGTGGGAGGGCTGCTGAAAATGGAACTAAGTTGGTAATGGCCACCATGGCATGTGTCTTTGAGTTGCCTTGGGCAAACTAGGTGACAGTTGGCACTTTGGCCTGCTCTGTTAGTGCGATTTCTGAGACAGGTCTTGTGCTCCGTACTATTTTTTTTTAGCTTGCTTTTATCTTTTTCTTTCCTTTTAGCTTTGATGCCAAAGAATTCTATTTGGGGAATTTATATAGCTAGTTAACTATGTATCTGGAGGCAGCTCGTGGCTAGATTTGCAAGCATTAACCAAAAAGGTTGGAGTTCAAACCCCATTGCTTTGCACGCGGGTGCTTTTGCTCATCTATGGGGGCAGGGATGTGTGATGTTGTCTGTGGAGCTGGGCCAGTTGTGCAACAAGGGATATGGGATGATGTGGATTGCTAGTTCTGCCCTGGCCTGGGAATGAATGTTCCTGTTTCAGGGCAAAATTTTAGAAACTGACAGTCTGAGACCGTGATCCCGCTTGGAACTGCAGTTGGCAGAAGGATCTGTGTGCTGGCTTATTGGATGCCTATGTGTTAGTCTGTTTCTTTCCCAAAACAGGCCATGGCTCCTGGTCTCCTGGGGGCAGTCCTCATGAGTGGCTGGAGTATGTAACTTGATCCCTTTTTCCCGTTTGTGAGTGGATAGGCCATGGTGTGGCACTGCAGCCCGGTGGTGGTCAGAGCTTGGGCTGCCTGGGGCCAGCAGGAATCAGGCTTCTCTCCATATGGGAGCACCTGAGCCCAAACTCAAGAGAAACAAAACAGAACAACAACAACAACAAAAAAATGTTTTTCTTATGACCTCCCAACCTGGCTCTGCAGAAATTAAAACTAAGGGCAATCTGGGATGTCAAACCCCTTAGCATGTCCACCACAGAGCCAAGTGAGGCTTGCTGTCCCACACAGCTGGGGTTTCAGAACAGTGTTGGGAGATCCTTTTTACAGTGAACACCAGAACATAGCCACTTCTCATACCTGCCTCATACTATTGTAGTAAAATGTGTGAAGTGTTCGTATAACTTTAAAGCTTATCTTTGGAGTTGGGAAGATGGGTCAGAGGTTAAAGACACTTGCTTGCACAACCTGCTGACCTAGGTTGGATTCCCAAGCTACCACATAAACCAGACACAAAAAGTGGCACAAATGTCTGGTGTTCATTTGCAGCAACAAGAGGCCCTGGAGTGCCCCCCACAATAATTAATAATGATAATAATAATAAACATAGCTTTCTCTGTCTCCAGCATGTAGATATGGCTAAGTGTCACTGTCTGTCTCACACCTGCTCAGACATGAACCTTCCCTATCTGTGCTCCTTGAACTTCTAACAGACTCCCTTGGGAGGACTTGGTAAATAGTGGTGACTATGGTACTCTGTGGCTGCTGGCGCTACTCTGTGTTGGGCTCAGCAGGGCATTGGCTTCACCTGTCCTACTGAGTGTCGGGTCCTGGCCAGCTGCCCTGGGTGGCCCCATGAAGGCATGTTTGAAGCTGGGGTGACACAGCCTCTACAGGGTTGAAGGGCCAGGCCTGCTGTTTTCTCAGTGACCAGTGTGGCTGAGGGACAGTCTGGGAATGACTCCAGGTAGAGTCACTGCCTGTTGTCCTGTCCCCAAGGTGGCTGGGATGGGAGTTATTCTACAGAGAAGCCATGAAGTTTGGGGGAAGTTCCATATTGGGCAGAGGACAGGATGGCAGAAGCCCCATGACTGATGAGGATTTTGTTTTCTGAGTACTGGAGGTCACTGGTTTGGCCCAGGCTCTGGAAGCTTGGTGGAGGTTCTCTGCTCCAATCTGCAGCAGTAATCAAAGATGTCTGTGGCAGAGATTGACACACAGCAAAGGGTCTGATAGAGGCAACAGTTTGCAGAGTTCCCTGACTCCTCTTTACTCTTTGGACTTACCTAAGTAGGGTTCAGTTATCAGGATGGTCAAGAAGTAGCCAGTTGGGCGGCCTCAGAGTATGACGGCAGAACGCAGGAGCTATGTCCCCAGAACCTGCCTTCTTTCATCCACCTTCTTAAGGTCTTGCCCTGGAAGACAGAGTCCAGGGCTGAGGAACACCCATGGGGTGGCTCCACCAGTGGGGCATGGTGGGAAGTGGCCTCTCCTAGTCCTCCCAACGGGCCAGCTCTGGCATATCCAAGGTCAGGTCAAGGAGACTAGCCACACCACTGTTTCTACACAGCAAAGTTTGTCTGTTAAGCAGTATAGTCCAATGTGATATACCTATAGGAGCCCTTGCATTGTAAAGCAGACACAGGTAGGGAGAGCAGAGAGGAGGGACAGAACAAGAGGTTACACAGCAGAGCAGAGCATGGGGGTGTTCTTGAACCCCAGGATGACAGAAGAGAGAGGGCCTGCCTATCTCTGCAGGTGACCCAGACTCTGGCCAAAACCCAGAAGGGACTACTCCAGGATATTCTGCTACAAACACCTTGCCAACTGTCTGAGCTTATTAATTGTCTGTCACTTGGAGCTCTGTGGGGATCAGGGCAAAACTTGGTGTCATTCACTGAGCTGGGATTTGGAAACCCATATTCTGCACTCAGAGGGTGAGAAACCTCTGCCATTAGCTGGGGAATGCAGAGACCTGTATCACAAACTGATGTTGTTTGATGGGCATGGAGGGTTCAGTTTCAATGAAAAAATAAATGTTGATGTTATGGGGGGAGCCTACCCTGATGTCTGAAGCTTTAGCAAGGCTGACCTGGAAAGTGGGTGGCCCTATGCCAGGGCTCTAGCATAGTTGTGGGCTGGCACATGCAGCTTCCTTGCATTCCCTTAGGGCAGCAGAGCTTGCTATCCTTTTTAGGGCTGAATTGACCAGTTAAAGAGCCAATGAGGGGCGGGTTTCCAAGAATTTCTGTCTGGCCAGAGTATGCACTCTGCTGGATTATGCTGGGCCAGGCATCTGCCAGGGGCCAGGGCTGAGTGGAAAGGTTCAGGGACCACCCTCTTGTCTTACTCCTTCTAGTGGTTGAGAGATGGGCAAGGGTGTTATGGGGGTCTTCAGGTGTTTGCAGGTTCTTAACTCTTGTTCAAAGAATTAAAGAAGTACACACAGACACAAAGGCAAGGAATTTTATTGAGAAGCAGAATAAAAGTACAGATATGTTGCAAGAGAACATGGGCTTCTTGGGTAACAGTACTCAGGGTCATTGGTCATTGTTTGGGCTACCTTTTATGGAGTCCAGTAGGAGAAGGAGTTGGTTGTTAAGGGGCATAGTGTGGGTGGTTCTCTGTTTTGATTGACAGGCTTGGGTTATCTATCTTTATCACAGTGCGGGCCTCTTCCCATGATGCTTCTGATTTAACCATATCCATGTTCCATCATACATTCTATAAGATTGTAAATAGGGGATTTTCCCTAAATTTCACTTAGAGGATATAGTTTGCCTTACTGCACATGCAGTATTCAGGCTAGATTGGCCCAAATCTCTTTAGTTTCAGGATATGTTTAGTCACAAAAGGGGAGTTACCAGGGAAGGAAGTAACTTACTGCATTACTTAGGCAATTACATAGTTATCAAAAGTAATGACATAAGTAATTAAAGCACAGCTACTTAGCAGGAAGGAGCTACTCACTGCACTGTTTGAAGTGGGGTGTATGTATGTGCAGCTTGATCAGCATGATGTGTGTGTGTGAGTGGGGGGTCCCAGGTTGCTATGTGCATTGTTAGGAAAGCCAGGCGGGTTCCCAGGTTGCTGAGCTATTTCTATGCTCGCCTGCCTCAGAGGGGTCTTCTTGCCTGGGCACTTCTGAGAGTCAGAAAAGGCATTGCTGGATTTTGGTGGAAGACAGGTTTGATCTTGGGCTTGCTTGTATGTCCCCTCATGGGAGCAGTTTCATGCCCCCCTGGGTTACCCCAGATTCCCTTCCCTGGCTGCTCTGGGGACAGTTCTCTGTTCTTAATCTCTGCATTGAGACTCTCATGAGCCTTGCATAGAAGAGGATTTGCTGACCTTGGGCGACAGGTCTGTCTCTGTGGGTCTTAGTGCCAGCTAGGGAAGCTCAGCCCTGGCAAGATGAGTGGCTGCTGATGTCTACTTGGGGGAGTCCTTCAAGCTTGGCAATGCTCTTTTAAACAGTTGTCTCCTTCCTGGAGGCCTGCTGGCAGCTGGAGAGAGCAGAATGCATAGCTACTAATAAAATTTAACAAGCTCCATGATGTGATTGACCAGGTGGGGACTGAAGCTCTCAAAGACTTAGTGGGAAGAGAAATCTCATTAATTCTCCATTGATTTCTTTTCTCCTTTACCAAGAAATTAAGTTTGTTTATGTACTTATACAAACCAAGTTCTGGGCTATTGGCACTCAAGAGGTGACAACCTTGGCCAAGAGACACTGGATTATATGATTTTGAAAATGAGGCACTATTTTAATTATTTAAGAAACCGGCCTCACCATTTTGCATTCCCACCCACAATGTGAAAGTGTTCTAGTTTCTCTGTATCTTTTTTTTTTTTTTTTTGAGGTAGGGACTCACTCCAGCTCAGACTGACCTGTAATTCACTATGTAGTCTCAGGGTGGCCTCGAACTCACGGTGATCTTCCGATCTCTGCCTCCCAAGTGCTGGGATTAAAGGCGTGCGCTTCCATGCCTGGGTAGTTTCTCTGTACCTTTATAAACACTTTCTATCTTTTGCTAGTTTTTCTTTCTGATGTGTGTATTCAGTATTGTGTATATAGTATGTGTGTATGTATGTATTCATGCATATATGTATGGTTTGTTGTGTGTGGTGCATGCACATGTGTGTGTTCCATATGTACCTGTGAAGGCCAGAGGAGAACATCAAATGTCCTCTGATATCGCTTATCCAGTGGAGTCTCTCACTGAACCTGGAGCTGCCATTTTTGGTCAGACTAGCAAACCCTAGTGTTTCTCTGTTCTCTGCTTCCCACAAGGTTACAGGTGTTCTTGGCACACCCAGCTGTGTATGTGGTGCTCAGGCTTGCACTCAGGGTGACTCTGGCCCTCTCCCTGGGCCCTCTTTCATTAGGTTTTGTCTATGGCTGAACTGCTAGGGTGAGTGATATTCTCGGTGGCTTTGATTTGCGTTTCTCATGACTAGTGATGTTGTACATCTGTTTGTAGACTTGTTGGCCATTTGTTTGTTTCTTTTGGGAAAATGTCTGTTTGGGTATTTTGCCCATTTTTAGCTCAAGCATCTATGAATTGACTCATCAATATATTGATCGTTGATGAAGTATAGGAATTCCTTATGTATTTTGGATCATCACCTAGGAGATACATGTCTTGTAGATATTTCCTCCTGTTCTGTACTTTGCTTTTTCACCTTGCTGATTATTCCTTTTGCTATGTCGAACCTTTTAACTTGACATAGTTTCACTGTGAGCTTTTGCTTTTTTTGTCTGTGTTTTCATGACCTATTCAGAAAACCCTTGACAAGAGCAATGCAATGAAGATCTTTCCCAAGCTTTCATCTAAAAGTTTTATGATTTCAGGTCTTGTTTTATTTTATTTTATTAAAATATTTTTATCTGGGCTGGAGAGATCTCTTAGTGGTTAAGACACTTGCCTGTGAAGCCTACGGAGGTTCAATTCCCCAGTATCCATGTAAACCAGAAGCACAAGATGGTGCATGGTTATGGAGTTCATTTGCAGTGACTAGAGGCCCTGGCACACCCGTTCTCTCTCTTTCTGTCTCTCAAATAAACAAATGATGAAAGAATCATTAAAATATTTTTATCTATTCATTTGCAAGCAAGGAGAAATGGGAGATAGAGATAGAGATAGAGATAGAGATAGAGATAGAGATAATGGGTGTACCAGGGCTTCCAGCCACTGCAAATGAACTCCAGATGCATGTGCCACTGTTCATCTGCCTTTACATGGGTACCGAGAAATCAAATCCGGGTTGTTAGACTTTTCAGGCAAGCTCCTTAACCACTGAGCCATCTCTCCAGCCCTCAGGTCTTGTTTTAAGTCTTTAATTCACGAGAATGTATCATGTGTATGTGTGTTCATATGCATGTGGACACGTGTGTGTGTGTGTGTGTGTGTGTGTGTGTGTGTGTGTGTAGAGGCCAGATATTGATATTGAGTATTTTCCTCAATTGTTCTCTACCTTATTTATTGAGATAGGGTGTCTTGCTGAACCCAGAACTCACTGATGCAGCTAGTCTAGTTAGCCAGCTTGCACCCTATATGCCCTGTATTTACCTCCCCAGCTTTGTTTTTATGGGTACATACCATCACACCTGCTTTTATGTAGATTCTTGGGATCTGAATTGAAGTCTTCATGCTTACGTTACAAAAACTTTACTGACTGAGCCATCTCCCCAGCCCTTGAATTTTTTCTTAATATGGTATAAGATAAGGATCTAGTTTCATTTTTTGCATGTGGATATCCAGTTTTCCCACCACTATTTAGCATATGAAGGGGACTATTAATAAGTCAAAACCACAAAGAATAATCAATAAGCCAAGAAAATGATTAAAAAAGAATAATAAAATACTCAACCAAAAAGAAGATAATAAGGAAGAGAAAAAATAAAATACAAACAGTATGGTGTTGCATGGCTATAATCTCAGCACAGGCCACCTGTCTCAACAAACCAAAGAAAAAGAGAGGGTAGAGAGGGAGAGAAAGAGAGAGAGAGAGAGAGAAAGACATAAAATGGGGAACAAATAAAAAATCAATTTAAGGTTATAATACAATTCGATTGTATGAATAATTGCACTGAAAATGGTGTAAATATTCTAACAGAAAATTTAAAATTCTCATTGAAAATCATATTACACCACAGAAATCCAAACAGAGTGTATGTCCTTTTAAGGTAGACATGGAATACTTGCTAACAACCACATGTGGGGCAAGAAATATTTTTGTAAGATAAAACAAATCTTAATCAGATTTCTTTTCTATATATTTAAAAGATATTTTATTTATTCATTTAATTGAGAGGAGAGAGAGAGAGAGGGAAAAGAGAGAATGGGTACAGCAGGCTCTCTTGCCACTTCAAATGAACTCCAGACACATGAGCTACCTTGTGCATCTGGCTTTACCCTGGGTACTATGAATTGAACCTGGGTCCTTTGGCTTTGTAGGCAAGCACCTTAACCACTAAGCCATCTCTCCAGCCCTTAATCAGATTTCTAATGATTGAAATAATTCAGAATATTTCTAAAAATCAATGGGAGAAAAAGAAAGAAAACTAGAAATGTACACATGTTCAGAAAGGAAACAGCACTCTTCTCAAAGATCCTATCTGTCAAAAGAATTTAGAAATTAGAACAAATTTTTAAACTGAAAAATAATGAATGACAATGAAAATACAATATTAAAATGATAGGGATCTGGCTAAAGCTATGGTTAGAAGGAAATTATAATCTTTTATTTTTTGCATTGGAATTGAGCCATGTGCATGCTAAGCTATCACAGATAAGGTCTTGCTGAGTTGCTGAGGCAGGCCTTGAACTTGCTATTCTCCTGTCTCATATTCCAGAGGCCTTAAAATAGGTTGTTTTGGCTTGAGGAGGAAACTAAGTTCAGAGATTCATGTTCAGTAGACCTGGTTGGAATATCTTCAGTGATTTCCTGAGTACCATGTGTTAAAGTCCCCAGCCCACTTGGCTGATTAGAAGATTGTAGGGCTTTTAAGAGGTGAGGTCTTGTGGAATCCTTAGGTAATTTGGGATGTGCCCTTGAAGGGGACAATGACGCTGATCCCTTTCCTCTTCTGTCTTTTAATTCTTGATTGTGAAGGGAGTGGCCTTGCTCCACCATGTACTTGTGCCACTATGGCTACTTATACAGAGCAATAGGATCAACTGATCATGAGCCCCGTGTGGTGGTTTGATTCAGGTGTCTCCCATAAACTCAGGTGCTCTGAATGCTAGGTCCCAGCTGATGGTAATTTGGGAATTAAAGCCTCCTGGAGGCAGTGTATTGTTGGGGGGCAGGCTTATGGGTGTTATACCCAGCTTTTTCTTGTCAGTGTTTGGCACACTCTCCTGTTGCTGTTGCCCAGGAGGTGATATCTACTCTCTGCTCATGCCATCATTTCCCCCTGCCATCATGGAACTTATCCTCAAGTCTGTAAGCCAAAATAAAACCTTTTTTTTCCCACAAGCTGTTCTTTGTCGGGTGTTTTCTGCCAACATTATGAACCTGACTGTAACAGTAAAGTCACAAACACCAAAAAGTGGTGTCATTACTGCTTGAAACCTGACTGTGGTTGTTAGCCTTTTGGAACTGCTTTGCAGGAGGAATGTGGATGAATTTGAAGTCCTGGCCTAAGAGATGCCTTGCAGTGGTGTAAGTACAGCTTAATGGACTATTCTGGTGAAAGAGTTTGAAAGATCTGAATGTAGTAAGAACTGTGGACTGTGAGGTTTGGTTTCTGAGGGTGAGAAAGAGCTTTGTCTTGACTGGGCTAGAAGCAGTCTGTGTGAGAGCCTTGCTGTTATGCCTGTGTCCTATGAACTTGTGCAGGGTTGCATTGCATAGGAATGGACTGGTATGAGCAGAGGGATATGGCACAGAAAAAATGAAATCTTTGGGGGAAACTGTTTCCCATTCATCTGCAATTGAGAGATTACAACCATTGCGATTGGACCAGCTGACCTGCATTGGAATAACTGGAAGAATGCAGAGTCTTTTCAAGGGTCCTAAATGCTGAAGGAGTGCTGTTTTCTTCAAAGTCTGCTTTATTTCCCTCTGGATTAACAATTTGTAGCCAATCTGGTATTATGGCATATAAAAAATGCATGAATGAGAGGGTCATCGAATTTGCAACACAGTTTTGTATTTTGGAAATGGCCATGTGCGGTGTGAAACAGGCTTGTTGTATTACCTGCATGGAAACCTGATGGAGCCATGAGGATGAACCGTGGGCTGCAGCAGAGACCCAATGAGATGTCAGGACTATGGGATGACTGCCAAGGAGAGCTGCTGGCACCACATGAGGTTTTCCGGGACTGTGAGTAGCCTAGCTGGAGGGGTGGAATTGGAACTTCAGAGACTTGTCATTTGGAGCTACTGAGTTTGATGTTTGCCATGGTTGTTTTAAATCTTATATTGGTTGAATATTTCTTTGCTCTGTCCAATGCCATCTTTTGCAGTGTGAAAGTTTATTCTGTGTCATTATGGGTTTTGGGGGGGGGGTTATTTTTTTGGTATTATGCCTCAGTTAAAAGATCTTGGACTAAAAGCCAGGCGTCGTGGTGCACACCTTTAATCCCGGCACTTGGGAGGCAGAGGTAGAAGGATTGCTGTGAGTTCAAGGCTACCCTGAGACTACATAGTGAATTCCAGGTCAGCCTGGGCTAGAGCAAGACCCTACCTTGAAAAACAAAACAAAACAAAAAAAGATCTTGGACTATAGAAATGTTTGAATATTGAGATTGAGTAAAATTTATGCGGACTTCTAAAGTTGGATGAATGCATTGCATTTTACATCAGGTATGGTTATCAGTTTGTGGGGGTCAGGGACGGAATGTGGTGGTTTGATTCAGGTGTCTTGCATAAACATAGGTGTTTTGAATGCTAGGTCCCCAGCTGATAACAATTTGGGAATTAAAACCTCCTGGAGGTGTTGTATTGTTGGGGGCGGGCTTATGGATGTAATAGTCAGCTTCCTTTTGCCAGTGTTTGGCACACTGTCCTGTTGCTGTGTCCACCTGATGTTGGCCAGGAGATGATGTCCACCCTCTGCTCACGCCATGGTTTTCCCCGCCATCATGGAGCTTCCCCTCGAGTCTATAAGCCAAAATAAGCCTTTACTTCCACAAGCTGTTCTTGGTTGGATGTTTTCTGCCAGCAGTGTGAACCTAACTCTGCTCCTTGGATGCTTGGCTTTGGTGACCATGTGTGCATATACACACATAGTAATTTGCTGCATATAGCTCTTTTTATAATTTTCATTGTTGTAAAAAAGACTGAAAGAAGTGATTGAATTATCCATAAGTACTGATTCAACTCTACCTGAAAAATCTGGAATGAATGTCTAAATTGGATGTGCCTCCCTCCCTTCTGATTTTTTGCTCATTAGCCCTGCCTTCTCCACCTCCATGCAGAGGAGTAGCTCTTCTGTGCAAAACAGGTGTGGCAAAGTAATGGTGGCTCTGTGATGGAACCTGTGCAGCCACTAAAATGACAATGATAATGACTTTTCTGGGCTAGAGAGATGGCTTAGTCAGGCCAGCACCCAAGTAAATGCTGGGTATGACTGCATGCACCTGTAATCCCGGTGCTTGGGAGGCAGAGACAAGAGACCCTGTCTCAATAAATAAATTGGAAAGCAACTGAGAAAGACCTCTGATGTTGTTCTCTGGTTTCCATACACATGTGCACACATGCCCATGCACACTGTACATATATGTACATGTATATGTATATGTGTACATATATGCACACACGCATGCATACCACACATATACATGCACATACACTTGTAAATAAGGAGTTTTCTAAGGATGCTGAAGAATTCTGGAATAATGTCAAATGAAAAAGCACAACTGAAGATGTGATCTTAGTTGTCAGGAAATACCGTCCAATGGTGACAGCACTTCCCTCAGATAGACAGGTTATGAACTGTCTTAGTTTTCTCCTTTGCAATTTTGTGTGTGTGTACAAAAGTTCTCTAAAAGGACATCCCAAGTTACTTTAAGGGAAGATTTCTCAAGTCTCTGCCACATTGTCCTTCTGAGTCATCAATAACTGACACTTTCTCATTCACTGGGCTCTGGTGGGTGTGTACTTCATACAAAAGTGTTGTAGTTCTCTTTCTTCTTGAAGGTGTGAGTTTCCTAGGTAACCTCAGCATAAAGATTCTCAGCTGGCTTATTGGGTCTAAAATGATGTTTTAACACTTGTTATGGGTAAAGAGAACACTTACTTTAGAAAAAAATATTTTTATTAATTATGAACTTTACTGTATGAGCAAATCACATGTTGGTCATATTCCCATATGATTATACTTTTTATGTCACCTATCTTCCACCCCATTCCACTCAGGGCCCTCCTCAGTAGGGTTATTGGTATTCGCCATGGGGTCCTGAATTCATCAAGTCAGTATCAGTGTGGGGGTGGAGACAATACCTCAGGATAGTCCTTTCCACCCTGTGGCTTTTAAAATCTTTCTGCCCCATCTTCTACAATGTTCCCTGAGCCTTGGTAGGTGTGTTAGAAGTCTATGTTAGTGTTAAGCTCTCTGCACCTATGGATTTCTGCTTTGATGAGTTTTGAGTGTCCTCAATGTCTGTTTCCAGCTCTTTGGAGCTGTTGTCAGGCTACTAGGAAGAACAACACTCATGTTGAATTGCCATATCTTCTGTAATGTCTCCTGGGCACTGGCAGATGTGACAAAAGTGGCTTGTCTCATGCTAGGCAGTTGGCTATCTTTTTTGTTGTACTGATGGATCTTGGTTCTCCCTTGTTTTCACTGCCCTCTGTAAAACAAACAAACAAACAAACAAACAAACAAAAACAAACAAACAAACAAACAAACAAACAAAAAACACCAACCAGATTTGTCACCCAAGAATGAGAGTAGCATAGATTAAAAGGGAATAAGAATAGTTATTTAAGAGGCTTTTTCATGGGTGTAGCCAGTTTTCTTAGCCAAATACCAGTGGGGTTTCTCTCTGGGCTCTATGACCTTCCTATCCATAGAACTCTGACTTGGTTCTCAGTACCAGGTATGAGTTCTTTACCACTGAGTGGGCCTCATATCCCATCCCAGAGCCATTGATTACCCTCATAGACTGTGTGCCACTATTACATGGGTATATATATCTTGTCTGACTGGTTGATTTTGTAGCTTGCAGGATCCCTGCTTGTTCATGCTATTTGTTGCCATTATCTCCCAACAGTTCACATAGAATTTTCCAGAACTATGAGGGCTAGCCAGCAGGGAGCTGGCTTCCTTATAAGTTTTGATGTAGAACACTTAAATTTTGAAGCCAGCAGAATTTAAGTAAGGCCTTGGCAGTGTTAGATATCGACAGGTCCTCTAGTGTGGATGAGGGTTTGCCCCTTCTAAAGTAGGTCAGGCAGGACTTTGCACAGCATCATGTTGTGGGTTCCTGTCTAACAAACTCAATACTTTGCTCAACCAACTTGGTACACATAGAGTTAGCCCTTGCACTTGAAGTGCTTGATGGATCATGAGATAATGTCACAGTGGTGTGTAGATTAGTGTTTGGCCAAATACTGGGCACCAAAGCCTGATCAGGTTGGCAAGGGACATACACCATCACAGCATCTGAGGCTTCCACTGTTCTTATCTGTGCTGCCATGCTTAGCCACCTGAGATGAGCTGGCCCACATGATCTTGCTTTGCTTATTTATGGCTCCATGCCCTCCCTCTGTAGACTTCTCAGCTCTCTGTAGACTATTCCTCAACAGTCATCATAACTTGGCTAAAGTGTACATGTGCATCCATTCTCCTTGTGCACAGTTTGCTTGAAACTAGCCAGAGACACACTGAGAAAATAAGCAGAGGAGTTGTTCAATTATTCCTTTTCTCTAGAAGTTGTGGACATGCCTTTTTCTCTTTCTTTCTTTCTTTCTTTCTTTCTTTCTTTCTTTCTTTCTTTCTTTCTTTCTTTTTCATGAAGTGATACTCACTTGGTTCCTCAGCTAATGTGTTATCATTACAGACTTGATGAGCAATAAATGTAAACAGGCAGTTTCTGAAGATGATGCCTTACTTGGCTCCTTGACTGAATCCCATTATAGTTGAGAAGGGCCAATGCAACTTCTTATTGCTGCTTTTCTTCCACTTGGGTGGCTGCTCAATAAAGCTGAGAGAATAGATGGAACCATTTATCTCTGCCCCTGGCCTCTGTGTGCCGACTGCCCATCACAGAGCATGCCTGAGTCACATGCTAGGGTGTATCTGCTCTATGAGAGATACTCAGCATACTATGGGGTGGGGACCCTGAGCTGGTGCCCCAGGGTGTTATGATCCAATGGCTGCCTTCCTACTTTAGACCTTCCTTGACCTTTTCAGCCCTTTGCTGCTTCTTCCTCATTTACAAAGGGAAACCAAGATAGTTACTACCTGGGGTGGGGGCTGTGAAAATCAAGCCAAATAACACATGCAAGCTACTGACCAGAGCCAGACCCAGTTGATATCAGCCATTTTTGTGATTGAACACCAGTTGTCATCTGCTTGTTTCTCATCCAAAAGTGTAGTAGGGACCACTTTCTGAGATCTGCACATATGAACATCTTGGTTGAAAGGCAGTTTGAGGTGCAGATGGATTTTCTGTATTCTCTGTTCAAGTCCTAAGATCACGTAGGTGCCTCATGGATGGTGGGACCAGTGTTAGTCATTTGCCTCTGAAAATGGGTGGAGGGCCGGGCGTGGTGGCGCACGCCTTTAATCCCAGCACTCGGGAGGCAGAGGTAGGAGGATCGCTGAGAGTTCAAGGCCACCCTGAGACTACATAGTGAATTCCAGGTCAGCCTGGACCAGAGTGAGACCCTACCTCGAAAAACAAAAAAAAAAAAAAAAATGGGTGGAGGGAAGAGGTCCTGAGATTCATATCTCTGCTATAGGTGCTACTCAACTGCAAGAGCCCTTCAGGGGACAGAGAGACATGAATCATGTTTTCCAGCTCACCACTTACCATCTTGCCTATTTTTCAAAAGGTTCCATTGGTATAGTTTACTCATGGCTTAACCCTACCTTAAAAGTAATAGTGTTGGGGGTAGAGGAGCTAGCTAAGTCAGAAAAGTGCTTGCCATGCTAGCATGAGGACCTGAGTTCAATTTCTAGAATTCATATTAAAATGCTGGGTGTGGTGACAATCTTGTAATGCCAGCACCAGGGAGACAGAGATAGGGGATTATGTGGGCTCACTGGCCAAGTAGTCTAGCCTAAAGAGTGAACTCTAGGCTGAGAGACTTTGCCTCAATAAAGAGGGATAGTACCTGAAGAATGATTATTGAGTTGTCTTCTGGTCTCCACATGCACACATGTAATTGCATACACACGAACACACATAAACACATATGCGTAAAAAGTGGTAGTGTTGGAAGAATATTTTGAAGAACTCTCATGAAGGCTTTCTGTTTCTTGTTGCTTTGAGCTGGCTGGAAGAGAAAGTGCACCTTGCTGCCCTAGTCCTAGTTGCCTTTCGTAGTCAGCTCCATGCTGCTGGATGAACCTCTAAACTAGACATAGATTATGGGAGGAACAGGATTTATTTCAGGCTTACAGATGCAGGGAAAGTTCCATAATGGAGGAAAAGAGAAAACTGACCACCAAAGCAAGAGAAAAATCTGTAGCCAAGGGCTGGAGAGATGGCTTAGCGGTTAAGGCGCCTGCCTGCTAAGCCTAAGAACCCGGTTCCAATCTCCAGGTCCCAAGCGCACAATGCCGCACTTGCCAACAAGGGGGCGCACACATCTGGATTTCGTTCACACCAGCTGAGAGACTGCTGGTGCACCCATTCTCTGTCTCCCTCTCCCTCTCTGTCTGTCTCTCTCTGTGTCTCTCTTCAAAAATAAATTAAAAAAAAAAAAAAAAAAAAGAAAAGAAAAGAAAAAAAAAATTCTGCAGCCAAACAACAGGGACCAGGCAGAACTCAGACTGCTCTCTGCATAGTTTAGGCTGCAATTCCAGATCCTCCCCAAACACACCTAGGGCTGGACCCTAGGATCTGCCCACAGTGAAACCTCTTCCCCCTTTCCAGCTGTAAATTGAAGTTACAGCTTTAATAAAACATCTGAGTCTATTCGAGGACATAAATTCAAACTACCACAGTGCCCATTCTCTTGTTTTGTTGTGGAGAGCAGTCAGGTGTGCCACTGGGCCTTGGAAGACTTTATCTCTGCTTACTATGTGAGTTGAGGATCAGGTGCACATAGTGTTATGGTCATCTGAACTGGCTGACCTTGGGAACATTGCTGTGACTAAGCCTGAATGGATGGTTACCACAGCCCACATTTCTAGCATCATGTCCAGCACTATGTCATGGTCCTTCAAGCTACATTTGTGTTTCATGTGGATCAGAAGGTTTCTATTCTTTCTTTTTTTGTCTTCCTTTTATTTTATTTTATTTTCTTTGAGACCTGCAAGACTGTGTGTGCATCTGATATGAGAATCTGGCAGCATTCAGAATCTTACGGCTCACATCCATGTCCAGATTTGTAATTCAGAAATTCAGATGCTGTTTTGAAGCTGCTGTTGATGGGAAGGCTTGGTACTTCTCAGTGTGCTGACTGCACTTACACCCAAACTGATCTGGCCAGCAGGCCCAGAGCTTCACTATCATTTTCAGAGATGTGAGGAGTGCTGTCTTGAGGCTTGCTGCATGCCGTGCTGTGCATGTGCTATGCTTGCGTTTGTTGGTTGCAGTGATAAGCAGGCCAGCTCTCGCTCAGTGTTTGGTCTCTAAGGACAACTCAGTAAGCTTGTAAAATGATTTGAATTCCACCATCTTAATGACACTGTTCCACAGATAGCCTTTGAATAGTGGATTTTATGTAGTAATTTGTGATAAAGCCCAATAGTGGGGACCTTGACTCCTAACGTCCACACTTCATCTCTAACCAATACTTGTCTCCAGTCTCCACATCAGTTTAAGAGCAAGCCACAAGTCTGAGATGAGAGTGCTCCAGAGTACTTAGAGCTAAGGCACTTCACTAGTTTTTAACCCAAACCTTAAGTAATACCAATTATTATTTATCTTCCCACAGGTATGATGAATATGTGGGAAGAGTGATTGGTCATTACTTTAAATGTAAAGCCTTTATACTTTAATTTGGTCCCATTTGTATCAAGCAGACTGTATGTTCTGAAAGGAGCATAGCCTGCTGGAGGAGAAGGGCAGTGTCTCCATTCAGCTTCATTTCACTTGCATTTTCATGGAAACTAGAAGATTGTTTTTGTGTTTCAGATCAAACATGTTTTTGAGCAAAGAGTACATTACCCAGCTGTCCTCAGAGCCATTACTTATCACTGTTCAAATTTAATCCAAGCCATCTGTTACATTTCTTTCTTTCCATTTATTTTTTGAGGCACAGCATAGGAAAGCAGCTTCTTGACATATCTCTCTTGGAGAAACCACAAAAAGGAAAATATGCCAGAAACTTTAGATGTCGCTTTGTCAATGAGTTTTGCATAAATAATTCAATGTTATACTCTACTTAGCATTTGAAAATCTAGTGCTTATAGCACTAACTTAAAAATAAAATTGAATACTCCAAGAATCAAAATGAGTCTTGTTTTTCTTTTTTGTGTGTGTCTGTGTGTATGGCGTGTGCCTGCATGTTTGTATGTGTGTGTGTGTGTGTGTGTGTGTGTGTGTGTGTAAGTTCATGCATGTGTGTGCATAGACCAGAGGTCAAAGGTGACTGTTGTCCTCTCTCACTCTTCCCCATATTCATTGACCCTGTCTCTTACTGAGCCTAGAGCTCATAGATTCAGTGAGATTAGCTAGCCATTGAGCCCCAGGGATCTACCTGTCTCTGCCTCACCAGTGTTGGGATTATAGGCATGCACCATCATACCTAGCTTTTACATGGGAACTGGTATCCTAACTCAGGTCTTCACACTTGCACAGTAACCATTTTATTCACTGATCTATCTTCCCAACCCTTATATTTTCTTAGTAGCATGAGCTTCACTAATATCCAGCAGGTTGAATTCTTCCCTTGAAGTGTGATTCTTGTCAGTATTTTGTTTGGACACTTAAGGGTAAGGGGTAACATGCTGCTTTGTGGCTCACTGTTATTACAATGGATATATAGGTGGCTATGCTGCCAGATTTCACTCACTATGACAAAACACCAGAGGTTGTTGACTTTTAAGGAGAAGCAGTTGGATCAACAGTTTTAGAGATTCTGACCATGGTACAGTTTTCCTGTTGCTTGGATTTGTGGTAGCCCATCATGGTGGAAGCATATGCCCAGGAACATGGCTTATGGACAGAAAGCAATACAGCTGGGTGTGATGGTATAGTCCTGTAACCTCCACACTTAGGGGAGATCATGCGTTTCCAGACTAGCTTGAGCTGAATAGTGAGTTCCAGTCACTCAGTATAACCCTGTGTATCAGTTAATTTCTCATTGCTGTGACAAACTACCCATCCAGAAGCAGGTTAAGAAGGAAAAGGTTTATTGTTGGCTTACAGTAAAGGATAGAATGCATCATAGTAGAGAAAGCACGGCAGGAATAGGATGTCTGTGTCACATCTTCATATCCGTAGGGAGGGAGAGCACAGCAAGCTGGGCTGGGATATAACCCCTCAAGGCCTGTCCCCAGCGGCACACTTCCTCCTGCAATGCTCTACCTCCTAAAGGTTCTACAATGTTCCTAAATGGCACTACTAGCTGGACATTAAGTGTTCAGACACAGTAGGCTACAGGGGAAATTTTACATTCAAACCACCATATTCTGCCTAGGTCCCTATAGACTCATGGCCATTGCATGACACAAAATGTGTTCAGCCTGACTGAAACATTTCCATTGTCTTTACCAGACCCTCGAGATAGCCTTTTAACTGTGAGCCCTGTAAAATCAAAATACAAGTTACATACTTCCAACATATAATGGCACATTCCGATTCCCAAAGGGAGGAATAGGGTTCTATAGTGAGGAAAGATTAGACTAAAGCAAAACTGAAAACCAGAAGTGCCTACTTCAGATCTTATACTTTCATGTCTCATATCTGGAACTCATTATGAATCCTATGGGTTCCAAAAGGCTTAGATAGTTCCTCCTTCCAGCTGTGCTGCTTATAATTTCTCTTCTGGGCAGGATCCACCCTGAGCCCATAGTTTTTAAAAATTTATTTATTTTTACTTATTTATGAGAGAGGCAGATAGATTATGGATGCACCAGGGCCTCTAACCATTGCAAACAAACTCCATATGCATGTGCTACCTTGTATATCTGGCTTACATTGGTACTGGAGAATTGAACTTGGGTCCCTAGGCTTCACAGGCATGCGCCTTAACTGCTAAGCCATCTGTGCAGCTCAAGCCTATAATTTTTTGTGGCAACTGTTACACAGACCTGGCATCTCCAACAAATTGAAGTCTGCATTGTAACTTAGGGTTCACTTTCACAGTTTCGCTCTGTGGCCTCACAGGGACTCCTTTCAGAGAACCTGAGTCTGCTTCATATTTCTTAGCTTCAGTGACTCTTTGGAACAATGGCATGATAATCCATGTTCTCTATCTTATATCAGTCATTCTTTCAAAACCAGTATCAGGTAGCCTTCCCATTGACCGTCTCCTGTCTTCACTGTTGCTTCACCATGCTAAAGAGGAAAACAGAAGAGTTAGAGAGAGAAGAGGCCTGTATAGGCCCTGCTCACTGACAGTGAGTTTGGATACAGACATGGAAGATAGAGATCTACATATACACATACAAGTTTGGAGAGCCAGTCAAATCACATGCACAGAGCATAACAATTGCCCCATGATGGGCTTTAGTAGGCATTGTTGAACAAGTACAGAGGTAGTAAAACTGACAGCTTATGTCTGACATGTACAAGAGGGAGATTTCCTATCTTTCCATGCATGACCTGTAAGGTACAGACCCACCCTACCTCTGGCTGGAGGACATCATAGTGGCTGAGCCTCACCTGAATTGAAACAACAGCAATCTGTGATTTTGGAAATCTCTGGTGATAAACCTTGGTTGAAGCATGAGGACAGTGCTTGAGAACTACACTGTTCACTTTGAGCATTTGAAGAAGACTTATAAATTCAATTCAAGGTGGCAGATCTGGGCTCACTGGCCTCTTGGCATGGAGTGGAATGGAGAGGCCTGTGCCAGCTGGTGTCAGCCCTTCAAGGATAATGACTGGAAGGGAACCTGGGTCTCCAAGTCACTGCACTGACCCTGACTTTGAAGTAAGGGACCCTTGCTTATGGCACAACAATGTTGGTAGAACTACATTTTGGTGGTGGGGGTTGCATGTATACATGTTGTGTGTGTTCATATGTGTGGGGGAGCACATGTTCTCATGTGAAGGCCAGATGTTGTGTGTGTTCATATGTGTGGGGAGCACATGTTCTCATGTGAAGGCCAGATGTTGTGTGTGTTCATATGTGTGGGAAACACATGTTCTCATGTGAAGGCCAGATGTGTGTGTTTGTATGTGTGGGGAGCACATGTTCTCATGTGAAGGCCAGATGTTGTGTGTGTTCGTATGTGTGGGGAGCACATGTTCTCATGTGAAGGCCAGATGTGTGTGTGTTCGTATGTGTGGGGAACACATGTTCTCATGTGAAGGCCAGATGTGTGTGTGTTCGTATGTGTGGGGGAGCACATGTTCTCATGTGAAGGCCAGATGTTGACTTGGAGAATCTTCCTTGCTCACTTTCCACAATACTTTTTTTTTTTTTTTCGAGGTAGGGTCTCACTCTAGCTCAGGCTGACCTGGAATTCGCTATGTAATCTCAGGGTGACTTCAAACTCACAGCAATCCTCCTACCTCTGCCTCCCAAGTGCTGGGATTAAAGGCGTGCGCCACCATGCCCGGCTTACAATATTTTTTGAGACAGGAATTTTCAAAACCCAGAGTTCACCAATCCAGCTAGATGAGCTAGACGGTGAGCCCCAGGGATGCCTTGTCCTCACTTCCTTAGCTCTGGAATTACAGACATGCACTACCACACCTAGCATTTTACATGGGTGACGGGGATAAGAACTCAGGATCTTGTGTTTTCATGGCAAGCACTTTACCTGCTGAGCCATCTCCCCAGCCCCCAACTGAGGTTTTCTTGCTCGAACTTTCTTGGACAAAATCGCTTTATGTTTAAAAAGTGATATTTACATTTGCCCAGCTTCTTAGGGAAACTTCAGAAGGTGGGTGTTGCTCATGGGGTCTCTACTTCTGTCATGAGAACAAGGTCACAGTTTAGGTCTTTAAGCTGAGAGTCTGTCCCTCAGGCTGGTTCTGCTGGAGTGGGCTGAAATATAGTATTTAAGGGTGATGTGACATAGTAGTCATCAAGGGAGTGTGAATCAAGCACAGGAAAATACAGGCCTGCTAGGGCTGCACCATAGTAGAGAAAGTTAACAAGGACCACTAGCTGGCACCAAACAGCTATGCCTAGAAAAAGTTTCAATTGTTCCTCAAGCTTTAGAATTTTTTTGAAAATATTAGACACTTTCACAATGAAAAGAAAACCAGCAGATAGGGAGTAGATAGTTAGGGTGACTGCCCCCCTAAAAGCAACCAAGGCAGGATGGTTTGTACTTGCTAGAATTTTCTTACATAGACCTGTTTTTCCACAAGCGACTTGGGCCCCTCCTGGGTGGGAAGTCTTTTTTTTAAAACAGTGTAGTTGGTCAAGTTCAGTCCCCAGAATTTGGCTAAATTCTTCCTGAGACAGCCCTAACCCTAACCAATCAGCTGTCCCTCTGGTTCACCTGAGCCAGAGGACAAGGCCCACCATCATAAGGTTATAATTACCTTTGCGAGTAGAGGGCACACTCTCTGAGCTGCCTGACCATTTGGGAACTTCCAGCTGTTGGTGAGGTTTCCCTTGGCTGGGCCTGGGCCCAGATAGGTCAGCTGAAGGGAAAGCCCCCTAGCCCTTACTCTCCACATGGGCTCTATACCCCCCTTTAGCTCCCCAAAATGGCAGGAGCTCTTTGAACTTTCTTTTTATCTTTCTTTCCAACTTTCTTTTCTTTCCATGGTCTTCCCAGGCCCTCCACATGGGATTTCTAGCCACATGGATGTCTTTCCTTGGCTCTGTACCCCCCTAAATAAATATAATAATTTAATAATTATCCTTCTCAGTCTTTTTTAAATTCAATTCTTTGATTAAAAAGATCAGACCTGTGGGCTGGAGAGATGGCTTAGTGGTTAAGGCGCCTGCCTCCTAAGCCTAAGAATGCTGGTTCCAATCTCCAGTGGCTCCAGTGCTGCACTTGACCACAAGGGGGCGCACACATCTGGATTTTGTTTGCAGCAGCAGCTGAGAGGCTGCTGGCATGCCCATCTCTGTCTTCCTCTCTCTCTCTCTCTCTCTGTGTCTCTTTCCACAAAAAAAAAAAAAAAAAAAGGATCAGACCTGAACCTAGGGTTTAGAGTTCAAGGGTTTTCTTGAACCCTGAGTACCTCGTTACATAGCCAGTCTGATATTGACGTAGCCTCAGTGTAACACAGAAGCAAGGGATTATACCATGTCTCAGTGTGACGTAGGTCTCTTCATCTTGTAAGTCCTGACAGCACTGTCTTTCCTAAAACTCGAGGTGTTGTTCTTCCCTTTTCTTTCTAGTACTAGATCAGCGTCCAGCCTCCGATGTTGTGTGTTTTTGATATAGTGACACCCTTGCCTCGTTGACATGAGTAAGTTGCCTTTACTAAGCTTCTGGGACTACAAACTCAGGTCTCTCATGTGGTGCTGTGTCTACTTGTGAGGATAGGTGGTCTCTTCTGTCACGCAGAGCCTGGGATTTGCATTTCCCTTCCAGCAATGTCACTTCTCTCCCTTGCTGCACTATGTACCATTTCTTGTAATGTTTAATCACTGGCAAAGAGCCCACACGTCACACTCCTGCTGTCTGTGCATGTGTTGGAGGAGAGGCAGTCTCCCTGACAGCCCAGGTGGTCATCCATCCTAAGCACCGATCTTGACAGGCAGTGGTTTGCAGCCTGAGGAGCTATCAGCAAACTTGGTAATTTGCAGTTTCTCAGTTAATGCACCATGGCAACTGGAACTCGGACTGTGTTGTTGGGGTCTAGTGGTATGTAACTAAACTTTGTTATGTTGGACACAGCAAAAATGAAGATTTCTATAGTCATGTAGTGGACATCTGTTATCTCAAACCTGGTTGGTAAGCAAGTAAAACCAAATTCAGATTCCTGAATCAAAGGTCTTTGATTCTTTGGATCAAAGACTTCCAAAATAAAGACTTTCCCTGATGTTTGGGGCCTCGGATGTGTAAATATGAAAAACATCTTAGTGTGATTATGATGTGCCCTTGGCCTTGAAAAACTTTTCATGTAGGATTTGCCTTCTGGAAACCAATACCAAAGTTTGACATAGAAGAGAAGAAAAGCAGAAGGAGACAGAACATAGTGGTTACTTTTCAAGATGGAAGTGCCAGAAGGGTGTCCCAGGATTTTGTAGATTTTTGGAAGTGATGAGGTCTTTCTTGGCCCAAATGGACTGCACTCAAGTAGCTAATACTTTTGAGTTGTGTTGAACACCAAAGAAGAATTAAGGAATGCAGACAAGAATATACAGAGGGATAAAGTAGACGTTATTAAAGAAAATACAGAAAAAGACTTTGGAGAGAGTATGAGGGTTCCGAAGAAGAGGTGGGGGTTGCAGGATCAGGGGCTTGGAGTTGAGAATATAAAGGTGGAAAAACCCAAAAGTGTCAGGGCAAGCATGTTTAAGATTTCCACCAGCAACCAAAGAAGAGAAAGAAAGGGAAAAGTTAATGCCTTTTGAGTTAGAATTCAGAAAAGCAGACTGTCCAGATAGAAATTAGCCTCTATGTCCACAATCTTGCAGTGCCTAGAAATACCTTCACAAGACCCTCATAATAGGAGAAAAAGATGATGACATTAAAATAAAAGAGATTAACGAAGAGAGGGAGGGGATATGATGGAGAGTGGAGTTGTGAAGGGGAAAGAGGGGGAGGGGAGGGAATTATCATGGTTTATTATCTGTAAGTATAGAAGTTGTCAATAATAAAATTATACTTTAAAAAATAGCTGGGTGTGGTAGCACACACCTTTAATTCCAGCACTTGGGACCAGGGGTAGGAGGATTGCCATGAGTTCAAGGCTACCCTGAGATGCCATTGTGAACTCCTGGACTAGAGTGAGACCCTAACTCAAACTCAAAAAACCAAAAAGAAAAAAAAAAAAAAAAGAAGAGGTCATTCCAACTGGAAGACTTCCCAATGCTAGCTACATGGAATGGTAGAACTTGTGTAACAAAACAAAACCAAAAAGGCCATGCTACACAAATGTATGAAAGGTGGGTATTATTAAATGACTTGTAAAAGGGCATGAGACTCGTGGCCTCGTCCTTTTTGGACGCATGTCTTTTCCAGCTTATTGTCTCCCACTCACATGTGGTGGTGGTAGTGGTGGTAGTGTGTGATGTATGCATATGTGTGTGCAGATGCACTCAAGGAGTACAGAGGCCACAGGAGAACTATATCACTCATCTACTTGTTTGTTTGAGACAGAGTCTCTCACGGAACCCTGAGCAGCCATTTTGGTCAGACTGGGTGACCAGCGAGCCCCAGTGATTCTCAGGTCTCTGCTTTCCACAAGACTAAGGTCATAGCTGTGTGTGTACACCCATCTGTTTACATAGGAGCTGGAGAATCAAACTCAGGGCAATTCAAACCCTCTGAGTGCCTTCTTCTCTTACCTCAAAAAAAAAAAAAAGAATTCAGAAAAGCAGGCAGACTCAGTAGTGAGGGTCTACAACCAGGAGAGGGGCTTCTTGAAGGTATAGTACATTATCTCATTAAGGGGACAGCTATTCCTCCTGTTTCTTTAGTATGTCTTCAGGTGAGGGGTGGTATCTTGACCAGATGAATGATTGACAGGCTCTACCCAGAACCAATGACTTTGATCCTGTTGTCAAGGGGAAATGGCCCTTCTCTTTCTAATGTTATCAGGGAAACCAGAGGTTGGTTGCTTCCTTCAATGACCGCTAAGCCTAATGTCTGCCTACCTACAACAATATAGATCCCCCAGCAAGGGAAGACACAGGTGAGTCCCCATAGCCCCTCTGGTTGATGCCGTTACCACAGATCCTAAAGTGGAGGGTTTTATAAACTGGGTGAAGCCCCTTCTCAGAGACAAAGTTTAGGTGATGTCATCCTGATTCGTTGCTTAGATTTTCCCCAAGAAACATTCTTATTTATCAACTGAGGAACATGAGTGGGTGACAAATAAACCTTTATTTAGAGATTCCCTCCTCTCATGTGGGATAGTAATGAGCCACAGTGGGGGTTCTCAGAAATATTTGCAGGTTTGCACAAGGATTAATGTGTAATTTACATCCACAGAAGAGGCCCTTGTCCTGAACATACCCAAGCAATGTTAAGTCTAATGTGCAGCCACACAGCAGAACAGGGACATTAAGTCTCCTGGAGGCAGGATATAGGATCTGCCTTTCAAAGTCTAAGGGGGCCTTGCTATGTGCCAAGGCCCATCATGGAGGCATGTATAGGCCAGCAGGTGGGGTCTCTTTTCCTGCTTGTCCCTGAGCCAAGCCAAGTGGTTCTATTTCCAGCTAGAGGATGGGGCTCCTTGATTCACACTTCTTTGCCAGGTGTGCTTGCTTGACTTTTTTTTTTTTTTTTTTTTTTTACCAGATTTCTAGCTATCTCCCAACCAGGTTGCATGGTCCTGGCATGGTTTTGGGTAGAAAAATAAATTTGAATTTAAGAGGCTAAGGTGCAGGTTATGGCCACGGTCGGGGCAAGGAGTGTGCTAGTGTCATCACATCACTGTTCAGCCCCTGTTAAATAGAGTTATGGCAGGAGCAGCCCCATTAATTCCATTGTGTGATTTCAACCCAGTGAGATTCCCTTCTTGCCCTTGCATGTGGGTGACTAATAACATTTTCCTTCCAACAGCTTGCTCCGTTCAATTAGTGTGATGGATTTGGGATAGATGGAAACTGCTGAGAAGCTACATTCAGGCTCCCGCCCCTCTCCGCATAGCTCCACAGTTAGGTGGAAGCCTGAAGAGTGGGCTGCATTGATGTGGGCTTGGCAAGAGGGCAGTGTAAAGCAGACAATTATACTGGATTTAGGGCCTCTACCGGGCTTTGTGGCCATAAAAATGGGGGCCTGCCCTGGGCTGGCATTGAGCAGCTTACTCTTGATGGGATTTCTCAGTGGGTGGTTCTGATGCATTACTTACAGCTGAGCCCAGAGATTGCTAACTCTTTTGCAATGTTCCTCACAGCTGCAATTACTGTAGTGAAATTTGGTCCAGGAGGGTGTGCTGAGATTCTGTTTTGAGGTGATTTCTCTCTCTTTAGTGAGGGTAGTGATTGGCCATCCAGGTGGCATGGTTCTTCAGCCCACTGGTGAACTCTCCCTGCCAGCTCCTTTGTCTTACCATGTGGCTTTTGGCTTGGTGTGGCAGTCCTTATGTGCTATCAGTTTGCAAGCCTGGGAAGTTGAGTGAGGCTGGTGACAAGAAGTGATCCACTGTAAGCTCTGCCTAGAGCTGCTTAGGATTTAGCATCTCATTGCACACTTCACTTTGGTATTTGAATTGCCTAGGTTTTGCTGGCACTGTGTTCTCACCCCTGTGTAACCCAACACAGGTGTCACTGGGGCAAGACTAGCCTCACTGTTTAAGGGAAGCCAAGGAGGAAAGGGGCTGGGCTGGGCCAGAGCCACTGTGTCCAGATTGTGGCTATGTGATGTTTCCTGGCTTCAGATAACTCAGGCTCAGAGGCTTCAGGAAGTCTCACTGAGCTGGTGATCTGTCTCAGGCTTCAGAGGCTCTCTCACTGTTTCTTCTTTAGGAAAACATGGTGAACTGGTGGCTGAGGTTACCATGGCAACCTGGATGGTTTCTGGGAGAGATCTGAGCCCTGCTGTGCTTTGTCAGGTGTGACTGAAAGGCCAGGGGACAAGCCCCATCCATTTGTGAGCTGCAGATCCAGAGTGGACAGTGGCAACTTCCCCAGCTGGGTGAATGAGTTCTCTAATTAGACAGGTCCATGTGTGCTTCATTTATTATTTATTTACTTTTATTTTTGCCTATGTTTGGATTCAGATGCCAGTGAACCATACAGGACATTTATGCATATTCCAGAAACAGTTATTTTCTTTTTCTCAAATACCCCTTCAACTTAATACAAATAAATGACAAAGTATTGTTTTAGATCCTGAACAGAACTTTGGCTCAAAATTTGACTTTTTTGTTATGGATATTCTCATAGGTCTTTAGAGAGTAAAGTTGTTCTTATTAAATCGAAATGAGGAAGGTGACTTTGGGCATAGTGGGTGTTGTGTGCTACATGGGCACTGCTACAGTGGTGCATCGTTCCAGCAAGTCTGCCTGAATGTGACCTCACTGCACTCATATAGCACTTGGTTGGGATCAGTCTATTTCAAAGGAGGAGCCTGAGGGGACACTTGACTTCCTCGGAGTCACACAGCTAGTCTGATATGGTCTTGTGGTAGCCTGCATGGCCAGCTCCATGGGAGTAACCTGACTTCAGAGGTGGGTTCCCACTGTGCAGGCCTCGTGAGGTGAGGTTTCCACCCATAGGTGGTGGTGGTGGTGGACCAATTGGTGCCTAGGATTCCCAATCTCCAGTACATAAAATTTTGACTAGGAAGAGGGTAGGTTTGGTTTTCATCTTGACTAGCACCCTCTCTGGATCTGAAGGAAATATCCAGGGTGTTTTCTTTGCCCTCAGACTTCCCCAGAGGCAATTAGTGTTGATAAGCTGGCAGCTGCCACAGTGCCTGGTGGTAAGCATTGAATGTCAGGCACCTTTGGAGACCCAGGAGCTCAGAGCCTCTGTGCCACCCCCTGTAGGTATGGGGCAATAGCCGTGTCATGGTGGTGGGCTTGAAGCATGACCCCATCTTTGCTGTGGAGCCAACTGCTGGGCCTCTTCATATTCCTAGATTCTGTGATCCTTTTAAGGGACTCTTGACACATATTAGTCTGGTATGAGAAATACTATATTTTTAAAAATAATGAGCTGCCCCCTACTGAATATAGGAAGATTCATTAACTCTAATGAGGGCTTGTGTTCAGACCCTAAAATAGCAGTTATTTGGGGGTAGTATTCAGTTATCCCAACTTGGAGTTTCCTGGCATTCCTGCACTGACATTCCCTGCAAGGCCTGGGGAGAAACTGGGGCTCTAGCCCCCGAGCTGTGCCTCATCAGGAGCTGGTCTCTGTGCCCTGGGTTCTCTTTCCACTGAGCCTTCCTTTCATGCCCTTTAACTGCACCTCTTGCCATTTCTGTTCTTCTCAAAGACGCATAGCTAGAGTAGTAGGTAGGTAAAAATCAAGTTTTTGTTTAAATTAAATGTATTTTTTACTTTTTAAAAATTAAGAATATACTTTATATGGATACATCATGTGTTGGTACCATCTTTTCCCTCCTCCATGCCCCCACTCTACAGGGGGCCCTGATCAGTGGAGTTGCTGGTGTTCCCCATGGGGTTGTGGGTTATGTGTTATGGGAGCAGCAGTCAGTTATTGCAGGGAGGCAGTGATAGGGTGAAATGGGATGTTAGGGGTTCAGGAAAGTCCTTGAACCTCAAACCCTGAGTTTGCATTTACGTATAGCTAAAGAATTGGGCCAACCAAACTGTGTAGGATAACTATTAAATTATTATATTTATTGAGGGAAGTATAGACCCAAGGGAAGGAAAATGATTATACCCACGTGGCCTGAGAGCCCACGTGGTAGGCCTGGAAAAACCATAAAAAGAGAGTTAGAGAGGACACAAAAGAAAACCAAAAAGCTCCTGCCATGTGAGGGCAGAAGATAGAGAGCCCATGTGGGAGTAGGGGTCAGGGGTTCTCTCCTCATCTCAGCTGGGCCGAGATGAGGGGGAACTCACTGGAAGCTGGATGTTCATGAGTGGTCAGGCAGCCTAGAAAGGCTTGTCTCCTTGCACATCTATTTAGAACTTTATTGTGGTAGATGTCACCTTGTGGCTCAGGAAGAGGCCAGCCATCATGCCAAGTTCTGTGGTCTAAGCTTGACCAACCACAATGTCAGGATTAGCTTTGAATCCTAGAAAAAGAGATTTCCCTCCCAGGGAAGGGCTCAGGTGTGGAAAAACAGGTCTTGTGAACTAGGCAAGAGATAAGAAGTCAGGTCCTCCTTTGATCTTTAGTAGGTGTAGAATACAGACCTTCTTGCCGTCTTACTTTCAGGGGCTGCCCTAAGTGCCTAACAAAGCTACATGACTCCCTCTCAAGAGCACACTATGGGCAGCTGGGAGGGCTCCTGAAGGGAAGAGGGGATATTCACTTAGGGGCACAGGAGAGGCAGGAGCCCCAGCTTCTGGAGGAGAGAGGATAGCTTGGGCTGGACTCTGGGGTTGTGACAGCAGTCCAGGGAACTGAGATATCCCCAGAGCCAGAAAGTGTACCCAGATACCCACCACCTTTTGGAGACTCCATTGTTTATCTTTAAAACAAGAATCATGAAGACAAGCACATAGGTGCCAAAAGACCATGAAAGGGATGTGGGGCACTGAACTAAGAGTGGTCTGGGGTGACAGCCTTACCAGGCTTGTTTTTGTAATTAAGAAGAAGAACGTGATTACCAGAATGGTGGCAAGTTATAAAGATGAACTTTGTGTCCTTTAGGACAATGTTCATAATAAAAGTTGTGTTAGAGTGTTCTAGAGGACAGAGCCAATAGAATGAACACACACACACACACACACACACACACACACACACACACACACACACACACACACACACAGGCATTTATTAGATTCATTTATTTGTTAGGCACTGGGGGCTTAGGAGATTCCTGGAGGACTGCTGATTTTCAGTCCACATTGGAAGGCTGAAGAAACTGGGTTCCAATGCCCATGAAGGATGGCACCAACAGGTAGATGTACTTACCAGCGAGTAGCCTGGGCAGCCAGGAAGGCCCTGTCTTCTCCCAGAGCTTCTTTACATATAGTCCACCACCAGAGCAGCTGCCGTCTCTGAGGAAAGTTCGTCCTACCTCTAGCAGCTCTTCCTGGAAATGCCCTCACAGACCCATCCAAGAGGCCAGTCTCTTACTTGATTCCTAACGTGATCAAATGGACCATAGAACTTAACCATCGTACATGCTTCATGTTTTATTCTACAATGGGAAGGGAAAGGAAGCAAATTTAGCTATTTAAGAAGTCCAGAGTTCCTTGAGGCAAACCATCTGTTATTTGCAGAATTTGGACTAAGTCCTTATCCTAAGACTAGTCAAGTCACAAAGTGTGTCACAGGTTTAAGTGAATTTCCTTTTTTTTTCTTTTTCTTCTTTGAGGTAGGGTCTTGCTCTAGCCCAGGCTGACCTGGAATTCACTCTATATTCTCAGGGCGGCCTTGAACTCATGGCGATTCTCCTACCTCTGCCTCCTGAGTGCTAGGATTAAAGGCATGCACCACCATGCCCGGCTTAAGTGAATTTCTGCAAGAGAGGAACCCCTGTTTGTCTAATGCAGTACACCTTTCCTTATTTTGACTACTTCCATGATTTATTAAGTTGATTTTGTGGCAATTTAGTCATAAGTACCAATTTTCAGATACTTGTGATGAGTTTTTACTTCTGGTAAAGGTGTGATGATGTCAGCACTGCCTCTGAACCCACAGCTCTTGTAGAGATGGGTATAGCTGTGACCCACTGCTCTCTTCCTCTTCTTCAAGTCACCTTGAAATTTCACTCTGGGGCAAGCCTTGCTAGTCTACCCTAAGAAGATTTGGTCCAGGAAGAGGAAAACCATGCTTTGTTCATTTGTTTTATTGAGATTAGAGTATGCACCATGATGCTCTCATGACCTTATTCATTATTGTAGTATCATTTTGTACTGCTTCTGGTCATGTTTGCTTTCAGTCCCAAAGAAATGCTAGGGTATGACTCAGTCATGTGTTTTTGTGTTACAAACGAGTCTTTCTAGCACCCAAGGCCACCAGATGTCAGAGTAGTTGAGCAGGTCCTGCTACATGGGGACACCGTCACTGAATGTAGGTGTGGCTTGTTTCATTTCTACTTGGCTTGTGAACATGGGGTCCCTGAAGGGATCTGGACACCCAGTCTGTAGCTTGGCTCCTCAGAAGCTCTACCTGTTAAAGCAGTGGGAGGAGCCTTGCTTTCCCTTGTGAAGCTGCAGAGTAAAGTGGTGGCAGTTCCCTCACTGTCCATCCTTATAGCATTGTGATGTTTCAGACAATCACAAGGCAGACTAAAGCTAGTGACAGCTGTCTGGTGGCTTGGGAGGGGGTCTTTGATCTTAATCTTGGGTTTAGGATTTGAGGACTGAGCTTGTCCATGTCCACTTCCTGGTAATTGCCAGTCTTTTGTTGGCGCCCATGGAGCTCCCTTGCTTATGGCCCAAGGACTTCCAGCCTGGTTTCATGGTCACAGCCAGAGGCCAAGAATTCTCTGTAGTGAGGCCCTGTACAGCCCAGACTTTATGCCATGGGATGACATTTTCTCCCATCATGAAGCTGAGGGAAGTCATCATTTGCTTAGTCTCTGGTCTCATTCTGAATCTCTGTCACCCAGTCTGTGTTTCGTGGCCATTTGCAAAAACAAATGTAGTCTCTTTTGCCTGAGTTTAATTCTGTGGCTATTTAGCTGCTTCTGGGTTCCAACTTGTAGCTAGTATCTCAGGAATCTTGCCACTTATGGTCTTGGTATATAACATTTTTTAATTTTTATTTTTAGAAAAATGTTCTGAGCCTCCCAAATGTGGGCTCCCCAGCTTCACAGTATTAAGTATAAAAGGAACTCATCTGTGGCTGAGTTTGGGTAAACACCTCTTGAACTTACCTGATAAAATGTAACAGGTAGGTCTCATTGTACAGGCAGGAAAGATGTGTGAGTGGACTATTTATTGGCCCTTGAAGTGTCTGTTTGTTGTCACCAGCCAAATAAGAGCAATGATTAGTTGAATGTAGCCAGATTTTGTGTCTTAGCTAGGTAGGACACAAGACAGCAGCTCTTCCAGGGCTGAGCCCCCAGACCACTCAGAGTTTTGGTGAGGATGCCTCCATTCCATGGATAGCTGAGGCCTAGTCCAAAGCTGCAGTTTTCTGTGGCCACCTGAGCCTTAACAGAGAGGGACTGCATTATTGGACTATATTACTTAGGGGTGTGGACCAGGGAATTCTACGGATAGGGACCCAGAATCCTAGAGACATGGATCTAGGACACTTAGGGACATAGGCTCCAGGAATCTAGGGGTGTGGATTCAGGAAACAGCAGGAGGAATGTGTCAGCTCCTGGGGGACTGCCAAAGAACCCGTCCTGGTGGGGGTGACCAGATAGCACCATCTGTCCCTTGTTGAATCCCCCAATTTCTGTTCTGGTGCTAGGCCAAATAGTGCCACGTGCTCCTTCCTAAGGTTTCCAGGGGTGGTGGTGGTGGTGAATGTACTACTATTTGGCATTATGTGGCATCACAAAACAGACCCATGGGGCATTCCACATGAATACATGAGTTATTGCTGGGCTGACAGTGTCTGGACTATGTCCTCACAGTCTATTCTTGTAGGGCCTCACTAGCCATTAGCTGCAGAATTCTGGGTCATTTATGACTATCTCCAGTGGGTCTGACCTCCGTATCTTACCATGCTACAGGTGGAGTACCCAGTCCCACTGCTGTGAAATCAAGCCGCTTTGGGCCTGTCGTAGAAGTTTGAGGCTGATTATCTGGACAACAAGGGACACTTCTGGGGAGATATGTGGCAGCTGTAAAAGGGCTGCAGCTCTCACTATGTTCCTGGGAGGACCAGGACATCTGGAGGCAGTTGGGTGTCAGGAGGCACCATGAGGAGCTTTTCCTGAGCAAAACCACGTGGTAATCTGTCCAAAAAGTATCAGGGCACAGCCTTCTCAGACTGGGTGACATGTGTTCTAGCTGTACACCTGGAGGAACCACACCGTATCTCTTGTCCTCTACCTCCTCAGGCTGGTGGAGAATGGTGAGTGACAATGCCCCAAGGAAACTTTTTCTTCCTGAGACTAACAGCATTACCAGCAATAAGAAGAGGCCTTTTGTGATGTTAATGGTATCCCTGGTCACACCGGTAATAGGTCATTTTATTATTCTGGAAAGGCAGTCAAGCTATCCTTTCCTGTGACTGAGCCCCTTTTTGGAATTGCATTTCTTGGGCATATTGATGCCCAGTTGCTCATCCAGGGTCTCTTGGTCATAGTAGAAATCAACATGGCCATATTTGACAAAGACACTATGACTGGCCAGTGGTGGGCTCACCACACTCATGAATTCACACCCTGGAAAAGTTTCATTCACTGTTAGATGAAAGATTCTGCCTGTATGTGCATGTTAGTGCACCTATGACCTTGTGGCCAAGGCTTTGGCCACCTTGTAGCATGAGGCCACACTGCAACTGTTAGTGCTGTTGGTAGCTCTTGCCACCCACCCACTGTCTTCTGTGGCTGACAACATGTAGAAGTAGGTATTGGTGTGGTGAGGTGCAGCTACAACAAATTTGGAGTGAGGAGTCTGCTGAGATAGGCAAACAGATCAGACAATGGCCTGCTTCTAAAGCCATGGCAGGCTGTGTCTTAAGAGGCACCAGCTATGACAGCAAGATTCATTTTTTCCCAATTTATCTTTATTTATTTATCTTTATTTATTGAAGCAGGTCTCAATTTAGCTCAGGATTACCTCGAATACACTGTGTAGTCCAGGCTGTCCTTGAACTCATGGTGATCTACATACCTCAGCCTCCTGAGTGCTGGGATTAAAGATGTCACCTGGTGACAACGAGATTCTAAATTGATGCACATTTCTTTCAGTAGCCTTGAGGATATAGTATATATCGCCTCAATAGCCTTTGTCCGTTATTGGCTTTGACCTTATTGACTACGATGATTAATCTCTGGTTGTCAATTTGGCAAGATCTAGAATCACCTAGGAGACAAATCTCTGGGCATGCCTGAGGGAATTTCGAGGTGAAAGACTCATCTGATTTGTGGGTGCCATCATCTCATGGACTGGGGTCCCAGAATAAAGAGGGGACAGTGGCTGTGCACCAGCACTTGTTCTCTACTTCCTCACTGCACACTGAACATGACCAGTCCCTCTTGAGTTGTAAGCCAAAATAACATTTTCCTCCTTAAGTTGGTTTTGGTCAGGTATTTGACCATAGTAATAGCTAATAAATTGACTATTAATTACAGGAGGCTCTATTTCTTTTATTTTTTTAAAGATTTTGTTTTATTTATTTATTTATTAGAGACAGAGAGAGGGCGAGAGAGAGTGAGAATGGGCATGCCAGGGCCTCTAGCCACTGCATGTGCCACCTTGTGCATCTGCCTTATGTGGGACCTGGAGAATTAGACCGGGTCCTTAAGCTTCACAGGCATGCACCCTAACCACTAAGCCATCTCTCCAGCCCAGGGGTCTCTGTTTCTAACTCGCTTGAGTGACAGATTCAGGGAGGTGCCCAGCGATGGCTCATAGGTTACTCCAGGTTGACAGTAACTTTGTGACTGACACTCCATAGCTGGAATGAACACACCTTCATTATTACTGGTACAAAGTGACATATCGTCCTCCAACAGCTGGTGTATCAGATCATTGCAATTCATATTTGTAAAACAAAAAATAGTTAAACAAGAAGTTGTGATTGCTACCCACTGTGGAAGCCTATATGTACACTCCCCAGGCAAGGATACTGAAATGTCTGGCCAATTGCCGTGCAACCAAGAATGATTGCTTCCTACATTTTTATCACTAAGTGGTAACCATGTAGGCAGCTGGCTGATGAGTTTTTAACAGAAGCTTGGTGCTTGTTGTCGGCCAGCTGCTGGGCTCCTGCCCCTGCTCTTCCATGGATACAGTCACGTTGTTCTCCTGCAAGCACTCTAGAATGAGTGGCAGTTCTTACAGTGGAAGAGGGCAACGCAGTACATCTGCTCACAGAGGTCCTTGAGGATGGAGTTAGACTTCTGGGCAAGGACCCAGATGCTCAGCTATATGTGCTGATCTGAGAAGGCCAGTTCAGAAAGCAGAGATTTCCTTGTGTTCTTTTTAAAATATATATGTATATAGATCCATTTTATGAGGGTGCACATGTGTGTGTGGGTGTGTTTGGAGACCAGACGGCAACCTTGAGTGTCATTCCTTAGGAACACCATTGATCTTGTATCAAGACAGGGTCTCTCATTGGCCTGGAGCTCGCCAATTAGGCAAGGCTGGTGAGCCCCAGGGATCCTCCTGTCTCTACTCCCAAGCATTAGGATTACAGGCATGTGTCATCATGCTACCCCACATTTTATATGAGTACTGCAGATCAAACTTATTTTTGTGAAGCAAGCATATTACTGACTAAGCCATGTATCCCACACCCCACAGAACTCTTTTCTTCATTAGGGCTTTTGTGGCTCAGCTATTATCAATAGCAATTTTGGCTCACTTTGGGAACGGTGCTAGTAGGCCTGTAAGTAACCATGTAGCCACATAATATAGACCTGTAGGTTGGCTCATAGTCATGGCTGGCTTTGGTACAGCTTGTTGGGATGCCCCATGGGGCCCTTGAACAGATCAGGATGAAAACTGTTTTCCCACAACCTGTCTACCCACAGATGTTAGTGGAGTGAGGAGTTTGGGGCAACAGAAAGTCCATAGGGACAATGCAGCTGAGATAACTTGGCCACATTCAAGGGCTGGGCTCTGTGTCCATGATGGCACAGATAGATGGTCACTTGGCTGCTACTTCTGCTATTTGTCATCTGGATTATGATGTCCTCTGAGGCATTTTCTTTCTTTCTTTCTTTCTTTCTTTCTTTCTTTCTTTCTTTTTTTTTTTTTTTTTGGTTTTTCGAGGTAAAGTCTCACTCTGGCTCAGGCTGACCTGGAATTCACTATGTAGTCTCAGGGAGGCCTTGAACTCGCAGTGATCCTCCTACCTCTGCCTCCCGAGTGCTGGGATTAAAGGCGTGTGCCACCATGCCTGGCCTCTGAGGCATTTTCGACATGCTCATAACTGCAGCTGGTCCTTATTGGTTGTTATGAGGTCATACCACAGGGTTTGATGGTCAAGATCTCCCCCAGAGACATTCCTGCCAATGCTAGGTCCTTAACTGCCAGAGAAGTTTTGGATCACATTTGTAACATGCTGTGAACAGCTTCTTGGCTTTATCCCACTGTTGATGTGACCTCATGCCTTGTGAATGCAGCTAGTGGAGGAACCAATGGTAGCTTCCCTTAACTTTTGTGATTTTTGGATTATGGAAGGCTCTAGCTCTCAGCTGAAGACCACAGCCCTATAACAGAATCTTGATGAACACCAGAGTGTACTTCATGCTGTGGGCAGGCACGTTCAGGTAGACATCCCATAGAATGTGGTTATTGTCACTGCTGATCTTGTGGTAGCAGAGGATGTGATCATAGAAAATTGTGAGTTGGCCTGTATATTGGTTGTCAATTGGGCAGACCAGCTCTAGCTTTGTTGCCATGTCACACTCTGGTCTGATTCTCTCAATAGTGTATGATTCATTGATATCGTGTGTCACCTAGATTATGTGGCTGTGGTCCTTGACAGCTATTTTTTACACTCAAGCCTGCCCAGATGGAAGGGCAGGTGTGATTCCAAAAGCTCAAAATTGAACTGTGTATAAAATTTATGGCCATAAGAACTTGAAATGAGAGCATCCTTAGCCATAGTGACATTGTTATCCACTGCTGTATATATCCATGGTATTCCTATTGGCTGTGGTGCAGATGTCCTGGCATGGATTCTCTGGTGTGGACACCCTGGTGCTGGATGTGTTCTTGTTCCTGTATTGTTTTTCTATGGCCATTGTAGCAGTGATAGACATTGTCATTGACATCAGTGTTGATGAATGTGACCTTGCTCCCACCAGTCTTTATCATGACCTTTTCTCGTGATGGTGTGCCCAAGGTCATTAACAACTGTTCTGTTGGTAGCTGTGGAATTTGAGATGATCATGAACACCAAGTATGCCATCACAAGGATGATCATGTGGGAGCTGAGGCTGGAGAAATGGTTTTGGTTAGTTGTGTTTGTGTTGTTATTTGTGATAATCCATTAGTGTACTCCTTTGACCCCTAGGGGTTGCAGAGGTGTCTGACTTGAAGTCATATTGTATTGCTGGTATTAAAGTGTTAAGTGTCAGCTTTCAACACACAGTGCAGACTTGGACTTTGATAATCCTGCATTTGACCCTGATGCAAACACCAGTATATTGAAGGTGCCAACAAAGAATCTCTCCACCCCACCATTCTATCAGCAATGTTATTGACTCCATCAGTTTGATACTGCACCTTTGGAATTGCCAGCAGTGGGGTGACCATGGGCATCACAGTACAATAAAAACTCTTGCACACAGTGGTTGATGACTATTTTATTTATTTAACTAAGAGAGAGGAAGAGGCAGGGAGTGAGAGAGAGAATGGGTGTGCCAGGGCCTCCAGCCACTGCAGATGAACTCCAGACACATGTGACACCTTGTGCATCTGGCTTATGTGGGTACTGGAGAATGGAACCTGGATCCTTAGGCTTTGCAGGCAAGTGATTTAACCACTAAGCCATCTCTATGATGACTATTATGCTACTCTAGCCAAAAAAGTTTTAATTTCATCCCTTGGTCAAGGCCTTTCAAAATTTCAACTTGTGGGCAGGTAACTCTGGTTAAAAGCCTCCCCCAAAGTGGTTCTTGTGTGTGTGTCTATGTAGTATATGTGGTGGTGTGTGTCTGTGCAGCATGTGTGATGGTGGTGGTGTGTGTCTCCGTGTGTATGAGTAGACATGCATGTGTGTATATAAATGTGTTTACTCTGTGTGTGCATGTGTGGAGGTCAGAGGAAAAGGTTGGGGTCATCCTCTATCACTCTTCCACCCTTATTTCCCTGAGACAGAGTCTCTCACTGAACCTGGAACTCCCTGGCTGACCAGGGAGCCCCAATGATCCTTCTAACTCCATCTCCCTTAGTGCTGGGATTACAGGTATGCATGACTAGGGTGGCATTATATGGGAATGCTGGAGGTTGAATTCTGGTACTCATGCTTGCTCAGCAAATTTTCTTACCTGCTGAGCCATTTCTCAGCCCAGTATTGTACTTATTAATGCTCATATATGCAAGCCTCTTTCACTGACAGTAATAGCCAGGGTAGATCAGGTGGTTACAAAGCCATTCAGGAAGAGCTAGGGTTTTTTGACCATATAAGAACTATGGGAAAGTCACAAAGAATTTGCCAGCTCAGGCAACAGCTGCCCTACAGTTTGTGAAGTAAACAGAGAGCTATAGGAGGTGGCATCATGACCTGCAATGCCAGAGGTGGCACAACTGAAAGCTCTTGGGGCAGCTGCACAAAGTAGTGCAGAGACCTCCCAGTACTGGAGACCACCTTCACCAATGTGCAGCTTAATGGTCTACTTGAAACTGCAGCTGGCCCTCTCCTAAACATCTGTGAGGTCCAGGGATGGACAAAGCCCTGTAGACGATCCACATCAGACTGGACAAATGTGCCAAATGGTCTGAATTGAATGTTCACATTTTCATAGAGAAGAGAGAGCTGAGGAAGCTGAAGGTGAGTTCCTCAGGCGCCATGTTATGGGCATTTGAACAACTTAGAAGATCAGCAGAACTTCTGCTCGGAGGCATATGCAGCCAATAGGGAATCTCAAGTCAACCACATCAGAGAGATGATTGGTGGATCCTGAATGAGGACACTCTGCTGGCTAATGCAGCCACGTGTTCGTCTGCCCTGCTGAGAATCGGGGACATGATTGTGACTGAAGTGGTGATAAGTACCACGGGCTTGGCTCTAATGTAGAGACTCGAGAGCATGGGAATCTGTCTCCAGCACTGTCCCTCATACCACCATCTCTGCAGACAAAGACAGCCTCAGACTGTGTCTTGGCTGTGCCCTGGCCACCCTAGCTGGCAAGGCAATTGCAGCCCTACTTGGAATCATTGGCTCCTACACCTCTTAGCACAGACAGCGAGCTGGCCACTCTCAAATTGTGGGTCATGGTCCTTAGTGTTGGAGCCTTGCTGCTACTCACTGCCTGTGAGTGACCTGTGACCTTTTCACATCCAACATAAGGAAGCACTCTTAGGATGACTGCCCGCATGAAGACTGTTTTTTCCTCTATATTCATGTTAGCTTCACCAACAACTACTGCTTGTTCCTCTGTCTGGTGTCAGCAGAATGACATTCAATTTTATTGCATTTTTGCCGACGAGTTCATGTGTCGTGTTGACTGACTTAATCAAAGCATTTTCTCTTGTGTTATTTGCAGAATTGGCTGTGGTATGTGTGATGTTCATGTCTGTGTTTATCCCCAAGTTCTGGGCTGAGGTGACAATTGTGATCTTGTTGTAGCCTGCCATATGATTCACGCAGAGAAGTATGTTTGCCTGGGGTCATATGAAGCCTGATCTTGAAGGTGAAGTTGATGTTAGAGTCTGTGCACTATAGATGTCCTGGTCAGCTGATCGCTGAGGGGAGGGCTACTGGAGATGAAATGCTATTCTCAACATTCACCAGGAACTGCGTCTGTGCATGGAGGGGGTGCGTAACTCAGGTGTCTGTTAGCATCTGGTTCTATGTTCCTAGGTGTCTTCCCTCATGCTATGGTTTAGGATTGGATTCTAGGGTGGGTGAACTGCTCTGGATTGCCGAGGATGAATGCTTGCCAGGCCTGTTCTATGTCCAGGGTGTCTTGCTTCATGAAGTCCATGTGGAGGACACTATTCATTTTCTGTTTTGTGAATGACGTCCTGGTTGGATTGTAACCTCCAGCACCTAGGGGTGAATAGCCATCATCGGTATACTTGTAAGCTTGACAGAGGCCATACTTGGGGCCTTTCATGTGCCAGTTGGTATGAGAGGAATCCCAAACTCATTTCATGTTCTCTCAACAGTCACTGGGGGTGTCCCACACCTGGTCCTAGGGCAGTGAAGTGCATTCCATCCAGTATTTGCCTTGTCTGGTAGCACACATGGAACATGTGTGAGGACCGCACTTGAAGGTCTTACACAGAGACGGTCTTGTGCTGATTGATCAGAGCCCATTGACATATATACCATAACAGTAATCACGTTTCCCCTGGTACGTGTGTCTTCACCTACTTGAAGGACATTATGGGGGTGGGCAGTTACATCTTGCTGGAAGTAAATTAAGTGAATGGCTTAATGACAGTGTCCATCAGGGGCCAGTGGCCAGTCCAGATCTCAGACATGCTGCTATCTTCTGGGTAAATAAGAGTTGAATGGACCAGTGGTTTGATAATGGCACCTATGTGGGAGATGCCCTGTCACCTTTGCAACCACAAAGCTACTAAACATTCACTTGGAGAAAATAAACACCACAACAAATAGTTGGCTTCCTCATCCACTCTTTTGGCAGCAGATGGGCTTGGGTGCCATGTTTTGGGTTACATTGGAATTATCAAGTCAAGCTTCCTGAGTTCAAGGGCCTCTGGGATTAGATAGTGGACAAGTTGAAGGTTATCATAGAGATGACAGGGACAAAGTTCTCTGTGATCTCATCTTCCTGTCTCTTGGGTGCTAGAATCACATGGGTGTGATGAACATGTGTCTTAGCTCTGACATCATTTTGGAGCTGGGTGAATGTTGCAGTCAGGTTTGCATTGTGAACAGAAATCACCCGACCAAGAGCAGCCTGTGGGGAGAAAAGGTTTATTTGGGCTTATAGACTCGAGGGTAAGCTCCATGATGACAGGGGAAAATGATGGCATGAGCAGAGGGTGGACATCACCCCTGGCCAACATCAGGTGGACGACAGCAACAGGAAAGTGTGCCAAACACTGGCAAGGGGGAGCTGGCTATAATACCCATAAGCCCACCCCAACAATACACTGCCTCCAGGAGGCGTTAATTCCCAAATCTCCATCAGCTGGGAACCTAGCATTCAGAACACCTCAGTTTATGGGGACACTTGAATCAAACCACCACATTCTGTCCCTGGCCCCCATAAACTGATAACCATACATGATGTAAAATGCAATGCATTCACCCAACTGTAAAAGTCCCCATAGTTTTCATCACTCCTACTGATGTTCAACACTCCATAGTCCAAAGTCTTTTAACTGAGTCATAATACCAAAAATAAACAACAACAACAACAAAACCCCATAATGGCACAGAATAAACATTCACACTGCAAAAAATGCCATTGGGCAGAGGAAAGAAATATTCAACCAATACAAGATTTAAAACAACCAGGGCAAACATCAAACTCTGTAGCTCCAAGTTCAACAACTAATCAGGGTTAAGTCTCTAAGTCTGATAATTCTAACCAGCAACAAGTCTCTGGAGTTCCAATTCTGCCCCTCCAGCTAGGCTGCTCACAGTCCTGGAAAACTTCATCCGGGGCTGGCAGCTCTCCTTGGCAGCCATCTCATGGTCCTGGCATCTCCACTGGGTCTCCACTGCAACCCATGGTCCATCCTCATGGCTCCATCGGGTCTCCATGCAGGCAATCCTGCTTCACACTGCCCATGGTCATTTCCAAAACACAATACCGTGTTGCAAACTCAATGACCATCTCTTTCTTGCATTTCTTATACTCCATAATATCAGGTAGGATGCCAATTTGTTAATCCAGGAGGGAATAAAGCAGACTTTGAAGAACAGGACATTCCTTCAGCATTCAGTCCCCTTCAAAATACTGCATTCTTTCTGTTGTCCCTATGCAGGTCATCTGGCCCAGATGTTGTAATTTCTCATATAATTACAGCTCAGTGGGTAGAAGTTTCAGCCCAAAGATTTCATTTCTGTGTTATATAAAGTGGCAAGTTAAAAATCTGATCTATTGGCTGCATGAAGACCAGCATGCTCTTTAGAAAAGAACATGCATCGGTTATGCCTTCTCTTTTGGTAAAGTTCATGAAATTTGTGGGGTCTGTTAAGTTTTATTCTATTAGGTAGAATACCTTAAAGACTTAAATTTCAAGCCATCAGAAAGAGCTATGGATTGCATGTGGTGGTGCATGTGTCTGTGATTCTAGTAGTCAGACACCCTGAGACAGAAGCATCATGAATTCCAGGGCAGCCTGGGCTACATGGTGAAACTGTCAAAAAAAAAAAAAGCTCTGGGCCCTAGAGAGATGGCTTAGCAGTTAAGCGTTTGCCTGTGAAGCCTAAGGGCCCCAGTTCAAGGCTCGATTCCCCAGGACCCATGTAAGCCAGATGCACAAGGTGGCGTATGCATCTGGAGTTTGTTTGCAGTGGCTGGAGGCCCTGGCGCACCCATGCTCTCTCTATCTGCCTCTTTCTCTCTCAGTCTGTCGCTCTCAAATAAATAAATAAATAAATAAATAACAACAACAAAAAAGCCGTGGATTCACTTTTAGGATTTAAGGATTTGTTCTAGATGACATGAAGCACCTGCCATAATATCATGTGAAATGCCATGTGAAAAGACATTTGCTTAATCTCCTTGCTCTCAGTGCTCAACAGAGGTGAGAAGAAGCTTCAAGGCACTGCCATTTGGCAGGCCACCAGCTATGCACATCTGCAGAGAAAGCAGCCACTGTCTGCTCTGTCCCCTGTGGACTCTGCCCTGCCATTCTGTAGCTCCCTCCCCACTATGTTACTTAAGAGCCCCCCTTCTCACCGGCAGGAGTCCAACCCCTGGTTAAGGAGGGCTGTATAGGTGTTCCTACATCTATTGGAGGGTGAGTCTAATGCAGTGCTTGTTATAACATCTGATGTGTCCCTACAGGATAAAGACTTCCGCTGGGCCTGACAGCACATTCTTTATTGGAAGCCAAACCCTTCTGGTCTTACTTCTCCACTGTGGATTTTTTTGTTGTTGTTGTTGTTTTTGGTTTTGGTTTTGGTTTTTTGAGGTTCTTGCTCTAGCCCAGGCTAACCTGGAATTCACTGTGTACTTTCAGGCTGGTCTCAAACTTACAGCAATCCTCCTACTTGACCTCCTAAGTGCTGGGACTAAAGGTGTTTGCCACCAGGCTCTATGTGTGGGAGGATGGAGACAAGAACAAAAGTTTGTCCAAGGAAGCAGCTTATTGGTTCTACACTGATACACTGTGCAGGTCACCAGGTGCTCTGACTTTCATCCAACTTTTCTACCTCTACTGAATATAAGCAGGCAGCACTTTGAGAAATCCTGCAGGAAAGGACAGGACCCCTAACAAACATGGAAGACAAAGCACTAAAGAGACCATGGAAATTAAATAAACATATGGACACATACAACTCCAGGAAAAACAAAGAGCAGTATAAGAAAGGCATACTGGTCACAGTGTGTGCTACCTAAGCTTAGCATTTAGAAAGCATTAATATTGTCAACATATCAAAGTGCTATGATGAAAATTATAATTCAATTGGAAAACAATGTGTGTATGTGAAATAAATGTGTTGGGTACGGTAATGTGTTATGCAGAGGTGAGCTTCATCCTATGCTCCAGGAAGTCAACTATTTCTGGAATTTGAAGAATGGAGGAAGGGTAATGTAAACATGGCATTGAGAGACAAAAGCTAAAATAGTCAAGTGGTCATGTTGAAAGTACTTATCTCTGGGGTGTAGGGAATGCGATGGGAGTTCAGGATCAGCTGTTTTCAGGGTTTCTTAATAAGACTTATCTTTTTTGAATTATGTGCTTTATGTTGCAAAAAATCCTAAAATAAGAGTGAAGCAGTTAATTTTGACACATGGACTAACAATAAAACAATTTGTATATGCTCTCTTTCTTCCAACAAACATTATCAACCTCTTCTGGCTACAGATATTATGCGCCCTGCTCTCACCAAGCAGGAGGCAGCAGAGACTCATGAGCCACCTCTCTTCCCCAGCGCCCTGGAGGCAGCTGGCCCTTAGAAGCTGATGATCAGGCTAGCCTGTGTGTTAACTCTGGTGTGCTGCTAAAGCAACCTGGAATGGAAGCATCTTATGTTTCTAGAAGGATTATGATATTAGCCTTCATGGGAGCAAGATGAACTTGCTCACACACTTGTTTTGAGAATGTGACTGTTCCTAGTGCAGCTAACACACCAGGGAACACTATATTTATCTTTTTTCCTTGGGTTCTTTTTGTTCAAATTGCTTTATAAGATCTTTTTTCTCTCAAGACAGGTAGAAATAATTCCTTATGAGGAAACTGAGACACAGAGAGATTTAGAGAAGCTTAAGGCAGGTAGAGATGACTCAGGCTTGGGATTCTGAGACCAATATCTAGTTCTCACTCCATCTTTGAGGTTTGTTCCAGGAGACCCACTAACCAATTGCTACTCACATGCAAGAGTAAACTAGTGTACCTTTTTGACCCTTAGCTTTTGGGGCAGCATCCTCTTTTACTCCCTCCTTTAAGTTTGGATGTGATGTGTTGTTTCTCTGGGAGGAAAAATGAGGGTGCTTGGGACAAGATAAAGTTTCTGAGCTGCAAAATTTGGATTTGATGTGAGACACCAGCCTGCATTGTAGACTCTGTCCCTGTCAACATAGCCATGTGAAGGGAGCTACTGCTGAGCTGTTTGGTGTTCCCTGAAGTGACTGTAGCAGCAGAAGAAACAATCCCCAGGGTTTGTCACCAGATTTTGGTATTAGAGGAGAGCAGAGTGGCACCTCCTGTGGCACCTTCCTGTACTTTGTGTATCTCAGTCATCTTCCCCATGCTGTGCTCCTTTTATGTCTCAGACTCTATTTTATTTCATTTTCAAATTTTATTTATTTATTTATTTATTTATTTATTTATTTATTTATTTTTTTTTTATTTGCAAGCAGAGAGAGAGAGAGAGAGAGAGTGACAGAGGGGGGAGAGAGAAGAGAGACAGAGCGAATGGGCACGCCAGGGCCTCTAGCCACTGCAAATGAACTCCAGACATGTGTGCCCCTTGTGTATCTGGCTTACATGGGTCCTGGGGAATCGAACCTGTGTCCTTTGGCTTCGTAGACAAATGCCTTAACCACTAAGCCATCCCTCCAGCCCCTGTTTTATTTTTGAGGCAGGGTCTAACTCTAGCCCTGACGTTCTTGGAACTCACTACTTAACCTCAAACTCACAGTCATCTTCCTACCTCAGTCTTCTGAGTGCTGGAATTATAGGTGTTTCAGACTTTTAAAAACTTTTCTGAGACCAAGTATCAAAGTTGAACCCAGAGCGTGCCAATATTACTAGTCTAGCTAACCAGCTTGGCCTGGAGACCCCTTATCTCCACCTCCTGGGCACTGGGATTACAGGAGAGCTACCATGCCCACTTTTCATTTATGTGGGTGCTGGGATCTGAACTCTGGTCCTCTTGATAGTGCAGCTAACACTTTATCCATGGAACAATATCCTCAGCTCCTGTCCCCAGTCTCTTCATTGATTGAAGGTAAGACATCATTCCTGGATGGGCAGGTACAACCTCCACAGGAAGTGCCACTCAGCCCATTCCTTCACTCCACAGGACCTTTGGCCTTTTATTCTGCTGGGGATTGGAAGATCTCAGTCCTGGGACAGCCAAAGCCACCCTGTGGGCTGAAGTTATCTGTAAGGGACCCATAGTGCTCACGTGGGCTTGTCCAGGCTGCCAGCAGCCCTAGAAACTGTCCAGGTGTGGTGTTGCCTTATTCTGACTCCTGGCTCAATGGATTGGGGTGAAGACTCCCCACCTGGGTGAGAAGCTGACAGAAGCTCCTGAAGCTGCTCCACTCTTCAGAGAGTCCTTGGAAAATCGGATGCTCAGAGTCAGGGCCACCTCAAGGGGGCCGGGACCACCTCAGCACCTTCTGTGCAAAGGGATTTGGGGGCTAGTTTGGTACTTGGGATCCAGCAGAGCCTGTCCCTTGTGCCATCTTGTGTTCACCATGGGTACTGCAGCCTCCTTATAGTGGAAGCTGCTCCCTCAATCCTACCCAAGCTCCTGGAGATGGAATGAATAGGTATACCCAATGAGAAACGAGGCCCGTTTTTTTTTTTCCAGAGCTAATTGGAGCAGTGGGGTCAGTATGACACTTGGTTTAGAGATCTCAGAAGAGCCAGAAGTGGGTGACTCAGGGGGTCCTGATAGAGTCTTGGAAGGGAAGTATCTCATTGGAGTGGATCACCTGGATGGAGAACAAGCATTTGCTTATTGGGGCAAACTTGGCTTTCCCTAGCTTATCCTGAATTGGAAACAGGGACAACATTTTGGAAGCTGCCCCTCATTAGCAAAGTCCTGGTGTCCTGGTTGGTGAACACACAGGGTTGGGACGTGTCCTGCCCACTGTCCTTTGGCAGCACTGTTGATGATCAAGACCTCTGGTCTCAAATACCAAATCTGGTAGAGGAGTAGCAGTCCCCCCCCCTATCCTCACCATCACTTTGTTTCTTACCTGCTGTCTCCTCTCCTGTTCTGGGAATGTAATACTTTCTCTCCTAGGTTCCCACTAATGAAGCCTCTTCCTCCGCTTGTGCTTAGGGTACGTAAGGATGGGTCTAAGCAAGGAGCCTGAGGTGCTGGCTCCCCACAGAGGGACCTGGGAGACACTGTTAGATTAGTTGCATCTTTTGGAAGAATCACCAAGTCATGAGAAATTTTTTAAGACCAAGAAACTTAATCTGATGAAAATTTCGTCTGAAGAATTTCTGATGCAAGGTGCAAAGTCTTCTGAGCAGGAAACCTAGCCAAGGTCAAAGTCACAGTGGGCGCCCAGTAGAGCCTTTTCTGTTGTCTGAGGGAAGTGCTTTCACCCTCCAATTTATGCTTTAAATGTCATCTTTCACACTGGGAGCCATTTCTGCATCATTTATGGGGGTCTGAAGTCAGGGGTGGTTTTGCCTGGCAGCTCTTGGTGAAGCAATCTCTACACCCAGGGGAACCCAAGCTGTTCTCGTTATGGTCTTAATTAGAGAGTGTGTTGAGTACACTTGACCTTTTAAAATTTATAACCAAGGTGCTTAAGTTTCTTGGGTCGTTGCAGGATTTTCAAAACTCAGGTTTTTGGCTTTAAAAAATCCCCTGGGGTTTGGGGGCGGGGGTCACACAAACCATGCTGACGGTCATGGTGTCAACCATTTTCAGTCTCTTTGTATTCTTGCCCCTCTGTCCCTCTGGCCTTTCCAGCCAAAATCTGTGAGACAACAAGATGTCCCCAGGGGTGAAGAGCTCCTGCAAAGACCTCCTCCCCTTCCTCCTGAAGCCCTCCGGCACTGTCTCTGTGTGAACGTGTTCTCCCCAGCCTGACTCTGAGGGTGGCACTGCTGAGCTGTGGTGGGGAGGAGCACACTGAGGAGAGAGGGCTGGACACCCAGAAAGTCAGAACCAGGTCCACCTGTCCTCCACCTGGGCTTTTGTTACAACTTTCCCTTTAGTGGGTCAAAGTTATTCACCAAATCCCACTCACAGAGGGGGCGTGGGAGTCACACAGGAGGCTGTGGGATGGGGACAGACACTGGGAAGCTCAGCCTACATCCTTGTGTTTTCTGAAGCACACAGATCTACACATGTGTTTTGTAGCATCACATGTGATCAGATCCTTGCAGACTGATTCTCACTGCCTGAAGAGCTGAGTTGCTCTAGATGCCTTTGTCAGTCAGTGCTGGTCATGGGCAGGGCCTGGCTCTGGGAAGTGTAGGATTCTTTTTTTCTTTTTTGGTTTTTCGAGGTAGGGTCTCACTCTAGCTCAGGCTGACCTGGAATTCACTATGTATTCTCAGGGTGGCCTCGAACTCATGGCAATCCTCCTACCTCTGCCTCCCAAGTTCTGGGATTACAGGCGTGTGCCACTATGCCCGGCAAGTCTAGGATTCTTAATGTGGTTCTGGACAGGGAGCTGGGTGTGGGTCTAAGAAAGATGGGATTTGAAGTGGGTTTTGGGAAGGCCAGAGTTTAGTGCTGGACACTGGACAGGGTGATTTTATATGTGGGACTGCTGGGTGCTCAGATCATCCAGGAGAAATGTTCATCTTTAACAGGGTGGCTAACTGAGGCAGAGGGTGACATCTTGCCATGTTGGGGACAGTGTTTAGTTCCAGGTCTATCTAGAATGGTCCCTTTTCTAGACACTTCTCAGTTTCCTGATGAATCCCTACTGTCCACCTCATGTGAATTGCTATGTGGACAGAAAATTCAATTTTCTCCTGTTTATTCAGCCGTGAATCCCAAAATGAGCCTTTATCTTTCAAAGCATCAATATTTACCCCACAGGCTTCCATGTCCATAGACCTCAGTGATGCTGATAGTGGCTCTTATCCTCTTTATTGGGGAGGCTGGTTTTATCAGAGCGCCCCCTCACCACAAGGATAGACAGATGGAGAGAGTATGGGAATGCTGGGTGTCAGCTCTCCAGTTCCCTCTATGAGGGGCTGCTTTGGCTTGGCTGCCATCTCTTGGTAATGGGCCACTACCATATGGCTCTGTTCACCCAGCTTCCTTCTTTGGGTATTACTTGCCTGCCCCTCACACTGGCATCACAAGTCCCACAGACACAGCTGCATTAGCTCCATGCATGCCCTCATGGTGCCTCCCATCCAGATGTATCAGTTCCAGGAAGCATTTCACAGGGGCAAATATAGTTCTGTTTTGTTTGTAAACTCTGGTTGGGGATCCTCAGAGCTGCCCTGTCCATGAGACTCACCTGCCTGGTGCACAGCTTTCTGCTCCCTAGAGCTTGGGCCTGACCCTGGCCTGTGGGCACTGGGCTGCCTGCTGGCGTGCAGAGCCTGTACTTCTGGCCAAGCTCTGTGGGTGAGCAATCATACAGAGCAAGCCATAAAGGGTCCTCTTCCTTGGCTTTGATCCATGCTCACTCCTGGATGGACCTTTTGTCCCTCAAGGGAAACTTGGGTTAAAGAAAAGCAGCAGTGTCTACAACAAGGGTCACGGTGGGACCAGGCCCAAGTCCCCTTCTCATAGGGGCAGTGAGATGCTTCTAGTCATAAAATAAAATGTACTTATCCTGCTCTATTGATTTTGAGGCTTAGGAGGCTGGGTAGTCCTGCTGTGCACGAGGATCCCTTCCCAGAGTATAACCAAAGGAGGGAGATCAGCTCAGGATTGTAGCTAGGAGCTGCTTTCTGCTGACTCCTGCTTGGTGGAAAGGCCTGGCCAGGAGGCAGAGTTTCCTCAGAGTCTGGAGTGGCTTGCTGGGATTCCTTGGAGAGAGGGTGGTGAGAAGAAGGCAAGGCAGCTTTCTTAGGCAGTTAGGATAACTGGGCCCCTGAAAGTATCCTTGCAGTCTCCACTTTGCTAGACATCAAAGTATGATCTGAGTTCTTATCTCTTCCCTAGATCTGTGTTTCCACAAACAACCTGGGCCCCTCGTGGGAGGAAGGCCTTCTTTCCTAGGATTTAATCCTAACACTGTGGTTGGTCAAGTTCAGCCCTAGAACTTGGTGAAATGTCTGGCCTCTTCCTGAGACAGCCCCTAGCCCAGACCATTCGGCTGTCTGTCTGGCTCCCCAGAGCCAGAAGGTAGGGTCCACCACCATAAGGTTATAGATATGTTTACCAGGGAGGGCAACTTATCTTGGTGGCCGGTTCATGACTCATGAACCTGCAGATTCTGGTGAGCTCTCCTCTTCTTGGCCTGGCAGGGAGGACTTACTGAAGCGCACGTCCCACATGGGCTCTTGACCCCTCCTGTCTTCCACATGGCAGGAGCTCTTTGTCTTTTCTTTTCTTTCCTCTGTCTCTTTTTATGTTTCTCTCAGCCTCACCATGTGGGCTCTCAGGCCACATGGGTATATTCATTTTCTTTCCCCTGGTTCTGTACTTCCCTAGATCAATATAATTTAATAATTATCCTTCTCAGTTTGATTTGCCCAGTTCTTTGGTTAAATGCAAATGCAAACCCAGGGTTTGGGGTTTAAGAACTTTCCTGAACCCCTAACACTCCGCTTCAGTGGAACCTGTAGTCTTTTTTCTCCTGGAGCCTCAGGACTCCCTTGTCCTCAGCTGGAAGCTGATATCTCCAGCACAGTGTGTAGCCCAACATGGCTTTGACCTCAGGGCCCTTCTGCTTAGCCTCTGAGTGTTGGGGTTACAGGTGTGCATCACCATGCCTGGCTTAGAAATGCTATCAAGCTGCAGCATTTGGGCTTTGGAGATGAGAATTGCTCTACAGTTTTCACTTGAGCATTAAGTCTAGTAGCTGCATTCAGGAACAACACCCAGACAGTGACTGAAGTGATTCTGCCCTGTACCATCAGAGCGGTGAGCTGGTGGACACAGGGTTTGCTTTATGCTGTTAGGTGGAGTTCTTATGTGGGCAGAGCTTTGGCATCTGCCTGGAAGTCTGGGATCTCATCCCTACAAATATGACAGGAAGTGTCATCTTGAGTGCTTTAGCAACTGCCCTCCCCACTCCCTGCATTCTGAAAAACCTCTTGGACTTGTTCACATATGAAAATGTGGATGTGAAATGCCAGTCCTGGGGTTGCATTTGCATTTGGGAGACATGTATCATGGAGCAGAAGCCAGAGAACATGTCAAGAGCGATAGGGGCAAGAAAGCTTGGGGAAACTGGCCGGCTCATGGGGTGTTGAATGCTTGATGATTCTTTACCTTGCAGAACAGAGCTGGTGGGCCCCTGGGGACTGTAGGAAGCTCAGCACCAGGCACTCAGGATGTGCTGCAGCAAGCAGCTGTGATACCATTTGTGTTTGCTGGATGCCCCATTCTCTCTGAGGTGGGTGCTTGTCAACTCAGGGCAGTAGCCCCAGGACTGTAGGCTGCCATTAGCTCATTGAACCATGCAAGTCTTGAGGAAGGGTGTCTATCAGATTGTGCACAGGGGTCACTGTCCCTGAGAGTCCTACCTTCTGTGAGTGATTAGTTTGTCTTCACATGGTCTTTGAAAGCAAGTTTGCTGCATGGAGCAAGTTCATATGACCTGATTCTATGGATCACTTACTGCAGTGGCATCTCTACTTGGTAAACATGTCCTGGCTCTTCCAGGTTACCAGGTAATGCTAGATTTCAGAGAGGTTCTTTCCACTTTGTAGCCATGTGCAAAGTGAGTGCAAAGTCCAGTGTGCAACTGGACATCTTTGTGTATGTTAGTGAATTCGACAAATGAGTGAAGGATAGGGACAAGGAGGCAGAATAGGTTCCTGATGATTGAACAGACATTTTAGAGATGTATTATACTTTAGAGACTCTTTTATCCTAGGACAGGACCAAGACGTAAACAGCCAGGCTTTCCCTACCCTTCTAGTCACCCTGGAAGGCGAGCAAAGGAGCCTGTGTGGGACTGTGTTTTGTTTTGTTTTTGAAGCAGGTTGACCTAGAACTCACTCCATAGCCTTGAACTTCCAGTGATTTTTCTACCAAAACTTCCCTAAAGCTGAGATTAAGGGCATGAGCCCTTAATTCCTGACAGACCCTATGATTTTAAAATTACTCAGCAAGGAGCTTTGATTTCCTATTTTGACACAAAAATTACAACCATCCAAGTGGCCTCTGGTCTTTCTGTGAGAATGACCTATGGATTGGTCACCTGTTAGTGACCAAAGCTGAGAGCAGGGCTACCGGAAGGCATGGCAAAGGTCTCTGCTTTACATTTTGTGTGTGTGTAGCATGTTAGGTGTATGCATGTGTGTATGTGCTTCTGGGAGCTCCCAGGTCCTGCTTTTGTCACTGACCACACCTAGAATGAGATAATCATAGAACACACTGCCCTGCCTTTATGTGCCAATTAGTGGGGGGTGGGGATGAGTGTTCAAGGCTCTTAAAAGAGACTTTTGGGGATGAAACCTGAACTGGGAAACAGGGAAGCTCCAGACAGCCAGGTAAAGGACACATCACCCAGGAGGATGTGGGGCCAAAGCAAAATGGTGAGGCTTCTGTCCAGCTGGTCTGTAGGGGTGAAAACCAATGAAACTAGCAATAATTGTGGGTGACCCTGTGGAGATGCTCAGTCCAGCCTTTCATTGAGGCCACCAGCTGCCAAAGCTGCTAAATTTCTGATTTTATCTTAGAGTAGTTAAAGTCACAAAGAGTTACAGCCATGTGGTCCCAGCAATCAAAGAGACATTGGGCATATCTTATAATTCAGCTTCCTTATCTGCCTGAGGTGTAAGGTCATAGTGGAGTCTAGAAGGTGGCAGGATCCCATCCACACCAGTCTGATGTTTGTGTAACTCCCTTCTCTGGAGACATGTGGGTGGCTTGGAGGAGTGAGTTTTCATAGAGTCCTGGAAGACCAGACTATCTGTCTGGCTTTGTTTGGCCCTTGAGACACTGAAGATAGACTCCTGCATTCCTCAAAATGAAAGATAGTCCCCCTGGGAGATTTCCAGGGAAGGAAGAGCTTATCCGTCAGTTAAATAGCAGCCCTCTGGAAGGCTATGGAAGTCACCTTGTCAGTGAGCTAATACAGAAGAAAGACATCCCAGTAGGGTCTGTGTGTGAAGAGATCTACTTTGAAAATCAGGCTCCCCACTGAGTAGAATGGTCTGAAGTCTGCTGGCATGCCTGGGGATTGCAGGGCAGGTCCTGGGTCTATAGGACAGGTCTTAGGTCTTCATGGGGAGATTGGAAGACTACAGGACAGGCTTCAGTTCAGTGCAGAGTCAATGCTGAGCCCAGTTCAGCTCTTGATCTAATCACATGGGCAGAAAGGTAGAAATCAGTAGGAGCTGATGTTGCCAGCATTGAGAGCAGAATCATTTAGGAAACCTGAAATTATCCAGAAGGTGTGCATATTGGACTGGGATCCACCCACATCACAGACAGTCAATTTCCATTCCTAAAGTCCACTGGTTTTAAGTGACCATGTCTTCAAAGTCGTCCCTGCAGCACCTGAACAAGATCTGACTGCTTCCTCACACTGAGCTGACCCCCAAACTCGCTGTCACATCCCACTATTGCTTCACTCCCCAGCACTGGAAAGCATGTGCAAACCTTACATGGATCACACTCTACTTTTATATTTACTGGTGGTTTCCTGTCCGTGGAAGATAAAACCCAAAGCTATGAATACCAGTATCCCGTATCTACTCCCTCCATCTGGCCAGCCTCCTCCCAGAGGCTGAAGGAGTCAGGACTAGCAAGGTCTTGCTTTGTCCCCTCCACCCAGGTCACTTCCAGGTTTTTCCTTCCATTAGTTATGTGCCAAGGTTAATGCGGTGATGGGAAGTCAGCTGTGGATGGAGCTGAGCTGTAGGTAGTTTCTGTCTGGCTGTCCCTTTCCAGCTCCTACAACAATGCTGGGCTCAGAGCAAGTACTCAGTAAAGGTTAAGTGAAATAAATACAAATGAGCAATGAAGGAGGTGTGTACAGACCAGGACAGTTCACCTGGTCCTCCATGTACACCACACTTAAGAGGACCAATAGATGTGTCCAAAGCTGAGAAGATGGGCGAGAAGGTAGCACAGTGTGTGCTTGAACTTCCCTTCATCCACTGGGGAAAGCAGGTGAACCAGATGACTTTGCTGCTGTGGGCTGACAAACATTGCATCTTCGCTGTCTGAACCTTGGTGTGAGCCACTCCTGGTAGGATGGGCAACCTGTGGAACTGAGTGATTGTGACTGAGAGTTATGGTGGTAGGAGGATGGGTGGTCTCTGCTGCACCAGGCACTCAGACTGCTGGGCAGTGTCTGGTGGCTAGTGCACCCTGCTCATGAGGCCTTGAACAAGGGTGGGATGAGGACCTTGCTCACTGAGGAGAGAAGGCTCTCACTCCTGGTGCTGCTGTGACCTCCTCGTTGCTGGACAAACACCTGACCAGAAGCAGCTGATGGGAGGAAAGCATTTTCTTTCAGGTTTACACAGTCCAGGGTAGCTCCATCATGGTGGAAGAATGTGGCTCACTTCCATACATCCCTAGCAGAAAGAAAAAAATCAACAAACACTAACAGGCAGAGCTCCAAAACTGGCTCTCTACACACCACAGTGCTGGACTCAAGATCTACCCCAAGTGACACACCTCCTCCATCCAGCAGGGATCCACCCTCTAAAGACCAAGTAGGAAGCTTAATCTTAATTTAAAAAAATCTGAGTTGAGTCATTTACATTCAAACCACTGCAGCTTGCCTGCAGTAACTCCTCATGAGAAGTGGATCCTAGCCAGCTCCTCTGCCCCCCTCTCTTCCCAACAAAGCTCCTGAAAGATATCGCTGCCGTTCCATCCCCTCCCATCTGACCAGCTGAGACCCTGCCAGAGGCTCTAAGCTATGTCCACTGTCCAGTGGTTTCTCTGAGCTTATATGCAAGATAGCTGATTCTCCCTATTCCTGACTTCCCCAAACTGCATGCTTCTGAGTGTCCCTCCTTCTCTGTGCCTCTACATATGGCCCCACAGACCCCACAGTACCTTTTGCCTTGCCTCTCACCTCAAGGATCCTCTATTCATAATCTCTCTCAGAGGTCCTAAGCTGCTCCTCTCCACTCAACTCTGTATAATCACTCCCCAACACCACACCATGCTCACATTTCCTTTTCTCCACAGAATGTTACTCCCACTTCCTCCTTAGTGGGAAGGTCACACCCATGTAGGGGTCAATGCCAAGAAGCAAAGTGAAGGAAGATGGGACCTTGCCTTTAAAAACACCAAGCAGAAGCCGGGCGTGGTGGCACACGCCTTTAATCCCAGTACTTGGGAGGCAGAGGTAGGAGGATCGCCGTGAGTTCAAGGCCACCCTGAGACTACATAGTTAATTCCAGGTCAGCCTGGGCCAGAGTGAGACCCTACCTCAAAAAACCAAAAAAAAAAACCAAAAAAAAAACCAAAAAACAAAAAACAAACAAACAAAAAAAAAAACACCGAGCAGGGGCTGGAGAGATGGCTTAGCAGTTAAGGCGCCTGCCTGCTAAGCCTAAGAAACCAGTTCCAATCTCCAGGCCCCACGTTTAGCCAGATGCAAAGTGACGCAAGGGCGCAATGCCGCACTTGCCCACAAGGGGGCGCACACATCTGGATTTCATTCACAGCAGCTGAGAGACTGTTGGCGTGCCCATCACTATCTGTCTCCCTCTCCCTCTCTGTCTGTCTCTCTCTGTGTCTCTCTCCAAAAATAAATAAAATAATTAAAAAAACACCAAGCAGGATCATGTGGCAGTGCATATTCCCACCTACCTGTTTGTCATTGCAGTTAGGAAGTTCCACAGGACACCTAACTCAGGTTTCTTCCTCAGTCTGAAGATACATTTGTGGCTATCATAGTAACAGCTGAGGTTTCTTTTGTTCAACAAGAGAGAACTTTTGAGCCGCTGGCAAGCTCAGAGGGTTCCATGAGCAGCATATTGGCCAGTGTCAGTATGACTCAGTGTCTTCACAGTGCTAAATCTGCCCATCCCCATGGCAGCCAGAGCCACCAGAGAAGAATGCACCTTGCCAGCAGAAGAGTACCTTGCTTTAAGAGATGTTGCTTCAGATGTCTTCTCAGTTTCTTCGTGTGGGGTGCTGGGCATCCTATCGGCACAACCTCAGGTGTGGTCTGTGGGAGAGTATGGGTTTCCTCCTGGACTCCTCACTAAGGCTGTCACTATCTCTGAAGAGCAAATGGCTCAATTGTCACAATGACACCTGCCTTCAGGTGAACTAGGACAGTGAGCTCAAACACAAAGAATTGCGGTATAGGTCTTTCGAAGCTGTTTGGCCTCATATGCCCTGTCTTGAGGAAGTGCTTAGCAAGTGTACTTGGGGATCTAGAAGCAATTTTGCCTGGCACTTCACTCTGAGGAAATGAGGAAACTGACACAAAACATTCTGAGATGGTGATTCTCTCATACGAGGTACATCCCAGTTGCCTCTGCCCCCAAACCATGCAGACCAGGTCAGTGTTGTAGTCGTACTCGAGTTCTTACCGATAGCAGAGAGCCAATGCCAACACCAGTCCATTTTAAACACACTCCTTCCACTAGCCTTGAACACCTGGGATCATAGTTCCTTCATTGTAGCTTAGGCTTGCTTAATAAATAAATAAACCAAGTCAGTAAAAATTTTGCCTTAAAATTAAGTTTCAAATAACTTTTATAACTGTAAAACTTGAAAGCAACAATAGTGTAGGTAACTGGATAAATACACTATAGTTTATCTAGACAAAAACTGATGAAATAATTACAAATAAAGCTGTAGTAAAATTCAAATAACAACAGCATTCAGCTAGGGTGATGCGATACTTATAATATGAGCAGGGACTTGCTGCCCGACCCACTCTAGACTGTTGCCTTTGATGCCCGGTGCCTTGGGATTATTTTGGGGGAAGGGCAATGTGTATACATAACTCTGAACTAATTTTCTTGCAAATGGTTTTCTCCTTTGTAAAAGGCATCTTCAAATAGAAAATCATTATAGATTTATTATTTCTAGAGAAAGATTCATTTTTTTTTTTACAGTTTTAAAGTAGTGATGTTGTGTCCATTTATGTTCCATGCTGGGACTTTGTTGTTGCATCTCAGCAAAGACCCTTTGGAGCTTGTCCTAGTGCATGACACAGACATCCGTTTACTATTCCCCCCATTCCTCATCTCACCATGGCCCGCCATACAATTTCAACTCTTGTGTACGCAGGGAACATTAGCACAACTAAGGGAAAAGCCCTTGTAATCCAAGAATTTACCCCAGAAAGGCTACGGCAGCCTCATCCCGGGGAGTCATGGTGAGTGGCAGTGGCATCATTGCCTAAATTATGAGACGGATCCGGGCACCTTCCTGGAGGTAAGCAAGGAAAGGCGCCTGCGGACTTCTGAAGTGGTCTTCATAGGCAGATGAGAGCTGACTTCATTGTCTACAGTGCTGCCTGTGGCCTCTGATGTGGAAGCTGGTCATATAACATTTATAAGCATTTCCTCACCCACTGCTGCTGACATTCACTGAGAGGGCTCAAGGCATAGGTGATCTGAGTTCTCAGGAGTTGAACCTCAACTTTTCCATTTTCTAATGTGGGGGTTCAGATGGCTGGGTTTCAGATTGGAGCCTGGGTGGGGGGCTAAGGAAGTGGAACTCTTCTGATTTGATGGCTTGGGCACTCATGTCCAGCAGAGGCATTTTGGTGCCCTGGGACATTTGAGGGAGGGTTCTCTCCTGCAAGGCAGCATTCCAATTGTCCCAGAACTAAGTGCCTTTAATGGCACCGTTTCTTTGACAACTATAGCCATTTTGTTCACACTTGCTTTGTCCAGAATTTTAAATATGTTCCTTTTCTAGTCAAACTGCACATTTTCCCAACTTGCTGCTCTGCTTTTATTTCCATTTCCACTGTAAACCTGGCTTCAAACACATAGCAATAATCATGCCATAGCCTAAATTCTATGCTCTCTTGCAATTTCCTGCACCTAACAATTTAGTTCATGACTTCCAACTTCAACCTCATTCAGAATTTCAGGACACAGGCACTATGTAGTCAGACTCTTTGCCAGAATGTCCCACGATGCCTCTAGTCCAGTTCCTGTTTGAGTGCGTGTTCCCAACTGAACCTTATGAGCACGGTCTTTACTGTTTGCATGTGACATTCTGGGCTTTCTAAGCTCTTCTTATAATATTCTAGGACTTCTCTATGTTGCATTCCAACTCACACTGATTTAAGTCTTCAGGATGCAGAGTGGGTGTTAGGGTTAAGTTTACCACAGGCCTGGTGCTTGATGCTCTGTGTGGTGGTTTGAATGTAAAATGTCCTCCATAGCCTCATCTGTCTGAATCCTTAATCCCGGTCGGCAGTGCTGTTGGGGAAGGTTGTAGGATCTGTGGGAGTTGTATGCTTGCTGGAGGAAGAGTGTCCGTGAGAGCAGGTCTTGGGGCATATAGCCCAGCCCTACTTGTTATACTGTGTTTGCTACTTCTTTCCTACTGATGTGAAGATGTGATGTCCAGGTGTCTGCTCTTGCCAAGCTTCCCCCCCCCATGATGAAATGTCCCCTCATAACTGTAAGCTGAAATGCTTCCCTTCCATAAACTGCTTCTGGTCTCAGCAATGAGAAAGTTACTGCTATACTCTATGTCCCAAAATGTCATCATTCATGTTCACACTGTGCTCCGAGGGCTGAGACTGGTCATTCAGTAGGTATTCGTGGAATGAGCATCCAGGGAGCAATTTTCCATAGAGCCTCCAGGCATGGTCCTTGCGGAGGTGCACTCCGGTGAGCTGGGAATGGCCAAGAAAAGGACTACCCCAGGCTTGAATTCTGTCTTCTCTGTGTCTAGATGGCTCATGCCTCCCAAAGTCAGGATCCCACTGCAGAAAGGGGCAATGGAGCATGTCTCTTCTCTTTGATGCTGGTGCTGGGGGGTTTCCCATTCTTTCCTCATTGTGCTCCGCCTGCCAATGCTCTGTGTTTTTAAGTGAAAGATATTCTAGCCCCTCCCTTTTATTGTGTTTCATTTGTATTTTTGGATGTACCATTATCTGCCTCTGTAGGACACTTCTGCCCAAATTTTCTTTTTTTAAACATATATTACTGGCTAGCAAATAAGTAGATTTTTCCTTCCTCTGATCCCTTTGCATTTTTGAAATAAGTTTTATGAAGAGTGAAACCCATAAAACTAGAAAGGGCTATGAGAGAGAAAGAGAGAGGAAGAGGAGAAGAGAAGAGAAAAGAGAAGAGAAGAGAAGAGAGGGTTTAAAGGGAGGGCATAGTATATATGTAAGTACAGGAGCAGAATACAAGGGGTTAAATGGTCTAAGTGGGGTTAGGGGAGGGATGGAGGAGAGGATGGTGTGGGAGGAGGGTTAATCACAATTTAAGATGTTATGAATAAGTTATATGGAAATCTACTTCTTTGCTAGCTGATAATATATATGTTGAAAAGAGAGTTTGGGCAAAAGGATCCTGTGGTGGTGGATGATATTCTGCCCAGAAGCCACAGATTGTTGTTAGAAAAATTTCAGTATCAGGGATGGGATACCTTCAAGCAAGCTGTTGGCCAGGGAGGCCCCTGATCCCCCAACATTACAGGCTATTGCCCAGGCTCTTGACTGTGTACATCAGAACTAGATGGTAAGACCCTATTGCTGAGGACTCCACATGCTTGCGCTGCAGGTCACTGAGAAATCAAGCTGGAGCTGAGCTAGAAGCCTCCTTCTCATTGACTAGCTGTCAGGGTGCTGGAAAGAGATATGCAGCCTATTGTGGGAGAAAAATTATCCATGGTCTTAACCAGCAGTGGACCCTGCAAACTTTGTGGATGAAGATTTGGAAGGGGGAAATGGAGATGATGGGAGAGGATATTGATCATAGTATATTGTCTATATTTATGGAAATTGTCAATAAAATGTTTAAAAGAGTGAAACCCATAGATCTTAAGTATTTAAATCTAGAAGTCTTGGCATATGCAAGTGCCATATGACCCTCTGTTGAGATATAGTACAATAACACCATTTAGAACCTTTCAATTATATGCTTGGATTGGCCAAGTCTGCTTTTAAAACTTCTTTTTTCTTTTCTTTTTTTTAATTTTATTTATTTATTTGCAAGCAGAGAGAGAGAGAGAAGAGAGAGAGAAGAGAGACAAAGAGAGAATGGGCACGCCAGGGCCTCTAGCCATTGCAAACGAACTCCAGATGTATGTGCCCCTTGTGCATCTGGCTTACGTGGGTCCTGGAGAATCAAACCTGGGTCCTTTGGCTTCACAGGCAAATGCCTTAACCACTAAGCCATTTCTCCAGCCCTTTTAAAACTTTTTATTGACAACCTCAATACATATACACAATATACATGATCATAATCTCCTCCCACAACCCCCCTTTGTCCGCTCTCCACTGAATCTCTTGTTCTTTTTAAGTATTTTATTTTGATATCATTATTTTATTTTGGATTTTCCAGTTCTAAAGTTTATAGGAGTATATTTTCACAGTGTGTATTCTATTTCTGCCTTCTGCACTTAACATTACATCTGAGAGAATAACATTTGTTGACGGCTGTGTTTGCAGTGTGTCCTTATTTACAATCAGTGTTCTATAGCATAACTAATACTACATTTAAAATCCATCTTCTTGATGATAGATATTCAAAATTTTTTTAGTTTTTAGCTATTATAATTAAAGTTCCTCTGAACATTTTTGTATAGTTCTTTGTACAGACCCAGGTTTTGCTTGTCTTGGGCAGGTGACCAGGGCAGTTTTTGGCTATAGAGCAGGTATGTCCACAGGGTTCTGTAGACTCTTCCCAGCTATGGTCTAACTCCTGCTAGGGATGTCAGTGAGTGGTGGTCAGTGACTGGCCAGCAGTGTTAGAGAGGGGACCATACCCCTGTTGTACTCCCATTTTCAGTGTTCTATTTTGGGTGTAGTTCCCTGTCTTTACCAAAGAGCCTAAGGATCAGGACTTGTTAGAAACAGGCCTTCTGTGACCATGTCTAGGATCCGGGGCAAGGTTCCAGGTACAGAATCAGTTTCCTCCTTTATGAAGTCAAGGTAATTCCCATGCCTGTCTGGACACTGAAAGGATGAGCTGCATGTGACAGATCATGTGTGTGGAGCCTGGGGGTGTCCATCATTATAGCCTGCTTGTGGTGGTTTGCTGGTCTCTGCTTGCTTGCCTCCATGTCTGGCTGAACCCCACACAACTTTTCAACTTCTCACTCATTTATTGAGAGTCACAAGATGGAATGCAGGCTTTGTAGGAGCTGTGGAGTAATGGTGCACTCTGGTCAAGGGGAGACCCAGCTGCTGTTGAGAGAACGAGGGCTGCCTTCATTTCTTCCCAGCCTGGGTTACTCTTCCAGCCAGTAAACATTTTCAAATCTTTCTTAGTCCTACTTTTTCTGAAAACTTCATGTGCTGGGAATTGGTTGTACTGCTATGTGTTCTTCATTTCAGAAATTAATGGATCAGGCTGGAGAGATGGCTTAGCGGTTAAGTGCTTGCCTGTGAAGCTTAAGGACCCTGGTTTGAGGCTCAGTTCCCCAGGACCCATGTATGCCAGATGTACAAAGTGGCACATGCATCTGGAGTTTGTTTGCAGTGGCTGGAGGCCCTGGCATGCCCATTCTCTCTCTCTCTCTATCTGCCTCTTTCTCTCTCTGTCTGTTGCTCTCAAACAAATAAACAAACAAAAAAACCCTAAAACATAAATAAATGAATCACATTAATTCAACAGAAAATGGAAATTTCAAAACCCCAGACAGTCCAACATCTGTGCCAGCAGAGGACCACATCTGTACCTACGGAAGCTGAGCTTAAGCAAAGGAAATCTGTGTGTGTGTGTGTGTGTGTGTGTGTGTGTGTGTGTGTGTGCTTAAATAGTCTCTTAGCTTTTGAGCTTGTTAGTTTGCTAAAAGTATTTTTTTTTTTTTAGCTCAATATAACTTAACTTGCTGAAGATAAATCTATTTAAGACCATGCTGGGTAATGCTAAGAAATTCATATTGTTTACTTTGGTTGGGATAAAATTGGTTTTAACCTACTTAGCAAAAGCATGAACCACTTTTAGCAACACTGCATATCAGAAGTCTTCATCAGAGTAGGCTGCTGAGCCAGCTGGTCAGGTTGGGACTTCAGTTCCATAGTGTGATTCCATGGTGTCTGTGCATGTGAGGAAGCACTTTTGTTCCTTATCATTTCTGAGAATAGGCATAGAACTGCCTTTGAGTCCTATTTTCACAAGTTTCTTTGGCATGGAAGTTCCTAAGATCCTACCATGTCAGGTTCTTCTTTGTTCTGCTTTTGTGAGGTGCTTGGCCCTGGTGGCTCCCCTGCAGCAGATAGCTTGTGGTCATACAGAGCGCCAAGAGTGGCTACAGGTGTCCCCAAGTCACTGGAGGGACAGAAAGAGCTGTTGGGATTTTAGCAGCATAATGCAGCTCCTTGGATAAGGTGCTCAAAGTAGCGCCGTAGCAGAGCCATACCACACTGCATTTCCTTTCTGCCTGCTTCTTAGCTCTTGTCTTTTAGAAAGTCACTCACATGTGGTTTTGTATCTTTTAAAATAACTATATCAGAGGCATTCCATCTTCTCTGTTTAAAAAATATATATAATTCTAGTACTCACAGAAGACTCCATCCTGGGTAATTAAATTATTCACCTATTGTTGGAAAGTCCTTTACTTTTCAGTGTTTGCTATTTAAGTAATTAAGCACATATTTGCAACAAACAGAGTCCTTTGCATATGTCTTATGTCGTTAGAAAAACTGCCCAAAGGAAAATTTCTAGGTTAAGTGGCTTACACATTTTCAGAGTTGTGCCGATTTCCTCTGGAGAGTATATATGGAATTATTTTCTCAGCTCAAGTATGAGGCCTGTTCCCTCACATGCTCACCAATATAGAATTGTAATATTGAGAATTTTTCACTATATAGAAAAATATGCTTTCTTGTTTCAGTTTTCACTTCTTACGTTGTTTTTTCTTCCATGAATTTTATTGTTAAAATCATTACAAATATTATGTCTTGCATGTCAATTTGTTTTACATAGAAAAGGTTAAATCTTCACAAAATTAACTTTTCTTGGGTTTCCTTTTTATTTAGAAAGGCTTCTTTAGTCTATAATATGATACCTATATTGTAGACTTTTTATGCTTTTTTGTGTTTATATAATACGTAATATGTAGGATGTGTGTGTGTGGATATGCACATGTCCTGTGCACATGCATGCAGAAGTAGAGTGAGATACCAGGTGTCCTCTTGTAACACTCGTCTTCCGTTTTTCCCTGGTACAGAGTCTCCCCCAAAGCCCAGCGAGCCTCACATTTCTGCTCACCCCAGCACTAGGGTAACAGCTATGTGTGTATGTTTATGCCTGGCTTTTTATGTGAGCAATAGGGATCAAACTCAGGTTCTCATGCTTGCGCAGCTGCTGAGCCATCTCCCCAGGCCTCATTTTTTTTCTACCTTTAAGAAAAGGTTTATTTCAGTCTCTTGAAGTCATCCGGAATCTGATTTGCTGGCAGGGCAGTTGTGAAAGTGCTAACCCTAGGACACGGTGTACATGCTTGGTTGCGTTGCTGATCAAGGTCATCCCTGGGTATTTGATCATTTTTCCCATGACTGTGAATGAGAGTATTTTCCTGTTTTCTCAGTGGAAATTGCTGGCACATTTACCCTCTGTCATGCTATTGGCTCTCCAATGCCTCTTTCATTTTAATTGTTCATTTGATTTTTTTGGAATGAAAAAAAATAGACATAAGGGCCTTAAAAAAGTATTAATTTCATGTAATTTAGTAACTCTGTGGAGTCTTCCAACCTGAATCTTTGGTCCTGAAATGTTGCCTGAGCCATAGCTCCTTTCCGTTTGTTCTGGTTTCTCTGCTTTGTAAGCAGTCATCCACTCAGTGGAGCTCTGCTTTGGTCGCCTCTTTGGATGGGTGTCTCCCCCAATAAATACTTTGTGTTCATGTTTGTAGTTAAGATCGTCTTGTTGACATGGGGCTCCCAGGTTCGTCTTGTTGACATGGGGCTCCTACATTCATCTTGATCTCACAGAGACAGGTTTAATTCTGTGCCTCGACCCAGGCTTTCCTGGCTCTGCTGCCCACATGGCACTGTCTTCTTCACAGAACTCCCGCTGCTGGCCTCATGCCTGGGCAGCTCACTGATGTCTGGTCTTCTGTCAGTTTTTCTTTTTTTCTAACAGTTGCTATTGCCTTAAGTTTTACCAAGAAAAAGCAGATGCCTTTTAGGACCTACATGAGTGTCAGGTAGTAATTTTAAAAACATATTTCTTATCTGCACTTTGAATGAGGCTGTTTTTATATGTTAGCTGTCATGCCACTGTTGATTCGGGTATCTCAATTTGACTGTATGTATTTGTGACTTATTTTTGTCCTGTATAAGCAAAAGCATACAAATGCCTGATGTCTACCCGTCAGCAGAACGGGGGATTGTCACTGGCCTTGGCCACCTCTAGGAAGGGCATGTCCTCTCAGCTTATTCTATGAGAGACCTTCAGCTGGAGGAAGGTGCTGTGCTGTGTGTCTGGTGGTGCCTGGCTGGGTGTCCTGCCTTCACGGGCCAGTGGGCTGCTCTGGGGCTTGCTTGTGGGCACTGTTTTCCCAGGCCTCGAGCAGGATCCCTGTGTCCCCTCCTTGTAACAGAGTTCTTGTCCTGAAACTAAGCTGCCATGTGAGCATGGGAGGAGGAGGTAGTGTAGAACGGGGCCTCTGTGGCCAAGGGAGGGTAGGACTCTCCTCTTCACTCTGAGGGGAGACACTCCTAGTAACTGGTGCCTGGGTGCACGCTGGCTTCCTGGTCCCCAGGTTTGACCCATTCTTCAGTTATGTGTGAGGCAGGGAAAATCAGGACGAAACGTTTCTGTGTAACCTTCTCCTAGAAGTTTACACCGTGGGGAGTGGTGACTGCTGTCTGAAATGTACCTGTAGAAGTCCTGCCAGTCCAGGAAGTGGCACTGATAGGAATAAGGAGTTCCCCTTCAATACATTTGGGGACAAAATAAGAGCTATGCATAGACACCATGAAAAATCAACATTTGTCGCTTGAGTTTCAGAGGTCCCATGGGAAATGGTCAGCCTTCACAGGGCTGTGGGTCTGCTTTAGTGGGAGATCCTCTTGGTTCAGCCCCACTGGCTTGCATATCATGGTCCTTGTGGGGATGGTCCCTTGAAGCACTGTGCACTGAGAAAACTTGTCCTGTAACTGTGAAAGCTCTGGGTATGTTGGCATCTTCCTCTAATCCCAGGACTTGGGAGGCCAAAGTAAAGTAGGCATATTGCTGTGAGTTTGTGGACAGTCTTGGCTACATAGTGAAATCCAGGTCAGTCTAGGCTACAGAGAGAGCATGTCTTTCTAAAACGAACAACAAAAAAGCAAACTCAAAAACCTATGAGATGACAGGACAAATGACATGCTTTTGGTCAGGAAGGTTCTAGATATTAGAGTCTTGTCCACCAGGCTTGCCGCACTCTGCAGTGATGCTTGGCGTTTCCCACATATTGCTCACTCCTGAGCTCGGTTCAGTAACTTTACCCTCTGGGAAATTTATGAAGTGAACATAAGACTCAGGAGACCCAGCATCTAGCAGTAAGATTTTAACGTTCACTGGGCTGGGGAGATGCCTCAGTGAGTAAAAGTGCTTGCTATATAACAATAACAAGCCCATATTGGATATCCATAACTCCTGTAAAGCCAGATGTGGTAGTGCATATCTATAACCCTAATATACCTATAGAGAGATTAGGGGTGGAGACAGGAGAATCCCTGAAAGTTTACTGGCCAGCTAGCCTGGCATATGCAGTGGTGAGTAACACTGCCTCAAACAACGTGGAAGGCAAAGAGTGACACCACAATTGCCCTCTGACTTCCTCACGCATACTATGGCTCACATGCCTGCACTCTTACACATGAATGTACACTTATCACACACACACACACACACACACACACACACACACACGAGATTAAAAAGAAGAAGATAGCATTATCTGTGGTGACAATGGAGACCCTTATGCACATGCTGTTAGCCAGAGTGAAGCTTGTAAGCCTGTTCTCGAGACTGAGCCTGAGACAGCGAACTTTGTGTTGTGCAGAGCAGCAGCCTTTAGGTGGGGCTGAGCTTCCAGATGGGCTCCCAGGTGAAGACATAAGATTGTTTCTCATTCCAACAAATGTCCACGAGCAGTTGAGAGGTAGAATCCACTCTTCCGAAAGTAGAACCTACGGGAAAGCCCACCACATGCTTCTTGGGGGTTTTTCAGACAATGAACACTTGGACTTATGACTCACTTCTCCACTGCTGCGCCCTAAGGCCTCAGTGGAGCAGCGCTGGTGACTCGGCTGTCTTGCCTTGTCTTGTCTCCTTCTACTGCTCCTTGCCTTCTTCCTTCTGATCTTGGCTACATTTGAGCCCTGGAGGACTTAGTAATAGAAACAAAAGTGTGAAGTCTGAACTTCTGCACTGCACAGGTGGAAACACAGGGATTTGAAGCACTGTAGCTCACTGATGGTCCATGGCACACATGCTGATTGGTTGGGGAGCCCTAACTTTCCCTCCTGAGGTTCAGCTGTTGGGAGTAACTGAGTCTGCTGTGTGTGACTGGCTCACTGAGGAGTCTGACCTGCAGGCTTTCTGTACTCCGAACCAGAGCTCACTCCTTCTTCTGTACTTCCTTTCCTGGGGCTCAACCAAGGCTCCTCTGACACTGAGTCAACTCTGCTCATCTGCACCCCAACTATTGTTTTCAGGTCCTGGTTATGAGGGGGAGCAGAATTGCCCAGCAGGGAGGGGCTCTGGAGTCCCAAACATTCCTAGAATCCAGGGAAAGGATTTGCTATTCTAAACTCTCTGCTTTCCCTGCAATGTTTTCCAAAGTTTATAGCTCTGGAAACAACTCAGTTAAATGACAGAGGCCTTTGAACTTCTGGTGACCAGAAGCAGAAATCAAATTCAGAAATGAGACACTGGCTGCAAATTCAAGGAGGATCATGTCCTGAGATAGCCAAGACAAGTCCCAGCAAGTGACAGGAGAGTAGCCCCTCCATCACGTTGCTTTGTGCTCTCAAACTGGTCTCTGGGAGATGGGTGCAGCTGCCACTCTGTGTTCAGGGGAATGAAGAGAGAGATGCAGGAGGGTTGCTATGGTAATTCCTCATTATCTTCAAGTTGCAGAGAGATGCACGTGCAGGGGATTGACAATTTGACTGTGCAGCAGCTTCTGATAATGCTGTGTGTGTGTGTGTATACCCCCACACAGTGCTGCACTATCAATGTGCATGTGCCTGCACACACATGCTGCACACACTTCTCTGTTCATGCCAGTGCTTCAACTATGCACATGCACAAGGCCAGAGTACATGCCATTTTCTACGGGAGTGAACAAGTTTTCCTGCCACACTGGCTGATTAGGCAGAGCTCAGTCAAGGAACAAACAAAAGAGTTGTTTTTTTAAATAGGAAGAAAGGGCAAACAGATAAATGGAGGGGAGAGGAGGAAGAAAGGAGAGAAAGGACACTATCACACCCTTGCTGACTATGACAAACTCAAAGCCTCAGTTTCCAGAGGGGCTGGATGGACCTGTCCATGGCTTGGCCACCCACTTCAGCCCAAAGGATCCCCAGTGGCAGTCCCACTTAGTTGTTTCCCTCTGGTTGCTCTGAAGAGTAACTTTCCACCTATGTGTTTTTTAACTGTCTTGTGTGGCACATTTTTGAATTCGAGATCTTTGTAGATTATGTCAGAAGACTGAAGACTATTTATTGGGATATTTTGAAAAATAACCCACATCGACTGTTTTTTGTTTTTAGGTTTCAAACATGTGTGCATGAGTGTGCCATGTGTGAAGGTGTGTAGGGAAGTGGCTGGGGCTACTGTATTGTCTCACTTCCTCAGTTGACATCAGCTGCCTGCAGCAGCTCTAGATGGAGCACATATCTAGAGATTTCCATGCCTTGATGACCTAGCTGTATGTGGAGAGACAGTGGAACAGCCTGGGTGAAGGACAAGGCTTACAGACACACCTGGAGTGGCTGGTGCCCTCCCCGGATGACTGGAAAGCTCCAGCAACTCAGCAGGAGAGGGGATTATGCATGGAGACCTCATGCACAGTATTCACTGTGCAGTTTGATGTTTAATTGAAGATCTTTCTGCTTTAATACAAATGCCTTTATTAAACTTACATGTGAGTCTCTGCTTCTTTACTTCTATTCTCAGATCTTGGGAGATAGTTAAAAATTGATTTACCATTAGCAAAATAAGCATTCTTGTTTAGACTTAACTGAATATCAATTTAAAGGGAAAAGCCCATATACTTTTCAGGTAGATGTATGAGTGATTGCAATTATTAAGAAAGCAGATTTTTTTTTTTTTGGTTGAAATAGATTTGCCTCATGAAGTCCTGATGTCTGGCATGCCATTATTGGATAATCTTGTATCTTTCAAAGTATCTTAGGAAAAGGAAGAAATACTTGGAGCAGATAGGAGGTTGTGTCTAGAGGAAGCACACGTATACCATGTTTGCATGTGTGTACAAGTATATGTGTGTGCATGTGTGTGGACATGTATCCATATGTGTGCAAGTAGGTATGTGTGCACATTTATGGGAGAGTAATTCCTTTCTGGTTGGCTCTAACCCTGGAGACCTACCTATCTGCTCTCAACAGCATCTTCCTCTCCCTGTTCTCTGGAAAGTGTTATATAAACCCAAATGTCCAGTCACTGTGTTAGCCATTTGCCCAGGGAGACTTTAGAGCCAGTGGTTGGCCCTCCTCTTTGATTTTATTGGTTCTGAAATTGGATCTGACACAGCTTCAGGGTACATGTGTTGTAGTGTCAAAGGGATTTTCTGATAGCCTCCCAGTGAACCTTCTTGTCACCTGTTGGGGCGGAAGTCATGAAGTCAAGAATGTTGACTGGATCCTCCAGCAGGCAGCTGAGCAAGCTTCCGTCCATGACTGCTGCCAATCTGGGATGCAGGAAAGCTTTCTCTAGAAGTGGGACACTGGGAACCTGTCCCTCATGTCTTCTGATACTCAGTGTCTGTTATCCAGTAGACACACATAGACCTTTCATAGGCATTTTTTGTATGTGTGTGTGTGGTGTGCAACTGTGTGCATGTGTGTAAATGTGCATGTAGGTATATGTGCATATAGATACCAAACATTGATGACAGGTCTTTAATTTCTCTACACCTTATTTCCTGAGACAGAGTCTCTCACTTGAGCCCAGAGCTCAGCAATTTGGCTAGTCTAGCTTGTCAGCTTTCCTCACGGGTTCCTTGTCTCTGTGTCTGTGCACTGGGGTTACAAGTGTACCCTATGCCCATGCAGACTTTTACATGTGTACTGAGAGCCAGACTGGTCTTCATGCCTGTGAAACAAGTGCTTTACCAGCTGAGCCATCTTCCTAACTCCGAGGCATGTCTCACGGATGGTTGGTTTCAGTACCCCTGCAACCTGTGGCCAGTCTTGGGAATGCATGTACAGTGGTGTCATTTCAAGAGCCTGAATTGTTACCCCACACAGTGCTTCCCAGGTAATATTTGATGGCCACATTGTTGTATTTCCTTAGTTGGCACATATTTAATTGCAAATGAATAAAACAGTTTTCTCTCTCTCTCTCTCTCTCTCTCTCTCTCTGTGTGTGTGTGTGTCTCTGAAATGAAGTAGTTTTGAGAATTGCATGTAGATTGAAAGCAGGCTCCATCCGCTCATTTCTGTCTGCCCAGAATTAGGAAGCCTCAGTGGTGTTGGTTGGCTTGGGAAGGCAAGGAAACCTCTTTCAGACAGTACACTGATGAGTGGGTATGGGAGAAACACATGTTGGGTGTGCCTAAGACTTCCTGAATCCCTGGGTTGGGTCAAGCTTTAAGTAGAGGTAACAGATCAAGTTGGATTGGAAGTTGTACAGTTTGGAGACTCCTATGTTGAGGTTTGGCCCCCAGCTGGTAGGTCTAATCATTGAGAGATGATAGGATCATGGCATCACTAACCTCACCATTACTGAGTTCATACTGAATGGTAGCAGATCTGATTGGAGGGAGTAGATGACTGGGTGCAATCTTTGAAGGGTTTGCCTTGTCCCTGGCCCTTCTCCCACCCCTAGCCAATCTCCTCCCTGCCATGAGGTAAGTAGCTTTTCTCTGCCATATACTCTCCACCATGATGTTATGACTCAATATAACTACACAGGGATGGGGCCAAGTGACTCCAGACTGAAATGCTGAAACTATGAGCCAAAACAAACCCTTTCTCCCTAAGGTAGTTACTGTCTTATTGCTGTGACAAAACACTTGACAAAAACCACTGAAGGAAGGAAAGTTTATTTTGACTCACAATTTGAGGAAGGCATGGCTGGAAACATGAGGTGCCTAGTCACAGTGCATTTGCAGCCAGGAAGCAGAGAGGTGAATACTAATGCTCTTTCTCCCCCTTTTCACTCATCCCAGGAACCAGCCTATGGGAGGTGCCACCTACATCCAGGGTTGATCTTCCTTCTCCAGTTAAACATTTCTGGGAATGCTCTCACATACATGCCTAGAGGCACATCTCCTTGATGATTCTTAATCTAGTAAAGTTGACAATGAAGGCTAACCATCACAAATGTACTACTTGTCAGTTTAGCACCTAAACAAATTACTTTTACATCATTCCAGTCCCATTCCTCAAAGGCTTATGGACATTTCACAATGCAAACTCAAACTGAACTGCTCTGAACACACCTAGTAGGGCATGACTGAAGATCTGCCCCTAAACACACCTTAGGGCTGGATTCCAGGATCTGCCCCCAATGACATGCCCTCTTGTAGCCTGATATGGGCTCAAGTAGGAAGTTTAATCAAAAATAACTGAGTCAAGCTGGAGAGATGGGTTAGCAGTTAAGGTACTTGCCTGCAAAGTCTAAGGACCCCAGGTTTGATTCTCCAGTACCCATGTAATCCAGATGCACAAGGTGGCATGTGTCTGGAGTTTGATTGCACTGGCTAGAGGCTCTGGTGTGCCCATTGCATCTTTCTCTTTCACATCAATCAATCAATAATAAATAAATAAATATTTTTTAAAATAACTGAGCCTATGGGCCATATGTTCAAACTATCACATTCAAACTACCACAGAGGGTCACCAGTTAGGCACCTTCATAAAACTGAGATCAGCATTCTCTGAGAATGTGACCTAGAAAGAGAGAGAGAGAGAGAGAGGGTGAGGGTGGGGGGAGAGTAGGAGGGAAAGCGGGAGGAAAAGAGAGAAAGTGTATGTGTACTTCTAGAGGGAATGAGAGGGGAGCTCTGTGGTGAACTGGCTAGGAACCAGACCTTCCCTTTGTCCTTCCAGAAGGTAGCCAAGAGACATTTAGTTGGTGAAATAGGAGGAGCCAGGAGGCAGGTTATGGACGAGTAATACCTACTGTCCAGAAGACCAGGGGAGGGCTGAAAGACTCTCCCCCTCATCCACCTAGTGTGCTGTTTTCATGTTGTGCTGATTTCAGCCTTTATGTCAGGCGTTTCTATTCTCACCTGAATAGCTGATGGAATGTTCTGGGCTGATAAAAGCAGCAGCTGGTTACTTGGCAACGATGCTGAACAGCAGAGGGGAGATCTGCAGCTATAGATAAGCTTTTCTCCCCTAGGTTTATCTTCATAGCTACACTCCAGTGCTCAGAGTGGGACCTTGGTGGTGGGTGGGACTGAGTGCTACAGGTGAACTTGCGTTACTGGGAGGCCAGTGTTGGGCAGCTTACCCAAGCCCAGCCCTGGGCAACTGTGCAGGACTCTCTCTGGCAATCAGCAAGAAGCCACACCTGCTCATCTGCTATGATAGCAGATTCACTTTCCTGAAGAATGGAAACTCTGAACTTATTGACCTCTTAAATCCAGAGTCGAAGATGTCAGCACGTCCTGCCTCGAGGACAGAACCCTTGGGTCAGCTAAACACTCATCTCTGCCTCCTCTCTCGTGTCCCTCTCCACATTCCATAGTCAGACTGTCCTCAAGCTCCTGATCTCCCTGCCTCCTCCTCACCAATGCTGGGGTTACAGGTATGTGCCACCACACCCAGCTCTTTCTGCCCTTACTGTGTGGACTAACCCAGGATGAACGTTTCTCCTGGCCTGCAACTCTGATTCTGTGTTCACGTTCTTTTCTCTGCTCTCCTCAAATCTTGGTTTTGGTTGTTGTTTTAATCCTGAAATCCAGAGGAATTATGCAGCACATGAAGATCACACAGCTGGCCAGCTCTGGTCTCAGGTTCATTGAATTTTCCCAGCATGTTCCATGGGCAACTCTAACAAAAATTAGACTGGTCCAGTTTCCATAGTGACCACCACTCCGATGAGTTAGACTAGTTTCTGTGGTCAGATTGGTTTATAGTTTCCTTAGTTATGATGGTGAGATCGGGTTGATCCACAGTTCTGATGGTGATCACAATAAGACTGAGTTGATCCATGGTTTCCATGGTGACCACAATGAGGCTAGATTAGCCCACAAAAGCTTTCCCCTGCTGAGTCAGTTTTTCTTAATGACAAGTGAGAATTTGTTTGTTAGGTATTGCTCCTGCTTCCGTTAGTTCTTTGATGTTTTGCTGCCTCATGTGATAAGATATGGTTCACATATCTGGCCTCTCCTCATGCGAGTGCCATGCAGAGGGAAGCTCTGTTTGGCTTGTCTTTGCTGTGTTTCAGTGCTGCCTTGAGAGAGAACTGGGCTAGCTGCTCACTGTTGAGAGCACATGTGAGCATCTGTGAGATGCCCAGATTGTGTTACAATATCGTTGTTTTGAGTCATGTTTGGCTTCCTCCTAAAAAAAAAAAGTTAAAAGTTAGAAAGCCAGGTGTGGGAGCGTACACATTTAATCCCAGCACTCAGGAGGCAGAGGTAGGAGGATTGCTGAGAGTTCGAGACCACCCTAAGACTACATAGTGAATTCCAAGTCAGCCTGAGCCAGAGTGAGACCCTACCTTGAAAAACAAAAAAAAAAAAAGTTAGGAAACAACAAAGAGATAAGCAAATACACTGCTCACAAAAGTTGTTGTAGTTCGTGGAATTGAACCTGAAATTTGCCTTTCATGGGCCAAAGGAGATGGCTTACTGGGTAAGAACCCTTGCTGGGAAAGCATCTGAGTTAAACCTACAGCACCCATGCAAAGACTGTTTGTGGCACATACACCTGTAACCTGTGCTGAGTGGGGTGGAGACAGGAGGATAGCTGGGGCTTGCTTGCCAGTGTCTAGGTAAAATAAGGGGAATGTCAGGTTCAGTGAGAGACCCTGCCCCAAGGAAATAAGATGGAAAAGCAATAGAGGAGAGCACTTATTGTCTTCCTCTGACCTCTGCACATGTGTGTATGGGTTATGTGCATCTGCATTCATGGAAGCGCAACACACACACATACCTCAAAAATAAAAGAGAGAAAAAATTACTTTTGAGCAATGCAGTTGACAAAGAGTAAGTTCAGAAGAATTTCATAAATAATAAAAATAGTTGCCGGGCGTGGTGGTGCATGCCTTTAATCCCAGCACTCGGGAGGCAGAGGTAGGAGGATCGCTGAGAGTTCGAGGCCACCCTGAGACTACATAGTTAATTTCAGGTCAGCCTGGACCAGAATGAGACCCTACCTCAAAAAACAAAAACAAAAATAAAATAAAATAAAATAATAAAATAAAATAATAAATATATATATACTAGATTAGACAGTGTATGCAAATGAGTAGTTAGTTATTTATTTCCTTGGTTTAACAGTGTAGGTGATGGTAAATAGAACCATTTTCAATGCTATAGCATCAAACTGTACCCTAGCTCCTTGGTTATTTTAGAATCCAGAGTCTAGCCGTTACCCTTCTTGTTGCTGTGACAAAACACCCACCCAGAAGCAGCCTATGGGAAGAAAGGTTTAGTTCAGGCTTACATTTCCTAGATCTTCTAGAAGTTTCATCAGGGTGGAGAGAGCAATGCAACTGGTTTGCATCTTCATTAGCAGTAGCATAGAGAGAGAACAACAGTGATCCAGCTCTGAATAGCCATGGGCTGGACTAATCAACCTCAAGGTCCATCTCCAGCAGCATGCCTCCTCCAGCAAGGCTTTATTGTCCAAAGGCTCTAACAGCTGCCACTAAATAGGAAGCTTAATCACAAACGCTTGAGGCTATGGAGATACTTTTCATTTAACCCACCACACAGAAATTTTATCAATACTGATGACCAGCTTGGAGAGTGCATTTGTTGAAGAAGCTGCATTCTTTTATGTTACATGTCTTCTGTCCCAATTGTGAGGATTTATCATCTATTGAAATGCCAAGATGACATTTTCCACCAGCTTATATGTATATGAAAGCACTATGAAAAAGCCTCAGCTTTCCATAATAATGAAAAAAGATCAGGTTCAGGCTGGCTCGCAATGCCCATGAGGATCTTGCTAGGCAGTGTCATGGTGGCTGCAGCAGAGAGAAGATTACATTCCAGGTCCATGGGCTGCCTGGGACTTGACCTCTGCCTCTGCTGAGAAGGTGGCCCTGTGATTCCCTTCCCTGTGGGCCTTCCCTCGGGTGCCCTTCCTGCTGGCTGCACATGTGATCCAGGAGGCAGCAACTGGGCTTGGTTTGTGATCAGGGTGGCTATACAGAACCTGGTGGTTTGGGGGTGCCTGGATTACAATTTATAAGAAAAGCAAGCTGGACTCCTGCCCCTCCCCCCACTGAGCTATCCACTGAAACTGTGCTGTTCCTTAAGAGGCCCACTAGTGTGGGCACTGGTGGTTACGCTATTTCTTTAGCTCTCTCTCTGACACTAGTGTATGAATGACATAGTGTGGCGAGTGGGCAGGGGGCATTGACCAGAGCCAGCCCTGGATGCCTCTGAGAATGAGAAACAGTGGTCAGTGCAGGCAGCTCAGAAATCCTGCCCCGGTTGTTTCTGTGAACAGTGTCTGTTTGAAAGAACCTTAGACACCAGCTTAAGACAGCAGTCTCATTGCAAGAAACCAAGAAATGTAGCTGGTGCAAGGTTACACAGCAGGTCTGTGACAGAGCAGGGTGGGAAGTCACTCTTTGTGGGCCCTATGCCACACTGTGTTGTTTTTGTTGTCCTTTGACACCAGGTGATTCTGGGTGTATTGACAACTGTAGAGAAGCCCTGAGCTGCACATCTACTGTAACACATAGGAAACTGAATGATATCAGATCAATCTATTTTTTGGCATTTGTTGACAACCCCATGGTCATATGACTGGCCTTAAATTTTATTCCTTTTTTTTTTTAAATAAAGGAAAGCAGTGAAGTGGTATGTAACTGGCTAGGACCCAGAGTAGTTACAGTGCAGGCAGCTGGTGCCATGGGGTGGGTGGTGTCCCAGAGAGTCACAGGACCAGGGTAGATCACCTTGTCTCTTAGGCCTTTTATCTCATCTAAACTGAGAGGGTTCATGTAAAATATACACTACTATTGCCACCAGTGTTCAATTACTTATCGTGTCAAGTTATTTCCAGGCAGCAGGAGGTCTTGCTCCTGGTAGTTGCCAGCTTCTCTAGCCTAGGTTGGGCTGGTGGCTGCTTTTTGGAGGTGTGAAATTTCTTAGCCCTCACCTATCTGTGTGACCAGGTGTTCCTAGGGTGACACAGACCTGACCTTTGCTAATAGCTGCTGCATATGCTCCAAGAGCCTAAGGTAGCCTCCTTGTTGGGGACTCCTTTGGGTATGTGGAGGGTACAGGACTTCTCCTTTTGGTGTAGTGCCTTGTTTCTGAAGTTAGTTGTGGCTGTCTGGGAGTGACCTGTTTGATGGGGTCTAGGCCTATATCTGCTTGACTCTGATGACATGACTAGCATCCTGATTGCAGCATGGACTCACAGGAAACCAGAAGCTGCAGCCACATTTGTCTGGAGCTGTCCATCTGGGTCAGTGGCTTCTTCAGAAACCAGTGATCTGGAGTTGTTCTGATGTTCTGATGTTTCTGCCCTGGCATCCCGTCTCCACCTCCCAACTGCTGGGATAACAGATTGGCAATCACGCCCACCCAGCATTTATGTGTGTGCTGGGAGTCTGAACTCAGGTCTTCACACTTGTGTAGCAAGCACTTTATTGACTAATTCATTGCTCCAGGCCATGAAAGTTTTTATTTTATAGTTAGATTATTTTGTCTTTGATCTGAAATACTTAAAAATTTTTTACCCTCTTGAGAAACTTTTTTTTCTTGGTTTTCACTTGGTCTGTGAGTCACTGTTGAGTAGGGTCACTTGTGTTGTAACAATTGCCCTGATCACATGGCTGGATGCAAAATCTGGCCCTTGCCTGCTCTTCTGGTGGGACCTGGACCCTTCTGTTGATAATGATGCCATTCTATAGAGTTTTTTAGAAGCTCCTGGCTGCTCAGCACAGAACTATGTGCAGGAGTTGGAAGGACTTCAGAATATCCAGGCAGAAAGAAACCTGGAAAAGACAGATGCCACACAGAGGGAAGATGGGAGAAGGACAGGGTCTGAAGAGTCCCGGGTGGGAGGCAATAAGGGTGGAAGTGTGGTGTTGCCTGGAAATCAGGGCACATGGAAGACCTCAGAGGCCCACAGGCCTCTTACCTTGCCACCAGGTGGAGATAGGGAACTCTGTGTATGAAGTCCCTTTCGGGGTCACTGACCCTGAAGATGGTTCTCTGGCCTTGTGACTAACCCTGGAGATGGCTCTTTGTCCTGGGCACTAACACTGCAGTATGGATGTCTGATGTGGTCTCTCCTTAGGCAGTTGAGATACTGGATGTAGTGGACTATTGTGTATTGTATAAGGAAGTTGTAAGGCCTGCACTCCAATTCGCATTATTTGTCTCTTATGGAAGCATTTCATTTGTGTGAGAAATGGTACTATGTTCCTGGTCATGTCATGAATGTGAATGTGTATCTGTATAGACTGCATTCATGTGTAAGTTGAGTGGGTATATGTGTTCATCTGTGAGTGTGATTCTGTGTTAGCGCACATGCTTACATGTGTATGTTGAATATATGTGTGTGTGTATTCATCTATGAGTATGAATCTATGTTTGAGCACCTATGTACATGTGTACATTAAATGGATGTGTGTGTGTATATCTGTGGATATAATTCTGTGTGAGGGTGCATATATGCATGTTTATACTAAGCTTTTGTCTGTTTTCATCTGTGGTGTGATTTCATGTGAAGGCATCATTGTGCATGTGTATATTGAGAGATATATGTGTTTATGTGTGGGTATGATCCTGTGTGAGTGCTTATGTTTATTTGTTGAATTGTATGTATTTTTACCTGATGCATGATTCTGTGTGAGGACACATGCATATGTGTTTATTCTTCTTCCTGTGTGTGAAGGTGACTTTGAGTGCATCCACATATGTGAAAATACAAGTGTGTGCATGTATGTATGCCTACATTTGGCTGTGATGGTGTGCATACTTTAGGCACATATGTATGTCACTTCCTCTTTTAGTTTGGGCAATGTTTGCATCTTCTGATGTCCCCATGACAAGAGGACAGATTCCCAGGTCAGCTGACTTCTGTGCCATTGTGCTGGTCCTTGGTTCCTCCTGACCAGCATGGGCATCTTCAGCTTAAGTCAGAACTGGAGTGCCTCTGTCTGGATGGGGAGTCTGGTGCTGCAAAGATATAGCCACAAGGGGGCACTGTTGCTGCTTTTTCTCACTGGCCACTTGAGCGACCACATCCGGAGACAGGTAGTGAATGATTGGCTAGTTTAAAAAAAATTGCAATGTGGAGAGTCAGCTGCTGGACTCACTGAAGATGAGCTGGGAAATCCATGGAGCTGAGCCTGGGAACAGGGTTTCTCTGAAAATCAGGCTCTGTTGCTGTTCCTTGGAGCTGGGTTAAGTGATCTGAATTGCAGGGTGTTCTGGTTTCCCAGTGGTTTCCCTGCACAATTCTGAGAGATGCTTTTAAACTGAGCCACACCTCTGTGTCTAGACCAGGTCAACCAGCGTCTTGCCACTGAGAGAATGTATATGTATATAGTATTTTGCAAACCTGAATGTATGTCACATATAATTGTGGCTCCTTCTCTGCCTCCTCTTAACCATGAATCAAGAACTTTGTTCTGAGCTCAGCTCCGAGGTACAGAACCTCAAGGAACAGAGAGAAATTCTCCAAAAGTGATTCATGCTATGCAGCCATTCCAGAGCACAGTAAAGGGCAGTAAGGACTCATGGAGACTAAAAGGGTGGTCGCATATAAAAGCAGCAAATGCAGAGTGAAAATAATACAATTTGGGGCCAAAGTTTCTAGAGAAATAGGCTGGACGAGTTTTACCCACACGAGGGAGGGGGAGAGTAGCCATGGTTACACGTAGAAAGTGTTTGTTTGTTATTAGTGATATATTTGCATTACAATGAATGGCTGAAATAATTTGTCTCTTATTAATGTTTAATGATATTACTAATGATTGTCTGAGATGTATATATAGTGAATTAATAATATATCATTATTAATGGAATGTTTGTAATTACATAAATGGATAAAGATAATTCAAAAGTTATATATAAAAAAAGAACTTTGTTCTGCAGTTTTGAAGGAGCTGGAATAAAAGTAATTCTCCATGCATGTGGTTTACCACAATAACCTTACATGTATTGTTGGGCAGATTTGTGTATTTGCCATGAGGATTTCAGCACTCTAAGCTTTTTTCCAGCATGGAAATATACCTCAGGGAAGATTCTGTGGTATTAACTTCTAACTCCTATAGGTCTTCCTAAAGAAGTAATGGAGAGATATAAAAAGGCATGTGTGAGATAAAAATAGGTATATACTAGAAAAAGGAGAAAATAAGGTGAAATTATGGGAAGTATAATATGTTGAGTTCTCTGAAATCTTGGCCATAAAAGCATGATAGTTCCATCACATCCTGTGAGTTGCATCTGGCCTGGGCAGAGGGCACAGCTGATTCCATAGGGACAGGAAGGCACACTGGCCCTGACATTGAGAGATTTTTTTTCCACGGGCCTCTGTCTTGGGTACTGTGTGAGCCTGTTTCTCATCAGGTGTTCAGTCAGGCCCTGCAGTGTCTGCCCCACCAACAGGCAGAAGTCTACCAGGAACACCTGTGCTATGGGAATGGATGTGTGTGGGGAATCCAGCTCTCTGAGCCTAACTAAGCAGAGAGATAGGAGGAGAGGAAGGACAAGCTCTGAGCCATCACGAAAATGTGACACACACCTTCTGGTGTCTCATCCACGGCTATGCACCCCACGAATTCTTCATGTAATAGGCTATCTGCCAGGAAGTAAAGATTTCTAAACTCACATGGATTTCACCCCAGGGCTAGTAGCTGAAGATATGAGACATTTTCACAGGTATCTAGTTTCTTGTTATAGAAAGGGAAAACAGTAGTTAGTCAATAGCTCCTTTATCCACATCAGTAGAAGGCATCATGCCGATGTCATGGGAAATGACGGATATATGGTGAAACTGAGAGGCAGGTGCTAGAGCAGACTGTGTGTGTTTGAGTGTGTGAGTTTATGTGAGTGTGTAAATGTACATACTAGATACACATGAGTATCTGCACATGTGTGTGCATGCACATTTGTATGTATCTATTGAATGTCAGCCTGCGTGTGCATGTGTGAGATTGTAAGGATGCTGCACATAGAAATACATGAAACTGTACCTGTGTGCATGTCTATGCACACATGAGTGCAGCGTAGGGCTGGAGGCCATATGTAACTCCATAGACATTCAAGAATGGCAAGGTGGGAAGTTGGTTTCAGAGGAGAGACAGGCTCTCAAGTCCTTATAACAGGCCTGTGTGAGTGTTTAGGGACTGTGATGTTTAGAGTGAAAACAATTTTTGCCTGAGCTCCAAGGAGCTTTGGTTACACCATGCAAATGAACAAAATAAGCTTGCTTTTTACATTCTTAAAAAACAAACAGGGGCTGGAGAGATGGCTTAGCAGTTAAGACACTTGTCTGTGAAGTCTAAGGAACCAGGTTAAATTCCCCAGTACCCACGTAAGCCAGATGCACAAGGTGGTGCATGAATCTGCAGTTCTTTTGCAGTGGCTAGAGGCCCTAGTGTGCCCATTCTCTCTCTCTCTCTCTTTCTCTCTCTCTCTGTAATAAAAAGAAAAAAAAATTTAAAAATAGCAAAATTCTATATTTTCCCTTGCAAATGAGAAAAATTACCCCTCCCACACAGTTCTAGATCACTGTCAGTAAAAATGTTTCTAAACAACTTTTCACTTTTCAAAACATCTATCTAGCCCTGGGGAAATAAATCAATAAAGTGCTTGCCTTTCAAGCATGAAGATCTGAGCTAGAGCCCCAGAACCCATATAAAATGCTGCGCATGGTGGTGTGCTTGTTATCCTAACACTAGGGAGGTAAAGACAGGAATACCCTGGGCCTCATTGGCCAGCCAGTCTAGCCTAATTTGTCAGCCTAGAGACCCTGTTTGAAAAGGAAGATGGCATTTTTGAGGAACAACACTGAGGTTGTCCTCTGGCCTCTACACATATATGTGCATGTACACACACACACATACACAAACATGCACATACACATGTGTATACAGACACACATAATAAAATAATTTTTTCATGATTTTGTAGGAAATTCCTAGTTAATTGCAAAGCCATTTAGTAAAGTTCAAAGCCAAGTATGTTTACACAGTAAATTTTTTTTTTTTTGAGGTAGTATCTTGGCTGTAGCCCACGCTGACCTGGAATTCACTGTGTAGTCTCAGGCTGCCATTGAACTCACAGTGATCCTCCTACCTACCTCTGCCTCCTGAGTACTGGGATGAAAGACATGCACCACCACACCCAGCATAACTTTTTTTTTTTTTTGTCATTAGAGTCTCACTAAGTAGCATAGACTAACTTCAAACTCAATTCTCCTGACTTAGCTTCCTGAGTGCTCTTTACAAGTGTGTGTTATCAAAGCTGGCATTCAGTGACAATTCTCAAAGAGAAGGACGTGGGTTCTGAGAGCCTCATAGATGGGGAGGTTCTCAGGCTTTCAGCCCAAAATGCTGCTGGAATAAGAAGTCTAGCGTGGAAGGCAAGGCTGGTGTGCTGTAGGATCAGTCTAGGCTCAAGTGGAGAGTCAGTGGATGCAGAAAGGTCAACACATGACCAAAATAGAGAAGTTTACCAGAAGCCTTGATCCTGGGAAAGGTCTTGGCTGTGTGCTTTTGAGCACACTGCTGTAGGAGCTACAGGAGGCTCCATGCAAAGACTGGATTCTGAAGAGCTGGCGATAGCTAATTCTGAGAGTCAGCAATCAGGTGTCATATGACTGACTTCAGTGGAACACTTCTTAGGATGGTTTGGGGAAGCAGACCATCTTGAACAATCAAGGGGACGGAATTTGTGGGAATGTTGATTTATCTGCTGTTAACTATGCTCAACAGCCCAATGTATACATCACCCTCAGCAGCTATGCTGCATGCCTCACCCTCAGGGAATCTGCTGCACACCTCACCCTCAGACTGCTGCATGCCTCATCCTGAGACTCTGCTGCACGCCTCACCCTCAGACTCTGCTGCATGTCTCACTCTCAGATTCTGCTGCACACCTCACCCTCAGTCTCTGCTGCACGCCTCACCCTCAGACTCTGCTGCATGCCTCACCCTCAGACTCTGCTGCATGCCTCACCCTCAGACTCTGCTGCATGCCTCACCCTCAGACTCTGCTGTATGCCTCATCCTCAGACTCTGCTGCATGCCTCACCCTCAGACTCTGCTGTATGCCTCATCCTCAGACTCTGCTGCATGCCTCACCCTCAGACTCTGCTGTATGCCTCACCCCTCAGACTCTGCTGCATGCCTCACCCTCAGACTCTGCACCCACCCTCAGACTCTGCTGCATGCCTCACCCTCAGACTCTGCTGCATGCCTCACCCTCAGACTCTGCTGTATGCCTCACCCTCAGACTCTGCTGCATGCCTCACCCTCAGACTCTGCTGTATGCCTCACCCTCAGACTCTGCTGCATGCCTCACCCTCAGACTCTGCTGCATGCCTCACCCTCAGACTCTGCTGTATGCCTCACCCTCAGACTCTGCTGCATGCCTCACCCTCAGACTCTGCTGCATGCCTCACCCTCAGACTCTGCTGCATGCCTCACCTCAGACTCTGCTGCATGCCTCACCCTCAGACTCTGCTGCACGCCTCACCCTCAGACTCTGCTGTATGCCTCACCCTCAGACTCTGCTGCATGCCTCACCCTCAGACTCTGCTGCATGCCTCACCCTCAGACTCTGCTGCATGCCTCACCCTCAGACTCTGCTGCATGCCTCACCCTCAGACTCTGCTGCATGCCTCACCCTCAGACTCTGCTGCATGCCTCACCCTCAGACTCTGCTGCATGCCTCACCCTCAGACTCTGCTGCATGCCTCACCCTCAGACTCTGCTGCATGCCTCACCCTCAGACTCTGCTGCATGCCTCACCCTCAGACTCTGCTGCATGCCTCACCCTCAGACTCTGCTGCATGCCTCACCCTCAGACTCTGCTGCATGCCTCACCCTCAGACTCTGCTGCATGCCTCACCCTCAGACTCTGCTGCATGCCTCACCCTCAGACTCTGCTGCATGCCTCACCCTCAGACTCTGCTGCATGCCTCACCCTCAGACTCTGCTGCTCTGCTGCATGCCTCACCCTCAGACTCTGCTGTATGCCTCATCCTCAGACTCTGCTGCATGCCTCACCCTGACTCTGCTGCATGCCTCACCCTCAGACTCTGCTGCACGCCTCACCCTCAGACTCTGCTGTATGCCTCACCCTCAGACTCTGCTGCATGCCTCACCCTCAGACTCTGCTGCATGCCTCACCCTCAGACTCTGCTGCATGCCTCACCCTCAGACTCTGCTGCATGCCTCACCCTCAGACTCTGCTGCATGCCTCACCCTCAGACTCTGCTGCATGCCTCACCCTCAGACTCTGCTGCATGCCTCATCCTCAGACTCTGCTGTATGCCTCACCCTCAGACTCTGCTGCATGCCTCACCCTCAGACTCTGCTGTATGCCTCACCCTCAGACTCTGCTGCATGCCTCACCCTCAGACTCTGCTGTATGCCTCACCCTCAGACTCTGCTGCATGCCTCACCCTCAGACTCTGCTGCATGCCTCACCCTCAGACTCTGCTGCACGCCTCATCCTCAGACTCTGCTGTATGCCTCACCCTCAGACTCTACTACATGCCTCACCCTCAGACTCTGCTGCACGCCTCACCCTCAGACTCTGCTGCACGCCTCATCCTCAGTCTCTGCTGTATGCCTCACCCTCAGACTCTGCTGCATGCCTCACCCTCAGACTCTGCTGCACGCCTCACCCTGACTCTGCTGCATGCCTCACCCTCAGACTCTGCTACACGCCTCACCCTCAGACTCTGCTGCACGCCTCACCCTCAGACTCTGCTGTATGCCTCACCCTCAGACTCTGCTGCATGCCTTACCCTCAGACTGCTGCACACTTCACCCTCAGACTCTGCTGCACACCTCATCTTCAGTCTCTGCTGTATGCCTCACCCTCAGACTCTGCTACATGCCTCACCCTCAGACTCTGCTGCACGCCTCACCCTCAGATTCTGCTGCATGCCTCACCCTCAGACTCTGCTGCACACCTCACCCTCAGACTCTGCTGCACGCCTCACCCTCAGAGTTTCTGTTGCATTCTCAGTTTCCCATCTCTGAGTCCTAGTTAAACCTAATGTCCTGATTCGAGTTTTCCCTTCCAGCATTTTCTGTAGTATTATTTTCTTTTATAGTGTAGGGGCAAAGAATATGTTTACTTTATTTTTTTAGGATTATAGTAAATTTATACATTAATTTTATTGACACCTTGAAGACGTTGAAATATCTCAGAACCAGGGATGCCTCTCTCCATTTGTTCAAGTCTGGTTTTATATTTTTGGTGTTTTTTTTATTATTGACAACTTCTATACTTACAGACAAAAAAACCATGATATTTCCCTCTCCTCCCTCCATTCCTCTTCAGAACTCCATTCTCCGTCATATTCCCTCCCTCTCTCCCTTAGTCTCTCTTTTAATTTAATGTCATCATCATTTTCTTCTATTATGAGGGTCTTGTGAAGGTATTGCTAGGCACTGCAAGGTCATGGATATTGAGGCCAATTTCTGTCTGGACAGTTGCATTGTAAGGAGTCCTACCCTTCCTTTGGCTCTTAAATTCTTTCCGCCCCCTCTTCCGCAATGGACCCTGAGCCTTGGAGGGTGTGACAGAGATGTTTCAGTGCTGGACACACCTCTGTCCCTTCTTCTCAGCACTATGTTTCCTTTTGTGTCATTCCAGTGGTCATTACCATCTGAAAAGAGAAGCAAATCACTAAAACAATATTATTAGGTAAATTTAAAAAAATTTTATTTATGAGCAAGTGAGAGAAATAGAGAGAGGAAGAGAGAGGGAGAGAGAGAGAGAATGAATGGGCACACCAGGACCTCTTGGTGCTACAAACGTACTCCAGATGAATGTGCCACATTGTGCATCTGGCTTTATGTGGAATACTAGGGAATTGAATCTAGGGTGGCAAGCTTCATAAGCAAGTGCCTTTAACCACTGAGTAATCTCCCCAGACCCCAAGTAAAGTTAATTTTTAAAGGATAAACACTCACATATTGTATATTTAATATATTTTAAAGATATTTAAAGGAAAAGTTTCAAGAAAATCTAGTAATATTTTGAGAATATATTTTTAAAAATTATTTATTTGCAAGTATAGAGAAATTAGAAAGAGAGGGAATGGGCACACCAGAGCCTCTTGCCATTACAAACAAACTCAGATGAATGTGCCACTTTGTGCATTTTGGATTTATATGGGTAGTGGGGAATTGAAGCCAGGCCATCAGGCTTTGCAAGCAAGTGTCTTTAACTGCTGAGCCCTTTCTCCTGCCTGAGAATATATTTTTAACATTGTTTGCAACAAACCAAATTTAGAGTGATACTACCCTAGAAGAGAGCTTATTAGAAATTCCAAAATTAATCAAAATTGCCTTTGGCCATTTTTCCTTATGCTACCTGAATGATTTCAACTTTTCAAAGGAAGCTGTGTCTCTAGGAGCATTTAATTACCACAGATAGATTTCTTGTGTGCTCATCATCAGGTTTATCCTTGGCCTCTGATTGAAGATGGCTGAGTATATAGTTGGCTGGGACTGACCTTCACCTGGGCACTGCCAAGCCCCAACCACCATCACCCAACACCAGTGTTTCCCTGGTGTATGTCAAGTGCTATGTTAACTATCAGTTTCCAGGCACAGCTATGAGTGTGGGCACGGTGATCATGCTGACCATTCATACCATTGGTGGTGAGTCTCCTTTGTGACCTCCCCCCATTCTTCCTGTAGGAATAGGGTGCTTGGTGGGTCCTGGCTTCTGGGAACATTAGTGAGGGCTCCCGCTTGTGACTCATGGATCTGACTCCATTCCTTTTCCTTCACTACATGCTTCCTCATCCACAGTCCTGTGGTCTTGGCATGGCACTCAGTCTCCCTCATTTATAAAGTACACCCTGGGTTATCTTGACTCTTCATGTAATTCCTAGATGTCACTATTCTATTTTCACATGGAATGTAGAAGTTTTAGGCTTGTCTGAATCAGGTCTTCATTTTCTATCTTGCCTCTTTCCTCCTTCTTTCTAATTTTCATATTTTATCCAAACAGGAATACCAGCACACATATTTCTGTTCAACAAAAGCAAACCAGCAGGGACACTCCTGTTTGTGGTCATGTGTATAGATGTGTATAGCCTGTCTGTTATGCTGAGGTGTGTGTGTGGGGGGTGCATAACGCTCCTACGATTACTGCTGAGAGCTATTGTGGCTTTCTGTAGCCATGACACTAATTATAACAGTACTGCAATGGAGGGACAGTGTGTTAGGGGAAGAGTGCAGGGGCACTGTGGAGGGACAGAGTGACAAGGGCAGTGTCTGAGGGTCAATATGGCAGGGGTAGAGTGTTGGGGGAAGATTGTAGGGCAGTGTGATGGGGACAGTGTGGCAGAAGTATGGCAAGGGCAGGGTGACAAGGGCATTGCAGCAGGGCCAACCAGGAGGGCTAATGGCAGCAGGGTAACTACTCCAGACGTTTGCTGGTCTGCTCTGTGCAGCTGGGAAAGTTGTCCTGTCCTTTGGTTTGCAAAGGCCCTTAGAAATCACAAGATGCTTTCAATACTTAAGACTGTTTTCTGCGAATCACAGGGCACCATCTATGATGAACATATTTGTAGTCAGAGCCCTGATTATGTGCTGGAATAAGTACTGGGCAAATTTGTTTCTTCTAATTAAACTTGTTGCAGTTGAATGGCTTTCCTCAGCCGCATTCACAATGAAACTGCTGCAAACAATGAGAGAAACCTTTTCTCTCCGTGGCCAGGATCTGCAGATGGTCGCCCTGTGTGGCAAGCACTAGTCCTTGAATCAGTCCTTTGTGTAAGTCAAAGAAGGTAATTGGAATGTTTGAAACCCCCCAGGAAGCAAGTTTCAACTAGAACAATTTGCCAAAAACAGACTAATTAGGACTTAAATTAATTAGAAGGTGTGGCTTAAAGGATGTGGACAGCAGAGTCTGTCACAGCAAACAAATGAGAGAGTGAAATAAAGCAGGGTTTAGTAAGACCCTGTGCTCTGCCACATCCCTTCCTGTACAGTCAGGGAGCATGGCATGGAGTACCACTCAGTGTCATCCTGTAGCTTCTGCAAGTTAATGGTTATGTTTCCAGAGTGTTCTGCTATTCGTGTGGGTAACTGGCCCTGAATGGGGCTGTCTTTTTGCCACCAAGTTGTCATAGGCAAGATTCACATGAAAAAAATAAGGTCTCCCCTTCACATTTGTGTTTGCTGCATAATACCCACCACTTTCCGGATGCTTACGAGTTACAATTGTTCTCTGTTTACTTATTTATTTATTTAAGAGCTACAGACAGACAGACAAAGAGGCAGAGAGAGAATGGGTGCAACAGGGCCTCCAGCCACTGAAAACAAACTCCAGATGCATGTGCCACCTTGTGCATCTGGCTTACGTGGGTCCTGGGGAACTGAGCCTCAAACTGGGGTCCTTAGGCTTCTCAGGCAAGTGCTCAACCACTAAGCCATCTTTCCAGCCCCTGTTCTCTGTTTTTTTTAGAAGCTGAGCTCATCTGGGTTTTTGGAAGCTGAGCTCAAGTCTAACTAGCAAATAAAATATTGTGTGAGGCCTTCCTGCTCTCTGAAGATAGACTGTCAAGCTCATTCCTATTCTCTTCCCACAGATGGCGTGTTTGGAAGGTGCCAAAAAGTTCCAGTGGTGGACACATACCACTATGACATGTCTCCGGGGGCCTTGCAGCGCCTGAGGGTCATCTTACATAAGCTGTCCCGCACAGGTAAGCAGGGTGACCACTCCTGGCCGTGGTAGAGGCCCTCTATCTGGGACACCCAGGCTCGAGGTGGTCATGAGTGAAGGATGGTAGTAGGAGCTGTTCAGAAGAAGCCTGTGTGCGACACAGGGATGTTCTTCCTGGGGTGAGGGACACAGAGGCTGGCTGGTTACAGTGTCAGGCTGGACACTTGTGCCATACTGAAAGTTGGTCTCAGCCCAAGTGCTTCTGCAGTGTTTTGTTGTAGGACATTGCTGTCACAGGGGTGCTAAGAAGATTGTTTGTAAAATTGCAATCTCATATGTAATTTTATGCTGAATGTGTATAATTTTATACTTAAGGGCCAGCATTACCATGACCTGTGACTAAGAAAAGTCTCTGCCTCTCACCTTGGATGAGCGGTGGTCCGTGGCCACATGAAGTGCCATGAGACAGTGCAAGGGCAAAGCTCATGGGCACAAAAGTCACATGTCCTAAGGACAGGAGAGAACCAGTGATTGGCACGTGGGACTTAAACCGCCATACTTCCCTTGAATGATGTTCAAAATGCTCCCTTGGGGTCATGGCATTCCTCTTGGGGTCACAATGCACCTCTTTGGTGTCACTGCTCTCCACTGGGGTCACAGCACCCCTGTGGGGTCACAGAGCTCTCCTTAAAGTCACAGAGCTTCCTTAAGGTTACAACATTCCCTTTGGGGTCACAGCACTCCTGTGCATAGTGCATAGGGCTTATGCATTGGTCCACGAAAATTTTGTGGTTTGTACTTTAAAGACATTTTCCTGTGTCATCCTTTTAGAAGCTGGCATGTGCATTGGCTTGTTAGAGATGCTGGAAAGTTCTGTGAACTGACTCAGACTAATTCGCTGGCTGTAGGTGTTTGGACTGTGGTGCACTCTTCCTGTGGTGTTTTTGGGTTTATTCAGAGAAGTGGATCTTCTAGAGGCCCCATATGCAAGTGCATCTGTGTAGCTGGCCCAGCTTCTTGGCAACTACTGACACCCATGGGGCCCACTGAGAAGAGATGTGGTGGAATGTGAGGAGGCCATAGCATGCTGAGTCTCACAGGAGAGACCCGACATGTTCCTTTTTTGTGGCCTCAACTTTGGTGGCAGGGGTGCTGTTTCCCTTCCCTATAAGCAGGACAGTGCTGACAAATGTCTGCCATCCTAGCTAATGTCACTTCCCTTTTTATCCCATAACTGAAATTGTGAGGTGAAAAGCTAAGTATATAAGTATTGCAGAGGCACTAGTGCTTCTTATCTGAGATGGCGAGGGAATGAAAAGAAGGAATGACACAAGCCTGTTTATGATCTATACCGGGGGAACACATATTCATGTTAACGTGGAAATTAAATAGACCATAACCTTCGGCTCCTTCCTGCACATGCCTTGTGCCCAGGCTCCTTTGTGTTCTGCATGTCACACACTCCTTGGTTCTCAGTGGGGACATTTGTCCATGTTCCCTGCATGGGATAGATGCCCACCTTTCTTCTGGGGTGTTGGGGCCTCAGCAGTGCTGTATGTGGATATTTTAGTTTTCTAAATTCCCACCGTGGGATCTGTGGCTTCACAGAGAAAGCTGGCTCCCTGTACTCTCCCCACCTCAGCCTTTCAGGGCCAAAGTGAGAACATGTTCGGCCACTGCGGAAGAGGGTCAGTGGGATGCAAAGGCAGCCAAAGTGGTCTTTGAAAGACCAGGATTTGGGTCCTGAGCACTGGTGTGCAGGCCTGGCTTGGACCCAGAGATGAAATAAGACTACGTATGTGGGCACAGACAGCTCACTGAGGAACAAGAATCTGCTGTTTCCAGCTGAAGGCACTTGGAGAAGTGAAGAGAAGGTGAACAGGGAGCTGAGTCATCCATTCCAGTCTCTGCCAGGTCCTGTGCCTGCTCAGGTGTCTGCCCCACAGAGACCTGCCTGCCCGAGCCTTCCAAAACTGAGGAGCTATCAAGTGTGGGGGCTTCTGTCTAGAGGCATGCTAGCTCCAACTGAAGCCCCTGACCAGTGACCCAAAAGGTTTCTGACAAGGTTAATGGCTGTGACCCAGACCTCAGTTTTGGCTGATATAGCAGCTGGACAAGCAACTTTTTTCTATCTCTCGAAAAATTTTTATCTGACCATTTTTTTGTATATATCGAATCAAACACACCATATATTTGATCATATTCATCTCCTATTACTTCTCTTGTCCTCCGCACCCTTCCTGCTGAACATATTATTCCCAACTAGGCCTTTCTTTTTTTGTGACCCACTGAGTTTAATTGGGATTGTTAGCATGAGCATGGGTAGAAGGGGAGTATTTATTGGAGCATGGGAAACTAGTGGCTATACCATTGAAGATAATGTCTCCCCCTCCCTAAGAAACCATTAACTTCCAGTAACTTCCCAGAGAGGGATGAGGGCTTCATGCCCTCTGTCCCCATCCATGACAAAATGTTGACAGCCCCAATCTTGAGAAAGTCTGTTGAGGTAATGACAGCTGTTGGGCATTGCTAAAAATGGGCTGGGACTGTGAGGGAGCTGGCCTGAACGGTTGGACATGGCCAGGGACTTGGGCTGTGGGGGTTGCAGCTGGCCTTATTGTCAGGAACCCATCCTGTCAATGGTGACTGGCCCTCCCTGCCCTCAGGCATGGTTGTAGTGTGCCCTGTGATCACCCAGAGTTGGCAGAACTGGCGAGGCCCTCCCCCTTTTGGATCCCAAAAGCATCTGACCATTCCATAAGTCAGGCTCTGCCTGCCCCCCACAGTTCCTGACCTTGTGGCTAGCTGCCCAAGAGACCCTTATGTGGCTGAAGTCATGAAGCTTTTCCCGCCACTAATTAGAGAGCAACCCATAAACTATGTGTCCAATCGCCATATAGTCTGTCTGTGACTTCTCAACCTTTCTTGTGTTTATAAACCCACGTCCCTGTTGAATAAACGAGAGCGTGCTATCCATCAGACGGCCTCCCCGGGTGTTCATTGCCCGTCGTTGCACTCACCCGCTCCAGGACCCTGCTTCCTCCCAACTCCTCCTGTACCAGACAGCTGCTGTGAAGTCATGCCATGTCTAGAAGATAGTGTCCACAGCACTTGTCCCCATTCTCTGGACTTACATTCTGCCCTTTCTTCTGCAGTATTCCTTGAGCACTGAAAGGAATGACATATATCTCTCGTTTAGTGCTGAGCAATCAACAATCACTTATTCTCAGGCCTTTGATAGGTTTTGTGTCTCTCCAGTAGTCACAGCTCACCACAAAAAGAAGCTTCTGTGACCGAATCTAAGAGCAGCACTAATCTGTGGTATAACTATAAGGGTTTAGAGGGTAATTTGATGGGCACATGTACCCATGTAATATCCATGTATACATGTATCCATGTAACATCCATATAGCCAAATAACAATAGTAGTTTCCCTCCCAGGGCTTATGATTTCCCTTGCTACAATCTTTTGAGTGGGTTTTCAGTACCAGACATGAGTTCCTTCCTGTGGAGTAGGCTTCACATCCAATCTGAAAGCAGTTGGTTGCTGCCATAACAGTCATTCCCCTATTCCACCATTGGGTATATCATCTTTTCTGTTTTGTGTAGCATGCAGGGTTCACTGCTGGATAAGACTGTTGACCTCCCCTAGCAGCCTGAATAGAACCTTCCAGCACTGTGAAAGCTAGTCAGCAGGGAGGAAGCTTCCAGCTCAGTTCCAGCTTGATTTCTCTGTGTCCTACAGCCAATTTGATATTATGATATCTTCAGCAATAGGACCTGTGGTAGTTTGAAATGTAAATTGTCCCTCATAGCCTCATGCATTTGGAATTAAGCATTATACTCAATCCCAAGATGGTAGAGCCTTTGAGAGGTAGAATCTTTTTTTTTTTTTTTTTTTTTTTTTTTTTTCAAGGTAGGGTCTCACTCTGGTCCAGGCTGACCTGGAATTAACTATGTAGTCTCAGGGTGGCCTCCAACTCTTAGCGATCCTCCTACCTCTGCCTCCCGAGTACTGGGATTAAAGGCGTGCGCCACCACGCCCAGCTGAGAGGTAGAATCTTGGAGGAGGTATGCCACTGGGATTTATTAGTTCAGCTCCAAGCCCAGTATTTAGACTGCTCCCTCCAGATATGTGACAGATTCTTGCTCGTGTCATGCTTTCTCCATGATGATGAAGTTTCATCTTGAGACTGTAAGCCAAAATAAACCTTTTCCCTCTCATCAGCTGCTTTCGGTTGTGTGTTTTTTCCCAGCAATAAGAAGGTAACTGTAACAGGGTCTTACCATCTTGTTTTTTGTGAGCACCAAGAACAGTAAATGGCCTGTATTGTTTTGGAGAGCTTCACTGACCAACAACTCACTTGGAGATAGTGCTCAACCACTAAGCCATCTTTCCAGCCCCTGTTCTCTGTTTTTTTAGAAGCTGAGCTCATCTGGGTTTTTGGAAGCTGAGCTCAAGTCTAACTAGCAAATAAAATATTGTGTGAGGCCTTCCTGCTCTCTGAAGATAGACTGTCAAGCTCATTCCTATTCTCTTCCCACAGATGGCGTGTTTGGAAGGTGCCAAAAAGTTCCAGTGGTGGACACATACCACTATGACATGTCTCCGGGGGCCTTGCAGCGCCTGAGGGTCATCTTACATAAGCTGTCCCGCACAGGTAAGCAGGGTGACCACTCCTGGCTGTGGTAGAGGCCCTCTATCTGGGACACCCAGGCTCGAGGTGGTCATGAGTGAAGGATGGTAGTAGGAGCTGTTCAGAAGAAGCCTGTGTGCGACACAGGGGATGTTCTTCCTGGGGTGAGGGACACAGAGGCTGGCTGGTTACAGTGTCAGGCTGGACACTTGTGCCAGACTGAAAGTTGGTCTCAGCCCAAGCGCTTCTGCAGTGTTTTGTTGTAGGACATTGCTGTCACAGGGGTGCTAAGAAGATTGTTTGTAAAATTGCAATCTCATATGTAATTTTATGCTGAATGTGTATAATTTTATACTTAAGGGCCAGCATTACCATGACCTGTGACTAAGAAAAGTCTCTGCCTCTCACCTTGGATGAGCGGTGGTCCGTGGCCACATGAAGTGCCATGAGACAGTGCAAGGGCAAAGCTCATGGGCACAAAAGTCACATGTCCTAAGGACAGGAGAGAACCAGTGATTGGCACCTGGGACTTAAACCGCCATACTTCCCTTGAATGATGTTCAAAATGCTCCCTTGGGGTCATGGCATTCCTCTTGGGGTCACAATGCACCTCTTTGGTATCACTGCTCTCCACTGGGGTCACAGCACCCCTGTGGGGTCACAGAGTTCTCCTTAAAGTCACAGAGCTTCCTTAAGGTTACAACATTCCCTTTGGGGTCACAGCACTCCTGTGCATAGTGCATAGGGCTTATGCATTGGTCCACGAAAATTTTGTGGTTTGTACTTTAAAGACATCTTCCTGTGTCATCCTTTTAGAAGCTGGCATGTGCATTGGCTTGTTAGAGATGCTGGAAAGTTCTGTGAACTGACTCAGACTAATTCGCTGGCTGTAGGTGTTTGGACTGTGGTGCACTCTTCCTGTGGTGTTTTTGGGTTTATTCAGAGAAGTGGATCTTCTAGAGGCCCCATATGCAAGTGCATCTGTGTAGCTGGCCCAGCTTCTTGGCAACTACTGACACCCATGGGGCCCACTGAGAAGAGATGTGGTGGAATGTGAGGAGGCCATAGCATGCTGAGTCTCACAGGAGAGACCCGACATGTTCCTTTTTTGTGGCCTCAACTTTGGTGGCAGGGGTGCTGTTTCCCTTCCCTATAAGCAGGACAGTGCTGACAAATGTCTGCCATCCTAGCTAATGTCACTTCCCTTTTTATCCCATAACTGAAATTGTGAGGTGAAAAGCTAAGTATATAAGTATTGCAGAGGCACTAGTGCTTCTTATCTGAGATGGCGAGGGAATGAAAAGAAGGAATGACACAAGCCTGTTTATGATCTATACCGGGGGAACACATATTCATGTTAACGTGGAAATTAAATAGACCATAACCTTCGGGCTCCTTCCTGCACATGCCTTGTGCCCAGGCTCCTTTGTGTTCTGCATGTCACACACTCCTTGGTTCTCAGTGGGGACATTTGTCCATGTTCCCTGCATGGGATAGATGCCCACCTTTCTTCTGGGGTGTTGGGGCCTCAGCAGTGCTGTATGTGGATATTTTAGTTTTCTAAATTCCCACCGTGGGATCTGTGGCTTCACAGAGAAAGCTGGCTCCCTGTACTCTCCCCACCTCAGCCTTTCAGGGCCAAAGTGAGAACATGTTCGGCCACTGCGGAAGAGGGTCAGTGGGATGCAAAGGCAGCCAAAGTGGTCTTTGAAAGACCAGGATTTGGGTCCTGAGCACTGGTGTGCAGGCCTGGCTTGGACCCAGAGATGAAATAAGACTACGTATGTGGGCACAGACAGCTCACTGAGGAACAAGAATCTGCTGTTTCCAGCTGAAGGCACTTGGAGAAGTGAAGAGAAGGTGAACAGGGAGCTGAGTCATCCATTCCAGTCTCTGCCAGGTCCTGTGCCTGCTCAGGTGTCTGCCCCACAGAGACCTGCCCGAGAGCCTTCCAAAACTGAGGAGCTATCAAGTGTGGGGGCTTCTGTCTAGAGGCATGCTAGCTCCAACTGAAGCCCCTGACCAGTGACCCAAAAGGTTTCTGACAAGGTTAATGGCTGTGACCCAGACCTCAGTTTTGGCTGATATAGCAGCTGGACAAGCAACTTTTTTCTATCTCTCGAAAAATTTTTATCTGACCATTTTTTTGTATATATCGAATCAAACACACCATATATTTGATCATATTCATCTCCTATTACTTCTCTTGTCCTCCACTTTCTTCCTGCTGAACATCTTATTCCCAACTAGGCCTTTCTTTTTTTGTGACCCACTGAGTTTAATTGGGATTGTTAGCATGAGCATGGGTAGAAGGGGAGTATTTATTGGAGCATGGGAAACTAGTGGCTATACCATTGAAGATAATGTCTCCCCCTCCCTAAGAAACCATTAACTTCCAGTAACTTCCCAGAGAGGGATGAGGGCTTCATGCCCTCTGTCCCCATCCATGACAAAATGTTGACAGCCCCAATCTTGAGAAAGTCTGTTGAGGTAATGACAGCTGTTGGGCATTGCTAAAAATGGGCTGGGACTGTGAGGGAGCTGGCCTGAACGGTTGGCCATGGCCAGGGACTTGGGCTGTGGGGGTTGCAGCTGGCCTTATTGTCAGGAACCCATCCTGTCAATGGTGACTAGCCCTCCCTGCCCTCAGGCATGGTTGTAGTGTGCCCTGTGATCACCCAGAGTTGGCAGAACTGGCGAGGCCCTCCCCCTTTTGGATCCCAAAAGCATCTGACCATTCCATAAGTCAGGCTCTGCCTGCCCCCCACAGTTCCTGACCTTGTGGCTAGCTGCCCAAGAGACCCTTATGTGGCTGAAGTCACGAAGCTTTTCCTGCCACTATCTCCCTTGCACTTCTGCCTTTCAACCAATTAGAGAGCAACCCATAAACTATGTGTCCAATCGCCATATAGTCTGTCTGTGACTTCTCAACCTTTCTTGTGTTTATAAACCCACGTCCCTGTTGAATAAACGAGAGCATGCTATCCATCAGACTGCCTCCTGGGTGTTCATTGCCCGTCGTTGCACTCACCCGCTCCAGGACCCTGCTTCCTCCCAACTCCTCCTGTACCAGGGACCTAGGTAGCCAATGGCCCCCGAAGATGGTGAGGACCCCAGACAGCTGCTGTGAAGTCATGCCATGTCTAGAAGATAGTGTCCACAGCACTTGTCCCCATTCTCTGGACTTACATTCTGCCCTTTCTTCTGCAGTATTCCTTGAGCACTGAAAGGAATGACATATATCTCTCGTTTAGTGCTGAGCAATCAACAATCACTTATTCTCAGGCCTTTGATAGGTTTTGTGTCTCTCCAGTAGTCACAGCTCACCACAAAAAGAAGCTTCTGTGACCGAATCTAAGAGCAGCACTAATCTGTGGTATAACTATAAGGGTTTAGAGGGTAATTTGATGGGCACATGTACCCATGTAATATCCATGTATACATGTATCCATGTAACATCCATATAGCCAAATAACAATAGTAGTTTCCCTCCCAGGGCTTATGATTTCCCTTGCTACAATCTTTTGAGTGGGTTTTCAGTACCAGACATGAGTTCCTTCCTGTGGAGTAGGCTTCACATCCAATCTGAAAGCAGTTGGTTGCTGCCATAACAGTCATTCCCCTATTCCACCATTGGGTATATCATCTTTTCTGTTTTGTGTAGCATGCAGGGTTCACTGCTGAATAAGACTGTTGACCTCCCCTAGCAGCCTGAATAGAACCTTTCAGCACTGTGAAAGCTAGTCAGCAGGGAGGAAGCTTCCAGCTCAGTTCCAGCTTGATTTCTCTGTGTCCTACAGCCAATTTGATATTATGATATCTTCAGCAATAGGACCTGTGGTAGTTTGAAATGTAAATTGTCCCTCATAGCCTCATGCATTTGGAATTAAGCATTATACTCAATACCAAGATGGTAGAGCCTTTGAGAGGTAGAATCTTTTTTTTTTTTTTTTTTTTTTTGGTTTTTCAAGGTAGGGTCTCACTCTGGTCCAGGCTGACCTGGAATTAACTATGTAGTCTCAGGGTGGCCTCCAACTCTTAGCGATCCTCCTACCTCTGCCTTCCGAGTGCTGGGATTAAAGGCGTGCCCCACCATGCCCAGCTGAGAGGTAGAATCTTGGAGGAGGTATGCCACTGGGATTTATTAGTTCAGCTCCAAGCCCAGTATTTAGACTGCTCCCTCCAGATATGTGACAGATTCTTGCTCGTGTCATGCTTTCTCCATGATGATGAAGTTTCATCTTGAGACTGTAAGCCAAAATAAACCTTTTCCCTCTCATCAGCTGCTTTGGGTTGTGTGTTTTTTCCCAGCAATAAGAAGGTAACTGTAACAGGGTCTTATCATCTTGTTTTTTGTGAGCACCAAGAACAGTAAATGGCCTGTATTGTTTTGGAGAGCTTCACTGACCAACAACTCACTTGGAGATATCCCACTCCTTGTGCTGAGATTTTCCTTTAATAACTTATGGCTTCTGGGAGGAACCTTATCCATCCACCCAGGGTACAGCCCTTCAAACTCTTTTTCCCCATGATACTTCTTAAAATTTTTATTATTTATTTACTTAAGAGAGAAAGAGGCAGATAGAGAGAGAATTGGTGTGCTAGGTCCTCCAGGTACTGCAGACAATTTCCAGACTCATGTATCACCTTGTGCATCTGGCTTATGTGGGTACTGGGGAATCAAACCTGGGTCCTTAGGCTTCTCAGGCAAGTACCTTAACCACTAAACCATCTCCCCAGCTCCCATTATACTTTTTAATTAGCTAACAAAGAATTTATTATATAATATATATATATAATATTTATTATTTATATTTTAATAATTATAATTATATAATATACAAAATAATTATATTTTAATAATTTATATTATAATATATGAAAATATATAATATATCTGATTTAATATATATTTATTATATAAAGTTTCCATATGGCCTTTTCATATATCTTTATTCTCTCCCCAACTACTTCTCCCATCCCTGCTTGTACCTTTCTACCCCCAACATAGTTTCTTAAAGGATCTCTACAGAGACATTGTTTATTCCAAAATTCTAAGTATCTTGGCTTGGATTCACCTGCAGGGACTTTCTTAGGCTGTGGATAGTATCTGTCTTCACTGACACCCTTTAACACATAGCATCATGACAATGTGCATAGCCACTGGTCACTGGGTCCCATTAGCATAACCATTAGTTGCAGGGACCACAGTGTCCTAAGGGAAGGAGCATAGTTCAGGCCCCTGAGGTCAGATAATGGAAAGGGATGGAGAGCTGAAGTGCCTTTGATGCCGGGCAATGAAAGTGTATTGCTGGCCCTGTCAGGTGGAAGAAATGGCTTTTGTTGATCCTTTCTACAGAGGGAAAAATGCTTTCTAAGCCAATGGCTGTATAGTAGATGTGAGAACATACAGAGAACCCACACCCAGCACAGCAGTGGCACTATGCTGCCACTGAAACAAGTTAATGGCAAGCACTGTCACTCTCCAGGCTTCATCTGTATGCTCCACCACATAACACATGAGGATGTGGTGTGAATTACTACCATTAATTTTTCAAGCCCTTGGTGATGGCGAACCTTTGTGTTTTCTCCAGGAATGTGGTTTGCTTTTGGTTCATCGTTTATACAGAAGACATGCTTTGGTTTCTCTTCAGATCATATAAATCTTTTGCCTTTTATACAGGAAGAGGCAGCTCTAGTGGCTTCAACTTGGCCCTTCCTGCCAAGCAAGCTCTCATGCCAACAGGAACCAAAGGATTTTTCCAGATTACTGGGTGCATCTGTTTCAGTCATAGCTTCTGGAGCAAGGAAAGTAACTATAGGATGGGGTTGGCACCCCACTGCACCCACTGTGAGATGGACTGAGCTGCAACGTCAGGAGCTCCCATTCTGACCATAGGGCTCCAGTGACATGTGGGTCTCCTGAAATCAGAGCCAGAGCCCAGCAGCCATGAAGAGTCTGAACCCACCCTTTCCCTTATGCATAGTCACTCTAGTGACAGGCCACAAGTCCTTTTGTAGAAGGTGTATGTGGGGGGGGGGTGACTTGGGCAACACACTCTTTTGTACAGAGAAGGCATATGCTCTCTCATTCCTTTATCATTGCCATACTAGTTTGTGGGTAAAGGGATGGCAAATTCCACTTCCTCCATTGTTACCATTTGGGTTAGAGTGTACAAATAAGGCATATTCCCCCTCTTTTATCATTACCATGTTGGTTTGTGGGTCGGAGAAGGTATACGCCCCTATTGTCATCACCTGGGTTATAATGTACAGAGATGGCATGTGCCCTTACCCTATCATTACCATCTGGGTTAGAGGGTAGTAGATATTCCCCCTCTACCATAACTAACATCTTGGTTACAGGGTACAGAGATGGCATATGCCCCCTTCCTATCATTATTATCTGGGTTAGAGGGTACAGGTATATCCCTCCTTCCTTTACAGGGTACAGAGATGGCATATACCCTCTTCCATTTTATTACATCTGGGTTAGTAGGTAAGAGATGGACTATGATGCCTCCCTTATCATTACCATCTGGGTTTTGGTACAGAGATGCCATGTATCCCCTTCTCTATCATTACCATTTAGGTTAGTGGGTAAGAGATGGCATATGCCTTCTCCACTATCATTACCACCACTATTATAGTGTACAGATGGGGCAAATGACCCCTCCTATATCATTACCATCTGGGTTAGAGTGTACAGAGAAGGTATATGCCCAATTCCCTATCATTAACACCTGGGTTAGGGGGAACAGAGATGGCCTATGTCCCCTTCCCTATTATTAACGCCTGGGTTTGGGTACACTTCATGAATTAGAATTAATTGGTTATTATTATCCAGTGCTCATAGTTTACAACAAGATCCCTTTAGGTCATATGTATTTGGTGGGTTTCCACAGACATGCAATGACACATTTCCTCCAGTACCTTATCACATGGAGTAGCTGTTGTCCTACAAACCTTCTGTTCTCTGCATATTTCTCATTATTATGGAAGACTGTTCTTTGGACATGGCATGTCCATTACTATCTTAATGAGACAGCTATGATTGCCTGCAAAAGACCTTCAACAAGATGGGACCTTTTGTCATTCCCTCATGCTGTGTAATTATCTAGAGAGAGTCACTAGGCCTTCACCCTCCCTCCCCCTCCCAGCTGTGTAAGTTCTGCTCCAAGCTGCACATGGTCTCAGCAGGTGTGATTGGAGAGTGGAGGAGACCCCATCTATGTGACTTCAGGGGTGTTGTCGCCTATCCTAGTGTGGGACTTTTTAGTAAAGTTTTGGAGTCTACTTTACTGTGATAAGTAACCCTTCACCCATGCTCATATAAGTAACCCCAATCTACTCCTGGGTTCATCAAGCTGGACTTGTTGCTTTGGTCTGTCATCGGTGCCTGTTTGGGGTGAGTAGACTTATTTAAGTCTCACCAGGAAAAGTCAACACAACTCTTGGTGTCTGAACAGGAAAACAACAGAACCAAAGATGACTAGTCCATTGTCCCAGCTATGAGTGATGAGACATGCAACCTAAGCTAACCTGTCTGAGGATGGAGCATCTTGGGAGGAATCCTAATGTGCTTGTCCACTATATGGTGTGGAATGATGCGCCTCTATGATGAATGTGGTTTGCCAAGGGCATAAGGGGTAAGGAAGCCACAGCAGAAGTTTCATTGCCCCTGGCTGATAAGACATGCAACTTAGGCTCAGGTGTCTTCTCAGGAAAAACGCCTGCACAGGGGAGGAGTCACCAGAAATGTCCATGCAGGTAGCATCCTCCCAGTTAGCTTCTGATTTGGTAGGTAAATTTGATAAAAGAGGGTAAGATGGAGATACTGTTTTTTTTTTTCTTTTGTTGTTGTTGTTGTTATTACTTATTTTTGGGGCAGGGAATAAAGAGACGACAGTACAAGGTAGATCTATGATCTTAGAGCCATGGGAAGAATGCAACAGTGAGAAAATGAAATCAAACTGATACTGAAAGAACTGGGCAGGAAAGAGGTGGTGTGTGGTAACCAACTCTCTGGGCTATATAGGATTATGTTCACCAGAGAGTTAAGAAGGAAGTTAATCAGTAGGGATCTCAGAACTGGCATAGGGCTTTTGTTGATTCACTGAGCCCTGTTTTGGGTTATGATCTTTATGAGGTAGGAGTCTCTGGGAATTCTGAGTGACCTAGACCAGCATGCAAATCTCAATGTGCCATAGAAATCAAGAGGAGATATTAAGAAAAAACAGGCAAAGGAGCCTGGGTCTTGAAAGCAAATGTGTCAGAATTTGTGTTGAGCCAGAGTTCCTAGAGAAGAAACTGACAGAAGGCTAAATGCTATGACCATTAGCTTCTGGAAGTCTTAAAGCTTAAACAATAGTTCACTAAAGAGGTGTGGGTGATCCCCATTGTGTCCACTGCTGTGGAGGAAGGCAATCTTTAGGAATGGGAACCAGTTTCCTCAACGGGATGGCCAAAGGTTGCCTATGAGTGAGGAGCCTGTAGAACAAATATGAGCCACATATTGAATTGTAGGTTTATTGGTCCCCCACTAATATGCATGATATTGTCACTTGGGTAGATGCTGGGGCCAGGTGTGTCTTGGCTTCTGGTGGCCCCCACAAGCATAAGAGACATTAGTTATCAGCTGGTAGATATGAATGGTGCAGTTGAAAAGGGTTAGGCTTATACAGATAAGCAAATTACTCTCTCCTAGAGTATGCTGTGTTCATTTCACCCCAGGATGGAGATTATTCACCCAGCCTAGAGCATTTTCCAGCAGCCAAATGTGGCCAGTGGAGAGTTAGTGGTAAGTTGAAGTGCTAGCTCAGAACGAGAGACTTGGTACAGATGCAGGCAGAGTATGACCTGCTCCTCCTAGATGGTAAGACTGTTGATGAAGACCCTGTGTGCTGCGGTTTCAGGACATGGAGGAATCAAGGAGGAACTGAACTGGATGCTTTTTCCTGTTGTCTAGCTCTCATAGTGTTGAAAGGTTCTGAAATGGATGTAAGCATTTCCCAGATAAAATCTGTTGGATTTTTTTTTTGGATTAAAAAAGTTATTACCAAACCAAGTGAAGGGGCTGGAGAGATGGCTTAGCAGTTAAAGCACTCACCTGTGAAGCCTAAGGACCCAGGTTTGATTCCCTAGGACCCATGTAAGCCAGATGCACATGGTGGTATATGCATCTGGAGTTCCTTTGCAGTGGCTAGAGGTCCTGGTGTACCCATTCTCTCTATCTGCCTCTCTCTCTCAAATAAATAAATAAAATATTTTTTAAAACTTAAGGGAAGGAAAATGAATACACCCACATGGTCTGAGAGCCCATGTAGTGGGTCTGGAAGAAATGTTAAGAGAGTTAGAGAGGAAAGAAAAAGTACAAAGAGCTCCTGCCATGTGGAAGGTAAGAAGGAATAAAGAGCTCATGTGGCAGTAGAGGTTAAGGGGTTCTCTGCTAGTCTCAGCCCAGCTTGGCTGAGATGAGGGGAAACTCACAGGAACCTGGAGATTCAGGAGGGATCAGACAGCCCAGAGAGCTTGCTCTCCCCTCGTAAACACATTTATAGCTTTATCTTCTGACCCAGGTGAGCCAGAGTGAGAATTGATTGGTCTAGGCTAGGGGCTGGCTCAGGAAGAGGCTAGTCATTATGCCAAGTTCTGAACTTGACCAATGACGATGTCAGGATTAGATTTAAATTCTAGGAAGGGGCCCTCCCTCCCAGGAAGGGGCTCAGTACCTCAGGGGCTAAGGTACTCCTTTAGGCAAGAGATAAACTAGGTCATCCTTTGATCTCTAGCAAGTGCAGACACTCCTGCCTTTAGGTTCAGAGGTCTAGTCACCCTACCTGCCTCACAAAGCTATCTGACTCCTTCTCTGTTTTATGAAAGCTGCTGGAGAAGAATTGTTATGAATAGTCCTGCTCAGCTATGGACACAGTGTGCTAAAACTATTTTCATGCCAAGATCTGTATTCTGGTACAATAGTGATATGACTAATGCAACTAATTGCTTTCTCATTGGTTTTAAAGATACTCTATAGGAGGGAACTAATACTTGGGACTGTAAGCCAGGGTAAGGGCCCAACATTAGACTCTCACCTGAGATTCCAGCCACTTGTTTCTTTTTAAAAATTTTATTTTTATTTTTATTTATTTATTTGAGAGAGATACAGAAACAGGCAGGTAGAGAGAGATTGAGAGAGAGAACAGGCATGCCAGGGCCTCCAGCCACTGCAAATGAACTCCAGATGCGTGCGCCCCCTTGTGCATCTGGCTTACGCAGGTCCTGGGGAATAGAACCTGGGTCCTTTGGCTTTACAGGCAAGTTCCTTAATCGCTAAATTATATCTCCAGCCCCACTTGTTTCTTTTTTATTTTTTTGTATTATTGACAACTTCCATGATTATAGACAATAAACCATGATAATTCCCTCTTTCTCACTGTCCTCTTCACAGCTCCACTCTCATCATATCCCTTCCCCCTCTCAATCAGTCTCTCTTTTATTTTGATGTCTTCATCTTTTCCTCATTTTGTAATGGTCTTGTGCACTTGTTTCTTTAGAATGTAATTCTACTCCAGCTGTATATGGTCTTGGGAGATACTAGAGTACGTTGAGTGGGCTCACTGAGGAGGGCCTCCATCTATGCAGCTTTGGGACAATTTTCGCCCACACTGGGGTGGATATTTTTGGTAATGCAGCTATTTTGAGATCACCCGTGCTCTTGTAAGTAAGGCCAGTGGACCCATTGGTTCAACCAAGCTAGCGCTGAGTATAACCATTGCTCTGTTCCGTCACTGTGCTTGTTTGCTGTGAATTGACATCTTAAGAAAAACTGACACAAAACTCTTTTTTTTTTTTTTTTCCTTCAAACCTGGCAACCACTGAGTCTTTTTACTATCTCCATGGTCTTGATTTTTCCATGGTGTCAGAATTGGAATTGCATAGTATGTAGCTGTTTCACTGGCTTCTCTCACAGGGTAAGTATTGGGTTTGCTCTGTGTCATTTCATGGCTGGATAGCCCATTTCCTTTATCTCTGAGTGAGGCTCTGTGTCTGATCCAGCACAGTTCCCCCATTCCCTTATGGAAGGGCCCTGTTTGCTTCAAGTTGTAACAGCTATAAATGAAGCTTCTGTAAGCATCCATATGCAGGTTTTCTGTAAGTATGAGTTTTCACTCATTTGGGTAAATACTAAGGAACACAATTACTGGTTTGCATGGTGAGAGCATGTTCAGTTTTGTGAGAAATCACCAAACTCTTTAGGAAACATTGCAACTTCTCTGAGTCTTGGTTTCACCCTGGCAAATGTAGAAGATCTAACAGGGTTGTCCTGAAGGTTATGTGAATGAAATAGAATACTGAAAATATTTTATATTTAAATGTTAATCAATGTTCATTTTGATACTCCACTTCTAATTATAAAAGCTGCTATTCAGATATGTCCCTACTTACTTCCAGTGGGGATATAGCAAAGACTTCTTTCTGAGTTTCATTCTGTGCATAAGTTCAAATACAGAGAAATAAGTACATTTTCTAATGGACGAGGTCATTCTGGTTCTTTGCTCAGTGACAGTGATAAGTGTCACAGCAAGCTGCCTCCTTTGCTAGGTGTGTATCTGGTGCAGCCTTAACGTGAGTGTAAAATAGACAGCTCGAGTCTCACACTCAGAGGCATTGAACAGGCCTGGCAGGACATCAGGTCAAGGTTGTGGTTTGGGGCAGACACCAGACTTGTTACCATTATTGTTTTGGTACCACAGCCTGAATAGGAGTCAGATCTGGGTGTTTGTCAATAAAATGATATTCATGTGAAGAAATCCTGGTCGCTGATGCTGTGTGGTTACTCTTGTCATTATCCTTGGTTCTAACTATGAAGCAGGCTCCATACCCTGTCCTGTAAGTAGCTGGTGCTCTGGTGGAGAGGTAGTGGCTCTTTCTTTCAGAAAGTGCTTTGGAGAGGGGAATGAGCAGGGAATGTTGGACCCAGGGCTGAGCAGGCCACACATTTGATATTCCAGGGAACCTTGGAGCAGACGGTGCTAGAAGGCCTGCTTCTGTCCCCCTCACAGAAAAAATAGCTAGTTTAGAAACTAGCAGACAAGCTACTTTGCAACCCCATGAAACCAAGAAGTAAACAAGCCGTACTGTTTATAGGCAGTCACTGAGCCTGTTATGTGCATGGCTTCCCATCTTAGAGGTAAAAATTCATAAAGGTGTTTTAAATTCACACTTCCTGTCACAGTGGGGTGGTTAATTTAGGTGCTAGTATGATTAGGTTAAGGGACACATGGGTAGCTGGTTAAAGGGTTACTTCTGGATGCATCTATGAGCATATGTAGGGGGCATTGTCAGGATTGAGTGAGAAGAGTCTGTCCTCAGCATGGGTGGCCTGGATGGAAGAACAGAATTCTCTTATGTTTCCTGGTGCTGGCACATCAGAATGCAGGTTCTCTGGCCTTGGGACTTGGTTTTCCAGCATGCTCCTCTGGCCTCAGACAGTTATAGCACCAGCTTCCTTGATGCTCCAGCCTGCAGATGGCCTATTATGGACCTTCTGAGCCTTCAGAACTCAGTGAGCCAAAACCCACACTAAGCCTCCCTTCTTCCTTCCTCTCCCTCCTTTCACCCTCCTTCTTCCCCATCCTCACTCTTCCCTTCCAGTGGTTGTATTTCTACCCTGACTAATAAATATATGTTGAGGAATGGTTTCTTTGATCAATAATACTTCATTTTTGTTTTTTGGTTTTTCAAGTTAGTCTCACCCAGACTGACCTGGAATTCACTATTTAGTCCCCGAGTGGTTTCGAACTCACAGCGATCCTCCTACCTTTGATTCCCAAGGGCTGAGATTAAAGGCATGCATCATCACACCCAGCAATAATACTTCTTAAAAAGTTCAAAATTGTCTTAAAACTATAAATTATATAAGAAGAATTAGGCAGAAGGATGGAACTGAAAGATAAGTGGATGATAGGTAGATGGAACTATGAGGCAACTTGGATGCAGGTATGAGTGCAGATGCAAGTGCAGATATAGACGTGGGTGTAGGTGTGGGTGAAGATGTAGGGTCAGGGGCAAGGGTGGGACAGGGAATGGGTAGATACAGTCTCTACCAAAGTAGAGTTTGTAATGCAGAGAAGATGGGTGTGAGCCAGTACTGTACTCCTTCTTCCAAGTTTCTCTGCTGGTCTTTGTTTTCCACCTTTACTTTGTCTCCTAAGCTGAGGAAACACAGCCCCTTAGGAAATGGTGAACAGATGGGCTGGCTTTATCTAAGCAGATGGCTTACTGCACAAGTAGAGTGAACTTGTCTTTCAGAAGGATAAAGCTTGGCTATCAAGACCCTTCCTTTGAACCATGTTTCATCAGGCTGTAAGTATATGTGGGTTCACCACATGCGGATAAGTGGTTCCTTCCAGGTAGGGCAGAAAGCCATCACATTTCTTTGGTAAGCCCCATGCTACTGGCATGGCTGAGGCCAGTGCACAAGCTGTGCTTGCAAGTGAGCCAGTTTATGATGAACTACTTCCAACCTACTGGAAGAGAAGGAGTGCATGGGAGAGCTTAGGATGGGTCAAGGTTCAAGGTGGGAGTCTTCCTTCTTACATTTTTTCCCCTTCTTGGAGCTCCACTTAGCTTCTATGTCCAGAGTGCTACTGTCATTTTCCTAGCAGTACTTCCTGTTCCTTATGTTTGATTTCACATCAGAGAGCAATTTGATAAGTATGTGTCAGTGCGCTGCAGGTGTTCATGGAGGAAGGTGGGGTGGGAACATTTCCTGAGTGGCAGCAGAAGGCAGGATCATGCACCTGGAGACATGAGGTAAAAAGAGGTGCCACTGGGTAGTTGTGAAAGATACTAGGGAATCATGGGTGACCACATACACAGTGCACACCTTTCATACAGTTACACCATAAATACACACAGCACTGCAACAGACACGTGATTACATACCCAGTACTATACACACACACACACACACACACACACACACACACACACATACACATTAACAAAGCACTCTGCATAGGTATATGCCTTTGTAATAACTGGTCCTGTACTGCACATATACATATGTCTATATATGCATATGCCTTCACATAGTGCTTGAACACATATGTACATGTGTGCCTGCCTGAAGCACTTTGTGACCTCATTTGACACTGTCCTTTGATCCACACGTGTCATCTGACTTTCCTAATGGTTTCTCCTACTCTCTTCCTCACTTACTCACTCTGGGCCTTTCAGGCAGAGAGAGAGAGAGAGAGAGAGAGAGAGAGAGAGAGAGAGAGAGAGAGAGAGAGAGAGAAAATGGACACACCAGGGCCTCCAGCTACAGCAAATGAACTCCAGATGCATGTGCCCCCTTGTGCATATGGTTTATGTGGGTCCTGGAGAATTGAACTGGGATCATTTGGCTCTGTGGGCAAATGCCTTAACCGCTAAGCCATCTCTCCAGCCCCCTTTCAGGTTTTTAGCCCTGCTCCTGGCAGATTCCACTGTGCCTAACACTACAGGGACTGGGGCTTCTACCTAGGGAAGGAATCCCTGATCCTGCTTGTGCCCTGATCTTGGCTAGCCTGATCTGAAGAAGGTTGTAGAGTAGGGAGGCTCTTCAGAATCTGAGCACTCAGTCTCCCTGGGAACTGCATCCACACGGTGTTGGTGGACTGTTCCTCTCTGTGCCATGAGACCTTCTTGGAGTACAGTTATTAGACTATGATGGTGTATGTCAGCCTTCTGGAATCTGCCAGAAAAGGACTGGAATTTAACAGTTCAGCTTTCTTCTTTCACATAAATGTATACTTTGAGGAACAAAATCCGATCACTTTGTTTTTCCATTTTTGTCTATATGGGCACAGTGTTCTCTCATATATTAAACTTTAAAAAATGCATTTCACTTTTTCTGACAAGCCATTAAAACTCAGAATTCACATGTTACTTGTTGGCATGTAACTTGCTGTCATGAAAACAACTATAGATTATTTCCTGGCAAGACCCTCCTGACTATTGAGCTATATGTCAAAAGCAAAACAGGGGAAAAGCAAATCTATAAAAAAAAGTAATATAGTGTCACAACATAATTCCTTAAAAGGGAATGGAAAGAAATACATAACCAAAATGTAATTAAGAGTACAAAACCAATGGTGGGCCACAGTGGAGCTGCCACCCTGAGTCCACCCACCAAACTCCCACTGCTGGGTTGAGGGGCTCATGAACATAGACAGCTGAGCTCCACCTGTCCCTTAATGACTCCCTTGGCTGCAGCTGACTCCATTCACAGACTTTCTTGTTTTAACATCACCCTCTGCCCTGCAAATAAATAAATAGGAAAGACACTTTTTTGTTGTTGTTGTTGTTTTGAGGTAGGGTCTCATTCTATCCCAGGCTAACTTGGAATTCACTTTGTATTCTCAGGGTGGCCTTGAACTCACAGTGATCCTCCTACCTCTGCCTCCTGAGTGCTGAGTGCTAGGATTAAAGGTGTGTGCCACCATGTCTGGCTTATATATATTTTTTATTGACAACTTCCTTAATTGTAGACAATATCCCATGGTATTCCCCCCCCACTTTCCCCTCTGAAACTCCACTCTCCATCATATCCCCTCCCCCAATCAGTCTCTCTTTTCATTTTGATGTCATCATCTTTTCTTCCTATTATGAGGGTCTTGTGTAGGTAGTGTCAGGCACTGTGAGGTCATGGGTATCCAGGCCATTTTGTGTCTAGAGGGGCATGTTATAAGCAGTCCTACCCTTCCTTTGGTTCTTAGGTTCTTTCTACCACCTCTTCCACAATGGACCTTGGAAGGTGTGTTAGAGATTCAGTGCTAAGCACTCCTCTGTCCCTTCTTCTCAGCACCATGGTGCCTTCTGATTCATCCCAAGGTCACCACCATCTGAAAAGAGAAGCTTCTCTAACCAACAGTGAGAGTAGCATTAATATATGTATATGGACATTAAGAGAAGTGCTTATTGGGCAGTTTGGTGAGCATAGTATATACATTTAGCCAGACACCAGTAGCCTCTGGTCATGCCATGCCATTCTCTCTTTGCTGCTCAGCTTTTCTGATTCTCTAGGGTTTTCTGTTACTTGATAATCTTGTAATTTCTGAATCCTCTTTTCTCTCTTTGGGAAGTCTGTTCTTTGTTATCCTGTCTCTTCTAATTCATTAATTCATGGTGTCACACATCTTACCCTGGAGGCCTTTACTTCTTAATTTCTAAAGAAGTTATGCTTTGTTATGAGTTGAGATAGTTCTTTTTATTTATTTGAGAGAGAGAAAGAGAGAAAGGCAGGGGGAGAGGGAGAAGGAGAGAGAGAGGCTTCCAGCCACTGCAAATAATCTCTGGCAACTTTGTGCATCTGGCTTATATGGGTCCTGGGGAATTGAACCTGGGTGCTTAGGCTTTGAATGCAAGCACCTTAACTACTAAGCCATCTCTCCAGCCCCAGTTCTTTATTTTAATATCAGTGTTTATACGTCTGCTTCCATTGCATCCATATATTTTGCTTTGTTTTGTTTCCATTACTTCCTCTCATAGCATCTAATTCCCAGCCCTGAGGCAGTGTTTTGTTTCTCCTTTTATTACTCCTGCAGTAATGTCTGTTGGCTTTTCAGGTTGAATACAGAGGAGTGAGCCATTTCACGGGTCTTTCCGAAAGATTTAAGTTGGTAGTGCCACTCATGACCCCCCCCCCAGGGAGTGCCACTGGTCTTTCTGGTAAATTCTGAGTGTGGTGGTGTCTGCCCTTAGGATTCAGGAAACACAAAACAGCAAGCACTGGAAAGGCTTCTATAGTAGACAGGGATGTGGTAGTTAGCCCTTTGCACTAGTGGACTGATAAATACAGAACATTCCGCTAAGGATTTTGGAAACCAAAAACCTGAATGATAATGCGATATGTGTGTGTGTGAGGTGGTGGAAATTGCTCAGTAGTTAAAGGTATTTGATTGCAAAGTTTACCAGCCTAGATTCAAATCCCCCACAACCTGCATTCATCTGGACAGTGTTCATTTGCAGCAGCAAGAGACCCTGGTGTATACACACACACATACAGAGACATAATTAAAATATTAAAATAAATAATTAAAACTTAAAAAGAATTGGGAACTTTGCTTAAATTGAATAGATACATTTGATCAGCTTTTAATAACCAAGTACAAATTTATGTAAGAAAATGAGAAAATAAAAGTTGGAAATGGGGGCTGGAGAGATGGCTTAGTGGATAAGCGCTTGCCTATGAAGCCTAAGGACCCCAGTTTGAGGCTCAATTCCCCAGGACCCACATAAGCCAGATGCACAAGGTGGCACATACATCTGGAGTTTGTTTACAGTGGCTGGAGGGCCTGGTGCTCCTGTTCTCTCTCTCTCTCTCTCTCTCTCTCTCTCTCTCTCTCTCGCTAATAAATAAATAAAAATAGACAAAAATTTTTTAAAAAGTTGGAAATGTGTCAGGATTCTCAGCACAGAGCCCATAGGTTGGTCATCCTGGAGCCATCAGGGGAGCTGAGCAGGGCCTGGCATACCAGCGTTGGTGCCCTTAGTAGTTTTAATTCTAGAAGATAATTTTTGAAAAATCATCTCTAGAATTATACTGAAACTGTACAGTGTTGAGGTAAGTACTTCTGCTGTTTCAGAAGAGCTGTTTATGAAGGATGGAATGCCAAAACCTTAGAAGCAAAGCAGGACACTCAACTCAAACATTCAGAAAGTGAATCCACGGAAGTTATCCATTTTGAGGGTGTATGGGGAGCCGAAGTAACTAACACCAGAATCCAACTTGGAACTAGAAGTCTAAGGGAGCTGGTCTATTAATTGTTTGGCTAAATAATAAGGAGAGAGTGTGACCTATAATAAAACAGAAAGAATAAAGAAGAATGAGAGATTAAAGCAGAATAACTATTAATTTCTTTTATTTTACTAAAAACACAGATCATGGACATTAGAAACCTCATGAGTATATTAGAGACAAATGAAGTGAGGGTGTGTGGGGGGGATGGGGTGTGATGTGTGTATTATGAGTGATTTATGGTGTTTGCACATGTGTTTGTGGAAGCATGCCCCATGGCATGTGGAGTGGGTTTATGAACACCTGGGGAAGGTTGAGATGCCACATACAGACTATATGGCAATCAGATGCATAGTTTATGGGTTGCTATCTAGGTTGCGGAATAACTAGTAACTTCAAAGCTGTGAGGCAGGAGCTGAGAGATAGCTACTGTGACTTCAGAGCTGTGGGGGGAGGAGCTGCGAGAGAGATAAAGGAAATGGTGGAAAGCTATGTGACTTCAAAGCTGTGGAGCTGAGAGAGATAGTGGAAAGGCTGGGTGACTTCAGCCACATAAGGGTCTCTTGGGCAGCTAGCCACAAGGTCAGGAACTGTGTGTGTGTGGGGGGGGGGCAAAGGCTGACTTAGGGAATTGGTCAGAGCTTTTTGAGATCCAGGGGGAGGGCTTCACCAGTTCTGCCCACTCTGGGCGATGACAGAGCACACTATAACTTACAACCGAGAGTAGGGAAGGCCAGTCACTGTCACCAGGATGGGTTTCCAACAATAGGGCCAGCTGCAACCCCACAGCCCAAGGTCCCTGGCCATTCCAACAGTTCAGGCCAGCCTCTCACAGTCCAAGCCCGTTTTTAGCAATGTCCAACAACTAATAATGAATTAAACAACATGAGAAAGAAGGAAATGATGACAGCAGCAAAAAGCAATGAAATTGATAAAGAGTTATGGAAAGAAAGGCAGGCTTATACCTTTAATTCCAGTACTTGGGAAGCCAAGGTAGGAGGATTGCCATGAGACCAATGCCAGCGTAGGCTACAGAGTGAGTTCCAGGTTAGCCTATGCTAGAGTGATATTTTGTCTCAAAACAAAACATCCACCTATAAAAAGTTATGACAAGGATCAAATACACAGCAAAACAAACCAAAATCTCTAGTTTTTTTTTTTTTAAAAAGACTTCCAGGACAACTTCTGTTTCATCAATAATAGAAGCAAAAAGAACATAAAATACTATGACTAGAGGAAAAGGGAGGAATATCACTATTTCTAAGATGAATTCAAAAGTCACAAGAGAATTCTATGAATGTCTTTGTTCTAAGAAAGTTGAAAAGGCAATTTAAAAATATATTCCAATGAGAAATATATACAAAACTTGAACATAATTATAGACATTAAAAATGCACATACTTGTATGTTGTGGCATATGCTGTAATCCCAACACTCAAGAAGCTGAGACAGGAGGATCACAAGTTTGCAGATAGCCTGGGCTACATAGTAGGAGACTGTAAATTCAAAACAATAGCAAGAAGAAGAAGGAGGAGGAGGAGGAGGAGGGGGAAGAAGAAGAAGAAGAGGAAGAAGAAGAAGGAGAAGAATGCAATCCTCAAAGTCCCCAACGCCTTTGTGCTGTCAATTCAGGGAACACAAACTACAGGCACAACAGGGAATCTTTTCTATCCACTGACTGTCCCAAGGCTATCCCTGAAATCTGGGTGAGGGCACACCAAGATTAGAATATGAGGTGAATAAGCTCAAGTGTTATATAAATTGGTGTGTGGTGCACTAGCAGTAATCTAAACTATACAAACCATCATCTGGATGTTCATGGACTATTCTCTCCTGCTTGTAAAGAAATTTATGGTTTGGATGCAAAGTGTCCCCTGTAGACCCCATGTTGAAGGCTTGGTCCTCAGTTCAGGGTGGAGCTGAGAAGTGATTGAATCACGGGGCATCAGCTTCATGATCCATCGGTGATTTCATAACTCACTGGGGCTTCAGAGGTAAGGACCTGGCCAGAGAAAGTAGTTTACTTGGGTAGCCTCTGAAGGGTATTCTTTGTTACTGGTCCTGCCCTTTCTCTCTTTGCTTCCTGGATGCTATGGGGTAAGCAGCTTGCTTCCCTTTTCCTCTCGCCACAGTGCTCTGCCTCACCACAGACCCAGAGCAAAGGAGCCAGCTAGCCGTGGACTGAAACCACAAGACAAAACAGCTTCCTACTTTTAAATTGCTTCTCTCAGAGATGTTTTCACACCAACAAAAACCTGATGAGCACAAAACCTTATGATTGTGTTTGTGTGAGTCCAGATTGGCTTGGGCCATGTCCTTGACAACCCTGAAGAATACTCCTTAATGATAGGTTTTGTGATCAAAGGAGAAATGAGGGTCATCAATGAAAACTCCCTAAGACAAGACATTTTGCCTCTTGTCTCAGCTACAGAAAGAAGGGTCAGGCTCATCACACCAGGCATGGGATTGAAGGTTGCTGAAGCAAAAGGAAATGTGATGTTGTGAGCAAATGGACTTGGCAATATCATTGACATAGTGAGGGGGGCTTCTTCACCCTCCTAACACATTTCTGGCAGGTTCCTTTGAACAGAGTCCCCTGCACATTCAGAATTGGTTTCCAGATCATTAGCTCCAGGACAGAAATGCTGAAAGAGAGTTAGCAGCTACATTTGAATATTGTTCAATCTGAGTAGCTAGAATTGGAAATATGACTAGGTTTGAATAGTTTGTCCCCAGATCTTCAGAGTCTGAATAGCAGAAGCTGCATTTATGCTATGCTGGCCCCTCTCAGATTGTATTCTTAGAGCTCTCTTAAGCAGAATCATGAGGAGGGCATCTGTCTTTGGATGCAAAGACTTCACTTGTCTGTAATATCAGAATACTGCCCTCTGGTCCCTCCTGCTGACAAGCTACACCAAGCCCAGCCTGTTCTCTGAGCTCCCTCAGGGTTGTGTATATAAAGCTGAGGTCTTCCTTTGGATGATTTATGGGATATCTGCCTTTGGACACACTGTGCATTCCTGGCCCAGAATCTGCTTCAGAAAAGTAGAGTTGGTCATAAGAGGATAGGCCAAGAGGGTTTAAACTAATTACATAAATCCATCTTTCCATTTACATAACCAAGTAACCATTTCAAATTGGAGTTTGACAGTGGTCCAAGCAAGTTGACAAGATGATGATTTAATAACTTGCCTTTGAATCAAAGGACAAATGGGTCATTATTAAAGTACCATAAAGTGCCAATAAGGAACACTTAGTAGGGTCTTCCTATCCAGATCCAAAGGAAGGTGGGCATTGAACTGGGTTCCTATGCATCTCTTTGGAAGGAGTCACTTCCTTCTGCTGGCATCTCATACATCCAGCCATATACTGTGAGATGCAGCTCCTGCCCCAGTAGCTTGCTCGCCAGAGATGATGCATGCACTTCTTTTTAAAACTGCTATTAAATGCATGTGTATGTGCATACACATGCATGTGGAGGATAGAGGACAACCTTGGTGTCAGCCTCAGAAATGCCATCCACCTTTTTAAATACAGAATCTCTCACTGCCTTAGAACATACTGAATAGGTGAGAGTGACTGGGCAACAAGCTCTGGGAATTCTCCTCTCTGCCTACCCAGCATTAGGAGTATAAGAATACATCACTATATCCAGCTTTTTTGCATGGGTTCTCAGGTCCTCATGCTTGTGAGGCAAGAGCTTTACTGACTGAGCATCTCCCCAGCCCTAATACACACACTTCTGATGCTGCCATTTAGGGACATCAAGGCTAGGAGTCATGAGATTTGTTCTCAAGACAGAGCAGATGCAAAAAATCAAACTTCTGCTATCCTGGGCCAATGCAGTTAGAAAGATACTAAAGTGGACCTTTTATTTACATGGAAGACTTAGACAAATACAGGAACCAGGAAGGGGACTTGTGAACTCTCATTCAAGCTCATCACTTTGTATGTATTTTAAAAAATCACAGTGTTGACCTTCATAAGATGTTTTGATATTCTTATAAGTTCAAGAAACATTGCCAAACTATGTACCACTCTCATGACTAAAATGGCTTACGTCTGCATGCCTTGAAAGCTTGTATTTTCCCCTGTACTGCAAGCTACAGATTCTGCCTTTTAATTTTATAAACTTCACCCCTATTTACACCTTAAAAAACTAAAAGCTTGATTTAGGGCACTATTTAGTGCTAACGGGAAGTCTCACCAGGAGGTGGGCTCTGTCTGCTTTTAAACACCGTGGAGTAGGGGCAGCCTTTGTCTAATAGGGCTTCATTTCTCACTCAAGAGAATTAGATGTATCAGCAGAGGAGGAAATTGAGACCTATCGGAGGCTAGAAGCCCACCAGATGGCACTGAAAAGCCTGGCATTTCTGAAAGAACCAGGCAGGTGGAGAGAAGGGGCCATTGATGGGCTGTGTGGAGTGCAATCTTGTCTTAAACCTCACTAAAAGCTATATAGGTCATGGAGACAATCAGGCTTTTATTCTTTGAAATAATTCACATTATAGGCATGTGTATTACTTGCCTTATCAAATAAACGCCTTTGGACTTGTGTGGGCAGATAATTACGAATTGATTTCTGGACCTCTCATTTTGGAAATGGCTTTTCCCCTCCTCCTCTTCTTTCTCACCCTCTTTTCATCTCTCCTCGAGTTAAACTTTCCTGTGATTTTTGTAGGCGTCTGGTGGCATTCACTAGCCGTATCAGTAAATGACAGAGCTATATGAAGAAGTCACTTTTATCTGCAGTCAGAAATTGAATTACAAAGTACAGGAACACTGGTGCACACAGGGTTTTTCTTAATACCATACTCACCCTCTAAAGATGATTACAAACCAATAGCAATAAGTCAGGCAACCAAGGGCGCAATGCTTTCCAGCATCTGTGTCTTCCAATCTATAGTTGTCCCTTGACATAAAGCTCTGCTTTACTTAGTTCAGTGACTCTAAGTTTCAATACAAAAATCAGTGGAATAAACACTTTTTAAAAACATTAAAAACCAATCAAGATCTCGTTTATTCTTCACAACTCAGAGAGGAGCTCCTAGATCTTATCTTAAAATATATTAAAAGTAAATAATTATAAACACACTGTAATAAATGGTATCCTCACTATGTCCACAGATCTACAGCTGTATGCACTCTGGTATCATAACACTTTGTAAGTCAAAGAACTATAGCATTATAAAAATCTGATCTGTGGAATCCTCACATAGGAAAGTGATCAGACATCTTCAATACTTTAGAGTGTGACAACTAGATCCATATCTTAAAAAGCTGTTTTAACGATCTAATACACTATATGGGCAAGTGCATTTTGAAGTTATGAGATGTCATTATACATCATCACCAAGTGAAATGCAGTGAAGACCTATCTTTAAAATGGCTCTGCAATGCTGGAGAGATATCTCAGTGGTTAAGGCACTTCCCTGCAAAGCCTAAGGACCTGAGTTTGCTTCTGCAGTACTCACATTAAGCCAGATACCCTAAGTAGTACATGCATCTGGAGTTTGTTTGCTGTGGCAAGGAAGCCCTGGAACTCCCCTACTCACTCTCACTATGTGTGTGCCTCCCTTTCTCTTTCACACACAAATAAATAAAATTTAAAAAATAATATAAAATGGTTCTGCCTTATAGTTCAAGGTTTTGCCTGATCTGCACAGTGGGCTTATCTATCTCTGTGTGCTTCTCTGCACTCAGAAGTCCTCTACATTCTCCCTTAGCAGAGAGTCCACATTTTATCCTTAAATAATTGCATGTTTGTTTCTTTGAGTATTTTTTTGTTTGTTTGTTTTCGTTTCTCAAGGTAGGGTCTCACGATAGCTCAGTTGACCTGGAATACACTATGTAGTCTCAGGCTGGCCTTGCATTCATGGTGCTCCTTCTACCTCTGTCTCCTGAGTGCTGGAATTAAAGGCATGTGCCACCATGCCCAGCTCCCCTGAGTATTTAATCATGGTCACAGTCAACATTTGTTTGAGATGAACATCAATGCAATGAAAGGTGTACTTTTTTCTAGTGCTTATCTCCCCCCGAGAGAAATAACTGAGCAACAGCCTACATACAAATATACCTTTGTGGTATTTGACCCCAAAGAAATGGAGATAACTGAACTTCTCAAAAAAAGAGTCCAAAAATTGTTTTAAGGGTGCTCTGTGAACATTAAGAAGATATAATTGGGGGCTGAGGAGATGGCTCAGCATTTAAGAACACTTGCCCCACAGCATGAAAGCCTAAGAGGACACAAGTTCAATCCTCATTCCCCATGTAAAAATCTAGTCATGGCCAAACATCCCTATAACACCTGTCCTTCAGTGATCAGAGGCAAGAGAATTGATAGGGATAACTGGTTAGCCAGTCAGATTGAAGACAGCAGCTTTGGATTTAGTGAGAAACTCCACTTCAAGAAAACAGCATGGAATAATGATAGAGAATATCTGACATACTCCTCTGGCCTCCATACATGTGCATGAGGGTACACACACCCATGCATGCACTATGCACATACACACCATACCACACCACATACCACACTTACTAAACACACAAAAATATATCAATGGACATTATATACATGTATGAAAGTGTCATAAGGAAACATGTATAAGTAGTATTTATACTGATTAAAAACTCAAGAAAAAAACAAAAAAAGCAATTCAATGAATTCAGGAAAAATGAGAAGAAAGCAAAATGAGAAATGCAATGGAGATTGAAATCACTAGTAAATACAGATATTCCATAATTAACAATAATGGCTGCTGGGGAGCTGGCTCAGTGGTTAAGGTACTTGCCTGAAAAGCCTAATGAACTGAGTTCATTTCCTCAGGACCCACATAAAGCCAGATGGGCAAAGTGGTGTCTGCATTTGGAGTCCATTTGCAGTGGCTGGAGGCCCTAGCATGCCCATTCTCTTTGTCTTTTCTTCTTCTCTTTCTGCTTGCAAATAAATATAAAAATATATAATGGATGAATTAAAAAATAAGATTAGAGCAGTAGCAGAAGAATCTGTGGATGTAACACAGGTTATTTGCACATACACAGAGAACAAAAAAGGTGTAAAGAAACCTTGCAGGAAAAAGGCAAAGGTAGGAGTCCAAGGAGGAAAAGAGAACCAAAAGGAATAAAGGCTTATTTAAAGAAATAGTAGAAGAAAAGTTTTCAGATCTGGAGATCAACAGATGTATACAGTTACAGGAAGGTCAAGTGTCTGATGAGTTCAGTCTAAATAATGCTACAGGGAGGCATGTAATCAAACTGCCCAAAATCAGAGCCAAGGGGTTTCCTAAAAGTAGCAAAAGAAACAAATCACCCATAAGAGTTCAAATTAGGGTATCAAGGGAATTTTTTCAAAAATACCTCCCCCTTTTTTTTTTTTTTTTTTTTTACAAAGAAGTGTTTTTGTAAGCCACATGAAAACTACAAAGCAAAAAGTGATAGAGATACACAGCAGATAAAAAGTAAGGAATATAAGCATTTAGTGAAAAAACCATCACCTAATCACCAAGAAGACAATAAGAGAGAAGAAAGGAACAAAGTATCTACACACAGTAAAGAACAGCTAACAAAATGGTAGTAGTATATCTTTACCAGTCAATAGTTACCTTCAACTTAAATGAATGAAGTTCTGTAATCAGAAGGTATAGAGCAGCTCACTGGATTAAAACAAAAAAGCCCCCAAAACCCAACTACACTAAGTATAGCTTTCTACAAAGACTTAACTTTGCCTGTGAGTACATACCTAGGCTGAAAATGGAGTCCAGAATTACCTTCCATGCAACTGGAAGCCAAGAAAGAATAAGTGGTATCAGATAAAGTAGACTTTGAGAAAAAAATGAAAACTATCATAAGAGACACAGCAGGTCATTATGTAAGCTGAAAGGGTCATTTCTTCAAGAAGTTATAACAAGTGCAAATATATATGTACTGAACATTGGGACGCCTAAGTATATGAATCAATATTAATGGATTTAAATGGAGAGAAAGACTATAATATAATACTTATAGGGACTTCAATGCCCTAGTCTTTAGAAATGGACACATCAGACAGAAAATCAATAGGGGAAAGATTGGATTTGAGCTACACCTTAAGTCAAATCAACCAACAGACACACATAGCTCATCTCATCCAGTAGCAGTAGGACGCAAACCCTTTCCAGTGCACGCAGACATTCTGCAAAATAAATAATACATTGGGCCACAAAACAAATATCAACGAATTTAGCACTGAAATCATATCAGGTATTCTTTCTGATCACATAATATGAAACTAGAAATTAATAATAAGCATAAAATTTTAGAAAAACCACAAATCTCTGGAAATTAAACATGATCCCAAGCAACCAAGAGTCAAAGGAGAAATTTAAAAGAAAATTGAAAAATGTCTTGACCCAAATGAAAATGGAAGCATAATATACCAAAACACAAAGAAAGCAGCAAAAGTGGTTATGAGAGGGTGTTTACAGCAATGAACACCAACAACCAAATGATATACTCCAAGGAGTTAGTAAAAGAAAAAACTAATCACAAAGTTAGAAGAAAGGAAATGATAAAGATTAGGGAAGAAGTGAGTGGAATAGGAACTAGAAAAACAATAGAATAGATCAACAAAGGGAAGAGTTGGTATTTTTTGAAATGATATGCAAAATTGACAGACCTTTAACTAGACTAACAGGATAAAAAGAGAAGATTCTAGTAGAATCAGGAATGAAGGAGGTTATGTTACAATTAGTGCTGTGAAAATACAGAGGGTCATAAGAGATTATTATGAATAATTAAAGACATTATAAAGGCACAGAGAACCAGTTGTAAATATGCTTAAGGGAGCTGAGTGTCAACTGGATTAGAAGAAATACAATAGCATCAAAATATAGTTAAGAAATGTTTATTTTTATTTATTTACAAGGAGAGAGAGAGAAAGGAAAAAGAATAAGTGACAGCCAGGTGTGGGGGAGCACATCTTTAATCCCAGCACCCAGGAGGCAGAAGTAGGAGGATTGTCATGATTTCAAGGCCACCCTGAGACTACAGAGTGAATTCCAGGTCAGTCTGAGCTACAATGAGACTCTACCTCAAAAAAAAAAAAAAAAAAAAAAAAAAGGAAAAATAAATAAATAAATGAGAATGGGCACACCGGGCTTCTTGCCACTGCAAACAAACTCCAGACACATGTACCACTTTGTTCAACTAGTTTTATGTGGGTACTGGGGAACTGAACCAAGGACTTCAGCCTTTGCAAATAAGCATCTTTAACTGCTAAGCAGCTCCCTCCAGCCTCACACCTTATAATTTAATCATGTTACTGAATAGTATGTGATCTGATTTTATTTTCTTACAATTAAAGTTTTAAAGCAGCAGGACATAATCATGTTGAGGAATAAAAAACAGCCTGACCTGCTGACTGCTCTCCTGGTTGCTTCTTCTAGGCATGGAATTAAAGTGAAGGCCAATGCTCCTGAATGCCTGTGGCCATAGTACACATCTGTGCTTTCTTGCTGTTCGTAGGCCTCCAACAGGACTATCCAGGGAGGGCCTGGGGAGGATTTCAGGTGTCCAAGTGTGGGCTTGGCCTCTGTTTTGACACCTTTATGGACACATCCCCCAGAAGATGAATATGGGATGGAATCTGGTCCATTGGTGGCTGGCATTCAGTGCTGGTGAGGGATGAACCTTCTATTAATATGTAACCCAGGGCTGGTAGGCCAGGATGATCTTACTCCCCAAGACTTCCTGTGGGTAAGTCCCTGGTACCTTTGGGGAAGCCCATTGCTCCAGAAGGCTGTGACCCTCCAGGGTTTCCTCTGTGTTGCAATCACCAGCATCCTGAGACACAGTAGCATAGACTCCAGTGTCTTAGAAGAGGCCAGGAGCTCTGAGGCAGAGGAATCTTGTGCCAGATTCTTTAATTACTGGGTCTAATAACCAGTTTAAGACTTACAAGCTCCATTCATATACTAACAGGAGTTAGTTTTCTACTGCAGCAGTGTCTGACTGAAGCACTAGTTTGTCTGCTTGTGTATTTTTACATTTTAATTATTTATTTGCTTATTTATGTGTATATATGCACATGTGTGCATATGGAGGTTAGAGGATAATCTTGGGTGTCATTCCTCAAGCATTGTCTTTATTTTTTTTTTAGAGAGCTACAGTCTTAAAATTTTATTTATTTTTTATTAGTTATGGACATATTCAGCATGTAAATAGCACATGTTGGTACCATCCTTACCCTCATCCCTGCTCTCCCCTCCAAAGGGACCCTCCTCATTGTCTACTTTAATATATATATATATATATATACACTTGTTATTTGAGGGAGAGATTGAGAATGGGTGCACCAGGACCTTTAGCCACTGCAAACAAACTCCAGACACATGCATCACTATGTGCATCTGGCTTACTTGAGTACTGGGGAATTGAACCCAGGTCTTTTGGCTTTGCATGCAAACACTTTAAACACAGCAATCTCTCCAGCCCTGCCCCCTTTTTTGAGACAGCATTTCTCATTGGCCTGGAAAGCAGAGACAGGAAGATCCCTGGAGCTCACTGCCTTACTAGCCCTGGAATTGCAAGCACGTGCTACTTTGCCTGACATTTTATGTGGATTCTGGCAGTTGAACTCAGGCCTTCATGCTTGCAAGGCAAGCACTTTCAAACTGTCCTATGTTTATGGTGTGACATGTCTCATTATGGAGTTTGATAGACCTGGCCAAATGTATTTTCCATTTGGCCAGGTCTGCGTTCTCTCTCTCAGTGTTTCCTCTGGGGCAGAGGCTAGCCCTGTACCAGCTGCTGGCTGGCCTGTACTGAGTCACCCCATTCAGTGTTCACAGTGCCTCAAACTAGATACTATTCAGCTTTGGGAACGCAGTATGAACCCTGCCTATATACACTGCCCATGGCTTCCCACATGGCTGGGAGTCAGGGAGGGCTCAGGCTGTTGCCCAAATCCATTCTCTGGTTCTGTAACCCTGTAGTGTTCACTCACTGAAAGCTTTTGCCACATATTCGCAAAGATACTTACTTCATCTCTCATTTTAGAAACAAAATATTCTTCTCTCCCTTTTTAAAAATTTATTTATTTATTTATTTGAGAGTGACAGACAGTCAGAGAGGGAAAGAGGAAGACAGATTGAGAACAGGTGCACCAGGGCCTCCAGCCATTGCGTACGGACTCCAGATGCATGCACCACCTTGTGCATCTGGCTTACATGGATCCTGGGGAATCAAGCCTCAAACTGGGGTCCTTAGGCTTCACAGGCAAGCGCTTAACCACTAGGCCATCTCTCCAGGCCTTTCTCTCACTCTTAATAAGTCCGTCTTCCAAGACAACAAGGCAAGACTAGGTGGGCAATGTGAGGTCTCATGCTTATTAGGCTGGGTGATAATTGGTTTGAAATACAGAAAAAGGATCTAAGGTTTTTGGACAGACACCTACTGTGTTCTCCTTCACTGCTTTGAGAAGGGTGGAAGGAAAAGGAAGAAGAAAGGGAAGAGGAATTGAGGAAGGATGGAAGGAGAAGGAGAAATAGAGAGAGGGAGAAAGAGGGTTGTCACCAATAGATTGACAGAGAGTTCTCAAACTCCATTCCATGTACTTGAAGGTTTCTTGGAGATCCTGAGGTTTCATCAGCCAGGGCCTATAATCTCCTGTCAGGGACAGTGTTCCCTACCCCTAGGCAGATATCCAGGTTTCTCACAAGGCAGATGCTCTCAAGAGCCACAAATTCATTCAAATTCTAAAAATTCTGGGAGCCTCCATAAGGAACTGGCCTTTATGTTACATTACAATGTGGTCTTGGGGGTCTTGAGGAAGTGGCAGGGTTTATTCTGTTTTTGTCTTTTCCTGATTTATAAGCCCTCATGGAGAAGCTTTCTTGATAGAAAAGAGAAGAGGATGGGGTAAAAGCTTTTCTCAATTTGATTCCAAATCACAGGTCTGCTCAGTTCTCATGTTCCCCAGTGTTACGGACTTGCACAAAGCCAATAAGGGGACCTGGGCTGAAGATCTTTACTTCCCTGCACGCCTCACCATTTCAACAAAGCACACAGCGAGGCATCCGCATTTTAGTGACATTCTTGTAGAAGTGGCTCTGCCCAACCTCTTAGCTTTTGGCAGAGGTTTCTCAATGAAAGAATATTAAGCATATAAATATTCTTTCTACTTGTTTTTAGGGCTATGTATAGTGCTGTTATCATGTACTTCTAAAGTGAAAGTTCTGATGTGGAGACAATGGCTTTGAGCCTTGGCATGCATCTGCAGCAAGGTGCCTGACCTGTCCCATGTGTTCTTGGGGAAGATTGGAACAGGGCACTGGGACTGATCAGAGCCTCACCTCCTTTCCCTCTTCTTCTTCTTCCTCCTTCTTCTCTCTTGCCTCTTCCTTTTCTCTTTCTCCTTCCCCTTCTCCCCCTTTTCCTCTATCTCCTGGTCCCCCTTCTCTTCCAACAGTCTACTTCTGCTCCAGATGACTTCTTTCTTTCATCAGCTGGACTCTGTAATCATGTCCATTGCTCAATGTTTGGGAAACCTGAAGCATTGATAATGGTTGATAATGAAGGAGGGGCTGGGGCATGGCTCAGTGAGTAAATGAGGACCTGAGTTTTAGCTCCCCAACACCCATATAAATGCTGGGTGGGAATGGTGGCCTCCCTGTAATCCCAGTGCTCAGAAGGTAGAGACAGGGAATCACTGGGGCAAGCTGGCTAGCTAGACTGAGTCAGTGAGCCCTGGATGTAAGTGAAATAAATGACTGCTTTAGTAAATAAGGTGGAGAGAAATCAAGGAAGACAATTAATGTTAACCTTTGGCCTCCACACATGCACTCACATGTGTTTACATGTGGACACTCATACTCACATGTACACACATACACACACACACAGAGAAACACATTGATAACAGGGTCCTCTGTGAACGACAGTTTCTGTTCTTGCTCTCCCACTAATGAACTGACTCAGAAATCAACAGCACGGCAGCTCCAGAGGCGTCATCTGTACCCACATGTCCCTTCATCTGTGACCCTCCTCCCTCCCTCTTTCATCCCGCTTCTCTTTTCATCTGCTCTTTCTTCTCTATAAGCCCTGCTCTCTTCTCTCTTCATCTCAAAACATCACGACAAGTCTTCAAAGACCTAGTTTCAAAGCCGTTCCCTGGGGAGGGCCACTTAGATACCCAAAGACACTAGGTGAGGACGTGGTGGAGTCTTGCGTTTCCAGGTTGAGCTGAGCCCTTGCCCCTGCTCTGGTTCCTCAGCAGGTTGTCAGGCCACACCACGGCCCCTGCCCCAACCTTGCAGCCAAAGTCATCCCACTGGTGCAGGGTATTGTGTCACTGTGGCACTGGTGACAGCATCCTCAGAGCCTACTGTCTCTCTGAGCAGGCTGGGTGTTGGCCTGCATGCAACACCATGGACTTAGGTTTTGTGAGGCTTCAGATGCATAGTGGGTCACCATTTAGACCTGCAGTCTGTGGAGAAGGCTCGCCTTATATAGTTGCAGATGGCTCTCTATGTCTTGGGGAAGTTCTATCACAATGGAACCACTGAGTTACTCTGGAATCTGCATGAGTAGGAGTTTAGGGGGTCACTTTTCAAACACTACCACTTTACCTGCTTCAACACCTAGCCTTCAAAGTAATGACCAAATCTTTTTTTTTTATTTCTTTTTTTTTATTTATATTATTCTGATTTTACATTCATAGTATTGGTTCCATTGTCCTCCTCCCTGTCTTCCCTCTTTCAAAAGGACCCTCATCAATGGGGAATGTGGGTCATGCATTGTGAGGTTAGACAAGAGTTCTGGGGGATAGGCCCCAGTCTCTGTGCATAATGCCCCAACTTGTGACTCTAACAATCTTTCCGCCCCCTCTTCCGCAAGTTTCCCTGAGCCACATTGGGGTCATTTTAGTTCTGCTTCAGTGGTGAGGTTTTGGGAGCCTCTGTGTCTCTGGATATCTGGCTTAGTTGGAGTTGGATGTTCTCTGTGTTTATCTCCTTCAGCCTTTTTCTGGTGTCGTGATCGCCATGAACGCTGTATTCTTGCCCTTCCCCTGCATTGTTCTATGGTTTCAGCTGGGGCCCTGGTGAGGTGTGGTTAGCTGATCCTCCCTTCAGGTTCATTAAATGACCAAATCTTGCCTGGTGCAAAGTGTGCCTATGTGGTGGCTTAAATGTAAAATGTCCCCCATAGCCTCATCTGTATGCTAATAAGCCTTATGCTTAATCCCCAGCTGGTGAGGTTTTAAAAGGTAGGGCTTTGCTGGAGGAAGTGTGTTACTAGGGGTGGGCCTTGGGATGTTTGTGCCCATCCCAACTTGTGGCACTCAGCTCACTTTCTCTACTTACTCCCTGCTAATAGGGATTTGGGATGCCCAGCTGTCTGCTTTTGCCATGCTTCCCCACCACTATAAAACTACCTTTCAAAACTATAATCTGGAACTAAACCCTCTCCTTCCATAAGCTGCTTCTGGTTGGGTGTTTTGTTCCAGCAATGAGAAGGTAATTGCTTCAACCTGTGTGCATACTGGTGCCTATGAGGAGGAAGGACATCATGCATGGGGTAGAGGGATGCCACTTTGAACAGCCCTTCTTTTTTTAATCAAGTTTTTACTTTATTTTATTTATTTGACAGAGATATAGAAAGAGGCCTATATATATATATATATATATATATATATATATATATGTATATATATATATACATATGTATATATATGTATATATATATATATATATATGGAGAGAGAGAGAGAGAGAGAATGGGTGCACCAGGGCCTTCAGGAACTGTAAACAAACTCCAGATGCATGAGCCACCTTGTACATCTGGCTTATGTGGGTCTTGGGGAATCGAACTTGGGTCCTTTGGCTTTTCAGGCAAGTACCTTAACCACTAAGTCATCTCTCCAGCCCTGAACAGCCCTTCTTGTTAGGGAGCACCTTGTAGGTCAGCCATCAGTAAAGTCATCAGGGAGGGGAAACACTGCCTCATCTACCCTACCACTCCTTGTCCTGCCATGGCCCTTCCCTCTAGGAGGCATTGGGTTAACTATAGGTTTATCAATAGGGTCACCAGCAAGGGCTGCTGGGCTGGACAAGGTATGGATAAAGCCAGGCCAAGGACGACTCTGCTACTGTGGTGAAAGGTACTAAAATGCTTGAAGACAGTGGCTGCTTGGTTCTTTAGACATGCCAAGAGCCTTTGCATTGTACACAATTGAAATGTAAGAGCCTAGGGTTCAGGAGTTCTGACTCAACTAAGGAAAGCAGAGTCCTTTGTCCCTTGGAAACAGCTGGTTTGGGGCTCCCTCTTCTGCTCCTTGCCATCATACTCTTTGGGCAGGGGACCAGTGAAGGCCCTCCCCAATCCTAGAGCCATTGGTAGAATCCATCTAGGGGTTTAACTATCCTTGGGAGATGGAGAGGTTTTCTGGTTGGAGAAGCAAAGAACTTGGAGGGCAGGTAGATGGGAGTAAGTGGGAAGGAGCAGGTGGTGAGCTGTAGGTAAGGGCTCTGTAAAAGTCCTGTAGGAAGTATGGCGAATGAAGCTGGAAGGCCATAGCATCAGGAGGTTGTTCTGTATTCCTTTAAGATAAAGACAAGAGAGGATGATCTTTCTGCAGACACTGAGCAGGTTCCTAGGATGATCTCCTCTCCCTGGATTGAGTTTCTGATGGATGTCTGGGGCTGCCACCCCCTAGTCATGCTCAAGCTGGCTTTGGTTCTCAGTCCAGGTGGACCATGACTCTCCCCAGGGACTGGGCTTGGAGTTGCCACACAGGAAGGTGCTGAGTGGGAGCCAGGCCCTGAAAAAGCAGAGCCCACATAATACAGCACCTTGCTTCTCACCAAAGAACAAAGATTACTGACAATCACATGTAATTAGCAATTTCAAATTATTAATGGTGGTGAAAGAATGTGTCTATTCAACATGTAATTTGTCGTAATTTTTAGTAATTGAAAGTAATTTCTAGTGATTAAATCCTAATTTAGTGCATTTTCTGGGTGATGTCTTTATTCAAGAGGCTCCTCTGGATGTATTGCTGGCTGCTCTTCTCTGGATATTTTGTAAGGTACATTTGCTGTGCAGGACATTTGGGGAGAGTGATGGGGAAACAAAGGGGAAGCCTGCTGGCACGGGGAGCATCGTTGGAAATGTGAGGACCACTGTATTTCCTACTTCATCCATTTCCCAGGTTCAATCATGCCTTGACTTCTACCTGGTGAAGAGCCTGAGCTGGCTGACCAAGGGGCCAACATGCAAGGAGCTCCTGGCCAGCCACACACTGTCCTCATAGGACTTAGCTCCTCACTATGAGATCGCCCTGTTGTACCTGTGGATCTTAAGGATACTGTAGGATCTCAGGAATCTAAAACAGTAAATCTCATGGAGGCAGACAGAAAGGTAGCTACCAGGGGATGGGGTATTCTGACTAAATTGTGTATGATGATAATTAGCAGGGAGGAATACATGTCTGTAGTAAGCAAATGCAGAGGCCGTAGCAGACACTATACTTCCAGATAAGGGTGTGAAGGTCAATGGATGCAGCAGCTAATAGTCACAGATCTTTTGCTCATGTGGTGAAAGGTCCTAAGAAACACTATGATGGTGGCTTTTTGGCTCTGTAGAAATGATAAGAATCTTTGAATCACACACTTTAAATTGTTGGATGGTAGAACCTAGAACTTAGCAATTCTGTCACAACTGAGTAAAGCAGCATCCCTTGCTCTTAGGAAGAACTGGATTTTAGCTCCCCCACCCAGTCCATTTTTTAAAAATGTTTTATTAGCCAGGCGTGGTAGTGCACACCTTTAATCCCAGCACTCGGGAGGCAGAGATAGGAGGATCGCCATGAGTTCAATGCCACCCTGAGACTACAGAGTGAATTCCAGGTCAGCCTGAGCTAGAGTGAGACCCTACCTCGAAATACATATATATAATTTATCATTTACTTGAGAGAGAGAGAGAGAGAGAGAGAGAGGGAGAGAGAATGGGCATGCCAGGGCCTCCAGCCACTGCAAACGAACTCCAGATGCCCCCTTGTGCCTCTGGCTTACGTGGGTCCTGGAAAGTCGAACTGGGATCCTTTGGCTTTGCAGGCAAGCACCTTAACCGCTAAGCCATTTCTCCAGCCCCAGTCCAATTTTTCTCCTATGCTCTTTGGGAAGTGTACTAGGACCAAGAAACCTGCAAAGACCCTCCCCAACAGAGTACCCTAATGGGAAGAATATGAAGAGCATCCAAGAGTCAGTGACTCGGAAAGGAAGGTCTACTGATAAGGCAGCACTCTCCTTTGTCTCAGCAAATAAACATTCTAAGTAAATTCTTCAGGGAAGAAATGAAGTGGGGAGCCTATACCTCATTACCCTTTCATAGGAGCTTTGAAGGATGCTCAACCTCTTCCCACCTCCCTGGGTCATCACAGAAACTGGACAGTCACTGACTTGCTATATTTGCTCTCTGGTGAAGGGCAGACCACAGCAAAGCTCTGAGCTTGGGTGCACACACTCACATCTCCCTCCTGAGCAGGTCAACTTCTGGCTCAGTGGCCCAGGCCAAGAATGTGTCCTTCCATCACAGCCTGCACTCCTCAGAATCCTGTGGCTCCTGGGTGTGCCTGAGTCCAGCCTTGGCCCTGTTCCTGAGGACTGACATTGACACTGCCCTATAGGCTGGCCTTCTCTGCCTCTGTGCAGACACACGTGGTTTACACTGCCTGGGCCAAGTCTGGATGTCCCTCCCTGCCCCACGCATGTCATAATTCTCCACTGCTGTTGCTGCCCTGATGGTCTGGGTATCATAGACAGAGCATCTCAAGCCTTTTCAGACTGAATTTTTAGGATAATTACTTTCTCCTTTTTTCTAGTACTGGAGATTAAACCCAAGAGCTTGTGTATGCTAAGCAAGCATCCTATCATTGAGCTACATCCCTAGCCCTCTTTTTACTTCATCATCATCATCATCATCATTATTATTATTTTGGTTTTTCAAGGTAGAGTTTTGCTGTAATACAGGATGACCTGGAATTCACTATGTAGTTACAGGGCGCCGTCAAATTCATGGCAATCATCCTATCTCTGCTCCCCTAGTTCTGGGATGAGAGGTATGCACCACCACACCTGGCTCTTTACTTTTTATTTTGAGCCAGGATCTCATTAAGCTGCCCGGGCTAGCCTTAAACTTACTCTGTGGCTGAAGATGGCCTTGGTCTTGCCATCATCCTGTCTCAGCCTTCTGAGTAGCTAGGCTGATAGTCACTGATTTATAATGGTCCTCCCACTAGCTGGAAATGAAATATAAAAGATAGAATACTCAAACAGCAGAAATGAAACATCCCATTTATGGAATGTTTCAGTTATGACATGGAGGACAGATATGGAATAGGAAATGATTACAACATGCATTTTGACATGTGAGCTTTCTGAGCAGGTATAGCAGTGGACATCAGGAGGGGGCCTGTACTATGAGTAGGGCAAAATCCTAGCCATGCACCCCAGGTGGATTATCTTGCTGCTAGCATCATGGCCCCAATCGCTCTTCCAAGCATTTCTATTACTTTCCACAGTGAGGCTCTCACCACACTCATTAGAACCAATATTGTGCCAGTTTGTGACATACTGAGGGGCTGTGGTGGATAGCAGGGACAGGAAGCCTACCTGAGGAACCTGGTGTTTTCAGCACCAAGTCCACATGTAGGCCTCCCACAGCTCTGGCACCTACACCGCAGCAGCCTGTGCCCAGAGAGCCCCATCTCACTGGAACCTGCGTGGTGTGTCATCACACCTGCACATGAGCTTTTCCCTATTCTGAGGAGCTGCTTTCAGGGCTGCAGGCCTTTTGTGCCCATGGATCTACTGCAATATCTGGGTAACAAAAAGTAGGTGCTCAGTACGGATGGAATGATGGATGAATGAAAGAAACTACCTCCTAGAGGCAACAGGCCTGCCCTGAGCTTCCCAAAGATTGTCCAAACCATCAGGGCAACCTTGTGGATCTCCTTCCTGCCTGCCTGCTTGGTGGTGCTGTGGTCAGAGAGGTCACAAGGAGTAGCTGGCGAAGGCATCGATGACTGTGGGCACTTTCTCCTCTGCCACCTCTTGTGTCCAAAGAGCCCATGGCCCAGAGCCAGCTCATCTGGTTTCTGGGCTTCTGGCAGCAGATGAGCTTGGGCATAAAGGGGTTGAGGTTCATTCCTTAGGGCCAGTTTTACTAAGCAACCCTGTTTAGCAAATTGCATAGCTCGCAGCCCAGAGAGGCCAGTGGCGTTGCCTCCTGGATCATTTGTTCAGGCAGTTTTGTGCAGGCAGCCGGGACACCCCAGCAAGCTCTGACCTTTTCAGCATGTGTTGATTTGGTCTTTGGAGTGGAAATAGCAATTGTAGCTGCCAACATGTCATCAGGCAAATGGTTCAAGGGAGGAAGGAGGCAAAGGGCAGCAAGCTCCGTTTGTACACGTTTAACCAGAGCAAAGGCTAAGTTTGAAGACAAAGGGTCAGTCTCTGCTATAAGCACAAGCAAGAAGGGGAAAACAGGCACGCACTGACTCACTGGAGATGATTAACACCACTCATTAACGTTAACTTTCTCCATGAAAGTGAGGTAATGCTGACTGATGCCACCCTGTGCCTGGCCCTGTGCCAAGGTACAGGTGGTGTTACCGCAGAGCTGGACAATCACCTTAGTCCCTGGATGAGGCAGGAAGATTAGGGACACCTCCTTTGTAGCACTTCACAAAGAATAAAGCAGATACCACAGGAGGAGGAGAGATCTTTTAATAGAGCTGAAGTAAATTCATAGAGGGTGAGGGTAGCTGCCCAGGAGGGAATGAGACCAAGTGCCCTGTGGCCTTGTACATTGAGACTTTTATTGAAGTGAGCATGCAAGACTGTGTTCTGCCATAGATCACACAAGCCTTGGGAGCAAAAATGTCACTGTACCTTCTTAGGCCAGCGGAGGAAAAAAATTAATTAATTAACCGCATTCTATTACTGTTGGTTTTAACTTTGGGCCACTGAAAGTCTGCTCTCTGTGGCCCCAAACTCAGGATGTCTCAGATATGAATAGCTAACTGTATTGATTTATTGTGAGGTTTCTTTTTAGCTTTTGCTAGCTTTGGGCCAGGAAGACACAGCTAGTTGTATTTATTGTCACCAGTTTAATGATCTAGCTATGTGGCCAGTTTAAAGCCTATGTAATGGCTTCACCTTTAAATTCATAGACAGAAGCTCCACACTGCTCTTCTGTTCTGTGTTTAATCAAAAAGAAGCCAGGAGTTTGAGGAATCACTTGCTTGATTGGTGGCTCCCTCTTTGAGAATCTGCTTCTTCTCCCAAGTCCACCAGTGGGTGGTGTAATTGTTACATTTCTTGTTGCTATGACCAAATGCCTGACAAAAAGCAATGCCAGGAGCTGGGGAGATGGCTCAGTCCTTAAAATGCTTACCATGTAATGGTGTGGACCTGAGTTTGGATCCCCAGCACCCACATAAATGATGGACAGGCATAGCAGCCCACTGTAATGTTAGATCTCAGGAGGCACAGGCAGGGCACTCCTGGCCAAGCTTGGCAAGCTGGACTAGCCAAATGGGTGAGCTTTGGGGTCCAGTGAGAGGCTCTGTGTCAATAAATGAGGTGGAGTGTGATTGAGAAAGACACCTGACTTCAACTTCTGGTCTTCACATGCACACGCATGTGTCCACACGTATGTGCACACACACACACACACACACACACACAACAGTAAAAAAAGAAGCAATGTCAAGGGGAAAGGGTATAGATTGGCTTCCAGGTCGAGGGGACACAGTTCATAATGGCAGGGAATGGGAGCAGCAGGAGTGTAAGCTTTCTGGTCACATTGCATTCCCACCCAGGAAGCAGAATGGACAGGGAGTAAGGTTCAGCTTTAAAACCTCAAGGCCCACCCCCAGTTCCCCACTTCCTTTGGTAAGGCTCCACGTTCTGAAAGTTCCACAACCTTCCCAAACAGCTCCACCAGCTGGGCACTAAGTGTTCAAACACATGAGCCTATGGGTGACATTCACATTCAAACCACAGCAGGTGGGAAGGGGGCGCATCTGAGACACCAGGGCTCACATGCTCTTCTCAGATCTCTTGCAGCAGGTCAAGTCATGGCTATGGGCCACGTAAAGGTGACCATGATTGTGGAACCTCCCATACCTCACTCAAGCTTGGATTTAGGTTTTTAAGACCCTGTACTTTTCCCATTCTGGCGAGCTGGAGACCATGTATCCAGTCAGCAGAACCATGACTGGTGGAAGCAGACAAGAACCTTGAATTGCCCCAGAGCAGAGGCTGGTGAGGCAGCCACCTGGCCAGACTTGCATGAACTGATGAAGTGTGTGTGGCTTGGTGTGAACAGTGAGTTTAGTGCTACTCGAGCCTGGCTTACTAGTGAGAAAGAAGTGAAGAGCCTGGAGGAGGCTGACATGAAACAACTACGTTTGACAATCAGAGCCCATGCCAAGCATGCAGGAGGGGCATGGCCTGAGTCTTGGTGAATGGCAATCTAAATTAGCTCTATTACAACACTTATGTTGCTGCCTAAAGTGGTAATGCAAATGAAGAAGTGAAGGAGGGCTGGAGAGATAGCTCAGTAGTTGCAGGCTTATTTGTAAAGCCTAATGGCCCATGTTCAATTTCCCAGGACCCATGTTAAAAAGTGGTACATACATCTGGAGTTCGTAGTGGTAGGAGGCCCTGGTGTTCTCCCACTGTCATAAATGAATATAAATATTTTTTTTAATAAAGAAGTAGGGCTGAAGAGATGGCTTAGCAGTTAAGACATTTGCCTGCAAAGCCAAAGGACCCAGGTTTGACTCCCCAGGACCCACATAAGCCAGATACACAAGGGAGCACATGCATCTGGAATTCATTTGCAGTAGCTGGAGGCCCTGGCGTGCCCATTCTCTCTCTCTCTCTTTCTCTCTACCTATTTCTGTATTTCTCTCTCTCAAATAAATAAAGAAAAATAAAATATTTTAAAAAATTTAAAAAAATAAGGAAGTGAAGGAAAACCTTAGTTTCAATGATCCTGAACATATAGGGCCAAAGAAGTAAGTGAAGAACCCAAAATACTTGGTAGTATAGCACAGGAGGACATTTGTGACACTAACCTCAAGTCTAACGGGATCTGTAGATGTGCTAGGGAGTGCTGCAAGAGACCAGCATGTTGGAGAATGGTTCCCTAGCACTGCGGAAGCCCCGTGTCTGAGGCTGAGTGCTGTGGCCAGGAGAGCAGGGCTGTGCAGAATCAGAGGCTCACATTCCGTGGTGGAGCATTCTCTATGGGGTCTCATGAAGATGTGGGTGCTGGCAGTTGCTCCTCTCCCTCTCTGCTTGGTCCTGGTCAGGGACCCATGAGAGAGCTTCCTGGAGTTTGGAACTTGGTGGAGGGGGGTTGTAGGCATACTCATCCGCCTCAGGTTTAGCCCGTAGGCTGTGTTGGCTGCAGCTAGGCATCTTACATTTCACTTGCTCTGTTGGCACAACTGATTTTGTCATTCTTAATCCTGTTAACTTTATTCTCCCACCTCCTCCTCCATCCACAGCGTCTTGGTGGGGTTATCCCCAACCATATGGTCATGGCTGTTCTCACTTTGTAGATGAAGAACAGCCATGGTGATAGAATTCCATGGCTCGTTCTGGAGGACTCCCTACCTCACAGTGGCCCTTTCCCATTTCTCCTCTCCCAGTCAGAGATTTTGTTTGTTGTACTGACAGGGACTGAAGCTCAGTTTACCACAGGTCAGGAGAAGAGCCAACCTTCTCTGTGAGGCATCGCAAAGATGGGATCCCCTGCGGTGGAGAATGACACACGCCGGTCCTAGGGAAGGCATGCTGAAGAGAAACGCACACTCAAGACAGCAGTGAATACGGGTTTTCCTCTACTTCTGACACAAATTATGAAAAATTATGCACACTGGCACTGAACCTTTAAAGCTGTGTTGGCTATCTTACACTGAGCCCTGACGTCAGTGGGTTTTCAAAAGTCTGAGCAAAATGACCCGAGTAGAAAGTTGCCACCTTGTGTTCTGCCCAGTTGGGCAAGCTGCTCCTGACATAAGCCCCATAGATCTTCCACAAGACTGTTTTCGAGATGTCCTTGGGGCTGGAGAGATTGCTTAGTGGTTAAGGCACTTGCTGGCAAAGCCAACAGACCCAGGTTCAGTTTCCCAGTACCCATATAAAGCTGGATGCACAAGGTGACACACGCGTCTAGAGTTTGTTTGCAGTGGCTGAGGGCCCTAGCATGCCCATTCTGTCCTCTCTCTATCTGTCTGCCTCGTGCTCTTAAATAAACAAATAAATAATTTTAAAAAGAGATGTTCTTCATCCCATTCTTTCCTCTGGGCATCTTCAGTGGTCAGCTGATGATGCCCTTTTAACCACCTTCCTAGTTAGGAGGACAGACAGATTTCTAATTGTGCAATTGAGGAGCAAGCCAGCCGCTGCTCCTGTGCTGCAGCACTCGTCTGAAGGTGGCAGAACAAGAGCCCACTCCTTGCACATAGCAGAGTTCCTATCTGTGAACCTGAAAGCAAGCTCTCAGCAGACAGTAGACTGCCCTGCCAACCTGACCATAGCCTCCATGATTGTGAGAAGTGTCTGGTGTTCCAAGCAATGTGTTTTGTTATATTGCATCCTGACAGACTTGGACTTCTAGGGAGTTCAGTTATCTTCTCATGGCTGGGACAAAATGCCTGGTCAGAAGCTGCTTATAGAGGAAAGGGTATATGTCCAGTTTACAGCTTCCGGGGGAAGCTTAATCATGGCAAAGAAAACATGGCAGGAGCAGCCAACCAGGAGTAACTTTTGCACATCAGCATAGAAGAAATCAAGTGAGTAAGCTCTATGTGAGAACAAGTAGGGCTAGACTATTACCCTGCTCCCTAGCAACACATCTCCTTCAGCAAGGCTCCACCTTCCAAAGGCTTCACTAGCTGGAGACTATGTGAGAGGCTTAATCATAAACACGTGAGACTATGGGAAACATTTTACACTCAAAACACCAGAACATTTATTAAAATTTGGCATATACAGAGGCTGAAAACAGGCAGATCTTTAGAGAGGTCTGTCTGTCTGGGTCCCGAAGAGATGCCAGTCACTTTGGGAAGAACCTTGGAGCATCGTGTTCCACCAGACTTAATTTGGCTAGCCAGAAAGAAAGAAAAAGAAAGAGAGAGAGAGAGAGAGAGAGAGAGGGAAAGGAGAGGAAGGAAGGAAGGAAGGAAGGAAGGAAGGAAGGAAAGAAAGAAAGAAAGAGAGAGAGAGAGAGAGAGAGTGAGGGAAAGAAAGAAAGAAAGGGTACCTATTTTGAAAATGAGCTGAGCTACCTCTCAAGAAACTTTTTAAATTTTTATTTATTTTTTATTTATTTGGGAGAGAGAAAAAAGAAGCAAATAGAGAGAGAATAGGTGTGCTAGAACCTTCAGTTTCTATAAATGAACTCCAGATGCATGTGTCATCTTGTGCATCTGGCTTATGTGGGTTCTGAGGAATCAAACCTGGATCCTTTGGCTTTGCAGGCAAGTGCCTTAACCACTAAACCATCTCTTGGCTGGCTTTTCATCACAGGTTATATCACTGTTTCTGGTCTGTTTCCATCAGTGGATGCATGTTAATTATATTCATCGTATGGAATGGTATGTTTACTTTGAAAACATTTCTTTTTTAAAAAACAAATATATTTTTGCTGGGCGTGGTGGCGCATGCCTTTAATCCCAGTACTTGAGAGGCCAGCGTAGGAGGATTGCCAAGAGTTCGAGGCCACCATGAGACTACATAGTGAATACCAGGTCAGCCTAGGCTATAGCAAGACCCTACCTCAAAAAACCAAAAAATAATATATATATGAAACTTTATTTGAGAGAGAGAGGGGCAAATAGAGGGAGAGAGAATGGGCATGCCAGGGTCTTCAGCCACTGCAAACCACTCCAGATGCATGCACCACCTTGTGTATCTGGCTTACATGGGTCCCAGGGAATCAAACCTGGGTCCTTTGGCTTTGCAGGCAAGTGCCTTAACTGCTAAGCTATCTCTCTAGCCCTGAGAGCATTTCTGATTCACATAGTCAAATAGCTGAGCCCACTTGGTGGCTCAGTGCCAACTGCTCCATCAAGATGCCAGAAAGGGGAGCGAATTTGTATCTAATCATCTATGTAAATAAACTTAATTTCCCTGGGTTGTTTCTTTCAATGGTGCTTCTGAGAAGAAGTTTAGGGTTGGGGCTTTCGCAATAGATTTTACCATCATGCACCAAAGCATCTCATTCCTCTGCCATTTAGCCAGCAGTTATGATGGTGGCATTGGCTGCATGTAGGGTGTAAGAGGGAGCTGGAGAGCCCAGCGGGGCATGTGTCTGACCTCCTTTAGGGATGCAGCCAGCAGTTATGATGGTGGCATTGGCTGCATGTAGGGTGTAAGAGGGAGCTGGAGAGCCCAGCAGGGCATATGTCTGACCTCCTTTAGGGATGCAGCTCACTGCTTGAGTTACCAGCAGTGTGATCTACTGCTTGTGCTTTAGGCACCTGGCCTGGTGCGCCCTGTGCCCTCTGCTGCCGGCCTGATAACCTGTCCTGGACACAGGCTTCTGACTCACAGTCCCGAAAGTTGCTGCTGCCCAACTTCTTCTCTGGGCCTGGTTTCTGCCTGAATGATTTCCATCCTTGGACTACTGATTATCTCAGCCCTACTTCTGCTCCAATCATTATCTGGCCAGAGTTTCATCCCAGCGCAGACAGGTAGATGGAAAGTAGAATAGCAGGTTGTGATCTGTGCACTCTCCTCTCCGTCTCTGGGTTTCTATCTCTTTTGCTATGCTGTGTCTCTATCACTGTATCTCTGTCTCTCTCTTGCTTCTCATTGTCTCTCTTTGTCATTCTGTGTCTCTTTCTCTGTGTCTGTCTATCTCTTGGCCTCCATGTCTCTCTCTGTATCTTTCTCACTGTGTTCTCTATGCCTCTGTGTCTCTCCCACCATGTCTATCTTTGTTTCTGTGTTTCTGTCTTTGTCTCTTTCTGTGTCTCTAGTTTTGACTGCATCTCTCTCTACTCCTGTCCTGTGTCCCTCTGCAGCTCTCACACTGGAGAAGTCTACAGCCTCTGCTCAGTGATACCTCCTGGGCACTTCTCCTTCCTTCAGTTTTCTCCTTTCAGTCCCGAGAAAGAAGCAGCAGGAGGGCGGGGATCTCTGCAAAGCTTTTATCTTCCTGTCTCAGGACCTCTTAGACCCACCCACCCACAGGCACATGCAGTGCCCACAGTTGAGGACATTCTCCATGACCCACTCTAGTTTCGGGGTGGCTCCTATGCTACATGACTATATGGATACTCCAGGTCTTGCTTTGGCATACAGTGTGGCTTATTCATCCACATTTCTTATCCTGACCCCAGGGTCTTACAGAACCCAGAATGAAGTACCCAAACAGTTTAAATGTGAAGTTAGAGCTGCCGGGCTCCTCTCAGACCTGAGGGTGGAGCATGGTCCTGTATTGTGTGACAATCAGTACCCTCTCATCAGGCGATGCCAGGAAGGGTGAGAGACAGGCTACAGAGACACAGAGTACATGGACCTAAACATGCCCTGCAAAGAACATACAACCAAGCTGGGAGTGGTGGCGCACGCCTTTAATCCCAGCACTCAGGAGGCAGAGGTAGGAGGATCGCCACGAGTTCGAGGCCACCCTGAAACTACATAGTGAATTCCAGGTCAGCCTGAGCCAGAGTGAAACCCTACCTCGAAAAACCAAAAAAAAAAAGAACATACAACCAGAATGTATATTTATCAAACATCAGCAAGGAAAGGTGGATGATCCATTTAGGTAAAGATCAAGCCTATTCCACAAGAGAGGGGTCACCCATGGCTAACTCCTTGAGAAAGTATGGCCACTTAGTTACCAGGGCTGTGCACCTTATGCTTTTTGTCATAACACTGGCATTTCTATTCCAGTGGCTGAGATGCACATGTTGAGACATTGGAGGCCTGTGGTCAGCCCTCCTTCATCAGGGCTGTGTACTGGCGGCTGCTGTGTTTGAGCTCCAGTAGAGCCTTCCTCCTTTACCTGCTGACACTGGTGCTTCCCATCAAGGAAGAGTATGGCAAAGAGCCAAGGGGGCTCCCAGAAAGCAAAGCCCAGATGCAGGGTAGAAACTGCCTTTCTTGATTGGCACCCAGATCAATACAGGGTCATCCTAATCATCCCTTCATGTGTAGGGTTGAATACCCCCAGGCTATTGGAGGTTTAGGCCGACCTGAGCTGTCAGGCATGACTAGGGCAGTGAGTCCAGACCCCTGATAATCCAAGACCAGCAGGAATGAGGCTGCTCCTTCCCCCCCAGCCCGGGGCACCTGGACATCCTGATAAGACTTAGGTTTCTCTTTGCCTAGAACATTGTGACCTTTCTGCTCACCCATGATGTCACTACATGCTAATTAGGCATCAGCAGGACCTTTGAACTGACCAATCCCCTTATGACCCAAACCTACCCATACCTCTTCCTGCTCTTTCACAAATGCTTATTAACCAATTCCCCTGGTAAATAAACAAGCTGTTCTCTGAAGCCTTCTCCCTGGTGTTTCTTCCCATCATGCTTATGGCCACTCAAGACTGCTCCACCGTTGTCTGGACACCCCTGGGATACTGAGGTGCCAAGGCCCCAGGAGGACCAGGAACCACATTCATGGACTGGGATGTGAACATTTTCTGCTTCTGGCCAAAGCTGGAATGTATTCACCTTGAGGTGAGAGCCAGTCTCATTCCTAGTAAGACAGGTTGGACATGACTACCATTGCTGGGGCTTGCTCTTGGTCCCCACTTTACCTATGAGGGCTGGGCAGGCTTCTGGGGGGTGGGATCCCTACAACAAAGACCCTTTGGTGTATTTATCTAGAGAAGATGGGATGCACATGGACAGTGGCCAAGAGTTCCAGGGCCTTAAATACCTCCATCCAATGGCTATAGGAGGACACTAGTCATATCCTTTTGTGAGAACAAGCTAGAGAGACATGAGTTGACAGCCTCTGAAAAGCTCATTTTTTAGCCAGCAATGGTGCCACAGAGAAGTTTTGCACTGTCCTCTGTGTATGGCATTCAGCCACTGTGGCTCTGACATTGATCTACTAAAGAAAGCACTTTATAGAGGCTGGAAAGCTGGCTTAGCCAATGAGGCACTTGCCCGAGATACCTAGGGACCCAGGTTCAATTCCCCAGTACCCATGTAAGCCAGATGCACAAGGTGGCACAGGCACCTGGTGTTTGTTTGCAGTGGCTACAGGCTAATGTGCCCATTCTCTCCCTCTCTCTCTCCCACTTTCTCTCTGTCTCTCTCAAAAAAAAATTAATAAATAACACATTTTTTTAAGAAAGAAAGCACTAATAGGCCATCACGTGATGAGCTGTGCCATAGAAACAACAACATGGTCTGGGGCCTGAAGAGCACCTCAGTGTCCCTTGCCCCATGAAGGCGCCCACAGATGGGACCTGTGGCACCAGCATCAATGTGTTGCACAGCCCTAGCCTGTGTTTAGATGACAGCAGGAAGAATCCATTCATCAGTTGAGGATGACTTGTGGGGAGGGAGAGGGGATCGTGTGCAGAGGTAGCAAAGGATGTGTCTGGCATCCCTGACATAGATTCTAAAGTAAAGACATGCTCCAGAGATAAAGAAGGGAGGAAGCTGCCTGAGTGGAGACAAAGAGTCTCTGATGATTTGGGGTTGTTCTCAGCCCAAGAAATGGACAAACGTTAAGTTATCTGAGAATGCCAGTGTGACTGCCTTAACTCGTGGCAGGAAGACAGATTGAAGAAAGGAGAGAGAAGTGACAGGACACTAGGTGATTTTGTTGGTGCTGAGGTGGCCGCAGTCCCTGAAGCCCGCAGCTGCTTTATCTCCATACCCTTGGCCTCTCCTCCTTTCAGTGGGGATGGATGTGAATTCTAAGCTCCCATGCACAATCCTGGTGTGCTCGACCAGTCTTTACCTCCATTAACATTAGTGATAAGTTGCTCACTTGCCTGCAACCATTGGGGGATAGGATGGGGAACAGGCCCTCTGCTGTGATTCCAAAGTTGCTGCCCCCACTGGCCTCCTGGACAGCTGTAGAGTCATGTCAGCTTTAACTAGCCCACCCAATCCTGAAACCCATTCTGCATGTTTGCATGTAAGCAGTGGCCTGAGTACTTCTTCCCTGACTGTCTGGGAGCCCTGCTGGACTAGGCAAGCTTTCTAATAAGGGTACACATCTGTACTTCCTAAAGTGGAGAGCTTCTTGAGGGTTAGGCAGAGGTGGAGCAGGTGTTGTGACTGTGTAATTTGTAAGTCGTTATGCTCACACTTAGAAGACAGCTAGGCATTGCCACTGCAGTTCCTTTGCCCTTTAGCAGCAAAGATGCGGAAAATACCAGAGGCAGGAGCAGGGGCCAGGCGGCTGCTGAGCAGGCCCCAGTGGTCTGCAGGGCAGGTCCCTCTGCAGCTGCTCTCCCGGCACCTTATTAACAGTGACCTTTAAATGATGCTGCCACTCTGCAGAACAATGTGAGCCTGCCTTCCCTTTTGTACAGCCAATGAATGGCAGGTATTTAATCTGGCATTTGTGAGCTGCAGCTTTCATTGGTGTCACAGTGCCCTCAGGTCATTACACCACTGTGGATTCAATCTTCTAAAGCAGGGAGCCTTGGTGTTCCCCTAACTGGGCCTGGGCCTGGCAGCTGTATCCACATTGAGGCCACTTCTGCCAGGCTGCCTTTCAAGACCTGCCTTGGTCCCTTCATTGAGGTCTGCTTGCAATTATTAACCTTGGTTTCCAAAGCTCTTTTTGCCTCCACTACCTTAGGAGAGATGCTGCAGGATCTCAGGAAAAGTGACCTCCAGCTTCAGGACCCAGATAGCTCTGGGCCCACAGGAGGGCACTACCTTGGCACCTTCTTATTCCTTATCTCCTTGCCTTGCTTGGTTGTGCCTTCTCTTGGAGGGCGAGAGGCAGATGCAATATGGACCAGAATTGAGTTCACAATGACTTCAGCTTCCACAACTGATGTCTGAGGGTGGCCAGGGTCTGAATATCTAGCCCTTAGGTTCATTTCAGTCAGTCCTAGAGAGGTTGGAGATAGGGCTCCATCCCCAGCTAGGAGCCCTTCCTACCCAGGAGTCACTCAAACAAAGGCTCTTTAAAAATATCTTTGTAGGGGCTAGAGAGATGGCTCAGCAGTTAAGGTACTTTCCTGTGAAGTCCAAGGATCTGGGTTCAATTCCCCAGAACCCACATCAAGCAAGATGCACAAGGTGGTGCATGTGTCTGGGGTTCCATTGCAAGTGGCTAGAGGCTCTGGCATGCCCATTTTCTCTCTATCTGAAATAATAAATAAATAAATAAATAAATAAATAAATAAAAATAAAAATATCTTTGTGTATGTATGCTTATTATTTTATCTTTTGGTTTTTCAAGGTAGGGTTTCACAGTAGCCCAGGCTGACATGGAACTATGTAGTCTCAGGGTGGCCTCGAACTCATGGCAGTCCTCCTACCTCTGCCTCCGAGTGCTGGGGTTAAAGGTGTGCACCACCACTCCCGACTTATGTGATTTTTCATGTGTGTAATTGTAGCTGCATCCTTGAGGAGGTCAGAGGACAACCTCAGGCGTCAGTCCTTGCCTTCTATCTTTTCTGAGGTGGGATCTCTCGTTTACCAGACTAGCTGGCCTGTGAGCTGCTGGGAATTCTCCTGTCCACTGTCATCTTGCCATAGGTGCCCTGAGATTGTGGATGCTCCTGGCATTCATCTTGCATTACATGCTTTCTGGGGATCTGTACTCAGGTCATCACGCTTGCCCAGCAAGCTCTTTTACCCACGGAACCATCTCCTCAGTCCTTATCACGGGATTTTGCTGGAAATGAACAGAACTTTTTGCAGTAAATTTTTCATCCAATTAGCCTTTTATTTATTTATTTATTTATTTATTTTGTTTTTTTTTTAATTTTTTTAATTTATTTGCAAGCAGAGAGAGATAAAAGAGAGGCAGAGAGAGAGAGAGAGAGAGAATGGGCACACCAGGGCCTTTAGCCACTGCAAACGAACTCCAGATGCATGTGCCCCTCGTGCATCTGGCTTACGTGGGTCCTGGAGAATCAAACCAGCATCCTTTGGCTTCGCAGGCAAACGCCTTAACCACTAAGCCATTTCTCCAGCCCTAGCCTTTTATTTCTATTTAAATTGCTTTCAAGTTTGAGCAAAATGTTGCTGAATAAGTGGGTGGCTACAGGAGGTGGCACTCACTATAGCTGTCCAGAGGCCCTAGACCACAGTCCATCTGGAGCTACTTGGCTTTGGCTGCAGCCTGTAAAGAGACAAGTGGCAAGCCTATGTCTTAGGATAGGCTGCTCCTGTCATTACAGGCTTCAGTGTTTTCTCCCATGCTAGCAGGTGGAAATGGGACTGTCAGGTCTGGCAGTCCCATTAACAGCACCCCACTTGAGACCCAGGTATAGCCATTATAACTCCCCAACATTCCTGTATGGAGCTGACTTGCCTGGCCTTTCCAGGCCCTATCTGTCACATGGATCCTGGCTGGACTGCTCCTGACCCTTCCTGATGGCAGATGCCACTTCTGGGCATCCCATCATCAGCTTGCCACTCTGCACAGCCTTTCTTCCTGGGAACAGCCAGTCAAGGCCACTCTGAGAATCTATACTCACTGCTGGGGAGACCCAGTATACCTCTATGTCCAGAGACATCAGAAGACTGACCATCCTGACCCAGTCCTGTGGTTTCTACTCTTCCCTCCTTCAGGACCATTTACAAAGTGAGCAGTGAGCCTAAGGATTGAGATGCCTTCCATGTGTACACTATAGAGGGAACAGGGCCCAGCTTGGACCTACTACTGAAGTTATTGTTCATGTTTATGCCTGATGGTGCCCACAGCTTGGTGAGAAGCTAGCAGAAAACCTGCAGCTTCTTGCCAGACCCCAGAGCTCACAGATTCAGGGGATCTAGCCTGCTGGGAGAGAGAGAGATGGATATAGCCCACAATGCAGATTCTGATTCTATGTTCCACATGGTACTTGAGAGGTCTAAGGCCTTATGCATCCATTGAAACTCTTAGGCTGGCTCTAACCCTGGCCTGGCATGTGCCTGAGTTCATCCTATGTGCTTCTTTTCCGACTACTCATTAATTTTCTGTCCACCAGTTTCCCTGCCTGCTATCCTGTGTGCATATACAGTGCCACAGGGCCTCAGCAGCCACAGGTACCTCTGCTAGCCACACGTAATGGGATAATGACAGCACTGGGGTGTGGGGAAAAGGGCAGGCATGAACAGCTTAGATTCGTGCTGAGCCTCTGGGAATAGCATCCAGCCTGGGAGGGTGTACTTCCAGAAGGAGGAACAAAGCAAGTTGTGGGACCGGGTCCCAAGAGGCAGCCTGTCAAGAAGCCATGGTCTTGACTTCTTTGTTGTTGTTGTTGTTGTGTGTATTGTGTATTCATGTGTGTGTGAAGATCCACATGTTCCATACACACACGTGAGTAGAGGCCAGAGGAGGTCATCGGGAGTCCTTCTTTGTCACTCTCCCACCTTATTTCCTTGAGACAGACTCCCTCACATAACCTGGGACTCATGCCTTCCTGACTCTGCTCCTCCTTAGTATTGGGGTTACAGGTGTGCAGAGCCAGGCATGACTTTTTATGTGGGTGCTGGGGATCAAACTCAGGTCTTCATGCTCATGTCACAAGTGCTTACCCACTGAACCATATCGTACTCCTTGATGGACCTGATTTCTGAACAAGTCATTATGAATCTGCTTACATGGCACAAAATAGAAAATGTGGATCTACTCCCATGAGGCACACCCCTGGTAAGGGAGGGAGGCTGTATAGTATGAGATAAAGCCCACCTGAGGGTATGGGTCAAGTCAGCAAGAGACCCCATTGCTGCTCATTCTCCACTCTTCACCCAACCAAGGATTTGAAGTAGCTATAGCAAGCAGGAATCTCCTGCCTAGGCCTTGTGGAAGCCACCTGCACAATTTCTCCTTTTCTTCTGTCATGAACCAGTGTGTGTTACATGCCATCTGGACAAGTGTGGTACAATGTACAGAGAGGACCAGGTAGTGGTTTCATAGCTGCAAGAGCTAAGTACCATAGTAACAGAGCCTTGTCCATCTCTATGTGTAGCAAAACCTCAGCAAATGACCTAGAGGACACGACTTTGAGCTATGCTATGGGTATTTTAAGAATATTAAAATAAAGCATAGATGGTACCTTCACTTCGGTTCTTGGGATACTTGGTGTCTGAGTATGGTGGTTTGAGTGTAAAATGTCCCTCAGAGACTCATGTCTTAGAGCATTTAACCCGTAGTTGATAATGCTCTTTGGGAAAGTTGTGGAGCCGTTAGGAGGAAAAGGATGTCGTGAGGGCAGATCTTGGGATGTTATAACCCAGTCCTGTTGCTACACTGAGCTAACTCTTGCTACCTCCTTCGTGCTGATGTGAAGATGTGATGACTGGCTGACTGTTCCCGCCATGCTTTCATGCAACTTCCTCTGGAAACTGTAAGCTGGAAGTAAACCCTTTTCTTCCATAAGCTACTTCTGTTTGTGTGTTTTGTCTCAGCAGTGATAAAGTAACTACATCTGAGCTCAGTTCCATCAAGTGTGTATCTCATTTCTGCTGAGCCCTCACCATTGCTTCTTATGATTAGTACGCATTAGGAACAAAACTGCCCCATATGACTCCTCTGATAGTGACCCTTCACAATGCCCAGATTGTGACATGGACTGCAAAGGTGTGAGTCATAGGTTTGGATGCCAGAAGGGAGTCATTATACATGAAACTCAACCTTGAGCAGCTGTGTATGTCACCTCATGAACTTGGCTAAGTGGCAGGTAGGGATCTCCTTGACCTAGGTTGGTTTTTGGGCACCTGAGAGAGCTCAGGATGCAGATGTGGGCATTGCTATTTTGTCCTTCTCATAGCCTGGTTCAGGCTATGTTCCTGCTGGAGTTTCTACTGGATCTTGTAGAGTGTCTTTCTGAGTGCTTATAGTGAGAGATCAGAAGCTGTCTAGGACAGCAGTTTGACCACAGGAAATGCTATTCCTAGGGGTACTCAGTTGAGCACAGTCTCTCTGGTCCCTACTTGTGGTCTACACCTGTGTGGGATTATCTCTGTGGGGAGCACTGGGATCAGGGAACATGGAGAAACATATTCCAGTTATAGCTGCTATATTTCCTGTGTGCTGCTACTGCTGCTGCCTCCATCCTATGGGGTCCTTGCATGTCCACACCCTGCCTGGCTAGAACTCCCCTTCCTCATGCTGGAGACCCTGCTTCCTCACTTGTGCCTGAATTGAGGTGGACAGGTTACCTCTTCCCACTGCCTTTTGTGCTGGATAGATTTCAGAGGCAGGCACAGAACAGGGCAGTGTGGTGCCCATAGGCATGTTGACAGACACCCAGATTCCACTGCAGTGTAAAACCTCTTAGATCATCCACTGGCTCGAGTTATTGTAGTCTAAGGACCCTGATGTTCAGGTCCTCCAGCCTCAGCAGCCTTCTTTTTATGCACATGGATTCCTATATTCCCCAAAGCTGCAGCAAGTCTGTTAATGCTACTCTTCTGTGAGGTATGAGCAATGCCAGGGTTTTTGGGACATATGGTCTAATCTGGGACTGAGCAGAATTTATCCCAATAAATCTCTACTCTTTGTAAGCATGTGTTGTATATGAGGACATTATTCTTAGTGTAAATGTTTGAATATTTTCAATATAAGAGGTCATGACTGGTTGGGGAATTTTGGAAGCATACATGGTGTTGATCTGTGTCAAAATAGACTCTTCTAGGCCTTCAGGAAAAGTCACATTCAGGCATGTTAGTGGCTTCTGTTAACTGTAATTTATAAATTTATGTTTCATAATATATTAACAACAAATTATTTATAAAGCAAAATTTTGTATATAAAACCATAATTCCCTATGGACTTGTTTAATACAATTTGAGCTGTATGCTCAGGAGGCAGTCTTGTAGCCACAGTGAGAAGCCTTTGTTTGCCAGGTTGGTGCTGATTTGGGGAGGCAACCACAGGGGCACCAGCTGGAGTGACCTCAGCCCTGCTTTGCTGTGTTTGGTTGACTTTTAGAGTGCAGATGGCACTGGTGAGCCCCTCACCACACAGCAACAGGCTGGCGTCTTCTCTGCTAGGCAGAGAGCATTCTAATGTTCTTATGTGAGTACTTACCCCCACATGTGCACACACTCATGCATATGGGTACACCCTTGCACACACATACACTGCTCCCTGGTGGGTCACACTCATTGCAGCTTGTGAGTGGGGTCTGCAGGATGAGGCTCTTCTTGTTGAAACCCTCTGTAGACCATGGACATGATCAGCCCACCACATTAGCTGCCATGGCAGTAGTGGTCTCCTCCTCTAACTTCCATGACAGACAGCTGGACAGGCATGGGTGATGCTGGTCTCAGGAATCTCAAAGCCTCCTGTAAGCTTTTTCCAGTGCCCATGAGTAACCACTGATGTCATTTCCTTTGGAACACTGGTGGGTGCAGGAGCTGACATGGGGCAAGAGCCGTGGGCCTTGCCCAAAGATGATGGTGTTCTATGCCACCTGCTTCTGCAGCTCTGTGCTATCATATGGGTTGTTGAGCTGTATTTGTTTGAGATTTGAATGTGTAAAACATAAGAAGTCATGATGATGACCATGAGATTTGTGCATCCTCTTGATGCATCTTGAGCCATCCTCTAATGTAGTCTAGAAGCTTCTGATTACTCTGGAACCCAGAGTCTAGGCACCTGGAGCTGTATTGAGAGGCCTTCTGAGAATAAAGTGTGTGGTTTCAGACTCTGCCCCTGGTGTTGATGGCTTAGCCCTCACCCAGTACCTCATCCAGCTTCTGGTCTCCCTCCATCACTGAGCCTCCATCGCCCAAAGTATGATGATTTAGCTGAGTTTATTATTGTCTATCCCAGAACAGGCCTCTGCTTCCATATGGTCAGGGCAGTGCCCGACCATGAGAAGAATTTCTGGGCAGTGGAGACTTCTTTTAGGTGGCTTATTGTAAGGCCAGGTCATAAATGCTTCACCCTAAATCTTCATATTGTGGATACCAGAGAGGCTAAAACAAACATGGATCCCAGCAAGCCACCAGCTAGCAACTACTGCAGGAAGCAAGACCTGTTCTGAGTATCCATTTGCCATAGAAAGGTGCCAGGGAGAAGTCAGAGAATAGCACCCTCAAGATCTCCTAAAAGCTCTGACTTGAGGGAGGTGGGTTGGGGTGCTACAGAAGACCACATGTCTACAAAAGTGGTAGTGACTCAATCACTCCTCATCTTCCTGGAGACAAGATATAGGAACCCTAGGGGATGGAGAAGCAGGGGGACAAGAGCAAAAGGGAAACAAATGCATAGCCACCTTCATGGCTCTAGAGAGAAATTTATCCTAAATGCAGAGGGCACAGAGCTTTAGCACGAGGCTCACAGTAGCTCCCCTGCCAGGGCTGCTCCAGTGACATGTGGGCAGGGCTGCTGGGAGGAGGAGGCAGCAGGGTGTCCCTAAGTGGGGCTTTAGGAGCTGTTCAGATAAGCAGATGCCACAAAACAGGAGGGTTGGCAGAGGTTTAAGAGAAAGGCCAAGTGAGAAGGGCCTGTAGCTGCTCCAATGAGCTGCTCTTGCTAAATCCTCCTGGGTAGGCAACCTTGGGGCCTTTAACAAGGGATGCTTTACCAGTCCTCTCACCAGATGAGTACTAAGCATTCACCCTGCAGCATGGACCCACTTTGTGAATAGCTTTGGGTGAGAAGAAAGAACAGAGAACAGCCACAGACACATCACACCTAGAACTCCTGGGTTTTGGCCAGTGCGGTGCTTCACCCAAACCAAATGGACTGCACAACTTCTGCTTGCTGACTCCTACCACAAGGAGATTGTATGTGGGCACTGGCCCTGGGCCATGTGCAGAGCTTTGAGACCTGCTCTTCTGAGTGTGCTCCCTCTTCTCCAGTGGTACATCTCTTTCTTGTGATCTATTCATCTAACAGCTCGCTGTGGCGCTGTCAATCGTGTTTGCATCTGAGACAGAAACAGGGAGAAGAGACAAAAGGAATCACCTTGACTGTGATTTGCAGCAAAGGAAATAAATCCTCATCTTTAGCAGACCCCTCGGTTTCTTCGGGAAGACTAGATTTCATGGGAACCCTGCAGCCTGGAGTGGGGCTGGGTAGAGGCAATGTGGGGCAAAGGGCTGCATGACCAGCTGACCAGTGGAACACCCACACTGCTACAAAAGAAAGACTGGAGACAAATGCGTGAAGCAGTCATGGCTTAGTTAGTTAAGGAGAGCATGAAAAAGTAGATAGCAGTCATAAAGCAGAAATTGATTAAATGTAGAAAGTCAGTAAAGCTGTGGGCTAATATTAAAGGCTAATTTATGAGGTAAGGAAAAGGCAGGAAGCTGAGAAAGAGAGAAAAAAACACATTATATTACTATATTATATTAGATGCGTATTCTTTGAATGTTTATGTAGGCGGTTGCAGGCAGAGGAGAACTTTGGGTGTAGTTCCTCTCAGGCATTAGCCACCTTTTTTTGAGACAAAATCTCTCATTAGCTTAAAGCTCACCAAATAGGCTAATAGGTTGTCCAATGAGCCCAGGGATCCACCTGTCTCCATCTCCCCCATGCTTGGATTACAAGCACACACCACCATGCTTGTCTTTTGGGGGGGGCAGCGAGAGAGTCAGAGAGAGAGAGACAGAGACAGAGAAAGAGAGAGAGAGACAGAGAATGGGCACACCAGCAGCTTCTCAGCCACTGTGAACGAACTCTGGATGCATGCGCCCCCTTGTGGGCAAGTGCGGCATTGGGCATTGCACCCTTGCGTCACTGCGTCTGGCTAAACATGGGACCTGGAGAATCGAACAGGCGTTCTTGGGCTTAGCAGGCAGGCACCTTAACTGCTAAGCTGTCTCTCCAGCCCGATGCTTGGCTTTTGTCTGTGGACTTTGTGGATTGAACTCAGGTCCTCATGCTTGAGTGGCAAATAATTTACCCACTGAGGTATCTCCCAAACCCAAAAGATGAAATATTCTAAAAGAGAATCAGACATATTTAGAAAGCACATAAGTACACTTCAAAAGTCTGAAATAGGTCTGGAGGAATGGCTTAGTGGCTAAGGTGCTTGCCTGCAAAGCCAAAGGACTCAGGTTTGATTCCCCAGGACCCATATAAGCCAGATGGACAAGGTGGCACATGCATCTGGAATTTATTTGCCGTGACTGTAGGCCCTGACATGTTCATTCTCATATTCTCTCTCTCTCTCAAATAAATAAAAATAAAAATATTTTTTAAAATCTGAAATCTTTTCCAATGAGACATAAGCCACTTGAACAGACAACCAATATAGAAGGCTTGGGGAGATCGATCAGGTTCATAATAACTCCCTACCCACCATAAAGTGGGATTGTATTTATAGTTAATTTATACCGAAATTTCAAGAAATTGATGAATTTGTGCTATTTAAATGATCCTAGAATACAGGTGAGTTCCAATAGTTCCAAAGTAAGCATCATGTTTCCTAGCTTAGTAGAAAAACAGAATGTGGACCAGAAACAAATATATATGGAATTTTAGTGTGACTAAAGATCAATTTTTAAATCAATAAGAAGACAGTTGTTCAATAAATTGTGTTTTAATTGTTTGGGGAAAAATCCAAGTTATTATGTCTTTAGGCAAAAATAAATTTCCAAAAGATCAATAATATAAATGAAAGCAATAGAGAAATATGGGGGAAGGCATGACTAAGTTTAATATGTTGTGGGAGCCTTTTTAAAATTGTGATACAAAGGTTAAAAACCATAAGTAAGAAAACTAATACATTTGATGAAAATGTTGAGTGGAAGAAAGATTGAAAGAAAAGTTGAAAGACAGAAGTAAACTTTCATGCACAAAGATCAGACACAAATGAGCAAGATAAAAATGCAGCTTCCCAGAACATCAGAGACAGTTTATAAAACAAGTATGTCCATGCACGCTTACTCTGTAGTATGCACCTTTATCAGAACTGGAAAGAAATGAACCTAAGTAACATGAAGCACAATTCCTCACCCACAGACTTTTAGAAGTCCATGCCTAGGAAGGAGACTGGCTGCCACTTGTGGGCACAGTTGATGGGGTCTAGTCACCATATCTCTGGAAAGAAGCTTATTTCTTCTACTTTAATTCAGAGTCATTTCACCAGTTCTCCTGCTGCCAAGAACTAGTTTAGGCAAACAGTTCACATTTAGCCCCCATGTGCATTTAGGCATTCTCAGCATTGTTTGTAGGAGTGAGGAGCTGGAAGTAACCCTTTTATCTGACAGGAGTGAGTTGAAGGTTCCCAAGGGTGGTTGCCCTCTACCTGATGTCTCACTCTGCCTGACTCTGGTTCTTACTGTCTCTCCCTCTGGAAATACCTCTGTTAATACCTTCTTTATTTTTTAATTGACAACTTCTATACTTATCAAAAATAAATCATAATACTTCCTTCCCCTCCCCATTCCCCTTCAGAACTCTGCTCTCCATCATATCCCCTCCCTCTCTCAATCAGTCTCCCTTTTATTTTGATGTCATCATCTTTTTCTCCTCTTATGAGGATCTAGTGAAGGTATTGCTATGCACTGTGAGGTCATGGATATCAAATCAAGGCCAATTTCTGTCTGGACAGTTGCACTTTAAGGAGTCGTACCCTTCCTTTGGCTCTTACATTCTTTCTGCCCCCAGGTGGGAATAATATATACATTTAGAAAGATAAGAGCAGACTTTATACCCCTAAGGCTCATGACCTCCCCTGCCATAGGCTTCTGATTAGTTTTTTCAGTACCAGGCATGTATTCCCTCCCATAGAGCATGCCTTGAGTCCAATTATGGAGCAGTTGGTTTCCCCCAGAGCAGACATGCCACTCTTGTACCTGTTTGGTCATTGGGCCTCTTTGGCCAAACTTGAGGTTTCCAGTGTCCACTGTTTTCACTGCTGATGACTTCTGTCTCCCATACGGCTGTATGCAGTACAGCTTTTTCCAGCTTTCAGTTGGCTAGTCTACAGGGAGAAGGTTTTCTGCTTAGCACCAGCTTGCTTTCTCAATGACCTTGCCTCTCAGGCAAGTGAAGTCTTCAGCATTAGGGTCTTACTATCTGTTTCTCAAGGGAAACCAAGGGCCTTGGCAATAGCTTTTAATGTTTTGGAGTCAACAGAGACCTTCCTGGCCAGCACCTCACTGGAAGGTATCCCATCCCTGGCACTGAAAATTTTCTATGGTAACAATCTATGGTTTCTGTATGTGCCATTATTCTAAAAAGTAGGTTTACATAAGTCTTAGAATATCTTGAATTTTGATTGACCCCCCCCCCGCTCTTCTCCTGGCCTCACTTAGGCCTTTCCCCTGCCTGTAATCTGTTCTTCTACTTTCATATATACAATGCCATCCCCTTAAGTCCTTCCCTTTCCTCCCTCCCTTATAGCCTTTTTCTAGCTTACTGGATTCTGCTACCAATTTTTGGTTCCAGCTCACATACAAGTCTATACATTTGTAAGTAGGATCCACATATGAGAGAGAACATGTGACGTTTGGCTTTCTGAGCCTGGGTTACCTCACTTAGTATAATCCTTTCCAGATCCATCCATTTCCCAGAAAATTCCATAATTTCATTTTTCTTTACCACTGAATAGAACTCCATTGTGTAAATGTACCCCATCTTTATTATCCATTCATCTGTGGAGGGACATCTAGGCTGGTTCCATTTCCTAGTTAATGTGAATAGAGCAGTAATAAACATGGTTGTGCAAGTATTTCTAAGGTAGTGAGAAGTGTCATCTGGATTTAGGCCTAGGAGTGCTATCACTGGATCATATGGTAAATCTATTTTTAGCTGTCTTAAGAACCTCCATACTGATTTCCACAATGGCTATACCAGATTACATTCTCACCAGCCATGTAGAAGGGTTCCTATTTTTCTGCATCCTCACTAACATTTATTGTTATTTGTTTTCTTGATGGTAGCCATTCTGACAGGAGTGGGATGGAATCTCAAAGTAGTTTTAATTCGCATTTCCCTGATGGTTAAGGATGTAGAACACTTTTTTAGATGTTTTTATGCCATCTGTATTTTTTCTGATGAGAACACTCTATTTAATTCCATAGACCATTTTTAATTGGGCTGTTTGATTTCTTATTGTTCTGTTTTTTGAGTTCTTTGTATATCTGGATATTAATCATCTGTCAGATGTATAGCTGGCAAAGATCTTCTCCCATTCTGTAGGTTGTCTCTTTGCTCTATTTACAGTGTCCTTTGCTGTACAAAAGCTTTGTAATTTCATGAGATCCAAGTGATTGATTAGTGGTTTTATTTCCTGAGCAATTAGGGTTATATTCAGAAAGTCATTGCCTATGCCAATACATTGAAGGGTTTCCCCTACCTTTTCCTCTAGGAATTTCAGAGTTTCAGGCCTGATATTAAGGTCTCTGATCCACTTGGACTTCACTCTTGTGCATAAAGAGAGACAAGAATCTATTTTCATCCTTCTATATATAGATACCCAGTTTTCCCAGCACCACTTGAAGAGGCTGTCTTTTCTCCAATGAATATTTTTTGGCATTTTTGTCAAAAATCAGATGGCCAGCCGGATGTGGTGGCACACGCCTTTGATCCCAGCACTCAGGAGGCAGAGGTAGCAGGATCACCATGAGTTTGAGGCTACCCTGAGACTACATAATGAATTCCAGGTCAGCCTGAACTAGAGTGAGACCCTACCTCGAAAAACCAGAAAAAAAAAAAAATTAGATAGCTGCAGCTGCCTAGATTAACATCTAGATCCTCTATTCTGTTCCATTGATCTACATGTTTGTCTCTGTGCCAGTACCATGCTGTTTTTGTTACTATGGCTTTGTAATGTAACTTAATATCAGGTATGGTGATACCACCAGCCTGATTTTTGTTACTCAAAATTGTTTTGGCTATTTGATTTTTTTTGTGCTTCCAAATGAATTTTGGGATTGTTTTTTCTATTTCCGTGGAGAATGCCATTGGAATTTTAATGGGGATTGCATTAAATGTGTAGATTGCTTTTGGTAAGATTGACATTTTTACAATATTGATTCTTCCAATACAAGAACATGGAATATCTTTCTATTTCCTTGTGTCTTCTACAATTTCTCACTTGAAATTAAAGTTCTCATTGTAGTGATCCTTCACTTTTTTGGTTAAGTTTATTCCAAGGTACTTTTTTTTTTTTTTTGAGACAATTGTGAATGGGAGAGAGTCCCTGATTTCATCCACTGCATGTTTATTGTTAGTATATAGAAAAGTACTGATTTCTGTGTGTTTATTTTGTATCCTGCTACATTGCTAAAAGTGTCTTATCAGCTCTAACAGTTTGCTGGTAGAGTCTTTAGGGTCTTTTATGTATAGAATCCTATCATCTGCAAATAATGTTAATTTGATCTCTTCCTCTCCAATTTGTATCACTTTTATGAGTGTCTTTTGCCTTATGGCTATAGCTAAGACTTCCAGTACTATATTAAATAAAAGTGGGGACAGTAGACACCCTTGTCTTGTTCCTGAGTTTAGTGGAAAAGCTTAGAGTTTTTCCCCATTTAGTATTATGTTGGCTGAAGGTTTGTCATATATAGCTTTTATTATGTTGAGATATGTTCCTTCTATTCCCAGTTTCTGTAATACTTTTATCATACTTTTATCTGTGATCTTAATTGAAGAGATTGAAGGGATGTTGGATTTTGTCAAATGCCTTTTCTGCATCTACTGAGATGATCATGTCCTTCAGACCATTTATATGGTGTATTACATTTATCAATTTGCGTATGGTGAACCATCCCTGCATCTCTGGTATAAAGCCTACTTAGTTTGGGTGAATAATCTTTCTGATATATTTTTGTATTCTGTTTGCCAAAGTTTGTTAAGAATTTTTACATCTATGTTCGTGAAGGAGATTATAAGGAAGATTGGTCTATAATTTTCTTTTTTTTTTTTTTTTTGTTCTGTTTTTGTCCGGTTTTGGTATCAGGGTGATGCTGGCTTCATAGAAGAAGTTCTTGTTTGTCCTTTCAAAGAACCAACTTTTTGTTTCATTGATTCTTTGGATTTTTTTGTTTCAATTTCATTAATTTCTGCCCTAATCTTTATTATGTCTTCCTGTCTACTGATTTTGGGTTTGCTTTGTTCTTCTTTTTCCAAGGCCTTAAGGTGAATCATTAAATTGTTTACTTGTGAACTCTCTAATTTCTTAATATAGGCACTTAGAGCTATAAATTTCCCTCTTAGGACTGCCTTCATTGTATCCCAAAGGTTTTGGTATGTTGTGTTCTCTTCATCATTTGATTCTATGAATTTATTGATTTTCTTTTTGATTTCTTCAGTGACCCATTCATCATTCACTAGTGTACTGTTTAGTCTCCATGAATTTCTGTATGCTCTGGAGTTTTTCTTGTTGCTGATTTGCAGTTTAATCCAATTGTGGTCAGATAGAGTACAAGGGATTATTTCAATTTTCCTGGTTTTGTTAAGATTTTCTTTGTGTCCTAATATATGGTCTATTTTAAAGAATGTTCCATGTGCTGATGAAAAAAATGATATTCTGCAGCATTTGGATGGAATGTTCTGTATATATCTGTTAGGTCCATTTGTTCCATGATGTCATTTAATCCAGATGTCTCTCTGTTTATTTTTTATTTTTTATATTTTATTTTTATTTATTTATTTGAGAGAGAGAAAGAGGCAGAGAGAGAAAGAGACAGAGAATGGGTATGCCAGGGCCTCCAGCCATTGCAAACAAACTCCAGATGCATGCGCCCCCTTGTGCATTTGACTTATGTGGGTCCTAGAGAATCAAACTGGGATCCTTTGGCTTTACAGGCAAATACCTTAACTGCTAAGCCATCTCTCCAGCCCTCTTTGTTTATTTTTTGCCAGGGTGACCTGCCAACTGATGAGAGTGGGATATTGAAGTCACCCATTACAATTGTGTTTGGTATTATCTGTGATCTTAAGTCTAATAGTGTTTGACGAAATTGGGAGCCCCCATGTTAAGTGCATATACATTTAGGATTGTAATGTCCTCCTGTTGGAGTGTTCCTTTAATCAGTATAAAATGACCTTCTTTATCTTTCCTTACTAATGTTGGTTTGAAGTCTATCCTGTCAGATATTAGGATAGCAACCCCTGCTTGTTTCCTAGGCCCATTTGCTTGAAATACCATTTTCCATCCTTTCACCCTATGACAGTGTCTATCTTTTATTGAGAGATGAGTTTCCTGGAGGCAACAAATGGCAGGATCCTGCCTTTTAATCCAGTCTGCAAGCCTGTGTCTTTGGTTGGGGCATTGAGACCATTGATTCTAAGAGTTATTATTGAAAGGTATGTGTTATTGTCACCATTCTTCTTGTTTTGTAGTGCTTCCTGTTTTTCCTTTACTCACTTGTTTTAACTGTTATTTGAGTATGGTTTATTTTTTCCTATTTCCTGCTCTGTGTGTTTTGCTTTCTCTTCAGCGTGAAGGATTCCTTAAAGTATTTTCTGTAGAGCTATTTTAGTTGTCATAAATTCCTTTAGCCTGTTTGTGTTGTGGAATGTTCTTATTTCTTCATCAATTTGGATAGATAGCTTTGCAGGATAAAGTAACCTTGGTTGACAGTTGTTATCTTTCAGAACTTGGAATATATCATTCAAAGCCCTTCTGGCTTTTAAAGTTTGTGTTGAGTAATCTACTGTTATTCTGATGGGCTTGCCTTTGTAGGTCATTTGCTTTTTCTCTCTAACTGCTTTCAATATATTTTCTTTGGTCTGCCTGTTTAGTAGTTTAATTATAATATGTTGAGGAGAGGTTCTTTCTAGGTTTTGTCTGTTTGGTGTTCTAAAAGTGTCTTGTGTATGCATTGGCCTTTATTTCCCAATTTGGGGAAAATTTCTTCTATAATTTTGTTGAAAATGCCTACTAAGCCTCTGTATGCTCTGGAGTTTTTCTTGTTGCTGATTTGCCGTTTAATCCAATTGTGGTCAGATAGAGTACAAGAGATTATTTCAATTTTCCTGTATTTGTTAAGATTTTCTTTGTGTCCTAATATATGGTCTATTTTAAAGAATGTTCCATGTGTTCTCCTTCCACTATAACCTGAATTCTTATGTTTGACCTTTTCATAGTGTCCTGGATATCCTGAAATTCCCATTCATACCTTTCTATTAGCTTGTCTTTTTCTTTTTCTTTTTTTTGGAGAGAGACATAGAGAAAGATAGAGAGAGAGGGAGAGGAAGACAGAGATGGGTGTGCCAGCAGCCTCTCAGCTGCTGCAAATGAAATCCAGATGCATGCGCTCCCTTGTGGTCAAGTGCGGCATTGCGCCCTTGCATCACTTTGCATCTGGCTAAACGTGGGACCTGGAGATTGGAAATGGTGTTCTTAGGCTTAGGAGGCAGGCACCTTAACCACTAAGCCATCTCTCCAGCCCTAGCTTGTCTTTTTCTTTGTTGGACTATATTAGATCTGCCAGCTGGTCTTCTAGCTTAGATACTTTGTTCTCTCCTTTATCCATTCTACTGGTGAGACTTTCCACAGAGTTTTTTTATTTGATCAACTGTGTTCCTCAGAGCTAGGATTTCTATTTCTTTACTCGTGTCTTGTAATGATCTCCTTATTTCATTAACCTGGTTTCCTGTGTTCTCTTTCAGGGTTTGTTTTCTTTAATTCCTTTGTTTTCTTTGATTCCTTTCATTTCTTCTTTGATTTCTTTGAGTATACATAAAATCATTCTTTTGAAACCTTTGTTGTCAGGCATTTCCTCTGAAACAGTCTCATTGGTAATCATTTCTGATGGATTTATACTTTTTGGTGGGATTGTATTGTCTTGATTCTTTGTTTCTTGTATTATAATGTAGTGACTTTTGCATCCTGAATTGATTTGATGCTTGGGTTTTCTACTTATCTGCAGTCTTCTTAGATGTGGTGATCCACCTTTATATACTTTCAGGATATGAGTTTAAGGTGCCAAATGTAGCTCTTGTACCCCAATCCCACTGCAGAAATAATCCTAGGTATTGAGTTTGCTTGCTAAGCAAGTATTCTAGTGGGTTGCGTGGTAGAGTTTACTGGCAAATTCTAAATTTCAACTGAGCAATGTACACATTCAATAAAAATCAGCACAAAGTGTACAAGTATGGGGATTAAAACAAGCAGGTAGTCTTATAAAGCCAAAATCCCTAAGGATGTATGTTGCTGTACAGCCTTAATCCTGTCATCTAGGAGGTAGAGAATTCTGTTCTGAATTGGGTTCCAGGTCTACCTGGATCTGAATCAGACCCTGCCCCCAATAATGACAGAAGCAAAAGACAAAGGCCCTATAAATCTGATAGCATTAAGCACAACAATATTCAACTCCCAAATACATCTTATTTGAAAATGGTAAAGCCAACCAAAAATATGTAACCCATAACCTGTCCTGACATGGGAAGAGAGATAAGATAGATTAACACTTCCAGTGCAGGCCCATGTACCTGTTTTGTTGTTGTTGTTTTGTCAGATGGCCTCATTACCTTTTGGGGTGGCTTTCAATCTCACCAATGCTGAATGCCCACCTCGATTTCTCTGTGTTGTGCTGTGGAGCTGGAGTTCTGTCAGCTGTGCTGGATGCCCTGCAGCAGGGGCAGAATGCCGGAATGTTCACAGTTCTGATAGTTGGGGGATGGGAGAGTGCAGGAAGCCTGGAGTTGCTCACTCAGTCCCACCTGTATCTCTTTCAGTAGCTCCTTAGTTGATCTCAGCTGTCTGTCCTTCAGATTTCTTGACTTTGCAAGGAGGTTAATGAGGTTGGAAAGTACCCTCGTTTGGTCTCTGCTGCTGCTGCTCAGCGTGTCTGGTGAGCAGCACATGGATTGCGTGGTTGGGTCTGCAAGTTCCTCAGTGGGACTCTGGCCATTTTCCTCCTTTCTGGATCCTGGTCTCTCCTTCTTCTCCACTGTGTCTAAGAATAACCTATACTCTTGCATTTTTTCAGAAGAAGAGTGTATTTTGCTGTGGTTTTGCTTAAATCCCTCCTTAGGCTGGTTTGGTGTGGCTCCTATGCTGCCATCTTACCCAGAAGTCCAATAATTTATTAATACCTTCTATCCTGAGCCTCACAGGTGTCCTGAGCTGAGTGGGCTTCTGCTATAGAAATGAGTTCTGAAGATAGTTGTGCAATGGTCAGCCACCAGGAGTCTTCACTTGTGGACATAGTACTTCAGAAGCCATTCCGAGTTTTGTAGCAATGTGCTCCCTACACTCCCCTGGATACTCTCTCTAGAGTAGCTCCTGAGGGGACATACACCCTGCTTCCCCACTTTGCAGGAAGCACTCTGTCAACCACATACACATGCCTCTTGGGACCCAATTGCCCCAAAACACTATTTCTTCATTCCCCACGTTATGGTGAACAGCACAGTGACAATGCTTTTTCTGTTCCTTTGTTTATGTACTTGCCACCAGACTGTAAGTGTTGGAACCTGGACAGCTGCTGACAATGGTGATGAGATATGTGGTGTGACAGGAGACTTGATGTAGAGTCAAGCAGTCTTCCATGAGGAGTGGGTGAGGGTAAACATGTTAAACATGTGTTCATGTACATACACAATGCTTCCCTGGTGAGCTAGTATATGATTTCCATCACACTGTTGGACAATGTCAGATGTATAGCACTGGTGAGCTGATGGTCCCCATGTGATGTAAAGTTCTCCCTGAAAGAGAACAGGAAAAGGAAAAAAGACAGACAAGGGTGAGGTTTCAGTTCTCTGAAGGAAAGTATCTCTGAGGAAAGTATCACAGGATTCCAGTCATGTCTATGAGAAGCAAATCCTTATGTCAGGAGTGGGCTGACCAAGATCCCCAGGAAGTCATGGACAATGACCTGGTAGTCTCTTTTTCTGGGTTTGGAAAGGTGAATTCAAGAAGAGAAAATTTCAGCCAAAGTAGGAGTGGAAGCCAGGTTCATGGAACCAGAGTGACTCACTGTCTCAGGGAGGGAAGACATGAGGGCCAGACACTGTGATAAAGGGTCCACAAAGAGGCTGGGTATGAGGAGCAAGCTTATAACTACAGAGGGACATTTTGGAACAAGCATAAGAAGCTAGGATTGGGTTTCTAAGGTCAATGGAATAGATATCTCTGGGTGTAGAAAGCATTTCAAGAAATATCAACATGGGCTGGAGAGATGACTTAGCAGTTAAGCACTTGCCTGTGAAGCCTAAGGACCATGGTTTGAGGTTCAATTCTCCAGGACCCACATAAGCCAGATGCAACAAGGTGCTGCATGCACCTGGAGTTTGCTTGCAGTGGCTGGAGGCCCTGGTGCGCCCATTCCCTCTCTCTCTATCTCTCTGCCTCTTTCTCTTTCTGTGGCTCTAAAATAAATTAAAAAAATAAGCAGGGTGTGGTGGTGCACACCTTTAATCCCAGCACTCGGGAGGCAGAGGTAGGAGGATCGCCATGAGTTCGAGGCCACCCTGAGATTACATAGTGAATTCCAGGTCAGCCTGAGCTAGAGTGAGATCCTACCTCCAAAAAAAAAAAACCAAAATAAATAAATAACTAAATAAAATAAAATAAAATAAAATAAAAACAAAAACAAAAAAAAGAAATATCGATATGTGTATTTTAAATGTGTGTGTGCATACACATGTTTATATGTGTATGTATGTGCATATGCCACAGCACATGTATAGGAATGTAGACAGTCTCAGGGTGTTAATCCTCTCCTTCTACTTTGTTTGAGGCAGGGTCTTGCTATTGTTTGCTACTGAGAAGGCCAGACTAGCTGGCCTCACATGCTTCAGACTTTCTTGACTGTGCCTTCATTGCTGTAGGTACAGGATTATAGAGGCACATGCTAACGTACAACCAGCTTCACATGAAGGATGGGGATCTGAAGTCTGGTTGTTAGGCCTGCAAGGGGAAGTGCTTTTAACCACAGAACCACCTCCAAAACCAAAAATTAACATTTTGATCATTGACCTGGTGAATAAATGGACCATCTGTATTGAGGTTCTATGCCACTGAATAGGCCCAAAGTCACAGCCTCTTCCCACACTCTCTTCTTAGTTCACATTCTTATCATAGAGAATATCCATGGTCCTAGGAAAAGAACAGAAATTTCTCTCCTCTCTGTGGTTTTCTTAGCTTCTCATTATGGTCATGACACCCAAGAATATCCTCTGATTGCTCATTCCATAGGACTTCCAGAGCCAATTCTACCAATAGCTGGGATTGCTATTGCCTGTGAAGCCTAAGGACCCTGGTTCGAGGCTCAATTCCCCAGTACCCATGTAAGCCATATGCACAAGGTGGCACATGCGTCTGGAATTCGTTTGCAGTGGCTGGAGGCCCTGGTGTGTCCATTCTCTCTGTCTGTCGTTCTCAAATAAATAAAAATTAATAAACTTTTTTTTTTTTTTTTTGGTTTTTTCAGGTAAGGTCTCGCTGTAGCCCAGGCTGACCTGGAATCAAACATTTTTAAAAATATTTTTTAAAAAAGAATACATAATGGAATCATGGAGGCTTGTACCTCCATGATGTTTCAAGTAAAGCTTTAGAAGCCAGGCAATGTGTAGCTCGGTTAGATTTCTTGCAGGGAGCTCCTGACAGGGTGATACATGAAGCTGTGTGACTTAGCCGTAGTTGCAATAGAGGCCCCAGGATGCTGGAGATACCAGGGGTGTCTGCTGGGGAACGTGCAGACAACGAGTGTGTCTGACCCCAAAGAGAGGTGGTGTGTACTGTGGGCAGCAGAGCGGTAGCAACAGACATTCCCAAACGTGCTGGAGCTCACATCATAACACCATTTGGATGCTGACATGGAGCTACAGAAGTTGTTTGTCCTGCTGGGTTTCAGTCTTTTATTGGCCCCATCTTTCCTTGTAACTTTCCTTTTAAAATGGAAATGTTTACTCTCTGTTATTGCATATTGGAAGTATGTAACTTTCTTTTTGATTTTATAAGAACTCACAGTTAAGATTGCTTTGAGTCTCAGAAGGGGCTTTAAGACAAGATTGGAACTATGGGGAATTTTGAAGTTGAACTGAATGCATTTTGCACTAGGAGATTAGCCCATGGGAGCCAGGGATGGAATGTTATGGTTTGAATCTGAAATGTCCTCACAGGTTCATGTTTTGATCACAGCTGGCACTGTTTTGAAGGTTCCTTTAGCAGGAACCTGTGGGACCTGACTTGTAAAAGTAATTCACTAAGGGTGTCCCTGATTCTAGGCTACATTCCCTATTTCCTGGTCTACTATAATGTGAGGAGACTCTGCCACACATTCCTGCCACCATGAACCCAACCATGCCTTTATTCCCATAATGGACTGAAATACTTTGAGACTGTGAGCCAAAACAAACCTTTCCTCTCTTTTTTTTTTTTTTTTTTTTTTTTTTTTTTTTTTTTGGTTTTTTGAGGTAGGGTCTCACTCTGATCCAGGCTGACCTGGAATTAACTATGTAGTCTCAGGGTGGCCTTGAACTCACAGCGATCCTCCTACCTCTGCCTCCCGAGTGCTGGGATTAAAGGCGTGCGCCACCACGCCCGGCTTCCTTTCCTCTCTTAAGTTGTTTCCAGCAACTATCTTAGTAACAGCAATGCAAAAGCAACTAATGACTGCTTGCCTTTAGTGTTCCATTTTAGAATATAGTTTGGTACTCCTATATAAAGCATATGGTCTAATGGGATCCATGGATTCATTTGCCCTGGAGGAGCAGTGTTTTCTCAGGAATGTGTCAAGAGCAGGAATTACAGGGTAGTTAAAATAACTTCAAGGGAATCTGCTTGTGTTCAGGAACTGCCTGAGGCCAATCTTATGCATTTGTAAAACGCCTGCCCCTGTGCTAGTGACATTGATCTGGAGCAGTTTCCTCTCAGAAGCAAGGACACTGTTGGCATGTGCTTTGCAGTGGCATATCTGTTTGTCTTGGCAGAACTAAGTTGCTGTCATGGTGGATGCTTTGGTATGTCCAACTCTGCTCAGCGAAAAGGTAGCATTTGTCAGTTTGTCAGAAGCAGGAGCACATCCACAATCCTGCTTAGGAAGCCTATATCTGACGCTGGCCCTGTGTTACCCTACTTTTAATTTTTTTTAATTTTTAATTTTTTATTAGTATGGGCATATTTAGCATGTAAGCAACACATGTTGGTACCATCCTTTCCCTCCTCCCTGCCCCTTTTCTGAAGAGGCTTTCCTCGTTGGGGATGCAGGTCAACCCCATGGGGCTTGTGGGTCATACATTATGGGGTGGGGAGAGGCAATGTCTCTGTGCAAAATGTTCCAATTTGTGGCTCTAACACTCTTTCCACACCCTCTTCCACAAAATTCCCTGAGCCGTACTGGGAGCATTTTAAATCTACTTCAGTGATGGGCTCTTAGGAGCCTCTGGATCTCTGGTTTGGTAGGTGTTGAGTGTCCTCAGTGTCTATCTCCTTCATTCTTGTGCTGATACCAGATTCACTAAGAAAGCAGCACTCTTGCTCATTTCCCCAATTCCTCTGTGGTTTCAGCTGGGGCCAGGGTGGAATGCACTGGGTCATTTATCTCCTCAGGCCCAGCTCCTCTCTGAAAAATAGAAGCAGATTCTCCAACAGAGAATGAAGTTGTCATGGGTTAAATGGGATAAGCATTATTTTATTTTTTTTTTTTTTTGGTTTTGCAAGGTAGGGTCTCACTCTGGTCCAGGCTGACCTGGAATTCACTATGTAGTCTCAGGGTGGCCTCGAACTCTCGATGATCCTCCTACCTCTGCCTCCCGAGTGCTGGGATTAAAGGCGTGCACCACCACACCCGGCGGGATAAGCATTACTAATTTTTTTTTTTTTTTTTGGTTTATTGAGGTAGGGTCTCACTCTGGTCCAGGCTGACCTGGAATTAACTATGTAGTCTCAGGGTGGCCTCAAACTCTCAGCGATCCTCCTACCTCTGCCTCCCGAGTGCTGGGATTAAAGGCATGTGCCACCATGCCCGGCATAGCATTATTAATTTAAAGAGAATTAAAAGGATGTAGACCCTCTTACAGTCTAAGGTTAGTGGGAGCTTGACAATGGAAAGCAGAGTTGTTATCTGGATATGGTTCTGACTTGCTTCCCACTTCCAGATATGGTTTCCTTTCAACTGAGGGGATCTGTTAGCCAATCCAAGAGCAGCTGGTTACCCACCGTGGCTGTGTGCCACTATTGCACTTGTGTGAGAATCTCGTCAGGTTGTTTGCTTCTGAGTCGCTTAGACTTTGAGTTGCTTGGACAGATGTTGGCCACTTTCCCCCAGAAACTCATGTAGCGCCTTCCAGCACTAGATGGGCTAATTGTCTGGGAACTGGCTCTCTTCCAGATTCCAACCAGGTCTCTCCATGGTCCATGTCAACAGTGTATGGTGTCTTCAGCAGTAGGGTCTTACTATTAGCCTCTGGTGGATCAAGTGCTCTGACAGTTTTGTTTGTTTTGGGAGATCTAGTAGGTCTCTCTGATCAACAGCTCATTGTGGATGTAGACCACATCCTGGTACAGGGAATTACAGGCCAGCACCAAGGGAAAAGAAAACGACAGAAAAGAAAGAGAAACAGGAGAAATTTATGGTTAAGTTTTGTCTCACTCTCTCCAGGGCCCTTCGATTCAGGTGCTCCCCCTAAGTTCCTCTTGAGGGTTCCACCTTTTAGTCTGACTTCCAGTATATAGAATTCTATGGTACCAGTTCAATTTGGGTTCAGTTTTGTGTTCCCCCACTCTTCTCCTTCCCCCAAGCCTTACCCTCTCTATTGTCCAAGCCTCAAGATGCTATTCAGGTATGTCAGCAACTCAGGCTGATACAGGTTAGGAATTGAAGGTGAGTGAGACCATGCGACAGTTGTCTTTCTGTGATTGTGTGAGTTCACGTATAATGATCTGTTCCCAAGTTTGATCATTTTTCTACAAATTTCATTGTGTCATTTTTTCTTACTGCTGAGTAGAATTCTATCATGTATATATACCACATCTTGGTTATCCATTCACTCAATGATGGGCACCTGGGTTGATTCCAGTTTCCAGCTATTATGAATTGAGCATCTATAAACATAGTTGAGCAAATATCTCTGAACTGAGGTGTGGAGCTTTTAGGGTAAATGCCCAGTAAGGGAATAACAGGGTCTGTTGGTAACTCTATAGTCATCCTTTTCAGGAGTCTCCATATTGCTTTCCATAGTGGTTGTACCAGCTTCCATTCCACCAACAGTGAATGAGTGTTCCTATTTCTCCACATCATCGCCAACATTTGTTTTCATTTGATTTTTCAATGTTTGCTATCCTTACTGGGGTAAGGTGGAATCTCATAGTTGTTTTAACTTGCATTTCCCTAATGGTTTGCGTTACCTTCCTTTGAAGCCCAACTTCCAGCATCATTGCCCTTGGCCTGTCTATGTTTTGTGGTCATTCTGGAAGCAGACTGTGGAGAAATACTGCATACCTGGGTCTGGAGATGCTGAAGGCAACTCTGTGACTCAGCTATCCACAGGATGTGATGGAAAATGCAACAAAGAAAGCAGAGAGAAGTTCATGGTGGGTGTGGGGTGGAGTAATAGCAAAATTAAAGAGAAAGAGTGCAGGTTCAGCCAGCCAAAATTCCTGAGGAGTGTCAATACAAACACACAACTCTTACCTCAAAATGAATAAGAGAGAGTTTATTCTGGACCAAGTATGAGTGACCATGGCCCAGGTGTACAGATTTAGGTTATCCCAAATTCCATGTTCCAACATTACAACAGTTTTAAGAAGTTTTTAAATTTATTTTTATTTAAGATGGGGGAGAGAGAGAGAGAAAGGAGAGAGAGAGAGAGAGAAAGGAGAGAGAGAATGGGCACGCCATGGCCTCTAGCCATTGCAAACTCCATACTCATGCACCACCTTGTGCTTCTGGTTTACATGAGACCCGGAGAATAGAACCTGGGTCCTTAGGCTTCACAGGCAAGTGCCTTAAACACTAAGTCAAAGTTTTTAAAATAGTAAAAGAACAAAGAAAGTCATAAATCAGGTATGTAGAGATTGCTTAGTGGTTAAGTCACTTGCCTGCAAAGCCTAAGGCCCCAGGTTTGATACCCTATTTTCTACATAAAGCCAGATGCACAAGGTGGTGCCTGCTTCTAGAGTTCATTTAGAGTGGCTAGAGGCCCTAGCATGCCCATTCTCTCCCTCTCTCTCTATCTCTCTCTTTCTGTCTCCTCTCTTGGCCGTTTCCTCTGTATTAAATAAATAAATAATAAGAAAGAAAGTCATAAATCAAAACACTTTTCAAATGCCTTGGCAGAAACTCCAGGCCTCAGATACTATGTGATGACATTATTACCTTTGGGTTGGTGGAAGCTAGGGGGTCTGTTTCTGTCACATTCCAAAAGGATTTATAGTTGCAAGAATGTTAGGCCAGACCCATAGGTGGGCAATAGATGGCTATTTAAAGGCTAAGATAGGCCAAGATAATCTGGTTGTAGACCTACAACATTCCAGCTCCCCTCTATCACTGAAATTCTAATTGGCCTTGAATGCTTAACACAGGTGTGCTTAACACGGGTGTGGCTTCTTTCTGGGCACTTTAGTTTATAGGGGATGATGATGGTGAAGATGATGATGGAAAGAAAAAGAGAGAGAGAGAGATGTATAGTCTTTTCCTGGCCCTGAATGGTCACCCTGCCATGCCCAGGGTGGCACACCTCATTGCCTGAGTGGAATTCTGCATGTGTTGCCCAAGATTGGGATGCTCATGTCTGAGCTATTTGGGGCCAACCAAGCATTGTCTGCTCCTGGCCATCACTTCTGGTGTAGTTTTACCGTGGTATCTGCCTGTTCAATGTTTTCTTCTGACTTATCCTACGTATTTCTCACTGTGTGTAGTAGTTTGAACTTATGTCCCCCAATAGACTAATGTTTGATTAAAATTGTCACTTGGATATCCAGCTACCTGGCTGGAAAAGGTGTCACTGTGGGTAGATCCTGGGGTCCAGCCCTAAAGTGTTACAGGGGATGGATCTGAATTCCAGCCTAAAGGTCTGCAGAGTACTTGAGCTCTGCCTGGGGTTCCCAGAGTGTGCTTGCTTTTGGTGGTGCTGGGTGGTGGTTTCTTCTGTCTGCATGGATCTGCAAAAGGGAGCCAGCTTCTTCCGTCATCATGGAACTTCCTCTGGATCTGTAAGCTTCAAATAAATCCATTCCTCCCACAGACTGTGTCTGATTCGGAGGTTCATCCCAGCAGTATGAAGCTGACTACAACACTATGTTACTACCCTACTGGGCCAGCATCACCAGGTCTGGGGATTACCAAATGACCCCAAGTCTAAGTTCCTTAGTCTGCGACATGGTCTGCTACCCAGCTGGGGAGCTGCTGTCTGCTGTGGGTTGGAGGATGGAGCTGGTCCACTGCAGAGGTGGAAGATCAGCCTCGACTTGCCAGGAGTTGGAGAGGACCCTCCCATGGAGAGCTGGACACAATCCGCATCCCACAAACATGCGGTCCTGCTCTGACGCTGAGCTCATGCTACAAAGGGCTAGACTGATCTGGCCACTTTCCATAGACGGTCTGTTGCAGTTGTAGCTGTGAAAAAAACTGTTATCAACCTATTTTGCATTCTTTGGAGTACTGTGCCAGTAATTTCCATCTGTCTGGTTGTTTCAGGACCCAAGATGCAGTTTTTAATCATTCCATCATGTTGATAAACAACAGTGGGCACTGTTTAAGAGTTAATGAATATTTACTTGAGGGAGATGTGTGGGTTACCCTGTAGGGACCTTGGGTTCTCAGGAGGACAACTCCATGATGCTCCTGCCATACATACCCCCAGGTGAGTGCCCTGGCCCATACGACTCTGCCACTGGTGGCTTCTGGCTCAAGCACAGCTTCTACGCAGTTGTAGGGAGCTATTTAGGAAGAGTCTTTCAGGAGTTTAAATGGCCTTCCTTTTCACATATACAACTATCCCTGTTGCTGAGTGACAACTACTTTGCCACCAGATATCTGTCTGGAGACCTTGGGTCTGTCTGCCTTTCTGCTATTTATTCTGCAGTGGGCTGTGGTTCAGAGCTTGCCCAGGGCCTTCATAGAGTGCCCCCTCCATACAACACTGTGTTACAGGCCTAGCTCTGAAGTCCCTGCATGCTGATATGTCCTTCTATCAGAATGTTCTGGGTGGTTTGTGTTTGAGATAAGTGGTGGTAATGGAGGAGTGGCTTATTCCCTGTTTTGCCCACTGAATTGCTATAGGAACTTGGGATCATTATGTTGCTCAGCCCTTGAGTTGACAGGCTGTCCAGATCTTCCTCAGTCCTTAGCATTCCTCGCTTGTCATACAGAATCTGCCTTGTTCTAGCATCCCTGAGAACTGGGCACCTGAGGCAGACAAGTGAGGCTTTCTGTCAAGGCCTGATCCTTTGGAGAAGCACATCTCTTGTTTGTCTTGATAACCAGGACAGAGGCTAGGCTGGGGAGCACGGAGGGTCCCACCCCCAAGCTCTAGAGTCCCCATTGAATGCACACTATCCAACAGCCCACAAATAATTTAGTAGTGATACAAGCCGGTCTACCTGCACAGAGCCCAAGCCTGCAGCTGGTCTAAATAACAATGACACTTTCTACCCAGAGGCACAAGGATGGTTTTGTTTTCACTTCAAGTAATTGGCACCAAGAGGTTTGGTGGGCAGTAGGGATAGAGCTGCTGTGCCTGCTCTGATTCTCCCAGCAGAGGGGATGGGGCCAGGAAGCCTGTCAGAAGCAGAGCTCAGTGAGCTGGCAGAATCTGTCTCTGGACAGCACTGGGGATGAGATCCAGTCACCATGGCAACCTAGAGGTCTTGCTCAGGGAGACCACAGAGGGACTTGGTTTGGGGCTTTCTCTTTCCAATGAGATGAGGGTGCTGCATGGGGTGAGGGTACCTGAGTGGGGCTTCACCCATCCTGCACTGGTCCTGATGTTCTTTATCTGTCGTGATGAACACATACTTGCCTCTCCCCCACTCTTGGGCACTATTCCTCTGTACATGGTCCTGGGACCCCACCTGAGCATTTCAAACAGGGAAATGAAGGTACTCACCATAGTTCTGGTTCCTAGTTCTTCATATTTCACAAACTCACTTTGCTTTTTGAACATGGGCTCTGTGGTATGAACGTCTCCTCTCTCTATGGTAGCATGCCACCATAAGGAGAATGTGAACTTTAAGAAGAGAGGTGCCCTAGCTCACTAATGAGGGCCCCAGGGGTCCTGCCATCATAGGGTTCTAGCAGGACATAAGGGACTTTTGTCCCTGAAAGCTATTGTGTCTTTTTGCTCAAAGATGAGAACCCTCATTGTTCTATGTAGTTCTTAGGCAGGCGAGGCACTGCATCCCCTATGTCTGCCAGATATGCTTTCCACATGTTGGAATTTTAGCTTAGATAGGGAATTGCGTCCTAAGTTCATTTTTTACACTTATTTTGCCAAGGCTTCAACTAGAGTTTCACTGTCGGTTCTCCTTTATTTCTAGTGTGTGTGTGAATGCAGGTGCATATGTGCCATTGTGTCCACTGTAGGTCAGAGGACAACTTTCAGGTGTTGGTCCTCACTTTCTTCCTCATTTTCAGGCAGAATCTGTCATTGTTCACTGCTCCCTCCTCTAGGCTAGCCGGCCCTGGAGCTTCCATGAAACTCTCCAGTCTGCCTCCCATCTCAAGTAGGTGTGCAGAGAATATGTGTGCCCGTTATAGCATCAAACTTTTATGTGGGGTCTGGGGACTCTAACTCAGGTACTCAGAATTACACAGCGAGTGCTTTATCCACTGAGCCATCTCTCCGGCCTCACTATACTCCTTGCATCCAAGTTAAAAATATGTTCCATTCATTGTCAGTGATTTTATATTTTTTCTTTTAGAATTTTTTTCCCCGAGATATAGCAGCCCCTATTCATTTCTCTGTGAGGTGTTCAGAGCCATGTCTGAGCACAGTACTGCTCAGGGGAGTGGTGCTGCCAGCATAAGAAAGAAGTGTCTCTATATCTTAGAGACACCGAGCGGTAACAGTGCCCCTCCCCCTCCCCTCCCCCCTCCCCTCCCCCCCCCCTCCCCCTCCCTCCCCTCCCCTCCCCTCCCCTCTCCTCTCCTCTCCTCTCTTCTCCCCTGTCCTTTGTATGGTCTCTGCCTTGATATTACCATGTTCTTAACACCTTGTTCAAGAATTGGAAAAGTTATACACAGAGAGAATAAAGTATCAAGAAAGTTTATTAATAGTAAAGCAAAACAACAAGTTTTGGATACACTTCCAAGAGAGGCAATGGGCCACCTAAGTGAAAGAGTACTCAAAGGCAGTGGGTTACTGCTTCTTTTTATGGGGCCTAGTATAAGCTGGTTACTAGGGGGTGTAGATTGGGTGGTTCTGTGTTGATTGACAGGCTTGGCTTATGTAACCTTTTCTGTACTGTGCATGGCCTTTTCCATGATGCATCTGATTTTAATCATATGTATGCCCAGTTCCAAGGCATAAAATGATAAGTAGGGGATTCACCCTAAAAGTTCATTCTGATGATTGTTTGCCTTTCTGCATATGTACCTAAAACTAGTTCAGGCTGGATCAGCCCCCATCTCCTGATCCAGTGTCTTGGAATGTGTTTGAATAGAAATGGGTGTTACTGAGAAGCTGAGAGCAGGTGTATACAGGCACCTTTATGAAGGTGAGGGTCCCGGGTTGTAGCAAGTTGCTGGGTACGTGTTGGGAAAGGGGTATATTTACTGCTCAAGACAAATGGAGTCCTGGGTTGCCAAGCTTGCTCTGGGCTTGTCTACTGCACCTCCTCCCAGGTCCATGCATTTCCCAACCTGCTGACCCAGCTGGCTAGGCAAATCTCAGGCCAGACCAGCACTAGTCTGGGACCCCTCTTGCCCTGGCAGAGTGTGATGGGTGTTTTTCTCTCTGGTCACACATACTGGCCATGCATTCTGAGCAGAGAGATGCAGGGCAGGAGGCCACTCAATTTTGACACTAAGGTGTTTTCTCTATCACTTCATGCTAGCTCTTCTCAGCTACCCCATCACACATTGTCACAGGCATCGCCCAGCCCAGGCTTCACCTGGAAGTGTCGCTCCCTCTCATTTCTCGCAATGGTTCCCTGTTCATGGGAATATGGGCTTTTGGGATTATTTTCTCTAGATTTACTGTTCTTTGTCCCCTTTCATGACGCACCAGCACATAGCAGTTGGTCTTTTTTGTTGCTCGCTCTTGCACATCCACTTCTGAAGCAAACTGCTTGTCAGTAGTTCAGACATCTCTCTTCTTCTCCAAAGAGATTTCTCCTTCCTTCTGATACTATCTATCAGTCAGAGCTGGAGGCCATGGTAGCAGAGTCCTCATTCAGTGGTAAAGAAGTTGGTCAGAGGGACCAGGACTCACCTGAGGTCATACTGTGCAGCCACAGCAGAGCTGGGATCAAAATCTCTTTCCTAGCTCAAACCTCTAAAATGTTCTGTGGATGGATACAGTCATCATAGCCTCTCTTTGCCTCCCACCGCAAGTGTGTCTCAAAGTCACCAGGAGATTTACCCTTGCACTTCTGTGCTGTTTTGCCCCCAGCAAGAGTGTCTTCTTTTTAGGTGCTAATTTTAATTTAGCCTGTATTTGCCACATGGTCTCCAAACCTTAGCAGAAATGTATAATTAAGTCTAATCAACCTATGAATCACCCAACTGGTACCCAGACCACAACACTTATTTTCAGTGACCCTTGGAATCTCGCAATCATTATTGCCCTGGAGAGTGACATTATGTGGTCTTTATTGTCAGAGATGGAAGTGGTGCCTCTGATAGCCATGCCTGGGTTTATGCTCCTGTAGCTGGAAACCACTGAACCAGGTTCTGCTTTTTAAAAAAAAAAAAAAAATTGTTTATGTTTGTTTATTTATTTGAGAGAGACAGACAGACAGAGAGAGAAAGAGGAAGACAGAGAGAGAGAGAGAGAGAATGGGTGCACCAGGGCCTCCAGCTACTCCAAATGAACTCCAGATGCATGCATCCCTTTGTGCATCTGGCTTACATGAGTACTAGGGAATTGAGTTTCGAACTGGGGTCCTTAGGCTTCACAGGCAAGCACTTAACCGCTAAGCCATCTCTCCAGCCCCAGGTTCTGCTTTTTAACAAAGGCTTGCTCAGCATGCCTGTGACAGGCCCATGTTCACCTTGTGTCTGGATCAGGCAGGACAGCTGCAATGCTAGGCATGGAGGATAACATGACAACCACACAGTGGGGACCTACTATGTGCTGACCTGAGCCAGCCATTTCCACACTCAACCCATTAGCCACATGGCCAATGCAGGAAGTGCCCTGTCTACATTGAAAGAAAGCCACCAAGAGGGTGGAGCACAGCTATTACAGACACGAATTTAGGCGAGTGAGGTTCCCTTCCCTGATCGCAGAGGAAGGCTCTTTATTTCCCCAGATAACTGAGATTGAGGGTCTCAGGCTTGACAAAGGCCAGTGGTCCGTGTGCTTTCTGGTTTCTAGCAGCTCAATTGACACTTTTTTTTTTTTTTTTTTTTTTTGGTTTTTCGAGGTAGGGTCTCACTCTGATCCAGGCTGACCTGGAATTAACTATGTAGTCTCAGGGTGGCCTCGAACTCACAGTAATCCTCCTACCTCTGCCTCCCGAGTGCTGGGATTAAAGGCGTGAGCCACCACGCCAGGCTCTGGAATGGTCAGGTAAATGGATACAGAACATACCAATCTTGAGTAACCCACTTTGTGCCAGCTTGTCCAGGTGGGGCTTCCTATGGTACATGTGCCCACAAGCCTGTCATTGCCCAGACCTCAGGCCCAGTCCTGTGGCTACCTTTGTCTTCTTTGGATATAGCATGTTCACTCTCAATCTGGCTTTCTGTCCTCATCATACAGCTGTGCATGCATCAGGGACGGGGTGAGTGTCTTCATGTGCTGCCAGCATGTGTGCTGTTGTGGACTTTCTGCCCTCTTTAAAGCCCACAGCTTATGTGAGGCTAGAGGAGAACGTCAGTCCTCAGAAGCTCGGTGTCATTTGTTCAGATGACACAGACATCAGGAGGTGGGGCCTGAAATGTGCATCTCTCTCAGGCCTGCTACTCCTTTACTCTTGGTTCTGATCCTGGGCCTCTGTCATGTCAGGACAAGCTGAGCTGAGAGCAAAACTTAGCACTTAGCAATCCTATTCCACATGCATGTAGCTCACTGTCACACAGCTGACAGCCGCAATAGAAGAACTTCAGAGCCCAACAACAGAATCAGGCTAGGAGCTCCAGTGTTGGAGACCACGTGTGTGTGCAATGACCCAAGAGACTAAGTCCTTAATACCTGGACCTTTGAGGGACTTTCACATCTAAACTATTGCATCATTTTCTCAAGCTACAGACAGGTCATACCTGCACACACTGCTCAGAGACTTTCCTACATCTCACCAGATCAACACTCTGGATATGCTATTCACACCCCTGAAGCAGAACTAACCTCCTATTCGATCCTTCCCTGTGCTATTGTACCCGCCTCCGTCAGCTGCTGATCCCTGAGTGCTCTGCAGTTGCACAGCTGCTTATCTTTTCCTCATGCTGGCCACTGTTGTTTCTTCTTCCCATGAACTGTTTCTTCACAGCCTTAGCTCAGATTTTTCCTGTGGACCTTCAGCTCCAACTGATTCACTTCTGTCCCTTAGAAATTTGTTTACAGCTTATTGTGTAAGTATCACACTTCAACTAGAGTTTTAGCTAATTAAACATATGTATTTAACCTTGGCTGCAAGCTATTAGACAGGAACTATGGCTAACCCTTATTGTAGGGGACTGATATAGAGCACAAGGGTAGGTGTATATGTGCTACATAAAGGACGTCAGACAGCATGCAAACTTTTTAGGCTGCCTTTTATATTAATCACAGTTCTATGGAGATTCATCCAGGTTGTGGTACACACTAGCCATTCTTTTATTTTCATTTCTGGGTAGCACTCTATGGTGTGGATATACTTAATCTTTCAATCACTGATGGGCATCTGGGTTGTTTCCCATTTGGAAGTACTAATAAGTAAAATGGTGTTGAATGTTCATATACAAGTTTTTGAGTGAACATATCTTCATTTCTTTGGGATAAATGACCAGGGATTTAATTGTGGGGTCACATAATAAATATATGTTCATTTTACATTCCCACCATAAAATTAAAGAGATCAAATTTTTCCATATCCTTCCTAGGATTTGATGTTATCCCCATTTTCCCTATTTTTTATTATTTATTTGTGTTTATGTATATGTCTGTGTTTATGTATGTGATGTGTGTGTATGTGTGTGCACACACGGTATGTGTGGAGGTCAGAGGACAACCTTAGGGTTTTCTCCTCTCCTTCCACCTTCTTTTGGAATGGAGTCTTTCCAGCTGCTACTGCTGACAAGCTTCCTCATTCTCCTGGCTCTGCCTCCCATTGCTGTAGGCATGTTGGGATTACAGACATGTGTGCCACTTCGCATCCAGCTTTATTTGGGTACTGAGGAGGACTGAGCTCAGATCATCAGGCTTGCAAGCAAGCACCTTTAGTCACTGGGCTATCGCCCAGACCCTCATCCCCATTTTTTATCTAGGCCACTCTGGTGTGTTATCTCATTGTGGGTTAATTTGCATGTCCTTGATGGCCGTGGTGCTGAGCATCTCTTCATCTGCATGTCTCTTCTTTGCAGATCCTATATAGCAAGCCAACTCCTCATCTTGTCCATTTTCTAATTGAATTGGTTTTAATGTTTAGTTTGAGAATTTTGTTTCTATTCCAGGCCCCAGTCTGTGCAGTTTGCAAATGTTTTCTACCATTCTGCACTTGACTGCACTTCATCCTCTCAATAGAGCTTTTGGCAGAGCAAAGAGTTCTAATTCTGATGAGGTCCAAATGATCTGTTTTCCTTTTATAGCTGCTTGATATAAGTCAAAGAACATTTTGCCTAGTCCTAGGTCCCAAAGATTTTCTGTATTTATTTCTAGAAGTTATATTGTTTTATATTTTACATTTATATTCATAAGTCACTTTAGCATAAACTGAGATTTGAGTGGAAGTACCCAGTTTTGCCTATGGATGTCTAATCTCTCCAGCACCATTTGTTGAAAAGACAATTTTTCCATAATAAAATTGTTTTTGAACTTTTGTCAAAAATAACTTGGACATGTTTGTGTAGATCTGTTTCTAGCTTTCTAATCTATTTTATTAATTTGTCTATTTCTCTACTAATATTATACCATCTATATTCCTAATATATATTCCCAATATGATTTCATATCTATATACTAGTGCAATTAGATTTGAAATTATGTAGTGATTCTACCTGCTATATTTCTTTTTATCTAGTTGTTTTAGCTACTCTAGTTAATTTGTTACTTTATATAAATTTCTTATCTGTATCAACAAAGAATCTTGCTGAGATTTGGACAAGGATTAGGTTAAATATTCATAGAATACAATATGAGGAGATTGGGTTTTATACCCAAAAATTTAATTTTTGAGCATTCCTTGGTATTTTCTAAGTAGGTAAGTAAGCCACCTGAAAATAGACACAATTTTATTTCTTCCTTTCTGATTCCCATGCTTTTTTATTTCCTTATCTTGCCATATAGTACCAGCTACAACTTATAGAACTACATTGAATACGAGTGCTATTCCACACTGTGGAAGGGCGAACGGGAAGAAGAGATGCAGGATGGGAAGATGTACCCTGAGGCACCCCACAGAGACTGATTGGTGCACTCATGACCCCATAGTGAACACCAGTATCCCGTCTGAGGAGGGCGCTCAGTGGAAGGGGGCAGGGGAGAGGGAACATGAGTATAATCCAATGGGAGTATCACCAATATGCAATATGTTCATAAAGTAAACAAAAATAGTGTACTGTTCCAGAGAATCAGTGGAAAGCTTTCAAATTCTATTAAGAATAGTTTGGGGGCTGGAGGGATAGCTTAGTGGTTAATGTGCTTGTCTGCACAGCCAAAGGACCCAGGTTCAATTCCCCAGGACCCATGTAAGTCAGATGCACAAGGTGGCGTATATGTCTGGAGTTTGCAGTGGCTAGAGGCCCTGGTGCACCCATTCATTCTCTCTCTATTTCTTTCTTTATGTCAAATAAATAAACAAATATTTTTAAACCATGGTTTAACTCCAGGACATTTATGGGTATTGGTTATCAACTTGATGAAGTTTCCATTGATTCTTACTTGTCACAGTTTTTATCTGAAATCTGTTGTTTTTTAGAAAATGCTTCTTGTACTTATTGGTCTCAAGAAGTAATTTTTTCCACTAGCCTATTAACATGGTAGATTATATTGATTTCTGATTTTGGAATAGTGCACCAGCCTTTCATCCCTGAGCCCTTCATCATGTAAGCTCTAAGTGAATAATTCTTCTCTTCCTTTACTGGACTTTATTTGCTGGTAGTATCAATATGATCGCTGTGTCTGCATTGGTGTGGGACATTGATCTGGGGTGTCTTTTCTTACACTCTCTTCATCTGCCTTTGGTGTCAGAGTAATATTTGTCACATGAAATAAGTTGGGAACTGTCTTTTCCTCTTCTAGTGTTATGTTAATTCTTAAATATTCTATGAAGTTTACAGTAACACCAACTGGTCCTGTATATTTCTTTGTATGTGGGGAGTGGGGATGGTTTTAATTCTGCCTTCAAGTTCTCTAATAGTTACAGGACTATTCAAATAATGATTCAAATTTATGAGTTGTGGGAGCTTTTGTCTTCAAGGGGTTAGTCCTCTTCATCAGTATTGTCAAATTCATCTGCGTGGAGTGGTTCATTTCCCTGTTACTCTTTGATGTCTACAGGGTCTGCCATGACATCCTATTTCATTGCTTATATCAGCAATTTGTGATCTCCTTTTTCTTTGCCAGTCTTACTAGATATTTGTCAATTTTACCAATCTTTAAAAATAACTAATTCTGGGGATCAAACTCAGGTTTGAGTGTTATAGGCTTTCTCTTTTTTCCCTTTTATAATGCTTTAACTTCTCTTTATTGTTTTCTTCCTTGTACTTTCTTTGGGTATATTTCATTGCCCTTTATGTCACTTCTTGATGGAAATTGGGCTATTGTTAAGACTTTTTTTCTTTCCTAATGTAAGCATTTAGTGCTAATATTTCATTTGTATTTGATTTATAGCACTTTGTGCTGTGAGCTTTGATGTCTTGCTACATTTTTGGTTTTATTCAGTTCAATGTATTCTCTCTCTGAGATATGGAGTGTGTGTGCATGCGCCTGTTTGTGTGTAGTAAATGTTTTTGTGTTCAATTTCCAAGTGCTTGGAACTTTCCCACCATCATTTTCTGTCATTCACTTCTAGCTTGGCTTTACTGGTAGAGCACACACTGAATGATCCAGTCTTCCTACTCTTGCTGAGCTTGTTCCATGGCTCAGGATATGGGCGGGCATGGTACATGTTCCAGGGGTGACTGGGGAGGATATCTGTCCTGCCCTTGTTGGGCACAATGCAGAAGTGAGCCTGTTATTACAGCCTGTTGGTTAACGGGTTCTTCTGCACTGATGGTTTTCTGCTTAGATGCCTATCACTTCCTAAGAAACTGATGTTGAAAACCCAAGGATGGTTATGGATTTCTCTGATGATAAGTCCTGTCATTGGTATCATATTCCCCATGTAGGTAAAGTATCGTTTTTGGCACTATTAAAATCATTTCTTTATAGGTTTTCAGAAATTTGATTATCATGAGTCTTGGAGGAGGTATAAGATTTCCCTGTCTGGAGTGTGCTCAGCTTTATCGGTATTTAAGTCCATGACTATGGCCAAAAATAGAGACATTTTAAATTCTTTTTTCTGCCCTCTCTTCTTTCCCTTTCCTTGAGTCTCTCCGGACATTAGTAGGACTTTGGTTATGACCCCAGAGACCCCCGAGCTCTGTTCATTGCTTTCCAGACTAGTTTCTCTGTTGCTGGAAGTGGGTGATCTCTATTGCTCTGTCTTGCAGTTTGCAGACTCCTCACCACCGACCTTCAGAAACGAGTCCAGAGAACTGTTACTTGCTTGCTGTGTTCTTCATTCGTAACCTTTCCATTTGGAGCCTCACTACATCATTCCTGTGTTTGCTGGGACTTCCATTTGTTTCAAATGTGCTCAGAAATGCTCATTGAGGCAGTTCTGTCTTGGCTGCATTGTCGTTCTAATATCCTCCAGTCTAGTGCTGGTATCTCTCCACTGTGTTTGTTCAGTGTGAGCTTTCCCTGGCTCTTGGTGGAACTGGTGGGGTTTTGTTTGTTTGTTTGTTTTTTACTGAATCCTGCACATTTTTGTATGAGGTTATGGAGCCCATTTAAATCTTGTGCTTTGATTGACTTTTCCTGAGCTCTGCTGTGCCAAGGTAGGGTAGGGTGCCCCTTGTTGCTGATAAATGGAGGAGGAGGTTTGCTTCCCACCCCCGCCAAGCCTCTGTCAATACATAAGCGTAGGGAAAAGTGGAAGGTTCCACCCCCAGGTAGTCTCCCCTATACCATGGGAACATGCAAGTTTGGACTCCCCACTCAGCCTTCTCCAATGCTTTGTGTGAGGTGGGGGTACCTCCTCATTGCCTCAGAAGGGAGGAACTGTAGGTCCTCCAGAGTAGCTGGTGGGCTGAGAGACTGTGTTGTCTTGTGGTACCTGTCACTGTCTGACACTCTAGTCTTGCTGCCCCTTCCTGGCCTCAGACCCAGAAAGAGCAGAAGCTTTGGCTTTGCATCCGTACCCTGGGTATTTCTGGGATGGCTTCTTTTGCTCTGAGTTGAGCATGTGCAGTAAAGGGACCTAGGGCCTTTGCTATTGTGTCGTGCTGTGGTTTGATGCCCCTCTCCACTCCTGGCCATTCACTGTTCATGGTTTCTAGAGGTGCTTAGTGGATGAGTGGGAGCAAGTGCATCTCCCCACCCTGCTGCAGGGCAACCATCTTTTCCAGGGTGCTTCACTTCCTGAAAGACATGCCTTAGAAGTTCATAGGTATAGCAATGTCCCCAGGTCATTGCTTAGCGTAGTCTCCTCTCAGTTCAAGAGGTCTTGCTCCTATGAAAGCTTAGCGACTTGGGCTGGGGTCCAGATCCTCCACTGACTGCCCATACAGGTTGTATTCCCCCATGGCCATTTGTTGTCCCAAAGGCCTTTGTCATGATCCTCAACACTGACAAAAAACCGACAGCACTCAGGCAGGATGCTCTCTAGGTAGAAAATGCTATAGGATTTCAGTTATCTAAAATTTTTAATGAATTTTCATGGAAAGTTCCTTTTGTTCACAATTATTTATTGCTTATTAAATATTAACATCGAGACTCTCCTTGGGGAATTATATACTTAAAGTATGCTTAATTTCTCAATGTAAAATGCTAACTGTTGTGTTAACATTGCAAAAGTGCTCTCCATAAAGAATGTTCCTGGGAACGGACTGAGAGCTACTTGGGAACACATGTCAGAGGGACTGCTTTTCAGTGCTTTCACTTCTAAACACCCTTGCTGCTGCTTCCGAGGGCTGAGGGGCCTGGACTGCTCTCCCTACACTGAAGTTACATTTCAAAGAGAGTTGCTCAGGGGAGCTGGGGCTGAGACCAGAGTCGGCCTGGTGATTTCACCGCTGACTCTCCTGGGATTTAGGACTATGCTGTTTGAATCTTACCATCTGGATACTAAAAGTTCAGATTAGCATTTGAAAAAAGTATTTAAGTACATTCATGAAGCCACTTATATCTACTGAGTACTTCTCTTAATTCCATCCAGAGTGTGTGCTTTGGACTTCCTTACTATATGCATGTATACATGTATTCAAACTCATATAACACATGCCTACACATGCATGCTTGTATGCACATAAATGCACAAACACAAGCATACACACCAACATACAAGCATACATAATTATATTTGTACACACAGACATAAACATGCACACATGAATGCTTGCTCACATACACACACAAATGTACCACATGACTACCTATGCCTACATATACATATACTTCTTCACATGCACATATATGCACACATCAACATAATTACATCCACACTCACATGAACACACATGCACATACATGCCCATATGCACACAAGCACATGAGCACACACAGAACTGTCCTGATTTGAAGGTTTGATAAGGGTGTTTTTGTACAGGGCATAAAAATATACCCCTGTAATTACGTGATACTTAGTGATTAGATAATTATGGATAATTGCACAGGGTAGCTCTAAGTGCGAAAGTGTTACCATAAGATCTAAAACGTTCAAATTGCATAATAATTATTCTTAGGAGTTATTTGGTAATTCTGAGCATAATTATCATGCGATCTACAGTGCATATAATTAATGCATAGTCACATGGATTTTGCCTTCATAACTGCTCCCCTCTTGTTATAAAGCTCTTTGTCACAACATTTGAGTGTAAATATAATGTAATTGGTTCTGAGATAGAGTACATTAAGCTCACGATAATTGCTTCACGGGAACACACCCCTATCCAGCCAAATGCTGGGCTCTCAGGCAGGGTGGGTTAGGGAGAACAATTGTCTACATGTAGTGGTGAGCAGGAGGCACACCATGTGTGCAGGGCAGGTCCACATGCATTGTGGATGGACAGGAACTCTGCTGCAGCCAGACCTTCCTATGTGGACAAGTGTCCATCTTCTGTATTATACGAAAGTCTCTTTCAACTGAGATCACATTTGGCTTAAGGTTGCTTCTACTGCCAGCCACAGCCAGCACCCATTGTGCTTATTTAAAAAACAAGAATGCAGCAAAGCAGTGGTTGTCATAGTGTCTGGAAGTGTAAGAAAGTTAAGGAGAAGGTCTTACTAAATCACAATGGCACCCTGTGGTTTGCTGAAGGTGTGACCAGCAAGAAGGGGACATCTGGAAGGACTGACTCTAAATGGGGAACAAGCAAGAGCTTGGCCACACTTCAGAATCCACGCCTCAGTTTCTTCTCCTCTCCCACAGGCTACACATGGCAGGATGACTATACCCAGCATGTGATGGCCCAGGAGCTTGCAAACCTCCCCAAGGCCTACCCATGGCACCAGGAAGCTTCCAGCCCAGCCAGGTATGTGTGGACACAATTTGCTCTCCTTGTTCCCCAACCACAGGTACATCATTAAATTTGGCTGTTTCCAGTGGGGCAAAATGGTCCCCACCTTTCTGGTGTAGAAGCCGCAGAATGTCAGGGTGCTGATGATTTGGGGCTGCTCATACTGCTGTATCCCAGCCCGTGAGAGAGAGTGTATTGGAGCAACCTTGCAACATGGTGCTCTTGGGAGAGACATGTGACAAGCCCTTCTTCCATTGTCTATGAGACCCTCTAGAAAGTCCTGCATCTTCAGATCCTAACTGCAGGGCTGTCAAAAATTCTGGGTTCTCACTAGGAGATTATATTTACTATAGTGAAAAAAGCAGAATTAAGAAATCCTGGTGTTTCTTTCCCAAAGCACAGCAGGCCTCACTGAGCAAACACTGTTCTTTGTCAGGTCATTCCACCTGCTCTGTGTCCTCTGCAGGTTAGGAAATGGGAACCAGGGGGGGAGAAGTAAAGAGAACAACGCAAGAAAGGTCTTGAGCCAGTGTGCTGCTTCTCAGATTAAAGCATGAATGGGATCTTTTCCAAAGGCTTAGTTTGCAAAGTCCATTTTTCCAAGACAGACAGAGAGGGAGGGAGGGAAGGAAGGAGAGAGAGAGAGTATTATAGAACTTTATCTGCCTTAACACCCATGTTTAGCTGAAATGTCAGGCACTCAAGTCATTGTGAAAGTCCTTTCAAAGTCATGGTATCAAGGGAGTGGGCCCAGGTGAAAAGCATGGGTCACAGTGCATTGTAGGCAGGATAGCATCTCTGTATATTGTGTTTCTGGGACATCTATCTTTAATTCATCTATCTTTAATTCTAGCCACTACAAACTATTTTTTTAAATTAAATAAGTATTTATTTATATATGTATGTGTTGGACTTGTTTGTGCAGTGCTTTTGCTACTTTTAATGGGTGATTCAAAAATTTATTTGTACTACCACTTATAGGATGCAGTTTTATCTACCTAGTTTATAATTTTATATATACATATTTTATACTGCAGAGGGTCTTGGGGTGCCTTGTGATGCAATGTCCAGGTTCTTTGTATCTCAAATGATGATTTGGACAAGACTTGGAGTAGTGGTAAAAGATCAGATTTATTCAAAGTGTGAGTAAAAGAATAGGCTAGCGATGGCCAGGGGAAGATGCCCTGGGTTGCTGGGCTGTCCCCATGCTTGCCAACCTCACATATGATGTGTAGGTTTCTACAGATACAAATAGCCATGGCATGACCCGAGATTAGCATGCCCTTGTTTATACCTTGATTTATCAGAATTTTTCCGATGAGAACTGTCCTATGTCTCACTGATGGCTCTTGGGTTGCGTCCATCTCTATCAGGATCCTTACAGCTGCAGCCTCCATAACATGGAGCCTCTGCCACCTTCAATGCTTTCTTTTTCTTTTTCTTTTTTTTTTTTTAGGTAGAGTCTCACTCTACCTTGGGCTGACCTGGAATTCACTATGTAGTCTCAGGGTGGCCTACAACTCACAGCGATCCTCCTACCTCTGTCTTTCTCGAGTGCTAGGATTAAAGGTGTGTGCCACCACACCTGGCTCACCTTCCATGCTTTTTTAAAATTTTATTTATTTATTTGAGAGGAAGAGAGAGAAAAAAAGGCAGAGTGAGAGAGAGTGGGTGCACCAAAGCTTCTAGCCACTGCAAACAAACTCCAGATGCATGTGCTACCTTGTGCATCTGGCTTTATATGGGTACTAGGGAATTGAACCTAGGTCTTTTGGCTTTGCCAGCAAGTGCTTTAACCACTAAGCCATCTCTCCAACCCCACTGTCAATGCTTTTGTCTCAGATTCTGAGTCTCTCTCTCCTCGGGATGGTGCTATGCTTCCTCCTTCTTTGCTGCTAATTAATATCTAGCTCCTATAAAGTGTGACCCTTGGCCACTTCTGTTTGAAGTGCAGCTTTCATAACACCAAGTGGCTTCCAAGGAGCCTGTAGAAGCCCAGTGGAACATCAATGCCAGCAGTCCCCACACCTCCCCTTTTTCTCCTCTGTGCACTATCATTTGCTTTCATTTATCTTCTTCAGTATTTTTAATAACTATGTATTTTATTTTAAATTAATTTATAGCCATCATCCCTAGATTTCCCAACAGCAGATTTATTTCATCATTAATTAAAGGAATCCATATGTTCTCACTCCTTCTGGTAAATCAAGACCAATTATACTTTTGCCTTCTTCTCTTCTTGCCCACACTCCCTCCACATTGTTGAAACCATGCTGCCCAGCACCCTGCTCTTTCCTTTCACAAGACAGACATGTGGTCAACAGTTGTTGAATGAACAAAGGAAGGAAGGACTGAGAGGTCTGCTGCTGTTTCTTGAAGGTGATAACACTGGTTAGGAATCCCATCGGGCTTTCCTCACTTCATGGTCAGAGCTCCCCAGGTATCCACAGCCAGCCCTGAAACAGTTGCCCTGAACCAATGGCTAATTCAGAATAAAGATCAGGCTGGCTGCATGTGGTGGCCATTTCTGTCATTCAGCTATTTAGAGGCTGAGGCAGAAGGATCTCAAGTGCAAGCCCCTCTTGGGCTCCGGAAAGAGACCCTGCTTGAGTCCTTATTCACTAGAGGGGGTGAGGACATATGGATTCCTTTAACTAATAATGAAACAAATCTGCTGCTGGGAAATCTAGGCTTGGTGGCTATAAATTAATTTAAAATGAGACACATGGTCAATAAAGCACATTGAAAATACCAGTGACAATGAATGCAATGGATTTTAGGTTAGTGGTAGAGTACTTGCCTGCTGTGCATGTGCTAGGCCCTGAGTTCCATCCTCAGGAGAGGGAGTGAGAGGGAGAGAGAGAAGCTTTGTCTTTGGGACTCTTTAGCCTGTTCCGGGCTCAGAGGGCTGCAGGAACAGGTTGCACCTGTTATTTTTCCTCCCTGTACACATATGGCTTGGTCAGAGGAAGACAGAGTCATGATGGGGTCAACACAGGACATGTCAGATGCTGCTGTGAGGAGCAGGATTGGGTGAACGTAGGGTCACTGAGGACCAAGAGTCATCTGTCCACTGAGATGGGAACCAGGACGAGATGGCCAGTATGTATGTGAGCATCATTTACACCGGGAATGCCAGTGTGGCCCTGAAGACTGCATGTAATCAACCAATGACCTTGAATGGTTGTTGGGCCAAGCAGCAAGAGCCAGGCTCCCTCTGGGCCTTTTGCTGTTGTTCCTACCTTGGATTCTTTTCATCCTACACCTTGAGAAGCACCGGTCATAAAAACAGGGTGACTATTCTTTTGTCTTTTTTATGAAAAAGCGTCACACTATTCTAGGCTGGCCTGGAATTTGCTGTATAGCCTGTTTGCCTCAAGCTCAGTCATCTTGCTGCCTCAACCTCACAAGAGCTGGGATGACAGTCACGAGCCACTGTGCCCCATGACAGGATGGTGTAGGCAACACCATTCCATGGGCTGGGGTCCTGGAGTGAGTAAAGGGAGCAAGTTAACTAAGTATCTTCATTCATAGTGCACTGTTTCCTGAATGTGGGTACCATGTGGACACCTGCTTTCTGCTCCTGCTGCTGTGCCTTAGCCTCCATTATGGACTATATCTACTCAAACTGTGAGCCAAAATGAACCCTTCCTTCCCAAGGTGGCTTTTGTCCTGTATTTGTCACAGCAATGCAGTGGGTTACTGTAAACTACTCAGCCCTGTGCTGTGATTGCCGTGAATAGCGTCACAATAAACATTTCTTCAGGATGCTGATTTTTTTTAATTATTATTTTTTATTGACTTTTAATCTTACATACCAAAAAAACCCACCTGATATTTCCCTCCCCTCCCCCATTCCACTTTAGAACTCCAGTCTCCATCATATCCCCTCCCTCTCTCCATTAGTCTCTCTCCTAATTTGATGACATAATCTTTCTCTTCTATTTTGAGGGTCTTGCAAAGGTATTGCTAGGCACTGCAAGATCATGGATATCAAGGCCAATTTCTGTCTGGGCAGTTGCATTGTAAGAGGTCATATCCTTCCTTTGGCTCTTCCATTCTATCTGCCCCCTCTTCCGCAATGGTCCCTGAGCCATTGGAGGGTGTGACAGAGGTGTTTCAGTGCTAGGCACACCTCCATCCCTTCTTCTCAGCACTATGTTGCCTTTTGGGTCATCCCAGTGGTCATCACCATCTGAAAAGAGAAGCTTCTCTAGCCAGAAGTGAGAGTAGCATTAATATGTGAACATGAACATTTAGTGTAGTGTCCCCAAGGCAGCTTGGTGGGAATAATATATACATTTAGTCAGACATGAGCAGGCTTATACCCCAAGGCTCATGACCTCACCTACCATAGACTTTTACTTAGGTTTTTCAGTACCAGGTATGTATTCCCTCCCATAGAGAGGGCCTTCAGTCCAATTATGGAGCAGTTGGTTATCCCAAGAGTAGACACACCACTATTGCACCCATTCAGTCATTGGGCCTGTCTGGCCAAGCTTGAATATTCAGCAGGATGCTGATTTTTATCTCCTTGTAGAACTACCCAGAAGCAGGATGACAAGATCATATGGTAAACCAATTTTCACATTTTCCAGGACCTCCACATGGTCCTTCATAACTATGACACAAATTTACATGAATTCTCTTCTTCCTCATTCTCACCAGCAGTTGTTTCTGTTTTTTTTTTTTTTTTATATAGAGGCCATGCTAGTTGATAAGAGTGTGTTAATTATGGTTTTAGTTTGAATCTCCTTGCTGTCATTATAGCACTATATATGTGTGCATATATGTATACCACACATTAATGGCTTACCCTTCCCTTCTTTTCTCACTTCTCCCCTTCCCTTTGAGAGGGAGTAAGGTAGCTTTGTTAGGTAGTTTAGGCTGATTGGGCCTAAAAGTAAAGATGGGAATGTCTGCCCTTGCGTTCTCCACTTTGCTAGAGATCAGAGAAGCTGGCTCCTACTTATCTGTTGCCTAAAGGAGTTCCCTAGATCTGTTTTTCCACAAGTAACCTGAGCCCCTCCTGGGAGGGAGGGCCCCTTTCCTAGACTTTAAGTCTAATCCTGACATTGTGGTTGGTTAAATTCAGCCCCCAGAATTTGGCCTCATAGCTGGCCTCTTTCTGAGCCAGCCCCTAGTCCAGACCAATCAGCTGTCTCTCTGGTTCACCTGCGTCAGAATGTGAACTCTACCACATTGAGGTTATAAATAGATGCATGCCAGAGGCCATGTCTCTCTTGACTCCCTGACCCTCACTCCTGAACCTCCAGGTTCTGGAAAGTCTCCCCTCCTCTCAGTTAAGGAGGGGAGAACCCTCTAGACTGCTCTCTACCCTCTCCTGCCTTCCACATGGCAGGAGCTCTCTGTACTTTCTTTTCTTTCCTAAGTCTCTTTTCACCTTTCTTCCAGGCGTACTACATGAGCTCTCAGACCATGTGGGTGTGTCAGTTTTCCTTCCCTTGGTTTTGTACTTCCCAAATAAATATAATAATTTAATGATTATCCTTTTCAGTTTGATTTGCCCAATTCTTTGATTAACTACAAACTGAGCTGAGGGTTTGGGGTTCAAGGACTTTCCTGGACTCCCCACAGACCCTGTATCACCTTCCTTTCCATTCCTCTTCCTTTCCCCTTTCTCTTTTTCCTCTTCTTTCTTCTTCCTTTTTTTTTCTCTATATCCCCACCTCCTTTCTTGCTTTCTTGATGCTGGGATATTGAGGTCACTGAATGACCTCACATGATCACCCCCCCTCAGGATGTTAGGGTCACTAAATATACTATGTAAAGTTACCTTTCAGCTTCCGAGCATGATGCAAAACACAAGTGAACTTTTTGTTTAGATTGGCTCCTAATCCCCAAGATACCTCACTGTATCTATGCAGATATGCACCGTCCAAAATGCCCTAACCCTCCAAGTGTTTCACATGGACTGGTGGAGATATGTGGTCTGTCTGTGGCTGAAAAAGCACTTCCATTTGGCCAGTTTCAGAGGCCAGAGCAAGTTGCTCTATTGCTAGAAGTCTACCAAGTCTCGGGACTTCTGGGTTAGATAGAGGGAATGCCCTAATGTTTGGATTGACAAAGCACTGACACTCAGACCAGTAGGAACCCTGGGCTGAAGCCCAGCAAGATCCAGGGTAGCCAGGAAGACCAGGGTGGTCAGAGCAGCATCTAGATGGATATCAGAAAGGAGGTTGTTTCAGTCAGGTAAAATTCATGTTCTAAGATTGCAAAATAAAAAAATATGGCTAATAAACCAACAAAATAGAACCATAAAGATATCCAATTAGTATCAACACTAGGGGAACCCAAATGAATTCCAGGAGAGTGGCTGTGGAGTCTTACAGCTCTGCAAGTCTGAACATATCCGCTTCAGGCCATGGGCTGGGTAGGACCCACTTCTTGCCCACCCAGGATCTGCCAAAAAGGGATGAATGAGCTGAGGAGGGGTTAGATCTGTTGGAGGCAGCCTGAGCTTCCACCTCAGGGAAGAGGTGGGCTGCTTCCACTGGGAGTAGGGATGGGCAGATCAGTCTATGACTATCTGCTGTGTGCATGCTGGAGCCATGGTTAGGAGCCTGCTGGAGGCTAAGAGGTGCATAGGCGTGACTACCAGCTGCAACACAGGTCTGAGGGAAAGTGATCTGACTGTGACCAAGTGTAGTGGACCTAAGAATGTATCTGAAAGCAACAGGAAGTAGGGAGCCAGGGCTGGGCAGAGGGATCTGGCTCAGAACACCTGCTCTGATGAGCTCTTATTTGTGTAAACATAAGCAAGGTTCTCTCGGAATTCCAAGTCTGAACGTAAGCAGAACTCAGAGCTCTTTGGTCAGCACTCCCCATCCGCTAGACTGGCTTGATCTATGAAATCTTGGCATCTCATCCTTTGCACTCCCCATGCCTATGCCACACCCAGCTCTGCCCCACATCAGCCCTCTCTTTGTTGGCTACCTCTCCAGAATTCTTTTTTTTTAAAAAAATAGTACTAGGGCTTAAACCTAGGGCTTTGTACGTGCTAGGCAATAACTCTACCACTAAACTATATAATCAAACTTTTTTTTTAATTTTTGAAACAGGGTCTTACCAACTTTCCCAGGCTGGCTTTGAACTCACTGGATAGCCCAAGCAGGCCTTGAACTTTTGATCCTCCTACCTCAGACTCGCAAATGCTGGGATGGCAGGCCTGTACCACCACACCCAGCTGCAGATGCTTGCTGCAGGTGCAGTGAGTCATAGAGGGCCACGTTCACATTTTAGTGTTATCTTCCGTCCTTGATGTCATAGGCACACTCTGGGAAGTGTGCTGTGCATGAGCTCTGTTGGGGCCACTTGTCTGTTTCTCCCAAGGTACTCCAAGACAGGTACTGTCTCTCCATGGAGGAACAGTGAAGCCAAAAAATTGTAATTGATAAATTATAGAGTATGACCAAGGAGAGGCAGGATTGGCCATGGGCATACCCCACAGCTACATCCTTGCAGGATCCTGTGGCCAGACACATCCAGTGCTCTCATCCGTCCCCATCTCCCAGCTTAGCTCAACATAAATTTAGTTGTCATTATCTTGCTTTTCAGGACTTCACAACAAAATGCTGACAAGGAAAAGCAGTTTGGCCTGGAGAATGAGGTGGCCCTGGCCAAAACCCTTCAGCGCTACCTGCCCTACCTTGGGGTTCTGTCCCAGACCTCCACCTCGAATGTGCACCGCAGGATGGAACATGAGGCACTGCCAGCTAAGGTGACGCTTCAGCCTACTCTTTGTGTCTGCTGGTCTTTTACCTGCTTGTGCAGCTGTCTCTAGGGTGCAGATGCAAGTAGAGTGAATGGTCATAATCCTCGGGCTCTCTGTTGCTTTTCTCCTGACACAAGTTGGTGAGTAGTACACGAAGAACCAGGCTGCATGCAGGGAGCCTCTGACCCTTTGAGCTGTGCCAACTTTAGGTGCAGGAGAAGAGGTATGTATCCCTACTATGACAAGCCCAGTACTAAGAATGCAGACCAGAAGCCTGTTCCTGCCCCTAGGAAGAGGGCTCAGGGTAGCACTGGGACACAGCCCAAAGAGCTAGAGGACATGGAAATGAATGTGGCTGGAGTTATGTTGGGTAACCAGCTGGCCTGGTTTTATGTCTCCAATTATTATATTGCCTCAATTCCAGCAAAGCTGCCTATGTGGTTGTCCTAGGACAGAATAATTATTCCGCCTGCTTGTGGGTGCCGGGGCAGGGTACCAAGACAAAGTGGGTATCCTAGATAGCAAAGACCTTCACGCTCTGGCACTTGACGACTGCCCTTGTCTAGGGCATGCTCAGGCAATCAACAACTTCTCTTTCTGTGGCCAAGCTCAGGAAAAGGGTGCTTGTCCTTCTGTCCAGGGAAGACTTGCCAACTTGTCTTGAGATAGGAGCTCATTAGGACCAAGACCCTGGATCCAGCTTGCTCAGGATGTGAGGCTCATTTTAAAGGAACAATTAGAATCTCAATGGGCTTTTGAGGTAGAAAAGCATGACGACAAAGGTGTGCTCAGGGCAGCTTGCAAGCATACCTGCCAGACTTCAAGTGGCCTGAAAACGCAAAGGGCTTCAGGTGAAATTCTGGGCAAGGTGTAGAGGTCAAATGGCTCTGGTGTGTTGGGGCTTGGACAGTGACACTGAGCACTTCTTTTTGTCAGATATCAGTTACATTATCTCAGACAGAAAAGTTCTCTTTCCAAAACTGAAGCTTCTTGGTGGACATGGAAGAATGGTAGGTCTTTTCCCTAAATTGCAGTAGGATTTCATCAGAAGCTGGATGTGGCTCTGCATAATACATGGGGAGCATCTTGGGCCAATTTTTTAACAAAAACCATATTTTCCTGAAATCAAGTTGTTAGAATTACATAACCTGCCTCTGGGCTGGAAGCCTGGCAAAACCTAGGATGTGGAAGCCAGATTCCTTTCAGAGGCAATGGAGAAGGCCTGCGGAGTGATTCCAGATCTTGGCAGAGCTGGCTGAGGCCCTGCAGGGCTGGATGGGAACTGTTCACTTCAGTTCCAAGGAAAGGTTAAGTCTGCTATCCAGCTGCCCTCCAGAATAACTCTCATGATGCCCCTCCTCACTGCCCACCCTTGATTGGATCAGTAGACTTCCTTGACCGTGATTGAACCTCAATGCTAGAATGCCCACATCCACAGAACAGAGTCCTGACTCTGGCCTGGACACTGGCCCCTCTCAAGGTGCTGCTTTTGGGATCTCCCCACATCTGTGCTTACTTTGGAGGCAGGTGGCGAGGTTCATTGGATCAGAGGAGTGTTCTTCCTGGGTTACAGAGTCATCTCTGGCGCTGAGTGGAGTTCTTGGCTTCATGAACTGTAGGTGACAGGGCTCTGGGGCCCTGCAGGGAGGATTATGGTGATGCAGGAACATTATAGATGGCTCCACCCACCTCCCCTGGACAGTGGTGGAAGAGAGATGCTAACTTGCACCTATTTCTTCCACTTGCATGTGTATGTATGTGTTTTTATAAAATATGCATGTGGTATCTTATGTATGTGATGTCTAGTGTGTACAAGTACATGTGTAGATACAGGTGTATGTGTGTGCATGTGTGTGTGTGTGTGTGCATGTGTGTGTGTGTGTGTGTGTGTAAGCAGAATGTTGGGTGTCCTTCTCTTATTTGTTCATCTTAAGTATTTCCTTGTGACAGGGTCTCTCCCTCAACCCAGAGCTGCAGTCAGTCAGCAGCCCCCTGGGATTGTCCATTCCAGCCGCACAGAGTCCATTCCAGCAGAACCCATGCTCACAAAGCCTCCTCCTCAAAGCCTCCTTCACAGAGCCCATGCCTGCAGAGCTCTGATAAACATGGAGTCTCCCTGTGCAGGACTTATGTGCTTGCCCAAATGGCAGAAACCCAACACAGCTACAATTTTCTTGCCTATTGGTGGCTTACACAAATGTACACATGAGTCATTTCTGTGCTTCCTCTTTTATGTGTGTGTTGTCAGGCACATGCTCAAAGAGTGGTAAGGCTGCCTGTGCTGTGGATGTCTGTAATGGACACATCACATGGTGTCCCCAGGTGGTGGAGGTAAATTATGAATTACATAATCCAGGAATAGTTCTGGAAAAATCAGAGAATGACTAAAAGTTTCAGAGACTCTGAAGAATTTTGAATGAAAGGAAAGCAATCAGAACTTTCTGTACAAATTTAACAGTTTCCCCAACTTCATGGAGATATCAACCCTTGGACCTATGTTCAAAAAGCTCTCCTCAGAGGCTATTGCAACAGAGAGGCAGGAACAGACCCCTGGATGCAAAGCCAATGTGCCCATTGAGCCTTTCACTGGCCTTTCTCTGAGGAATGCCTGTCTGTCTCTAGTGGGACCTTAGAGTGCGTGGCTGCAGATCTCCTACACACAGATCCTTTTCTAGACTTTCGTTGTTTGGTTAAATTAGTCCTCCTGCCAGAGCAAAAGAGTCAGATCTTGACTAAGGTTTGCCTGTTAGACATGCAGCAACCTGAGCAACACGGCCCCTGGAACCAAGCAAGTGTGGCATCCTTGAATCAGTACTGGCAGAAACCTGTGGTAGGTGGCACATGTTTGTGGACTGAGCCATTAGAAGGTACCATTGAGAATGCCACAAGCAAATGCTAATGGTATCTCTGACAAGAATCAAGAGTCTAAACAAGGAGATGACACTTCTTATGGTTACTGTTAGCACGCATCTCCAACGACCCAAACAGTGTTGTGGTCATGCACTAGGTTAATGGGGGGGGGTGGCAGAGACAGTGGACAATGAGGCTGTAGCTATAGCACTCACTGGTCAGGGTTGTCATAGGCCCTGGTCTAAATGGGAGCACTGTGACCACAACACAAAGTCTGACTTCCTGAAGGCATTCAAAGCCTTCCCCTTATAGAATGACAATGCTGCCCACTCTGATCTGGAACACTGGCTCTTCAGGGAGGTGCCCACAAGAGGCAATCAAATGTTTGGGGATGCATCTGTGGGCTCTGACACTTCCCTGGGCTCAGACTACATGCCAAGGAGGGGCAGCAGCCACTGCCACGTCCCCACCTGCTGCCCAGCCAAGAAGCAGCAGTGGACAAGGGCAACTGACTAGGCATGACCAGTATCTACAGTAACCATTTCCCACCTCACATTAAGTTGGCTCCTGATATCTTTGAAACCTCTGCCGCACAGAATGACCACATTCCATGGGTGGCCTCACAGTGCCACTTGATGCCTGCGGCCCAGTGTACTTATCCAGAAGCCATCCTTTCCCTTTCTAAAGCATTCCAGTTTGAATGAATAGACTATGTGGCCAACCCACTGAGTGACCATTTTTAAAAATATTTTTATTTGTTTATTTGAAAGAGGGAGGGATGGAAGAAGGGAGAGAGCAGAAAAGAGAGAGAAATAGGAAGAGAGAGAGAGAAGTAAAAGAAAAGAGAGTATGGGCATACCATGGCCTCTTGCCATGGCAAACAAACTCCAAACACATGCACCACTTTGTGCATACAGCTTTACATGGATAGTAGAGAATCGAACCCAGGCCAGCAAGCCTTGAAAGCAAGTGCCCTTAACCTCTGAGCCATCTTCCCAGCCTTGTATGACCATTTTTGAGCAATACAGGTTATACAGAAGCTGAGCACTGGGGGGCACTTATGGTTTAGGTATTTTTCTCTCTATGTTCAGATAGATGCTTCTCAATATTTTAAAAAAATGAATGAAAGCCCAGAACTCATTATTTTCTCTGTCAAGTGCTTAAGTGGAGAGAAAGCTGAGTCATATCTCTAATGAGCAAATACTGAGTGAAGAGCAGCAGTGACAGTACATGTACAAGCTATGGTAGGGCTCTGTGGCCAGCTGGGAGTTTGGACGCCTTCCCCATCCTCTCCCACCTAGGTGATGAGCTATCTGGTGGCAATTTAAACTGTAGTCACTGATGGTGTTTCAATATGAAACCAATTTCCAATGAATTGTTTACAAATCACATTTTTCCATGTATCTATCATCAAAAATCTATCTCCTGCCTAGATAGTCAGAAAGCCATAGTGAATTCATTCTCTTCAAGGCTCTAGTACTGATTACCTCCTAACAGAAGCCATGGGGAATAAAATCGCCCTGCTCCTCCTAAATCAAACCGACTCGGCACAGCTCTGACATGCTCACTGAGTGCTTTCTGATCACTAAATCATGCCATCATTACTTCTGCATTGTTACTGTGTCACCTGCCTTCTTGTTTTATTGACCTGAGTCACATCGGCTCAAAGTCTTTTTTGTCATTATGTAGAACACCACAGCATCACTGCTTCACGCATTCTAGTTGCTATAAACATGCCAAATCCCCATTTAACTATGTCACCAAGAGGGCGAAGCTGAAATTCATTGTTTGGCAACACTGTTAATTTATTTGAGAAACCTTTTGAAAATGTATTCAATATAAAGGAACTGTGCTGAGTGCTGGATTAAAAAGATAAAAGTCTGTCCTCACTCTGTAGGATTTTTGCAGTCATACTGGGTAAGAGAGAGAAAAAGCCCAAATGATTATTCAGTGAAAAATGGAACGAGTGCAGTAATGGAGTGAATGCCCAAGCCAAGCGCACACACCCAGGAGGGACAAGTGGATGAGGGGGGCTGCTGAGTGATAGGCAATGGAAGGACAACTATAAGTTATCTAACCCTAACCTGTTAAAGATGTTGATAGGCTCAAGATGCAGTGTCTACAAAGAACACTCAACCCTTCCCAATCAGACATCCAGAGAACAGACTCACAAAGCCTCGTCACTGCAATAGACCTAAGATGAACCCAACATGGCTCAGGGAAACTCACGGAAGAGGGGGCGGGAAGATTGTTAGAGCCATGAGTTGGGTCATTATACACAGAGTCATTGCCTCTCCTGCAAACTGATGGCGACCCCCATAAGGCAAGACCCACATTACCCATGGGGGATGGACAGGAAGAAGGCTAACAATGGTACCATCATGGCTGTATATATACTATTTACAACTAACAAAAATATATTAAAACAAACAAATAAATAAATAAATAAATAAATAAAGATGCAGTGTCTAGAGACCTGCCACTACCATCTGTCAGCATGCACAGATGAGCTGCTAAACCACATCTGAGAATCTCCCAGCCAGCTGACTACTCGCAGAAATCTGAGGACCTGGGCTCCAGACTTCCATGAACTCCTTCACTGTACATTGGAGCAGCAGGGGAGACCCTCAGAGCAGGGAGAGGAGCGGACATTTCTGAACAGTTTTGTGTAGAGGCTAATCAGAGGCCAAGCTTCATGGAATGAATGGATACTCTTCTGTGGAGGGCCAGAGAAATCCTTCCAGAAGCTCAGCCTTTCTGAATGTAGTTCAGTGGCCCTGTGGACCCTTGTACAGGACAAGAAGTGGAAAAAGTGTCAGGGGGAAGAGGATGGAAAGAACAGAGTGAGATATGGTGGGGACACCTCAGCAACTTACACTGGCATTTGTCTATGAGGGTGACAAGCTCCCATGGCTTAGAAGACTGACAGCCCAGAGTCCCGCACAACACAGGTTTGAACTCAGGTGAAGAGGGAAAAACTGAGATCAAACTGAACACCCAGATGGACAGAAGATATATTTAAATTGGATAAAAATAGAAAATGATTCCCAATGACAGTCTACTAAAACCAAGTCACATCTGTTAGGAAAATGTATGTAAAAGAAAGTAAAAGAATGGGAAAGATTCAAAATAGAGGCTCTAAATATGAGAACACTGGGGATGCTCCATGAGTGTTAGATCAAGGGGACCTCAGTCACTCTCGCCAGTAGTGATTAGTCAGTTCATTAAGATGGAAAATAGTTGTATAAGTCTAATATTAGCATTTCATACACATACAGTAAGGATATGAGAATACCAGAGAGAAATGTCCATTCAGACACATATAGCATATATAGCAAAGATATGAGAGTATTAAAGAGAAAAATCCAAGTTCACAGATATTACTGGAGATCTTAAAAGTCCTCTTTCAGAGCTTGGAAGATAGCTCAATCAGTTAAGTGCTTGCCCTGCAAGTCCAAGAAGCTGAGTTCCATCCCCAAAACCTATGTAAATGTGTTGGGTGTGGTAGCATATGTCTGGAATCCTAGTGCTGGGAAGGCAAACAGGAGGGTCCCTATGGCTTACTGGCCAGCCAGTCTATCCTAATTGGTGAGCCCCAGGCCAATGTGATCCCCTGTCACGGAATAGTACCTGAGATTATCTTCTGGCTTTCATATGTTGTGGCGCACACACACACACACACACACACACACACACACACACACTTACTTACTTATTTATTTAAAAAGCCCTAAGTGATGAAAGTAGATAAATAATCAGTAAGGGTATAGGTTTGATCAACACCATCACCAACCTGACTTCTGGTATTTATTGGGTGATATACCTCAAAACTATTAAAGATACATTCTTTTCAGGCACACAGAATAGTTCCCAGGATAGATCACATGTTGGGCATTAATAATGTCTCAATAAATTTCAGCAGATCAACAGCACATGAGTATATTAAAGAATACTCCACATCTCTAGTACAATTCTAAACAGTTTTATCAAGTCCAACAACATGGTTTAAAAAATGTCTCAATCATATGATGGAGACTTGAGTTCTAAAGTGGAATGGGGGAAGGAAGGGAAATATCACGTGGGGTTTTTTTTTGTATGTAAGTATAAAGTCAATAAAAAACAATAATTAAAAAAAAGAAAAAAGAAAGTAACGCAAAAAAATGAAAGAAAAAAAATGTCTCAATCAAGGGAGATTTATTCCAGGCATGCAGGGTCAATTTTTACATTTGAAAAATCAATAAATATAGCTCACCATAGCAACAAGAAAAATAAAACCATATGTTAGTTTTAATTAATGCTGAAAAAGCATTTTATAAAAGCCAACAGTCATTTCTAATAAAACCTACAGCTAACATCATACTGGAGGAAAAACTGAACACTGTACATAAAGTCTGTGATAGATGAGGACACTTGCCCTGTCCTCTTCTCTACATCACATGTCCTATCCAGTGCAATAAAACAAGAAAAAAATGAACAAAGGAAACTAGATTACATGATAACTTCTGTTAAAAAATAGTGAAGCCACAGAATAAAAAACTATAATTAATGAGCAGCAATGCCATAGAATGCAAAGTCAGTATATAATGTCAATTGCATTTCTATAGACTAGTAACTACTAGGAAACATTTGTGTTATTTTTATTTTTTATTTTCATTTTTTATTATTTGAGAGAGACAGAGAGGAAGAGGCAGAGAGAGAATGGGCACATCAGCAGCCTCTCAGCCTCTGTGAATGAACTCCAGACATGTGTGCCCCCTTGTGGGCAAGCGCAGCATTGCATGCTTGCATCACTTTTGCATCTGGCTAAACATGGGACCTGGAGATTGAACGGGCATTCTTAAGCTTGGCAGGAAGGTGCCTTAACCACTAAGCCATCTCTCCAGCCCTTGTGTTCTTTTTATTGATAATTTTATACATATATACTGTATTTTGATCCTACTCTCCTATTACCTTCTCTTGTCCTCCCTCTCTGTCCGCCTTTGTCTGAACTCCATCTTCCCAACTAGACCCACTTCTCCCTGAGTATCGTGTGTGTGTGTGTGTGTGTGTGTGTGTGTGTGTGTGTGTGTGTTACACAGACTGAGTTTAATTAGGGTTGCCTATATAAGCATGAGTAGGAGTTTATTTACCTGAGCACATGCAATTTACCAGTGGCTGGTCACTGCATATTTCCCACTCTCCTAGCATCCATACTGCCAGTAACTCCTCAGGAAGGGATAGAGGCCTCATGCCTTCCCACATCTGTGATCGAATGATGGCAGGCCAAAAGTGTGCAGGTTATGACAGTCGCTGTGAGGTCTTGAATGCCATGGTCATGTCATCTGGAAGACTGTGTCCCTTAGTTCTTTGCTCCATCCTCTGGATCCTACATTCCTTTCTGTGATGTTTCCTAAGCCTTGGAGGGCTTGATAGAGATGTCTCACTTAGTACTGAGCACTCCAAGGTCAACTATTTGTAGAAATTGGGGGAGTTTTGAATCTCCCCAGGAGTCACCACCAATTGCAAAGAAGAAGCTTCTGTAACCAAGGCTGAGGGCAGCACTAATCTCTAGGCATAAGCATACATATTTAGAGTGCAGTTTGATGGCCACAACATGTTCATTTAGCCAAACAACAGTAGTAGCTTCTCTCCTGGGGCCTATGACCTCCCCAGCCACAGGTTTTTGGTTAGATTTTTAGTACCTAGTAATTATTGTCCAAGGAGTGGGCTTCAGATCTAATTAGAGGGTAGTTAGGGTTAGGGTTGTGTCACTCAATTGGGCACATCTTGCCTCACTGGTCAGTTGGGTCGTTCTCAGGGTGGACATCTGGATAAGATTGTTGGTGGCTCTCCCCAGCCCCAGCAATGTAGCACTTTCCAGCACTATGACAGCTATTCAGCAAGGAGGAAGTGGCCAGCTCGGTTCCTGTTTGACTTCTCAGCATTTTGCAGCTGAAACACAGGGTCTTACAATCTAGTTCTTGTGAGCAACAAAGAGCAATGGCAATAGCCTTTAGTTGTGGGGGTCTCAGGAACTTCCCTGATTAACAACTCACTAGGAAATATCCCATTCCTGGTACCTGGATTTTCTATTAAAACCTATGAGTTCTGGGAGCATTTAGACATATCAAAAAGTTTTTTTCTTATGGAAAATAACATCTAAACTATGGAATAATTAGGGTGATCAAATAAGCTTTTATAGAATATTCAACACCCTTATTATTAGGGAAATGAACACGAAACTACAATGAGATATCACTCAACATTCATTACAGTGGCTAACATTTAAGACTGGCCACATGTGTGAGGGGGCAGTCATGGCAAGATCAGGAATGTAAAATGTTCTTAAAACATTGTGTATATACCTAAATAGGCTCCATCTACTCCATCTGTACCAGTGGTAAATGAAAGCATATGTCCACTTAGAAGTTGTACATAACTCACATGGTAGCTTTAATGGCAGACACCACAGCTAGAATCAGTTGAAAGGTCTATCAAAAAGGGAGTAGATAAATACATTTTGATCTATAAATTGGATTGATATAAATGAATTAATTGGTCTGGCAAGATGGCTCAGTAGATAAAATAATTGTCCAATCTTGAATATCATAGTGTTATCCCCATACCTCATATAAAAAGTTAGAAGCCACAATGGGCTTCTATAGTCCCAACATGCTGACAGTGAAATGAGAAGCAGAGACAGGAGTACTTCCCAGAAATTCAAAAGCTGGCATCTAGAGGAGTAATCAACAACAGTGAGTATGAGGGGGTGGGGAGAGAGAGATTGAGGCGCTGCCTCAAAACCAGGTGGATTGCAAGGCCTGATACCCAAAAGTTGTCCTCTGATCTCCACATGCACCCCATGCCACATACATGCCCACATTCACACGCAAATACACACACATCATACATACAAATAATAAACAAATTACTGATACATGCAACAGCATGTATATGTCTTAAAAGAAAGAGAATACAAATTCTGCTTGTATAAAATCAGAAAATGCAAATCTGTGAGTCAGTGACTGAAGCGGCCATGGTGCCTTAGGATATGGGCTTGGAGAGGGAGGGCAGCGCTGCAGGAAACACTTGGTGATGACAGACAGGCTCGGTCTTCACGGAGGTTATCGTGTTAGGAGCCAATGCCTATCTCACAGCAGATGTGTCCTGCCATTGTATGCTACTTACACCTTGATAGCTAAAGGGGGGAGCTAACCCAATACAAAAAATGTGTAAAAGTTTTGAACAAATACTGTATTTAAAAAAATACACAGTGAAGCCGGGCGTGGTGGCACACGCCTTTAATCCCAGCACTCAGGAGGCAGAGGTAGGAGGATCACCGTGAGTTTGAGGCCACCCTGAGACTACATAGAGAATTCCAGGTCAGCCTGGGCCAGAGTGAGACCCTACCTGAAACCAACAACAACAACAAAATACACAGTGGTCAATGTGGGCATCAAAGGTACTCACTGCTGTTTATTGGGAAATGCTGTGGTGATAAAGAGCCATGCCTTCTTACCCATTGGATTGACTGACGTTTTCTTTAAAATCTGTGACCAAGTGTGGTGGGGCTATAGAATGAGAGAGGTGCTCATATTCATGAGAGCACAAACTACAATTTGGCAGTTTCTTCAGCAGCCAGCTTGTCCATTTTTGGACTTGTGACTACACCCTGGACCCAAGAGAAAAGCCAGTGTGTGTCCACAGAGTTCAAACTGGTGCCCCATTGAACATGGCAGCCTCACATGACAAAGCCCAGCTGGAAACAGCACAGAGATCTGCCCATCTTCTGGTCAGCCATATCTGACGAGCTGCCCCTATGAGAGGTAGTGTTTGGGGCCATAGCTTCTGTCCGTGCTATCTGCTCGGCCGTGTCTGGGAACAGTATGCACAGAGGCACTTAGCTGGGTGCTGTGGACAATTTGCGTGCTATGATGTTCACTTGACTTTTGTTTTTTTAAAAAGCTCAATCTCTACTAGTGTTTTCCTTGGTGGGAACCACACTGTGGGAGAGCTTGCCCCAGGGCTGTGAGCTGCGTTCAGCTCACACAGTGTACCCAATGCAGTCAGGGATCCTCTGCCCAGTTTCAGGGTGTCACCCTGATTCCTTACTGGCAACCCTCACCCCCAACACCACAGTGACAGGTGAGAGCCCCTGCACAACCACCCTACTCAAACAGCCACAGGATGCTGCTGGGGAGCTGTGTGGCCCTGTCTGAATTGTCCATCACCAACACTTCCCATCCTAGCACCATGGTGTGGCCCTCCCTCCCTCCCTCCCTCCCTCCCTCGCTGCTTGTCCCTCTGTGTGGGGAGCAGTGCTGCTGCCCCTGCTGGCAGGAATGGCTAACCTGAGGAAGAGGAGTAAATGTGTAAATGTGTTATTCAGCAGGGACAAAAGAAAAATGGCCACTTTGAAATGATCTCACCTGCTAGTGAAGCTGAATTCAGAATCCTGGAAATATTGTCTACCTTTATTTTGATATTTTAAGCTAAAAAACAAAGCCACCAAGTTCTTTCCTCCAAACTCAGCAGAGCCCAGATTCTGTCACTTCCTACCAGTTGGCCAGAGGAGGACTCTGTGCTGACTATAGGTAGCAAGCCCCCCCGCCCCCAACGCCATGGCCCCAGTCCTGCTGTCTCACGTCCTTGGGGTCTTCTTGTTTGCAGAATAGGTGGTTGTGTCGATTCCTCAGAGTCAAGAGGGTTAAAGCGTGAACACAGAAAGCCCAGGGAAGCTGGCAGTCACGCCAGTGAGCAGCGTAGGCTACTCTGTGGTTTTCATACTCCCGTCCTCTGGGGTCAAGTGGACAGACATGTATGGAAACTCAGCCACAGTCCAGCTTTCACTTTTCTGTAGCCAGGCAGGAGGCTGCTGAGACTACTGGCACAGAGGTCATTGTGCAAGCCAGAAGTAGCAGAATATCAGGGACCTAGAGGGCTGGGTGGAAGAAGTCACCTATCAGCTTTGCTCATCTTTTGCCTTCTGAAGGTTCCCAAATCAACAAATGCAATCTGTCTGCTGAAGCCCCCAGTTAACACCCACTCAAACAGGACGGCCAACTTTCTATGCCATTCTGTGGCCCTCAGGTTAAGACCGAATGCCCCTGCAACCTATCAGGTTTTGTGAACTGTAATTACTTTGGACTGGAGCTCTCCCAGTTAGAACTCTGCACCTCTGAGGCAGAATGACACAGCATGTATTGGGCTCCTCCACTTCCCCGAGGGCAGGAGGGCTGTGTCCTTATGATAGCACTGCTCTGGGGCAGGAAGAGTTGCATTCGGTGGGGCCTGCAGAGCCTGAGCCCTATTAGAAGGGTTGCATAAGGTGGGGCCTGTAGGGCCTGAGCCCTATTAGAAACTGGCACCACCAGGTGTTGAAGTAGAGATAGAGATGGTGAAACACAGAGGGAGACTGAGAGACAGAGAGAGGCACACAGAAAAATGGAGAGGCAGAGGAGGGCAATATACAGAGACAGAGAGGTAGAAGAGATAGAGACAGAGGCAGAAGAACAAGGCAGATGCAGAGGTAGAGGAGAAGGAGACAGAGGCACTAAGATATATAGTGGCAGAGAGAGGCAAGGAGAGAGAGAGACACAAAGAGAGAGATACTTACAGACATACAAAGAGGCAGAAGAGACACAGAGAGACATATGGAGAAAGACAGAGAGGAGAGACAGACATAAAGAGACAGAGACTTAGAGTGACAATAGGCCGAGACTGAGACAGAAAGGCCAAGAAATAGAAACATGACAGACAGAGTGCTATGGATAGACGCTGAACAAACAAGAGCACAAACACTGTCTTCAGGCTGTCCGTGGCTGAGCAGCCCAACATCAATGAACAAGGCACAGATGGCCAGTGCTCCTCTGCCCCTGGCTCCCAGCAATCCAGTGTGACATGGGGACATCTCATTAGGAGGCCCTGAATGGCCCCACCACCACCTGCCTTGTCAGGCTGGTAGCAATGTCTTGATCAGTGTGTCTGTCACCATTGCCTTCGGGCTATGGTGCAGCCAGGAGAAAGTGTTTTATGTGGTCAACAATGTTTTGATTTCAATTACCTGATTTGTTTTGGGTCCTTGGCACAAGAGAATATCTGATGAGCTGAGTAGCCAGCATGGAGACAAGAGCCTCCTTCTCATACTATGTCCTGTGGGATTCCCAGGAACTCTAGGCCTCACTGTCAGTCTGAACCTGTACACGCTGAGCCAGGGCAAGGGATCCAAGACAGGCACCCTTGTCTAAAAAGGAGGCCAGGCATTCCTCTGTCACAGTAGCCTAAAAGTCTGGCAACAACACTGGACACTTCCCATCCTGGAAACTGGCCATCTTCTTGTCTCTAGACTGTTAATTTCCAAGCTTCTTACACACTCCTCGAAGTTACCTCAAGAAAGATAGATTGAAAGTTGAAGCATCTCCAAAGTGGAAGCTGTGGAAGCAGGCATGGGATTTTAAATGGGGAGTGCAAAAGGAGAAACATGGAAGGAAAGGCCGAGCTATGTGGATCCTCCTAACCTTCTTGGGGTTTCTTGACCACAATCAGGCACAGTGAAACAGCAATGACAGAAGCAGTGGCAGGAACACCTCTGTGCCCATCCGTATAAATGAGGTTGGATTTAGGTAACTCAAGAGCTTACTGCCTCTGAGGTGGGCTTTGAACTTGGGTGACTCTGGAGTCTCCTCTCACGTTTTGAGATCTGAGGCCAATGAAGAGCTAACTTCCTAAGAGGGGGCTTCTAGAGCAGATACTCACCCCTAAGGCCACTGTTTCAGTCTTGAGGGTACCAAGTTCCTGCCCCATTTGCAATGAACCTTGTCCATGATTTCTACAGGGGTTCTTGCTTATGCTACCTGCTGGAATGTTCTTTCCCCCTCTTCACCTTAATTTAATTCGGAGCGTAAACCTACCAAAAGCAGATCATTTATCCCAACCCACTGCACAGATGCTGGGGCCTCAATGCTGTGCTAAGCCTGGCATCCTATTCCTGGAACTGTCCAACATGGGGCATTAATTAGAGGCCCTTTGAGTGAAGCTATAGTCAGGCTGCATCTGAGCGGAGAGGAAAGATGCTGTAGGCGCATTATGAGCGTTTGGATGCGGGTCCTAGCTGCTGGTGTGGTGACCAGACCCAGTGTGCAGACAGCCTTCCAAAAGAGGGCAGAGCAGGCTGAGCCTGCCCCTGGTGCTTTCACTCAGTTTGTAGGGAGTTGCCGGAGGGGCTGTTTGTTGTGGTAGCATTCTCGTTCACATTGTGTGCGCTTTTCCTGCATCCTCCTTTTCTCTTGTAAAAGAAGAGCAGCTGATTTCAACTCATCTTCAGACCAGACAGCAATTTAGATGATAGCTAAAGTCACATCAATTTGGGAACAATAACAAAATTCTCAGAGACAATTCCAAACTCCTTCTCTGCCGGAAGAAACAAGTCCCGAAAGGTGCAGCAATTTCCTCAAGTTCTTACATGAGAGATGAAACTAGATCCACTTTCCCATTCCCAAACATTCAGCTTCCTGCTGGAGCACCTGTCCCTGAAGACCAAGTCCAATAACATTAGAAATAGCTGGACCTGGGAGTCTAAGGCCCCTGCATTAAGACTGGTTATGCTGCATATCTCACCCAGACACCTGGGGCTGCTTTCACTGATTCGCATTGGCTGCATGTTCCAAGGTACTGGTGAAAGACACACATGCACAGTTTGGAAACATGCAGGCCAGAGACCCACTTACATCAAAACAGTTCTGAGTGGGCTTCCAGGATAGCTCTTGGAGGGACTTGAAGTTGGGAAGTACCACACTTAACCACGAAAGGAGACGAAGATTACACACCGAGTGAAACACTGAGCTTGCTTACATTTTCAGGCCTGTGCTGAGGTGAGGATGACTACCGGGCTGCCACCAAGCATGAAGGGGCCACATCCTCCTGGGAGCACATGCTGAGGGAGTGAAGAGAAAACATGGTGGGGATTCCATGAAGGGCCGTGACAGGCAGGGCAACGACCTAGTTGATAGCAAGAGCCCCAACAACGTCTCTGTGTAAGATATCACCACAGGAAATGTAGACACGCGTCATTTAGTAGACCAGGAGGGGGGAAGGAAGGAGAGCCATGGACAGGGCACCTGGAGCCCTCATAGGGAGATATGGCTATACGAGGGCTGAACTTGGAAATCACAGCAAACAGCCATGAACAGTGTTTCTGTAAAGAAGATACACAAGTGTCTAGTATGTACTTGAAGGATGACCAACATGAGCAGAAATGCAAACAAAACCACAATGAGGCCAACTTCCCAGCCATAGGAATAGCTGAAATAAGAATGATGGGCTTGAGAAGAGCTGCTGAAGCTAAAGAGACATTCAATCTCATTCCCTGTTTGGTTAGGTTGTAAAACTGAGTTGGGAAACAGTTTGACAGCTAGTGAAAAGTTAACTGCAGTGATCACATGGCCCGCTGATTTCACCTCGTAGGAACATACCCAAAAGTGCCAAAGACATGTGTCTACCCGAAACCTGAGCCTTGTATATATTCCCACAGTAACATTACTCAAGACAGCCTACAACTGAAGACAACCCAAGTGTCTACGTACCAACCAGTGAATAAACGGAGTGTGATGCCAACACACAATGGCCTTAACGAAGGAGGGATTCTGACACATGCCACTTGGATGCACCTTGAGAACATGCAAGAATATGGGAAGTAAGCCAGACACAAATTCCCATGGACTGTGAGGATCTGTTCACGGAAATGTCCACAGCAGACAGACCCCTCAGAGACAGAACATGAAATTGTGGTTGCCTAGGTTTGGGGAGAGAAATAAGAGCACCCTTCAGGTTTATTCTGGGGTGATGACAGGTTCTCGAATCATGTAGTGGTGTTGTTGGCATGTGTGTGACCACACTGAAAACCACTGAACTGGGTGATTTTGTGGCATAAAGGTTGTGTCTTTAAAAGGCTGTTATTTAAACACCCGTGGAATGATGGTTGTGAGACACAAAGCTTTGCTGGTTGGCAGAGGGCTTTGGGTTCACAGCTCAGCGATGCCTAGGCCACTGGGGCCATGAGGTTGGATCTAAAAGCCTTCTGAGTATCCAGCTTTTGTCCTATTCTGTTCTTCTGCCCCTCCAGGGTGAGGACCCCTTTCCTGAGAGCATCCTGACCTACATGGCTCACACGTCTGCATTGACTTACCCTCCTGCAACCCGAGTCAAGTATCCTGAGAGCCTTCTGCAGCCACTTAGCCGGCTCCAGCCAGATGAGCTCAGCCCCAAGGTGGACAGTGACGTGGACAGACAGCACCTGATCACAGTTCTCGGTGCCTACACTGCTCGGAAGCCTTCTGAGGAGGGGGACCCAGGCCCACGGTACCTTCTACGTAGCCCCTCGAGAGCAGCAAGGCCCCTCTCAGCGCCAGCTGTCCCCCAGAGATTGCCTTGGTCTCCAGGAAACTCCAAAGACCTCCCCAGCAGGAATGACGGTGAGTGCTTATCTCCACTGGCTGGCCTTGCTACTTCCCTCCTAGAGAACATGCCCCTTGTAGGACAGCGTGACAGGAATCAGGGCCAGTATGACAAAGGGTACCTATGGCGCCTGAGGTACCTCAGTGTTGGGAAGAACTGGTGATGGTCTTCCTGTTGAGGGGCTCCTGCAGCGCCTACAATTTTATTAACAAGGTTATAAAATGAGGGGCAGAACACAGCTCACAGCAAGGCTGGCCCCACACTGTCATCTGTCCTATGGGTTCTAAAAATATTTTTTTTATTTATTTGAGAGAGAGAAGAAGGGGAGAAAAGAGAGAAGGAATGGGCATACCAGGGCCTCTTACCACTGCAAACAAACTCCAGATGCATGCCCCACTTTGTGAAGCTGGCTTTATGTGGGTACCGGGGAATTGAACCCAGGCCAACAAGTTTTGGAAGCAAGTGCCTAACCACTGAGCTATCTTTCCAGCCTTGTCCTATATTTTGCAACATAAAATAGGAAAGCTGTTAGGTATCTGATGCCACATCACTCTTGGTGGTCCTCTTAGTTATGGCTACTTGATTTGTCCTCAGAAATGTCCAATTTGAGTTTAGTACCACTAACAATCCAATGGTGTGGTGTGTAGCTCTCAAAGTGACCCATCGGTGCCGTGGTTTTCAGTGTCTTCGTGTGAGTAGTAACTGTGTGCGGACATCCACCAAGAGCCACCCACCAGGAGCTGTCCGTGCAGAGTGGACCACAGGGAGTTATCCAAGGGTGGCCGTCTACTTGGGCTCTTGCTGGCACCTAGTCCGCTACACTACTAGGCGGCTCTGGCCCATTTGCTTTCTACAGTTTTTCCCTATGACTCACCTAAAGTGGACTTGTTATACATTGTGGCTTCATTATGGAGACACACAAATGCTACAACCAAGCAGATAGCACTTTGGGAACGTAAGTTCAGGACTATATTGACATTAGCCCTCTGTCTTCTTAAAGCAAGGCTTATTTTCCACTGGAAATCCTGGTCCTATTCACTGCTGTTCTAGCTAGGCAGCTTCATCTTCGTGTTCTCCTTATCCATTCAGCAGTTCTGGTAATTTTAGGTATGTAGAGTCACTATGAGACCATTATGAATGCTTTCCTCTCCTCCCTGCTGAGGGGACAGTGCACGAGGTACCCACTTAGGAATGCATGTGCACAGGTGACTCTGTGACTGTCTAGAGGATGCAGCCAGCAACTGACCTTTCCTTGTAGCATTTTACTCTCCTCCCACTTTAAATCTTTGCCACCTCCCAAGAGATTTCATATCTTGACCCTATGGTCTCCTGAAATCCTCTCAGTTTCTGGGCTAACTTAAATGACTTGCCCTGTCAGGCTCTGCCTAGTGTCACAGCTTAGTTTGGCCCCCCACTTCTCTATGCAGCTGCTGCAGAGGGACCTGTGGAACGTCTGAGCCCTCTCCAGGGCATTGCTTATGCCTTCCTTGCTACTTGTTCCTCTGTGGTCATGTAGGGTCATCTGTTCCTCTCTGTCCCTCCCTTCTTTGTCTCCTCCATCTCTCACAACCTTAAAACATCCTATTTATTGGGAGGAAGGATCAGCTGGGCAAAGGAGACGGCTAGGGCAGGAGGGATGGAGATTTTTTCCTCACAAAGTTCGGTGAAAAAGAAAAACTTCCTCTAGACAACTTGTGCAGTGCAGTCGGACTGGATGGCATGAGCATTGACAGACACCAGGCCAGTGGTTGTTTACTCCAACTCCCAGAAAATGGGCAACACCATTGGGGACCCCTGTGAAAATTTCATATGGATTATGGGTGCCCATGAAGACAGAATAACCTAGGAGGAGGCAGGTACACTGACAGCCTCTCTATAAAACCCAGTTTGACTTTGACGTTAGTGTGGGACAGTCCATAGGCAGACCCACACACTCCACTAGTCGTCAACTTCTGGGGCTGGTGTCTCATGGATTTGTGAGGAGGGGAGTACCCAGGGGAAGGGAACCTCCTATATAACCCAAAATATGGGTGCCTGCTTCACCATTACCAAGTCCAAGCATCTTTGGCTAGCAGAAAGCCATTCTGTTCTCTCTCAAGCCCACATGAGGTCACTGAGCTAAGACCAACAGCGGACGCTCATTTGGTAAAAACAGAAGAGACTTGCTTCCTGTCTTGATTCATCATTTACAACATTCCAGCAATGTATTACTTAGATTCATGTTGCCTGACCAGAAGCAACTTATGGAAGGAAAACCATTTAATTCGGCTTATAATTCCAGAGGTTAGAGCCCATCCTGCAGGGAACTAAAGCAGGGAGCCAGTATCACGCTGTCACACAGCAGACAGTCCTGACCCTCAGTAATATTCTTCCTACAGCAAGACTCCACCTCCTAAAAGTTCCACAGTTTTCCAGAAAACACCACCAGCTGAATATTAAGTACTCAAACAGATAATTCTATAGAGTGGTTTGATATTCAAACTGCCACAGCAACTTAAAGTTGAGAGGGGGCTATGAAAAGTAGGACATATGAGGATATCCAGTTGGTATAATGGGACCTGTGGCAGCATTCTGGTTGGCAACCTGCAGCAAGCCAGAGTTGTGGTTTGTGACCAGTCTGCTGTAGGATTGAACTTGGTGAAAAGCTGTGGTTGTACTCCTAGCAGAGTATAAAAGTTACAAGCGATCAGGATGCAATACTGAGAGAGAAGTGAAAGAAGAACCCGTTTGGCTCTCATCCCCAGGAGCAGCGGGCAGCTGGTGCCAGTCCTTCCATGCTTTGCAACCCTGAGAGGCTTTGCCCTGAGGAAGTGCTACTGGGCAGCAGCTGTCTGCCTCATCTTGTCTCTTTACTCGTACACTTGGGCTAGCTCTCCCCTTGTCCCTGATGAAAATTCAGACAAGCACCATGAACTCTGCCACTTTTAGGTAACAGAAAATTTCATATCCAGCTTTGTTTTACATTTTTAAAACTTTCATAAAACATACAAAACCTAACATATACTCTCACCCATTTTGAGTGCACAGTTCAGTGACATTAAGCACATTGTTTGTGGGCTTGGTTGGAACCCAGGGCCTTCCACATGCTAGGCAAGCGTTCTGCCACTGAGCTGTACATCCAGTCAAGTACATTCATCTTGGGACATCCTCCTATGATCATTGATCTGTGGTGGTGTCCCCATTTCTTGATGATGGGAGTCCTGGCCCAGAACTCCTCACAGTGTAGAGTGTCCTAGAATCCCAGGCTCAGGAGAGCACCAAAAAAAGACTTTTACTTTCACTGTGACAATGAAGTTAATACTAGAAAACCAGAATCAGGCACCCTGACCCCTGGAGAAGACATGCCTACAATTTTTGAGGCATTTTCCCTTGACAGGAAGCACCTGGTACCTTTATATGTTTGAAGGAATCCATCAACTTTGAGAGCTCAAGTGCTCTCAACCTGCTCATGCTTGTTAGTGAAAAAGACAAAGAAAGTCAGCCGGAATTAGCCAGGCGCCACTGCAGCAGAGGGACTGCCAATAGCCTGCTCCATGGGGAGACGCTGTTCTGGGTCCCAGGCCCCACTGGACTTTATGACTGCCTCCCAATTCATGAAGAAGGTCTGGGAACCAAGCTCAGTGGTAGAGTGCTTGCCTAGCATTCGTGAGGCCCTGGATTCAAGCCCAAGCAACACAAAAGAAAGCAAATCAAATCAAAACAAAACAAAACAAACAAGAAGGCACCTAGTTATCAGAGTCCCATGCCCTGTGCAAAGCACCGCCTTCAGCATGAAGTGCCCAAGGCCTTTATTCCTGTCCCTCCCCGTATTTTGGTGTCAGCAAGCAGCCTAGATTCCCCTCAGAAGGGAGAGCCAGGAGAAGGATTGAGAGTCTCTGAGTGACAGTTCTGGCTGCAGCTGTGGGTCACACTCCTCCCATTCCATAGCTGTGGCGGGGTGGGGGTCACCTTACATCACGGGGCACACATTTTCTGCTCTGCCTCACACAATGCACATTCCTTTCTCTCAGCCAGGAGACACTGCCTCCGTTCTGAGCATACAAACCCCAATTTTGTATCAGCATCAGCTAGTCACCGTATTCAGATTTGGTGAGCACTGTGTCGTCACGAACATGCCCATGTGAGGACTCTCTCTGCTGCAGCGTCCTCACAGCTGGCCTTTCAGCTCTGCTTTAGTCCTAGGGACTCATTGCTCACCTCTGACATCCACTGCGTCATAAGCCAGCTAAGTTTGCCAGGAAGCTCTTGACCTTGGAAACTGAGTTGAGGCAGGACATGGCCATACCTGTACAATTCCAATCCTTAGGAGGCAGAGGAAGGAGAACTATAAGTTCTGGGCCACCCTGAACTACACAGAGACTTCTAGACACTCATGGGCTATATAAAAAACCCTGTCTCAAAAAAATAGAAAATTGAGTTATAAGTTTAAATTTGCCATTTTAGGCTGACAGTTGTAGGGGGCCTTGAAAGTGGCTTATTTCAATTGCTCACTCCCGGGTGTTTGTGTGTGTGTCTCCCACCTTCAGCTGCTTGTAAGAGAAGAGTTGTTGGCTTCCCCATGAGCTGTGGGCCCTACAGTAGAACATAGCCTAGAGGCCTCAGTGCCCTCTGGGAAGCAGTTGGTTGGGATCTGACCCCCCACCTAATTCTCAGGGCAGATATGTGTTATCCTTATGCACTTGGCCCCTACCACCCAGACCAGCATCTCTAGAACATTGTTCTGTGAATGTTGGTTTATCTCATTTACTTAATGTTGACAGTTTGTTACCCCTGGCAACCATCTCTGAAAAATGCTATATTCTGGCCTGGCATTTGTCACCTAGTACATGTTTAGGCTGCCTTCACTGTTAGGACATTCTGAATATACAAATTCCAGTTAGTGTGAAACTGAATGTATACATGCTTTAGAAAGCAATTTGAAGTGGGGAGTGTGGCTTGGTGGTAGAACCTACCATGTATAGGGCTCTGGTATAATTCCTCAGGAGCACACGCACGCACGCACGCACGACGCACGCACGCACACACACTCACTGGCCAGTAATGCCTTCCTTCTTTGCTATAGGCTTTTGTGTCCTGGAAAGTTGGGCTGTGTGAACGCAGAGTCCTACAAGTACAAAGTGATGTGTCCTACAGAGCAATGGGTGCTTTCTCCCAGCCTGCGGTATGGGCACTTTTCATATTCCAACAACAGATGCATGCTACTTAGGTGTGCTATGTCCTCAGATTGAAAAGAGAGCACATGTTGCCATTGTTGTACTTGGCAGCAAATACAGGCAAGGCAATCTAAGTGAAGATGGAATAACATAATTGAATTTATCTGAATTATTTGCAAATAGCCAACAATTGAATGGACTCTAGTGAATCAAAGGGCACAGATATTTATTCAGGATGGTGACAGTGTTGATAGTGATGGTGAAGACGGCAATATTGATTGATAAGGATGGTGATGATGGTGATGCTAGTGATTATGGCGATGATGAGATGCTGATGCTGAAGATGGTGAGAATCATGGATATTGAAGGTAAGGATGGTGTCTCCAGCAAGGCTCCACCTCCCATAGGCCCCACAACCTTTCAAAATGTCCAGTAGCTGGAGACCAATATTCAAAATATATCCACCTATCGGGGACATTTCATTAAGACCACCACAGTAAGGATTATGGTAAAGGTGGTGATGGTGATGTCATGCTGATGGTATTGTTGGTGAAGATGATGATGGTGATGATAATGTTGAAAGTGATGATGATAAAAGTGATGATGATGGTAAGTATGGAGAGAAGGATGAATGTCTGGATGTGGCTAAACTTTACTTCCTATACACAGTTAGAAAGGCCCTTAGGAGCAAAAACTATTAAGCATGATTTACATCTTCCTTGTTGGAGCAATTTTGCAGTGAGGCCATCTGCATGTCATCACTTACTCTCTAAAGCATGTAACATTTTGTTTGGGCGACCTGCAAAGACATATCATTTCAGCAGGTCAGGTCCATGCAGCTGTGTGTGCAGAATCACTGTGAGCTGATCTCCTACTTGAGGCCTTACATATTTGATGTCCTGACATTTCATGTAATTGCTCTTCTAGAACTCACATGGAGTGTTGAAAGCTACTTAAAATGTCATTATGAGCTGGCAAGCTTTTGGAGTTACATGGTGCAGTGGATGGAACAAAAGAATGCTCACTTTGACGCTCGTGGCATTTGGCTGTTCTGAGCTGCAGCTTCCAGCAGGGGCAGCTGGACCTTCAAAGAAGTATATCCTCATTTCAGTCTTCCCCTAAATGGCTGACAGTGGTGTCTTTGGGGTGCTCAGTATGGACATAAGATGCCCAATGTGGGGAATGTGGTGGTTATGTGGAGGTGACTTCCAGAGTGTACCACTGAACTCACCATTTGCTAGCCAGCAGCCTAGAACCTGTGGTCATGTACCTTAGGTGTTCTTAAAGTCATCATTGAGTAATGGACACCTGGAGAAACTCTTTTTCAAATTAGAGGCAGTTATTGTAGAACCTGTACTTTATACTCCACCTGAAAAGCGGAGGTGTCCCATCGCAGTGTAGATGAGGCCGCTGACCATGCCTCCTGTCTCTGCCCTGCATCTTCAGGAGCATGAGGCCTTATTGGGCCATGCACTCTCTGTACTGTCTTCCCTCTCATGAGATGAAGATGAGTTGGGTAGTGGCCAAGGGTGGGTATGTTTCTGAGTTGCTGAATGTCAGAGCAGAATGTGAGGGGAGTTCTTCCAGATGGTGCTGAGTTCAGGTCAGGAGGAAGATGCCCTCCCTCTTAAAAGCATTCTGTATTCTCAGTGCCCCGTCCAGGTGGAAACCACTGGCTTGTTTGACACAGGGAAACCTGAGGCTGCAAGAAGCTGATCAGGTATTCTAACCTCAAAGGTACATGTGACAGAGCTGGAACTTGAACCTGGGTCTGCTGGCTCCAGAATCCTCTTCCACCACACACACATTTTTTTGTATGATGATGTTTCTCTGAAAGAGTCAGCCGTGTTGTTTGTGTATGTTCAGGATTTGTGGTGTGACTCTCCTGCCTTTAACCCACAGGAGCACCTCCCATTGCTTGTACCAGGATGAGGCTACTGCAAGTCCTCAGTCCTGTCTGCATTCCCTACACTGGACCTGACCCGTCCACAGCTCCTGTAGCTGTGCCACTTAGGTTCCCTCCTTTCTGTTTCATATCACATCCGGTCCATCAGAAGACCCCTTACCTTGTACTGCTCTACCTGCCCCACCATGGACCTGAAGGTCATTTTAGATCTTCCCTTGACATTCCTGGTTTGACTTTTTCTCAACACTTAAGTATGGTCCTTTAAAAATATTGAATTAGATGAAAGCAAACTACTTGAAACACACATGGGTTTCTCAGTCTCTAAGAATTAAAGCCTTCTTATAGCCCTGTAAGCTCTGAACGCCCCTGCCCCAACTTCTCTCTTTCTTGTTTGGTTAATTCTTCTCTCTCTCTCTCTCTCTCTCTCTTTCTCTCTTGAGGTAGGGTCTTGCTCTAGCCCAAAGAGGTGTGGAATTCACATCACTGACTTCAGACTCACAGTGATCCTCCTACCTCTGCCTTCCAAGTGCTGAGATTAAAGGCGAGCACCATTTGGTGAGCCACCATACCCAGCTGTTAACTCTTCCCCTTGTTTGCTACCCTGAACTCCATTCTCTTCTTCTGCCCCAGGGCCAGGGCCTTTGCCTTCGTTCTTACTTCTGCCTAGAGAGCCATTCTCCCAGGATGGACTGGGCCCATGCCATTCCTCCTTTGAGTCTTTTCCCAGTGAGTTTTCTTCACTAATCACCCTCCCATTCACTACCAGACAGTCCATGAAATTGACTACTTTCTATCTCCTAATGTGGATACATGCTCCATGAATAGAAAGACTGGGCTCGCTGCGGTCCCCTCTCCCTCTGAACCTTGAAGGGAACTGCCACATGCAAAACATGTAATGGAGGCTGGAGAGAGAGCTCGGTGAGTGCAGTGCATGCATCACAAGCATGAGGACCCACATAAATGCTGGGTGTGGTGGTATTATGCCTGTAATCCCAATGCTGGGGAGATAGAGGTAGGAGGATCCCTGGAGCTCACTGGCTAGCCAGTGCAGCCTAATCAGTGATCTCCAGGCTAATGAGAGCTCTCGTATCAAGAAGAAATGGAGCTCACTGGCCAGTGTAGCCTAACCAGTGATCTCCAGGCTAATGGGAGCTCTCGTATCAAGAAGAAATGGAGCTCACTGGCCAGCCAGTGCAGCCTAATCAGTGATCTCCAGGCTAATGGGAGCTCTTGTATCAAGAAGAAATGGACAGCATACCTGAGAGTGATATGCACATGCACACCATACACACCCATGCCAAAAACAAACAGACAACAAACAAAATAAAGCAGCATGCAGTGAAGGAGCACGGGATGAGGGATACTCCATCTCCTGAACTCACTCAGTCACCTTTTGGAGAATCAGGTGGGTCTCCCCCACAAAGCTATAAGAGCATCTTGAGGAAAAGGATGGGCTTTTGGGCAGGTAGGAATCAGTGACAGACCATGCCCCACACGGGAAGATGACACAGAGAGCTAAGAGAACAAGGATCTTCAAGAGCAGGGCAGGGTGTCCAGGAGGGTGCTCAGCCTGCTCTAGGGCTGGTCTTGGACAGTATGCCACAAAGCAAGGTCTAATGGTGCCAGGCCACTGTTGCCCTCCTCTTCCATTCCTGCTCCAATACAGTCTCCCCACTGCATGTAAACCCAGTGTGGAAATAGAGGGGAGGCTGGAGGTAAAACTCATGGATTGAAGGAAAGAGTTCTGTTCAGAGCTGCAATAAGCCCTCATGTTTCAGAAGTGCTCAGGGATTTCTGGACTGGGGGAACTGGCAGCAGGGCCTGGTTCAGGTCAGCTGAACTGTAATGATAGAAGTCAAGGGCTGAGAATCACCTGATGACTCACTGCTGGCAGGGACATTAGGCAAGGCAGAAAGGACTCCATCTTTGGAGGTCCTTGGATGGACCCCTCAGCTCTAATGTTAGTTGAAGATTTCTCACACAGAACTGTGATTGCCTGAGGCTCCCGAGGCTCTGGAGAAGGAGCCTCTGGCTGGCTGGGTGGCCTGGCTGCTGTGTTCACCAGAAGCACATTTTGACACTTGCTCAAAGCTCTCACTAATGTATTGATCAATTTTCCTGTCTTGGAAAGTGCTATCAGATGTGAGCATTATTGTCTCACACATATGACCTTCTCCAGTACCCACATATGCAGAGAGCAGCATCCAGGGACAGACAGCCTTTTACTTTATATGAACTTATCATATGCTCATCTTTATAATGGGTCACAACCCCTTGGGCTTTCTCACCAGGATGGCGGGTAGTCAATGATGGGTAAGACCCCATGAGATGGGGCAATCTAAGACAGGCACCCTCGCATGTGATGATCCCTTGGGGCCTGGGGTCAACAATGGCTTGGCAAAGAACTATGCTTCCCAGGGTCGCCAATAATAAAAACAAAAAGGAGGATATGTATGGCACAATGCAGGTCGGGCCCTAGCCAGGCTGCCTGCTAGAAGAAACCAGGAAGTGGCTTCTGTGGACGTGGCATCCTGCACAGGCCTGGCGTGACAACAGCTACAGTCCCATGCTCGTGAGCAACCTGCTGTGAGATGATCTGCCTGGAAACAGGCTGTCATTGGTCACAAGAAGGGAACTACCCCATACAATGATTGGCCAGCCAAACCCGTAAAATCTCCTATACTTCCTTGAATAAACAAGTTTGTAGCAGCTTGCCCTCTGCCTGCTTCTACCCAACTCCCGGAGTCTGTGTCGTGACTCCGTGCCTCTCAACCCCTACCCGGCGGAGACCCTGCCGTCCCTCCTGGGCTGGCCGTAGGAGGGACCCCAACACAGTTAAATTTCACCTGTTGGTAGTGAGGCTCAGCATGAGCTATGGGTTGGTTCACTTTGTATTCTATCACCTTTTCATATTTGATATTTAAAATATTTAGTCTATGTTTTGGATAATAACACATACTCCAAATTATACAATAAGGTTTTTTTTTTTTTTCAAAAGACTTACTTTGGGTTTGTTCTTTTAAAAAATTAGTGAATTGGTTAAAGATTAAAAATAAGTAATAAGATTTTTCTATCACTTCAGAAAAAGTAAAAGTTTTAACTTTTATATTTTAAAAGTGTGTAGAGTTTGGAAAGACATTTGTCAGATTTATGTATGTCAACTTGTCAATTTTCAGAGTAAAATATATGCAGTGGCTTACAGATAGATTATTTTGCAAAAGTTTGGAGGTTGTTTAGTTGAAATTCAGGAAAGGACCTTGTTTCACAAATACTGAAATAAGTGACAGTTTGGGTAATATGTCAGCCCCAATGCTTAGCTATTTTAGGAGAAAAGAGAAATGGTGGGGCATGTTGTCACTCAGTCTTCTCATGGGGCTTGTTTTGTCTTTTTGTGTCAGAGTCTTGTTATGTGGCCCAGGCTGGCCTCAAACTCTCAATCCTGCCTCAGCCTCCCCAGTGCTGAGGTTACAGGCATGGACTACCACACCTGGCTCTCATAGGTACTAATAATTGGCTTATCCCATAAATTAAGTTTGCTTGTGTTGTCCATTAAGTCTTTTTGAATCTGAAACAGTTGGGGGAGCATGATTTTGTAGCCTTCCAGAAAATTATGCCCTTAACTGTCTTTCATGTAATAATAACTACTCCTGGGCTCTGAACACAGTGGCTGCCCATACAAGTTGAAATGAATGGACAGGCTAGATGGGCACATTTATAGGCAGACAAATGAATGATTGGCTAGGTGGGTGGATCATGGACGGATGAATGGATAGATGGATGGTTAGGATGATGGGTGGGTCGGTGAATGGATTGATAGGTAGGTGAATGGATGGGTGTATGGGTGGTTAGGTAGGATGATAGTTGGGTAGGTGAATGGATGGGTGTATGGGTGGTTAGGTAGGATGATAGTTGGGTAGGTGAATGGATGGGTGCATGGGTGGTTAGGTAGGATGATAGTTGGGTAGGTGAATGGATGGGTGTATGGGTGGTTAGGTAGGATGATAGTTGGGTAGGTGAATGGATGGGTGTATGGGTGGTTAGGTAGGATGATAGTTGGGTAGGTGAATGGATGGGTGCATGGGTGGTTAGGTAGAATGATAGTTGGGTTGGTGGATGGATGGGTGCATGGGTGGTTAGGTAGAATGATAGTTGGGTAGGTGGATGGATGGGTGCATGGGTGGTTAGGTAGGATGATAGTTGGGTAGGTGAATGGATGGGTGCATGGGTGGTTAGGTAGAATGATAGTTGGGTAGGTGGATGGATGGGTGTATGGGTGGTTAGGTAGGATGATAGTTGGGTAGGTGAATGGATGGGTGTATGGGTGGTTAGGTAGAATGATAGTTGGGTAGGTGAATGGATGGGTGCATGGGTGGTTAGGTAGGATGATAGTTGGGTAGGTGAATGGATGGGTGTATGGGTGGTTAGGTAGGATGATAGTTGGGTAGGTGAATGGATGGGTGTATGGGTGGTTAGGTAGGATGATAGTTGGGTAGGTGGATGGATGGGTGCATGGGTGGTTAGGTAGGATGATAGTTGGGTAGGTGAATGGATGGGTGTATGGGTGGTTAGGTGAATGGATGATAGGGTGGGGGAGATAGTGGGGAGGTGGATGGATGGGTGCATGGGTGGTTAGGTAGAATGATAGTTGGGTAGGTGAATGGATGGGTGTATGGGTGGTTAGGTAGGATGATAGTTGGGTTGGTGGATGGATGGGTGTATGGGTGGTTAGGTAGGATGATAGTTGGGTAGGTGAATGGATGGGTGTATGGGTGGTTAGGTAGGATGATAGTTGGGTAGGTGGATGGATGGGTGTATGGGTGGTTAGGTAGAATGATAGTTGGGTAGGTGGATGGATGGGTGCATGGGTGGTTAGGTAGGATGATAGTTGGGTAGGTGAATGGATGGGTGCATGGGTGGTTAGGTAGGATGATAGTTGGGTAGGTGAATGGATGGGTGTATGGGTGGTTAGGTAGGATGATAGTTGGGTAGGTGGATGGATGGGTGTATGGGTGGTTAGGTAGAATGATAGTTGGGTAGGTGGATGGATGGGTGCATGGGTGGTTAGGTAGGATGATAGTTGGGTAGGTGGATGGATGGGTGTATGGGTGGTTAGGTAGAATGATAGTTGGGTAGGTGAATGGATGGGTGCATGGGTGGTTAGGTAGAATGATAGTTGGGTAGGTGGATGGATGGGTGCATGGGTGGTTAGGTAGAATGATAGTTGGGTAGGTGAATGGATGGGTGTATGGGTGGTTAGGTAGGATGATAGTTGGGTAGGTGAATGGATGGGTGCATGGGTGGTTAGGTAGGATGATAGTTGGGTAGGTGGATGGATGGGTGCATGGGTGGTTAGGTAGGATGATAGTTGGGTAGGTGGATGGATGGGTGCATGGGTGGTTAGGTAGGATGATAGTTGGGTAGGTGAATGGATGGGTGTATGGGTGGTTAGGTAGAATGATAGTTGGGTAGGTGGATGGATGGGTGCATGGGTGGTTAGGTAGGATGATAGTTGGGTAGGTGAATGGATGGGTGTATGGGTGGTTAGGTAGAATGATAGTTGGGTAGGTGGATGGATGGGTGCATGGGTGGTTAGGTAGAATGATAGTTGGGTAGGTGAATGGATGGGTGCATGGGTGGTTAGGTAGAATGATAGTTGGGTAGGTGAATGGATGGGTGCATGGGTGGTTAGGTAGAATGATAGTTGGGTAGGTGAATGGATGGGTGCATGGGTGGTTAGGTAGGATGATAGTTGGGTAGGTGGATGGATGGGTGTATGGGTGGTTAGGTAGAATGATAGTTGGGTAGGTGGATGGATGGGTGTATGGGTGGTTAGGTAGGATGATAGTTGGGTAGGTGAATGGATGGGTGTATAGGTGGTTAGGTAGGATGATAGTTGGGTAGGTGGATGGATGGGTGTATGGGTGGTTAGGTAGGATGATAGTTGGGTAGGTGGATGGATGGGTGCATGGGTGGTTAGGTAGGATGATAGTTGGGTAGGTGGATGGATGGGTGCATGGGTGGTTAGGTAGAATGATAGTTGGGTGGATGGTGAATGGATGGGTGCATGGGTGGTTAGGTGGATGGGTGCATGGGTGGTTAGGTAGGATGATAGTTGGGTAGGATGATAGTTGGGTAGGTGGATGGATGGGTGTATGGGTGGTTAGGTGAGGATGATGGATTGGGGTGGGTGAATGGATGGGTGGATGGGTGGTTAGGTAGGATGATAGTTGGGTTGGTGGATGGATGGGTGCATGGGTGGTTAGGTAGGATGATAGTTGGGTAGGTGGATGGATGGGTGTATGGGTGGTTAGGTAGGATGATAGTTGGGTAGGTGGATGGATGGGTGCATGGGTGGTTAGGTAGGATGATAGTTGGGTAGGTGAATGGATGGGTGCATGGGTTATTAGGTAGGATGATAGTTGGGTAGGTGGATGGATGGGTGCATGGGTGGTTAGGTAGAATGATAGTTGGGTAGGTGAATGGATGGGTGTATGGGTGGTTAGGTAGGATGATAGTTGGGTAGGTGGATGGATGGGTGTATGGGTGGTTAGGTAGGATGATAGTTGGGTAGGTGAATGGATGGGTGTGTGGGTGGTTAGGTAGAATGATAGTTGGGTAGGTGGATGGATGGGTGCATGGGTGGTTAGGTAGGATGATAGTTGGGTAGGTGAATGGATGGGTGCATGGGTGGTTAGGTAGGATGATAGTTGGGTTGGTGGATGGATGGGTGTATGGGTGGTTAGGTAGAATGATAGTTGGGTAGGTGGATGGATGGGTGCATGGGTGGTTAGGTAGGATGATAGTTGGGTAGGTGGATGGATGGGTGCATGGGTGGTTAGGTAGGATGATAGTTGGGTAGGTGAATGGATGGGTGCATGGGTGGTTAGGATAGTAGGATGATAGTTGGGTTGGTGAATGGATGGGTGTATGGGTGGTTAGTTAGAATGGATAGGGTTGGGGATGATAGTTGGGTGGATGGATGGGTGCATGGGTGGTTAGGTAGGATGATAGTTGGGTTGGTGGATGGATGGGTGCATGGGTGGTTAGGTAGGATGATAGTTGGGTAGGTGGATGGATGGGTGTATGGGTGGTTAGGTAGGATGATAGTTGGGTAGGTGGATGGATGGGTGCATGGGTGGTTAGGTAGGATGATAGTTGGGTAGGTGGATGGATGAGTGCATGGGGATGGTTAGGTAGAATGATAGTTGGGTTTGGGTGGATGGATGGGTGCATGGGTGGTTAGGTAGGATGATAGTTGGGTAGGTGGATGGATGGGTGTATGGGTGGTTAGGTAGGATGATAGTTGGGTAGGTGAATGGATGGGTGTATGGGTGGTTAGGTAGAATGATAGTTGGGTAGGTGGATGGATGGGTGCATGGGTGGTTAGGTAGGATGATAGTTGGGTAGGTGGATGGATGGGTGTATGGGTGGTTAGGTAGAATGATAGTTGGGTAGGTGAATGGATGGGTGTATGGGTGGTTAGGTAGAATGATAGTTGGGTTGGTGAATGGATGGGTGTATGGGTGGTTAGGTAGGATGATAGTTGGGTAGGTGGATGGATGGGTGTATGGGTGGTTAGGTAGGATGATAGTTGGGTAGGTGAATGGATGGGTGTATGGGTGGTTAGGTAGAATGATAGTTGGGTTGGTGGATGGATGGGTGCATGGGTGGTTAGGTAGGATGATAGTTGGGTAGGTGGATGGATGGGTGCATGGGTGGTTAGGTAGGATGATAGTTGGGTAGGTGAATGGATGGGTGCATGGGTGGTTAGGTAAAATGATAGTTGGGTAGGTGGATGGATGGGTGCATGGGTGGTTAGGTAGGATGATAGTTGGGTAGGTGGATGGATGGGTGCATGGGTGGTTAGGTAGGATGATAGTTGGGTTGGTGGATGGATGGGTGCATGGGTGGTTAGGTAGAATGATAGTTGGGTTGGTGGATGGATGGGTGCATGGGTGGTTAGGTAGAATGATAGTTGGGTAGGTGGATGGATGGGTGCATGGGTGGTTAGGTAGGATGATAGTTGGGTAGGTGGATGGATGGGTGTATGGGTGGTTAGGTAGAATGATAGTTGGGTAGGTGGATGGATGGGTGCATGGGTGGTTAGGTAGGATGATAGTTGGGTAGGTGGATGGATGGGTGGGTCGGAGGGTAGTGGATGAGAAGGACGAGTAGGTGGTTGATGAGTGAAGGCCCAGGGCCTGACTTTAATGAATAAATTTACATTTTTCTCTTAAACCCAGGCTTATATTTGGCAAGGAACAATGCTATGTGGTAATCTTAAATTGTGGAACCATTGGGAGGCTGTAGTCTGCTTTCATGGCTGAGCATTCTAAGGACCTCTCAACTGTATTCATGCACGTCTTGCTCAAGGACTGGACTGAGCTGTAGTCAGCACTTACCATAGACCTAGGTGCTTATATACTGGACCAGAGTGAAAGAGGTGAAGTGGCAAGCTAACCTGACTCCTGTCATCTCATTATCATGATGGTGGTTATAACCCACTGAGGCCTTAGATGAGGACCTCCAGGACAGGCATCCCTCCCTACTGGCTGTGGAGTTTTCTCCTCACTTCTCTACCACTGATGGACAGCAGGAACTGGGAATAATGGTTCCCTGAAAAGGAGCACTTCTTGGCTTTCTTGACTGCTCTTGTGGCCCCTGGCTTGGACCTCTAGGGTGACATCACATCATTTGTGGGGGGCGTTTCTATTTTAGGGATGAAGGTGGCAGAGTTTTGCTAGTGGTAGCTGGGTTTCACTGGATGTGTACCAGAGACTCTTCTGGGAGGAGGTCTGGTGCTGGAGGCCATCTCCACCTCCCTGCTGTGTCCCTCCTCCCATCCACACTCACCCCTACCTGGCTCCACCTTCTGTGGACTGAGCCAACTCTTTGTTGTCAGCGTGTGACCTGTGGCTATGGAAGTGTAAGAGGAGATGCTGAGGTAATGAGCACCAGAGGAGGAAAGGGTGTTGGTGTGAACAGACTCCAGTTCGGGAAGATCAGCAGATCAAAAGGTGAGCCGGGCTGCCTCTCAGTGTGGCTCTAGGGCTTGGACGGACCTCCAAGGCTTAAAGCAGCGACAATGGCTACCACCAGTCTACAGGACCAGTTTTGAAGCATGTCTTCTATGAGCAGTGAGGCGCCTCCCTGGTGAGCTTTTCAGACCTCTACCCTGTCACCTGCATAAAGCAACAGACGCTTAGGAGGCTGTTTGTGGCGTAGGCATGTAAGAAAGAGGGAAATGTCTCCCAGGCTCATTTCTGAAAGCTATTTTTAAGGCCAGAATCAGTTGGTGAGAGAGGCTGGGAGCTGCCCACACCCAGTCCAACACAGAAGAAGCCAACAAGTGGCCATGTGTGCCGCTCTGTGTTCCCTCTAGATGGCGCTGTTTCATGTGTTTCAGGCTGCTTTGTTGAGATTCGGAGGCAAGTCTGGGACTGCATGATAGCACTGGGGCACACATGGTTAGGGGACTTGGGGAATACTGGGTGTCAACAGGCAAAGAGAGGGACCCACACAGTTTCTCACGGTGGCTTCTGGGAAGGAATGGGTGGCTGACTGAACAGGCTGCATGGACAGTTTCAACTGCATCAGGACACTGTGGCCTTCTGCTGCCCTCATACTGGGCAGGTGGATAGTGACCACAAAGTGAGAGGAACTCATGGGGGACTCTGGCCTGGTGGGCTTACATTGGAAACATTCCCTGTGGTAAGTGTCTGCTACCTAGGGACTGGCTGTCTCTATGGGGGTTTCCCTCGAGGTCTAGTGTGGGCCTGCTATTAACATCAGAAACACATGACTAATTCAGAAGCTGATGCTGGAAGGTAAAGAGGGAGAGAGGAGTCCCCAGCACTGAGTGAACCCATTAAGAGCTTAAATGCCAGCCCCAGTAAAGGCTGCACTTCACCCAGTTTACTCAACATTTACCATCGCAAGAGTGTGCAGAGCCAACTTACTTTAATGGATGTCATCTGCCCAAATCAAATGGAGCTCTTAAGTCATACTATTTCTGGAACACATACAGTGGAAAGGCTAAAACTTTAAAACCCAGCATGTCACAGCAGGAAGTCCCTTGTGAAGGTAACAAATGCATCTTTCCACAAAAGGCAGAACTATTGCTGGGATCCTTTACTTACAAGAAAACGACAGGGAAAGTGAGGTGGGGTACAGAATGCTCGGAAGGAAGCCAAGTTCTACTACCGTTCCTGGTAGTGAGAGTCCTGAAGATGGAGCTTTGGCTAGGGCAGAGGTGGCCGTGTGTTGCTTTGTAGCTCTTAACTCTCTCCTAGGTTCCCAAGGCCCATTTGCAGAAGGTCAGGAGGAGATAAATGACCTGGAGCCCCATCTCCTGGCCTGATCTCAACTGTGAATCATGTCTGCTGACCACACAGATACATCATCCTGTTGCATCCATGTTCACTCTAGAATTAGAGGCCTTGGCACTAGAGGAGACAGACATGGTGTACACTTGAGGGAGGTCCCGCAGTGGAATCTGTAGTGTACTGCAGCAGCCCCCTCTGGTCCTGGGCATAGTGTGCATTACATCATGTTACTTTTGGCTTCCCAGCACAAAGGTTTCTGGAACCATGGGCCTTCTGTGTGCTGTTTGTGTGATGGTTAACATTGGTTGTCAGCTTGAAAAGATTTAGAATCTTGGCCACAAATCTCTGCACTAGTCTGTGAGTGAGGGGTTTTTTAGATTAGGTTAACTGATACTGGAAGCCCCACCTTAACTATGGTTGACACCATTCCATGGCTAGAGTCTCAGACTGAATACACAGGAGAAAGTTTGCTGAGCACCAAAATTCATTTCCTTCTGCGTCCTGACTGCAGACTGTGATCAGCTGTCTGATACTCTTGTCACCATGCCTTCCCTGCCTTGGTGGATTATACCCCTTGAATGGCAAGCTAAAATAAACCTTTTTTCCTTATTTGTTTTTGTCAAATACTTTTTTGCAGTAATGAGAAATATATTTGGTGTGTGTTTAGTATGAAGGACTCAATTGCATGTAACTAATAGCCTTTGTGTCCAGGGCCTGCTCCTGCCTGTTGGCTCTATCAGCAATGAAGTGTGCAACCATAGCTCAAAAAAAAAAAAAAAATTTTAAAAACAAAATCTGGAATCCTTTAGTCTGTAGAAACCATAAGATGTTTTGTACCCCACCTAGGTTAAGGATTGCTAGATGTCCAAAGAGGGTCCAGGGGATCTTTGTGACTATCCACAGTGTGCTTCAAGAAGGCGGAGAAGTGTTGATAGATGATAAACTGTTGTCCATAGGCTTTGGGACTGAGACACGTCATCAGTGAATGCATGGAAGCCAGGATTTCCTTCAGAGTTAACAAGTTGGACTCATTAAGTTTCTTTGTTGTTCTTTTATTGTGTTGAGGTGGCATTTATATGTAGTGGGACACACCAGTCTTAAATGTACCCAGACCTGAGTTTGACTCATGTGCATAGATAACCACCCTCAACACCACACACGGTGTCCTTTCCCTCACATCCTGCAACAGTCTTTGTTCTGAAATTGAGGGGCTCTGTGAGCTCCTCAGTAGCTGGTTCCTGCCTCTTGGTGTCACTAGTGGGGAACTCCGATTTCCACCCACATTTGCTTTCTACCTCTTGAGTAGATACTCCAGGTGGTTGTTCCTGGACTTGAAGAGTTTAGCTGTTGGGCATAGCACTGCTGTGCACACTGTGAGCCTCTGTGAGTGCAGCACCCCCAGTAGTAAACACATGCATTCACCTTCAGAAGCTGTTCCAAGAGCTGTGGAATTTCACCTCCCCACTAGCCACATAGACAGCCTTCTGCTTCTCCATGTCCCTCTAAAACATGCGCCATTTGCTCTAATCCTGTCATCTGTGGCAGGAGGTGCGTCACTGTCATGTTGACGTGCCTGATCGTGATGACCAGGGACTATACATCTTTGCATGAGCTTATTGACCATTTTCACAGTTTTTGTGAAGTTTCTGTTCAACTCTCTTTTGCCCATTTTTATTGGAATGTTCGCTTTATTATATTGTTGCTATAGGAGGTCTTTCCTTTTGTGTGTTTGTATTCATGTGTGTGCATGTATGTGTATAATATGTATGGGTCAGAGGACAATTTAGGGTGTTCTTCTTCAGGAATAATGTGTCTACCTTTTTTTTGAGGTGGGTTTCACTCTAGTCCAGGCTGCCTGTAATTCACTATGGAGTCTCAGGGTGGCATCAAACTCATGGAGATCCTCCTACCCTGCCTCCCGAGTACTGGGATTAAAGGCCTGCATCACCGCACTTGGCTAATGTCCACCTTTTTTGAGACAAGATATCTCATTGGCCTGTAAGTCATTATAGATTCACCTGACTAGGCAATGGTGAAGCCCCATGGATGCCCCTGTCTTTCTCCAGCTCAGGATTACAAGTGTGCACCGTCGTGCCTGGCATTTCCATTGGTACTGGGGATTGAACTCAGGTCCTCATGCTTATGAAGCAAGCATTTGACTGAGTGAGCCATCTGCCCAGCCCCTTAATATACTATGAATACAAGTTTTGTCAGAATGTTTTGTGCTATCATCACTGTTTTGAAGACACATTGTTCTCTTGTGAGAAGTATAGGTACCCTTATTGACATGATCTCCCTGGACACAGTGAAGAAACCCTCATGGCAAAGGGTACAGACACTTCTGTCCCTGGGTCTGTGCTACTCTGTCTGTTTTACAAGCTCCATAACGTGGGAACAGATTCCAGCTGAGAAAGGAAGGCAAGCCTTCTGTCTTCACGGAATCTGCTTGCACACTCACTAAGTGTCTCCACCAGGGCAGGTCCTCTGGGCCACCTAGCTGCCATTTTATCAGCACAGTATAAAAAGATCACTCTGACACCTTCTTGTCTGAAGGGCTTTTCCATGGACTACAGTTTTTTGATTGAATGGTTCTCTTTCAGTACTACAAATATATCGTTCATTTATATAACACCAAACAGAAAATTATACATCGCATATGTCATTCTCATGAGCCACTCGAGCCCATGGCCTCTGTCTTGAACAAGTCAGCATTCTCCAGCTCTCTCCTTGGGTGTCATATCTTCCTAGCTATGCCACGTGTCTGCTGTAGCTCTGGCCTTCAGCAAGTCCACCTGAGCTGCCCTTGGGTGGGCTGTCTTTCCATTTGCTATCTTGAATCTCTAACTTCATGACCATTACCACGTCTGGCACATGTGTTACTATGTCCAAGGTCTGCAGTCTCTTACTCCCTGTGATGCAGCCATGTGCAGACTGCCAGACTCCACCCCACAGGTTGCTGAGGATCTATGTGCTCTTCATTTTTTAACTTGCAAGGAGAGAGAGAGAGAGGGAGAGAATGGGCACACCAAGGCCTCTAGTCACTGCAAAAAACTCCAGATGCATGTGCCACTTATTACATCTGGCTTTATATGGGGGTTGGGGAACTGAGCCCTAGTCCTTAGGCTTTGCAGGCAAATGCCTTAACCACTTAATCTCTCCAGCCCTCTGTGTGCTCTTTCTATTCTGCTATTTGGATTATAATATATGTTCACCATCTTCAGTCTCACCCTCTTTTCCTTCCTCCAGTCTGTGGGTTAGCCCATCCACAGCTTCTTCCCTTGGATAGTACATCTTCATTCCTAGTGTTTCTTCTGCATTCTTTTTTTTAAAGACCAACAGACTTTATATTGAGTGTGTTACAAGAGTTTTTTTTGAGCCCATCTATCTGCATTCTCACAGAGTGTACTGGAACACCCTTCTGCCCACGCTGACCTGTCCCTCCCCATGCATCCTCAGCCTCATTCTCTCTGACTTGGCGGTCATGATCACATGTCAGCTTCTTCCCATGTGAGCTATTTTACTGCTTTGTTGTGGAGACTGGACCATGCCTCTTTCCTTTAGAGGCTTTCTAATACCAAGTAAATTCCTGGACCATCCTTATATCTTAGCAAATGGTTTTCTCTTTTGGTGGTCCTTCCCCTGAAGACATGATGCATTAGTTACTTTCCTTGTTGTAACCAAATGCCTGATAACACATAACCTAAGAGAGGAAGAATTCATTTCTGTTTATGGTTCTAGATCGCAGTTCATCATGGTGTGTAATGCGGCAGGCGCTTGAGTTAGCTGATCACACTCAGTCCACAGTGAGGAAGCAGAGAGAGAGAATACTGCTGCTCAGCTCCCTTTCTCCTTTTCTATTTTTATTTTATTTTTTATTTTATTTTATTTTATTTTTTTGAAGCAAGGTCTCACTCTGGCCCAGGCTGACCTGGAAATTCGCTTTGTAGTCTCAAGCTAGCCTCTAAACTTGCAGCAATCTTCCTGTCCCTGTCTCCCGAGTGCTAGGATTAAAGGCTTGTGCCACCATGCCTGGCCATATTTTTTGTTTTTTGAGGCAAGGTGTCATTCTAGCCAAAGCTGAACTGGAACTCATTTTGTAGCCTAGGCTGGCCTCCAGCTCACAGCACTCCTCCTTCCTCAGCCTCCAGAGTGCTGGGGTTCTAAGTGTGAGCCATCATGCCTTACACTTTCTCCTTTGTATACAGTCTAGGGCCCCAGTTAGAGTGGGTCTTTCTATCTTGGTTAACTTTATCTGGAAACTTCCTTAGAGATAGGCCTGGAGATTTGTTACCATTGTGATTTTAAATCCCATCAAATTGACAAGATTAACCATTACCTTGATGGTCTTCAGTGCTCTACACACACACACCCCATCTCTGCTTAGCCCTGGGCAGCTCACTGTGCACATGGCGTCCACCACTGCATGACCACTCACAGTGCACCTGTGCACAGACTTCCAGGTGCCCAGTCTTGCCCCCACCATTATGCTCTACCCTCCCTTTCCAACCATCTTGCCACCCCCAGTTCTGATCTCTTGGCCTCTGAGCTTAGGGCAACTGCCCTGCCTTCTACCTCTTGCTGTCACCCAGAAGCTGCCCAGGCAAAAAGCTGAGCAGATGCAGGGTCACTTCAGCCTTTATTTGCATCTGTTTGGCATGTCAGACATCTGCTCCCTGTAACATCATGACGGGTGAGAACACACCTCAAAGGAGAGACAGGGTGAGGTCTGGTATAAACAAAGGAAGACAGAGTCTGGTGTAAACAAAGTAAGTGTGAGCTCCTGCCTTGTGTTTTGTCCACAAGACCTTGAGCTCAGCCCACCTAGGACTGACCATGTGTCTATATGTTGCTCACCCAACTTCACCCTCTTGAGAGGCACATGCAGCACAGACCCAGGACAGTTTCGGTCGTGTTTCCTCTGACTACACAGGTGCTGTGTCTTCATTTTCAGATGAATAAAGAAGCAAAAAACAGAAGACCCAGAGCTCAGGTCTGTGTTGAATGAGCCTGGTACCCCACCCACAGACCTCATACCCACCTTGTCACCATGGGCCTTATTTTTCCCACAGTGTCAGAGAAAAGAGGGATTATTGGGAGGGTTAGGAAATACAGAAGTGGCTATAAACTTTTCACTATTTTCTAACACAGCTTATATGAAAGGGTCTGTGGTAGTTTGAATAGATGGTCCCCAATATATTCAGTGTTTTATTAGTTTGTAGTTTGTAGTTTTCATCTGTAGCTACCTGGCTGGAGGCAGTGTCATTGGGCAGATCTTAAGGTGTGGTGGTGGGTTTGAGATTTCAATCTAAAGGTGTGCAAAGTGTGCCTAGCTGGAGTTCCTGAATTGTGCTGTGCTGTGTGGCATTTGGCTTGTGGCTTCTTTCTTTGTGTTTGGTCCTGTGAAGGAAGGCCAGCTTCTCCTGCCATTATGGAACTTCCCCTGGATCTGTAAGCTTCAATAAACATCCCTTCCTCCATAACTGCTTGGTCTGGAAGTTCATCTCAGTGTACCGGAAGCTGTCTGCTACAGGTCTTTTACAAAAACAGCATCTTGATGTCTTGCCTTTGATGTTTATCCCTCCTGCCTGCCCTGTTAGGTCAGCAGTAGGAGCCATCCCTGCCCAGGTGGAGGCTGATTCTAGAGACAGGACATGGGCAGAGGCTTGGAGACCTCATCAGCAACATGTGTTCTGCACCTTCCCCCACCAGACCCCAGGCTAGGAGAACCCCTTGTCCCCAGGCAGTGACAATTCCTGATTCCCTGTGTCTGCTGCTCACTCCCCACAGAGGTTTGACAAGCTGGCCATGTGAGAAGCCCTCATCTAACATGTCCTGGCCTGCATCCTGAGTTTACTCCCTTACAAATCAACTCAGACACAACACAAAAGCTGTGAGCTCTGTAATTACATAGCACACACTGCCACACTATCTGTGCCACACAGCTGAGGCTTTGCAGGGCAAGCTTCAAGAATATGATGGGTGTCCATTTTTTGCATCATCCCATTGGGCCAGGCAGAGTGAGCTGGTGAGTATGCCAGCTGTGCTCTCTCTTTATTCTATAATCTCTCTGTCCCAGGTGTAAGGGAACAGTTTATTACCATTGGTTACCCTGCAGCCTTGTTGGTCAGATTCAATCTCTTGCCTCAGCTGAACCTGTAGTGACTGGAGAGGCCTTTCTTTCTCCTCACTTGTTGGCCAGCATGCCCTTTCTTCACTCTATGTGTTCTCCATATCCAGAGAAACCCAAGGAAGTTCCCTGAAAGGTCCAGCCTCCTATCATGTCCCTCACATCCTCTAGACGCATCACCCCACAGCTTACTCAGCTCTCCCTTCCTCTCTCTCCACTCTAGATGCACTCCTCCAGAGTCTTTTGAAGGACCTGCAGCAGCAGGCCAAAGGGGAGCACCTGGCCCCTCTGCAGCTGGAAGAGATGGCAGATGCAATTGCCAGCACTGTGCAAGGCGAGCACCCAGAGGGAGGCCAGGATGGTCATGGACGAGGGGCCAAAGGACAGCTGCAAGAACAGGTGGACGGCGCAGGAGTGATGCTCCAAGGTGACCTCTCCTCCCACAGGTCCCTTTGCAGCTGGGGGTGTTGGTGGGGAGAGAGACTGGGCTTGGGGAGGGAGCTACAGAGTGAGGAGAGCTCACCAGGCCGTAATGCATTCTATCTGCTGGGGAGATGGATTTTTATTAATGATTTTTATCTGTTTGAACTTTTGCCTCTAAAAGCTTTCTTAACAGACTAAGCCTACCAGAGCAATTATGTTGAATGGCAAATTGCTCTCTGGGAGGGGGTTTGATTCCTGCGTGCTGAGGTTCAGAATTAGGAAAACCCAGGAGTGCTATAAAGTGTCTTTGGGTTGTTTGTGAGGATGAGGAGTGCATACTTTCAAATATCTGAGCAATAAAGAGGAAGTTTGCATCCACCTCTGAGGCTTCCGGGGGCAATAGACAACACCACAGCCTTCTCACCCGACTGGAGTGGGACCCTGGCATGGCCACTCCGGCAGGCAGGTCTCTAAGGCTATGAGCTCAATGCACTAAATGTGGTAGGTGCTGAAATCCAGATGGGAGGTATGGCCTTCTCCTCTGTGGATTGTGAAAGACCTGCTAGAAGTAAATCGCCAGTGTCCAAAGGAATGCCACACACAGGAGAGTCTAAAGGGTCCACTATAGCTAAAGGAATGTGTCCCAAATCACACACCATCGGGCATCACGAATAGTGTTTTGAAGCTTCAGTCTATCAGTGGCAGGTGGCCATCTTCATGGCGAGGTGGTTTGGGTTAGACGTCTGTTACATTAACTGCTAACTACAATAAGCATGTCAGTGCTGTGGCGAACGTTGAAGACCCCATGCAGGTCTTCAGAGCTGGGAGATGTGTTTGTGACCCACTTCATGCTGAGTCCATTTTTTACTATGAACAGAAAAGTGTTACTTTGTGGTGGAAATGGGGCCAACACCATCACAACCTCATCTGTACAAGAGGATTCTGTGTCATCTTGTCAGGCACTGCAACACCTTCTAATGACATCTTTCTGTGACTGAGATGATGTTCCTGTCTCTTCCAGATCACAGAGTACCTGAGGAGGGTGACCCAGTGTATGAGGAGGTAAGTGACATCGTGTCACACTGTCATCTTTTTGTTCAAGGTTCAGAGAATTTATGAAATGTAATTCTTGTCCCCTTGAAGAGTATTGGGGGAAACTCCCCATAGTTCTCAAATTGAGAATAGTATAGAATGATAAAGAATTATGTATATACTTAGATGCATAATAGTAGAAAATTTCAGATTATAAAGTAATATCTGTCCATTATGAGATAGAAAAAATATGGTTTAAAGAAGAAAATTAATGTCTAAGACCCCTTCCCAACTATAGCATCACAGGCCCATGTCATAGGCTCTCTGAGTCCTGCCTGTGGCTTTTGAGACACACCTGAGGAGCAGGCACGGGCCATGACACACCTGGACCTGCCCTGGTCTGCGCAGCAAGCCACGTGTGGCTCCTGAAGCTTGAAGCGAATGAGTTAGTGGTAAATTCAGAGCAGTCCCTCAGCAGTGGGACCACATAGCTGCAGGGTGCTTCATCACCCTGGACTTCATGGACTGGAAGTAGCCATTCCAGCAACTCACTCACTGTGTATATCAGCTCTTCCCATGGCCTTGCTTAGCTGGTTAGTGTTTCCTATTCAAGAACCCATGGTCTCCTATGTAAGTCTGAAAGGTGCAGAAAATCAACTCTAGTGGCAGTTTTGTCATATGGTTCTGTAAAACCAGTATTTTACTTCAGAGTGGGAAACAAAAGGATCTTTGCTGAGAAATTCATCTTAGGTGTTTGTGGCTCAATGCCTATTAAACACCAGCAGAAAACATCAGTGATTGTGAATCCCAGCCATGATAGGAATTCCCTCTGAGTGAGTGGTGGAGGGGCCAGCAGGTTAGGGAAACATTTCGGGAATGGGGCAGATGCTGCCTAGGGCCCATGGCCCCCAAGGTTGGAGCCTCAGAGCTCATCCAGCAGCCCCAGACCTGCCACCAGACCACATCCATGGCCTCCAAGGCATCCCTGGGAAGCCTTGTCTTCACTGGAGGCTAAGTGGGGCATCATTTACACCTCATTTCAAATCTTGATCAGCCAATCCTCATTCTATGACCTTGTGCACATCATTTGCTGTCAACGTCTGAAATGCTCAGAGTCTACCAGTCAGGATTCTGAGCATGGCTTGGGGAATGATGAAATGAAGCTGGCATGTAGCAAACCAGTGCCTGGTTCATAATCAGTGCCACATGTCATGATCATAACCCCTCACTGGCAGGTGCCAGTGGGTGCCTGGGGAACCGTGCTATCCAGGAGGTAAGGCCAGCTAGGGGAACATCACCCCTGTCAGGACAAGAGACATGTCAGTGTCACTAGAACACAAGCGCAGACCCCCACAGTGGGCTTGCAACCTGGGCTACCTTCTGCATCACTTTCCCTGTCTATGTAATGGGGGTGACTGGTGGTTCCCAGTTCCCAGGGTTTGTTTGATAACCAAGTTTATACGTAGCACATCCACCAAAGCACCCTTGCTTGTGGAAGAGCTCAGCAGATTCAAGTGGCTGTAATTATTATTGTTATCATTATTTCTAGGCTTTAATTGCATCTGGAGGGGTTAGAGCCTCATAATCAAACAGGTCACTGTAAAATACACATACCAAAGACCTATACGGGCTATACAATCATGTTCTTTTTAAAAATATTTTATCAATTTATTTGACAGAGGGCCTCTAACCATTGTAAGTGAACTCCAGACTCATGCACCACCTTATGCATCTGGCTTATGTGTGTACTGGGGAATTGAACCTATGCCCTTAGGCTTCACAGACAAGCACCTTAACCCTCTAGGCCTTCTCACCCGCCCATGTAATCATATTCTTTAGGAAAGTGTGTTTGTGCATGTCTGTGAGAGGAAAGGGGAGACGGGAGAAAGCACTGTTAAGTGATTCTGACACCTAAGCTGGAATTTCTCCTCTAGATCTGATTCTATGCACAGTCAACCTCTTCAGATGACCTTGTTTAGAGTGGCCCCATTATTGTCCCAACATATTTGTCACCATATATGCCAACAGTCCTTTTGTTAGAGACACCATCTCACGGGGGTTTCCTTTCTGTTAGGTCAGTCATTTGAGCATCCAGCTTGGTGACCTTCTGAAGGATCACAGGGCTCCACTCTTGCCCGAAGCCCCACTTCTGGAAAAGTCCTCCAGAGTAGAGATGAAGAAGTCAGAGGAGCCAGAGGTGCCCATGTCTTCAGAAGAGGAGACCACTGGGGTGGAAAACGTGAGGAGCCGGACTTACTCCAAAGACCTGCTGGAGAAGAAGCCGAACTCAGAGCCCCAGGTCCACAGGCTGGAGGAAGAACTTCAAAACCGGGCTCCAGGAGAATGGTCAGAGGAGCAGGGCCCATTAGCAGCAGCACTGGGCCCCTCCAGTGGAGGCCTGCAGCTAGAAGTTCAGCCCTCAGAGGAGGAGCAGCAGGGATACATCCTGACAGGGACTGAGTGAGTGAAAGCCCCAGCTTGTCTCCTCTCATGTCCCAATGATCTGGAGGGGTGCCACATGGAAGTGTTCAAATGCATGGAGGTGAATGTGAATCTCCATGTGGGGGGCACTCTGCCAGTGGGAGCATTCACTGGCTTCTGAACTCGGCACCAGCTTTAGTGCAATGCTCTGAAGCCACTGATCCCACCAAGTCAGGCAAGCTGTGCCCACATCTCTCATCCTGTCCTGTCCCCACAGGGAAGGTCTCCTCAAAGTTATAAGCACCAGGCAGGAGCATAGGAACAAGGCCCTGCCCAGGTGGCTCTCACCTACATTCAGGGATTAGGGACAGTACATGAATGACAGGTATACCAGCTATGTTCTTGTTGCTGAGACAAAATACCTCACCAGACACAGCTTAAGGAAGGAAAGGGTTTGTTTTGGGCTTACAGTTTTTAGGGGCAGCTTCATCATGGCAGGTGCAGGAGGCCAGCCTTACATTATCAGGGCAAACTAGCAAGAGCAACGAGTGCTGCTGCCAAGTTAGTGTTCTCCTTACTCTGCAGTCCAGGAACCCAGCCCATGAGGTGGTCTGCCCACAGTTAGGGTGGGTCCTTCCCATTTAACTAATCTAATCTAGAAGGTTCCTCACAGACATGACCAGATATTTGTTTCCATGGTGATTCTAAATCCTGTTGAGTTGACAGCAGGAGATTAACCATCACAACAGGACTTGGTGTCCCCAAATCTAGGCTCTATGTTGGCTCCTTGCCTGCTAAAACTCCAAAAGCTTTATCTGTTTGCTATCAAACAATACAAATGACAGGGTGTGAGTCACCACTTGAGGGAAAATATTCCTCACAGCATCAGAATACCATTTCTTTGTTCTCATTTGGATCTGAACTTAATGAAGACAGAATTCAGACACCATGTACCCAGAGAGTCAGGAATGGTCATCCAAGTCCTAAGGTCCCTTTGACCTTAATGACTTTGACTTAATGAGTCTGACATTCGTTTTCATACTTTGTAAGAAGTGTCCTTTCTCCATGCAGCAGAAGCAGTGTTTCTAAGGGAAGAATGTGTCTGGTGGGTACAGGTTTGTGCATATGAGTGTGTCTGTGTGAGCACATTTGTGTGCAAATGTACATGCATGCAAATAGGAGTGCCTGTTTGCTCAAGGGCTCTTTCTTCACCAGGGAGCCTGCTACTTTTACTGCTGTCAGCCCTGGAGAGAAGCTCAAAGCAGGGCCACCTCCCCTATGACATTGTATAGCCCTTCCCTGTGCAGTCTTCAGTATACCTGGGCTGTTGTCACACTGGACACATAAAATTTCACTCGTGAGAAGCAGTCACCTGCTACAGTTAACAGAAAGAGTTCATTCATTTGTTTGGACTGTGAATGTATGCATGGTGTGCATTTGTGAAAGTGTGTTCAAAAGTAGGATGGGTGTATATGCCTGCTAGAGGTCAATGTTAACTGCCTTTCTCTATTACTTTCTACTTTATTCTTTGAGACAGGGTTTCACACTGAATATGGCACTCACCAGTTTGACTAGACTAGCTAGCCAGTGAGCCCCAAGGATCCTTCTGCCTCCACCTCCCCAGAGCTAGGGTTCCAGGTGTGTACCACCATGCCCAGAATTTTTACATAGGTGCTGAGGATCTGAATTAGGTCCTCTTGATTTCATGACAAGCACTTTACTCACTAAGCTACCTCCCCAGCCTGAAAAGGTTTATTTTGAGCTTAAACCAAAGATTGCTCCTCAAATCAAATTAATACTTAATACTTTTTTCAGCCATCACTGATGACCCCACTTATGTTTTCAGATGAGTCATAGCTACTTTGAGCTCCCCCAGCTATTGCCTGGCTTCTCTGCTTCTTGTCTTTCACTAGGGGCAGAATCATCACTCCTAACCCTCGCTCAACAAGTGCTGTGCCCTCCTATCTCTTGTCCTCACTTTCCATGTCTCCCTGTGGATGCTGGAGGGCCTATCTACTGCATAGAAGAAACATGAGGTGCTCATATCATGACCTACAGAGGACTCTGCTTTGCTCCAGGCGAACCCCTATGGGTTACTCAGCTATGCAACTATTCAACAACCTGTCACTCATGACCCTTCAAACCCCCTGGGTATAGGTTCTCCATTCTCTGGCTGTCTATACCTTGTATGTATGTTGGCACTTGTGTGCTGTGTTTAAATACAGTGTCTGCTGTATGTGTGGCATGTTGTATGTTAGGTGTACTGTGTATTGTGTGGGCTGTGTATATTAAGTGGGGCCTCATATGCTATGTATATGTGTTGTTGGGCACTTGTGTGTGGTTACCTCTGAGAATGTCTGTCCATCATGAGCTGGGCTTTTCTCACACCAGGCTGTGTCCTCAACATCATGCTCTTTGGTATCGGGTGGCAAGACCCCTGTGTGAGGGCTGAAAGCTTCTCATCTTCTCCCCTCCCCTTGCCCAAGTCTCATTTGCACCACAGGTGACAGATGGTCACCTTCATGAAAGCATTCAGTCATTTTACACTCTTCCACACTTAATGGCATGAGTGTGAAATGTCCCTGATAGCCTCATGTGTTTGTGATTAAGCCTTATACCTAATCTCAGCTGCTGGAGCCTTTGGAAGGTAGCGCCTTGGAGGAGGTCTGTCACTGGGGTGGGCCTTGAATTTCATAATCCAGACCAACTTTCCAGTGCTAGTGAGCACACTTTCCTTCTTCCCTGTTGATGAAGAAGATGTCATTCCTGCCTTCCTGTTCTGCCATGCTTTTCAAAGCCATGATGCAACTTCCTCTCAAAACTGTAAGCTGAAACAAACCTTTTCCTTCCATTAGCTGCTTCTGGTTGGGTGTTTTTCCCAGCAATAGTAACTACTAAGGAAAATTGGTACTGAGAAGTGGGGACATTACTGCAATAATGTGACCATATGGTTTTTAGTCTTTTAGCACTGGTTTGCAGGAGGAATATGGAAGGATTTGAACTCTGGACTAGAGAAACCTTATCAAAGTACAGGTAAAAGTGTAGACTGTAGATGATTGGCTTATGAATTTTCATAGAGGAAAGAAAAGACTTTGTCAGAAACTAGGCTGGAGGCAGTTCATGTGATGTTCTGGCTGAAAGACTGGCTATGTTCTGCCCATGCCCTAAGAACTTCAGCAAACCTAAATTTAGAAATAATGGACTGGTATTTTTGGCAGAGGAAAGTACAAACAGAAGAATGTGAAAAATGTGAAGCTGACACCGGAAGAAATGTGAATGAATTTCAGGTCCCAGAGACTGTAGCCACTTCAGCTGCAATTGTTTAAGAGATTACCACCACTGAGGACAGGCCAGTTGCCCTGCATTGGGACAATACGATGATTATTTTGAAAGGAGAAGACCTGAAAGAAGAACACTGTTCCTCCACTGTTCCTGTTCCTCAAGGTTGGACTTCATCTTCCCTGGATAAAAAACTTGGCAATGTTACCAGCCACCTGGTACTGGTTTTGGAAGCAATAAGATTCAGGAAAGAGTGTCATAAAGTGCACAATGGTTCTGGAGAAATGAATACATGTACTGAGAGGTGTGGTCTTATCTCAATGTCTCAAAATGACCTGGTATTCCTCATGAAGTTTGGCCTTCCTGGATGGGAGCCATTCAGGACTGCAAGTAACTTTGGGTGGGTTTACAGACCGGGCTTTGATGGCAGCATGCACAGATCGTCCTGGTTCACTGGCTTGAGTGCTGAGGAACATTTGTTTCTGCAGGGACAAAGAGAGGGTCATAGTGCAGGTGGAAACTCCCCGCTTAGCTCCACTACTGCCCCTACACAGAAGAGCACCAAGGCTCAACAACATTCACTAGCAAGATTAAGTAGAAGACACCACCTCGTTATTAAGATAGAAAGGGACAACGAAGCATGAATCCCACAAAAACCTCATTGTATCCATTGGTATCTCATACAAAATTTTATATTCAAGTGGACTGATTTCCTTTCCCAATCCAACATTTTGCTTAGAATTTTAGTGAGTTTTCAGATAAGTCGTAGAACTCCCACAGGTATAGACTATCTCAGTTTGTGAAGTCAGAGTGTAAGCAGGAGGCAGCAAGTCCATGGCCAGCCCTGCTTCTCAACTCCTGACTACAATTCTGGCTTCCATGTGACCTCTCTGGGTGGCTTCTCTTTTGAAAGTTTAATGGTATGATTATCTTAGATGAGGGGTTTAATTCCTCAAGCCTTGGTTTCCACTTCTTTAATAAGATTGGGGAGATGGATGTGGTTTGATTCAGCTGTCCCCCATAAACTTAGGTGTTCTGAATGCTAGGTCTCCACTTGGTAACAGTTTAGTAATTGGAGTCTTCTGGAGGTGATGTATTATTGTTTGGGGCCGTCTTATGGGTTTTATGGTCAGCTTTCCTTGCAAGTGTTTGGCACACTCTCTGATGTTGGCCAGGAGGTGATATCCACCCTCTTCTCATGCCATCGTTTTCCCCTGCCATCATGGAGTTTCTTCTCAAGTCTACAAGCCAAAATAAACCCTTTTCTTCCACAAGTTGTTCTTGATTGGGTGTTTTCTGCCATCAACATGAAGTTGACTGCAACAGTAAAATGGATACCAAGAAGTGGAGTCATTGCTGCTAGAAACTTGACTATGTGGCTTTTGGCCTTTGGGAGGCTGATATAAGGGAGGACTGTGGAGGGATTTGAAACCTCGGCATAAGAGATGCTTTGCAGTACTGTAAGTACTGCTTGAGGGACTATTTTGGTCAGAGTTGAAAGACCTGAATGCAGTAAGAACTATGGACTGGGAGGTTTGGCTTATGAGGGTGAGAAAGAGCTTTGCCTGGACTGAGCTAGAAGCAGTTTGTGAGACGTTTGCTGTTATGCCCAAGTCCTGAGAACTTGTGCAGAGTTGCATTATATAGAAATGGACTTGTATTAACAGAGGAATATAGCACAGAAAAAAAAATGATATCTTTGGGCTGAAACTTCTGCCTGTTAAGCTGCAATTGTTTGAGATTGGGCCAGCTGATCTACATTGGGACAACAGGAAAAATGAAGACTCTGTTGAAGGGGCCTGAATGCTTAAGGAGTGTCCTGTTCTTCAAAGTCAGCTTTATTCCCACCTGGATTAACAAGTTGGTAACCCACCTGGTACTATGGAGTATAACAAATTCAGGAAGGAGAGGGTCATTGGATTTGCAACACAGGTTTTTCTTTTTCTTTTTCTTTTCCTTTTCCTTTTTTTTTTTTGTTTTTTTTTTTGTTTTTGTTTGTTTTTCAAGGTAGGGTCTCACTCTGGCCCAGGCTGACCTGGAATTAACTATGTAGTCTCAGGGTGGCCTCGAACTCACCGTGATCTTCCTACCTCTGCCTCCCGAGTGCTGGGATTAAAGGCGTGCGCCACCACGCCCGGCTTTGTTTTGTTTTTTGAAATGGCCATGGGCAATGTGAAGCAGGCCATTAGCAATGTGTTGGATTGCCTGTATGGAGGCCTGATGGAGCCATGAGGATGAACTGTAGGTTGTAGTATAGACCCAATGGAAATGCTAGGACTATGGAATGGCTACAAAGGAGAGCTGCAAGCACTGGATGCAGTTTTCTGGGACTGTGAGTAACTTAGCTCGAGGGGTGGAATTGGAACTCCAGAGACTCATCACTACTTAGAATTATAGGACTTGGAGACTTGTCAGTGACTAGAGTTGTTGGACTTGGAGCTACAGAGTTTGATGTTTGCCCTGGTTCTTTTAAATCTTGTATTGGTTGAAGATCTCTTTGCTATGCCCAATGCCATCTTTGCAGTGTGAATGTTTATTCTGTGTCATTATGGGGAGATTTTTGATATTATGGCTCGGTTAAAAGACCTTGGATGCTGGGAGTGGTGGTGCACGTCTTTAATCCCAGCACTTGGGAGGCAGAGGTAGGAGGATCACCGTGAGTTCGAGGCCACACTGAGAATACATAATGAATTCCAGGTCAGCCTGGACTAGAGTGAGACCCTACCTCGAAAAACCAAAAAAAAAAAAAAAAAAAAAAAAAAAAAGTGACCTTGGACTATGTTTCAACATCATTGGGAATTGATAAAAACTATAGGGACTTTTAAAATTAGATGAAATGCATTGGGTTTTACATCATGTATGGATATCAGTTTATGGGGGCCAGGGATGGAATGAATGTGGTGGTTTGATTCAGGTGTCCCCCATAAATTTAGGTGTTCTGAATTCTAGATCCCCAGCTGGTGGCAATTTGGGAATTGAAGCCTCCTGAAGGCAGTATATTGCTGGGGGAGGGCTTTTGGGTGTTAGAGCCACCATCCTCTTGTCAGTGTTTGGCACACTCTCCTGTTGATGTTGTCCATCTGATATTACACAAGAGGTGATGTCCACCCTCAGCTCATGCCAGCATTTTCCACTGCCATCATGGAGCTTCCCCTCAGGACTTTAAGCCAAAATAAATCTTTTTCTCACAAGCTGCTCTTGGTTGGGTGTTTTCTGCCAGCAATGAAAACTTGACTGCAACAGTAAAGTTGGCACCAAGAAGTGGCGCCATTCCTGCTAGACACCTGAGTGTCACTTTTGGCCTTTTGGAGCTGATTTTTGTAGGAATGTGGAAGGATTTGAACCTTTGGCCTAAGAAATGTCTTGCAGTGCTGTAAGTACAGCTTGATGGAACATTCTAGTCAGAGTTTGAAAGACCAGAATGCAGTAAGAACTAAGGACTGTGAGGTTTGGCTTATGAGGGTGAGAAAGAGCTTTGCCTGGACTGGGCTAGAAGCCGTTTGTGTGAGAGGCTTGCTGTTATGCTCAAGTTCTGAGAACTGTGCAGGGTTGCAGTGTGTAGAAATGGACTGGTGTGAGCAGAGGGATATGGCACAGAAAAAATGAAATCTTTGGGCCAAAACTGATGCCCATTCACCTGCAATTGTATGAGAGATTACAACTGTTGAGATTGGGCCTGCAAACTTACATTGGGACAACAGGAAGAATGCAGACTCTTTTGAAGGAGCCTGAATGCATGTCCAGTTCTTCAAAGTCTGCTTTATTCCCCCTGGATTAACAAGTTGTAGCCCACCTGGTATTATGAAGTATAACAAATGCAGGAAAGAGAGGCTCATTGAATTTGCAACATGGTTTTGTGTTTTTGAAATAGCCATGAGCAGTGTGAAGCAGGCTTGTTGGATTACCTGTGTGGAGCCCGATGGAGCCATGAGGATGAACCATGGGTTGTAGCTGAGACCCAATGGAGATGCTAGAACTATGGTATGTGTGCCAAGGAGAGCTGCTGGCACCAAATGAAGTTTTCCAGGACTGTGAATAACCTAGCTCAGGGGGCAGAAGTGGGATACCAGATGTGTGTCACTGGTAAGAATTATCAGACATGGAGATTTGTCACTGGTTAGAGTTGTTAGACTTGAAGTTACAGAGTTTGATGTTGCCCAGTTTAAATCCTGTGTTTGTTGAATATTTCTTTGCTATACCCAATGTCATCTTTTGCAGTATGAATGTTTATTCTCTGCCATTATGGTTTTTTTTGTTGTTGTTTTTTTTGCGGCTCAGTTAAAAGACCTTGGGCTATGGGGGGATGTTTTGAACATCATTGGGATTGAGAAAAACTATGAGGACATCTGAATGCTAGATCCCCAGCTGATGGCAATTTGGGAATTGAAGCCTCCCAGAGGCAGCATATTTCTGGTGGCAGTCTTATGGGTTTTATAACCAGCTCCTTCTTGCCAGTGTTTGGCACACTCTCCTGTTGCTGTTGTCCATTTGATGTTGCCCAGGAGGTAATATCCACATTCTGTGAATGCCATCATTTCCCCCTGCCATCATGGAGCTTCCCCTTGGGTCTGTAAGCCAAAATAAACCTTTTTCCCACAAGATGCTCTTGGTTGGGAGTTTTCTGCCAGCAATTCGAACCTGACTGCAACAGGGGGTCAGAAGTGGAATGTGGTGGTTTGAGTCAGGTATTCCCCATAAACTTATGTATTCTGAATGCTAGGTGCCCCACTTGTAGCAATTTAGAAACTGAAGCCTCCGAGAAGTGATGGGGACAGGTTTATGGGTGTTATAGCCAGCTTCCCCTTGCCAGTGTTTGGCACACTCTCCTGTTGCAGTTGTTCACCTAAAATTGGCCAGGAGGTGATGCCTGCCCTCTGCTCATGCCATCATTTCCCCCTTCTATCATGGAGCATCCCCTTGTGTCTGTTAGCCAAAATAAATTCTTTCTTTCCACACGCTGCTTGTGGTTGGGTGTTTTCGGCCAGCGTCACGAAGCTGACTGCAACAGCAGGTGTGGTGGTGCTCACATGTAATCCCAGCTCCTCAGATGGCTGAGGCAAGGGGATCTCATGAGCCAAGAATTGGGGCAGCCTGCAGCATAGCAAGAGCTCATCTCAAAACCAACAGTTTGCCATGGTGCATTATGCACAGCTGTTATGAATATCCCTTGAGATAATGTGCATGACGTCTTAACACAGCAGCCACACCGAGTCTTCAGGGGTTCCACTGCTCTGAACATTCTGATCCGAAGTTACTTTCACAACTCTCTGTTTTAACAGTCTCTCCCTATGGACTCCTAAGCATGCAGCATATTTATTCCTGCTTCCAGTTCACTTGCTGTGGCTGTGTGGAAGTCCATGTGCTGTGCTTGTGTGGAAGTCCACGCGCTGTGCTTGTGTGGAAATCTACATGGTATGTTAGTGTGGAAGTCCTCGTGCTGAGATTGTGTGGAAGTTCACGTGCTGGGCTTGTGCGGAAGTCCTCGTACTGTGCTTGTGCGGAAGTCCACGCGCTGTGCTTGTGTGGAAATGTACATGGTATGTTAGTGTGGAAGTCCTCGTGCTGTGTTTGTGTGGAAGTCCTCATGCTGTGCTTGTGCGGAAGTCCACGTGCTGTGTTTCTGTGGAAGTCCTCACTCTGTGTTTGTGTGGAAGTCCTCGTGCTGTGTTTGTGTGGAAGTCCTCATGCTGTGCTTGTGCGGAAGTCCACGTGCTGGGCTTGTGTGGAAGTCCACTTGCTGTGCTTGTGTGGAAGTCCTCGTGCTGGGCTTGTGTGGAAGTCCTCGTGCTGTGTTTGTGTGGAAGTCCTCATGCTGTGCTTGTGCGGAAGTCCACGTGCTGTGTTTCTGTGGAAGTCCTCACTCTGTGTTTGTGTGGAAGTCCTCGTGCTGTGTTTGTGTGGAAGTCCTCATGCTGTGCTTGTGCAGAAGTCCACGTGCTGGGCTTGTGTGGAAGTCCACGTGCTGTGCTTGTGTGGAAGTCCTCGTGCTGGGCTTGTGTGGAAGTCCTCGTGCTGGGCTTGTGTGGAAGTCCACGTGCTGGGCTTGTGTGAAAGTCCTCGTGCTGTGCTTGTGTGGAAGTCCTCGCTCTGTGTTTGTGTGGAAGTCCTCGTGCTGTGCTTGTGTGGAAGTCCTCGCTCTGTGTTTGTGTGGAAGTCCTCGTGCTGGGCTTGTGTGGAAGTCCTCGTGCTGTGCTTGTGTGGAAGTCCTCACTCTGTGTTTGTGTGGAAGTCCACGTGCTGTGCTTGTGTGGAAGTCCTCGTGCTGTGCTTGTGTGGAAGTCCTCGTGCTGTGTTTGTGTGGAAGTCCTCGTGCTGTGTTTGTGTGGAAGTCCTCGCTCTGTGCTTGTGTGGAAGTTCTCGTGCTGGGCTTGTGTGGAAGTCCTCGTGCTGTGCTTGTGTGGAAGTCCTCGCTCTGTGCTTGTGTAGAAGTCCTCGTGCTGGGCTTGTGTGGAAGTCCTCGTGCTGTGTTTGTGTGGAAGTCCTCGTGCTGTGCTTGTGTGGAAGTCCTCGTGCTGTGTTTGTGTGGAAGTCCTCGCTCTGTGCTTGTGTAGAAGTCCTCGTGCTGGGCTTGTGTGGAAGTCCTCGTGCTGTGCTTGTGTGGAAGTCCTCGTGCTGTGCTTGTGTGGAAGTCCTCGTGCTGGGCTTGTGTGGAAGTCCACGTGCTGTGCTTGTGTGGAAGTCCTCGTGCTGGGCTTGTGCGGAAGTCCTCGTGCTGGGCTTGTGTGGAAGTCCACATGCTGGGCTTGTGCGGAAGTCCACGTGCTGTGTTTGTGCGGAAGACCACGCGCTGTGCTTGTGTGGAAGTCCTCGTGCTGGGCTTGTGTGGAAGTCCACGTGCTGTGTTTGTGTGGAAGTCCTCGTGCCGTGCTTGTGCAGAAGTCCTCGCTCTGTGCTTGTGCGGAAGTCCTCGCTCTGTGTTTGTGCGGATGTCCACGCGCTGTGCTTGTGCGGAAGTCCTCGCTCTGTGTTTGTGCAGAAGTCCTCGCTCTGTGCTTGTGCGGAAGTCCACGCGCTGTGCTTGTGCAGAAGTCCTCGCTCTGTGCTTGTGCGGAAGTCCTCGCTCTGTGTTTGTGCGGAAGTCCACGCGCTGTGCTTGTGCGGAAGTCCTCGCTCTGTGTTTGTGCGGAAGTCCACGCGCTGTGCTTGTGCGGAAGTCCACGCGCTGTGCTTGTGCGGAATTCCTCGTGCTGGGCTTGTGTGGAAGTCCTCGTGCTGTGCTTGTGCGGAATTCCTCGTGCTGTGCTTGTGTGGAAGTCCTCGTGCTGTGCTTGTGTGGAAGTCCTCGCTCTGTGCTTGTGTGGAAGTCCACGCGCTGTGCTTGTGCGGAAGTCCACGCGCTGTGCTTGTGCGGAATTCCTCGTGCTGGGCTTGTGTGGAAGTCCTCGTGCTGTGCTTGTGCGGAATTCCTCGTGCTGTGCTTGTGTGGAAGTCCACGCGCTGTGCTTGTGCGGAAGTCCTCGCTCTGTGCTTGTGTGGAAGTCCTCGCTCTGGGCTTGTGCGGAAGTCCACGCGCTGTGCTTGTGTGGAAGTCCTCGTGCTGTGCTTGTGTGGAAGTCCTCGCGCTGTGCTTGTGCGGAAGTCCACGTGCTGTGTTTGTGTGGAAGTCCTCGTGCTGTGTTTGTGTGGAAGTCCTCGCGCTGTGCTTGTGCGGAAGTCCACGTGCTGTGTTTGTGTGGAAGTCCTCGTGCTGTGTTTGTGTGGAAGTCCTCATGCTGTGCTTGTGCGGAAGTCCACGTGCTGGGCTTGTGTGGAAGTCCACGTGCTGTGCTTGTGTGGAAGTCCTCGTGCTGGGCTTGTTTGGAAGTCCTCGTGCTGGGCTTGTGTGGAAGTCCACGTGCTGGGCTTGTGTGAAAGTCCTCGTGCTGTGCTTGTGTGGAAGTCCTCGTGCTGTGCTTGTGCGGAAGTCCTCGTGCTGTGCTTGTGTGGAAGTCCTCGCTCTGTGTTTGTGTGGAAGTCCTCGTGCTGTGCTTGTGTGGAAGTCCTCGCTCTGTGTTTGTGTGGAAGTCCTCGTGCTGGGCTTGTGTGGAAGTCCTCGTGCTGTGCTTGTGTGGAAGTCCTCACTCTGTGTTTGTGTGGAAGTCCACGTGCTGTGCTTGTGTGGAAGTCCTCGTGCTGTGCTTGTGTGGAAGTCCTCGTGCTGTGCTTGTGTGGAAGTCCTCGTGCTGTGCTTGTGTGGAAGTCCTCGTGCTGTGCTTGTGTGGAAGTCCTCGCTCTGTGTTTGTGTGGAAGTCCTCGTGCTGGGCTTGTGTGGAAGTCCTCGTGCTGTGCTTGTGTGGAAGTCCTCACTCTGTGTTTGTGTGGAAGTCCTCGTGCTGTGCTTGTGTGGAAGTCCTCGCTCTGTGTTTGTGTGGAAGTCCTCGTGCTGGGCTTGTGTGGAAGTCCTCGTGCTGTGCTTGTGTGGAAGTCCTCACTCTGTGTTTGTGTGGAAGTCCACGTGCTGTGCTTGTGTGGAAGTCCTCGTGCTGTGCTTGTGTGGAAGTCCTCGTGCTGTGCTTGTGTGGAAGTCCTCGTGCTGTGTTTGTGTGGAAGTCCTCGTGCTGTGCTTGTGTGGAAGTCCTCGTGCTGGGCTTGTGTGGAAGTCCTCGTGCTGTGTTTGTGTGGAAGTCCTCGTGCTGTGTTTGTGTGGAAGTCCTCGCTCTGTGCTTGTGTGGAAGTCCACGTGCTGTGCTTGTGTGGAAGTTCTCGTGCTGGGCTTGTGTGGAAGTCCTCGTGCTGTGCTTGTGTGGAAGTCCTCGCTCTGTGCTTGTGTAGAAGTCCTCGTGCTGGGCTTGTGTGGAAGTCCTCGTGCTGTGTTTGTGTGGAAGTCCTCGTGCTGTGCTTGTGTGGAAGTCCTCGTGCTGGGCTTGTGCGGCAGTCCTCGTGCTGTGCTTGTGTGGAAGTCCTCGTGCTGTGTTTGTGTGGAAGTCCTCGCTCTGTGCTTGTGTAGAAGTCCTCGTGCTGGGCTTGTGTGGAAGTCCTCGTGCTGTGTTTGTGTGGAAGTCCTCGTGCTGTGCTTGTGTGGAAGTCCTCGTGCTGGGCTTGTGTGGAAGTCCACGTGCTGTGCTTGTGTGGAAGTCCTCGTGCTGGGCTTGTGCGGAAGTCCACGTGCTGGGCTTGTGCGGAAGTCCTCGTGCTGTGTTTGTGTGGAAGTCCTCGTGCTGTGCTTGTGTAGAAGTCCTCGTGCTGGGCTTGTGTGGAAGTCCTCGTGCTGTGTTTGTGTGGAAGTCCTCGTGCTGTGCTTGTGTGGAAGTCCTCGTGCTGGGCTTGTGCGGAAGTCCACGTGCTGTGCTTGTGTGGAAGTCCTCGTGCTGGGCTTGTGTGGAAGTCCACATGCTGGGCTTGTGCGGAAGTCCACGTGCTGTGTTTGTGCGGAAGACCACGCGCTGTGCTTGTGTGGAAGTCCTCGTGCTGGGCTTGTGTGGAAGTCCACGTGCTGTGCTTGTGTGGAAGTCCACGTGCTGTGCTTGTGCAGAAGTCCTCGCTCTGTGCTTGTGTGGAAGTCCTCGCTCTGTGTTTGTGCGGAAGTCCACGCGCTGTGCTTGTGCAGAAGTCCTCGCTCTGTGCTTGTGCGGAAGTCCACGCGCTGTGCTTGTGCAGAAGTCCTCGCTCTGTGCTTGTGTGGAAGTCCTCGCTCTGTGTTTGTGCGGAAGTCCACGCGCTGTGCTTGTGCGGAAGTCCTCGCTCTGTGTTTGTGCGGAAGTCCACGCGCTGTGCTTGTGCAGAAGTCCTCGCTCTGTGCTTGTGCGGAAGTCCACGCGCTGTGCTTGTGCGGAAGTCCTCGCTCTGTGCTTGTGCGGAAGTCCACGCGCTGTGCTTGTGCAGAACTCCTCGCTCTGTGCTTGTGCGGAAGTCCTCGTGCTGTGCTTGTGCGGAAGTCCTCGTGCTGTGCTTGTGTGGAAGTCCTCGTGCTGTGCTTGTGTGGAAGTCCACGTGCTGTGCTTGTGTGGAAGTCCACGTGCTGGGCTTGTGTGGAAGTCCTCGCTCTGTGCTTGTGCGGAAGTCCTCGCTCTGTGCTTGTGCGGAAGTCCTCGTGCTGTGCTTGTGTGGAAGTCCTCGTGCTGTGCTTGTGCGGAAGTCCTCGTGCTGTGCTTGTGCGGAAGTCCTCGTGCTGTGCTTGTGCGGAAGTCCACGCGCTGTGCTTGTGTGGAAGTCCTCGCTCTGTGCTTGTGCGGAAGTCCTCACGCTGTGCTTGTGCGGAAGTCCTCGTGCTGGGCTTGTGTGGAAGTCCTCGTGCTGTGCTTGTGCGGAAGTCCTCGTGCTGTGCTTGTGTGGAAGTCCACGTGCTGTGCTTGTGTGGAAGTCCTCGTGCTGGGCTTGTGTGGAAGTCCTCGCTCTGTGCTTGTGTGGAAGTCCTCGCGCTGTGCTTGTGCGGAAGTCCTCGCTCTGGGCTTGTGTGGAAGTCCACGCGCTGTGCTTGTGCGGAAGTCCTCGTGCTGTGCTTGTGCGGAAGTCCTCGTGCTGTGCTTGTGTGGAAGTCCTCGTGCTGTGCTTGTGCGGAAGTCCTCGTGCTGTGCTTGTGTGGAAGTCCTCGCTCTGTGCTTGTGCGGAAGTCCTCGCTCTGTGCTTGTGCGGAAGTCCTCGCTCTGTGCTTGTGTGGAAGTCCTCGCTCTGTGCTTGTGCGGAAGTCCTCGCTCTGTGCTTGTGCGGAAGTCCTCGTGCTGTGCTTGTGTGGAAGTCCTCGTGCTGTGCTTGTGCGGAAGTCCTCGCTCTGTGCTTGTGCGGAAGTCCTCGCTCTGTGCTTGTGCGGAAGTCCTCGCTCTGTGCTTGTGCGGAAGTCCTCGCTCTGTGCTTGTGCGGAAGTCCTCGTGCTGTGTTTGTGTGGAAGTCCTCATGCTGTGCTTGTGCGGAAGTCCACGTGCTGTGTTTCTGTGGAAGTCCTCACTCTGTGTTTGTGTGGAAGTCCTCGTGCTGTGTTTGTGTGGAAGTCCTCATGCTGTGCTTGTGCGGAAGTCCACGTGCTGGGCTTGTGTGGAAGTCCACGTGCTGTGCTTGTGTGGAAGTCCTCGTGCTGGGCTTGTGTGGAAGTCCTCGTGCTGGGCTTGTGTGGAAGTCCACGTGCTGGGCTTGTGTGAAAGTCCTCGTGCTGTGCTTGTGTGGAAGTCCTCGCTCTGTGTTTGTGTGGAAGTCCTCGTGCTGTGCTTGTGTGGAAGTCCTCGCTCTGTGTTTGTGTGGAAGTCCTCGTGCTGTGCTTGTGTGGAAGTCCTCGTGCTGTGCTTGTGTGGAAGTCCTCGTGCTGTGTTTGTGTGGAAGTCCTCGTGCTGTGCTTGTGTGGAAGTCCTCGCTCTGTGTTTGTGTGGAAGTCCTCGTGCTGTGCTTGTGTGGAAGTCCCTGTGCTGTGCTTGTGTGGAAGTCCTCACTGCTGTGTTTGTGTGGAAGTCCACGTGCTGTGCTTGTGTGGAAGTCCTCGTGCTGTGCTTGTGTGGAAGTCCTCGTGCTGTGTTTGTGTGGAAGTCCTCGTGCTGTGTTTGTGTGGAAGTCCTCGCTCTGTGCTTGTGTGGAAGTTCTCGTGCTGTGCTTGTGTGGAAGTCCTTGTGTGCTTGTGTGGAAGTCCTCGCTCTGTGCTTGTGTGGAAGTCCTCGTGCTGGGCTTGTGTGGAAGTCCTCGTGCTGTGTTTGTGTGGAAGTCCTCGTGCTGTGCTTGTGTGGAAGTCCTGTGCTGGGCTTGTGTGGAAGTCCTCGTGCTGTGCTTGTGTGGAAGTCCTCGTGCTGTGTTTGTGTGGAAGTCCTCGCTCTGTGCTTGTGTGGAAGTCCTCGTGCTGGGCTTGTGTGGAAGTCCTCGTGCTGTGTTTGTGTGGAAGTCCTCGTGCTGTGCTTGTGCGGAAGTCCTCGCTCTGTGCTTGTGCGGAAGTCCACGCGCTGTGCTTGTGCGGAAGTCCTCGTGCTGTGCTTGTGTGGAAGTCCTCGTGCTGTGCTTGTGCGGAAGTCCTCTGCTGTGTGCTTGTGCTTGTGGGAAGTCCTCGTGCTGTGCTTGTGTGGAAGTCCTCGTGCTGTGCTTGTGTGGAAGTCCTCGTGCTGTGCTTGTGTGGAAGTCCTCGCTCTGTGCTTGTGTGGAAGTCCTCGCTCTGTGCTTGTGTGGAAGTCCTCGTGCTGTGCTTGTGTGGAAGTCCTCGCTCTGTGCTTGTGTGGAAGTCCTTGCTCTGTGCTTGTGTGGAAGTCCTCGCTCTGGGCTTGTGCGGAAGTCCACGCGCTGTGCTTGTGTGGAAGTCCACGCGCTGTGCTTGTGCGGAAGTCCACGCGCTGTGCTTGTGTGGAAGTCCACGTGCTGTGCTTGTGTGGAAGTCCTCGCTCTGTGCTTGTGCGGAAGTCCACGCGCTGTGCTTGTGTGGAAGTCCTCGTGCTGTGCTTGTGTGGAAGTCCACGCGCTGTGCTTGTGCGGAAGTCCTCGTGCTGTGCTTGTGTGGAAGTCCACGTGCTGGGCTTGTGTGGAAGTCCTCGCTCTGTGCTTGTGCGGAAGTCCACGCGCTGTGCTTGTGTGGAAGTCCTCGTGCTGTGCTTGTGTGGAAGTCCACGCGTGCTGTGCTTGTGTGGAAGTCCTCGCTCTGTGCTTGTGTGGAAGTCCTCGTGCTGTGCTTGTGTGGAAGTCCTCGTGCTGTGCTGCTTGTGTGGAAGTCCTCGTGCTGTGCTTGTGTGGAAGTCCACGCGCTGTGCTTGTGCGGAAGTCCACGCTGTGCTTGTGCGGAAGTCCTGTGCTGTGCTTGTGTGGAAGTCCACGTGCTGTGCTTGTGTGGAAGTCCACGTGCTGGGCTTGTGTGGAAGTCCACGTGCTGTGCTTGTGTGGAAGTCCACGCTCTGTGCTTGTGTGGAAGTCCACGCTCTGTGTTTGTGTGGAAGTCCTCGTGCTGTGCTTGTGTGGAAGTCCTCGCTCTGTGTTTGTGTGGAAGTCCTTGGGCTTGTGTGGAAGTCCACGTGCTGTGCTTGTGTGGAAGTCCTCACTCTGTGTGCTTGTGTGGAAGTCCTCGTGCTGTGCTTGTGTGGAAGTCCTCGCTCTGTGTTGTGTTTGTGTGGAAGTCCTCGTGCTGGGCTTTGTGTGGAAGTCCTCGTGCTGTGCTTGTGTGGAAGTCCTCACTCTGTGTTTGTGTGGAAGTCCACGTGCTGTGCTTGTGTGGAAGTCCTCGTGCTGTGCTTGTGTGGAAGTCCTCGTGCTGTGTTTGTGTGGAAGTCCTCGTGCTGTGTTTGTGAAGTCCTCGCTCTGTGCTTGTGTGGAAGTCCTCGTGCTGGGCTTGTGTGGAAGTCCTCGTGCTGTGCTTGTGTGGAAGTCCTCGCTCTGTGCTTGTGTGGAAGTCCTCGTGCTGGGCTTGTGTGGAAGTCCTCGTGCTGTGTTTGTGTGGAAGTCCTCGTGCTGTGCTTGTGTGGAAGTCCTCGTGCTGGGCTTGTGTGCGGTCCCGTGTGTTGTGCTTGTGTGGAAGTCCTCGTGCTGTGTTTGTGTGGAAGTCCTCGCTCTGTGCTTGTGTAGAAGTCCTCGTGCTGGGCTTGTGTGGAAGTCCTCGTGCTGTGTTTGTGTGGAAGTCCTCGTGCTGTGCTTGTGTGGAAGTCCTCGTGCTGGGCTTGTGTGGAAGTCCTCGCTCTGTGCTTGTGCGGAAGTCCACGCGCTGTGCTTGTGTGGAAGTCCTCGTGCTGTGCTTGTGTGGAAGTCCTCGTGCTGTGTTTGTGTGGAAGTCCTCGTGCTGTGCTTGTGTGGAAGTCCACGTGCTGGGCTTGTGTGGAAGTCCTCGCTCTGTGCTTGTGCGGAAGTCCACGCGCTGTGCTTGTGTGGAAGTCCTCGTGCTGTGCTTGTGTGGAAGTCCTCGTGCTGTGCTTGTGCGGAAGTCATCGCTCTGTGCTTGTGCGGAAGTCCTCGTGCTGTGCTTGTGTGGAAGTCCTCGTGCTGTGCTTGTGCGGAAGTCCTCGTTCTGTGCTTGTGAGGAAGTCCACGCGCTGTGCTGTGCGGCTTCCTCGTGCTGAAGTCCTCGTGCTGTGCTTGTGTGGAAGTCCACGTGCTGTGCTTGTGTGGAAGTCCACGTGCTGGGCTTGTGTGGAAGTCCTCGTGCTGTGCTTGTGTGGAAGTCCTCGCTCTGTGTTTGTGTGGAAGTCCTCGTGCTGTGCTTGTGTGGAAGTCCTCGCTCTGTGTTTGTGTGGAAGTCCTCGTGCTGGGCTTGTGTGGAAGTCCTCGTGCTGTGCTTGTGTGGAAGTCCTCACTCTGTGCATGTGTGGAAGTCCTCGTGCTGTGCTTGTGTGGAAGTCCTCGCTCTGTGTTTGTGTGGAAGTCCTCGTGCTGGGCTTGTGTGGAATTCCTCGTGCTGTGCTTGTGTGGAAGTCCTCACTCTGTGTTTGTGTGGAAGTCCACGTGCTGTGCTTGTGTGGAAGTCCTCGTGCTGTGCTTGTGTGGAAGTCCTCGTGCTGTGTTTGTGTGGAAGTCCTCGTGCTGTGTTTGTGTGGAAGTCCTCGCTCTGTGCTTGTGTGGAAGTTCTCGTGCTGGGCTTGTGTGGAAGTCCTCGTGCTGTGCTTGTGTGGAAGTCCTCGCTCTGTGCTTGTGTAGAAGTCCTCGTGCTGTGCTTGTGTGGAAGTCCTCGTGCTGTGTTTGTGTGGAAGTCCTCGTGCTGTGCTTGTGTGGAAGTCCTCGTGCTGGGCTTGTGCGGAAGTCCTCGTGCTGTGCTTGTGTGGAAGTCCTCGTGCTGTGTTTGTGTGGAAGTCCTCGCTCTGTGCTTGTGTAGAAGTCCTCGTGCTGGGCTTGTGTGGAAGTCCTCGTGCTGTGTTTGTGTGGAAGTCCTCGTGCTGTGCTTGTGTGGAAGTCCTCGTGCTGTGGCTTGTGTGGAAGTCCACGTGCTGTGCTTGTGTCCAAGTCCTCGTGCTGGGCTTGTGCGGAAGTCCTCGTGCTGGGCTTGTGTGGAAGTCCACATGCTGGGCTTGTGCGGAAGTCCACGTGCTGTGTTTGTGCGGAAGACCACGCGCTGTGCTTGTGCGGAAGTCCTCGTGCTGGGCTTGTGTGGAAGTCCACGTGCTGTGCTTGTGTGGAAGTCCACGTGCTGTGCTTGTGCAGAAGTCCTCGCTCTGTGCTTGTGCAGAAGTCCTCGCTCTGTGTTTGTGCGGAAGTCCACGCGCTGTGCTTGTGAGGAAGTCCTCGCGCTGTGCTTGTGCGGAAGTCCACGCGCTGTGCTTGTGCGGAAGTCCTCGTGCTGGGCTTGTGAGGAAGTCCTCGTGCTGTGCTTGTGCGGAAGTCCTCGTGCTGTGCTTGTGTGGAAGTCCTCGTGCTGTGCTTGTGTGGAAGTCCACGTGCTGTGCTTGTGTGGAAGTCCACGTGCTGTGCTTGTGTGGAAGTCCTCGTGCTGGGCTTGTGTGGAAGTCCTCGCTCTGTGTTTGTGTGGAAGTCCTCGCTCTGTGCTTGTGTGGAAGTCCTCGCTCTGGGCTTGTGTGGAAGTCCTCACTCTGGGCTTGTGTGGAAGTCCTCGCTCTGTGCTTGTGTGGAAGTCCACGCGCTGTGCTTGTGTGGAAGTCCACGCGCTGTGCTTGTGTGGAAGTCCTCGTGCTGTGCTTGTGTGGAAGTCCTCGTGCTGTGCTTGTGCGGAAGTCCTCGTGCTGTGCTTGTGCGGAAGTCCACGCGCTGTGCTTGTGCGTAAGTCCTCGCGCTGTGCTTGTGCGGAAGTCCTCGTGCTGGGCTTGTGTGGAAGTCCACGTGCTGGGCTTGTGTGGAAGTCCTCGTGCTGTGCTTGTGCGGAAGTCCTCGTGCTGTGCTTGTGTGGAAGTCCACGCGCTGTGCTTGTGCGTAAGTCCTCGTGCTGGGCTTGTGCGGAAGTCCACGCGCTGTGCTTGTGCGGAAGTCCTCGTGCTGTGCTTGTGCGGAAGTCCTCGTGCTGTGCTTGTGTGGAAGTCTTCGTGCTGTGCTTGTGCGGAAGTCCTCGTGCTGTGCTTGTGTGGAAGTCCTCGTGCTGTGCTTGTGCGGAAGTCCTCGTGCTGGGCTTGTGTGGAAGTCCTCGCTCTGTGCTTGTGCGGAAGTCCTCGCTCTGTGCTTGTGTGGAAGTCCTCGCTCTGTGCTTGTGCGGAAGTACTCGTGCTGTGCTTGTGCGGAAGTCCTCGCGCTGTGCTTGTGCGGAAGTCCACGTGCTGTGCTTGTATGGAAGTCCTCGCGCTGTGCTTGTGCGGAAGTCCTCGCGCTGTGCTTGTGTGGAAGTCCTCGTGCTGTGCTTGTGCGGAAGTCCTCGTGCTGTGCTTGTGCGTAAGTCCTCGTGCTGGGCTTGTGCGTAAGTCCTCGTGCTGGGCTTGTGCGGAAGTCCTCGCGCTGTGCTTGTGTGGAAGTCCTCGTGCTGTGCTTGTGTGGAAGTCCTCGTGCTGTGCTTGTGCGGAAGTCCTCGTGCTGTGCTTGTCCACGTGCTGTGCTTGTGCGTAAGTCCTCGTGCTGGGCTTGTGTGGAAGTCCTCGTGCTGTGCTTGTGTGGAAGTCCTCGTGCTGTGCTTGTGCGGAAGTCCTCGTGCTGTGCTTGTGCGGAAGTCCACGCGCTGTGCTTGTGCGTAAGTCCTCGTGCTGGGCTTGTGTGGAAGTCCACGTGCTGTGCTTGTGCGGAAGTCCTTGTGCTGTGCTTGTGCGGAAGTCCACGCGCTGTGCTTGTGCGTAAGTCCTCGTGCTGGGCTTGTGTGGAAGTCCTCGTGCTGGGCTTGTGCGGAAGTCCTCGTGCTGGGCTTGTGCGGAAGTCCTCGTGCTGGGCTTGTGCGGAAGTCCTCGTGCTGGGCTTGTGTGGAAGTCCTCGTGCTGTGCTTGTGTGGAAGTCCTCGTGCTGGGCTTGTGTGGAAGTCCTCGTGCTGTGCTTGTGTGGAAGTCCTCGTGCTGTTATTGTGTGGAAGTCCTCGTGCTGGGCTTGTGTGGAAGTCCTCGTGCTGTGCTTGTGTGGAAGTTCTCGTGCTGTTATTGTGTGGAAGTCCTCGTGCTGTGCTTGTGTGGAAGTTCTCGTGCTGTTATTGTGTGGAAGTCCTCGTGCTGTGCTGGTGTGGAAGTCCTCGCGCTGTGCTTGTGCGGAAGTCCTCGTGCTGTGCTTGTGTGTAAGTCCACGCGTTGTGCTTGTGTGGAACTCCACGGCCTGTGCTTGTGTGGAACTCCATGTGCTGTGCTTGTGTGGAGGTTCCCATGGTATGCTTGTGTTCCACCATGTGCTGAGCTTGTGTGTATGTATGTCCAGGTGCTGTGCTTGTGTGGAGAAAGCCCACATGATGTGCTGGAAGGACAAAGTGCCATGGGAAAAAGCTTTCCTATGGAAGGTTCCTTCTGAATGTTCACTTGGTTGATCCCAAGGAGCAGCCTCTCTCAAAATGGTTGAAAAGTAGCATGAGGAGCCCTAAGAGACCCAAGACTCCTTAAGATGCTGAGAAGAAGAGAAATCCCAGGGCTTAGCGCTGGACAGGTCATTTCTATCAAAGCCCAGGGCTCAAGTAACATTGCAGTGGAGGTGGCAGAAAGACTATGAATGCTGCTCTTCTAGCCAGAGCAACTTCTCTATAGATATGGTGGTGGACACTGAGGAGACTCAAAACTCATCAAAGCTGAAAACCTAAGAGGCCGTTGAGAGCTCTACACTAAATGAGCTATCACTACCATGCCCTCTAACACTGAGAGAACATTGGAAGGGGTTAGAGCCACAAGGGGGGGAGTAGTTAGTACTTTGGAGCTCTGTCTTCTGGAAACAAGTTACCTGGTGCATTCATGATCACACAGTGGTTGTCAATACCCCCTCAAGACCTGCACAAGTCTGATTCTATCGACACTTTGATGTCAAAAGAATGAGACATCAAACCATAAGCAGGATTACTTGGAAAGAGGAGGGGAATTAGTGGAAGGGGGGATATGATCATCAAATTATATCATTTATGTATTGAAATCCTCAATAAAATGTATTTTAAAGGAATTCAAAACACATTGCTCTCCCTCAGACCTAAAATGCATTGGTTAGCTCTGAAACCCTTCCTGCTATTTGCCATGTGGATGCAAGTGTGGGGCACTCATGACTTTCTTAACTATGAACCTGGCCAGGAGGACTGTCGGTGTCCACTGTCCTCCTTGTCCAGGTGATTGGGTGGTGGCTGCCACACACAGACAGGCAGAATTGCACTGCTGAGTTCTCCCATCAATTTTCAAGATTAACTCCAGCAGCTTCCTAAGGAAGTTCAGACTATGAAATGACAGATGATGGGCATATATTTTAAAATAATGCAGAGATAACTGCATGCTCATTTGAGCACAATCAGAACTAGGTCTTAAGTGGAGTCTGCCCTGCCTGTGGCTCTGACAGCTTGTGATGATGAGGCAGGAGAGAGATGGCTCCTCCTGTTGTGCAGATGGTGTGATTAGGGGCATCTGCTTGTGGAAGCAAGGGCCTTGTGGAGACATTCAGGCCATTGACCTTCATCTTCAAGGCTGTTCTAACTAACCTTGCTGTGGATGATAATGACCAGCTTCACTATGTGGGAAGAGTACTGAAGCTTATAGGCTGAGACCTCATGACAAAACCATTTGCCATCGTATTACCCTCTGTTGGAAAATATACTAGAAACTAAATTAATGGAACTTGAGAGCAAACATAGACTGGGAAGTCAGGGCAAGTTAGCAAGTTAGACTTTGGGGATAAACACTGAAAGACATGGCTCCTGCTGTTTATGAGTTCTAGTTTGTGGGAGGAGAAAGATTTGACACACAGAGATTAAAGAGCCTCCAAAATAGGTGACAAGCCAGGGGGTTCAGAACAAGCTTTAGGGAAAGGAGGGCAGGCAGAGGTTGCCAGCAGCAGGTTTGTGATGGGCAGCACTTGCAGATGAAGGGACCCAAGCAGGTAGCCCAGGGAGGGAGAGGCAAAGTGAGGACCTGGGCCACTGGACATGAAGTGCCACTGAGGAAAGGACATCAGGGGTCAGGGCAGCCCACCTGCAGGTTCCAATATAAAGCATCAAGGCCAGGGCTCTGGTCTGAGGACCTGGTTGCTTCTTGTATGTTGATGGCAAGTATGCACTTGAGTCTACTGTCCATGATGGCAAGTGTGCAGCTGTACATGTATGGTTGCTGTCTCATGAAGGAATGCCCGTGAGCAATTCCTTCTCACATGGACCTATAGAGGGCATGTGCAAACATTAGAAGTGTCTTGGTACACAAGGTTACGTGTATGCCTGGGGAATGTGTTGGTGTACATAGAGAGGTGTGTGTGTGTGTTGGTATATGTGGACTGATGTATGTGCATGAAGAGTACATTAGTATATGAGAAGGGGTATTGTGATGACTGTGAAGTGTGATGGTATACTTGGAGAGATGTGTGTGCACAGGAAGTGTGTTGATGTTTATGGAGGAGTGTGTGTGAGTGTGTGTGTGTGCTTAGGGAGTGTTTGTATTCATGGAAGGATGAATGTGCATGCCTGGGGAATGTGTTGGATGTGGGGAGCCCCAGAAATCTGATCTAGGAAGGGATGTGTCTGAGTGGCTCCCATACTCATCTTTCTGTTTTTGTGAGATGAAGCTCTCAGACTGAACAGGCCATCAGATTTACATGGCCAACGCTAGTTGGTTTTTTCTTGTAAATCTTGATGTTAACACACCATTCTGAATTATAATCCTGGCAGGGCTGGATATAGGATGGGTTCCCTCTCCATATGCCTCTTTGGGGAAGCAGGAGTGGGACCAATTGACCTCCCCTGAAGTCCTGGGTGCTAGAGCAATCTCAGCCTCCCAGCCAGACCTTGTGTCCACGTAGCCACTGCCAGCACAGGTCACTGCTTCCTAGCGGTTCATCTGTAGACCTCTCCTCTGTGTCCATATAGCCACTGCCAGCAGGGGACACTGTCTTCCTACTGGTCCATCTGTGGGCCTCTCCCCTGTGTCTATATAGCCACTGCTGGCATGACTAGAAAATGGTCCATGGTCAGTTTGTTCCAGGTCCTTACACTGATCATGGCCATGAGTATAGCAAGATTTTAGCTGTGCCCACAGGAGCATCAACATGACAGCATTGGCTTGGCCTACATAGTCTGCTCACAGACACCCAACCATGCCTCTATCTCCCTTTCTCTAAGGAACAATTGATAAATAAGTGTCATATAGTGACGTGCATCTATAGCCAACATCACAGTGCTGCTGAGGCTCTCCTCACTGCCAGTCCTCCTGGTCTCTCTCCCATCCTACTCCGTGTCTGCTTGAGTCTTCTCTCAGCAGGTGATGGGGTGTTAGTCTGCTCAGTCCTCCATAAGGAAGTACTCAGTCTGGGAGGCCTGAACAAAGCATTCTTCTCAGTGCCTGAGACTGAGGCCCAAGAAGGTGAGGGTGAGGGCAGGCCCCCTTCTCTCCTAGGCCAAGGAAAGAGCTTCCCCAGACCGCTCACCAATCAACTGTTGGTGGACTCCAGGGATCTGGCTGTAGTGGTCTTTTCCCTGTGTCTTCACGGCCCACCTCATTACCTGCATCCGGGTTTTTCTTTTGACAAGAACACCAGTGCTATGAAATTCAAACCAAGCTTGGGGGTCATCTTAACTAATTAAACGTACAGAATCCTGTTCCCAGATGAAGTCATATAACTTGGGGGTTAGGACTTCAATTCATAATGATGTAACTTCCTTGTTGATGTCTTTGTTGTGTATTTCTTGCATGAGTCCTGGGGAGGTAAGCCTGTGACCACATCCCTTCTGTGTCCCCAGAGTGAATAAGGAGCAGTTGCTTGCTGGTCGAAGCCTTTCTGCTATAACACTATAAATTGAGATTTCTTTGAAGTGGCTCCAACAGGATTTCACTGGCAGCTTGTGATTTGTGAAACCAAACGCTGAAACTCTGCTTGTTAATGGAACCTGGAGTCCCATGCTATCCTGGTCACTGCTTCTTAAGCAAACTGCTCTCCCTATGGTGGCTGGTGGGGAGTCTGCAGCCACAGATCCCCATGGCTGCCCCTATATCAGGGTGCTACTGGTAGTGCACCCCCATTTGCCCACTTTCAGGCCTGCGTGTGGCATTTAAATACCCTTTCACTGGGATTATAATGCACTTCAGAAACGAATCCCATAAAATAGCTGTTTCCTTTGTACGCTTGATGCATTTCTACAATCTGATTTTTGGCCTCTGCTCCTCACTCTCTCTCCTCTGTCTCTCTTCTGCTCTCCCTCCCTTTCACCCTCTTTATTATATTTTTATTGAAAGCTGAGATGAGCTGGTGGTGGCATCACGGGCCCATTACACTTCCTAACAATTCCATTTACACCGTATTGTCTGTCTGATTGCTGGAAAATTCAGGTGATTCATCATGCCTGAGGAAGCACCTGATCCCCGGAGCAGCAGCCCCCAGAGTAAGGAATGCATCAGGAAGCTGCAGCCTCCTCCCCACCCCAGGGCAGAGGTGTGATTGGGGAGTAGCAGCTACTACTACCTAGAGCAGGGCATGCTGGAGAGCAGAGGCGTGATGGACAGCCGGCCTCAGAGTAAGGCACCTCCAGGGAATAGCAGCTCCTGCCTCCCCCCAGAGCAAGGCACATGTTTTGGGAGCATCAGGCTCCCAGGTCATGGCACTTTTGGTATGCCCTCAGGCACCGCAGAGCTAAAACCCTCCCCTGGGTCTTGTTGCTCCCCTTTGGTAACTCTACCCTTCTACTCCACAGCCCCCTGAGCCCAGAGAAAGGGAAGCAGTTGATGGACGAGGTCGCCCACTTCTTGCAGGTGCCATCAAACATCTTTGTGGATGTCAAGTAAGTACTGGATGCCGAGCCCATTGGCTTATGCTCACCTCACATTGTGTTCAGGCTCAGAAATTGGTTTGTGAGGGAAAGAGCTGAGTGCCTGTGGTTCTTGTTAATTATGTCAGAGAGGAGCTGTTTAGAACAGAAATGAAAAGAGAATTCCACTGGGCTTTGGGAAGTTATTTAAATACAGCTGAAACCTGCATTTAATTATAAGACGTATAATCTCCTGGTAGTGGTGTCACAGAGGCGAGTATCCCGGGGCCATTGCACCTGGCATTGCCTGGGCTCTAGAGCATCTGGAATTGATCCCATGCATAGACTTAGAGCCTATGGGGACACTAGAATAGCTTTGTTGAATGCCTCTGTGGACAGGGTCCTGTCACCATGTAGAATGCCCCTGATCTGGAGGCAAGTGATCTTTGGGGATGGAATGGTCTTTAGGAAGAATGGGCCGGATTCCTTGTCTCAGTCCACAGGACCCTCACCATGGCATACTTTCCATACCTTGCTAAGAGTGCAGATTATGAAGAAGACTATGAGCAAGTAAACCCCAGAGTCAGGCTGGCACTGTGAGTGGTGAGCTGGTGCAACGTGAACAAGCCATTGTGCAAGGGACTTTTGCAAGATCACAGAGAGACCAGGACATGTGTAATGGAGTCTAAGAACTGAATAAAGACTTGCCTGAGCTCATACTCATGTGTACATTGGGCAGATATGCAGATGACAGTTCCCTCAGGCTGTAACCTACAGGGGATGCACACTGAGTGCCAGCTGTGAGCTGGGCATCCCATGCAGTCCCACTGCCCTTCTGTCCTTGCCACTTACTTTAAGGTGCAGGAGAGCCCTACCCAGCTTAGGACTAGCAGCTTCTAGAAGGTGTCCTGGCGGAGATGTTGCCTCTATCCAAGGCTGCTCACGGCCTGTGGTGTGGACACGCTCAGCATGAGGGCAATGAGTGCAGATAGGCAGAGGCCCCTGACACCCAGGATCTGCAGTGAGTTCCCCACACCTGCTTCAGCTGGGCACGATAGGTGAGAAGTGCTCAGTGGATAAAGGAGCCATCAAAGGATCCTGTATACACAGTGACAGGCCAGGAGGGGTGACATGTATGTTGGGTAAGAGGAGGCAGAGAACCAGCTTTGCCTGACTAAGGACAGAGGATGACTGGGATGCTTACAGGTTCAGAGAGGGAGGGTCTTAGCATGCAGTTCTTGCCATTCAGCTGAAGCCTTTGTGCATGTCAGCTGTCAGGTCTCCTCTTCCATGGCTTGATCTCCTGGAGACCCTCCAAGACTCCCCACCATGGAAGGCCCAGCTCCAGGACCCCTGAGGAGTGAGAGCTGCCATCCCGGCAGCCGCGTTCTCCCAAACCAGGTGTCTTTCCCTGCTCCCAAACATGCCACAGCCACTGGCTGTCTCTGAACCCCCCAACCATGGCTCTTGGGTTAATGTTGGACATGTCCTGGGCCCAGTGGTGCATGCTAAAGGCCATGCTCATCCCCTACTCAGTAAATGGCATGGATGAAGGAGGTGTCCTTCATAGCCCCAGGGACCTCGCCAGATACAGCCAAGGCCAAGTGCCTAAGGGAGAGTGAGTGCCTGGATGTGTTGTGAGAGGGCATGGGGCAGCAGATGACAAGAAGAGCTGATATCACTGTAGTACAGTGGGATGGGCCAAGCACAATGGGTTAGGGCTCTTGTAGCCCAGGGGCTTTGTGAAGATCAGCTGGAAAAGGGAAATTATATCAAATTCTATAAAGAGCTTCCCCTGGCATGTGGAAACTTTCACTTTCATTGCTGTCCTTGGCAAAGCCCTTCCTGGTGACCATGCAGCAAGTGGCAGATAGCAGCCAATATGCCCAGGGCTTTTGTGCTTTGCTAAGGTGTGCCCTCCCTCCTAAACCCTATGTTATTCTTGGTGGGTTCATAACTGTCATGTGGAGTGTCTACTGATGTGAAGAGGAGGCTGGAAGAGCCGTATACCTGCATCTGCAGCTGCAGCTGAGCCTGAGGCTGAGGCAGTACAGTGTGGTACATGGGGCCTGGGGCAGAGAGCCATATTATTCTCTGGGTAAACAGAAGAGGGCAGTTTGGCCAGAAGTCTGTGTGGCTACCATGCAAACAACTCCTGGAAGGCTGTCCATGCACAGTGTTGCCCAGGCCACTCCTCCCTACTGCTTCCAGCATGCTTACAGGAAATGGAGGAGTCAGAGCCTGCCACGAGGGCGGGTGAAGTGACCATGATGGTGCAGCGGGGGGAGATGCAGCATAACCACAGTTTACCATCCGCCCTCACCAGGACAGGGCTCCCAAACCACACTGAGAATCACATGCACATGCACAGGAGATGGGACTACTTTTCTAGTCCCCGTGACACTACTAGTGGCTCCATCATGAAGCTTTGGGACTACTAAAGGAAGGCGGGGAGGTTTGGGGAGGGAGAGCTTGACATGGTTGTCCAGGCTCAGGAACATGGTTTCCCAGGAGCTCAGCACCCCCATGCCTGACTTCCTTCTTCCCTAGCCTCACGTAGGCCAGGCCAGATTTGTCCTGTTGCCCCTACGGAAGACTCAGTGCATGTCTGTGAGATGACATGATGTGATGAGGTGATGGCTCACCTTCACTGTCAAACTGACCAGCTTTAGAATCATCTAGGAGACATACCTGTGGGCATGTCTGTGAAGAGGTTTCCAGAGAAATTGAAGTAAGGAAGGAAGGCCCACCCTGAATGTGGGTGGCATCATCCCATGAGATGAGTCCTGGACTGAATAAAAAGTAGAAAGCCAGCTGAGAACCAGCAGCCATCTCTGTGCTCCCTGAGTGCAGATTCAGCGTGATCAGTCTCACGCTCCCCCACTATGCTTCCCTACCACTCTATACACTCCAACTGTGGGCCAAAATAAAACCTTCCTTCCTTAAGTTATAGGCATTTTGTCACACCAATGAGAAAATTAATGAATACAGCCAGCAACCTTTGATAAGAAGTCTGCCATCCATTGGGCCAGGCATGCGGAGGAAATGCTGGGATGAAGGGACTCTGTTGCAGTGGACTCACCCCTCTGCCTCACTCATTCCCTGTGTGTCCAGTCCTCACTCCTGCCTCTCCACTGTAGACCTCCATTCTGCTGAGTATCCATTCTGCCCACAGGGGAAGCTTGGCCTCTCTAAGGAGCAGGCCTAAGCTTTGCTGTCTGACTTCTGATTAAATGTCCCTGGCCAGACCTCCTTACTGCTCAGAACACCTGTGGTCCCTCTGTTTGGTAAACCTGCATGCCAGCTTGTTCTATGTCACCTTGGAGCATCAGGTCCTCCCCCTCGCCTCCTTGTCCTATGGCCATTGCTGGCTCCTGCTTCTCTCAGTCCCAATCCCAGTTCTGAGCTGAACGTGGATCCCAGCTGGTTCCAAAGCCTTCTCTAGAGTCCTGAATCTTGGCACAGCAGAGCCTATGTCACCCAGGTTTGAATTACCATGTGTGTGCCTGAGTGCTGTGTAAGTTGTAAACCTGATCCTGTCAAGTTGACAACCAGAGATTAACCATCACATACATCAATGAGAAACTGAGCTGCTTCTTGCAAAATGAGAGCCATGAAAATGGATCACAGCATCAGGCTCTGGCTGCAATGCCCCAGGCTGATCAGGACTCCCTGGGGCTGATCTGAGTCCAAAGCTTGGTGGGGATCTTCCAGAGGAGAACTGACTTGACTCCAGGCTCTCAGCACTGTCCTTCCTGGGCACTGCTCCTTCCATACTGCCCACCTGAGCTGATGTTGCAAGGCAAACCAGCATCTATCAGCTGACCAGGACAGCCATGATTAGCTATAAAATCATAACTGTGGTCGCTCTGTGCCTGCTGGCATAATTACATCAGCATGCTAATGTCGTTTTAATGGTCTCTAATGATGTAATAAGAAATAATGGAATTTACTTGACAGCTACATAACCATTAACAAAACATATTAAGCATAACTAGCACCATCATAAAAATGCAGATGATGTCTGCAAGTACCAGCCCACGTGTTCCCTTCTCCCTCCCCCACCCCACCCCCACCCCCAACAATAAACAGCTCTGAGGATGAGCTCCTAAATGCAGTGCCAGCTGAGAAGGACACTGCTGGCCAGGAGCTCTTCCTTCTGGGCACTCCTGAGGCCAAGCTGACACCTGTCAGCCCATGGACCACGTGTCCATCACTGCTGGATCAGGGGATTCTCGGGACACATAGTTGTACCTTTTACATCCTAAAGGCAAAACACTAACACCTGCATGCACACACACATGCACACACACAGGCACACACACAGGCACACACAGCAATCTAGACCTGGGGCAACATAGGCTCTGCCAAGATTAGGGACCCTGGGGAAGGCTTTGGAACCAGCTGGGCTCCACGTTCATATGGGAATCACCATGGAAGCAAATCTCTAGTGATGTCTGTGAGGATTTTCTAGATCAGATTAGTTGAGGTGGGAGGATCCACCGTGTGTGTGTGTGTGTGAGAGAGAGAGAGAGAGACAGAGAGACAGAGAGAGAGAGAGAGAGAGAGAGACATACCCCCTGGGCTGGATTCCTGGGCTGCACGAAAAGGAGAAGGCTGGCTGAGCATGCAGCTCTCGTCGGGCTCTGCGTCCTCTCTGCTAATGGCATTCCAGTGTTGTGCTCCTGCCATGCTTTTCTCACCACGATGGATGCCTCCCAGAAACTGTGGGTCAGAAGTTAAAGCTCTCCTTTCATAAGTTGCTTCTGGCTGGATATTTTGTCCCATGACAATCAAAAATGAACTGCTACCGTGTACATTACTGGGTTCTTGTTGCTGAAGGCAGTGACTGTGGGTGTCTCTCCTGACACTTCACCAGGGTCCCCTGCACACCACAGCAGAAGAAAGCCTGGGCCCAGGGCTACCCTTGTGCCCCCTTTTCTCTGGGAACCACCCCTCAAGCCACCCTCTAAGAAACAGACAATCTGTGGGAGTTTGCAGACTTTGGGGAGCTGTACTTCAATTTCCTGGGGCAGACACGTGACTGCCCCAGCCTCACAGGATTTGTCACACTAGGATCTGGGCATAGGAGAGGGATGAGAGCTGGCCTCACCTCCCTGGATTTATGCTTCTAGTTGTCTCTGTGGACCAAGATGACACACCCCTGGGTTATTTGGCCCAATTATCCAGCTGTTTAAATGAACAACAAGCAACAGAAATTACTCCAGAGATAAATGGATATCCCTTTAGCAAATACTTCTGTGGGAGGATCCAGAGCCCTGGAGGAGCCTGTGTAACATGCAGCATCTACAGCTTGGGTGTCTATGGCCTCTCACATATGTGCACCATGATGTGGCCTCCCTACCTGTGCTCAGAACAAGCTCAACCACTTTACCAGACTTTGATGGAGACTGGGCTCAGTTGTGTGAATCCTTCTTCCCTGGATGGAGTGCAGGCTCTGAGTCCTCAGGGCTCTCCTGTGTAGTGACAACATTGATCTCATGGCTACGGACAAATATGCATGGTTTTCTGGAAAAAAGAGTGCCAAGGAAATGGGCAACTATGTCACCTGTGCAAGTCCCGCATTTGGACTAAATGCAGACAGACAGGAGGAAGGAGCCACTGGAGAGTAGTATCCGTCCCTTGTGGTGGGTGAAGACCATGCGTAGCTGAAGATACTGGAGTTTCCCATGGGTGAGCCCCTCTCCTGTGTGAAATGATATCGTGACTCAGGAAACAGAAAGCAGCTCACCTTCTGAAGTCTCCCAGCACATGGAGCTTCAGTGGGACCCTTTCAGGAGCCAGTGTGGGTTCATATTCTACTGTCACCACTTCTACACCTTTACAGCCCTTGCACAAGAGCCCCATAGTGACATGGCTTGTCCTGGGGCTGCAGATTTTCCATGAGATGATCCATGGCAGAGCTGAGAATGGTGCATAGTGGGAGAGCACAGGGCATTACGGTGCAGGGCTACCATGATGTCATTGCTGTGAGGGAGAACGGCCCGCCTTCCTCCCCCTTTCTGCTAGTCATTCAGTTATTTACTTAGTTTTCTCATCTGTAAGCTAAGGGAGAGTCAAACATTGCCACAAAAAATAACCATGAATGACTTTTGGTCCTTCGGAGCATTGGGCTTTCTGCTCTCCTTGGTGGACTACAGTCCCACATTGTGCTAGTGGGACAGACGGCTCTTGGAGCATCCCCTTGCCTGTCTGCTGTCACAGGAGACAAGACAGTGCGGGAATTAAAGCAAGCAGGAGCTAAAGGGGGAGTATGACCACTGAATAGTTCGTTTTCTCTCAAAGTCCTTGGGAAGAACGGAGCATAACACAGGGCGCTTCCTAAGTACTGCTAGGTCTCAGTCACAACCTAATCGCTGAGGAGACAGTCTGGACTGTCACACGGTTGCTGTACTCCCCCCACCTCCAGAAGACACTGCATCCTCAGTCGTTATGTTTGACTAGGGCTTAGTGTCTGGTACATTATCTTCAGGTGGCTTGTTGATCTCACTGGGTTCAGTCTCTGCTTCCTGTGAACCCTTGCTGGGTATTTGGAGAGTAAATGCCTAATGTTTGGAAAGCAGGAATACACAGAATGAGGCTTTGTAGAGCCAAGCATAGACTTGTTTTGCTGTCATCACCATGGACTAGTCTGGTGTCCAGCCATGACCTCCCCCTGCAGAGATCAGTGAGTGAGGTTGGAATAGAAGAGCTGTCAGCAGGTGCTTCTTGATCCAGGCACAAAACTAGGAAAGGGTGGGTGGGGGGGTCCTGCATGCATGCATGCAGATTTTAGGGTTATTAGTGTTTCACAAAATGCTTTCAACTGAGAATAGTCATTTTCCAGGGGTGGTGAGATATTGAAACTAAAACAACTGGGGGCTAGTGCCTAAAATGTTATGGGTTCCAATTTGCTCATCTTTGGAATAAGCCAGATAAACTGCCATAGTTTGATATCACAAGGCTGGTGAATCCAAGCCAGCATACTCTACTGATTCCTTAGCTCATCAGGTTGACAATAGGAATGTTATGCAGAAATAAGAATAGCTGTACTCTGAGACTAAGGGGAACACTGGATTGGCTAGACTTTCACAGTGCTCTGTATTTTGAATGGTTTTAACAAGAAAATATGTGTTTTAAAATAACATTAAGAAATAGATTTATTGCTGGGCATGGTGGCGCACATCTTTAATCCCAGCACTCAGGAGATAGAGGTAGGAGGATCATTGTGAGTTTAAGGCCACCCTGAAACTACATAGTGAATTCCATGTCGGCCTGGGCTGGAGTGAGACCCTACCTTGCAAAACCAAAATAAAATAAATAGATTTATTAATTGCCCTAAGTTAAACAGTGTCCTTGTGCACAACACTGGTTAATGCGGGATGGCTTGTTTGTTTCACAAGCCTTAAGTGATAGGATGAGAATGTTCTAGATAATAAAAACTGTAGTGCAGCTTTCTCAGTGAACCTGACACCAGCACAAGGCTGAAGGAGGTAGACACAGAGAACACTCAAATCCTACTAAACCAGAGATCCAGAGACACAGAGGCTCCCAAGACCTCATCACTGAAGTAGAACTAAAATGAACCCAACATGGCTCAGAGAAATTCGCAGAAGAGGGGGTGGAAATATTGTTAGAGCCACAAGTTGGGTCATTATGCACAGAGACATTGCCTCTTCCCCATAACTGATGGCTACCCCCACAAGGCACAACCCACTTTCCCCAACGAGGAGGGTCCCTTCAGAGGGGGGAGCACAGGGAGGAGCCTATTGAAGGCACCAACATGAATGTATTCACATTATGAGCATAATTAATAAAATAAATAATAAAAATTTAAAAACTGTATTAATGTCCAAATCCTAGATACTACTTGTGCTCTTAGCATGTTCTAGGACCATAGGAAAAGAGACTGGATAATCACAAGTATGTTGTTACGTGTCGAGTGGAGTCACTGAGCCTCAGAGAGCTCAGGAATCATGGTGCTTGCTTAAGCAGAGACCAGTGCAGCTGGAATGATACTGAAACAAATCTTGTTGAGCATGCATGGCTTGCTTAAATTGGTTATCAGTCGTTTTAACTTAGAGAATTAATTCTACAACATCTCAGAGATATAGTGTTTCATTTCCACCCAACCTGGCTGGGAGCTACTCTGAGTGGGGACACACAGCTTTACATGCACCTGATCAGTAGAAGTGTTTTGCACATATCACACCCACTCAGACATGGTGAAGACCTTTCCTATCACAGGGCAAGACTGGAAGATTCCTCGCTTTGGCATTGTTTCCACTGTCAGTAGCATCTCCTCTCACAGCAAATGAATTAATTGACTGTCAGAAAGTCGATGGTCCCCCAGGGATCACAATTCAGAAATGTTCCGAGTGTTCTACATCAACAGAGCCCTACTGTGAGATGTACCAGAGAGCCAAGCAACCCTCAAGTGCTTGGGATTAACTGTACAGATGGATCCTAAGATGCACATTCTCAAGTCACAGGGCAGAAGATGACCCACTGCCTGCCACCAGTACTGCCAGGTGGAGAACCACTGGCTCCTGCAAACAACGGGGTGGCACGTGGACTGTGTGAGGCGGTGTGTGATGCCTCTATCTAGCGTGGATGTCAGTGCACAGAGGAGAGGGTCAGTCTAGACTGTCAGTAAGAGAGAGGTCCTGTAACACACAGCTATCCCACCTTGTCATCCATACTCACCTGACAAACTACCTTGTGTGATGACATGCATGTGAAGGCACATGCAGGAGGGTCCCAAGTTGAAGGCAAGCCGTGGTAACATATAGAGTCCCACCTCCATACACTGAAAATTCAAGATCAACCTGAGCTACACAGACCCTGTCTTACAAAATAATAAACCTACAAAAAATACCCAACACAGACACCTTCTAAAATGCATCTTATTATCCCTGGTTTATAGGTAATGAATGCACTGGGTTAGAAAGTAGCAGGTGCACAATTGGCCAACAAGGTTCCCAAGTACCAGGGCTGTGTTCTCTGCAGTGTTACAAGCTGTGAAGTAGGCCAGTCAGCAATAAGTATAGAATCTTCAACGTGGATTGCAGGAACAGTGCATTCTCTTCATTTGTGTATTTGCAAATTCATTTCTGTTCTTGTGTCATGTTCATGGTCATTCCTGACACAGAGCAATCAGGGTCCTCTAAACAAGGGTCTGTCCAGTGCTACATATTTCACATTTTTGTGCTTTTTGCTGTTGATTTACCTGCCTAAAATGCCCCAGGCACAGTGCTGAGGCACTGCCTGGCTTCCCAAGTGCCGGAAGGCTGAGCTGAACCTTGTGGAGTAAACACGGATGTCCTGCACACTCCACTCAGGCTGTTACAGGGCTGTCAGCTGTGAGTTCAGCACTAATCACTCAATGGTGCAGACTGAATGAGGTGCCTGTGTGTAGAAACACACAGATCAAGGTTTGTGTATCCATCACACAGTGGCCAGAGGCTCACAGAACCTGGCTGGCTCCCCCAGGGACAGCAACTCTGACAGCATTTGGTGTTTGCTGTGTCCCGTGACTTCAGAGAGCACAGCTTTGCTGGATAATGAGACTGCCCGTAGTTTTTTTCTCAGCAATTATCAGCTGAACATGAAGGGAAATCTGAAAGTCAGGTAACAAAGTTGGTGTCTTTGTTTCCAAGTTACACCTAGGCATCTCCTTGTGACTCACTGCTCAGCTTTGTGCCTGTTCAGGAATCTCTTCTAAACCAGAACCCCACTTCTGCGTGCAGTATAGTTTCTGAACCTCAGAGCAGCGGGCAGCAGACTGTGAGACAGACAGCCTGTGAGTGTTCACGTTCATACTAAACTTGCTTCTCAGAGACTTTGCAAGGGTGTGGGCAATTCTGTTTTCCTTTTTTTTTTTTTTAAATTAAATGCAGAAAGTGCCCTTCCTACGTTAGCAATACAGCCATGGGATTTGTTCTAGTTTCTTCAAGTTTATGATGAACCAGAATGCTAAACACCATGGCACAGTGGGGCTGCATGGTATTGGGGAAGGTAGTGGCATGCTTGGACCTCAGGACTCCTCCACCTTACTGCCCCCTATGTGGCAGGTACTCAGTAGGCCTCAGTCACAAATCCTGGTGATGTAAGTGTTGGATTCTTGGAGTAGGGAATCAGATCTTCATAAAGATTTAGGAGATATCAGGCCAGTGAACCCCAACCTGGGGTCCTTATCCAAGTTATCAAAGAATCAAAAATGCAAATTCAGGGCTGGAGAGATGGCTTAGTAGTTAAGGCACATGCCTGAGAAACCTAAGGACCCCAGTTCGATTCCCTAGGTCCCACGTAAGCCAGATGCACATGGTGGCACATGTGTCTGGTATTCGTTTGCAGTGGCTAGAGGCCCTGGCATGCCCATTCTCACTCACTATCTCTCTTTCTCTCTCTCCCTTCCTCTCTCTGCCTCTAATAAATAAGTAAAAAAATAAAATCTTTTTAAAAATGCAGACTCAGAGCCGGGTGTGGTGGCACACACCTTTAATCCCAGCACTTGGGAGGCAGAGGTAGGAGGATCGCCGAGAGTTCGAGGCCACCCTGAGACTACATAGTTAATTCCAGGTCAGCCTGGACCAGAGTGAGACCCTACCTTGCAAAAACAAACAAAAAAAAAAATGCAGACTCAGAGAAGAGTAAATTGTGAATTATGATATTTATTTTAGGGAGAGTTAGGATCAAGAGGAAAAGCAAGCAGGAAAGCCCAAGCCAAAAGCAATTCTCCTCCCTGGCTGGGAAGGGGGAGAGGGGAACTAAGATGATCTCCCCCACATAGAGTTAAGCCAGAGGGTCAGAGGAACCAAGAGCTTATAAAAGGGCCAAGAGACCTCAAACACTCGGCTTAGGCCCATTGATATGACTCAAACATCCAGTTAGAATGAGCCTTATCATCAGACCCTGGAGTATAAGGAAAGAACCTGATTGGTCGGTGAACTCAAGATGCTGACTCAGGAAGGGCCAGCCCACAGGTGTGCTAAGCAAGAAGCTGCTGCTGAGGAGTTGTTACTTAGATGTGACTGGATCAGACACTGGTTCTAGTCCTGTCAGGGCAGGCAAAGCGATATCTATGTTTCTGTGGACCAGTCCTTAGCTAACTGCCTACTAGAAAAAAAAAAAAAAAAAGCTGTCTTCCTAACTCATAGCACTGGGCAAATGTTCCCTATGGGGAGAATTCTGCTGCTGATGCCCCAAGTTGGCATATCCGGAAGCTAGCTCTAGTGTCTGTAAGATCCCTGTGAGAAGCCACACCTGCTAGGAAGACAGCCAGTCATACAGGCTTCTTTCAGCATTGTGGATAGTGGAAGGAAGGGTTAGGTGGCCCCAGAAGTCCTCACTGGTCATCAGAGACATGGTACCTTGTCATGAGAGGAGATGAGTGCCACACAGCAGATGTATTTTGGAAGTCAAGGTCCCTGAGATCTTCTGACAGTGCTGAACATCAGCAGTCCATCCCAAGTGAATGTCCTAGAGTCTATGTGAGGTACATAGGCCCCCCACTGTCAGCTGCTCAATGAAGGTGGGGATATCCAGTGCCCAGTCCTTGGACAGCTGGGATGCAGCAACCCACCAGGTCTGGGGAATCAGGACATATGCAGCTCTGCACTCAAGGCGTGGCCAGCCCTCTATCACGGGTTTCCCAGACAGGGTAAGGAGGGAGCCACCTCGGAGGCAAGCTAGCAGCTTCTGAGATAATGGTTGTCACCTGCCCCCAGGGTCCCTAGCAAATGGGACCAATGCTTTTCTCTCCTCCTAAGATTCTCTATTGGGGAGACTGAGCCAAGGATGCCTTTGAGAAGCAAGTGGAATGCAGAGCACAGGCATGAGGACGCTGAGGCAGGTACCCAGAGCAGGATGAGCCCCAGGTGCTTGACCAGCTCCTGAGCTGATGGTGTGCTTCATTAATGTGTTTGGGAATGCTTGCAGAAGGGGATTCAGCAAAGGTCTTGGTTGTCCAAGGTCACTGGCTGAAGTTCCCAGGATCTGACTCCTTTGCCTGCTGGGGCTGACTCTCCCAGTAGCTCTAGGTGTGTCTGCTACACTGAACGTTAGCACAGATAACCTTGAAAGTGAAGCATGGTGCCACAGAACCAATCCCTGTTGACAGTCAACTTTGCACTCAGGTGTTGAAAGCAGAGAGAAAGGATGGGAAATGATAAAACAGTGAGAATGGGGGGAGCACTATGCCATTACTCAGGGCGTCCGTGGCCTTTTTCAGCTTTGGGGAGGGAAGAGCACCAAACACTGCCTGGAAACCATCCACCCCACAGTGGGCGTGGACCACGGCCCTGCATGTTGTGCACATACCTTAATGCTGGCCACCCTCTTTCCACCAGCTGTCTGTAGTCTGTGTGCTCGTCAGTAGCCCTCAGCCAGCTCACAGCTGGATTGACAGCCCTCCTGATGGGACATGGCTCACGAAGCCCCTTAAACGGGTGTAATGTGTCCCGTGGTGCTCCTTGGAGGGAAGCATTATGCTTGTGTACCTGAATAAAACTAACTTATACAGATATCCATGCATTTCCTCATGGGAAGGGGCCCTTCAGTCTATGGGTAGGAACTGTGTTGATGCCTGCCACATTCCAGTATTTAGTGGCTGCTCTTTTCGTGGGTGTATTTACCACTACTTGGGACTGTCCAGCATCTTTCTTGACCCTTCCTCCATGAGTGCTACCCTCTTCCAAGGGGGTCCTTGGCCTGATACCAGCACCTGAGTAGGCCAAAGCTGACCTTCCCACTACTACTGCCTCCGAGATTCTCTTCCATAAGGGGAGTGGTGGGTGACACTTGCTCCTTGACCAGCTTTAATGGATGATCCCAGCTGCACAGGCGGGAGGAAGAACATGACAGAGTTCTTGCCATGAAAACATCCTGAGCACACCCTGAGCTGTCTGGGACCATAGATGGGAGCTAGCTGGGGCAGTACATTGGAGTTGGCTGGCCACCCTGTACAACCCTGTTGACCATAACCTCCATCTGTCTCTGCTTGGCAGGGAGGGCCTTCCCTGCTCTGTGCTCCATGGGCCACCTTGGCAATGAAGGGCGTGGCTGTGGAGGGCTTTTACTGCTGGACTGGTGGGTAGATCTTTCCCCCAGCCCCCAGCCTGTGATCCCATCCACACAGCCTGTGATCACCAAGGCTTTCGTAAGCAGAACAGAGAAGGAGGAGGCAGTTGGCAGTATACTACACATGCTTGAGAGGAGGGAAGAACGATGACTGTGGCAGAAGGTAGCGATATGGGAATAAAATAAAACCACGCAGCAGAACTGACATCCAGCCAAGCTAATTCATCTGTATATTCCCAGCAATATATTCTCAGATCATTAAAGGAGACAAGCATTTGCACAGAGAGTCTCCCACAGCCCTTTTTGCCTTCACTGATTGGGGGAAAAAAATCCAGTGAAAGTAAAGGAAGAGGCCCTCCGAGTGCCTGTAAAATCCTCAGTGGAGATTCCAGATACTCTATCTCGGTACTGTAGTAAGTGCATGCCTCTGTCTACTGGGTCCCTTTCTGGTCAGCATGTGGTGTCCCTTGGCATCAGCCTGCCTGCGTCCTGGGCCCGATGGAGCCATAGCCTTGGGGAGAAGCCTAGAACCATGCATCATCTGGGGCTGTACAGAAACTTTGTCTCCTTAGCTATTTACAAGTTCAGTATCATCAGAAGCCCCTGTATTAATTGTACATGGAGATTAATTTCAAATTAGCTCCATGGGTCATGAAACAAAACAGGGGATGAGTCCCAGCTGGCCTCTGCTGTAGGGACCTGAATTCTTTGCTATGATTCCTATGTTGGTACTTTGGCCTGACTATTGTCCCCTGACTGTACTCCAGCAGATCTTGTCTCACATGTCACTGATCTGAAACCCGGAGCTTCCTGTTGGAACCACAGCGTCCCTCAGTGCTGTGTCCTCTGTGTTTACAGAGCGCCTGCTCCAGAGTGTCCCTGTGAAGAAGCTCCACTTTCCAGGGTCTGGGGGCTGGTCCGGACAGAATGGTGAAATGTGATGGGAACAGCAGGGTGGCAGGCACGCCTAGACAGGACTGTGTGTGACTGGTGGCTGGAAATCAGTCTTCTCAGACCAGGGTGAATTTGAGCAGGTCTTTACCATATTTCAGCTGAGTAAACACTGGGGCCTGGTGAGGAAGAAAGGCTCAGCAGCCTCCCTTCAAACAGTGATGCACCACAAGGACCACACAGCGGTCATCAGCAGGTGCGAACCTCACAAGCAGTATGCACATTCACAGTCCCATGGTGATCCTCTCCGGGTCCTCCAACGTGAGCACGACGGTTCCCTGGCTGTGCCTCACTGGGCTCTGCATGGCATAGACAGACAGGATACATGTGAGTGGTGCTGATTGCTCTGCTCACCTCAGTCCTAAGAGCCCTGTGAGCCTTCACAAGGACAAGGACACGGGCTGTGGGACAAACGTGCATATGCTACGCTTCTCTGTGGTTCCTACTACATGCATCAAATGGTAGGTGTGCATCTCCTCTCCATGACATGGAAGCCAGGACTTTGAACTCCAGGCAACCAGAAAACTCCTCATGGTCCCCAGGAAGAAAACATGCCAGGTCAGCTTGCCAGAGAACTGCTAAGATGTGTAGATTCAAAATTCATGAGAAAATATCCAATAGCCCAGAGTCCTGTGGCTGAGATATGCTGCCAGAGCCATGGGTGATAGGTGAGCATTGCTCACATGAATAAGGGCTTTCTCTTAACATCAGAAAACTGCTGGGTTCCAGGGTCCTGACTCATCACAGCCACAAACAGATCGTCTGCCATTTCAGTAAAACTGGGCACGAAACACCCCAATCATTCATCCAGCTAGAAAGATAAGCATCATGTATGGGGTAGTTTGAAAGTCAAATGTTCCCCATAGCCTCATGTATTTGTCATTAAGCCTCATGCTTAATCCTCAGCTGGTACAGTCTTGGGGAGGTAGGGCCTAGCTGAAGGAGGAAGGTTCCTACGGGTTGGCCTGAAGGTGTAAAATGAAGCCCAGTCCCCCCCCACACACACAACTTACTCTCTTGACTTCCTCCATGCCACTCTGTAGATGTGACACATGGATGTCTGCTCCTGCCATGCAAATAGTCATGTGCCATTTAGGCACTAGGTATTTAGATGTTTGTAGTGCTTGCTAAAAGAGTTGAAGCACCATGGTGAGTGCTCACTTGGGGTGGAGGAGATCAGAATGGACTGGGGCTTTGAGAGGGAGTAGAACCTGACACTATAGTGATGAGGGTACCCATCCCTACAGAATTGTTGACTCAAATGAACAGACCAGCTTTTGTAGGCCAGGAAGGGCACTGAATGGTTCTAAAAGCTCACAGGGGAGATCAACAGGGAAAGGCTTAGCTATGAGATAGTTGGGAGCGAGGCTTAATCAAGTAGATGGCAGTCCTATCCAGTCCATCAGTACCAGAGTGGCATTTGTGGGAATTCCCTGGGTTCTCGGGTGGGAGATCTGGACATGGGAAACTTCTCACCTCTGTTGTGTGGTAGGGCAGGCTTAGACTAGAATGGAATCATAGAATTGCCATTATGGAATTTCTAGGGGAGTTCGTAGAAGTCAGATACCCTCTGGATGTTTCTTGTTTAGGGGGTAGTGGGGACAGCACCTGGTGTACTTCTCAGAGCAGGCGCCTATTACTTAAGGCAGATCTTGTTGATCCCAAAGGGAATGGTCATCATTGCCTTGCCCAGGTAAAACAGCTTCCACTTGCAGAGTGCTAGTGCCTTGGGCTGGCTGGCCAAGACCGTAAGTCTGAAGTCCCAGGAGGAGGACAAATAAAGGTGTCATGAACAAAGATGACATCTGAGCCCAACAGTCACATGTGAGGTTTAGAGGAAGGTTCATACCCACATCCTGCTTGTAATTCCGGAGATCAGGAGGAGGGAGTCGAGGCTCCCATTTGTGCTGGGAGGAAGGGAGAGACAGTAGGGGTTGTGGCTGTGTGGTAGTTTCATTCCCATGTCATACTCTATACTATGAGAATGGGAGCTGGGGAATGGACACCAAAGATCTAGGCGATGTGGTTCACACCTGGGCCTTACTGAGGGGGGCTTACTGAGGGGGAGGCTTCTGGAGACCAAGCCTTCCTCAACGGTCTTCTCTCACCCCCACCTGCTTTCCCCTTGCTTGCCTTTCTGGAGTTTACCCCTTAGAAGGTATTTAGGGTGTCACCTGCCTCTTCTAAGCTCACTGTGCACAGTGTCTGTCCCCACACCACAGGCTCTGCAGATGCTTTCAACTGCTAAACGTCATGGATTTTTCAAAAAATCACATTCAACATGGTATTTGAAAAACGTCAAAAACCATAATTCCTGCCTAGCCACTCCTCTGCCAGCTGCTTTTGTATTAAATAGTTCTTAATGACTTGGGTGATTTTCAAATGACTCCTGCAGAAAGAAATTTGGAAACAATGCTTCCACTTTACTTTTACCTCCCAATTCAACGCTATGCCTGGGACCAAGTTCTGCTTCCATAATGATTCCTTCTGTGCACTTGCAAGAACCCTTGCCTCCCATGCTTGGTTACAGGTTAGCTTTGGAGTTTCCTGTGGTAAGAGTACATCCCACTGCAGTGTTTTCTAGAAAAGTGGAACATCCAGTAGAATTGTTGGAAATGAAAACAGAACGCAGTAACAAAGAGAAAGCCCACTAGGAATAGCAAAGGGCAGCCTTGAGGGTGTCAGAGTTTTGGGAGTTTGCTGGTGGGCCAGACATAGTAATGACCTACTTCCTTAATGATCTCTTCCAGAGTTCTGGGACCAGCAGTCACCTTCAAAGTGAGTGCCAACATACAAAACATGACAGCCATGGACTTCGCAAAGGCTACAGGTAAGGCTGTATCCTCACATGGGTGTACACGTGCACATACACAGATGTGGTCAAGGCAGAAAGAGACATCAGTTCAGAGCAGCCCAGAGCTGTGAATCTCCACTGGGAGTCGAAGGCAGCATGAGTCAGGGCCAACCGCCTGGGCCTCTCTGGATTTCTCTGATGTGTGGGCCTGGCTTCTGCCAAGAAATGGGGTCGTTGTTGCTGCGTCTGAAGTAAAAAGAAAGGCATATTTGTGAATATTGGTATTTGCAGTGCCCAGTGTGATCAATGCCGTGTGGTTGGATTGAGACTTTTCATGCTGTATGGCCCAGAAGCACATGCCCCATGTGACTTACCCATTGCTGGTGGGCAGAGTCCTACCTCAGACTCTGGTGGTCTGAAGGAATGTGGCGACTTCTAAATGCATTTGCTACTCAGAATCCAAGTTCCTGAATATCTCTGAGACCTCTCCCTGATTGGCTGTGGAGTTGTGACTAGCAGTCACCATTGAAAACCCACAAAGGTGACCAGCTAGGGACTCAGAGAACAAAAAGCATGGAGAACAGATAGTTGTAAACTCTTGTGAAATGTGCTGTGGGATCTTTCTAGCTAGGAAGAGTTGGTGACATAACAGCTCTGGCATTTTGGAATGATTTGCTGGAAGATCATGGCACTTGAGGGTCATTTCTGGGAGGCCAGGCTGAGTACCTCACCTCAAACATAGCAGAACATAGCTCCTGTTCAGCAAGACTTTTGCATAAGTAACTCTGTGAACTGTTTTTATTGTTCTTTTTTATACTTTTGCTAGAATATAAATTGTTTTGCATGTGAATGGTGCATATATTTTGGTTGGCTTAGAGGTGGGCAGGCTTAGATCCCCTCCTCATCCTCTCTTGGTGCCCCACTGCCGCAGTCAGCTTCTCTGTCCAGTGATGGCTGCACAGTATAGGCAGTCCCCCTCAGTGGAATAGGATCTGGGTCTCATCTACTTTGGTTCCCACTGGGTTTACTCATAGGAACGTCTGCTCGTAGTGACTCTTGTCTACTGAAAATAGTGATTTGGGAGCTAACCGTTTTTTGACTAGAAAGTATTCTTTGTGCTATTCTCTAGAAGTGTGACACAAATCTAAGCTTTGCAGAGAGTTGGACCAGCCCTTTTCATTGCCATACTGTATTGTGAGGCTTTCAGGGCTGGGACACAGTGGAGTGGAGGGCAGCATGGTGCTGCACTAAGCAGTGGGGTTCTGGAAAAGGGAGAGAGGAGATTCTTTCTGAAGATCCTGTCCTCTAATATGGAAAGGGTTCTGCTTTAATAGCTTTGGTTCCCCAGGCTTTAGGAGGCCTCCTTCCCTCACTGGTGCCTGCTTGAAACATACTGGTTCTTCCCCATGACTGATGCTTAGACACACTTAAGACCAGCAAGTTGTCAGGGTTTCATGCAGAGACGCGCTAACAGTGCGCCCCAGCACCAGGAAGTGAGTCATGTGGAACTTGGTTTGCTGGCACTTGCAAGCGGGGTGTAAGGCAATCTCTGATCCCTAAAATCATGACAATATCCTCACAGACAATGCCTTTCATTTACTTTCTGGCCTTCTAGGGAAAATGAAATTGATTATTTGTGATTTAGTTTCTTGGTTATTTCAAATGTGTCCGTGTCATGTGCTAGTGTTCCATTGAAGAGAAAACTATCTAAAATGGAGATCTGAGTCTCATACCAACAACTCTGAGAATGCTAAATCTGCCAATTTACCCAGGACATTTGTAGCTGTGCAAGCCACCTGAATTCTGCTTGTGAACGTGTACAAAGTTTTAAGCATACATACCTAAGTTAAAAATATTAGTTCCTGGGCTGGAGAGATGGCTTAGCAGTTAAGCGCTTGCCTGTGAAGCCTAAGGACCCTGGTTCGAGGCTTGATTCCCCAGGACCCACGTGAGCCAGATGCACAAGGAGGTGCATGCATCTGGAGTTCGTTTGCAGTGGCTAGAGGCCCTGGCGTGCCCATTCTCTATCTATCTGCCTCTTCCTCTGTCTCTCTCAAATAAATAAATAAACAAAAAAATTAAAAATATATATTAGTTCCTTTCATATTATAAATTGTACATGATGCCATATGGGGAAAGGTTTAGAAATAAATAAGTTTGAAACCCTCACCCTAAGTACAGTGGGCGCCCAGTCCCACCTTCTCAGAGCCCTGGAGACTCAGAGAGGAGCATCCCACTGAGAGGCAGTTTCACACAGAAACTGACAAAGACTTTCGAAGTTAAAAGGGATTTCCTGTGGCTCTTAAAGATGAAGGAATGCTTGCAAGTGATCCAGCGTTTCTGCTGGGGCCTGCGAACTTTTTAAACATAGTGGGACATAGCCATGTATGTCTTCCACACTCAAAACCTCACCGAGTCTTCTGTTGAAATTACTGGAAATAGTATGGGCTGCCTCAATGCCCATTGACTTTGCATTTGGCCTCTTGAAGTGGCTTATTAATGTTATTAATGAAGGGAAGCCTAACCCTGGTAAAGAACTTAAAGGGCATTTATTTTCCTAATTTTAAACAAAATGACACCAACTTCAATGAATGGGCAGACAGCCCCCATGCCCTCAGTCCTCAGCACACATCGTGTAGCATTACTGCTGAATGAGAACGCAGCTGCTGTCAGATTCAGAGCCTCTTTCTTGTGTTGGGGATTCTTTTCTGGAATTCAGCTTTACTAATTTACTTTTTTAAGTTTCATTTCTACTTTTTAGCATGCATCAGTTATACAAAATAGTGATTCTTGTTATATTTCCATAAGTATATACATCCTTTGATCAAATTCACCCCCATGGCCCTCTCCCATCCTCCCTCCCACTCCTTCTCATTCATTTCCTCTTCCCTAATATTCTACTTTTGTGTCCTTAAAAAATATGCCTTCCACATGTGTCTTTGTGTTTCCAAACCTGGCTTATTTTGCTAACACAATGATCTCCAGTGCCAGCCATTTTCCTGCAAACAGATCGATTTTGTCCTTCTTAATACCTGGATGATACCGCTGTCTCTTTGTCCGGTTATCTGTTGATGGTACCCTGCCTGACTTATGAACTTGGGGAGGAGCACCAGTAGTTAGTGTGTCCTCCACAGGGAGGTGCTTCCAGTGCCTTGGAGAGTCCACAGGCACTGGTAGACACTTGGGCTCCAGTGGTCAGCTTGTCAGTCACCCTGGCCAAGCATGGAAAAAATCCTTTTTACTCCCATTTCCTTGGGATATTTTTATTAATTCTTCAATTTTCATAAATGTTTGCATTTCTCTTTTCAAAAAAAGTGCTCTCTCATCATTTAGAAGCCAGAGTGTGTGTTCATTCCCTCCATTTATGGGAGACCTCGCTGAATCACCTTTCAGGTTTCTGTGGTGAATTGTCCATAATCACCCTATAGTCGGCATGTTGCACCTCCTGCGTGGTCTGAGATCAAGTTCCACCTACCAACTTAGCCTGCCTCTGGACTGAGATGGGACCCAGCAGCCTGATGTCAAGGCATGTGCTCACTCACAGCCCTCTCTAGGAGAGTGAAGGTTGCCAGCCTGAGGTGGCTGGGCCAGACCCAGGTCTTTATTTTGAGAATCTAGTGGTCTCACTCATGGTGAAGGAAGATGAGTTCTTCTGCAGTCCATGCTTAGGACAGTCAATCTTCACTGGTGACCCCAAGTGAGCATACGTGTTTCATGTTCCGTTTGCCCACACCTAGGCTCTCTCTTGTACAGTGTCACCATAGCCCCAAGGTGAGAGGCCTGCCTTTAAGGAGGGCAGTCTGGATAGGACTATAGGAGCTACTGTGGATTTTTCAGGAAAACAGCCACATATCAGACCTCCACAGAGCTGCTGGCTTGAGTCCCTGCTACCTCCTAGTCCTTCAGGGTCAAGTTGTTCTAGCCATGGGCTAATTCTCCTGCAGTCCTCAGCAAGGACATTGAGGACTGGGGATGAGGACATACTGCCGGCCTTCTGAGGGTGCCTGTGAGGGCATTCCACACTGCCTCCTGGAGCCTCTGCATGGTGTCCTACTTCCTGTGATGATGGCCTGCTCACTAATACGCCTGTAGTGACTCCTCTGTCCTCAGGCCGCCTCCCCCTCACCTTCCCACTGTCCCCTAAATAACCTGCATGACCAGATCTTCATCTAATTGGCTTCTGGTGGATCCAGCTTATGGGACGGTGGCCTTTACTTTTCATGATACGTGAAGCCACTGGAGTGACATGATCCGAAATGAGTGCTGTGTCAAGGGCAGACTGTGTGTGGGCTATGGGGGAGCAGCAGGAGCAGAATTGTGGACATGGCTCTTGTAATAGTCTTGGTCTGAGATGACATTGGCTTGGGAAGGGTGGCAGAGTCAAGGTGCCTGGACTCTGGAAATGGAGATTTGCTGGCAATTTGTGGTAGAGCAGTCGTGGGACATGACAGAACAAGGACAAGGACAGCCCAACAGCCAGCAGGCTGGAGTTGCCATTAACATGATGGGGGAATAGTAAGGAAGTCAGGGCTGTGAGGAGGATGAGGAGCTTGGTGTGGCCCATGTTACTCTCAACATTAATCCTCCAGGTATCTGAGAAAGACTTTGTACACCTAGGAGGTGTCAGGGCCGAGTAGACATCACCCTCAGAGCTCAGAGCAGCTGTGGGTATGGTACACTGTCACTTTGCTAGCTCACCCCTCCTTTAGCCCTTCCCTCTCAGCACAGCAATGAACTGAGTCATCTTCATCCTAGATGGGGACTGCCTCATGTCAGAAGCAGGGCTGTCAGCTGTAGTGGGCTTTGCACACATGATACGGCTTCAAGAGAAGTCCTGAGGGAGAATGGCAAGTAGGAGGAACCAGCACACAAAGCATGAAGCTGCAGCCATGGGCACCTTCCTGCAGCCACGGGCTAGTTCTCTTGGAGTCCTCAGAGAGGACATTGAGGACCAGGCTGCTGGTCTTCTGAGGGTGCCCAGCTCAGAAAAGAAGCTACAGGTGTCAGAAGCCACCTTTTGGGAGTTCTGCAGATGCAAGTCCCCATGGCAACTAAACATGGACAGAGTACAGGGATGAATGTGCTGCAGCTAGGCTTCTGCGCCACGTGCCTCAGTATAGCTCACCTGTGTCCTCCAGCAGGGCCTAGAAGCACAGGTGCACGTGGCAGCCTTGGTCCCAAGGCCACTGAGCCACTGCCTTAATCTTCTGCTGCTTTCAGAGCCTGTCCCATGGCTGCTTTGGGGCAGAATGCATAGGCCACCTTTGCAGAGTGGGAGATGGTGGCACTGGTGATATGGGTGGTGCAGACATTATGACATGAGAGCTCTGAGTAGGCCAACTCTACAGCTTCTTCTCCCCAGCCCACTGGTGCCTGAAACTCTCCCCTTATCATAGCCAAGACCCTTGGGGGGTACTACATGTCTAGACACACATGGTGTGTGCAGCACTTTAGCCCTCAGCAGAGTTAGCACACTCAGCCAAGAGCAGGTCAGGTTAGCACACTGGCACCTGCATGAGCTGAGGGCAGGACTTGGGTTTTGGAGGTAGAGGTGGCTCAGGAAAGTCTTGGAATAGACAGTTGAGGTGGGACAAGCAAGATCTCCTGAACATAAGGGACTAGAGTAAGAGTGTTTGGCCCTTGATCAAAACACTCAGAAAAGGGGCTGGAGAGATGGCTTAGTGGTTAAGGCACTTGCCTGCAAAGCCAAAGGATCCTGGTTCAATTCTCCAGGACCCATGTAAGCCAGATGCACAAGGGGGTGCATGCATCTGGAGTTCGTTTGCAGTGGCTAGAGGCCCTGTTGTGCCCATTCTCTCTCCCCCCTCCCTCTTTCTCTCAAATAAATAAAATATATTTAAAAAAAAACACTCAGAAAGCCATCTGGATGAGAGATCCTGCCATAAACAGATATCATGTGGTCAGTTCTGCCCTGTCCAGCCCCACCTTTTGAGGGCTTATCTGCATACCGGCCCACTTTCTCCTCCCAGCATAGAAATACAACGTTCTGACGGCTGATTCTTGAAAATGGCTTGCTGTTTTATCCAGCAAGGCTGGCATTCCACATCTTCTTAAGAACACACAAGAGTGATGTGGGACGGAACAGGACTGTGTGACCAATAGGCGGCGACAGCGCTATAGTACTTACGGTATTGGACCACAGCTCTTGGGGTTGTGATGAATATGTCAAATGCAAACTAGTCAACAGAACAAACGTTGATAAAGTCAGTCCCAGTCCTGCCTGGCAGCTACCCATTGCCTCCATGGTGAATGTACGATTAAGAAAGATGAGATCACCAACAGGCCTGTCCCACCTCAGGGCTCAGCCCTCTTCCCAGTATCACTACCCTGGCTGAAATGGAGTGCTTGCCTGGTGGACAAGGGACAGCAGGTCCCCCCTTCAGCAGCACCCTTGGCTGTCTCCACTGCTGCTTCATGGTAGCTGAGGCTGCCAAGGTGGAGGAATGTGGGGTTCTGAACCTCGGTTTAAAGCCAGGTTCTATTTTTTTTTGTCACTCTGTGTTCTTCAGACTTGAGGGTGTCTTCTCTGCCAGGAAGGACTGACAACTACACAACATGGAGCTGTTTCAGGATTGAGCAAAGTAAGAAGGAGCCAGTACCAACACACGGTTTAAATTGTGAAGGGTTAGGGTAAAATTGTTGGGGTCACTGCTCGTGTGACGCTCGCCCTGGCTTTGCATGCCTGACATCAGAGAGTGCTCATGGTAATGAGGAGAGCAGTCTCTGTTCCCCAGCAGGAGCCAACCGCAGTACCAATGGGATTGGGTCCATTGCAATACGCTGTGGTGATAGATGGAGGTAGGCTGGTTGCATCATGAGCTACGGTAGGGTGCTAACATTGCACAGTGGTGGGACTTCTTTCTGCCTTTCTCCCAAGGGCCATGCTGTTTCCTAAGGAGGCTGTAGCTCTCATATGCAAAGTGCAGGGTTTTTTTTTTAAGATCACACAAGGTAGTTGCCAGCATGTAGGGTTAGAATGCTGTCCACAAGTCAGCTCAGGAGAGACAGTTCTCATCTGTGTTGCCATGTTGGCTCTGATTAAAGGTGGATGTACAGTCACTCTTTTAAGATCTAAAGACAGTTTGCACTCTGTCAACACCTTGTCTCATTATACTTGCAAAGCTCAAGGAAGCAAGTTTTCAATGAAGTCTTCAGCAAAAGCAATTATGTGGCTTCATCCCAGGGTAGAAAGCAGTACAAACAAACAGTCCCCATCTTCATGGCCCTGGACGGTCCAAATGACACCTCCCACCAGCACGCATGGTTGGCTCAGGCTGCCACCTGCTTCAGGAAGTCTGTGTGTGTCTGGTTAGAGTGAGGCAGGCTTTGGTTTCTAGTTGATCCGTGATGGCTTTAATATCCGAGCTTCAGCACCTGGACATTCACCTACTCACCATTGCAGTTTTCAGCTCCGGTGTCAGTGGGAGGGTAACACCTTGTGGGGTCTCTTGCAGAGGTCTCCTCTTTGTTTGATAGCTTGTGGCAGAAGTGCCATATGAGCCTTTAGTCCAAGAACTGGCCACCTGCAGACCTTCAGGTCTTCAGAAAAGAGTCTACTGAGGCAGAGCATAGCCTGTAACAATACCTTAACCCCAAGGATAGAGGTGCCTCACTGCTCCAGGACTTTCTCTTCAGATAAAAAAAAAAAAAAAAAAAAGGCGGAAATGAGTTCTGAGCCTGTCCAGTCAGCCTGGGGCCTCTGCCTAAGCTACTCCCACTTAGCTGGTTCCTTTACAGACACAGTCTCAGAACCCTTGTGTGAAAAAACGCCTTACAGAAGCAGCTTGTGGAGGGAAAGGGTCTAATTAGACTTGTGATCGCAATGGGAACTTTCGTCATGGTAGGGAAGCCATGGCAGGAGGGGGCAGGACGTCCACATCTCACCAGAGTCAGGAAGCAGAAGGAGAGAAGAGCAAGTTGGGATGGGTTACAGAACCTCAAGACCCGCCCCCGATGACACACTTCCTCTAGCAAGGCTCCACCTCCTACACCTTCTGCAACTTTCCCCGCCTCGTCCTCAACAGTGCTACCAGCAGGGAGCCAGGCCGTCAAACACATGAGTCTATGGGCATTTGATATTCAAACCACCAGACCCTGTGCTCACCTTTGCCCAGGCCTCCTCCCAGCCCAGCAGGCCTTCTCCTTCCCTCCTTGTGTCTACTTTTGCTTTCCCTAGTTCTCAGACTGACTTAGTCCTGTAGGGAAAGCTGGTGGGCGGTCATGAGGGTTTTCGTGCGTCCTCTCGGGCCTCTGAGGAGCCTGTCTTGGTCTCTAGTGCACCCCTTTACCTGTTCTGCCAAGACCAGAAAACTCTGGCCCTCGGTGCTATCCAGTGGCTGATGCTTTAGGAAGTAAACCCTGAACCAACCCTTAGCTCATGCCTTATTACAGGCTGTATTCATGATCAAGGCAGAGCTGCATGGCTTAACTGGCTGCAGGGTCATGGAGCCTAAAATATTTACTCTCGCATTAGTCACGGAAAGCACCCCAGAGCTCTCAGAGCATGGGTCGGCACTCAGCACCTCCTGGGGTCATGAAAGCCACAATCTAGGGCCCTCCCATTATGAGAATTTAAGAGGGTGAAGCTCTGGACGTGATTACATTGGGGTGGAGCACATGACTTAATTCTGGTGGCTTAAAGGAAGGAGAGACACGAGAAGGTACACCTGTCATTATGCCCTTGTATTTTACCATTTGATGCTCTGAGCTGCCTTGGGGATCTGCCAGCAAGAAGGCTGCTACCACATGTGGTCCAGAACAAGAGACAAAATAACCTGTGTTCTTTATAAAGTATCCTGCCTCCAGCATCTCATTATAGTGAGAGAAAGCAGACTGATATACCAACCACCCCCTGCGTGCTTTGCTCACAGCAGGCACTCAATACTTGTTGGCAACCATTTGTATCCAGGGTATGGAAGAGAAAAATGTGAAGCACTTGAAAATGTCTCCCCCTTTTCATGAGGTGCCTTGGATGGAATCTTCATTGAAAAGCACTTATATCCTGTATGTGGAAATGAAGTTTCATCCTACCTGCAATGTCACATCACAACAGCCATAAAACAGGCTTCTAAGCTGGGCGTGGTGGCACACGCCTTTAATCCCAGCACTCGGGACGCAGAGGTAGGAGGATTGCCATGAGTTCGAGGCCACCCTGAGAATAAAGAATGAATTCCAGGTCAGCCTGGGCTACAGTGGGACCCTACCTCGAAAAAAAAAAAAAAAAAAAAAAAGAAAGAAAGAAAAGAAACAGGCTTCTGTGCTGCTGGAAAGGTGGGGTTGTCTGTCTCCTCCTCAATGCCCATTCAGATCTATAACTGTTTCTATCCCCTCTGCAGCTTTTGAGGAATTTACTGATGTTGATGGAAAATGAATTGAAAATCTGCCAAGATTTTTACTTCTTAGGCAATATCCATGGTGACCTTCCAGCGTCCCTCACTGCAGAGTCCACAGTCATACAACATGTCCGGTGATCCACTCACATCCTGGTGACCAGTAGGTTTTGTTGTATCTCACAGTGTATTCACATGCACCTGCTGTGGTGTCCTCCTGCGTTACTGGTTCCCCTGGGATATAGGAACCTGGCATGTAATGGGCATGTGCAGATGCGGCTCAGCTGGCAAGAGTTGGAACGACCAGGTGAGCCACATGGCAAAGACAATCTTGGTGGCAACACCGCTCTGCAAGAAGCTGTTCTTTTGTTCCTGCACAGTATTTTTCTTTGGAATCACTCCAGAGCCCCAATAAGTGCCTCACAATGCCAGAGAAGGTTAGTGACCTGTTGAGCACCCACAATCCTCATGCTAAAGAACTGGGGAGACTTTTGGAGGCATCCACAGGACAGGAAGCACAACTTACAATACTTGATATGGCAAAGTCACAGGCAGCAGGATGCACTCTGGGCAGCATGCCTGCTGTCCTTCCCTGAGCCTGGCATCTCCACTGGTAGAGGCCATGCAGTCTCCTTTGACCTTGAGCCAGGAGAGTTGTCTCTGCCCTGAGGAAGGCTTGAATCCAGGGGACACATTGGCTCTGTGCAGCTCACTGTTGCTGTCTGTTCACTTGGGTACTAGGAGGCCACATTCAGGCCACGCCCTCTGCTGACAGAGCCTTGTGCTCATGCCCTCTGCCGACAGAGCCTTGTGCTCAGGCCCTCTGCTGACAGAGCCTTGTGCCCAGGCCCTCTGCTGACAGAGCCTTGTGCCCAGGCCCTCTGCTGACAGAGCCTTGTGCCCATGCCCTCTGCTGACAGAGCCTTGTGCCCATGCCCTCTGCTGACAGAGCCTTGTGTTCAGGGTACAGGGAGACTGGTGTCTTATCTGCTGAAGGTTGAAAGCTGAAGAAGAATGTTTCCCTGGAAAATACCCTTGGTGAAGACTCATTCTCCTGTCCTTTTTGAAGAAAGCATTTCAGGAGCCAAAGAACCACACGCTTTTCTTATTCTGAAACAATACACACAAAGAGACAATGCCATTTCTACACACGAGTAATTTCCATTTTTATATGCAGTTGCTCATCTTTTAATAGAAGTCAGATTTCTTTTATCTGTAATTAAATCCGGACTGTGTTATTTGTTGAAGGTCCTCATGGATTTTTGGCTTTATTATTCTGAGACCAAATGAATAACAGACTTCTATATATCACGTTAGTGAGTAATTCCACTTACCATCCACTTGCTGTGAAGGAAAATCCTGAGGGGTGTCTGGATCTGACTTGGGGATTTTACTTCAGCACTGGGCTACACCTTGTCTCAGTTCTCCATCAGCTCCATCTACCTCAGGCACCCCCCATTCTGTGTCAGAGCTCCCTGAGGAGAGCTGGCTTAGGCCTGCATCTAGCTTTCTCATCCTAAAGGTTACCTGTGCCTTGTGCTATCTCTGGTCACGTTGTTCTCTGCCTTTGCCCCGTGTTGAACATGTGCATTGTGACACTAGGGTTCCTGGGGGAGCCACCAACTCTTCTCCAGAAGTGAGTGGAGAAGCTTTCAACCCCATTGCCCGGGCTCCGTCCTCTTCTGACCCTGACCCTGACCCTGGTATGTCAGTGGCGGTCACCTGCATAGTCAGAAAGTCCCTCCAGCAACACTGGGAGGAGGGCTACTATCCAAGAGTCTGTTCTGTGTCTGTGGGGCGTGGCCCTTCCTTTGCTCCTTCACAAGTGTCAAATGTCCTCCAGCTACTGAATGACTAGACCAGTCAGAGCTTCAGGTTAGGTACAGGATGACAGTGATGTCAGGAAAAGAAAGGACTGTGTTGGCAGTGTGGAACCATGCATCCTTCGGGGCCCATGTGTCCACATGTTATCACAGTTTGGCTTGAGCAGCACAAGAGCCAGTGGGAGCCACTGTTCACTTACACAGCAGGTGTCTCCAGGGGCCACAACCCAAGTCCTTCCCTATCTAACTCATTGCTGTCTTGTGTGGCCACTACGCTCTTAACTTCAGAAGAGCCTGTCGTGGTGATCCATGCAGACCCTGCATGGATGGTTCGAAGGGACACTCGGGCAGAAGTCATTGGTCCCAGGCCCTGAAGGCCTCCTCAGGCACCTGGGCTTGAAATGCTCAGCACATTTCCAAGTCATTTGAGCTGATCAAGGCCAGGTTCTGCCTCTGTCCCTTTCCTAGTAAGTGTGTAGTTTTGCCAAAGAGATTTTTGCCTCTGAAGTGGGAAGGCTTGTGCTCATCTGCAGGCCAGGCCAGTGTATACCAGGTCCCTGCCATCCGTGTCCTATAACAGGTTGTTGCTAGACAATGCAAGTTGGCATAGCCCACGACATAGCATTTGCTCACTGTTGCCCTGTGCACTGACTGGTCTCAGTACTTAGCAGGGAGTACACATGATCCTGCTGAGAATCCTCTGAACTCCCCAACAACAGACAAAGGACAGAACAGTGACTGGTGAAAGATGGCTTTTATTCACAGCCACCCTGTCCCAAGGTTATGGCCATAGGTTTTTTCTGAATAGCTGTATGCATGTTGTGTGTGTGTGTGTGTGTGTGTGTGTGTGTGTGTCCAGCTCCCACACATGCAAAGTATTTATGTTAGTCAGGTATTGATGTTTTCATGGTTACCTTACAAAGTTGTCTTGTTCACCCCTTTCCCTGCTCTTGCTTGAGAAACTGCACAGCCCTGCACATGCTGTCATAGCACATCATGGCAGGAGCAGGATCCATGCCTATAGGACAGGCTGGAGTTATGCAGGACAGAGTTTGGATCCTGACCTTTACAAAAGGTCAATGTAGACAAGTGGGCATCTTCTCCAAACCTGGTTTTCCCCACACATGTGAAGGTCCCTCCTCGTGATTGGTACAGGGTCACCTGAAGATCTCTGTAGGCTGAGGCGTGGTGGTGTCACCTGTGTCCGGTTGACAGCATGGCTCAGGAGTGAATGTGCACACGTGAGTCAGGTTCAAGCTCGGCACACTCAGCTCTGCAGCTGTGGGGAGAGTGGCTGTGGTCACGCTTGTCCCCGCTCTCTGTGAGTGTGCTGCAAGTGTGGCCCCACACGCTGCCTTTGCAGGGAGCAGCTGTCACCCCAGATTGTTACACTTTCACCTTCCGTCATTAGCTACCGTCTTTGCTTGTCAAGAAAAGTGGTTGGTCACTTCCGCATGAGTAGGAAGAGTGTCCCGGTTGGCTGAATCAAGCCGCAAGGGCCTCCAAAGCTGCTTTGCTGGGATGTGGTGACAGGTTAACAAACTCCTCATCGAGACTCAGTTTCAAGCCCTCAGGTACAGTCCCCTCAGAAGGCAAGTGTGCCTACAGTGATGGGTCCTGAAATCTAAATGGCGTTAGTCAGGTGTCACACCATTGCCATCTCAGCTAGCATTTGAGCCAGGTGTAAATGCAATTAATGGACACCTCGGATGGCACAGGCACCCACCTGGGTCCAGGCCACAGTGCTTGCAGAAAGCAAGTGATTGTGGGTGTCAAGTGCCATCTCTGCCCATGCTACCACCTTGAGTCTCAGCAGCCACTGGTGTTTCTTCAGGAAGATGTTGAGCTCAGTGAGATTTGCTTCTTGGTCTCCTGTCTGCAAAGGATCCCTTCTCTTCAGAGAGTCTGTGGTGACAGGCCCAGTGCAGCATGCTGGGAGCCACACAGCAGCTCCTCCCAGGAGGGTCTCAGCTGGAACCAGTGCTTGGCACTGCAGATTGTGTGGGGCCCATGACCTTGGCTTCATCCTTGCATCCTCACCAGTCCTACTTGTGCTTAAGTGGTTCTCAGGTCATCTGAGCACATCGGTAATTGCAGAGGCAGATGCCTGTTTCTGAGTGAAGCGACTCAGTGGCATTCTCCCTCTAATTTGTGATGCATCGCTCTGCCCACCCAGCCTGGCCACACTCCGTGGAGAGGACACCTAAGTGACAGGGAAGCTGTCATCCTGTCCAACAGTGGAGCGAGCACTCTCTAGTCAGTTGAGTGAAACCATCCTGATACATTCTGTGTTGTGGAGGGTCAGTTTGATTTAAGGAAATGTCAGATTGATAGAGTGTCTAGAAAGAAATGAAGTTTATAAATACTGAGTTGGTAGCTCAGGCTCAGCACCAGCCTCTCTCGTAAAATAACTCAATCCATGAAATGTTTCATTCAAGCAAAGTGTCTGGAAAAGCCTTCTTCCCTTCCATATTGTCCTTGCTTCCTAGCAAGATTGAATCAGCCTCCATTCCTGCTGTTCATTGCTTTGCGAAACCTTTTAGTTTTCATAAATGTACAAAATAATGAGTACAGGGTGGAGTGTGTGGCGGGTGCTCAGTGAGAACCTCTAGTAATGCCACTTCTGTGGTGGAGCATGTCCCTAAGAAGCTCTGCAGAGGGCCTCACCGCAGACCTGAGGCGGGACCACTTGGAAATAGGAACTTGGTTGGTGTTATTGAGGTCACTGGGTCCTAACCCAACATGACTGCTGTCCTTATAAGAGGGACATGCTTTGTGAGGACAGAGACACAAAGTAGAAGGCTCCAGCACCTGGTACCCAGCCTGGCATAAAGACAGCCATCTGCAGGATATACAAATAGAAGTAGGAGTCTTGCTTCCTTTCATCTAGCCTGGCCAGGTCATGGGCAACAGGTAAGCTTGGGTTGCACGAATAGGGGGGCCAGCACAGTTCTGGCTCCACTGGTCACTACTTGGTGAGCTCAGACAAGAGGCTGAGCTTCGTTGAGCATGGTCATGTGTTTTGCAAAGTGAGCAAAGTGCTTGTCGCTGGAAGTAGTGGGAGGAGAACTGAGTGAGCTGAGATTAGATGTGTTTAGCACAGTGCCTGACAATGACAAGAATGTGGCACTGTGAACTCTGTCCCCTCACCCTGTTCTTCCTTCTTTCCTGTCATTCCATTTCTCATCACCCTAGCTGTCACCATTCCTTATTCTGGGTCCCTTTTCCATCCAATAGCAGTAGCTAGGCACCCACCTTGTGGCAGGCACTGCATGCATTGCCAGAGAAGAGAGCAGGTGCCCTGACCCTCCTGGGGCTCAGTGTCTTAGGGAAGAAGAGAGCAGGTGCCCCAACCCTCCTGGGGCTCAGTGTCTTAGGGAAGAAGAGAGCAGGTGCCCTGACCCTCCTGGGGCTCAGTGTCTTAGGGAAGAAGAGAGCAGGTGCCCTGACCCTCTTGGGGCTCAGTGTCTTAGGGAAGAAGAGAGCAGGTGCCCTGACCCTCCTGGGGCTCACCGTCTTAGGGAGGAAGGACAACGAGCAAGTAGCTGACTAGTCACGGCCATGAACTGTGCTATGAGATGACAGAGATGGAGGATGAGGCTGGGCAGCTCTCTGTGGGGCAATGTGTTGGCAGAGACTTGAGGAAGAAGTTGGCAGGCTTAGCCTTATCCTGCTCTGGGCATTTACACACAAGGGTGTTCATCTCAGGCATCCAGCTGCCCAATGGAGTTACTGATTCAGGGTGGAGCATGCCATGTTCTGGGCCAGGGAGGCCAAGCCCTAGCTGTTGAGGAGATGGCAGTGCCTACAGATGGCATGGGAACTATGGCAGTGCTACAGGCCTTGTGAGCAGGTTTGCTTGATTTTATCAGGTAGGGTACAATATAAGGCAGCATGCTTCAGTTTTCTTGTAAGTAACAGCTCTGCTGCCCCATGGGTGGCCAAGCCTAGGGTGAAGAGGGTCTTCACCTTGAGAAGCACTAGGCAGTGGCCATGGTGTGTTGCTGTCCTCTGTGAAGTGTGTGCAGCAGGGGACAGGGAGAGGGAGCAGATCTGGAATAGTAGAAAATGGCACATCCAACAAATCTGAGCAGACAGGCCACAGGCTGGCATCTGCGAAGTGGGAAGTTAGACCTAAAGCCAGCAGAGGGCACTGGTAGGGATTTACTCTGTTTTGACCTCAAAGGACAGAAGTTTCCAGACTCAAATGCCAACCCCACAGTGGCTCTGTGGGAGGCAACCCTGCTCAGAAGAAGGCTGGCCTAAGATCAAGGTGGGCAAGAGGCGCTGCTCGGGAGAGGAGGGTGGGGCCCTGACTATGGAGATGTCACTCACAGACAAACTGTAGAACCATCCTATTGCAGTCCATGTGTTTGAGGTAGAAAAGAAAAGAAAATCTGTATTCAGATTTATTTATACACATTGAGCATCCTTCATTTGAAAATGCTGACTCCAAAAGCTCTACCAACATTCATCACACAGGGCATTTAAGAATTTGGGTTAGGAAATTTTGGGATTATGAACAATAAACTGGTAAATTCTTTGTTTAAATTCTATATTTAAAAATCTGAAAAAATATCTGAAATAAAACACTTCTGGTCCCATGCATTTCTGGTGGAGCTATTCTCCCTGTGGTAGATCACTATACTTATTTTTCCCAATAATTATTTATAAACACAACTCTTTACAAGGCACTTCTTTATGTGAGTTATGGGAAAGAGATTTCTTGTAATGAGAGATTTGCACTGGAGATATAAACAAATCAGAGGCACACAAAGGGGAAAGGGAGAATTTTACCTCTAGAGCAAAATTTATCTTCCTCACAGCAGGTGTGAGTTTTTTCTTTGAGTGTTGTTGAAAGGTAAATTTACACTAAGTCTTTTCACAACTTAACAGACTTTTTTCCTAGAACTGAGCAGCAACAATCTGGGCCAGATATGGTTCAAAAGGCCACCCACAGGTGCCATTATATGTGTGATCAGAGATAAGGGAGAGAGGGCAAAAAGGAAAGTGGGCGGGGGGGATAGGAGAAAACAGATGGATGTCACAGTTCCACTGAGTCATTGGAAGGGGTTGCATGTCAACACCTGTGATTGGCTGGCGGGAGCTTGTTACCTTTGATAGGCCAAGATCAGCTGCTGTGATGGGCTGGAGCACAGCCTCTGTGATGGGCTGGAGCACAGCCTCTGTGATGGGCTGGGATGCGTTGGAGTTGAGGTTGGCTGAGATCCTGAGTTAGGTTCTCAGTGTGTTCAGAATTTGACTGCACGAGGACAGTGCAGGGGCCTTAGGCAAAACTGAGTTTCTTTACCAGAATCTCTGCAAGGAGTGGTCCTTGTGGGCGTGTGGAGAAGACCGGTTGATGTTGGCAGAGATGAGCATTGCTGAGCAGCAGCCATAGTGGATCTGCCCAGGCCAAGAGCGTTAGGATTCTGTGCGTCCTTACACACAGTGAGCTTTGGCCCCTCATTCTGGGAACTTGTGGCTTTGGAAAGGCAGCCCATGCCACAGGGCTTTGTCTCACAAGACAGCCCCAGGTCTTAGTTCTCCATGGGAACTTTGCCATGTATTGCAGTTTGTGGCACACAGCACACAACCACAGGCAGCTGATGGAAGAAAAGGGTTTATTTTGGCTGACAGAGTAGAGGGAGGCTCCGTGATAGCAGGGGCAGAGGGTGGACATCACCTGCAGGCCAACATCAGGTGGACAACAGGAGCAGGAGAGTGTTTCAAACACTGGCAAGGGGGAGCTGGCTATAACACCATCAGCCTGCCCCCCAACAACACCTCTCCAGCAAGGCTCCAATTCTTAAATTGTTCCCATCTGGGGATCTAGCATTCAGAACACAAGTTTATGGCAGACCCCCAATGCAAACCACCACACCACTGCTTGACTCCTTGCATGTGTCATGTCACCTGTCTCACACCAGCTGCAATGTTGGGATTGGAGGTCTGCTTTGTTTCTCTCACACACTTACAGGAAAGGGTCTGGAATTTGCTGTTGTGGACCCAGGAGGTCGTCTTGTCCTATTAGTGCCCTGTAGTGTTTGTAAGCCTCCTCAGACCTTGGGCAGTGTTGGAGACAATGGTTTACAGTATCCAAATGCTTTCATGAAGCGTATTGGGCGTGAGGCTTTAGTGAATCTCAAATCATACTTTTCCATAAAGTTTAGTGAATTCAATAGTACAATCACTGTAAACATAGCACACTTGTAGATCCAACACATGTTGTGGGGGGGGGTTTCAATTTCATTCTGTAGTTGCCAAATGCAGAATCAGAGCAGGTAGACAGGGACTTATGGGGGGGAGCAAAGATCAGGAGAGAAAAGTGATCCGGGACCGCTTTGTGAGTCTGACACAAATTAGAACTGCAAATGGTAAGAGACATGGTGGTAGTGCAGAGCCTGGACACAGGGGTTAGCACCATAAGGAAACGGGATCTGCACAGCGCCAAGGGATGTACTGCAGGCATCGCACTTGTTTGCAACTTGTCTCCTTTCTTGATTCTGAGTCTTACACACTTACTTGGTCCACCTAAGAACATGCCGTAGACAAGTGTAATACACTGAGTGTTGCTGGTGCAGGAGTAGGCCTGCAGCCCACAGTGAGCACAGTGATGGGCTTACATACTCTAGGAAATCACCAGAGACTTCTTTAGACCATGAACAACGTTTGGAACTTAGAAGATTCTGTGAGGACTCAAAGGGCTCATGGAAAGGACAACGACCAATAGAGCTCACTGCCCGCTCCTGCTGGTGCATGAAAATAACTTATGTTTAAAAGCGGGCAAAGCTTACCCAAGATACGTGCACCTCAGCAGAAACTGGAAGAGCAGAGAGAGAACTGTTGTGGTCTCTGCTTGAACGCTTGCCCTCCAGCAGGTGGTGCTGTTTGGGAAGGTTGTGAAAACGCTTTCAAAGGTGGAGCCTGGCTGCCTTGTTGGAAGAAGTATATCACTGGAGATAGGCCTTGAGGTTTCCTAGCCTGGCCCCACTTCCTGTTTGCCATCTGCTCCCTGACCATGGATACACTGTGACCAATTGGCCTCCTACTCCTGTTGCCAAGCCTTCCCTGCCATGATCCACCTGGAACCATAAGCCAAAATAAATCCTTTCCTTAAGTTGCTTCTTGTCAGGTATTTGGTCATGGCAACAAGTAAAGTAACCAGTGCAGGAACCCTGTGAAGTCCTGTGCGCACTGGAGATGTGGCCAACGGCACCATGCACACGAGAGTCTCCCACAGGCCCCTGTGGGGCTTTGGATACCTACCCCAGCCCTGGACCTGTGGTGGGCACTCCACATGAACGCAGATTGATTTATGCAAGTGCAGTTCCCAGCATTTCATCCCCTGGGCTCATGGTAGGGTCACACGAGCAGAGCTTCTGGAGCCAGCACAGCACACTGCTTGTTCCTCGCCAGCCATCTGCCCTGGGGATAGGACCTCACAGATCCAGACAAGGAAGAACATGACCCAGATGCATTCTGCAACTGCTTGTTGGCCATGCCTTGATGTCTCTGTGTTCTCGGGAGCACCCAACAGCAAAGGCCTGCTTCATCTAGGGGCACGATGCCATCTCTCAGTGGAGGGGCCACTAGGCTAAGGTGAGCATGGTGGGAGGAAATTGACAAGACATTCCAGGAAGAAGGAGCATGTAACCAAACGTGTGTGCCAAGACTGCGCAAAGACCTGACCTAACTCGCTAATCAAAGAAGGAGTGAGAAGAATGGGGCAAGAGAACAGCTAGACGTGAAGTTGGGGAAGTCCAAGGTGAGTGACAGGGAGCTAGACAATTCCAAGTGTTCCTCTGACTGCAGCAGAGCAAAGAAAGGCAGGACCTGGGAGGCTGTAAATTGACCTTGGCCAACCTACAGGACAGAAAGGAGGTGTCTAAGAGGTGAGAGACTGAACAGAGGGGTCGAAGAGGGGAAAGACAAGAATGATCAGCTGTTGGTCTCCAGGGCTGTCTGCATGCTATCATAAGAGGAGGAACACATAGATGGGAAGGGTATAGTTTTTCTGTGTGAGAGGGATGTCCTGCCTTCCCCTTGCTCAGCCCACTGATGGACCCTGTAGGTGATTTTTTTGTTTGTTTGTTTGTTTGTTTTCCCTAGGCCGCAGGACAGGCCACAAGCCCCACCACATACAGTGGCATCCTGGAGAGGGGCCAAGTGCAGTCGTCCCATCACCCTCATGGTGCACTGTCTCGGTGCACAGAATCAGAATCCTAGCTTCTACCCACATGTATTTGGAAAGAGTTTCTTTTCATTGGATTCCACGCTCTCTGGGGCTTCTTTAAATCTCCCACAGTGAGCTTAAGCATTATTTAAATGAAAAGAAATGCAGCTCTCTGGAGCATGCCTATGGTGACTAAATGCTTTTCTTTTACACTAAACAAGTTTGATCCCTTTAGTATGTTTTCATAAAACACACCAGGAATATCTCGTTTCCATTTTGTCATAAAATCTGCCCCTCTTCAGGGTGTTCCCAACCTTCCCCACATTTAGTATGAGATGCTCAGGTTGGTCCTGAACATCTTTTCTTTTTTGAGTGTACCTTTTCCTCTTTTCTACTCTCTGTTAGTACACTGAGTGGATAGGTGGGCCTGGGGCACAAAGCCTCATCCAGACTCTGTCACAGGAGCAGAGCACAGGAGCTCTTCCTGACAGCCATCTCTCGACCTCTGTGTACCCAGTCAGTTCCCATTGCTTCTCCACTCCAGTTGTAAAGTTTTCTATAGTTTCACTTGTTTCTTTTTTTAAAATTATTTTATTTGTTTGGGGGAGAGAGAGAGAGAGAGAGAAAGGGAGAAAGGCAGATATAGAGAGAGAATGGGCATGCCAGGGCCTTCAGCCACTACAAATGAACTCCAGACGCCTGTGCCGCCTTGTGCATCTGGTTTATGTGGGTACTGGGGAATCAAACCTGGGTCCTTTGGCTTTGCATGCAAGTACCTTAACTGCTAAGCCATCTCTCCAGCCCAGTTTCACTTGTTTCTTAAGCCCATTTTGGCAACCAGCGATATAAGACTCATCCCTAAATGTCCTTCACATGTACCTGTAAGACTCCCCAGCCTCAAAATCTAGGTCAGTTTATAAAATGTACTCATATGGACATTACTGGAGATGGAGAAAACAACCCCTGCAGGGCTATGTGTGTTACAGGTAGCCTGTGGGCCAGTTCCTCCTAGAAGCAGAAGTTAGAGGAGCAGCCCAAGATCCAGGTAGGGGTGGAACATTCGGTTAATCCCAGCAGGTCAGGCTTGAGGACAGGAGCCCAACTGAGAAACAAGGCTAAAGTTTCTTCAGGCAGAAACACATGGCATTATGTCCCCAGGTTACTCTCTGCTGGGGACAGTGTTACCCAGTGTGTCCTCAGAGAATGTGGAAAGCCCAGAAGGTAGTACAAGGCCACCAGCCTGCCATGTTGCTTTGTCAGGTAAGGCTGTGGAAAGGGCTCTCCTGTGTCCACACAGAGCAGAGCAGTGACAGAGGAGGGGCCTGATGATTCCTCAGTAGCCTGGTGCCTAAGGAGGTACATGACCATTTCATTCTCTTAAGAATTCACAACCCCTACCCCTCCCAGAAAACCAGAAAACTTTAGTCACTGCTGTCCGAAAAATCCAATTAAAGCTTTTGAGTTTTCTTGACCTTTCGCAATCCAATTTTCACAGATGAGTTTTTTTTCTCCTTTCTACAGAGTCTGGATGGATGAAGGGTTGAATAGAACGTCAGAGAACATCACTTTTGATAGTTCTGTACATAATAAACATTAGCACACGTTTAACAAAAAACTTCCTCCAGTTGAAGTCCTTGCCATATTAATTTAATCCTGCTGCCTAAGATAATGCAATCTCTTTGAAACAGTCTCGATTGTGGTGCACAGGGACTTTTCTAGAGCAGAGGCCAAATTTCCGTCACCTGATGAGCTAATTGGACGTGGCAGCCTCCTGCGCAGATGGCCTCTCTTGTCAATAGCTTCTCTTCGGAGACAAAGAGAGACAAATGTCTCTATCCACTGTCCCTGAAGCGTAGCCCACCACCTCCCTTGCCCCCTCCACCAGGTAGTCACCACACATTTCCATTGGGCTTTTGTGCTGGCACTGGCTGAGCCTGTACAGCCATTACAGATGCGCCAGCCAGGCCCTCTTGTTTAAGTACAGTGTGTATTTTGACATGTAAATTTACATGAGGCATATTTAATCAGTCACAATGATATGCTAATTGGATTCCTATGTGAACTGAATAAAAAGCATGCTTGAAGAAAGATGAAGTGAACGTGCTACCAGCTGGGACGCTTTGTAATCAGGGCTGTGCGCATCATCAGAAAGCAGAGAGGGAGGGGTAGGTGTCTGCCAGGAGAGCACAATGGACAAAATCCAGTTCTGTGGGTTTTCTGGCTTCACTGAGCAGATGCATGATTTCATCTATAGCAACTGCGAAGGGCTGCCTATCTCCTCAGTGCACTTACCTCACACAGGGTGGGTGAAGTGCGATTCAAAAACAGGGCACACTGTTTCCTCTCCGGCATCATGTTGTAACCAGAGTGGAACACGGAGTAAAGACCAGGTGCAGCTATGCTGTGTCTTTCAGATACACATTCTCACCTAGGTAAAGGAGTGAGGGCCGGGTGTGTCCAGAGTGAACAGTGAGTAAAGACCAGGTGCAGCTATGCTGTGTCTTTCTGATACACATTCTCACTTAGGTAAAGGAGTGAGGGCCGGGTGTGTCCAGAGTGAACAGTGAGTAAAGACCAGGTGCAGCTATGCTGTGTCTTTCTGATACACATTCTCACTTAGGTAAAGGAGTGAGGGCCTGGTGTGTCCAGAGTGAACAGTGAGTAAAGACCAGGTGCAGCTATGCTGTGTCTTTCTGATACACATTCTCACCTAGATAAAGGAGTGAGGGCCGGGTGTGTCCAGAGTGAACAGTGAGTAAAGACCAGGTGCAGCTATGCTGTGTCTTTCAGATACACATTCTCACCTAGATAAAGGAGTGAGGGCCTGGTGTGTCCAGAGTGAACAGTGAGTAAAGACCAGGTGCAGCTATGCTGTGTCTTTCAGATACACATTCTCACTTAGATAAAGGAGTGAGGGCCGGGTGTGTCCAGAGTGAACAGTGAGTAAAGACCAGGTGCAGCTATGCTGTGTCTTTCTGATACACATTCTCACTTAGATAAAGGAGTGAGGGCCTGGTGTGTCCAGAGTGAACAGTGAGTAAAGACCAGGTGCAGCTATGCTGTGTCTTTCTGATACACATTCTCACCTAGGTAAAGGAGTGAGGGCCGGGTGTGTCCAGAGTGAACAGTGAGTAAAGACCAGGTGCAGCTATGCTGTGTCTTTCAGATACACATTCTCACTTAGATAAAGGAGTGAGGGCCTGGTGTGTCCAGAGTGAACAGTGAGTAAAGACCAGGTGCAGCTATGCTGTGTCTTTCAGATACACATTCTCACTTAGATAAAGGAGTGAGGGCCGGGTGTGTCCAGAGTGGACAGTGAGTAAAGACCAGGTGCAGCTATGCTGTGTCTTTCTGATACACATTCTCACTTAGATAAAGGAGTGAGGGCCGGGTGTGTCCAGAGTGAACAGTGAGTAAAGACCAGGTGCAGCTATGCTGTGTCTTTCTGATACACATTCTCACTTAGATAAAGGAGTGAGGGCCTGGTGTGTCCAGAGTGGACAGTGAGTAAAGACCAGGTGCAGCTATGCTGTGTCTTTCTGATACACATTCTCACCTAGATAAAGGAGTGAGGGCCGGGTGTGTCCAGAGTGGACAGTGAGTAAAGACCAGGTGCAGCTATGCTGTGTCTTTCTGATACACATTCTCACCTAGATAAAGGAGTGAGGGCCTGGTGTGTCCAGAGTGGACAGTGAGTAAAGACCAGGTGCAGCTATGCTGTGTCTTTCTGATACACATTCTCACCTAGATAAAGGAGTGAGGGCCGGGTGTGTCCAGAGTGGACAGTGAGTAAAGACCAGGTGCAGCTATGCTGTGTCTTTCAGATACACATTCTCACCTAGATAAAGGAGTGAGGGCCGGGTGTGTCCAGAGTGGACAGTGAGTAAAGACCAGGTGCAGCTATGCTGTGTCTTTCAGATACACATTCTCACCTAGATAAAGGAGTGAGGGCCGGGTGTGTCCAGAGTGGACAGTGAGTAAAGACCAGGTGCAGCTATGCTGTGTCTTTCTGATACACATTCTCACTTAGATAAAGGAGTGAGGGCCGGGTGTGTCCAGAGTGAACAGTGAGTAAAGACCAGGTGCAGCTATGCTGTGTCTTTCAGATACACATTCTCACCTAGATAAAGGAGTGAGGGCCTGGTGTGTCCAGAGTGGACAGTGAGTAAAGACCAGGTGCAGCTATGCTGTGTCTTTCAGATACACATTCTCACCTAGATAAAGGAGTGAGGGCCGGGTGTGTCCAGAGTGAACAGTGAGTAAAGACCAGGTGCAGCTATGCTGTGTCTTTCAGATACACATTCTCACCTAGATAAAGGAGTGAGGGCTATGCTGTGTCCAGAGTGTCCAGAGTGAACAGTGAGTAAAGACCAGGTGCAGCTATGCTGTGTCTTTCAGATACACATTCTCACTTAGATAAAGGAGTGAGGGCCTGGTGTGTCCAGAGTGGACAGTGAGTAAAGACCAGGTGCAGCTATGCTGTGTCTTTCAGATACACATTCTCACCTAGATAAAGGAGTGAGGGCCTGGTGTGTCCAGAGTGAACAGTGAGTAAAGACCAGGTGCAGCTATGCTGTGTCTTTCAGATACACATTCTCACCTAGATAAAGGAGTGAGGGCCGGGTGTGTCCAGAGTGAACAGTGAGTAAAGACCAGGTGCAGCTATGCTGTGTCTTTCTGATAAAGAAAGGAGTGAGGTAAAGACCAGGTGCAGCTATGCTGTGTCTTTCAGATACACATTCTCACCTAGATAAAGGAGTGAGGGCCTGGTGTGTCCAGAGTGAACAGTGAGTAAAGACCAGGTGCAGCTATGCTGTGTCTTTCTGATACACATTCTCACCTAGGTAAATTCTCACCTGTGTCCAGAGTGAACAGTGATAAAGACCAGGTGCAGCTGAGGTGTCTTTCAGATACACATTCTCACCTAGGTAAAGTCCAGAGTGAACAGTGAGTAAAGACCAGGTGCAGCTATGCTGTGTCTTTCAGATACACATTCTCACCTAGAGTAAAGGAGTGACCAGGTGCAGCACATTCTCACTTAGATAAAGGAGTGAGGGCCTGGTGTGTCCAGAGTGAACAGTGAGTAAAGACCAGGTGCAGCTATGCTGTGTCTTTCAGATACACATTCTCACCTTAAAGGAGTGAGGGCCTGGTGTCCAGAGTGAACAGTGAGTAAAGACCAGGTGCAGCTGTGCTGTGTCTTTCAGATACACATTCTCACTTAGGTAAAGGAGTGAGGGCCGGGTGTGTCCAGAGTGAACAGTGAGTAAAGACCAGGTGCAGCTGTGCTGTGTCTTTCAGATACACATTCTCACTTAGGTAAAGGAGTGAGGGCCTGTGTGTCCAGAGTGAACAGTGAGTAAAGACCAGGTGCAGCTGTGCTGTGTCTTTCAGATACACATTCTCACTTAGATAAAGGAGTGAGGGCCTGGTGTGTCCAGAGTGAACAGTGAGTAAAGACCAGGTGCAGCTGTGCTGTGTCTTTCAGATACACATTCTCACCTAGGTAAAGGAGTGAGGGCCTGGGTGTCCAGAGTGAACAGTGAGTAAAGACCAGGTGCAGCTGTGCTGTGTCTTTCTGATACACATTCTCACTTAGATAAAGGAGTGAGGGCCGGGTGTGTCCAGAGTGAACAGTGAGTAAAGACCAGGTGCAGCTGTGCTGTGTCTTTCAGATACACATTCTCACTTAGGTAAAGGAGTGAGGGCCGGGTGTGTCCAGAGTGAACAGTGAGTAAAGACCAGGTGCAGCTGTGCTGTGTCTTTCAGATACACATTCTCACCTAGATAAAGAGTGAACAGTGAGGACCAGGTGCAGCTGTGCTGTGTCTTTCAGATACACATTCTCACTTAGGTAAAGGAGTGGGGGTGTGTCCAGAGTGAACAGTGTCCAGAGTGAACAGTGAGTAAAGACCAGGTGCAGCTATGCTGTGTCTTTCAGATACACATTCTCACTTAGGTAAAGGAGTGAGGGCCTGGTGTGTCCAGAGTGAACAGTGAGTAAAGACCAGGTGCAGCTGTGCTGTGTCTTTCAGATACACATTCTCACTTAGGTAAAGGAGTGAGGGCCTGGTGTGTCCAGAGTGGACAGTGAGTAAAGACCAGGTGCAGCTATGCTGTGTCTTTCAGATACACATTCTCACTTAGATAAAGGAGTGAGGGCCTGGTGTGTCCAGAGTGAACAGTGAGTAAAGACCAGGTGCAGCTATGCTGTGTCTTTCAGATACACATTCTCACTCATCCGGGTGTGTCCAGAGTGAACAGTGAGTAAAGACCAGGTGCAGCTATGCTGTGTCTTTCAGATACACATTCTCACTTAGATAAAGGAGTGAGGGCCTGGTGTGTCCAGAGTGAACAGTGAGTAAAGACCAGGTGCAGCTGTGCTGTGTCTTTCAGATACACATTCTCACTTAGATAAAGGAGTGAGGGCCGGGTGTGTCCAGAGTGAACAGTGAGTAAAGACCAGGTGCAGCTGTGCTGTGTCTTTCTGATACACATTCTCACTTAGATAAAGGAGTGAGGGCCGGGTGTGTCCAGAGTGAACAGTGAGTAAAGACCAGGTGCAGCTGTGCTGTGTCTTTCAGATACACATTCTCACCTAGATAAAGGAGTGAGGGCCTGGTGTGTCCAGAGTGAACAGTGAGTAAAGACCAGGTGCAGCTAAATACACATTCTCACTTAGACCAGGTGCCAGGTGCTATGCTGTGTCTTTCAGATACACATTCTCACTTAGATAAAGGAGTGAGGGCCTGGTGTGTCCAGAGTGAACAGTGAGTAAAGACCAGGTGAGCTGTGCTGTGTCTTTCAGATACACATTCTCACTTAGATAAAAGTGAGGGCCGGGTGTGTCCAGAGTGACAGTGAGTAAAGACCAGGTGCAGCTATGCTGTAAAGTCTTTCCAGATACACAGTGAGTAAAGACCAGGTGCAGCTGTGCTGTGTCTTTCAGATACACATAAGATAAAGGAGTGAGGGCCTGGTGTGTCCAGAGTGAACAGTGAGTAAAGACCAGGTGCAGCTGTGCTGTGTCTTTCAGATACACATTCTCACTTAGGTAAAGCAGCTGTGTCCAGAGTGCAGTGAGTAAAGACCAGGTGCAGTCTTTCAGATACACATTCTCACTTAGATAAAGGAGTGAGGGCCTGGTGTGTCCAGAGTGAACAGTGAGTAAAGACCAGGTGCAGCTATGCTGTGTCTTTCAGATACACATTCTCACTTAGATAAAGGAGTGAGGGCTCCAGAGTGAACAGTGAGTAAAGACCAGGTGCAGCTGTGCTGTGTCTTTCAGATACACATTCTCACTTAGATAAAGGAGTGAGGGCCGGGTGTGTCCAGAGTGAACAGTGAGTAAAGACCAGGTGCAGCTGTGCTGTGTCTTTCAGATACACATTCTCACTTAGATAAAGGAGTGAGGGCCTGGTGTGTCCAGAGTGAACAGTGAGTAAAGACCAGGTGCAGCTATGCTGTGTCTTTCAGATACACATTCTCACTTAGATAAAGGATAAGGGCCGGGTGTGTCCAGAGTGAACAGTGAGTAAAGACCAGGTGCAGCTGTGCTGTGTCTTTCAGATACACATTCTCACTGATAAAGGAGTGAGGGCAGTGAACAGTGAGTAAAGACCAGGTGCAGCTATGCTGTGTCTTTCAGATACACATTCTCACTTAAAGGATAAGGGCCGGGTGTGTCCAGAGTGAACAGTGAGGGCCTGTGTGTGTGTCTTTCAGATACAGAGTGAACAGTGAGTAAAGACCAGGTGCAGCTATGCTGTGTCTTTCAGATACACATCTCTCACTTAGATAAAGGAGTGAGGGCAGAGTGAACAGTGAGTAAAGACCAGGTGCAGCTATAAAGTGTCTTTCAGATACACATTCTCACCTAGATAAAGGAGTGAGGGCCGGGTGTGTCCAGAGTGAACAGTGAGTAAAGACCAGGTGCAGCTATGCTGTGTCTTTCAGATACACATTCTCACTTAGAGAGTAAAGTGAGTAAAGACCAGGTGCAGCTATGCTGTGTCTTCAGATACACATCCAGAGTAAAGGACAGTGAGATACACATTCTCACCTAGGTAAAGTGCAGCTGTGCTGTGTCTTTCAGAGTAAAGACCAGGTGCAGCTGTGCTGTGTCTTTCAGATACACATTCTCACCTAGATAAAGGAGTGAGGGCCGGGTGTGTCCAGAGTGAACAGTGAGTAAAGACCAGGTGCAGCTGTGCTGTGTCTTTCAGATACACATTCTCACTTAGATAAAGGAGTGAGGGCTTGTGTCCAGAGTGGACAGTGAGTAAAGACCAGGTGCAGCTCTTTCACTCACCTAGATAGATAAAGTGAGTGAGGGCCTGTCTTTCTGATACACATTCTCACCTAGGTGTGTCCAGAGTGAACAGTGAGTAAAGACCAGGTGCAGCTGTGCTGTGTCTTTCAGATACACATTCTCACTTAGATAAAGGAGTGAGGGCCAGGGTGTGTCCAGAGTGAACAGTGAGTAAAGACCAGGTGCAGCTATGCTGTGTCTTTCAGATACACATTCTCACCTAGATAAAGGAGTGAGGGCCGGGTGTGTCCAGAGTGAACAGTGAGTAAAGACCAGGTGCAGCTGTGCTGTGTCTTTCAGATACACATTCTCACTTAGATAAAGGAGTGAGGGCCGGGTGTGTCCAGAGTGAACAGTGAGTAAAGACCAGGTGCAGCTGTGCTGTGTCTTTCAGATACACATTCTCACTTAGATAAAGGAGTGAGGGCCGGGTGTGTCCAGAGTGGACAGTGAGTAAAGACCAGGTGCAGCTATGCTGTGTCTTTCAGATACACATTCTCACTTAGATAAAGGAGTGAGGGCCGGGTGTGTCCAGAGTGAGTGAGCCCAGGTGCAGCTGCTGTGTCAGATAAAGGAGTGAGGGCCGGTGTGTCCAGAGTGAACAGTGAGTAAAGACCAGGTGCAGCTATGCTGTGTCTTTCAGATACACATTCTCACTTAGATAAAGGAGTGAGGGCCGGGTGTGTCCAGAGTGGACAGTGAGTAAAGACCAGGTGCAGCTATGCTGTGTCTTTCAGATACACATTCTCACCTAGATAAAGGAGTGAGGGTCAGAGTGAACAGTGAGTAAAGGCCAGCTGTGTGTCCAGAGTGGAACAGTGAGTAAAGACCAGGTGCAGCTATGCTGTGTCTTTCAGATACACATTCTCACCTAGATAAAGGAGTGAGGGCCTGGTGTGTCCAGAGTGAACAGTGAGTAAAGACCAGGTGCAGCTATGCTGTGTCTTTCAGATACACATTCTCACTTAGATAAAGGAGTAAAGGTGAGTAAAGAGTGAGGGCCTTTCAGATACACATTCTCACCTAGATAAAGGAGTGAGGGCCAGAGTGAACAGTGAGTAAAGACCAGGTGCAGCTATGCTGTGTCTTTCAGATACACATTCTCACTTAGATAAAGGAGTGAGGGCCGGGTGTGTCCAGAGTGAACAGTGAGTAAAGACCAGGTGCAGCTATGCTGTGTCTTTCAGATACACATTCTCACTTAGATAAAGGAGTGAGGGCCGGGTGTGTCCAGAGTGGACAGTGAGTAAAGACCAGGTGCAGCTGAGGCAGGTGTCTTTCTCATGCTGTGTCTTTCTTTCTGATACACCTTAGATAAAGGAGTGAGGGCCTTGTCCAGATAAACACCAGGTCAGCTATGCTGTGTCTTTCTAGATAACATTCTCACCTAGATAAAGGAGTGAGGGCCGGGTGTGTCCAGAGTGAACAGTGAGTAAAGACCAGGTGCAGCTATGCTGTGTCTTTCAGATACACATTCTCACTTAGATAAAGGAGTAAAGGAGAGACAGGAGTAAAGACCAGGTGCAGCTATGCTGTGTCCAGAGTAAAGGACAGTGAGTGAAAGACCAGGTGCAGCTAGGTGCTGTGTCTTTCAGATACACATTCTCACTTAGATAAAGGAGTGAGGGCCGGGTGTGTCCAGAGTGAACAGGCCAGGTGCAGCTGTGTCCAGAGTGATAAAGGAGTGAGTGAGTAAAGACCAGGTGCAGCTATGCTGTGTCTTTCAGATACACATTCTCACTTAGATAAAGGAGTGAGGGCCAGTGAGTAAAGGCTGTGGTGCAGCTCTGTGTCTTTCAGATACACATTCTCACTTAGATAAAGGAGTGAGGGCCTGGTGTGTCCAGAGTGAACAGTGAGTAAAGACCAGGTGCAGCTATGCTGTGTCTTTCAGATACACATTCTCACTTAGATAAAGGAGTGAGGGCCTGGTGTGAGTGAACAGTGAGTAAAGACCAGGTGCAGCTGCTGTGTCTTTCAGACAGTAAAGGAGTAAAGAGAGTGAACAGTGAGTGACCAGGTGCTATGCTGTGTCTTTCAGATACACATTCTCACCTAGATAAAGGAGTGAGGGCCCAGGTGGTGTGTCCAGAGTGAACAGTGAGTAAAGACCAGGTGCAGCTATGCTGTGTCTTTCAGATACACATTCTCACTTAGATAAAGGAGTGAGGGCCGGGTGTGTCCAGAGTGAACAGTGAGTAAAGACCAGGTGCAGCTATGCTGTGTCTTTCAGATACACATTCTCACCTAGATAAAGGAGTGAGGGCCGGGTGTGTCCAGAGTGAACAGTGAGTAAAGACCAGGTGCAGCTATGCTGTGTCTTTCAGATACACATTCTCACTTAGATAAAGGAGTGAGGGCCGGGTGTGTCCAGAGTAAAGGACAGTGAGTAAAGTGAGTAAAGACCAGGTGCAGCTATGCTGTGTCTTTCAGATACACATTCTCACTTAGATAAAGGAGTGAGGGCCTGGTGTGTCCAGAGTGAACAGTGAGTAAAGACCAGGTGCAGCCGGGTGTGTCCAGAGTGCTGTGTCTTTCAGATACACATTCTCACTTAGATAAAGGAGTGAGGGCCTGGGTGTGTCCAGAGTGAACAGTGAGTAAAGACCAGGTGCAGCTATGCTGTGTCTTTCAGATACACATTCTCACCTAGATAAAGGAGTGAGGGCCCAGGTGCAGCTATGTGTGTCCAGAGTAAAGGAGTGAGGGCCGGTGTGTCCAGAGTGAGTGAAAAGACCAGGTGCAGCTATGCTGTGTCTTCTCACTTAGATAAACATTCTCACTTAGATAAAGGAGTGAGGGCCTGGTGTGTCCAGAGTGAACAGTGAGTAAAGACCAGGTGCAGCTATGCTGTGTCTTTCAGATACACATTCTCACTTAGATAAAGGAGTGAGGGCCGGGTGTGTCCAGAGTGAACAGTGAGTAAAGACCAGGTGCAGCTACAGATAAAGGAGTGAGTAAAGTGAGTAAAGACCAGGTGCAGCTATGCTGTGTCTTTCAGATACACATTCTCACTTAGATAAAGGAGTGAGGGTGGACAGTGAGTAAAGACCAGGTGCCTATGGGTGTGTCCAGAGTGGACAGTGAGTAAAGACCAGGTGCAGCTATGCTGTGTCTTTCAGATACACATTCTCACCTAGATAAAGGAGTGAGGGCCGGGTGTGTCCAGAGTGAACAGTGAGTAAAGACCAGGTGCAGCTGTGCTGTGTCTTTCTTTCAGATACACATTCTCACTTAGATAAAGGAGTGAGGGCCGGGTGTGTCCAGAGTGAACAGTGAGTAAAGACCAGGTGCAGCTATGCTGTGTCTTTCTGATACACATTCTCACTTAGATAAAGGAGTGAGGGCCGGGTGTGTCCAGAGTGAACAGTGAGTAAAGACCAGGTGCAGCTATGCTGTGTCTTTCAGATACACATTCTCACTTAGATAAAGGAGTGAGGGCTTGTGTCCAGAGTGAACAGTGAGTAAAGACCAGGTGCAGCTATGCTGTGTCTTTCAGATACACATTCTCACCTAGATAAAGGAGTGAGGGCCGGGTGTGTCCAGAGTGAACAGTGAGTAAAGACCAGGTGCAGCTGTGCTGTGTCTTTCAGATACACATTCTCACTTAGATAAAGGAGTGAGGGCCGGGTGTGTCCAGAGTGAACAGTGAGTAAAGACCAGGTGCAGCTATGCTGTGTCTTTCAGATACACATTCTCACTTAGATAAAGGAGTGAGGGCAGAGTGGACAGTGAGTAAAGACCAGGTGCAGCTGTGCTGTGTCTTTCAGATACACATTCTCACTTAGATAAAGGAGTGAGGGCCTGGTGTGTCCAGAGTGAACAGTGAGTGACCAGGTGCAGCAGTGAGTAAAGACCAGGTGCAAAGACCAGGTGCAGCTGTGCTGTGTCTTTCAGATACACATTCTCACCTAGATAAAGGAGTGAGGGCCTGGTGTGTCCAGAGTGAACAGTGAGTAAAGACCAGGTGCAGCTATGCTGTGTCTTTCAGATACACATTCTCACCTAGGTAAAGGAGTGAGGGCCTGGTGTGTCCAGAGTGGACAGTGAGTAAAGACCAGGTGCAGCTATGCTGTGTCTTTCTGATACACATTCTCACCTAGATAAAGGAGTGAGGGCCGGGTGTGTCCAGAGTGAACAGTGAGTAAAGACCAGGTGCAGCTGTGCTGTGTCTTTCAGATACACATTCTCACTTAGATAAAGGAGTGAGGGCAGGTGTGTCCAGAGTGGACAGTGAGTAAAGACCAGGTGCAGCTGTGCTGTGTCTTTCTGATACACATTCTCACCTTAGATAAAGGAGTGAGGGCCGGGTGTGTCCAGAGTGGACAGTGAGTAAAGACCAGGTGCAGCTATGCTGTGTCTTTCAGATACACATTCTCACCTAGATAAAGGAGTGAGGGCCGGGTGTGTCCAGAGTGAACAGTGAGTAAAGACCAGGTGCAGCTGTGCTGTGTCTTTCAGATACACATTCTCACCTAGGTAAAGGAGTGAGGGCCGGGTGTGTCCAGAGTGAACAGTGAGTAAAGACCAGGTGCAGCTATGCTGTGTCTTTCAGATACACATTCTCACCTAGATAAAGGAGTGAGGGCCGGGTGTGTCCAGAGTGGACAGTGAGTAAAGACCAGGTGCAGCTGTGCTGTGTCTTTCAGATACACATTCTCACTTAGATAAAGGAGTGAGGGCCTGGTGTGTCCAGAGTGAACAGTGAGTAAAGACCAGGTGCAGCTGTGCTGTGTCTTTCAGATACACATTCTCACTTAGATAAAGGAGTGAGGGCCTGGTGTGTCCAGAGTGAACAGTGAGTAAAGACCAGGTGCAGCTGTGCTGTGTCTTTCAGATACACATTCTCACTTAGATAAAGGAGTGAGGGCCGGGTGTGTCCAGAGTGAACAGTGAGTAAAGACCAGGTGCAGCTATGCTGTGTCTTTCTGATACACATTCTCACTTAGGTAAAGGAGTGAGGGCCTGGTGTGTCCAGAGTGAACAGTGAGTAAAGACCAGGTGCAGCTATGCTGTGTCTTTCAGATACACATTCTCACCTAGATAAAGGAGTGAGGGCCTGGTGTGTCCAGAGTGAACAGTGAGTAAAGACCAGGTGCAGCTATGCTGTGTCTTTCAGATACACATTCTCACTTAGGTAAAGGAGTGAGGGCCGGGTGTGTCCAGAGTGAACAGTGAGTAAAGACCAGGTGCAGCTATGCTGTGTCTTTCAGATACACATTCTCACCTAGATAAAGGAGTGAGGGCCTGGTGTGTCCAGAGTGAACAGTGAGTAAAGACCAGGTGCAGCTATGCTGTGTCTTTCAGATACACATTCTCACTTAGATAAAGGAGTGAGGGCCAGGTGTGTCCAGAGTGGACAGTGAGTAAAGACCAGGTGCAGCTGTGCTGTGTCTTTCAGATACACATTCTCACCTAGATAAAGGAGTGAGGGCCTGGTGTGTCCAGAGTGAACAGTGAGTAAAGACCAGGTGCAGCTATGCTGTGTCTTTCAGATACACATTCTCACTTAGATAAAGGAGTGAGGGCCGGGTGTGTCCAGAGTGAACACTGAGTAAAGACCAGGTGCAGCTATGCTGTGTCTTTCAGATACACATTCTCACCTAGATAAAGGAGTGAGGGCCGGGTGTGTCCAGAGTGGACAGTGAGTAAAGACCAGGTGCAGCTATGCTGTGTCTTTCAGATACACATTCTCACCTAGGTAAAGGAGTGAGGGCCGGGTGTGTCCAGAGTGAACAGTGAGTAAAGACCAGGTGCAGCTATGCTGTGTCTTTCTGATACACATTCTCACTTAGGTAAAGCAGTGAGGGCCGGGTGTGTCCGGCAAAGTCCAGCCATTAGGTGTTGGCTGCTGAGCTCTGAGCCAGGCTTGTCCAGACAGAACCTGCCAACATGCACCTGCCATGGTATTGCCACACCTCTGATTTCTGTGACACACTCATCAACACTGCTGGGCACTGTCCTTTAGTCAGAAGCTGGTTAAAGAGGCATAAGTACCCAGGCCACTGCAACCCCCATCGTGTATGCTGGCAGCTTCCCACTGGGTAAGCTGGTCTTGTGTTCCTTATGGTTCCAGGCATGCGCTTCCTGTACCTGCATGGAGGTGACATCAGGAAACCCAGTCAGCAGGGGAAGGACTCCCAGTGGAGCAATGAGGGAAAGATCCAGCCCAGCCTTCACTAAGAAGCCACTGGTGCTGCAGGTGCCTGTTCACATGCCCAGGAGCATACAGGGAAAGAACGCTTTCGTCCATTTTGGTCAGAATGTACTTGAACTTGGAGCAGACAGGAAAAGACAGTGGAAAGAATAGAGGGACCTGGACTGAGTGGAGCCTGACCTTTGTGCAGATGAAGGAGACTCTCCCTGACTTGCCGAAGAGCCCAATGTGGCTGAGAACTGACACCTTGGAGAGTGTGCAGCTTTAAGAAAGTCAGGAGGCCACTGCATGGCAGCTGATAGACTGTGGGTCTTGGAAACCTCAAGGAAAGGCTCTGGAGGAGCATTGATAAGCCTCCCTGGAACAGACCTGAGGCTTCCATGTGTCACCAGAGTAGTTTCTGGAAGGGTTCCACTGGAGACTTTGTAGTGAGTCAGTAATAAAAGTGAGAACTCTAAGCTGATATAACAGGCTTTTACTGGTGAAATCAGAGGACTGGAAAGGAAATGGTGTCCACAAATAGTCATAGTATGTAACTCACTAAGGCTTCAGTCCATGCACTGTTTTCCTTTGATTCTGATGCAAGATGGAAACGTGAACATAACTGCTTTAAAACGTGAAAAGCGTATGAAATTCCGCATTCACTGTTTCTACTCTGTAAACTCATGCTGCCTACACTGGTTTCAGCAGTCGCCTTTCTTAGTCTGCTTAGAAAGTATGTGGAGATCTTTTCACAAATAGACTTGCTATCTCCATCACCACATACCCATTACTCCATGTGCACTTTATCTTTGTTCTAATGAATGAATTTTGTTTCCAATCACTCCTATTCCCTGTGAACTTTGATAGGCTCTGAGGTGCTGGCTACTGAGCATCATGCATCTTTTGTAGTGTCCTAGGACTGTCTGGCCAGCTGTATGGCCAGTGCAGTGGAGTACTGTGAAGTAAGGATCATTTTTCTGAAGGAACTTAGGCTTAAGGATCCATTAGGACCTGAGTGAGTGAACCCAGGCTGGGGAGGAGCAATCCCATAAAGACCACTGAGAGCAGGTAAGGAAGGCAGAGGAAGAGGAGAGGGGCTTTGAAGTGCCAGAGACCTTAAAGTGAGTGGGGGCTGCATGTGGCCAGGACAATGAACCTAGCTACCCAGCAGAGAAGCCAGAGGCCATCTCAGTGGGCAATGGTAATGGGAAAGACTTGGGAGGCAAGGAGCTCTGGGAAGGGGAGGACAAGGAAGAGAAACTCTGGCTCCGAGGCCTGGGCAAGGGACAGTCACAGTGGCAGTTCATTTAACAATAGCTCCTACCTCAGGGGTTATTTAGGAAATTCATATACTTTTTATAGTGCCTGACAAATGGCTGCCAGATACATGTAGGCTGTCATTATTAATACTTTTAGTTAATTAGTAGTATATGAACAAATGCATGTATGTCCTCTGTTGATTTGGGTGTTAAAATTAAGCTTATAACTTGGATCTCCAAACACCTGACTAAGAGGTGGATCTGAATTCCAGCCCAAAGGTGTAAGAGAAAAGTCTGAGCTCTAGGGGTCCTGCTTGCTACCAGTTCCTGCTTGCAGCTTTTCAGTGTTTGCTTTTTGGTGGTGTCTCTCTGCTTGGATTTATGAAATGGGGCCAGTTTATTCTACCATTGATGGAACTTCCCCTGAATTTGCAAACTAAAATAAATCCCTTCCTCCCATAAACTGTGTCTGGTTGATATTCATCTTAGCAACATGGAATGGACTATGACACAGTTTGGTACCAGAAGTGGGATGTTACTGCATGATAAATCTGGCCATGTGGATTTTGGTCTTTGGTACTTGCAACTATAGAAGCTATACAGAGTGGTAAGCCAAATTTTATGGGCTATTCTGGGACAAAGAAAATTGTGTTGGCATATGAGCTTTCAAAGGGGCAATAAAGACAATAGAGATCCTTGTTGAAACTGGGCTTCTGGCATAAAGGATGGCTGTGTTCTGCTTCCCATGCCCAGAGAGTTTAAACAAGGTTAAATTTAAAAGTAATAGAAGGGTATGCTTGATGGAAGATACAGAACTAAAAGATGTAAGATTTAAAGTTAGACAGTTCAGAGTTGTTTAAAGTTACTGACAGACACTGATTTTAGATTACTGAAGCTGCTATTGTCAAACAGATTTTCACCATTAAGAATGGACCAACTGCTTACATTAAAACAATGGAAAAGAAGCCTGAGGTAAATTCTACTCAGAAAAGACTAAATGATAGAAATACAAACTCTTTTGAAAGGAGATATCTAAAGGGAAGAAACCTGCTCTTCAAGGTCATGGTTCATTTCCTCCCTGGATTAACAAAATGGGCATATTGCTGCAACCTGGTATTGTTTCTGGAAACATGAAAAATGCATGAAATTGGGTCATAAAGTACACATGGTTCCAAAAGCTGCTGCTGAAATGTGACATGGGAAACAGGGTGATATTCCTGTATGGAAAGCCAGTAAGACCATTGTAAGACAGACCATGGTTTACAATGAGACCCAAAGATGTCTTGAATATAACAAGATTGTACAAAGGCTACCATGGAGAACCATTGGCTTGGGACAGAAGCTTTCCCCAGCTCCTCAGCACAGCTGGAAAGAAGACAGAATTGGAAATCCAAAGACTGTAATCACTGGTTATAGATGTTGTTGCTTCATGTTTACTTGATGGTTATTGATCTTACATCAGTCCAATCTCTCCTTGTTATGCCTTATAGCAATGGAGATGTTTACTCTGTGCTATTATATGTTGGAAGTATATAACAGTTAAGAGACAATCTTAAAATTGGTAAAGACTATGGGGACCTTGGAAGTTGGACTAAATGAAACTTACAAGGTAAGATGATTATGAGTCAATGGGGGCCAGGAAGAAAATGCTGTGGCTTGAATGTATTTCCCCCACTGACTTGGGTGTGAAAATTACACTGGTAACTTGAATCTCCAGCCACCTGTCAGGAAAGGTATCACTGGGGGGGCAGATCCTGGAGTCCAGCCCTAAGACGTCACTGGGGTTGGATCTGAATTCCAGCCCAAAGATGTAAGAGAGCAGCCTGAGATCTGGGGTCCTGCTTGCTGTCCATTCCTATTTGCTGGCTTTTTGGTGGTTTCTCTCTGCTTGGATATATGAAAAGGGACCAGCTTCTTCCACCAATGATGGAACTTCCCCTAAATTTATAAAGTAAAATAAATCCTTTCCTCCCATAAACTGTGTCTTGTTGGATATTTGTACCAGCAATGTGGAATGGACTATGACACTTATTTTCAATAAAAATATATTTCTCCAGAAATTTGAAGCAGCCTGGTGTAAGGACCAGCCTTTCCTTATTTGTTCACCTCAATTGTAGCTAGAAGTAAGGATCAGGGAAGCTTCTTGTGACATAGAGGATGTTCAGTGGCTTTAAACTTGGCCTTTAGCCAAGTTATATCTCAGCTCACCAGCTGTGTTAGTCTTCCAGGGGTTCTAATATAAATCTCTTCTCAGTTTAGGGATTTATATCTGTATATGGAAGCTTGGTCCAAGTGGGGTTTAAGTGAACAGCACCTTTTTGTTGTTGTTTTTTTAATTTACAAAATTTTTATTTTTAAAAGTAACCAAGGCTGAGGTAGAGATCAAGGCCACCCTGAGACTACATAGTTAATTAAGGTCAGCCTGCCAGAGTGAGACCCTAAGCCAAAAGAAGCCTAAAGAACGCCAGTTCCAATCTCCAGCAGTTCCAATCTCCAGGTCCCACATTTAGCCAGATGCAAAGTAACACAAGAGCGCAATACTGCACTTGACCACAAGGGGGAGCATGCATCTGGATTTCGTTCTCAGCAGCTGAGAGGCTGCTGGCGTGCCCATCTCTATCTGTCTTCCTCTCCCTCTCTCTCTCTGTTTCTCTCTCTGTGTGTCTCTCTCCAAAACAAAAAGTAACCAAAGCTGGGCTTGAGAGATGGCTCAGCAGATAAGGCACTTGCCTGCAAAGCCAAAGGACCCAGGTTCAGTTCCCCAGAACCCATGTAAGCCAGATGCACAAAGGGGCGCATGTGTCTGGAGTTTGTTTGCAGCAGCTGAAGGCCCTGGCATGCCCATTCTCTCTCTCTCCTTCTTCTCCTTCTCTCTCTCTCTCTCTCAAATAAATAAATAAAAATATTAAAAAATTTAAAAAATAAAGTAACAAAAGCTGACTGTGGTGGTACCTGCCTTTAATCCCAGCACTTGGGAGGTAGAGGTTGGAGGATCTCTGTGAGTTTGAGGCCAGACTGAGACTATGTAGTGAAATACAAGTTAGCCTGGGCTAGAGTGAGACCCTACCTCAAAGCCAAAAACAAATAATTATTGATAAAAATCTTAAAATAAAAATGACTGATATCATTTTGGCCACCCTTTGTTGTTTATAATTTTCCTCTTGCTAACACATCTCAGAACCTCCCAGGGGTTCTTGTGGAGAATAGACACTGCCTCAACTCCCCGAACGTTGAACATAACTAAGCTGGCCTGTCAGCCTGCGGGACTTGGAGGAGAGCCCTTTCTTCCCAGCAGCAGAGAAGATGGCAGCCTGGATCCTCCCACACCTTGGATGCTCTTTCTGAGAATGATCTCCTGTCCCCTGAGGGAAGCTCATAACCTTAACAACATGAGTCCTCCTTCCCACAGTAACTCCATGCACTTTGTTTTTCTGTTAGGTTTAGCTTGTAAGTGTCTGAGGGTCTCAGCCTCGTGCACCTCCCTGTTAGCTGAATACACAGCCCTTCCCAGCCTCCATGCCCCCCTCTGCCCGTCTTCATTGCCTGATAATGGACAGCCCTCCCTGAATCCCTAGAGACTGTTCTGTCTTTAGATTGGCTCAGGGTATTCTGTTTAATTTGAACGAGGATACACATACCAGAGTGCTTTCTGGTTTATGCAAGTTTCTAGAAAGGATCAACGTCCACAACAAGCAGAAGTAAGGGTCTGCTCTGATGGTGGCCATAGGATGCCCTCCTGCCTGTCTCCTTCTACTCTCATTCTGCCACTAGTTCCATCATCTCATGAAGTATGTCCCTAGACACAGTTATTCATGATTTCTTTTTTTCCTTATGTTTCCTGTGTTACTCAACCATTTTTCATTTAATCAAATTCTGCTTTGGACATTTCTTTCACTGTTGGCATATAAAATCATATAATTCAGATAAAGTTATTTTAAATTTTCATATCTTAAGTGCTTCATGGGGTTGCTTTGAGGGTTAATTAATTTTATGAAAATGTGCATGCCATGATGTACCATCTAAGTGTGGACCATAATTTTTATCAGTGTGCCATTGCTGATGACCTTGTGACCTCTCCTTCCATTCTTTGCTACTCCATTGGGCTGGAAAAAATAGTCTGAATGTTATTAGGTGTTCAACAAGTTTCTTGAGTGAATGGCAATCAGTTAATCCCCTGCCTTTTATGAGTGTGTTTTTCACCTCCTGGGGTTGTGGAGGAGGTTGCTCCTGCAGCCATGGTGGGTTTGGAAATCCACATTGTGGGGAGGCTTGATGACACTGTGCCCGGGCCTCAAGAGCAATGTGGGGCAGGCTGGCAAATGTCATGTTACACCTGGGCTAGGACTGGCACCTTCATTCATATACTGTTCTCGGCAGGCTCTGCTATCCACCTGATGCTTCCTTCTGTGGGGGAAAAGGGGAAAGTGGAGGGGGGATTATCAAGGTTTATTGTCTGTAATTATGGAAATTTCAATAAAAAAGTTTAAAACTAAAATTATTTTTTAAAAAACTTCTGGTTAATAAGAGCTCTAAATGGTGCAAGAGTTAGTAAAGGAGGTCAGTGGGCATGAAGGAACCTGTCTTCTCTTCATACATTTTTGAGTGGTAGGAAAGCAATGTTACTGGGAAGAGCCACAAGATCACTTACACTTGCTTCCTGTCCTGTCTGTTTGGTCATAGATTGTTCAGAAAATTGAATATTGACAACTTGTAGCTTTCAGTTATTCCTTCATAGTGCTGCCATTATTTAGAAATAAGCAATAAAATGTATGGATATAAGGATTCCTCTTATTTGTTACAATGTAGTGTAGTCCTTTCTTCCTTCTGCTTGATGTCCTCCTCTAAGCTGCTGGATCTGTGCATTAGCATCTGGTATCAAGTTAGGAAATGCTCAGCCACTATTCAAGTATTTCCTCTGGTTTTTTTTTTTTTTTTGGTTGTTGTTGTTGTCGTTGTTTGTTTTGTTTTGTTTTTGAGAGAGAGGTGGAGAGAGAGAGAGAGGTGGAGAGAGAGAGAGAGAGATAGAGAGAGGAAGAGAATGGGCATGCCATGACCTTCAGCCTGCTGCAACCAAACTCCAGATGCATGTGCCCCCTTGTGCACATGTGCGACCTTGTGCACTTGCATCATTGTGTGTCTGGCTATGTGGGACCTGGAGATTTGAACATGAGTTCTTAGGCTTCACAGGCAAGTGCCTTAATCACTAAGCCATCTCTCCAGCTCCTGTTAGTTTTTTATCTTAACTTTTCTTTCTTCATTGTCCAGAATTGCCTCTATGCATAGATTACAACATTTGCAATGTTCTAGGGTATTTTTTCCATTTTTTTTCTTTTTTCTCAATCCTTTCCAGTTTGGAGAGCTTCTGTCAACATGTCTTCATTCTCACTGAGTCTTTCTTTAGTCTGTCCTACCAGTAAAACATTCCTCGTTTTTTGTTACATGCTTTTGACTTCTCACATTTCCTTGTGATCTTTCACTGAGTGTTTCTATTTCACTGTTTAAGTTGTGCATCTGTTTTTGCATGTTTCCCATCTTTTCCTTGCGAGTGATTACCTGTCAGTCATGGCTCTGCAGATTCCTGGTTGATCAGCACTTGGGTCATATTTGAACTTTGGTTCTTGCTTCTTGATGGCATTTTCCCCATAGCATGCTTTGTGGGTTTTGTTGGTGAACTCTGTGATGATATATCAGATAAGAGGAAGCCAGGTGAACAAGCTGTTCATGTTAGGTACTCTGCCTGGTCATGAGTAAGTCTGCTCACTCTATGCTATGGTTGAAGTTATCAGGAACCAAGTTTGCCTTCTTGTGCCCATATTTTGTTTCTCAGATTTTCTCCCTCTGTGAGGTCTGAACCATGAAAGTCTTTTAGCATAGTCCTATGATTACACATTAGCCAATTGACTTAGTAAGACATGGAGGGAGGGTAGTGTTCTGTAGCTTTGTAACTCAATCTTCCTCTGTACAGACTTATTCCCTGAGGCTGGGGCCTTCACATACCTCCTGAGCCTCCTCTTCTCCCCTAGGAAGTGAATAGGAAGCTGGAGGGACTGCAGTGGCCAGTGCCCATCCCAAGCCTGGCTAGGCTCTGGTCACACAGTCTCATGATAAAAGATGTCCAGCTGAGAACAGAAGGGCTCCGGATGTGTCAAGACCATGGCATGCACCTGTGTCTGACTTGTCTTGCTATGGCATCATACAGCAAGCTGTGCATACCATAGTATGTGGAAGACTATGAATATTTTGGTCATTTTGTAATGACAATGGATGGGGTGACATGTGTCCTTCCCCCATTCTGCAAAATTATGGACATATTGAAGATGAATATGTCAAGTTCACAAAAACATATTGGCTGAATTGCCTTACTGAAATTCTCATTCATAGGTAGCTTAGTTTGAGCAGAAACAGTATATCTGCAACACTGAGCCCTTCCCATCAATGTCATTGTGTTTGAGATGGTCCTTTGTGATTCAGTGAGTGTTGCATTAGGTTCTCATTGCTGGCAGAAATCACCTGACCAAGAGCAGCTTGTGGGAAGCGAGGGGAAGCTCCATGATAGCAGGAGAAAACAATGACATGAGCAGAGAGTGGGCATCACCTCCTGGACAACATCAGATGGACGACAGGAAGAGAAGAGTATGCCAAACACTGGTAAGAGGGAGCTGGCTATGATACCCATAAGCCCACACCCAACAATACACTGCCTCCAGGAGGTGTTAATTCCCAAATTGCCATCAGCTATCATTCAGAGCACCTAGGCTTATGGGGGGGCACCTGAATTAAACCTCCAGAGTGAGCTTTTTTTTTTTTTTGCCATAAAGTGATTTAAATATTTTGTTCTTGAAAGTAGGTTTACATGATTTTTAAATTAATTTGTAATTTTTATTTTTAATATATTGAATCTTTTTGTAACTGATAGCAAACACTAGGTTTGTACATAATGATGTGGCATTTTGATACATGTAGATGATATCATGCTTAAGATAGATATAGATATAGATATAGATATAGATATAGATATAGATATAGATATTCTATCTTCAAACATTTGTTCTTTCTTCAAAAACTTCAACTTCCCTTCTTCTTGCTTTCTCCAAAGTCCCTGTGGCCACCCTGCTGTGCAGCAGCATACCAGAGCTCACTCCTATCTGTCCCTGTCACTGTTCAACACCATTCCCTGGCCTCTGGCCACCACCATCCATTCTACTCTCAGCTTTGAGTCATTCTAATTACTTGAGATTGAGTTGTAATTGCTTGTTGCTGGCAAGTGCAGACACATTAGTCTGACCTTGATCTTGGATCCGTGAGGAGTGCTAAAGGAAGATGGCATTTCTCCGAGCTTAGCTCAGACCCTGAGTTCCTGTTTGGTGGCAGTCAGAACAGATACTTTCCTCTAAGCTTAGTTTTGGAAATTCATGTTCTTTTCCTAGAAGTGATTCATTATGCCAGTCATGGTGATATGTGACTGAAATTCCAGAACTTGGGAAATGGAGACAGGAGGATCAGGAGTTTCTTTATGACGTGGCTTGCCTCTGCCTCCCCCTGGACGTGTTTTAGTTCTGGCTGAACAATCTGCAGCGACATGTTGCTATAGTGTAGCATACCAAAGCACAGTGCTTGATGTGATACCACCTAAGCAGGAAGATATCCCTCCCTCACTGACTGCTCCCCCTAGAGAAGAGCCGCCTCTAGGACTACAGTGGGGTTGCCCCCGGCACCTGGGGATGGGCTGTGCCTGGCTATGGCAACATTCCTGATGGTCTAGAGACATATGAGGCTGCCAGCTGGCCTCCCGGGACGGGTCAGGATGTCCCTGTCTGACACTCACCTTGCTCTATGTACAATTAAGTGCATGACACTTCAAGAAGCAGTATTTCAATAAAGATTTTAAGGCATAGGCCTGCTAGGACATTGATTAGGAGGTGTGATTAATATGACTTGAGTTCATTGAGTCATGGAGTAACTGAATCGTTTATATATTGTACATGTATGTAAATAAACAGACAATACGTTTGTTCAGGTGCCTAGTCTATGTTTCATCAGGAGCCAAAAACAGTCCCCTGTTACATGGCCTCATTATTTAACATGTGAATAAGATGGATTTCCTCCAGCAGGTCAGATGTGGGAGGTTAGTCCCATTTCTCCATAGCAGATCTCAAAGGCTTTCATCTAGCATTCAGAAGCTGCTAGCCCTACACCACATGGGCTCTGGCCCCCTCTGGCCATCCTCTAGGCCTTCAGGGCACTCGGGGTGTAGATGTGAGATCACATGCCCCCTTCCTAAGCACAGTCTGACAGGAGGTGCTCCAAGCAGAGTCTCTGGGGCCATGGAAGAAGAGAGAAATCCAGGAATCTGGATCTCTCTAATAAGGCCTGGAGGGCCAGCAGATGGTCCGACCAATCAGAGTGTTGCCACTCTTCCCCTGCCTTCACCCCTCTGAGAGTACCTTACTGTTCTAGGTAGAGTAGTCATTGCAAAGATGGGGGTCATGTGGACCCCAATCCCAGCTCCTGCTGCAGAGGACAGGACTGGTGGGAAAGGGAAGCTGAGATTGTGACACTAGGAGCCTAATGGCTGAGTCAGATAGTACATGTGAGGCCTCACATGTAGGCAATGCAGCCAAAGTCCCTGGAAGGTAGTGTTCAGCTGCCAAGGGGCATCGTGGGCCACAGGAGAGACGAAACCTGAAAGGCTCCCAGGCACAGCCTCAGCTCAGAGCCCTGGCTCACAGGGGCCTTGACTACCAGTGCCGCGTGCAACTGTCTCCTCCCATCCTACCACCATGTGCACTGCTGACTTAAATTGTTTTTCTGACATTGTCATTTTATCTAGTGGCTCTTAACCTTTTCTTCTTCTCTTTTTTAAACAAATGATCATGAATATCCATTGAAGATTAAAATGCCTTTTAAAAAGAGCATGTGAAAGTGCCAAGCCTTGAAAACTGCTTTGCCTGTCCTTTGCTTATTCATCTCAGAAGTCCCAGAAAGCATTGCTTTTCACAGCTCCTGCATATGCATTGCTGTTCTATTTTCCCACTTAAAAATATATATGAGAGACCCTACAACACTTGTGTACTTCTCACAAAGCATCGGTTTGACACAAATGTCTTGGTTGTAATGAATGTGATCTTGTGGTCAGGGCATTTCTGTGGCTCGTGGTTTATGTTCTGCTTTCTGCCAAGGCCTGTCTTTCCTTCAAGTCCAAGTACAGCTTTCTCTACTCACAGTATGTTGAACTGAACACATTACCTTTAGATCATCAGCAGATCCTGAACACAATTCTTCATGATATTTAATATGATTCCTTCTCCTATTTGCAAATTAGCAGCAACATAGACAGATCTTACAGACAGAGCTCAAGGAAGCAACAAGGAAGTCTGGGTTGTGGTTCATTTCTGAGTGACTGTGGTGAGGGGCGAATGTCTGAGATGCTATAACAAAGCCTCCACCAGCAGAGGCTTGCTTTCATTCTGAGTTCTGAGAGTGAGGACTGCACTGCCATGATATTCTTGAGGGCACCAGAGGGGCATCTCTCCTCATTTCTTCCCATCCTGTAGCCAGTGCCTGCATCATTTCTGTCTCTACTCTGGCATAGCCGTCTCTCTGTGCTTCTCACTGCCTTCCCTCTGCTGCCAAACAACCTGGTCATAAGGCTATCAGTCGAATTAGCTTAGCACCTACTGCAGCCCAATGACTTCTGAAAAGAGAGTTCCCAAGCCACATCCCATTCAAGGGCCAGGCTGGGATCCAGAGAGGCCTTCCTAAGCCACTGTCCACCCTGGCAGTGATTTGAGCCATGGATGGTACAGGGGCTTGGCAGGCTGCCTGCTCCTGAGGTTCACAACGTGCAGTTGGTCCAGTTTGTGGCTGTGTCACCATGCAGAGTCATTTCAGTGCTTTCTACCGTTAAGATGTGACCAGCCTCCACGTGTGAGGCATGTGGCAGATAGAGTCAGGAAACAGGCCACACTTATTCCTCTGAGCAGGTCACATGAAGAACTGTGTTCAAAGTGGAAGTGTCCACATTCATCTGGACAAAAGCTCCTTGCTCTGTGAAGAGGGCAACGTATGGCACGAGCAGCTAGAATTCCCACCCCTTACATGCACTGACTTTCTGGACTAGCTCTCCAGTTGGCATCATGAAATGACTAGACTGGCTGTTTTCCTTTTATGTGGGAGGATACGATCATGTGCATGTCTCTCCTCCTCTCCTACTTAGGGGCCTCCAGAGTTCACACTCCCTGGTTGAGACATATGGGTGCTAACTCTGGACAAGGCGGGGAAGAGCGCTCGAGGGAGAAAATCTCTACAGGGACCTAACTCCAAGGGAAGCATGAGGAAGTGGAACTGATGCAAACGATTCTATTTAAGGGTCTGTGTTGTTGGAGTGGGGTTCTTGAAGTGACCTGGCTCGTCTCCCTTTCTACCCATTGCTGGAGTTTTTAGCTATACCTAATGATAGCATCAGGCCGGTTGATGGGAGCTCATGATGGTGGCAAATGTCAGGCTGGATGTTAAGGCATGTCTTCTAAGGCTCATGGATGTTAGTCCTGGTGGTTTTTATAGTTGTGTTTGATGTAGCTATGGTTTCACTTAGGACTTTATGAATTGAGTATAAAAGTGACCCACTTTCAGTCCAAACTGCTAGGATTAATTTTATATATATATGTATGTATGTATGTATGTATTTATATTCACAAACAGAGAGAGAGAAAGAGTAAATGTGGGCACACCAGGGCCTCCTGACCTGCACCACTTAGTGTATCTGGCTTTATGTGGGTACTGGGGAATCAAGCCAGACCATCAGGCTTTGCAAGCAAGCAGCTTTAACCTCTGAGCCATCTCTCCAGCCCCAGGATTAGATTTTGTTTTACTGGATATTTTCCCTGCTGGTGATATGTAATAAAACCCTTTCTCTCAATGCTGGGTCCAGACTGGACCTCAGCTCCCTGAAGACCCTGTCACTCCAGGGACAAGCAACAGCCACTACTCAGGGTGTTGCTGAGCCCTGGTGATCATGTGATCATAAGTCAAGTTGCATCTGTGTAGTTCAGCCGAGGATAGTTTCTGTTGGGGATGAGTTCATCCAGATGGAACTGCACTGTGAGCCGAGCAGTGTCTGTGTTACAGCTGTAGTCCTGGACTTCCCAGGGACCCTGGACTATGTGGCAGTAAAGTGTGGCTTTCTTCCTTGTGCTCTGAGCTCAAGCCCTTCCTATGGTTCAGCTCTTCCAGCTGGGCTCGGGCTCTTGATGTGCTGATCATGGGCTCTGCGCTTAGCTCTGGCTCCTGAAGCCCCACAGGTGATGTCTGTACAGGTTTTGATACCTTGGATGGAGCATGGCCCAAGACTGGACTCTCTGAAGGCTGCTCCTGTGTAGTGTTCTTCCCCTAAGGAGTATTGTTAATGTAATTCACTTCTCTTCCTCTTCCTTCTCATTTTCCTTTTATTCCTCCATAACCTTTGTTCTCTTGTGAGCAATTTTAATCTTCCATTGATTGTCACAGTATCTGTTTCTGGCCTCTTTTCTATGTGGACCCTCTGGGCTGAGTGCTAAGCACACAGGGACACTAGGCCTCATTATGCTAGAGGCAGGTTACTGCTTTAGAATAAGGGTGTCCAGGGCTTCACAGGTTGTTGGGGCTGAGCTGAGCAAGCCATTTGTTCCTGAAGAGGAGCATCCCAGGTGGGCCTGGTACATGTGAAGAGGTACAGTGTGGTAGAATTTGTGCCCCATGTTGGCCTGTAAGCATGCAGGGGTGAAGTTTCTCAGTGAGAGATGGAATGAGCATCCATGATAAGCTCCTGCCTGGAAATCGTCTCAGAGAGTGACCAGGAAGGGTCAGGCCAAAGAAGGAGCCCGGAGGTGACCACTGATTCTGGGAGCAGTAGCTAATGCCTAGCTTGCACCACCCTGTGACACTCTCAACTGTACCAAGAAAATATTGGGAACAAAAATGGGTGATTTGGGATGGTGATTTTATATACATATACATACACACACACACACACACACACACACACACACAATCATGTGTCTGACAGTTGGGACCTTGTGGGCTATCTGCTTCCATCACCTAACCTGGGCTGAACCTCAACTTGGAAGCTCAAGACCATTTAGAGCTCCCTTAACTGCTGTTGAAGGGCCTCCAGGCCTCCATCTGGTATATGGGCGGGAGGCCATTTTGGTGGACCTGGGGTTCAGAGCACCCTGGCGTTGACTATCACAGGGCATCCGTGGGTATAAACCAGAAGGGCCTGGAGTCTCTGGTGTAGTCTCCAGGGGACATATCCGAAAACACAGAATGATGTTTCTATGATGTCTGGCTGTGGGAACTCCCATCCCTCATATTTTCTCATGACACATAGAGTTCTGATTGTTTCTGTCTCTTAACAGGTAACTGTTAATGACGTTTTCAGGACTATGGGTATAAGGAGTTACCTGGGCTTATGTTTATAAATAGCTCCATGAAAGATGACTTAATAATGCCCACCAGTAACAAAGTGTGCAAGGGTCTTCTGCCTTTGGACAAAGCTGATCGGGCATGATACAAAACTTCCCGCTATGTCCTGCTGAGAGGCCAAACTCCTGTCTATCAGCTGATGCTGTCTTCTTCACATTACATAGGGTCCCCTTGAAAGAGTCACTTCAACTGGGCCAAAATACCCCCTCTTAGATTTTTGTGGACCTATAGTTTTCATCATTGCTGAAATTTCACCTATGAATTAATATCTTGAAAAATAGATTGATGAAAGGAAACTCATTCTACAATTTCCCCTAATTAGACACTTACATGCAATCATGAATCCCCAACCCTAAGTAATAATAAACGCATAAAGTGCACTAATCTTACCTCCCCCCTCCAGTCTTTTTCTAAATGAGTACCTGCTTCCATGAGGGGCTAGCGTGGTGAAGCTTGGTGCCCAGAACCATTGTGTGTATGCAGCAGCTAAGAGGACTGAAAGAAAGCTGACACCCCCAAAGCCTCCTGTCATCTGCCAGTCACATCTGATACCTCTGTCACAAAGAACTGAACACACAAAAAAATAAGACCTGCACAATAGAACTAAAGTAAAGGGCAAATCCCACTCAGATTTGCGTGTCTGCTGGACGTGTTAATCCTGACACTGAGCTGGCCTGTTCCTTCCATGAGGTGGCTTTCTGATCCCATGTCCATTACTGCACAAAGCAGAGCCTTTGAAGTGTTGTAGTTCTTGTTCCATGGCTTTTGTTTCTACTTCTAAACCTTTCTGCAGGCATTCAGCACATCCGCTGAGCAGGGAAATGCAACACACCAGTGCAGTAGAGCTGCATGAAGATGCTGGTATATGTGTCCAACAGAATCGGGCCTCATCTCCTGTAAGAAAGGTCATTTCCACAGGCTTCCAGACAAGTAGACCCAGGCTGCTACACAACCTGGGGTCTGGCAGTCTTGTGTTTCCAGGTGGGCTGTGCAGTGGAAGAGCTGCTATAGTTGGGACCAGTCTGAAGGAACAGCTAAGGATAGAAACCTGCCAAGTATATCATGCTGTGAGGATCTCTGTGTATATTTTGTCCACAGTGAGGGTGCATTTAGAGATTATGAGACAGTGAGGATACACTCAGTAGTATTGTATTTCTACCTAGCTGTTGGATTACTTGCCATGGAGCTGCCCCTGCCCCGCCCCCAGGGCTCCTAACAGGCAGGATGTTCAAGCAGAGCCTCCTCAGAGCAGAGCTGTGCACTTCTTGGCCCTTATATATGCTGAGGTATGCCTCCCTTGATATCCATCACTCTAAAGCCCTGCTCCACCACCCCACCCGACAGAAACCTGACTCTAACTATGGTGAACACTCAGGCACTGGTGGGACCCACAGGATGCTTGAAGTCCCCAGGTCTCACCAGGTTTTATTTTTTTAAGTTGTTTTTGAGATCCTCCTATTGAATGATGTTTTTCTAAGTAGAATAACAAAAATGAAAGGAGGGAATCCAGGGTACACATTCAGAGAGCAGCTGCCAAGTTACCACCACCTGCTCTCCCAGGATATTTTCTGTAGCTCCCAGCCATAGGGAAGTTGGGCTACACCTCTGAAGTTCCCAAGGCGGGTTCTGCTGCTTCTCTTTGTTGAGGGCATGCTGGTATCTTCCCCACTGACCAGCTCCATGATCACCTCACTATCCCAGAGCCTCTGGAACAGGGAGAAGTTTCTCCACTTGCCTGGGCAGATGACAGAATGCAGTGGTGCTCATTAGTGGAGTCCAGCTAGTCTGTGCACCTAGGAAACGCCCAGTTTGAGTCTCATTACAAGTCCTTTTCAATATCCATTTGGTGATCTTTTAGAATATTCTTGATTTAAGAATTCAAATACATGCATTTTACTAAAAATTCTTAAGCTGTAGTGATTCCATGTAGAGGTGGTTTCAGTTGGTGGGTTGAGGGGAGGAACCATTTGGGCAGCTACTACTCTCTTGATGGATCTATTCTGAATGGTCAAATATGGCTTTCCCAGGTAGACCAGATGACTGAGTCAGGTCAGCCTATGCAGGGTCTGTGACACACTTGTGCCAAGAAGCAGAACTTTATCTCCCTTCAGTGTGGCTGGGTGCAGCTGGGCATCTTAGCTGAAGATGCACATGGGGAACTTTCACCAGCAGCAGAAGCTCCATTCAGAGCTATGTGTGCTGACCACAGAGCCCCTCCACCACCCCATGTGCACGAGCTAGATGCACAGCATGTATGCATGTGCATGTGTGTGCAAGGTGTGTACATATGTGTATGAATCCCTATATGTATGACTTTCTAGACTGTGTGACAAGGAGGGAAGGGAGTGATGAGTTGAGATGTTGATGACAATGGCTGATTTCTAGATGGATTCTCACAGATACCCCATTTACAGAATGCATCTCTGGGCTTCTCCCCACACTGCCACTAGCAGCTATCACAGAGGACACTAAGAATAAGAGACCCAGCCTCTGCCCTTCAGGGCACACACAGGATCCATGATCTTGAAAAGCTACTGGCGTTATTTCACAATATGGGAATAGAAGAGTTAAAACAGGAAAAGGATTGACTATTGGTCGTCACAAAGAAAAATATGTATGCCCAAGGGAGAGCAAAAGAGATGCCCACAGTTGGAGCCAGAGCAGGTTCCCACCAGTAGGTATGTGTCCCATGCCAAAGGCTTTTTCTCTAGACTCCCTGTGCTTACAGATTTCTTACTATAAGCAAAGTAAGGTGAGTTATGTGCAGATATTATTATAGCTGTGTTTGCTAAGTTGACAGTTTTCCACAAAAATGAACCTGTTTAAAAATTTTTAATATTTTATTTTTATTTATTTATGAGAGAGAAAGAGAGAGAGAGAGAGAATGGGTTTGCAGCAGGGCCTTTAGCTACCACAGATGAACTGCAGATGCATGCACCGCCATGTACATCTAGCTTAAGTGGGTTCTGGGGAATTGAACCTGGGTCCTTATGCTTCACAAGCAAGCGCTTTAACTGCTAGACCATCTCTCCAGCCCCTGTTTAAATTTTTTTTTTTATCAAAAGTGAGTCACAAACAGCCGTTTTGGGGACACTTGCCCCCATGTGTAGCCCAGCATGCCTGGTGCTGTATCTTCCATTTATCGGGCCTAAGTAAACACTAAGAACAAAGCTCAGGATGGTTTTCCTTGAAGCTAGTAAGGAGGCCGTGTCCAGTATCTGAGACCCACCATCACGTGTGATCCCTTACTGCAGGATCAAAGGAGGCTACAGCCTGCAATGACAACACTGCTCTGAAGACTGAGGCTGCTGAAGTCCAGGCTCAGGGGTGCTTCTTTTCTTCCTGTTTGTAAAAGTAGCCCAAGCGGGCACCCCGCCTAGGGATCCAGGAAGCACCCTGGGCTTATGTCTGTCACTCCACCAGTAAGAGGCTCTTCTGACCTGGTCTGTGTAATGAGAAGCCAGGGTCACCTGCCATTAAAAGCCAGAATTCGCCCCCTCAGAAGGTCTACTGTTACAAGCCTCATGGGCTCCAAGCCCTCACTCAATGGACTCCATAGGAAGCGGTGGAGTTAAAGAAGGAGGATGCTTTAATTTTTATGAATCCTATTGAAGATAATGATGTCTAGTCACAGAAGACCTTCAGGAGGAAGCATGCTTTGAAGGTAGAAGCTAAGAGCAGGCCCAGGAGAATACAACTGTCCCCGAGCATGACTCTAGGAAGAGAAGTGACGTCATCCATAGCTCTGACCTTTCTCCCCCTGCTTCATCTGTGGTGAGGTGAAAGCAGAAGGTGCTCTGGTGACATTTTCCACACAATGGTCCCCAGTGGCAGCTCCCAGAGTCCACCACAGTCTGGTCCCTTGGCAGGAATTCAGGCTGTGAGCTGGGCTGTGGTGACTTCCCTAGACTTTCTCCATCCCCCTCACGGGACCTTGTGAGGCTACCTCACTCTTGGTTTGAGGACTATCTCCAGAACAATGGTTGGTGAACTCTGGGCCGTAAACAGATACTTGATTTTCTACATAAAGTTTTATTGGAACTAGGGTTACAACTCCAGTGCTCTTCCTGGATGGCTTCTGTGTTCTAACAAAGCAAATATAGGCATTTTAACCCTTAGGGCAAAAAGAAAGTTAGCAGCCAGGAGTGGTGGCACATGCCTTTAATTTCAGCACTGTCGTCGCCCAGTCTGACCAGCAGAATAAGGCAACGACCACAGGAACTCTTCTTGAAGCAGTTTATTCAGGAACCTTTTACAACAGGAAGCCCCTGACTCCCAGCCCTCCACCCTAGATATAGCCTCGCCTGATCCAATCAGCAGTAGCCATGTAGGCGTTAGCTATAGGGCACAAACAACCACCTGCTGGTGGACTGATCTTACGTAACAAGGTACATGTGCACATCTGCAGTGTGAACGTGACTATACAAGGGCAGAAGCAGGAAATGGCGCCTAGTCATAAGACTTGGCAGTCAGCCAAGGCGCCATCTTGGAATGGCCGCCATACTGGTTCCCCACACAGCACTGGTGAGGCAGAGGTAGGAGGATTGCTGTGAGCTCAAGGCCACCTTGAGACTCCATAGCGAATTCCAGGTCAATCTGGGCTAGAATGAGACCCTATCTCGAAAAACAAAAAAAAAGGAGGCGGGGGAGAAGGTTAGCAAATTGGGGACAATTCAGAGAAAAGCAGAGACATGGGTGAGACAAGGGCTTTACTTGGGAGAAGAGCACATGCACAACTCCTGGCAAAGCAGCACGTGAGGAGGCTGCAGACACCAAGGATTTTAGGTCCAGAAGTCCAGGAGAGAACATTAGGCAAGCCACTGGGTTGGCATGTGGGCGTGCTTCCATGAGGACTGGTCCTGGCAAGGAGGAACTAGGAGGCTGAGCAAGGCAGCGGTCATCTCATTAGGACAAAGGGCACATCAGGGAGCAGGAACGTTTCTTGGGATGCCTACTATGAACCCACCTAGCCTTTGTTCCAGAGGTCCATCTGGACAACACACACTGTTGTGGGGCCTCCACCCAGATTTTGCCTTTTGTACCAATCCCCTTACTTATCTACAATCTCGGCTTTGTCCAGGTGGTTTTGAGACCTCATCAGCCACATCATGCTGATTGTAGCCCTGAAAGATTTGCAGATCGGCTGCAACCCCAATAAAAGCCTCTTCTTTTGCATTATCATCCTCCTCCATGTGACTGGAGGACCTTCATAGGGAGTGTGATTCTCAGATGCTCAAGGCCCTGGTGTGAGATGCTTCTCTGTTTGCATAGCACCTACACACATTCTCCTGTGCTCATTAAAGCACTTTGAAATAGCCTATGTGACCAAATACAACGTCAGCGCTCTACAGAGTGTCACTAAGTGGCTTAGGGAATCATGATAAGAAGAAGTCTATATATGTTCAATGCAGATACAGTTGAGAAAACATTTTGAGCCATAGATGTTTGAACCACACATATGGATGCCATGGAGTGGAAGGCTGACTGCATTTCTAGTGCTGACAAAAGGAGGCCAGTTGAAAGAAATATGATGAAAGGGTGACATTGTATTAAATAACAATATTGAAGGTTGAGAAGGGCAGAGCTGGCTAAGGATGTATCCTCCATGGTGCTGACCCCAGCAAATACCCCTTGGTCAAACCATGCTGGACAAAGAGGTGGTTCCAGCTCCATAGGCCTCTGCAAGGATGAGGAACAGCACAGAAGCCTCCTGTACACATGCAAGATAGGCACCTGGCTGGCTGGCCTCGATTGGAAGACCGTCAAGAAGCAGCACGTGGCCTCTTGGAAGAGGAATCCGCCAGAGACAACTGGAGCACAGAACCGTGTGCACTAGTGAGTCCCTGCCAGGGCCAGGCAGGTCTGACACTGAGGATGAGACTGGCAGTGAATCAGGTCCCAGGCACTGGGGCCAGGTGGCTGAGGCAGCCTTCATTTGGCTGGGCTAGTTGTGGAGGGTAATGAGACCAGACATGAATTCAGCTGAGCCCTCTCCTCATCTAACTCAGTCTGTTCTACTAGGTGTGGGGTCTTAGATAACATGGGCCTCAAGATGAACTGTGATTTTTCTACTTCCTCACTTAAATCTTTTAGAAGTTACTAAACGAGAAGAAGTAATAATTATATAAGTAAAATGAGTTTATAAAATGAGTGGTCTTGAAGAACTGTGTTCTGTACTGACCTCCAGTGCATGGTCTAGCACATCCACCATCTGATGACCTCCCCCATTTCTTCTCCTATCCATGGAGAGATGGCTGGAAGGATAGCTCTTGTCTCCTTGTTCCTGTCATATGCCAATCCAGATGCTAACTAGTGAAAATTCTCATTTAGCAAATATGTATATGGAGGAAATAATAGTTGAAGCATGTGATAACAACACACTCTCTTCTACGAAACAGCCCTAGAGTGAGGAGGCTCCTTTGGTTCCTGGTCAGATGTTGGCATGTCTGCATTGGTGTCATGTGGCCATAAGGCTGTCCTGGGAACCACATGGTAGGAATTCAGGTGGCACAAGGCCCTCAGTGCCTGCAGTTGGAGCACACAGACAGACCAGAGCCAGCTTAGTCACCCACATTCCTGTAGACTCCACATTCGGGTACACTTCCATCCCATGGACCCCATGCTTGTATGCACTTACTGCTAGTGTGTATCTCATACTCCAATGCATCTCGTGCTTGTATGTACCCCACATTCCTGTGTATCCCTACTTGTGTGCACCCCACACCATGTGTGCCCCATGCTTGTATACCCCATAATCCTGTGTAACCCTACACTGTGTGTACTCCATGCTTATGTGCCCTGTTGCTTATGGGCACCCCATGCTCACCTGGCAACCCACTGCAACCCCCATGCTCACATGCATCCCATGCTTCAATGTACCCCATACCCCTTTGCATTCCATACTCCTGTGTACCCTGTGTTCCTAGTCATGCTGTACTCCTGTGCACCCCACCACGCTTATATACCCCACACTTCTGTGCAGCTATATGCATGTGCACCTTGCACTCCTGTGGCCCTCATGCTCCAGTGGGTCATGTCAGAATGAGTTTGTACTTCTGGGTGCTGCTGTGCTGATTTCTATAACCTTCCTAAAGAGAAACAAGCAGAGCAGGGATGACCTCTGGAACAAGGCAGCATGTGACAGGAAAGACCAAGGTGAAGCTAAGATTGGCTCACATAGAGGCAGACTGCTTTCTGGAATAAATTTCCAAATCCAGAGCACACTCACAGAAGAGATTAGGGATTTAAACTGCCCGAGACTGCCCATGCTTCTGGCTTCTTATCTCCTTATCTCTTGCCTAAAGGGGTTCCATAGACCTGTTTTCTGTGAACTACCTGAGCCTCAATATGGGAGGGAGTTCCCCTTTCCTAGAATTTAAATCTGATGTTGACATTGTGGTTGGTTAAGTTCAACCCCAAAACGTGACATCATAGCTGGCCTCTTCTTAAACCAGCCACTAGCACAGTCGATCAATCAGCCCTCACTCTGGCTCACCTGAGCCTGAAGGTGAAACCCACCACAGTAAGGTTATAATTAGACCCTTACCAGGGGGACAAGCTCTCTTGACTGGCTCCTGAACTTCTGGGTTCTGGTAAGCCTCCCCTCATCTTGGCCCAGCTGGACGGAGACAAGGGGAGAACTCCCCACCTCTGCTCCCACATGGGCTCTCTACTCCCTCCTGCCCTCCACGTGGAGGGCAGGAGCTCTCTGCACTTTCTTTTCTTTCCTTCTCTTAATATAATAAAATCTCTCTAAACCTTATCTTCTGGTCTATGGATTTTAATTCTTTAAATTCATAAGATAAGAACATGGGGTACCCTAAATTTATTGATGCATGGGCATATTGGTGTATTAGCAAGGAACCTCAAACTTCATGTTTCAGCCTGAGCAGTGAGTGTGACTGTCCCACAGACTGCCACTCCTAAGACCCCTTTTGAGAAGGTCTCCACACCTACAGCCTTCTCTTACCCAGCCCATCTTTCAGTTGCTTTCTCCTTCCTCAGACAATGCATTCTAACATGAACTTTAGAAAACAAAAGAACTAATATAGAAATGAGAACAATAATATAAATTACTATGGGACATTTCAAACCCAAATCTGACTCTACACTGGTGACACCCCCACTCCCATTCCAGCCCTGCATGATTGCTCAGATCTTGACTTACCATGGCTCCCAGGCCTTATCACCTTCTTGGAGTGTCACCAGGACCAATCTCTGGATTCCTTGGGTCCCTGGTCCTTGTAATCTCCATTAAAAGAATGCAGGGTATACGCTCAGGAGTGCTGGAAATTGCTATGTAAGCTGCTATGGTACAAAAATCACTAATGGTATGAATAAGCAGTAGATCCTGCAAGCTACAAAATCAACCACCAGGCAAGATGTACACACCAGTTCAATAATGGCACAAAAGCTATGGGGTAATCAACTGCTCTCTAACTAGATATGAAGCCTAGTGGGCCTAGTACTAAGAACCAAGTCAAAAGCTATGGCTTGGGAGATCATAAACCATAGAGGGAAACATACTATTCTCTGGCTAGAGAGGTTATGTCCACAAAAGTCTTTGATCAATGCTCTTGTCACTCTTGGTTAGAGAACCTTTTTACAGATAGCAGCGAATGCCAGGGAGACTCAAGGTCCATCAGAATGACATGAAGAAAAAGCCCACTGCTTTGCACAAGATGACTCATTTCTATATCTACCAGAGCCCAGGATGCATTACAGAATAAGAGACAGATTAAATATGAGTGCTAGTTTCACTGCTATCCAGAGAACCTCCTCCAGGGACAGGGCAGCAGACACAGAGGTGACTCAAACTCATCAAAGCAGAAAATAAGAGGCTACTGAGAGCTCAACATTAAGTAGACGTCTAACAAGCTCTCCAAGGCTCAGGGAACATTGTGAAAAGGGGAACAGAAAGGCACAGGGTAAGAAGGCATACTGCAAGGCATTGACCCCCCCGCCACTCCCAGTGACTGCTGATATCCAGTTGAAGAAAACACTCAGAGAAAACGCGAGCAGGGAAGAGGGGACATAAAAGGGTACTCTATGGGCATATGACCCATTTGCAATGTGTTCATATATTAAAGTACCAAATTAAACAATGAATTCAGATGATAAACACAATATGATCCAGAAGATAAGCAATTTATTACAGAGTAGAGTGCTCAACGGGCAAGAGTGGTCAGGGGGCCTATGGCCGTGTCATGCTGAATGTGCCGAATCTCCTCTGACCTAGGAAGCAGGGTGGAGCCTGGTTCGTACTCAGATGGGAAAGTAGACAATTGCCAAAGGGAACATTGGACTGACCTGCATTTTAAGCAGGCTTTATTTATACTATTTCTAAATTCTCTTCAACAGACAGCTTTTTCTTAAGGGGTCTTTTCCTGTCCAGGTGATTGACAGGCCCGTTTGGATTGGCTCTTACTGAAGAAATAATGAGAGGTTCTTGTTCTTTACCAGAAAGCCTCTGGCTGGCTCCTAATCTTACAAGGTATCAATAGTTATCTATTAACGACCTTTCAGACAGTTTAGGATGTCCCATCTCCACTCGGGACCCCGTCCATTTGACCTGCAATCAGAGTCCTGCAGTTTCCATCCTTGCTGAGTATGAGGGAGGGTTCCATCCCCAGTGACCTCCAGCCACCTAACACAAGTGCAGGGTGGAGCTGGACAGGGTGCCCTGGGCCTCTGGCCTCCCACCAAGAGCGGGCCTGGCTGTGAGGATGCTGGGAACCCAGGACACCACCCTCCTGTGTCTCTCCAGATTCCAGAAAGCCTTCTTTGATGTTCCCAGTGGAGGAAGCTCACCTTCCCTAATTACCATAGGTCTTTCTTCTTTTAACAAGCTCATTTATTTTGAGCCACACTTGTCAAAATGTGTTTGCATTAATTCCCAAATACACCTTTTTAATAATTTTATAGCAAAAAAATGCACTTCTAGAATAACTACCTGCCCTATGCTATGGTGTTTATTAACATTATTAATCCAATTTAAACATTATCCTTTCTATTGTTTCCCACATCCATGTGCTCCTCTCTTTAAAATTGAAAGGTTATACCAAATACTATGTTTTCCTTTTCTGCAAGGACCAAGGGGCCGTTTTAATACAGATTAGTGAAAGTCGCTGTAGGTGGGGAATGGTTATCATTTGTGTGATTAGTTTCACCTTGTAGCTGTGTCTCTGAAAATGCAATTAACAGTTTCGCATTCGGTGTGGCTAGCTTTTACTCTTGCTGCATGGTGAGCAGCATTTGCATCATAAAAAAAAAACTAATTGGTAAACACAGTCTTGTCATCTCCTCGGATCCACCCAGTTCTCCTCAGTTAATTGGCTCGGCTTCAACACACACTGGATGAAATTTCAAAGGGTGCTGCAGATTAGAGAGCTGGCAAGCCCTTGCGTTCACTAACAGACTCCAAGGAGACTCAGAGAAATATTTTAAATTAATGCCAATTGCAGCATTGCGCTTGTCCAATTGTTGCCATGGGAACAGTTTTGTCTGCTAATCTGATGGGTGTGTGAGTGAGTGTTGGGACTCTCTAATGACCTTCAGAGAAAAGTCAGCTGTGTGGATTCTAAGTACCTTGGCCCACCAGTAACCAATCAAGGAGCTGGTGCCTCATGTCTTGATGACCCCCCATCCCCAAGGTCTACACCCTGCCCTCTCCACCTCCATCTCCCCTGGACCCATCCCACCCGTTCCATGTGCAGGTGAAGTTCAAACACATGTAGCCCCCACCCCTGAATGCCTAGCCTGTGAAGTGTGGCGGTAACTACTGTAATACTAAGACACTGGCCAGGTGCTGACTCAGAGCAAAGTCCTGATCAAAACCTGCGTCCTCTGATTTACTGGACAGAGAGGTACTTGGACGGCTTCTTGCTCCTAGCACGTCTGTACACATGGGTGTGTGTCATCTCCCAAAGCTGCAAACTCTGAGGACCATATGGTGACATGCATATCTCACATCTTCATCAAGGTGAAGGTCATCAAATCCTGTGGTGACATGGCTGAGGCTCCTTAGCAGAAATTTTTCCCTCATGCTCACCACTCCCAGATTTGGTGCCCACTTTTGTCCTAAGCGGCAGGCTCTAATGAGGACACATCCCTCGGTGGTGAACATGGGATCGTAATGGATGGTTGTGCATTGTTTGTTTTTAAACTCCTACAAGTAGCTAATTTCTTTTTTTTTTTAGGTTATTGATTTTTTTATTAAAAGGTTGCACACTTAGACCCCACTCTCCCCACCCCAATTCTGCTGAGGGTCTTTGGTGGGGTTATTGGTATTCATTGTGGGGACCAAGAGGCTTCAGTCAGTCTCTGCCGGGATGGAGGAAACGCGGTGTCTCAAGCTATTCCCCCCACCCACCCTGAGGCTCTTACAATATTTCTGCCCCCTCTTCTGCGATGCTCCCTGAGCTTTGGTGGCTCGGGGATCTGACTCAGTGATCAGATTTAGAGATCTGATTTGGTGTTGTTTTCTCTGTAGACTCTGGATCTATTTTTAAGAGGTTTGAGTGACCACAGTGTCTGTTGCCATTGCCCTGGAACTGGCTTTCAGACTAACCATGAGAGCAGTATTCATGTCACTGCTTCAGTGGTCATGACTTCTGGGCCCTGACAGATGAGGTGGAGGTGACCCCTCCCCTGGTAGACAGTTGACTCTCTTCTTGATGTATTGACGTATCCTTGTTCTCTCCTATATTCTACTCCATCTGTAAAGTAGAAGAGACTCTCCAACCAAAGTAAGATCAGTTTGAATAAAAGGGAATAGGTCATTGAAAAGAGATATTGATGTGCGCATCCATTCTTCTTAGAGAGCAGTGGCGGTTTTCTCTGGAGCCTATTGGCTGCTGAAGGTGCCTTTGGTCTGTATTTCCTCCCCTTTCTTGTATGCTGATGCTCTGCATATTTGGTCTCTTTAAGGTGTCCCAAATCTCCCTCATTCTCTGTGTACATGTGTTTTGGGATTTATCACTGTTTTTGGATTGCTGCACTATGTCCTCTGTCTTGTCCTCGAGTTCTGAGAGTCTATCCTCCACGTGGTCTACTCTGTGGGTGAGGCTGTCTTGGGAGCCTTTTAAGAGACTTACTTCATTGTTGTCGATTATGTGTTTTCTCCCCAGCATCACCATCTCGTTGTGGAATTCCAGTTTCATTTCTTGATTAGATTTGCTCATTGTTTGTTGGAGTTCATTCCCATATTTGATTATATCTTCATTGAGTTTATTCTACTGCTTATTAAGATCAATAATTTGTTGTTCCTCCTCCATTTCTTTTATCCTTCTATCAAGTTCTTTTTGATTGTCTTCAATTTGTTTGAGATGCATGTTGAGGGGTTTTTTGCCAATTTGTTTCTGTTTCCTTCAGCCATGCTTTGAGTTCATTCTTGAATTCTTTTTGTTGATTCTTTTTTCATTCAACCTTGCTTTGAAATCTTCTGTGAGTTGTTTATTTCAATTTTCAACTAATTCTTCCATCCTTGTATGCATGGTCTCATTAATTTGTTGAATACATTTGCCATAGCTTCATGTGGGGGTTTTAAGGCTGGAGTTTCCTCTATATTTGCAGTGGAGGCTTCCATTATGGGGTGAGGTGATCTAGATGGGGATATTTTGAAATTTAGTGTGCACTCTGGGGTTACAAAATGTCAGAGATACAATGATTCTCTGAGAGCCGCAGACCCTGCTGATTCCAGAGAGCTTCTGGGTGGGATTTTGTTTCTCTGGATGAATGAGCATTACTCCTGTTCCACCTGTGAGAATCAATCACCTAGGACCTGGAGTGTTGGTTATAATCCAAGAAATGGTCTTGCAGAGGATCAAGTCTGTGTCTTTGACTTCCGAGGATACTCATATTTTTCTTGTCCAAGTTTGTAAAACTTGTCAGAACTCTCCTTGGTCTTTCTGGTTATGCTGCCTAATGGAGCAATAGCTGTTTTCATAAAAGGTCAGGGCATAAGTAAGGCAGGGCTCCAGCTGCTCGCTTATAGATATCACACCCGATGTTGTTGGGACACAACAGATGGCTACCCTGCTGTAGGACACCTACTCCAGTGAGGATGGGATGCCACTCAGGCCCTGACCATTGGGCCTGTGGAGATGAACATGGACAAGAAAACTATGCAGATTGTGTCCGCAGAGGCCCTGGAGTACCAGAAGGAGGGTTAGCATCAGAAACCAGGGAAATGGGAGGCTTAGATAGATCTGCCTGCGTAGTCAACCCCCCCCCCACAAAGAAAATAACTATGCAACCTTTTAGCATCCCATGATCCCTGAGATTCAGGGCCAGGCTGGGCCTCTACATGGTCCTTTAGTTCATGTTACTATAGAATCAAAGGAGGTTATGGATGCTTTCTCTCTTTCTTTAGCATGTGTATGTATGTGTTGTGCATGCATGTGAAGGCTGAGGTCAAAATCAAGTGTCTCTGTCTCTCTCCTCCCTTGCTTATTGATACCTGGTCTCTTACTGAACTCAGAGCTTGCTGATCACCTAGTCTAGCTAGCTAGCTTGACTGGGGTGTGTATCTGCCTGACTCTGCCTCCTGACCCCAGGGTGATTACAGCTATGCACCACCACGCTTAGCATGTATATGGGTGCTGGGATCCAAACTCAGGTCCTCCCACTTATGTGACAAGTGCTTAACTATTTAGGCCATCTTCCAGCCCCAACTTCCTGTTCTTCCATCAGCACATATTCGTAAACACACGTGTTTTAGCCCAGAACACAGCATTGCAAATCAAACTGGCATTGGGCAGGGATATCACTAGCACTTCCCCTTCCACTGTGGAATCCTGCTGGCTGAGCTGCCGGGCTTGTAGTCTGCAGTCAACCAGACATGCCAGGTGCCAAGCACCATGGGCTGAGCCTTCTGTCTCTCCTCTTCCTCCCAGTCTCACCCTGAGATTCTCTAAAGTCCCTGCTACTTCTAATCTTGCTTCTTCATTGACAGTGGGTGTTATTAGCACCTCACGGTCTTGAACTTTACTCATCATGACCAGACTAGGTTAGGCACCTTGCCCAGCGGCCTCTTTTTCTGCTTTGTTTTTAGAAGACAACAAAAAACAAGGACAGTACTGTGCATATCACTGCGAACTGCTCTGCCCTTCATTAAGAGCTCTGAGCAGGCCCTGTGGCCCCTGGTGCCAGGAGGGAGGTGGAGAAAGCTGGTGAGAGGGAGGGCGCATGGTGCTTACACGTTGGACAGGATGTGGTGTAACCATTGCCATTCAGCCTTTCTGCAGTATATTTAAGTTGACAATTTCAAACCCTCTGTCATAAATTTTGGAAGGGAAGAAATAAGCCTTTTAAAGATAACATGTAGTAGGGTAGAGGACAGTATCTCTAAAACCATTCTTTAAAAATGATCTCAGAGGACTAGAGATGTGGTTCAGTGGTAGAACACCTGCCTAATATGTACAAGACCTTAAGTTCAATCCCTAACACCACAAAAATGAACTCAGAACCATATATGTGAACTTTATGTTGACTTTCTCTAAGAACATTTTTCTGAAACCATTGAAAATCAAATATTGTAGTGAATTTGTTAAAAAATAAAAACAGCCAAGAGGTGTCGGGAAAGGGGTTAGAAGGTGTATAGCATGAGAGTGGAAAGGAGGGCATAGTAGGGAGGTCACCATGGTGGGGGGAATGGGGAGAAGGGGAGAAATGGCATAATGAGGCCTAATTTTTGTAGAAAAAAAATTAAATAAACAATTAAAAAGGAAAACTGTAGGGAGAACAGATTCACTGGGGAAAACAACAGCCCAGACTTCCTAGAAGTCAGGGTATGGGCAGGGTCCCTGAGAGGTTATCGTGCATGCCAGGCTCCAAAGGTTTCCAGGCTGTGACAAGGGCTGCTTAGGGATCAGGCTGCAATCCAGGCTCACAGAATTCCAAGAACAACTCAGGCTCCTGTCATCGTGAACCAGAATGTACATGGTATAGAAAGTGGCCCAGGCTGCTTGAAGTTTAGCTTGAAGCCCAGCCTCCTGGGGTGATAGGCTATTCCCCTGGCTCCTCATGGCTCTGGTGCAAACAGGGCTCCTTAAGGTTTCAGGTGTTTTCTGGGTGCCTTATAATTCAGGTCCAAGCTGTCTTCCGTAGGTCTCAGGTTTTCCCCAGGCTCCTTAGAATTTAGCTGTAGCTGGGCTAAATAGACTTAATAGTGCAGGCCAGGCTCTTGAGGAGTCAGTGTATGTCCAGGGATGAATATAGTGCAACCTAGGCACCTGAGAATTCAGGTTATGACTAAATCTTCTTAGGATTCTCACTGGAGTCTAGGCTCCTGATGTTCATCCTGTAGACCAAGATTGCAGGCTCTCGAGGGTTCCGTGTGTGACCCCAGCTGTTTAGTGATTTGTGGCTCGTGGGTTCAGGTGTGTCCAGGGCTCCATAGAGGTGAGGATGTGGCTCTGCGTCCTCAGAGTTTTGCTTGGGGCCTAGGCTCCCTTCGCTGCTTGTGAGGCCCAAGCTCCTGAGAGTTCATCTTTAACCTGGCTTTCTTAAGTCTCTGCTTGTTCCCCAGGCTCGCTCGGGCTCAGGGGAATACTCTCCATAGAATTAATGTTGCAGCGCAGGCCCTTGAGGGTTCAGTGTGTGTCTCGGGCTTATCATAATGCACACATAGCACCTTAGAATTCAGGCTGTGGGCAAATCTTAGGATTCTAGGGGGCTCCCTGTGCTCCCTAAGATGGCCTGTTTTCCTTTGAATTCAGCATGTGTCACAGGTTCCTTAGACTTCATATTGAAGCCCGGGCTTCTTAGGGTTCACGGTGCAGCAGACTCTTGAAGGTTCAGGGTGTGGACCTGGGTGCTTAAAATTCAGCTTAAGGCCTGCCTCCTTCAGTTCAGGTTCTTCCCCGGGCTCCTCAGGCTCCTTGGGATTCAGGCTACAGCCCGGGTTCCTTAAGAGTTAGGATGTGGCCCTGGGCTCCTTCTAGTCAACGTGTTTCTGGACTCCTTCAAGCTCATCCTGTAGCTCAGATTCCTCAGTCTTCACGGAACAGCCTAGGCACATCCTGGGCTCACTGGGGGCTGTACTGTGGCCCAGCCTATTTAGGGTGTAGTCTGGGCTCCTTACAGTTAGTGGCAGAGTAGAACACTGTGGATTGCAGCTTTTCAGGTTATAGGGCGTGCCTGGGCTGCACAGTGAGCTCACAGTGTGATCTGGGTTCTTCAAGCTTAGGGTGGAGCCCAGGCTCCTTAATGTCGTAGCCCCATCTCTGTTTTAAAAATTATTAATTTTTTTATTAAGAACATATTTTGTAGCTGGACGTGGTGGCACACGCCTTTAATCCCAGCGCTGGGGAGGCAGAGGTAGGAGGATCAGCCATGAGTCTGAGGCCACCCTGAGACTACATGGTGAGTTCCAGGTCAGCCTGGGTTAGAGTGAGACCCTACTTCGAAAAAAAAAAAAAGAACGTATTTTGTATAGGTACATCATATGTTGATGTGTTGGTAACACATTTTCCCTCCTCCCTGCACCGTTCCGCAGGAGTCTCCTCCTCAGTGGGGTTGCTGGTGTTCCCCGTGGGCTGTGGGTTGTGTGTTATGGGAGCAGCAGTCAGTTATTGGGGGGGAGGCATGACATTCCAACCTGTGGCTTTGTTGTAGTCAGGTTCACATTGCTGGCAGAAATCACCTGACCAAGAGTAGCTTATGGGGAAAAAAGAGGTTTATTTTGGTTTAGAGGCTCGAGGGGTAAGCTTCATGATGGCAGGAAAAACGATGGCATGAGCAGAGGGTGGATATCACCCTCTGGCTAACATAAGGTGGACAACAGGAGGGTGTGCCAAACACTGGCAAGGGGAAGCTGGCTATAACACCCATAAGCCCGCCCCCAGCAATACTCTGCCTCAAAGAGGTTTTAATTTCCAATTGCTATCAGCTGGGGAGACTAGCATTCGGATCACTTAAGTTTATGGGGGACACCTGAATCAAACCACCACAGGCTCTTACAATCTTTCCGCCCCCTCTTCCACAAAATTCCCTGAGCTGTGTTGGGTGTGTTTTAAGTCTACTTCAGTGATGAGCTCTTAGGAGCCTCTGGGTCTCTGCTTTGGTAGATGTTGAGTGTCCTCAGGGTCTGTCTCCTTCACCCAGGCACTGCTTGTCAGGCTCCCCATGGAAGCAGCACTCTTGCTCGTCTCCCCACTTCCTCTGTGATTTCGCCTGGGCCTTGACTGAGATGCGAGGGGTGGTTTAACTTCTCAGGTCTTGTCTATCTTCTGAAAAAGAAAAATGGATTCGCCAACAGAGAGTGAAGTCAGCATAGGTTAAATTGGATTAGCATTATTAATTTGGGGAGAGTTGGACGGATGTAGCCCCTCTTTTAGCCAAAGACTAGTAGGAACTTGACATTGGAGATCATAATCTTTGTCTCCATAGGATTCAGACCTGGTTTTCAGTTCCAGATATGGGTTCCTTTCCACTGAGCGGATCTTTTAGCTAATCAGAAAGCCACTGGTTACCCACCAAGGCTGTGTGCCACCATTGCACTGGTGTGTACATCTTGTCAGGCTGCTTGTTTCTGAGTAGCTTAGACCTGTGCTTGCTCACACCATTGCTGGCCACTATCCACAGTAGCTCATGTAGTGCTTTCCAACACTACATAGGCTATTTGGGGACTGGCTGTCTTCCAAATTTCAGCCAGGTCTCTCTGTGTTCTGTGCTGGCAGCAATAGGGTCTTACCTTTTACCTCAGGCAGGTAATCAAGTGTTTTTCCAGAAGCCTGTCTTTTTGGGGGACCTCATAGGTCTCTGATCAACTCAATATAGGTAGCACCTATTCCTGGTGCTGCAAGTTTCAGGTGTTTTTAAGGTTAGGCTTCATCCCACCCTCTCCAGGGCCCTTCTTTTCAGACGACTCCCCTATACTCTTGTTAAGGGTCATATCCTTTAGTCTACCTTCAAGGAGAAAGGTTTCTATGGTACCAGTTCATTTGGAGTTTAGTTTTGTGTTTATTTTCCCCTCCCCTCCCATTCCCCTCCCTGCCAAACCCATCCATACCTATTGTCTGGCCTCAAGTTGCCTATCCGGTACGCCAGCAACTCCAGCTGATCCGAATTAGGAACTGCAGATCAGTAAGAACATGCAGCATTTGTCTTTTTGTGATTGTGTGTGTTTGCCGAATATGATCTGTTCTAAGTCCATCTATTTTCCTACAAATTTGGTTGTATCATTTTTTTTACTGTTGAGTGGAATTCCATTGTGTAAATGTACCACAACTTCATTATCCATTCATCCAATGAGGGGCACCTGGGTTAATTTCAGTTCTTAGCTATTATGAATTGGGAAGCTACAAACATGGTTGAGCAAATATTTCTGTTGTGAAGCACAGAGTATTTAGGATAAATGATCAGTAAGGGAATAACTGGGTCTGTTGGTCGTTTTATATTCATCTTTTTCAGGAACCTCCATGTTGAGTTCCATAGTGGTTGTACAAGTTTGTATTTCCACCAACAGTGGATGAGGGCTCCTCTTTTCCCACACCCTTGCCAACATGTGTTGTTATTTGATTTTTTAATGATTGCCATCTTCACTGAAGTAAGGTGGAATCTCACAGTTGTTTTCATTTGCATTTCCTGATAGTTGGGGATGTTGAACATTTTCTTACATGTGTGCCAGCCATTTGTAATTCTTTCTCTGAGAATTCCCTATTCAGTTCTCTACTCCATTATTTTTTTTTTTTTTTGAGGTAGGGTCTCACTCTGGTCCAGGCTGACCTGGAATTCACTCTGTAGTCTCAGGGTGGCCTTGAACTCACAGCGATCCTCCTACCTTTGCCTCCCAAGTGCTAGGATTAAAAGGCATGTGCCACCACACCCAGCTCTACTCCATTTTTTGAATGTGTTTTTTTTTATTGTTTAGTTTTTTTAGTTCTTTGTAGATTCTAGATATTAGGCCTCTGTCAGTGGTATAACTGGTGAAAAATTTTTCTCATGCTGAGGGTAATCTATTGGCTCTGCTTATGGTATGTTTGTCTGTGCAAAAGCTTTTTAGCTTCATGATATTCCATTGGTTGAGAGATTGTTTAATTTCCTAGGCTACTAGGGTATTGTTCAGGAAGTCCTTCCCGACTCCTATGTCAGGGAGAGTTCCTGCTATTTTATCTTCCAGCAGTTGACGGGTTTCAGGTCTTATATTGAGATCTTTAATCCATTTAGAATAGATTTTTGTGTGTGGTGAGATGAGTGGGTCTAGTTTCATTTTTCTACATCTGGTTATCCAATTTGTCCAGTACCATTTATTGAAAATGCTGTTTTTTTCCCCAGTCTATGTTATTGCCATCTTTGTCAAAGATCAACTAGCTATAGCTACTTGACCTAAGGTTTGGGTCTTCAGTTTTGTTCCATTGATCTGTATTTCTGTTTCTATGCTAGCACCATGCTGTTTTAGTTACTATGGCTTTGTAGTATTGCTTTAGATTGAGTGTGGTGATGCCGCCAGAGGTATTTCTTTGGCTGAAGATATGTTTTGATATCTGAGGCCTGCTGCCATTCCATATGAATTTTAAAATCATTTTTTCTATTAGCCCTGTCTCTGGAGAGTTCTGTGTGTAGCCTGGGTTCTATTTGGTGAAGCTTGGGGCCCTTAGAATTCAGGTTGTTGCCTAATCTTTGTGCAGTGCAGAGTGAAGCCAGTCTTGCAGCCAGCTTCCTTAGCCTTCCAGGTATGATCCTGGATATTTAGGGTTCAGGGTGTGGCCTTTGCTCCTTGGAATGCAGCTTGCATCCTGAGAACCTCAGGATTCATGTGCAGCCAGAGTTTCTTAGACTTTGCTTGGGGTGCTGGCTCTTTGTGATTCAGGCTGAGATTCCGTGTGGAGCCTGTGCACCTTAGAGTTCGGCATACACTCCAGATTTCTTAGACTTAATGCTGTGGTCCAGGACCTTAGGATTCTGGGTATGTCCCAGGCTGCCTAGAATTTCTGTTGCAGCCTGGTCTCCTTAGGGTTCAGGTTGTGGTACAGGATAGAGCCCAGGCTTCTCAGGCTTAATGTTATGGCTTAGGTTCTTGAGGTTTAAAACTGTGGTCTGGGCTTCCTCAACTCAAAAGTCTGAGCCTCACATACTACCTTGTCTTTTCAGCTGCTGGCTTTGCCAGCATGGTTCCCTTGCCATCGTTAAGCCTGGCAGAGTGCCATTTATTGTGCCAGGGTTCAGGGTACTAAGGTGATTGAAAACTTTAGTTTCTGGCATGTCCCCTCACACCATCAAACTACAAGTTTGCATGGTTCTATGGCAGAGCACTTGTCTAGCACCACAAAAACAAATACATAACAAAACATGAATAAGTCTAAAGTTGTGAGCTTAATATACCTGTGTGAGCCTCTGCTCCTCTCCTGAGCTTCTCCGTGAATGAATGACTGAATGAATGAATGAATGAGCGTGGGTGTTCACGCCGTGCTGAGCTAATTATGCAGTAGGAGGTTATTTGTGGTGGAGTGGTTTAATTAATGCTGGCCTGAGTTGGGCTCTTTGGCAAGGATGAGCTCCACTTGGGCTGGAGCTGCTGTCTCTTAGGCACCAGTTTTCTACTTCATTTCCCATGAAAGAATGTTCAATGGCAAAGTGTGGTTGCCACCTCAATGCTGGAGAGAGTTGGCCAGCACTGGCCATGGGGGCCGCCACATATCCTCCACAGTGACTCAGAGGTGGGGAGTAGAGCTATGCACCATTACTTAGTGCAAAGCTCACAGCCATCAGCTTAATAGGTCCTGGGCTGCAGTGAGCCTGGCTTATGACTTGAGAGGGGTTTTCAGGAGTCACAGTCATGTGTTTGCATTCAGATGATCTTAGACGTGACCTGATCAGTGGGTTATTCAGTTCATTGTGGATTTTTGGTGTGCAGTCAAAGGAGAATACAGCCATGAACGGGACCGGCCAGCTTCCTGCAGGCTCACGGCCTGTGCTGTCATGCACCCTGAGTGTAAATAGATCAATAGCTTTTACGAGTCTCTTCCCGATGGTGCAGCTGACCCTCCATGTGTGCAGGTACCATGTTTGCAGTTCAGGATGGGAAATATTAGAGAAAAATAATCACATTGACATGAAACATGTATAGACTTTCTTCTGTTCCCTATCCCCAAACCGAATGGTAAATGACCCCAAGATTCCAGGAAGCTGTGCACAGCTATACACAGACACCACATCTCTTTGAAGAAGGGACTAGAACATATAAGGATTTTAGTATTCTGGGGGTCCTGGGACCACCTTTGTGCTACTAAGGGATGACTACAGCTCTGCTTTCTGTACAGATGGGGAAACTGAGCTCTGAGCAGTGATTGCAGGCTCAGCAATACTGCCAAGCAGTGGTGTGCTTCCCAGGTTCACCACCTCAACATTTCCTGCAGGGTAGAAGCACCTGCATTGTGCACTATGCCCTCACCTCGGAGCCTGCAGGGGTCTCCATGGACTTCTGAGCCCCATGATCTTCAGAGTCACCAGGGAGGGAAATAGCTTTCTGATCAGCTGCCTCTATTCTAGGTTCTGGCTCTGGTTTTCATGGCTGTGTAAGTTTCCGAAAGTTAAATTTCCGAGTTCCAGATTCATTACATGTAAACAGAGATCCTAAATGCCATTTCTCATGGTTGCTATAAGCAAGCCCGGAGCATTATGCCCCCCCCGTAAAGTGCCAGGTGTGACACAACGTGGTTATGTCCAAGCCCTACCTTCAGGAGAAGCCCGAGATCTAGCCCTGAACTCCATCACTGATCACACTGTCTGCCAGAGACTAGTGCTTGTGTGTCAGGTTGCTGCTTGTTACAAACCAGAGAAGCGTCACAGGAGGAAAGGCATTATTCACATTTCCGTGGGGTCTGTGGAACTCTTTCTCAGTTCAGGTAATGTACTTGGAGACCCTCCTCTCCATGAAGGATGGTTAGAGCTTGCCTTGAAATCCAGCCTCCTTATGCCTTTCTTAATATTTTGGAAGTAATAACATCAACCTTTAGTTTTAATTCCCTGGTTATTCCCCTGACTGCAGTCTGAGATTTATCCTTTGGCAAAAGAAAACAGTTTTATTAGTGAGGCAAGCAGTTAATTAAAAAAGAAAGAAAGAAAAGAAACAGAGGCTGGAGTTTTTTGTAACCAACTGAAGTCACACTTGTGTTCATCCTCACAGAACCTCAGCCCTGCTATCTGCCAGGCACACAACCTTAACAAGCTAAAGTGTCGTCTCAGGATACACCGTCTCTTGATGAACTCTCCATCCCACTGACAGAGTACAGGAGAATCCCTCTCAGCATCTGAACATGGACCGAGCTAACCTGATCACTAAATTCCCCATTGTCACTCAGCCAGCAGCCTGGCCTAGCCCTCTCTCACGCCCAGGTTTCCATGCCCCACATGGAAGAAAAAGTACAATGTGTTCATGGGGATGAAGAAAAGATGAGAACATGGAATCCGTAGTGGCGTACAGAAATGGAGTCTCGGGGCTGGGGCGTGGTCTCAGCAGCATGTGCTCAGCCACCTTGGAGCAATGTCACTGAGAGGCAAGTTGTGACATGCTTTTAGTGTGGGTCACTAGGGACTCTTAAGAAGACACAGAGCCTGGTGGAAGGACAGGCATTTGTGGCAGGTATAAAGCGTGGCACTGTGGGTGCCAAGGCCAGCCATGTGCTGTCTATGCCTAGCGTTCACCATGCTTCTCATTCTCCACCATGGACTCCAGGTCATCCATGGCCCCAGTATGGCTGAGACTGACTTAGACAGTCTCATCACTGCATGGCGACCTGACTACACAGAGCACTTTCCTCTCTGGTCTGTCCACCCAGAGCACAGCCCTCTCTCCTGGCAGAAAGGATGGAGTTTGGACAAATCTGTTGAAAACCTCAGAATTAGAACTTAAACTTAATTTTAAAGTCACCTGTATTAAGCTCAACATGTAGACTGATCTGTCAAGTCTCTATTGAAACTCGCATTTGCACATCATCTGGGTTAAGTTCCCCACATGAGTTTGCTTCACAGTGAGCTGACATTTCTGATGCCTTGTGGGCCCACCTAGCATTGCCCAGTACACACAGCCTCAGGAGCCGGGCAGCAGAGCTGCTACATGCTGGTTCCAATTAGGGGTTTAGATGTCCCACAGCTCTTTCCCATACCGTGGAAAGAAAAGATTATTTGTCTCACAAGACCCCTGAAGAGGAAGGTAAGGTCCCAGGAGCCTGACCCGATGCAGGCCCGACTGTCCTACTGAGCTGAGTATCTGGGTCAGACATGGGGAGAGTCCTCAAACACCAACCCCTGAGTTTGTGTTTGTATTTGACCAAACTTAAAAGGGTAATTACTAAATCATTATAATTATTTAGGGAAGTAAAAAACCAAGGGAAGGAGAATGGATACATCCATGTGGTTTGAGAGCCATGTGTTGGCCTGGAAGAAATGTGAAAAGAGAGTTAAAAGAAAAAAAAGGAAGTGTAGCGATCTCCTGCCATGTGGAAGTCAGGGCGTGGGGAGTAGAGGGCTCAGGTGGGAGTAAGGGTCAGGGGTTTCTCCCTTGTCTCAGCCCAGCCGGGCCGAGACGAGGGAAACTCCGCAGAACCTGGAGAGTTAGGAGTGGTGAATGGGCAGCCACCCAAGAGATCAGCCAAGACATCCCTCGCCCCTGTAAAAGTCTATTTATACCTTATTGTAGTGGGCTTCACCTTCAGGCTCAGGTGAGCCAGAGTGAAGGTTAATTGGTCTGGGCTAGGGGCTGGCTCAGGAAGAGGCCAGCCATGATGCCAAGTTCTGGGGGCTGAACTTGACCAACCACAATGTCAGGATTAAATTTAAATTCTAGGAAAGGGGACCTCTCTCCCAGGAGAGACTCAAGTTGTTTGTGGAAAAACAGATATAGGGAACTCCGTTAGGCAAGAGATAAGAAGTCAGATCATCCTTGGATCTCTAGCAAAGTGGAGATGACAAGGACAGACATTCCTGCCTTTACTTTTGGGGCCCAGTCACACTAAACTACCTAACAAAGCTACCTGACTCCCTCTCAAGGCCAGGGAGGCAGGTCCCTCCGTGTGATGGAAGCCAGTGAAATATCCGAGCCACCCTTCAGGGCTCTCTGACTCAGGTGCTCACTCAGTGTACCGTCTGTCTTTCTGAGTCAATGCGCGTCCTTCCACCTGCTGTCCCACTTCAAGGCATATGGTCAGTCACACCAGAGGATGATCTCTAAGACCACAGCATGGGCAGTGGCTTTTCAGGGCACCCATTCAATGGCTCACAGTCTATTCAGAAATTACTTCTGAGACCTGCCCTGAGATAGGATGTGGTATGTAAATACAGGAAAGGCTGTAGTTTCAGTTTTCAGAGAAGCATACTCCCCATTGGCCAAGGGTGTGAGGCCCATACCAGTGGCTTTCTTAGGCCCTCAGGTAGGATTCTTCCTGGATGAAGGAAGTGTTTTTCTAGGAAAAGAAAGGACCTTCCCATTGCCAGTGTGTTTAAAGAAAAACAAATTTGCCCTATTTTGCATTAACTTTTCCTGGGGAAGTCATGAATGAGTGTCTGTTTACCCTAGATAGGGCACCAAATAGACCAAGGAAGTGATTCATTCCAAATTAGCTTGGTGAACCAGGTGAGGTGAGTTTAGGATTACTCATAGGAACATAGGCATCTTAAAAGTAGCTGAACCACTGAAGAAAAGTCTATCCAACAATTATTAACCACTAATAATGTATCCTTGGGGGAGGGGAAGAGCTCGGTGTCTCATGCACCTTCCTTCCCCAGGAGGGAATATGAAAGGGTCCAAGACTGTGAGGGTCTCACGCAGGATATTCTAGCTGATTTCATTTCAAGGTAGCAATGGACATGTCGGCCCTGAAGAGAACACTCCACAACAAACGTGATGGTACAAAATACTGCCAGGGTAGTAAGTTCTTAAAGGGGGTGGAGATGGCTTAGCAGTTAAGGCGCCTGCCTGCAAAGCCTAAGAACACCTGCTGGATTCTCCAGGTCCCATGTTTAGCCAGACACGTGACGCAAGGGTGCAATGCCACACTTGCCCACAAGGGAGCGCAAGTGTCTGGAGTTCCTTCACAGTGGCTGAGATCGATGGTGTGCCCATTCTCTGCCTCTTCATCTCTCTCTCTCCCTCTCTCTCAAATTAAAAAAGGGGGTGGCTGGGGAGATGGTTTAGTCAGTAAAGTGTTTGCCAGTTAAGCGTGAGAAACTGAGTTGAGATCCTAGCACCTTTAAATGTTGGGCATTGCAGTGTGTGTCAGTGACCCAGTGCTGGAAAGGCACACACAGATTCCTGGGCTTGCTGATCAGCTAGTGTAGGTTCTAAGTTCAGCCAAAACCCCTGTCTTAAAGGATAAGATAAACTGAGTTGAGATCCTAGCACCGATGTAAATGTTGGGCATTGCATTGTGTGTCAGTGACCCAGTGCTGGAAAAGCACACACAGATTCCTGGGGCTTGCTGATCAGCTAGTGTAGGTTCTATGTTCAGCCAAAACCCCTGTCTTAAAGGATAAGATAAACTGAGTTGAGATCCTAGCACCCTTAAATGTTGAGCATTGCAGTGTGTGTCAGTGACCCAGTGCTGGAAAGGCACACACAGATTCCTGGGGCTTGCTGATCAGCTAGTGTAGGTTCTAAGTTCAGCCAAAACCCCTGTCTTAAAGGATAAGATAAAGTGAGTTGAGATCCTAGCACCCATGTAAATGTTGGGCATTGCAGTGTTTGTCAGTGACCCAGTGCTGGAAAGGCACACACAGATTCCTGGGGCTTGCTGATCAGCTAGTGTAGGTTCTAAGTTCAGCCAAAACCCCTGTCTTAAAGGATAAGATAAAGTGAGTTGAGATCCTAGCACCCATGTAAATGTTGGGCATTGCATTGTGTGTCAGTGACCCAGTGCTGGAAAGGCACACACAGATTCCTGGGGCTTGCTGATCAGCTAGTGTAGGTTCTATGTTCAGCCAAAACCCCTGTCTTAAAGGATAAGATAAACTGAGTTGAGATCCTAGCACCCTTAAATGTTGAGCATTGCAGTGTGTGTCAGTGACCCAGTGCTGGAAAGGCACACACAGATTCCTGGGGCTTGCTGATCAGCTAGTGTAGGTTCTAAGTTCAGCCAAAACCCCTGTCTTAGAGGATAAGATAAACTGAGTTGAGATCCTAGCACCCATGTAAATGTTGGGCATTGCATTGTGTGTCAGTGACCCAGTGCTGGAAAGGCACACACAGATTCCTGGGGCTTGCTGATCAGCTAGTGTAGGTTCTAAGTTCAGCCAAAACCCCTGTCTTAAAGGATAAGACAAAGAGCAATTAAGACAGCCAACATTGAACTGTAGCCTCCACATGGAAGCACACACAAGAGCACATATACCTATACCCCGCCAACACATACACAAAAGGCCAGAACCCAGAAAAAAGTCTCCCATTCTTGGAGGAAGGAGCAAATCAGTGGTGTGGCCCAGCAGGTGGGGCCAAGGCCAGCATGGCAGAGCCCTCCTATGCAGATCTGCCCTGCTCTGGGAAGGAAAGGAGAGCAAAGAGAAATAAATTCCCTCAAAACCAAAAACTTGGGGCTAGAGAGATGGTTTAGCAGTTAAGGCGCCTGCCTGCTAAGTCTAAGAACGCCCATTTGATTCTCCAGGTCCCACATGCAGCCAGACACAAAGTGACGCAAGGGCGCAATGCTGCACTTGCCCACAGGGGGTGCACACGTCTGGAGTTTGTTCACAACAGCTGAGAGGCTGCTGGTGTGCCCATTCTCTATCTGTCTGTCTCTCTCTCTGACTCTCTCCACCCCCTGCCCAAAAAAGTCCAGTACATTAGTCCTGATATAGTTTTGAAAGATCAACTATTTAAAATTTTAAAAAAATTAAAAATCTTTTCCAGACTGGAGAGATGGCACAGTGGTTAAGGCACTTGCCTGCAAAGCTTAAAGACCTGGATTTGATTCCCCAGAACCCACATAAAGCCAGATGCACTAGATGGACTTTGTTTGTGGTGGCTAGAGGCCCTGGTGTGCCCATTCTCTCTCTCTCTCTCTCTCTCTCTCTCTCTCTCTCTCTCTCTCTCAAATAAATATATAAAAATTTAAAAAACCTTTTCTTTGAACTTGAACACAGTACCGCAACCATGTTTGCCACTTTCAGTGGCTGACTTCCCTGTGTATCAGGAGTGCTCAGGTAGCTTCTCCCCATCATGGCTGGGTCAGGTGCTCAGTGTAGACTCCAAGGCAGAAACCTGGCCTGGACCCTGATCAGCTCCCAGCATGTTCTGGGGCAGTAAAGTACCAAACGCTGGCCCTGAGACCAGATTTGCTGACTGCCCAGAATTTGAGGTTCCTGGTACCAAGGCTTGAATCTCCCAAATGCCACTGGACTAGTCAAATTCATCTCAGAGTAGAAGGTTTTGGGAGGGTCAGGCAGGAATAATTTGTATAGAATCCATGAGGTTCGAAGTACCGCATAACGTTGTGAGACTGGGGGCACACTCTTTGCTGGTTTAGGAGGAGGAACCGTGCATGGAGCAGGGCGATTGGTGAGGAGCCAGCTAACAGGCAGCTCAGTGGAACCGAGCTACTCCTGTGGTTCCCCTTCTCTCCCACCCGGACTCAGCTCTCCTCACAAAGCTGGGATTGCAGCCTTCTGTGAGGGCACTTGTGTTCTGCCAATCTGAAGAGGAAGCGGAAATATAAGGTGCTTTGCTGTGCTTCTTACCAAGGTACCTAGGAGGCAGTAACAGGATACTCGCTCCCAACTGGGCTAGCTGGCCTCGCACAGGCCACCATGTCCCCAAGCTATAGGATGAGCATTCGGAGTAGAACAGTGAGTCATTTCAGTGCCAAAAGTATTTCATACAGATAAAAACAACATGACATGCTAGGTCTGTTTTGTGAGCTTCCAAGAAATGCCCCATAGCTCCTCAGCAGCACAGGAGTCCAACTGCGAGTCGGAGCCCATCTGTGCATGAGAAGCAGCTTTGTGCTTGCAGTCAGGGAGGCGAAGTGATGTCTGCCACACGTGATATAGAATGACACAGGGTTTCCATCCAGGAAATACTCAACGGAGGAAGTGCACTCAAGCTGCTGGGGTCTGTCTGCCAATGGGCCATAGACACTATGAGGATCTTTAGTGCTGGACTATTGCCTCCCTCCCACTTCTCTGGAATTCCTTCAGTACCTATAGGGCCAATAACATCCTAGTTTGGAAATTTGACCCATCACCAGTTACATGGGCCAGACTGCCACATTTCAGGCCTACATGGAAGAGGAGGCCTTCCCAGCAGCCTCTCACCCTCCTGTGCTTCCTTTCTTCTCTCTTCCACATGAAGCACAATAAGGATCCAGGGCCAGGCCAGCTCTTGGCCAGCTGACTCCTGATTAATTCTTTCGGCCCAGCAGGTGAAGCTGCCCATTTCTGGGTGTCCTTGTAGCCCTCCTCCTTTCTCTCCTGCGGGCACCTAGGCAGAGGCTGCCTCATGGAAATGATTTCTGAAAGGAGAATGACAGTGGCCGTGAGCCCCCAATAGCTCTGATCAAGAGCAGGGACAGACTTGGCCTCTGTTAGAGAGGAGAGTTGCCTAGATACAGATTTTTATTTTAATTTCATAATATCACACAACCTAGAGAAAGAAATTTCTATTTTCTTATTGTGTCCTGTACTGAGTGTGAGCATGGACTGTTACACATCAGGATCAGAATCTTGCTCTTCAGAGAATATGAATCTATTTAAGTTCTGATAGAAAACCTTGCCAGCCGCCCACAATATGTTGTTGGAAAATGAGTTCCAGCTGTTTCAGAAGCTGGAAAGTCATAAACACGGCCCAATGGGAGCCAGCCACCCAGGTGTGATATTCCTTAGACTTGGTGGTCAAAGGTGTGCTACCTGGGTACAAAGTGACCATGGCACAAGGGCTCTGGGGCCAGTGCTTTCCCACAGCCTGCCCTGCACCGAGAGGCACTGTGGCTTCTCCTGGGATCTGTTCATTCCCTTTCCAGAGGCCATGTGAAGACTACAGAAGACTTTTCCTAAGCCTTCTTAAATGGACTGAGGTTAAGATTGTTTTATACAAGTGTGCGTTCTTCAGTTTAGATGTCTCAAATCTGTGAAAGACTTCCTAGAAATCCCCCAGGCACTGGGGGGAGGGGCTCCCATAGTCCCTTCTACTGTCTGACCACCAGCCCCTGCCTCAATTCAGCCACTGGGCCCTAGCCCTGTCCTATGCTGGTGTGTTCTGAGAAGACAGCTGTATGCAGCTTTCATTTTAGTTTTATGAATTCAAACACATTATTGGCCCTGTGATTTCATGAGTACTTCTTTTAGGAGTGACATCTGTGACTGATGTCCGGAGATAAGCCACGTGGACACACCACCCTCAACCCCCAGCCTCATACACAGTCAAGACCAGGAACTGCAGACTGGAGGATCCATGGCCTGTGCAGTCCTCACTGCCCAGCTCTTGTCTCCTCATTAGCCTAGATGGCAGTTACTCCACCCTATCAGCTTTCAACTCCCACAGAGCATATGGTTGTATAAAACTAAAATATTGAGTTTTCATGGATAGCATCTTGAGGACCCTGTCATAGCAATGGCACTTTTCATATGATAGTGACACACAATTTCCCTATAACATCAACTTTTGTAATTAGAACCAAAGCTTTAAAAAGCAGTCCCGAGGCTAGAGAGGCAGTCACTGGGCAAAGTGCTTGTCATGCAAGCACGAGACCTAGAGTCCAGACCCCCAGCCCCTGCATAGAAGCCAGGCATGGCAGTGTGCTCCTCCACTCCCAGCTCTGGGAGGCAGAGACAGGGGACCCCAGGGCTCACTAACCAGCTAATCGAGCCTAACTGGTGAGCTCCAGGTTCAGTGAGAGACGTGACTCATAAAATAGGGTGGAGAGCAACTAAGGAAGATGCTCCATAGCAACCTGTAGCCTCCACATGCACACACAGACGATACATACACATGCGCAGAACCAAAATGCAGTCTTGACATGGTGTCTTGGGAAGTTATGTGGCAATATCTGAGGTGCTGGATTCTCCCCAAGACAGGTGGAGTACTCATGTGTCTGTCATAAAGTGTTCATGGGGTCCCACTGCCTAGCTGGGCTGCCCAGAAGGAGTGGCGGGGTTCTTCCCTCATACCTAGGACAGAGATTATAAGATGGAATCTTATGCCCTATACCTCTCTCACTCAAGACCTACCCTCAGGGCCTAGCTCTGGTTCCCAGTGGTAAGGAGGCTCTGCAAAGACCCCAGGTATGGCAGTATTGCCTCCCAGTCTTATGAGACAAAGAAAGACCAGAGCAGCTCTCATCCTTGGAGGTAGAACCTTTCCAAGAATGCACAGTGGGCTGAGTGCTCTTCAGGTAAGGGTTTGCCTCTAGGATGTGTCCCTGTGCCTCCAAGGATGGACGTGGCCTCCCCCTTATGGGAACCCTGGTCATGTCCTGTGATCACTTATGCTGATCAGCCTTGGATGAATGTGAAGCCAGTACCTTTCTTTTCGTGAGTCTCAGGGGTCCTTCCTCACCTCACCTCATCAAAAAGTACCATCTTCCTCAAGAAAGGTGTATTTACTCTACTTCCTGTTTCCTCCTTCCCTCTCTGTTCCTCCCTATTTCCATTCTTTCCTTTCCTCTGTCCTTCCTTACCTCCTGCTGACCTTCCTTTCTACTAGATTTCTTCCCTTCCTTCCTTCTTCCTTCACTCTCTCTCTCCTTCCCTCCCTTCCCTGTATCCCTGCTTTCCTCCTTTCTTCATTCCCTCTCTGTCCTCTGCTTCCTTTCCTCCTTCCTTACTTCCCTTGTTTCCATCCTCCTCTTATCCTTCCACCCTTCCTTGCTTTCTTTCCTCCCTCTCTTTATTCCTCCCATCATTCCTTTTTACTTTCCTTCCCTTCCTCCTTCCTTCCCTCTGTCTCTCTCTCCCTCCTTAGAGCCAATCTAGCCACAACACTAGGCATCTGCCATGGTGTTGTGAGTGCTGTTGGCAGCTCCAGCTCTCTGGGGAAGTAGCCAGGCCAGGGCCAGGGCCAGGGATCTGTTCCACAGCTGTGTGCTGTGTGGCTTTCAGTCATGGTCAAAAGAACCAGGCCCTGCCAGCTCGCTGTGCACTCTGTTGTACCCTGCCTCCTATCTGCCTGCTTCCCTTCCCTGAAGCTCTGGGCTCAGGTGGAAATACACCCTGCGGGTCTTTACCAAGTGCAAGATTCATTGGCTTTAGGAGTGCTCGCTTCTGGGTGACATCAATGAGTTTCTGGTCTGAAGCCTCTCCCACCTCAGGTGTGGTTAACATTAACTGGGGGTGTCTCTCTGCAGTGTTGCTTCTGCTGTGTCCACCCCAGGGGCTACCAGCACAGAAGAACAACCTGTGCTTCTTTCACAGACAGATGGAGAAAGTTTTCGTTGAGAAACAGATTTGAATTTACAGTTGGGAGGACACGGAACCAGCTGTGTTTTACAGAGTCTAACAGGACTTTTCTGGGCTGTGGAGGAAGGAGCTGGGAAGAGGCAGGGATTGGGGAATAGACATTCGAGGGTAAGGCAGGCATCTGGCTGAGGGGGTAGTGCAGGAGTACATGGTCAAAAGTCCTGTCCTGAGCTTCTCACCAGCACTTTCCTGTCACTGGAGTTGTCTGAGCCTGTTTCCCTGTCTGTGAAGTGTTGGTAGAACTAAGTGTTGTGTGGTCCTGGAGTGACAAGTATACATCTTTCTTTTTTTATTTTATCTATCTATGTATCTATCTATTTATAAGAAAGAGGCAGAGAGACAGGGAGAGAATGGGCACACCAGGGCCTCTAGCCACTGCAAACTAATTCCACATGCATGAGCCTCCTTGTGCATCTGGCTTACATGGGTCCTGGAGAATAGAACCAGGATCCTTTGGCTTTGCAGGCAAACGCCTTAGCCACTAAGCCATCTCTCCAGCCCAAGTATACATCTTTCTAGTTACTCAGGTGCTGAAAAACCAGCAGCAATTGCCCCTCGGTGCTCACCCAGAGCTCAAAGCCTCGCCCTGCACTCAGCAGTGGCTGTGGTCTCTGCCTGCAGGGGAGCAGATATGGAGATACACTGCCCAGGGATCCCAGACCCGAGAGCCCTGTAAAAAGCAGAACCTTCAGCTGCAGGACTCCTCACTTCCCCTTTCTCTGCCCCTCCCCGTGATGGAATCATTGTCCTTCTGCAGGCTGAGAGTGGAGCAGGGCTACAGAGAAGTGACTGCAGCCTCTGACCTACATTTGTACTTCTAGACAGAGTCTGGCAACCTCAGGAACGAGCAAATAGGGAGGTCGGGATCCCCTGCTGCCTATGCTGCTGAGTCAGAAAGCAAGTGACTTCCCTCTCCTCTTGGATGCTGCCCCCTGGGACTAGTTCATCCTCCTTGAGTGTGCCCACCCTGGAATGAGGGCTGCCACATCTCCAGAAGAGAGCCAAGGGTCCAGGGCAAGTCCAGAAGTGACCTGCCACGCATGTGCAAAGCCAGCAGATTGTTTCTCCACTTACCCAGGGAAGAAATTTGACCAGGTGGCCAAAGAGACCCCCATAGATAGATTCCTAGATGGCCATCCACTTGCCGCTGGCTGCAGTGCTCTCACCCAGATAGTGTTCTTGTTAATGACCACACATTACTCCTGTGGATGGCAAGCCACAGTGTCCCATCCAGGCCCCAGGATACTCTGAGGAAACTTGACCCTGAGGGAAGGAGATCTACAGCCTCCTGATTCCAGGAGTATGCTGCCCATCTCTGCAGACAGGCCAGGCCCACATGTCACAGTGGAATGATGTGGCTCCTTCCTGTGTGTCATGAGCCTCACAGTTCATTCCCACCAAGTAGAGGTGGGAAGATGAGGGAGGCCATGACCGCCCCACTGTGCGATGCAGGTCTCCAACAGGAGACCAGGGGACCACACAGACAGGGCTGCCTGGGATGCTAGAGAGCACACATGTACCCCACACCTGCTCACACAGCTACTGCTGTTCACGGATAACCCCAAAGCCATCTGGACTCCTCTGGCTCAGGGCCACAGGAAGGCCCTGGAGTATCAGAAGTGAGGTCAGAGGTTGGAAGCCTCTGTAGACATGGCCCATTGTGCTGGGAAATGTCTCCTCTGCCATGGCTTCTTCCCACGTTAGATTTCACTAGTATGCCTTCAAATGCAGAGTTGGGGTCTGGGTAAAGAGGCTTGCTTGCAAAATACAGAGTCCTGGGTTTCAACTCCAGCACACACGTGTGTGCTTACAACAGCTCCATGGAAGAAGGAAGCATGGTTTATTGATACTTTATCATTTATTTGATTTAATCAAATAAGATAACACTGAATCAGTAGGGATTTTAAATAATGGAAACCGAAGCATGTGTTGTGTTAACTTTTCCTGGGGAAACGTAAATGTTTGTGTCTCCAGAGAGGGTACTAACAAACAACTTGGTGAACCACTGAGCATTCTGAGCTTGCCTACAGAGGGGGCATGGGTAGGGCGCATGGATAGCTCAAAGCCCACCCCAGCACAGGTGATCACTCACGAAAGCTGCATCCTTCAAGTTCCATGTACAACGTGCAGGCAGGCAGTTCCAGTGCAGAGTCTCCTCTCCCCAGTCATCGTTATCGCTTATATCACCTGGGGGGCAGTAAATTTTTAAAATATTGTTTATTTACTTCCTGAGTCTTAACAATCCAGAAAGGAGGGCATGTTTCATTTCAGTGAGAAAAGCTACACTACAGTGCTATTGAGTTGCACAGACTCTAATCAAGGCAAAACCAACCACGAGAAAATGTGAGAGGAGAATGCCATCAGAGAAGGGCCCACCTGTGCGTGGAGTGACACAGGAGAAGGCCCTGCCTTGAATTCTAACTCTGGCTCTGCTGATAACCCCTGTGACCACAGGCCAGTTGCTCCACCTCTCTGGGCTTCAGTTTTTAGCTCTCCAAACTGAAGAAACAGGACTAGCTGACTTCTGGGGCCTTCATCTGCCCCATTGTTTCAAATCTGTCCAAAACTCAAACTCACCTTCAGCTTCACTAGCATCTGATGGTAGAGTCTTCAAGATGCCCACCACAGTGTTGTGTCTCGCATGGCCTTCTCCATGGCAGCTAGGCTGTAGATCAAAGCCTTCCATGCTCTTAGACCCTATGAGTTGTCAATGTCCCTTCCTGCCCTCGCTTTCCGTAGGGCCAGTGTGTTTGTATTCTCACCTCCCTTGTCTGGGCTGCAGCCGTGTGTACCAAGTCCACAATAAGAGCTGTCAGCCAGGAGCACATCTTAGAGGGTCTCTGATGAGACTGTGGGCATGGGCTGGAGCTGCTTTTGCTCACCTGGTGGATGAAGCTCGCTGCTCATATGGCTCTTCCTCTTAGTATACAGATGCTCACACACTGTCAGGAATCTGCTCAAGGACAAGGCTGGCTTGCAATTTGCAGCAGGCGCACTTCTGTGCCGTCGAGGAGAACACAGAAGAGAGGAAGGATGCAGCTTTAGAGACCACGGGGATGGATCTCAGGGGCAACTGAATGAATCTTCTCCTCCCCCAGCTGAGGAATCTGTAGCATCGCGGCCTTTCTCCTCCTGCCATGGTGCTGCGAGTCACCATCTCTCATTTCTTTTCCGTTTTGAGTGATGTGGTGTGATATGTCTAATGACAACTAGAACCAATTCTGGTAATGAGGTCACCTTGGGCCCACATTATGTCTGACTGCTGTTTTCCATAGAAATTATTTGTGCAAGCCTACCACGTGCTCAAAGTCACGTCCGTCCTCTTCCCAGCATGGATGTTGATGGGCAAATAAGTTACAACTTGCCGGATAGAAGAGGCAAGTCCTGGCCCTTCTCTCGTAGGCCACACACGAGCCTGTGACGCGGCTGCCTGTGCTTTCCCAGCAGGAAGGAGAGATGGGCGGGCTTGAGCAACTGCACTTCTGCACGTGTGCAGAGGACAGAAGGATCCAATCCTTACACTATGCTCCCTTCCTGCTGTTGTGGTGTGTGTGATATGTGTTCATGTGTGCACATGTGCACATGTTTTCATATGTCTATCAGCACATATGTGTGCATGTGGCTGCCAGAGGTCAACACTGGCTGACTTCAGGTGCTCTCCACTGTACTTTTTGCCACGCGGTCTCTCATGGAACCTAGAGCGCATCAGTTTGGCTAGACTGGCTGGTTAACAAGCCCTTGAGAGCTCTTAGGTCTGCCTCCCCAGCACTGAGATGACGGGCATTCGCACCACACCTGCATTTTATGTGGATAATGAAGACCCGTATTTGGATCCTCACACCCACATGGCAGCACTTTAACCGCTGAAGTATCTACAGAGGCCCCATGCTACACTTACCTACATGGGTGGAGGTGGCTTAGTAAGGGTGTGCCATGGTCCCAGAGTTGTGGGAAGGATTATGGGGTGGCGCTGATTGACAAAGCTCAGAGAGTGAAGGGAAATTATAGGCACCACGGTGGATGGGGAGGCTTGGAATGAGAACAGCATAGTCCTCCTTCTGTATCTATAGAGAACTTGTGACATGGGCCCTAGGGCATCAAAATCTGTGAATTAGTACAGTATTTGCAAATTTTAAGTTTATTTACAATTCTATCACAAATCCACTGTGAGCGTTCTGATGAGTTGTCTCCTGCTCTTGTTAAGCAACACTGACAAGATAAAATGTCTGGGCGTGGTCAGTGCAGACACATCTCTTTCTAATATTTTTGACTTGTGACTGGCTGGACCCATGAATGAGAAACTCACCACAGGAGAGTGGTATTGAGGGTGTGGGGAACATTGTGAGGAAGGGTGTGTGGAGGCCACAGTGCAGAGAGCACCCAGGCTTAAGAGGACTGGCACAGTAGAAAGTCAGGCTACAGGGCCAAAAACCAGCTGTGAGCACCTGGAAGGCCACATGATGATGGGGCTGCTCTTTAGAAGACACACACATACAGGGAGAAGGAAACTGGGGATTCCGAATGTTGTTGGGGAGAGGAGGGGTAGAGCCTCAGGAGAACAAACCAGTGGTGTGGCCCTGATTGCTGGAGAGGATGGGAACACACAGGGGTGGATAGGAATGCAGAGCCCCAGAGCCATGGTCACAGGAGGACCAGCAGTGCCCCATGCGGGGTATTGGACAGCTCAAAGGGGTCCTTGCATCCTGCCCACATCCACAGAGCACCAACCAGAAAGGTGGGGCAGGGGTTACAGACGGCGAGTCTCCGAGGAGCGGCCTCTCTTCTAGACTGTCATCATAGTCCTAGGCACCTCCCACGGAACAGGATCGACGGGCAAAGTGAGGAGGCCTGTGCTGCTGACAGCTCTGCGGCGGGTGGTAACACGCACCTTCCTCTGCAGTCAGCTGCACCACATGCTCATATCCCACTTCCCCAGGGCTTGCTGAGTCAGGAGAATTGGGCACCTCCTTCATGTTTCCTCGTGAGCCTGAAGAAGCCCCTGTGCTGCTTCTCAGAGTGACATCTGGAGCCAGGACACATCTGGAGCTCATGAGTTTCATTGTATCCAGACGATCTCCACTGATAACTACCCTAAAGTCATTGTGCACCAGCATCATGTATAGAATGAATGACTCAGCAGCACGTCTTCAGGCAGATTTATGGGACTTCTATCCAGAGATCCTCACGTAAGCATGACACAGTGTGACCACACTCCCAGCACTCAAGGCTCCACATTCCATCCCACCAGAAAGCTACCAAGTTCCTGTCCTCCCCCAGGCATAGACTCTGATGCAGGTGAGAGATGAGGGTTCAGCCTCACAGAGGCTGCCTGTGCTTAGGTGATGTCATGAGGGTCACTTCATGGTGGTACTTAGCCATCTCATATGGCATGTGAGCTGGAGCTCAGCCTGATTTGTCAGAATAGATTTCACCAAGGAAGAGAAATAGCAGGGAAGGGTGGGAAGGGCCTTCTGTGAAGGAGACAAAAGGCAGGAGTGCTCCAGGGAGTTTAGCTAAGCTGAGGGCTTCATTTCTCTTCTGGAAAACACTAGTTGTTGAAATTATGAGCAAAGCTCTCACCTCTCACTTCTCTCTGAGAGTGTAAGAGTTTGTTAAAGATGCCAACACTGCCAACTACGGTGGTACACGCCTTTAATCCCAACACTTGGGAGGCAGTGGTAGGAGGATCACTATGAGTTGGAGGCCACTCAGAAATTCCAGGTCAGCCTGGGCTAGAGCAAAACCCTAACTCAAAAAACAAAAACAAGGGCTGGAGAGATGGCTTAGCAGTTAAGGTGCCTGCCTCCTAAGCCCAAGAACGCTGGTTCTAATCTCCAGCAGTTCCAATCTCTGGGTCCTACGTTTAGCCAGATGCAAAGTGATGCAAGGGTGCAATGCCACACTTGACCACAAGGGGGCACATGCATCTGGATTTCTTTCGCAGCAGCTGAGAGGCTGCTGGTGCGCCCATCTCTATCTCTCTTCCTCTTTCCTCTCTCTCTTCAAAAAATAAAAATAAATAAAAAATAAACAAAAACAAAATCAAAACAAAACAAAAAAAAGATGTCAACATCAAACCTCTTTCTTCTGTGTCCACAGCTTTAGGTTGCTGCACACCTTTCCTGACAGAATTCTGGTGTCAGCAAGAACATAAAGCTACAATGTTTTGATATGTCTTATCTTGAAGGAGAGGTTTGTTTTGGCTGGTGAAAGGTCATTGAAAATGTGACATGATACACACCAGGAATATGCACTAGAGCAATTAATTGGCCTGTGTGTGGGGAGGTGGTGTTTAAATGATAATAAAGTTATAAAGCCTCTACCATAGAAGATTTGCCCTCTGCAGTACTGGAAAGGAACCCTAGTTTCTGGCAAGAACCTCTCCTGCTCAAGTCATCTGGTCAACCTCCTTAACCCTAGTCATTGGCATCAACCAAAGTGCACCACTCACAGCCCAGAACTGGCCTGTTGGTTTCAAGTAGAGTCTGTCAGTGTGCAACAGGGGAGTCGGGAAGCAAAGGTCAGGCTTCCGAAAGGCAATGTGATGGTTAACCTTCATTATCAAGTTGATAGAATCACCATGGAACATACCGATGCCTGTGTCTCTGAGAGCGTGTCCAGAAAGTTTAATTGAGGAGGAAAGACCCACCCCAAATGTGGGCAACACCATCACATGGACTGAGGTCTCAGATTGAGTAGAGAGGAGAACGTGAGCTGAGCCCTTGTCATTTCTGTGTCCTGACCACTAGTGACCAGGTGTCATCACATGGACTGAGGTCTCAGATTGAGTAGAGAGGAGAAACTGAGCTAAGCCCTTGTCATTTCTGTTTTCTGACCATCAGTGACCAGGTGCCTTCACATGGACTGAGGTCTCAGATTGAGTAGAGAGGAGAAAGTGAGCTGAGCCCTTGTCATTTCTGTTTCCTGACCACTAGTGACCAGGTGTCATCACATGGACTGAGGTCTCAGATTGAGTCATTTCTGTTTCCTGACCATCAGCGACCAGGTGCCTTATGTTCTTACTACCATACTTTCCCCACCATATCTTCACACTTTGAGCCAAAATAAACCCCTTCTTCAGGAGTTGCTTTTGTCAGGTATTTTATCACAGCAGTGAGAAAATTAACTAATAAAGGAAACGTCCTGCTGCCAGCCATCAAAGCCCTGTGGCTGCCAGATAACATCCAGGGTTTGTCTTTCCTTCCCTCCTCCTCAGCCTCCACTCTTGTCAGAGCAGCCATCCGTGCTTGTGGGGAGAATTTCAGCTGATTCCCCACAGAAGCCTGGGGATCTCTAAAATTGTGTAACGAGACAGTGTGACATCTTGTTAGAAGCGTCTCTCCCCATACCCTGACCCCAGCCTCTTGCTCCATACTGGGCTCGATTGTCCCTGCATACTGCAAGACCTTATCCCTCTGTTCCCTATAGATACTAGGGTCATTAACTGACCTTAGGGCTTCCCTGACAGCTGGCTTCTACCTGCAAGCATGGAGCCCAGATCTGCCTCGGTGACTCCTGCCAATAAGGTATTAGGAGACCATTCAGGGGCCCTGGTCTCAGATCCCACCCTGTACCCCCAGCATTAACTTGGGAAGTACTTGATGCTGAGCTCATTTCATGAGCTGAGATTCTCTCTGTCATTTATTTATCTTCTGGGCTAAATCAGTTCTGCCTTGGATGGCAGATGGCAAGCTCTGTGCAGCTCTGTGGAACTCTAGGCAGCAGCCACTCTGCCTTGGGGGCAGGCTCTGCCTAGCACCCACAGGCAGCAGACTCTCCCCCTGGGTGTGTCAAGTGAATGTACAATCCATTAGTTAGTTATCAAGTCAATTGAATGGTAGACTATTGCATCTGTTTTACTTTATAAACCTAATAATAGTTTTGATTGTACTCTATCATTCTCTCTGTTCATAATTACATGTGGCCTTGAAATTTGGTGAGATCTATAACAACTGATGGCATGGTACCTGCTTTTGCTAATGAGCTTCGATCTCGTTCCACTAACTTCGGTCACCCTGAGGTTGGCTTGGGTGACTGGGTTTAAATAGAAATATTTGTTTCCTCTAATGACTTAATAAAATGCTCTCCCCACACACCTCCATGGTTTAATATCAACAAGAGTAAATAGGCTTAGATACATTTAAAGGGACAGTTTTTTTTTTAATTAAACTTGAACATTTTGCCTTAGTGGCCTGCTCTATTTAGCTAAGTCAGTGCACGTTTATCAGAAATGTAAGCCAAGAGCTGGAGAGATGGATTAGCAGTTAAGGCGCCTGCCTCCTAAGCCTAAGAACGCTGGTTTCAATCTCCAACGTTTCCAACCTGCAGGTCCCACATTTAAGCCAGATGCAAAGTGACACAAGGGCGCAATGCTGCACTTGACCACCAGGGGGTGCACACATCTGGATTTCATTCACAGCAGCTGAGAGGCTGCAGGAGTGCCCATCTCTATCTGTCTTCCTCTCCCTTTCTGTCTGTCTTTCCCAGAAAGAAAGAAAGAAATGTAAGCCAAGGCTCTGCCCCCACACTTAGGATGAGGATGGCGCACAAGTTAGCAGACTATAGCTATGGTTGCCCGTGCCTCAGGGTGTGGCAGAGAAGATAGTAAGCACACAGTACCTAGCCAGAGCTGGAAGTGTCACTGTGGGCACTGGTTAAAGTGTGACACCAAGGCACAGCACCTTGCATAAATCCTAAGGTGACTTTCAAGGAGACACTGGTCTGGAGGAGAGCCTTCTACTGGATTTAAACACATGGAGCTAAGGATAAAGTATTGGAACAAGGTAAATGAAGAGTGGAGGGCATAAGAAGCATCCTGGACTGGTACAGGCAACAGGCTATAGGCAGAATCCTTGTGGGGGTCTCAGTTTCCCTGGGAACATGACCCCCCCCAAGGTCCAGGGCTTCTTGGAAGAGGTACAAAGGAATGGAGGATGGGTGCTGGTGACATCACCTGACATACTCCTTGGCCCAGGAATGTGTCCATACATAGGTGGTGAAGAAGTAAGGAGGTGACGAAGCTGGCTTGTGCCCAGAATTGCACCATCTGAACAGCATCAATCCAGGTGTCAGGCTAGTCACAGGTGGTTTGTTTATGAAATGTCCCCCACAGGCTTGTGTTTGAACACTTGGTCCCCACCTGGTGGCACTATTTGGGGAGGTTGTGGACCTCTAGGGGGTGGATACGAACTGGAGGAAGGGGGTTACTGGGGTACTGGGGTTTGTTCCTGCATATTTATAAATTATTGTTTTCTTTCACTGGGTTATTTTTTAGTTTTTATTTATTTATTTGCAAGCAGAGAGAGAGATAGAGAGGATACAGACAGAGAGAGAATGGGCATGCTAGGGCCTCTACCTCCCCCCGCCCGGCTTGTGCATGTGGCTTACGTGGATACTGGAGAATCGAACCTGGGGGCCTTTGGCTTTGCAGGCAAGTGCCTTAACTGCTAAGCCATCTCTCCAGTCCTCACTGGTTTTTTTTTTTTTTTGTTTGTTTGTTTGTTTGTTTGTTTGTTTGGCTTGGTTTTTCGAGGTAGGGTTTCACTCTGGTCCAGGCTGACCTGGAATTCACTATGTAGTCTCAGGCTGGCCTCGATCTCATGGCGATCCTCCTACCTCTGCCTCCCGAGTGCTGGGATTAAAGGCGTGCACCACCACGCCCGGCTTCTAACTGGGTTTCAAAATGCATTTTAAAAGTGTTTCTGTACATCTACAGGGGAAAGATTTTTTATTCTGTAGCTTCTGGGGTGTCTCCCCTCCCTATGGTTCAGCAGAACCCAACCTGGCAAGGCAGTGCCTACTCTATGGCTCCTCTGTTGCTGCAACCCAGCAGAGTGAGCCTTCTTGCTCCAGTCTTCTTCTTTATTGGCATGGTATTTGTGTCTTAATCAGAGTGTTCAAGAAATGCACTTAATTGTTAAACAGGGCAGCAGTCCTACCCCACGCTCTGGTTAGTTAATACTGCAGTGCTGAGAGACATTCCAGGAGTCCCCGTCTTCTCCACTTACATCAGATGCATTTGCTGTGATTAATGCCATGGGCAGAAATGCCAGTGGAATTAATAATGATAGGGCCAGTCCTTCCAAGTGGTGCTGAAAACTCGGAGATCTTTACTTGTTAACCAAGAGCTATAAAGTCCACCACAGTTGACACCTCTGGTCCCATGTACAAACACTGAACCCAGGTGGTATGGTTCCCAAACCCTGTACCCGGCATCCTAACTTTCCAATTCGTTTTTCTTTTCCAAAACTTGTCAACTTTGTGTCATGGTGGTTTAGATGGAAAAACCTTTAGTAATTTTGTTATTCAATGGTCAGTCCTTCAAAAATTCATTGATTTACTCATTCTGAGAGGATTTACAAGTTACAGACACTTATCAAATGCAGGGCTCTGCTTGGGCCAAAGAGAAATGTGATTTCTCAAAAACCTCATGAAGGGACACCATTATGCCTAGGACAGGCTACCCATCATTATAGCTACACAGGAGAAGCGCAGTGGGGAGCTTGACCACAGAGCTTTCTCCAGGACTCTACTAATGCTTTGACAGGCAATGGAAGGCTTCAGTTGTGTCAGGTACCTAGAAGGAGGATCCTGGTGACAGAAGCCAGAAGTGGAATGGATTCTGACGCCATGGGAACAGATGACCTGGATGAGGTTGTGGGTGTGAGGCGTTTCTAGTGAACCCAAGACATGGAATGGAGTCCAGAGCTTTGCAGAGACAACATGGGTAAAAGAGGCTGTCTGTACACCTGGTCTTTTGAATTGGAGTAGAAAACAGAGAACCACACATGCTTTTCTGTTACTATGACAGCATCTCTGCCCAGGACTGAATATACAGTCCCTCCATTCATGGTTTGCATTCTGTGTTTCAGTTGCCTACAGTCGACCATGGTTGGGAAATAGTACTAGTGTGTTAACTTGAGAGAAAGGGTACAGCTGCATGGCATGCACTTCTGAATAGCGTTAGTGTGGCTCATCTTTCACTGTGACTGATTCATGGACTAAACTTCATCAGAGATGGAGATACACAGAAAAACAGCATACACATGGTTGGGTCCTACTCACAAACTCAGACATTCACCCGGGGCTTAGACTGCATCCCCTATGGAGAACGCAGTATGCTCCATCGTGAACAGGCATCACGGGCTCTAGTTCCCTAGAATCTAGGCCATTGTCTCTGGATCAACTACCCTATAGGACTGATACTCAGAATTTGCCTATGAAGATCACAGTGGTTAGAAAAGATCATACCAGTTACCATAAGCAGCCACTCGCTTTCTTTTCCTCCCAGACTTCACCCTCACAGGTGCTTTTCCCTTCTGACTTGCTGGGGATCGCCTGTCCACATGGAGATGTCAGAAATGGACTTGAAGCCTCTGTTCTTTCTTCTGGTCCTGTAATCATCCCCTTGGCTGACAGCTGACATGTTCCATCATCTTCCATCCTCCCAGGGGCCTGAGCACAGTGAGGGTCCTGAGAGAGCTAATTTGAAGAGCCCCTTTATCTGCATGCTAATAGTCTCACCCTATAAGAATGGGCATTTGGATCCTGGAGAAGTCGTGAGGCAGAGGTGGAAACTCTATTGTGAATTTTTTTTGACATGGGTGTTTGTGTGGCTGCATGTGTGTGAACAGGTCTGCACGTGTGTGTGGAGGACAGAGGTTGGCAACAAGCATCTTCCTCAGTTGCTGTCCACCTTACTCTTTGAGACAGGGTCTTTTGTCCAACCCGAAGCTCGCTGATTCAGCTAGACTAGCTAGCCAATGATCCCCATGGATTTCCTGTCTCAGTGCTGGGATTACAGTCACATGCCACCACACCCCGCATTTTACATGGGTTCTGAGGATCTGAACTCGGGTCCTCATGCTTGCATGGAAAGCACTACCCACTGAACCATCTCCCCAGTCTGGTATTGTGAACTTATTCCCAGTTGTGTTTAGGACAGCTTCTTCCAGAGAGGCTGACTGGCAGAGCCTTCACCATTGCCACAGGGGACGCTCAGCATTCCCAGTATTTCCCATGCTTCCTGGAGCTGAGTCTCTGTTCTCACCCTTGCTAAGGTCACCAGTGTCCCCATGTTCCAGTGACCCAGTTCATGGTCTTGTCATCTTTGATGGGGTCCCTATGAGACACTCACTGCCTGGGAAATCTTGCCAACCTGAGGAGACCCATGCTTGTTATTCCTCCTGTCTTCTTTACTCCCCACTCTGGTCCCTCCCCATCCAGCCTTCAGGGACTGCCCCTGCCCCTCATCTCATTCTTCATCTATTCCCTCCACAAGGGAGTACAAGGCCCTCAGCCCCCAGACCTGCATTGCTTCCTTTCCGGATCCTCAGTGACATCCACATTCTGTCCACCCTTGACCCAGCCCACATTTGTCTAAAGTCAAAGCTCTTCCCACCCTGCCTGTGAGCCCCTGTCCATTCGCTATGACGAGCCCAGGGACATTCCTGTTTCCCTACACTACTCCTCAGACCCTTTCTTAAACCTCCCTCTAACCTCTCCTCCACACAGACTTCACTGTTGCTATGGTTACCACCACATCCCTCTCCTCAGGAGGTATTGATGAAACCTAACCTGTCCCCCACTACTGACTTCAAAGTGCCCACAGACACTCCCCAGAAGGTCGAATGTCGGTGCGTAGACAAGCTTCTACTGAACCTCCTGACAGGGGTATAGGTCCTCATTACCTAGCATGGATTAAAATGTAAGTATTAATCTAAAAAGAAAATCATTATGGGGCTCCTGGGGAAGGTCTTACAAAAAGGGGTCCCTTCTGCCAGGACCTCACTGAGACCGAGCCACAGCATCTTGGGTTTGCCCACCTGCTCACTGTAGGGTATAGAATTAGTTCTTGTATATCCAAATCACAAGGATCTGCTTGACATTTTCCTGTTACTTCCCCTCTCGTCTTTTTTATGCTGGTGTGGCTATAATGCAAGTGAAATGATGTCAATAATTCACTTGAAAAGACAAAATAATCTCCCCAGGCCATATTGTGGGTCAGGGACTGCTCAGGCCAGTGCACAGGAGGGGGTGTCCTCTCTCTGCCCATGACTCTGAGGAGGTTCCGGAGGGATGTCAGGCTCCAGGGCCAGAGGCTCAGCACCAGTGCATATGCTGAACCATCTGAATGGATCTCAGGACTGCGAAGCCTGTGTGTCCCGCTGGAACACAGAATGATATGGCCCGCCATCTGTGACAGTTGGTCCTGAAACTGAAAGTTCTGAAAACAGAAACAGGAGCTTTCCCACAGTTCACTTTGCAGCCAACCCTGCCCACGCTGATTCACTTAAGGCTCTACACACACAGGACTGTTTCTGAGTTCTGCTGGGGAAAACCAGCCCAAGGCATGAGGCATGCTGTTCATAGCTGCTGCGACTGGAGGGCAATAGGCAGAAGGTGCTCTGAACCCACAGATACAATCCTGGGGGCCTGAGAGGGCCCAGCATGTGACACGAGTCAGGCAGTTGTGCAGAGCTACTTGACAGACCCTGACTCACCTTGAGGTGCTCCTTCCACCTTCAACAGCAGCACTCACATGCTACCCACAGTACTGGGTGTTCAAGGAGTTAGGTCGGGTGTATCCCCTGCCTTCTTTCTGTAATAATTTACCACTGTTGTGTGTCACATACCTCCACAGGGCTACATCTAAATAGAATGCACTGAAGAATAAAGCTGTCACTCAATAATGTGTTAAAATCAGACTCCCCAAGGAACACTGCATGAAATGGTGTACACTGATGGTTCATCACGGAGAAATATGATGAGATGTACAAACCCAGCCTGCCTCCCATCCTGCTGCCCTCGCCTTGTGTCTGGTCTCCTCTCAGTAACTAGACCTCATGTGTCCTGTTAAAGGACCCCACGGCCAGCTTGTTCTCACTCACAGAAGGCTAGTTGTACACTCTTCCCACCTCCCATCCATTCTCCTGTCTCTCTACTTTAGGAGCTTTATTTGGTATAATTGACATGAGTTACCAATGTGCTGAACTTTTGCAGTGTCATAATGTTTTAGTGGGTGGTATCCAAGTTGATTATTTTGCCTCAAACCCAAATTAACCTCAAATCTGATTGTCTTGACTAATTAAAGCAGTTTTTTTCTGGTGACCTAGAACCTGAATGTTAGGACCAAATGCCATCTAATTGTCTTGACAACCGTCCATGGAGTGTTTCTCGATGGAGATGGGAGGTGAGAGCCCATGTCCGGCATGCACACCCAATATTTGCCTGCTGTGAAGTTCACACCTCTACCTTCATCATGTTCTGTGAGGCAAGTGTGTTGTAACCACTCAGGAGACAGGAAGACAGTATCAAGGGCCCTGTAAATGGCCTGCCAGCCTCATGGGGCTCAGAGAGGTTCCTGGAGGCTCAGCAATGTATCCCAGGGTCTCCAACAATGAGCGATGGACTGGGAGTGGCACCTAGGTTCATCTGACCTCACAGCTCACACGACACATGCTTCCCAGGCGAGATAGTAAGCCGCTCTCCAGGAACAAAACTTGTGTTAATGTTGGTGGGTTCTGGGGTTGGGCTGGAGTCATCCAGGACTGACTTGTTTTAAACATTCCACCAGCTCACATGTGATAAGGGCAAGCACTGGAAACATAATGGCCCTGGTGGTGGCCATCCAGGACCCACTCTAGAAGTGCTGCCTTCACCCTTCACACATGTGTCTCCAGCACCTGCCACCTGCAGACTGTGCGACTCCAGGTGACTTTAGAGCCATAAGTGGTGCAGGTGCTGGCTGCAGGGATGCTGTGGTGTAAGTGTGCAACTATTATCTGAAAAGCAAATGCCCCCAAATGTATCGTGACAAAACTTCCTCTTAAGTGAAACCTGCCCAGGACTAACCCTGCAAACTCTCACTGTGCCTACGGCTGCTTCCGCGTTGACAATGTTCAGCAGGGCAATGGGCAGGGCAATTCCCTGCACTCCACATCTATGCACTTGGGTACAGTGAGTATCTTCTTGCTGAACTTTTCAGACTGTAAACCTAGCAGAGGGTGAAACAGTCTAGAGATTGCTAGATGGTAAATGTACTGGCTGAAAATGTGAGTGCTGGTAATGTCCCCACCACCACCACCACCAACCAACATCCAGGAAACTGAAGAAAAGGGATGTTAAAAACTTGCTAGAGGGGCTGAGGAGATGACTCCGTGGTTAAAGGTGCTTGCTTGCAAAGACACACATCAAGCCAGAAAGGCTTTTGCAGAGGCAAAAGACCCTGGCATTCCTGTGCACACACAAATTAAAAACCAAAATTATTCCATTATTATACCCAGGTCTCCTGATTCCTAAAGCACTCATACTCCCTGCCTTCTGGGGTTTTTAAGTGTGTGTGTGTGTGTGTGTGTGTGTGTGTGTGTGTGTGTGTGTGTAGAGTATATGTGATGTGTGAGGCCAGAGAAGAACATCAGATGCCTTCGCTTATTGCTCATCCACATATTTCTTACCTTGTCATGGAGTCTCTCCTTCAATCCAGAGCCGCTGTCCATCAGTGAGTCCCAACAATCTCCATTCTTTGCCTGTGTGGCTAGGCCCAGTTTTTTACATGGGTTCTGGGGAGTCAAACTTGGTGGTCTCTAGCCAGTGCTTAAATGACGAGAACTCTTAAGCACTGAGCCATCTCTTCAGCCTCTGCCTTCTTTGTTGTTGTTTGTGGATGTTTTATTCAACTTTGAAGAGTATTATGGTATGTGTCATTGTGAAGTTTTCTGGAAAAAATGAAAAGGAGAAAGAAAAACAATATTCCTTCGCACTTCTCTCACCATCTATGAGTGCTGCTGCTGTTTTGGCATGTTTCCATGTAGTTTCTGATGTATATAGTTTAATATGAAGAAAGCCATGATTTCGTGGAATTTCACTCTTGAGATTGTCTTATTTCCCATTATATCACATGTCCAGTGTTCTTTTAATGGATGGATCATTTCTTGAATTTACTTAGTTATTTTCCCTAGGGCTAGAATGTTAATTCTATAACTAATGTTTATTATACTTTAAAATAGCATTGATGTATTAATGTATAGCAAAGATGTATTTTCAAAACTGAAGTTGGTCAAAATATCTGTATTTGGAGGATTTTTGCTAAGTGTACTGTGGATCTTTTTCAGAACAGACCCATTTATTTATAGTTTGAAACAGCAACAGGGCATATATTTTCTCATGCTCTCCACCCCCACCCCAGTAGCTTTTTTCTCTGGTAAATACACATACCATTCAATTTATCATTGTCACCATTCTTCGGTGCCAAGTTCAGTGGACTTGGGACATTCAAATAGTCGTGTAACCATTATCACTACCCTCCAGAATGCTTTCATCTTCCCAGTGGAATTCCTTTCCATTAAACATCACGCCCTGGGCCCCATACCAGGCCTGGAACCTACCATTCTGCTTTCTATCTCTGGGAACGTGGCCATTCTAGGTGCCACACAGAAGAGAAGTCATACAATCTCTGTTTTGTCTGGTTTGTTTTGCACAGCATAATGTCCTCAAGGGTCATCCATGCTGTAGCGTGCATCAGCATTTCCTTCCTTTGTAAGGCTGAGCAATTCTATTTAAGGAGGAGTCAATACGTTGTCATCCCCACATCCATCAGTAGACACTTGATTTGCCTCTATCCCTTGGCTATTTATGTTTTTCTGCAAACAAGGGAGTAAAGATGTCTATGTGAATCTACTTTTGTGTTTGTCCTCAGATTAGAATTGCTGGGTTATATAGTAATTCTGCCTCACTTCTTTTTCTTTCTTTCTTTTTTTCTTTTGGTTATTTTCAAGGTAGGGTCTCACTCTAGCCCAGGCTGACTTGGAATTCACTATGTAGTCCCAGGCTAGCCTCAAACTCACAGTGATCCTCCTGCCTCTGCCTCCCAAGTGCTGGGATTAAAGGCATGCGCCATCACACCCAGCTCTGCTTCACTTCTCTATTTTCCACAGTGGTTACACCATTTTACTGTTCCATCAATAGTATATAGAGTTCCAATTTCTTCCCATCCTTATCAACACGTGTTTTTCTGAGACTGTCCTTTCCAGCAAGTGTGTTGTTTTTCTCCTTGCTGTGACAAAATATTTGACAAAAGCAACTTAAAGAGAAGGGGTTTTTTTGGCTTATGGCTTGAGGCTACAGTCGGTCATGACAGGGGAGGCATGGTGGCAGACGTGTGAGGCCTCTGGTCACCTTGTGTACAGTCAGGAAGCAGAGAGATGAATGTGTGTACTGTGCTGGCTTTCTCCTTTCATTGCCCAGAACCCCACCCCATAAGATGGCATCACCTACATTCAGGGTGGGTTTTCCCTCCTCAGTGAAACCTCTGTGGAAATATTCACAGACACTCCCAGAAGTGTACATCAGGTAAGGCTGTGGTGGTCTGAAGTACCCTCCTATCGTTCATCTTCCTGCACAAATGTTACAAAGGGCTCAGGTTCCAGTGCACCTATGTGCTTCCTCTCTGAATAGCTGCTTGCCTCTGCTCTAACTTTGGGTGGGACACCCTTTTCACCATCATTCCCTACCACTAGAGCGCAGCATCACTGAAGGGCAGAGTGAGCGCTGAGGCAGGCCTTCACAGCAGATGACTTGGGCCTTTTAGCCAAGTTACAGGCTCCAGTGATCTCTTTGGTTGTTGGCAATTGAAACAAATTCGTTTTTGTGAATTCTCAGCATGAATTACTCACACAAATTAATTTCAATTCATAGGCTCAGGAGCCAAAATAAATTAGACCATATATATAAAAAATGTATCTTCTGGATCAGGCATGATGGTACATGCCTTTAATCTCAGCACTCAGGAGGCAGAGGTAGAAGGATCACTGTGAGTTCGATGCTAACCTGAGACTATATGGTAAATTCCAGATCAGCCTGGGCTAGAGCAAAACCCTACCTTGGGGAAAAAAAAATCTATTTATCTTGTGGGAAAGAGATTTTCATTAGAAACTGTAACAATGTCCCTGAAGTTGGGAGACAGACTGACACCACAGGCAGGAAAAGGACGCTAGGCCCTGTGGAAGGGTGCAATAACCACTTTCCTGTATATTGAGTCTTCTTCTGTGTCTTTTAGTGACTGAAAACCTCTCAGCATTTCTCCAGCTTGTCCTGAGTTGTTTGCTTTGGCTCAAGACAAAATCTATCCATGATGACCCCATCAAGCTGCCAAGTGGACCCAGATGTAGCATGTTGTAGTTACCTTCACCTTGCTGGGACAGAACACCTGGCCCAAAGCAGTGGATGGGTGTAAGGGGTTTATTTTGGCTTATAATCTCCAGGAGAGAGGGACTAGAAAGATAGCTTTTTGAATCAGGTAGTAAGGCACCTAGCTCACACGGAGGAATCTTAAGTCATACCCTCACCACACCTACCTCAGCTAATCCTGCCTGTCTCAGCTTCAGGATTCAACATCTGCCAGTCTCATCTATCTATCTTTCTTTCTTTCTTTCTTTCTTTCTTTCTTTCTTTCTTTCTTTCTTTTTTTTTTGTATTTCAAGGTAGGGTCTCACTCTAGCCTAGGTTGACCTGGAATTCACTCTGTAGTCTCAGGGTGGCCTTAAACTCACAGCGATCCTCCTACCTCTGCCTCCCGAGTGCTGGGATTAAAGGTGTGCGCCACCACACCTGGTTTCAAATCTCTTTCTAGCATGCACCCTGACAAGTGTGGGTGGACCCCTTCTCTGAACCTAGGCTGATACACCTGCCAATTTTTTCTGGAGTGCTGGCTTCAACTATATCTTACTTACTTGAGTTCATGGAGAAAAATCTTCTCCCTCTGGCTCTTGGGCTGCCCACAACTCCACACCTGGGTCTCCCCGCACCAGTAAGACGATGCCAGGGTGAGAAGGGATATTTCTTTGTTACTGTTTTTATGGCCTTTAATCTCTTTGGAAGTGTTTTTTTTTTTTGTTTTGTTTTTTAAGAAAAACTCCTTTGCACATTTTTGTTTCCAGGACTCATGTTTGTTCACCCACTTGAGCTCCTGGGTCACATGATGTACTCTCTCTCTCCCTCTCCCCAGGCATTTTCCCTTCCTTCTTGGCCCTAGAATCTTTGGCTCTTGCTCTCCTTCTTATGTTTGAATAAAAACGTGGTGATTTGAAAACCATTCTTCTCAGTCTGGATTCCCAATTCTTCAGTTAAATAACAGACATGAATGCAGGATTTGGATCTCTAGGATTGTTCCTAAACTTCCCAGCACGGCTGAGAAAGGGTGGTGGAGCAGAGGCTGGACATTACCTCTTTCCACAGCAGCTGACATAAAGTAGAAAGAGAATAAGCTGAGCTCTGGCAAGGAGGAAAGGAAGCTGGCTACAACACCCCTAAACTTACCCCCAACAATATACCTCCTCTAGCAAAGCTCCACCTCCCAAATTGCCACGAGCTGGGGAACAAGCATTTAAAACACATGAATCTATGGGGCATGTTAGATTCAGATCACCACAAAGCTGGAGCCCTGTGGCTGGCACCACTGCTGCAGCCCAGTCCTCTCCCTACAGACCTGCCTTTGCATTCTTCCCTATGGATCTGCCCATGAACACAGCCCTGACTTCTGCTGTCTGCTCTGCTCTGCTCTGCTCTGCTCTGCTCACTCCCAGCAGGTCCTAGAATATCTGCTGCTCACTGTAAATGTTCTTGGCTTAAAACCAACAGCCCCCTATGTTCTCAGCAAACAGTCATGAAGATCAGAGCCCAGTGTGCCAGCACTAAGGAGAAGGAACCCCTCATGAAAGCAAACCAACAATATACCCAACACTCAGAGACACACACATGAGCTGGGACAGTGTCCTGCAGCTGAAACATTATTTAGAAAACACTTTTGTTGAAATTTGCGTGCTTATTTCTTAGTACTTGGGTTCCTGCTGACCTCTGACTCTTTAGAAATATGTAAAGGCCATTTTTTGTTTCTGAAAATTACCACAGTTTTTGGACTTTCTCAGAGGTATTATTGGGAGTCTCTTGACCTCTGCCCAAAAGATCATGGACTTGGACACATGCTGAGCCACCGACCACAGCTTACAGGGGGTGGAGATGCATGCTGAGTGAGGCATTGTCCCCAGGCTTTCTACCCTGTGCTCACTGGGCTCAGCTGCTGTGCCCTGCACCTGCCTTTCTTTTCTGAGTTGTGTCCCACCACTTAAAACCAAAAATGATAAGAGCAATAAAAAGGAAGGAATCAGTGCTAGGAATGGTTTCCCTGATGCTGAAGTGGCCTTTGGCTGTAGCAGGAGATAGACTAACTGTCATGGGACAGGATGAGGCTTGTTCTTCAGGTGCTGGACACTCAGAAACCAGTGATGATTTACCAGGTTTTGTCTTCAGAGAAGTTGAGGTGGTTGAGACAGTTACAACTAGGGCCTCATTGTTTGCTGACATATCTAGAGAGCTCTCCCCACAACGAAGGGAGGTGGAACCCTACCTCACATTCTCAAACATGTGTCCCAGAGCCAGGAGTTGCTTCCCTTCCATGATGACTCTACCTTCTGGAGGTATAAGCTGAAAAGAAAAAACTCTTCTTATCAGATAAAGCAACTGAGGCAAAAAATCAGTCCCAAGATGTGGGGTTATGACTGCAGTAAACCTGACTGTGTGAGTCTTAGTCTTGAGCTGGTTTGCAGGAGGAACAGGGAAGAATTTGGACTTTGGACTAGAGAATTTTTACCATGTTGTAAAGAATTTAATGGACCATTTTGGTGGAAATTTGAAATACCAGAAGGCTGAGAGGAACGCTGACAATGGGGGTTTGGTTGATGAAGTTTCAGAGGGGAATATTAGGAACTTGGCTGGAAGCCATGTGTGTGTGTGTGTGTGTGTGTGTGATTCTGGTAATTAATTAATTAATTAATTAATTAATGTGTTTGGTGGAGGAAATTTCAAAGCAAAAAAAAATTGACTCTATAGTGTGGCTTCTTATATCTACCCTAATTCAGATCTACAATGAAAGAGAACAAAATACAGAGCAGAAAGATATTAAAAATATAAAGTTTGGCATGAAGGAAATGAGAAAGTATAAAGTCCTTGGCATAGAAACTATAGCCCATTTGCCTATAAACATTAAAGAAACCTACCATCCTTCACTAGTAGGAAGGATTCCTTGAGGCCAGACCCAACAAACTCAAGGCTCAACAGAGTAAGGATGGAAAATTTTTAAAGGAAAGACCTAAAGTGAGAATTGAAGGAGATTTCTGCTCCTCAAGGTTAGCAAACAGCGTCCAGAAGCTGTGTCCCATAGGCACTGGGCTTTATCTGGTGCTGACAGCAGAAATAGGCAGCATTGCCCGCATGACGCTAGTTTTGGAAGAATGAAAATTAAAGTGTAGGGGATCATGCAGTATTGTACCACTGTTCTAAATAGCTGAGGAAACACACAATGTGAGGCAAAGTCAGAGTCCCTGCAAGGAGGTGCTGTGAGGCCACTACATGAAGTTTTGAAGGTAAACCCTAAGTTGCAATGAAGACCCCAGAACATTGAAGATGACAGGACCATGGGATGGCCACAAAGGAAGGCTGTGGGCTCTGGGAGGGTTCTTCTCAACAGAGATGCTACAGCAGCACAGTTGGTGGGGTGGGGCCGCTCAATCTTTTTGGCGTCCAGAGAATTTCATCAGAAGTTGAAGATGCCAGACATTGAGCTACAAGATTTGGTGTTTGCTCTGCTGGGTTTTGGTCTTATTTTTGCTCCATCTTTCCTTGCTATGCCCCAATTACTCCCTTTTGGAATGGGAATGTGTACTCTGTACCATTATATGTTAGAAGTATGTAACTTGTGTCTTGCTTTTTTAGGGATCACAGTTAAGAGAATTCCTTGAGCCTTTGGACTTCTAACAGTGATGGGACTAGTAATGACTATGGGGACTTTTAGGTGGACTGAATATTTTATATCATGAGGTGTCCATGGGGCCTATGGAGTCAGGATCAGAATGTGATGGTTTGAATATAAAATGCCCCTCCATAAGATCATATGTTTGATACTTAATTCCCATCTGGTGACAATGTTCTGGAATGTTGTAGAACCTTTAGGACATGGAGTCTTGCTGGAAGAAGTGTGTCACTGGGGGCAGACCTTAAGGTTACAGCCATGTTACAGCTATGCCCTGCTTGCTCCTCCCTCTCTCTCTCTCTCTCTCTCTCTCTCTCTCGATCCCTGCTGATGTGATAATGTGGAACTATCTTTCTGCTCCTTCCATGCCTTCCCCACCATAATGGACTCTACTCTCTGGTACTGAAGCCAAAATAAAATCTTTCCTTCTCTAAGATATTTGTTCACAGCAGTGAGAAAGTAACTGACATGCACACAGCACATGTATATATACACATTCAGTACTTACCTGCAAGGAGCCACCCAGGCCAAGGCTTAGCCTTTGCACTCAGGATGCGCTGACCCCTGTGATTTCCCCAAATGCGAGAAACTCAACTGCATAATTTGTGGCCCCTCATGGCTCTTGTGCCCCCAGATAACTCATCCAGCACTGCTCACTTCCTAGGACTCTACAGAGAAAGGTAGGCTCCACAGATGCTCACCAGTATCACCTGAGTTCTGGGGTTGACCTCAGCTCCCCCTGTGACCAGACACTGTCTTTTGAAAGACTTCTGCTTCTCTAGCGTGTCATCATGTTGCATGTTAGAGGTCAAACACTTTACTTCTGAACAACCCACATGCAGTCACTCATTCTGAGAGGCGATTGAAGGCCAGGCATTTGATGGAAGCTTCTTGTGAGTACTACCCAGTAAACCAGGCCCAGTAGGCCTGAGTGTTGCCTATAAATCAGAAATAAACTCTTTCTATAAGCTGCTTTGGGTTGGGTGTTTTGTACAAGCAGGAAGAAGGTGACTGATATGATTTGGCTCTGTTTGTCAGGATAAGGCTTTGGAAGAAGCCCTCACACCACCCCTTCTCTCAAGTCTCTCTTCTCTCTCTCCCTTGCTGTCTCTCTTTCACTCTCTCTCCTTCCCTTCCCTGATTCTCTCTTGGTGCTTTCAGGACTCTCTCCTTGTTGGTGACTTTTGGCAGTTTGGGTTCAGTGTGACTTGCGGTGGGTCTCTGAATGTGTCTGATGTGAAGAAGTTGAGCTTCTTGGATATGGATACTTACATATCTCATCAAATTGGGCCATTATTGGTCAGGATGAATCTTTATGTGATTTCAGCAGATGCTTCCTGGAAAACTGATCCTGTGCAAGGGCACTGAACAAGAGAACCAGACACACTACATGTTTTTGAGAACAAGGTGTCTCCCCAGAAAAATGAACTACCATCCCTATGGCTGCAAGTTGGAGAATGAGGGATAATAGGTGGGAAAGCAAAAGTCCCAGGATGCTTTCTCCTCAGAACTTAGCCTGTCCCTCTCTTCACTCATCACCATCTTGTTACTGCAAATACTTTGAAAAATTACATTACTAAATTCACCAAAAAAAAGTTGATTCTTGCCATTTTCTCCAGCTTACGAAGTGCTTCCGTGAAGGACACATCCTCAGAGCTACCTCATCCACTGCTTCCACGGTATTCATGGTGCAGATGATGTATCAGACCAAACTGGAGGAAGAACCACTGTGGGAGACCCCATCCTGTCCACCCCCCACTGCCCACTCTGGTCCCTGTGCAGTTTAGTGGGACAGTTCCTGAACCTCACTGATTTGGGGGTTTCTTCTCTTCGGCACTGCACTCTCTGTCTGAGCCAAGCAGAAATAATTGGTACATGGGAGCTGCTGACCAGAAACCTCCATATCCCCAGAGGGCTCAAGCACATGCTACATGCTATGCCCAGAGGCAAGTCCTTCTCAGAGGAGCCCCCAGCAGATTGGGCTCGTGCACACATGGTACCTTGTCCATGTGCTGATACAGTGCCCATTCCCCCTCTCAATAACCTCACTACTCTTTTTTTAACTATTTTGTTTACTTATTTTCAAGGTGATGGACAGAGAGAAGCGAGACATACAGAGATAATGGGTTTCCAAGATATCTAGCCACTGTTACAAACAAATTCCAGATATATGCACTGCTTTGTGCCTCTGGCTTTACATGGGTATGAGGGGATTGAACCTGGGTCCTTAGGCTTTGCAGGCAAGTGCCTTAACCACTGAGAAATCCCTCCAGCCCACCCCTCTACTCTTTAACTTTGTTTTTCAACACATCTCCCAAGTACATTATATAACATTCTTATTTTAGGACCTGTTTATGTGGAAACAAAAACTAAGGTACCCTCTGCTGTATTCTTCAAAGTACTTAATCCAGCACACAACCCTGAGTCTGCTGGGTTAACTATATCCTCCTGCACAGTGGCCTGGGGCAGCCAAGTAGGATGCCCATTGCTGCAGGGTTAGAAGCCCTCAGCTGCTGACACTGGGCCTTAACATCTGAACTACATGTCAATAATTAAAAGCTTCTCATTGGTTACAGATATGTCAGGATGGTAAAATGTAGAATCTTGCCTTGGGACAAAAATAGATGAGTGAAATGATGTGGAAAAAAATAGCTTAAGTATTCTTGTCTTGGTGACTTCATTCAGTGAATAAGCAATATGCTTCCCTGCTGGGTTTCCAAGATTGAAGAACCCTTTCTCTCTAAGGACCAGCTGCATATTTTTCCCTCCTTTCTGGGAGTCTTCTTGAATACAGAAAGATCTACAAAAGCATTCATAAGCCAGGAACCAGCTGAAGAGACTTCATACAGTTGCTTTGGTTAGTTTACAAGAGGAAAAAAATTGGATTTTTTGTTTGTTTGTTTCCCCACATCCTGCAAAGTGAATTTCAGAGGCTAGAAATAGCTCTGCCATGACTGGCTCGCTCTGAGAAATGACTAAATGGTCCCACCCCACCCCCACCCCACCCCCGCTTCTGCCTTTTTGCTCACAAGTGAGGCTAGCCCTGTTTTAAGTACTGGCAAGAGCTGGGTCCTGGTTCTCCATTTTGTGCCAGGGCTTTAGGAGCCCTGCTGTGAGTCCTTGGTGGCCTGGGCTGCAGGGAGCTGCAGGGACTTTGGGTAGCTGAGGTGAGAGAACAAAGACAACTGTCTATCACCAAACTCTTTTCAGGTGGTTTTTCATCAAAAATGACCCTGAGTACCATGGCACTTTGACCCGAGTGTGAGTTAGGGATGGTGCTGTATACAGCATAGCTTGGAGGCAGAGAAATCGGACAGTTAGCTCAGAAGTTACTCAAGGCAATGAGCACTTGAGAGAGAATCCATGGCTGGCCTGTAGCCCCTTCACTCTCCACCCTGGCTTTCCTGGGCCCACTTATTTTGGGCGGCTGCTAAAGGATGCTTAGCTCAAGTTCTATGCTGATGAAATTTAGAATCGCCTAGAAGACACATCTCTTGGTATGTCTATGAGGGTGTTTCCAGAGAGGTTTAACTGAGGAGGGGAGACCCACTCTGAACATAGCTGGCACCATCCTATAGGAGGGAGTGGGCTCCAGACTGAAGAAAAGGGGAAAAGGAAAAGTGAGCTGACCACTGGCATTTACCCTCTCGTTTCCTGACTGCAGATACAATGTGACCAGGCCCCGTAATCCCCACTGCCGTACCTTCCCATTCATAGTGGACTGTCCCCCCTCAGGCTATGAGCCAAAAATAAACCCTTTCAGGCTGGAGGGATGGCTTAGTGGCCTAGTGGGACTGAGTGATAATCCCTGCTTCCTCTTCTTGATGCTGTTCCCCATGTTCACCTTGTCCCGAGATCCTGGAAGGCCCCAGATGGTGTCTGTAGACTATTGGGTGGAATGACATTTGAGCTCCATTGATCCTCACTCACTGGTCATCACTCCTTGGTGTTTGATGGACAGATTGGTTAAGTGAACTGAGTCCCCTGTGGGATACAGAAAGCCCTGTTGTCTTCCACTTGTCCTGACACCTTATTGATTTGTGTTTTTCCCATGTTAGCCAGATACACAAGGTGGTGCACACATCTGGAATTCATCTGCAGTGGCTGGAGGCCCTGGCATGCCCATTCTCTCTCTCTCTCTCTCTCTCAAATAAATAAATAAATAAAAATAAAATATATTTTTTATAAAGGTGGAAGGTGAAGAACAATGCCTTGAGGTTGGTGAGGTCACTGGGTGAGGTCAGTGGCCAACTCTAGGCTTTCCCTTGCTGGGCCTACAGTGGGACAACAAGAAGAGTGCATTCAGAAGAGCCACAAGGGTCAGTGGGGACAGGAGGCACAGCAGGGGCAAGAGGTTCAGCAGCGGCAGTGGCACAATCATTGGTGGCCATACTGAAACTCATGGCTAATCTACAACTGCAGTTTGATATGTGGGAAAGGAACTCTTCTTTACCTGCTCCAGGCAAAGCGCTCTGGGCTCTCCCCGCCTTCACTGTCCTATCCGGCCAGGCCTTGGGTTATCATCTGGGTTAGCTAGAGACAGTCTCATGGCACGAGGTAAGGGTTGTATCCACCCCACAGGTGAAGCCCCAGAGTGAGTTTTTCTCAGATAACCCTGTTTGCTGAGCACTTGTTCCTGTGATGGTCCCACTAACTCTCGTACTTACAACTGCAGTGATATCGAACTGCTTGTAAAAGGCTCCCCCAGAGACCCTGGTGACCAAGACCTGCCACTGCTCCCAGCCGTCTCCCAGGCGCCTCAGCTCAGCATGACCCCAACAGCTCCCAACATCTTCTCTGGAGTCATCTTTATTCTCTGTCGCTTCCTGGTCCCATGGGCTGACATGCCTGTATCCTCCAACTGGCCCCTCTTCTACCTCTGTGACTACTGCCATGACTTAAGAACTTGCCATCTCCCACTGCCCATGCCACCTCTTAGCGTTCACCCCAGCCCCATATAGGGGACTTGCCTTGCTGGACCCACGTCCATGTTCCTAGAGTCCTAGGTCCAAAGGCTGGCTCTGAGAGTCACTCTCCCACAAAGCAAACAGGAAAGGCGATGGTGAGAGCAGGAAAGGAGCTTTACTCTCCATGAGATGGCACTGGGAAGACAGGGAGGGCAAGTGTCTCATGTCTTTGGGAACTGACCTTTGCTTTAGAGTTAAATAGAAGAACTGAGGAAAGGGCGCAAGGATGCGTAAACACAGTCTTGTCACAAGTCTTGTGTGGAAGAGGACATTGTGCTGTGAGAGGTTGGCATGGGTATAGGAAACTGGTGTGAGAGTGAGGGGGCAGCATAGGTGTGGGGAACTGGTATAGCTGTGGGAATATGGCTTTAATGGAGGGGGCATGGCACTAGAGACCAGTGTGGATATGGGGGTTGGTATGGATGTGGGAGGTTTGGGGGGGCAGAGTGCTGTGTGGGGCTTGGCATGGCTATGAGGGGCTGGCATAGTATGAGTGTGGGGAGCTGGTATGGATGTGCTGGGTTGGAGTGGACTCTAAGGAATGGCATGGGCTGTCAGAGCTGGCTGAGCTCAGGCTGTTGGCATGGACCTGGGAGCTGAAGTAGTGTGGGTGTCTGTCCCAGGCGTAGGGGACTACATGGGTGGAGATGCAGGCATGGGTGTGAAATTTGATGTGGGTGTGCAGGACTTGCATGGGCATAGAGCTACGTGCGCAGAGGGGGTGGCATGGGCTGTGTGTGTCTTAATGCAGACATGCTGTGTCAGAGCTGGGGAAGGAGGTAGAGTTTGCTGAGTAAGTGGCTCTGAGTGTGAGAGGAGCTGGAGAGAGAGACCCACACATGGCTTTCCGGCAAGGGCCAGCCTCTGCCCATAACCATCGTGGGACTGTTGGCTGGGGAGAATGGAAAAAAGTAACTTTGTTGAATGTCACTGTATTTAGAAGGTAGAGACTTTGTCTAACTCAGTCACCCTCTGGGGATTCTGGAGGCCCAGGAGATGCTCTGAGAGTCTACAGAGCATGACATTTCCATGGCAACACTGGAAGCTTGTCTGCCTGCATACTCTCCTTCCTAGGATCTGAATTTTAGTGGGACATCCCTAGGGCCACATGACCTATAGTGTCATCACTGTGACAGCAGTGAAACATGCATGCCTGCGGTTTTGTGTCTTAAAGATGTCTACATCTTAATCTCTGATTCAACAAATAGTGAGGGATAGCTGGCAGACACAAGAGCTCTTAGGGGTCTCAATACAGTTTACATATAAGGAGCTCTGGAGGCCAGTACCACATGATCCCCCGGGTACCTGCCTCTCACGGGCCTGAATATGTGATGCGTGTAAGAGGGCAGCTATAGGCTGTGGAGACCAAGTGCCACATTGGGTCTCAGGGCCTTGGGCCCAAGGTAATGAGGAGGAGGAACAGGGTCTAGGGACCTTTGTGGAACCGGCCTGTGGTAGTTTAAGTGAGGGTACCCCAATAGATTCAGGAGTTTATCAAAGCTTATAACTTAACTAGCTCTCCTGCTGCCTGTATGGAGGAGATGTTACTAAGGGTGGACCGAAATTCTAGCCAAAAGGTATGTGGAATGCTTGAGCTCTGCCTGAGATTCCCAGAATGTGCTTGCTTATCGTGCTGCTGGTGGTATTTCTCTCTGAATGGACCTGTGAAAGGGGGCCAGCTTCTTCTGCCATTGTGGAACTTCCCCTGGATCTGTAAGCTTCAATAAATCCTGTTCCTCCCATACACTGTGTGTGGTGTGGAGGTTCATCCCAGCAGCATGAAGCTGACTTTGACAAGGGCTATAACACCTGTCCCCTGGGACAGGAAGGGAGAAGTGGGCTTGGCTCTTAAGCCCTTCCAGGAAGAGGTAGGCTAGCACAGGACCTGCAGACTGGAGGAGAGTAGAAGAGCTTGGGTGAGGCAAACTGACTTTCAGAGGTTTACAAGACCCACAGGTGGGCATGGAGACACTGGCGTCTTGGAGTCAGAAGCATGGAACATGGAACTTCCCCGTGTCTATGTGCAAATCCTATGCGTACCCAAGAGTGCAGGGGAGGGCCTTGGTTATGTATGGGTCACACTAGCAGTGGCACCTTTAGCTTCATAACCTGTCAGTAGCTCTCCTGCCTTTAGGTATAAGTAGGAACAGGCTTGGGCACTTTCCAAATATTTCTTCATAGGTGTCTAGCATGGGGCTGGGGCTGGGGCTGGTGAGATGACCTACATGCTTTCCACACAAACACGAGCATCTGAGCTTAGATTCCCAGCACCCACATAAAAACCAGGTGTGGGGCTGGAGAGATGGCTTAGTGGTTAAGGCACTTGCCTGCAAATCTTAAGGACCCAAGTTCAATTCTCCAGGTCCCACGTAAGCCAGGTGCTCATGGTGGCTTATGCATATGGAGTTTGTATGTGGTGGCTAGAGGCCCTGGCACACTCATTCTCACACACACACTCTCTCTCTCTCTTAAATAAATAAATGAATAAAATCTTTTTTAAAAATTAAAAAAATAATAAAAATCCAGGCTTGGCAGTGTGTGCTTATAATTCCAGGCTTGGGAGCTCACTGGCAGCTAATCTAGCTTAATCAGTGAGCTCCACATTCAGCGAAAGACAATGTTCCAAAACAATAAGGTGGCAACCAACTGAAGAAGACACCTGACTGAACTCTGGCTTCCACATGCACATGTATCCGAACACACACATGAATACCCCCACACACACATACAAACGTGCATGCATGCATACCACGTATACACAAAGAACCCACCATAAGATCTTTTTAAGATGTCCTCTATCCCGGGCCTCAGCTGGTCCCTCCTTCCTTTCTGTAGTTCACTTGATCCAGCATAGGACTGAGCATTTGTCACTTCTAGTCACCACTGCACTTAAGTGCTGCGAATGGACCTGGATTGATTGTTAGCATTCAATCTCAAGGCATTTCAGTACACTGAGGCAACAGGACAAAGGACACTGCTCACCATGCCAAGTCACTGCTGCTGCTGCTGCTGCTGCTGGACAGACTGTCCTGGTGCTGCCCCAACGATCACAGTGAGACTCGACTCTCTCTTCACCTGTGCTATGCTCACCTGCTTAGCATGAGTTCTGGGTAGACTGCACTCCCTTCAAGTTCCCCCTAGTTGCTCAAGTGTCTACACATTTAAATGTATAGATTCTTTACAGAATGAAGGAATGAGTATGAGTTTGAAAGGGAAGGCCTGGCAGGAGATTTTAAGTATTGAAGCTTCATGTGCTGTAACCTTGGCTGAAGTGGAATTGTGGAGTCTGAGGGCACTCTGGGCTGTATAGTGAGTTCCAGGCTAGCCAAAGATTTTGGAAGAAAAAAAAGAAATCAAGTCTCAACAGCGCTGCTGGGTTCAGATCTGGGGCTCCCTTGGTTCATGCAGCCCCTTTGCAGTTACACCATGCTTTTCTGTGGGTCTATGCTCGTTCTCTCTGGGAAGGGTCTTCTTTGAGCTGCAGCTGACTTCTGGGTCTTGATGGTGAAGGAAGAAGAGTGTGGTGGGAAGGTCTTAGCCAAGACTGAGAACAGGAAATACACCCCAGCAGAGGATGGGGCTGTGTCTGCACCTGCTCTGATTGCTGCTGTCATGCTAAAGAGGTAACCAGCCCACTGGGGGCCGACTCAGGAAGACAAACAGGGCCCATGAGAGAAAGCGAGATAAATCAACCTGTCAGCAGCCAAGCACTGTGAAACCCAGGCCACGCTGGCAGCACATTCAGCAGAAGGCAGGTGCAGACAACATCCGTCCCGGAGTGTGCTGGGATAGGCATGGCCGCTGGCGGTCAGCAGACCAGCTCCATGTTCATAGTATATCTCAGAGGCGCCTCCTGCTGGTCTGGGGACACACTGCCTCTCTATGCACCCCTATCGTTTGCCAGTGCAGCCTCTAAAGACTCTAGCCATGGCTCAGGGATATATGCGTGATTCCATCATTGGACTCACAGTCGGCAAGCATGCAGCAGTGCATGGACAGCCACTCCCCAGGAGACAGAGCCATTTGGGAGGTGACTCCTGAGAAACCGCTATGGCAGGTGGGCCCCAGCATTGATGGAACAACTTGAGAACATTGCGTGTGGGGGGGTGTATGTGAGTCTTGATACGCCGGTAGACATGTGCACACACAGAACATCAGTAGCTCTCTTGGCCCATGGCTCTTGTTGATCACTGCATAACGTTTGTCCTGCTGGACACAACAGGGTTTGCACACTGTGAGCTGTGAGTCTGGCAACTGTGTTTTGCATGGTGAGTTTTACCTTTTTTGTAACCCTAGGACTCGCCAAGCCTTGTCAGAGTTTAATTATCAGTCTTTAGTGATAGAGTTGATTTGGTCTGTCACCTCCTGGAAGAGATGTGGCCAGGCCTCATGGCAGAAGCCGGATAGAGCTGGCTCAGGTATGAGTGTGGCCACTGGCAGTGCTGGAACAAGGCACTGAGGGTGATTGCTGGAGAAAAAGCACTTGTGTGGACCTGGACTTCCCATGGGACTGGTGAGCATGGGTTGGGTCTCCCTTTGCCCTGTTGTCTGTGTAGGGAGGCCTCCCTTTACTCGCTTCATACATTCATTTAGTCAATGAATGGCATCTGTGGTGCTAGACTGTCTAATGGCCTATGTGACCAAAGAGCCCCATGTCCTCTGAAGACACAGAGACAGTAGCCAAGATCATCCTGGGCAAAGTGAGCTGATCTTGACCAGCCGCAAGTAATACCACTTATAACACACACACACACACACACACACACACAGACACGTTAAAAACTCTGATAGAGCACTAGTCCAAGAATTAAGAGATATATCCATTCTTGTTGCTAAGTGGCCCTGGGCACTGGTGCTAAGTGTGAGACCTCTGGGCCTCACTACTGCTGTTCCAAGATGATGGGTTAGTAGATTAGGTTCCTAAGACACAGTGACCTCATTGATGGCACAGATATACCACAGGGAGATGTCCCACCCATGCTGAGCATGGCTCACAGGACAGCAGCTTTGCAAGGGGCCTCTTGCATTCCAAGACAGCCATGGTCTGGGCCCCCAGGGAAGCACCTGGGTCCCATGTGACAAGCCGTTTGGGTGCATGTTGCTTACATGTGTACATGTAAGAGTGCTACAGGTTGTGGGGGGAGGCCGAGAGCTTCAGTTCTTTTTTTTATTTTTCAAGAGAGAGAAAGAGTCAGAGAGAAGCCGGGCGTGGTGGCGCACGCCTTTAATCCCAGCACTCGGGTGGCAGAGGTAGGAGGATTGCCGTGAGTTCGAGGCCACCCTGAGACTACATAGTTAATTCCAGGTCAGCCTGGACCAGAGTGAGACCCTACCTCGCAAAACCAAAAAAAAAAAAAAAGAGTCAGAGAGAGAGAATGGGTGCTCTATCTGGGCGGGACCGCAGCATTCTTGAGCATGGGTTAGCCCTTTCACAGACATATTAATAGAGACCCTGGCATGTGAAGCTGAACTGATGGAGGTTACACCAGCGTCTGCTTTTATGATGCCGTGTGTGCATGCACTGGACTTTCAGATGGGGCCTTTGATCAGCTGTACTAAGTACTGGCACTAGCCAGCGCCCGTCTGCCAGCATAGCGCATCACGCCTCCTCCCGGTGGCTCTGGCTCAAGTGCTGCACTTCCCCTGCATCTCCACTTGGGTTAAGATGGAATTTTCATCCCAGTGGGTGCCCCGATTTTTCTGAACAGCTAGTTATTCAAAGCAAAGGAAGCCTTTCATGAAATGCAATCTATGTGTGCGTCTGGCAGCCCGCCTGTCGAGCCTGCTTTGAGGCAGCTTCCCTTGTCCAGAGCTCTCTGCTCTGCACCAAAAGTGGCTCATCACTTTGAACAGCTGGGGCTCAAGTTAGGCATAAAAACGTATTCAGATAGCCCCACCGTGCATTCTGCTCCAGATCTGAGCAGCTGCATAGGTCACGATACTTCTGAACTCTAGCTTGACATTGTCAAAGGAGAATAAGCAAGAGAGCATGGGGGAAGTGTCAGGCAGTCATTACGTTTCCAAGTCGCACGGGTTGCACACGGTGCCACTGAGCAAAGAAGATGGCTGAGTGCACCTCAGAGCACAGCAGGGGGAGAAGAACTCAAAGACCCACAGCACTTCCGGGCAGACTTCACAGCTTCCTCGTAAACAATAATCCATCATCATCTTCGCCCAGCTCTGACTGTCACTAAAGCTGTGCCTTGCTCTCATCAGACGTCGCTGGTAGCAAACCTTTGGGCTTCCAAGCCAGAGCCGTGTGTATGTGTGTGTGCGTGTGTGCGTGTGTGCGTGTGTGCTTGCACATATAGTTCTGGGGATGGAACCAGAGTCAGTAAGATACATGCTAGGCAAGTCATTGAGCCATAGCCTTACCACCATGTGGCTTTTTGATCAGTTCTCCGAGGTGTAAGAGATTAGACACCCTATGTAGTAGGGTTTTGTAGGTAACCCTAACTTTTAAACCTTGACTTCATGTCTGTTTTTTAACCAAAGCATTGGACAAAACCGGACTGGGAAGAATAATTATTAAATTATTACATTTAATTCAGGAAGATATGAGGGAGAGGGAGGGTCCATGAACTGGCGAAGAGAAAATGGATACACCCACATAGCCCTAGAACCCATGTGGGACATGAGCGTGGGCCTGAACCATGAAGAGGGATTTAGAGAGGAAAGAGGAGAGAGTGCAGAGGGCTCCTGCTGTGTGGAGGGCAGGAGGGGTGGAGAGCCCATACGAGGAGGGAGTCTTACCAGGACCTGGAAGTTCACAAGAGATGAAAAGCCAGGGAAAAAAGAGGGGCCTGCCCACCTGGGAAGTGTCTACATATAACCTGATTGTGGCCGGCCTTCCCTTCAGGCTCAGGTGAACCAGAGTGAGGGCTGATTGGTCTGGATTAGAGGCTGACTCAAGAAGAACCAACCACAATGCCAGGATCAGACTTAAACTCTAGGAAAGGAGACCTCCCTCCCATGGAGGGGCTGAAGTTGTTAATGGAAAAACAGATCTAGGAAACTCCTTTAGGCAAGAGATAAGGAGAAGCCAGCTTCTCTGATCTCTAACAAAGGGAGACTGCAAGGACAGACTTAAGGACATTCCTGCCTTTACTTTGGGGCCCAGCCAGCCTAAACTACCTAGCAAAGCTACCTAACTCCCTGTCAACTGGGTTCTTCCTCACCTGAGTCATGGCAGCACTGCCATCAGAAAGCAAATCCACGTGGATAGATGGTTATCTTCACTGTCAAATACAGAGTGTGTTTTCGTGCCACGTTGAGCCAGCTCGGTTCCCTCCAAATCGAATATGTGCATCTCCTCCAGATTTTCTTGTGCAGTCTCCCATGCCCAGCTAGGAAGAAACACTGCCTCTACCTCGAAATCTTTCTCTTTCTGCCTGGACATAAACAAGCCAAAGCTATTTTGCTAGAGCTGACAGTTGTTGGTTTGGACTTTACTCACCTATGGTGTTCGTTTCAGTTTCGTCATGGTGCTCACTTTGGGGACCCACAGCGTGGTGCTCACAAGGAGTCAAGGCCTTTAGGTGTAGAAATGCCACCAATATGACATCATGTCTGAGCCTCTGCCTTAAGGCACAGAGGGGCCAGAAGGACTTCCTAGAGAAGGTAGCCTGGGCTTAGCTATGAAGGGGAGGCTGAACTGCCTTAGTCCTAGGGCTTGGCATGGCAGTGAGAGAGGCAGGTGGGAAATCCTTCAACCAGAGGCAGAAATGCACAAAAAGATCAGAAGTGGGAGAGACCATGCTGTGTTTAAGTCACTCCAGTGACTAGGCTGAGGAAGGTGGGGGAGAGGTAGAAGTGCAGGATACCCGAAGGATGGCGAGAGTGGAGGGCTTCTTTACTCCCTGTGAACTTGACTCTCTCAAAAGGGAGCAAGAAACCTTTGAAGACTTTTCTGTGGGTTTCATGTGTTCTGACTGTACGTAGATCTGCACTTCGTTTAGAGGAGAGGTGTTAGAAGTGAGCCTCCACAGCTGCGCTGGTGGAAGTTCTGGTGGCAGAGTGTCAGTGGCAGGGAGAGAAGAGCTGGCTCCAGGTGCGAGGAGGAGATACAGGGGATCCAGTGGGGAAAAGGCAGAGAGCACTGCTGCAGGTTCTGGTTTGAGAAGTCATGTGGGTGGAGATGCAATCTCCTATAGCATTATCTGGGAAGTCAGAAAGCTTTAGCTTTTTTTTTGTTTTGTTTTTGTTTATTATTATTATTATTATTGACAACTTCTATACTTACATACAAAAAGTGCATGATATTTCCCTCCCCTCCCCCATTCCCCTTTAGAACTCCAATCTCCATCATACCCCTCCCTCTCTCCATTAGTCTGTCTTTTTTTTTTTTTTTTTATGGTTTTTTCGAGGTAGGGTTTCACTCTAGTCCAGGCTGACCTGGAATTAACTATGTAGTCTCAGGGTGGCCTCGAACTCTTGGCGATCCTACTACCTCTGCCTCCCGAGTGCTGGGATTAAAGGCGTGCGCCACCACGCCTGGCTTAGTCTGTCTTTTAATTTGATGTCATCATCTTTTTCTTCTATTTTGAGGGTCTTGCAAAGGTATTGCTAGGCATTGCAAGGTCATGGATATCAAGGCCAATTTCTGTCTGGACAGTTGCATTGTAAGGAAGACCCAAGTCTTTCAAACGTGCTGGGGTGAGTTGCCCTTTCCAATTTACATTCACCTCCTGGTAGTACTGAAAGTCAGTGATAAAACGTAAGCATTCCTGTAGGAGAAAACTGGTAAGCAGTTGAGTCAGGAGAACATGTTTGCATTTACTGTGGTGACGAGTATATGATTGGTTCACTTTTGGCTTGCAGAACGTACACGTCAGAATCATGTTGGTATACACTGCGAGGATTATAACTCTCCCTAAAAAGCACAAGTGTCAATAAAATAGATACATGCAATTCATAGTTATTTCTAATTTAGAAAATAATCCCTGTGTTACACCCAGATTCCTGTGTTGCGTCATTCACAATGTCCAACATGCAATCCAAAGTCACTAAACATGGGAAGAAGAAGGAAAATGTGACCAGTAACAAGGAAAGGAAGAAAGGGAAAGGAAGGAGAGAGGAGGGAAGTCAAAGAAAAGGAAGGAGGAAGAGGATGAGGAAGGAAAGAAGGAATGAGGAAGGAGAGAGGGAAGAGGGGAGACGAGGAGAAGGAAGGAGGAAGGGGATGAGGAAAGAACAAAGGAAAGGAGGGAGGGATGGACAGAGAAAGGAAGGAAGGAAGGAAGGAAGGAAGGAAGGAAGGAGGGAGGGAGGAGAGAGGGAGGAGTGGTGAGAAGAAGGAAGGAGGAAGGGGATGAAGAAGGAAGGAAGGAAGGAGATAGAGAGGTACTCAATAGTTACAGACACTGAGATAAACCAGATACGGGCCTTATAAAGAAACTTCTCTAAACATATCCAAAACTTAAAGGACAAACAGACATAATGAGTAACACATGGGGACTCAGCAGAAAAGCAGAGGTGACATAAAAGAGCATCGCAGTGATTTTAGAAATGAAAACGTGTGAAATGAAAGTTATTGAACAGACTGAACAGCAGTTTGGAAACTATAGAAGAAAGAACTGGAAACATGAAGCCAGATCACAGAAATTATGCAATCCAAAGACTGAGCAGAGAAAAACAGTGAAGAAGAAAAGAACCAGAGCAGACAGGACCAGCAGGATAGCATCAAGCATGCTGGGGCACCTGCAGTGGGAGACCCAGAAGAAGAGAGAGGAGCACGAAAACAAGAAGTGATATGCAAAACTAACCCTCCCCAAGTAATTCAGAGTATCATGCAGGACAAAAATAAAGAGAATCGGGGCTGGAGAGATGGCTTTGCAGTTAAGGCACAAGCCTGCAAAGCCTAAGGACCCCCGTTTGATTCTCCAAGTTCCATGTAAGCCAGATGCACAAGGTGGCACATGCATCTGGAGTTTGTTTGCAGTGGCTGGAGGCCCTGGCACACCCATTTTCACCCTCTCTCTCTCTCCCCCCCTCTCTCTGTTTCTAATAAGTAAATAAATAAAAATAAATTCTAAAAAATAAAATAAAATAAAGAGAATCAATTGAAGAACATGAAGGTCAAACAGCAAAACTCAAAGCTAGAGGGAAAACCTCACACAGCCAGGGATGTGGGGCATTGCATCGTAAGAGGCAGTGGCACGATGACTGCTGATTCCATCTCTGTCCAGAAATAGTAGTGGCCCACAGACAATTTCACATCTTTAAAATTCATCCAGGGGGAGAGCAAGTCAGCCCAGACTATGATAGATCCATCTAGAATATTCTTCAAGATAGCAGTGGACAAACCCATTTTCATGTCAACCCATTATGAGAGAGAACAGATTCCGAGAACCATCCAGAATGCCCAAAGAGGCTTTTCTGAGTGACGGGACATGGCCAGTAGTCACAGTTCGGGCAGCAGCAAAGAAGTCTGAACTGGAGAGAGAATGTGTAAAAGAAGGGTGGGGGAGGGTCAATCAAAATTCAAGATAGTCTTAATAAGACTTATGTAAACCTACTTTTTTGAATAATGGCACATCCAAAAACTATAGACTGTTACTAGAAAATTTTCATTGCCTGGGATGGGATACCTTCCAGTGAGTTGTTGGCCAGGGAGGTCCTGGAAGCCTCCAAAACATTAAAGACTATTGCCAAGGCCCTTGGTTTCCCTTGAGAAACAGATGGTAAGACCCTATTCCTGAAGACATCTCTTGCCTGAAAGGCAAGGTCACTGAGAAAGCAAGCTGAGTAGAAAACCTTCTCCCTGTAGACCAGCCAACTGAAAGCTGGAAAAAGCTGCACTGCATGCAGCCATATGGGAGACAGAAGTTATCAGCAGTGAAAACAGTGGACACTGGAAAATTCAAGTTTGGCCATATAGGCCCAATGACCAAACGGGTGCAATAATGGCATGTCTGCTCTTGGGGTAATCAACTGCTCCCCAATTGGACTGAAGGCCCTCTCTATGTGAGGAAATACATACCTGGAACTGAAAAAAAACTAATCAAAAGTCTATGGCAAGAGAGGTCATGAGCCTTAGGGGTATAAAGCCTGCTCTTGTCTGGCTAAATGTATATATTATTCCCATCAAGCTGCCCTGAAAGCACTACACTTAATGTTCATATTCACATATTATTGCTACTCTCACTTCTGGTTAGAGAAGCTTCTCTTTTCAGATGGCGATGACCACTGGGATGACCCAAAAGTCAACATAATGCTGAGAAAAAGGGACGGAGGAGTGCCCAGCACTGAAACATCTCTGTCACACCCTCCACGGCTCAGGGCCCATTGCGGAAGAGGGGGCGGAAAGAATGTAAGAGCCAAAGGAAGGGCACACTCCTTACAATGCAACATTCCAGACAGAAATTGGCCTTGATATCCATGACCTTGCAGTGCCTAGCAATACCTTCGCAAGACCCTCATAATAGGAGAAAAAGATGATAACATCAAATTAAAAGAGAGACTAATGGAGAGAGGGAGGGGATATGATGGAGAATGGAGTTCTGAAGGGGAATGGGGAGAGGGGAGGGAAATATCATGACTTTTTGTCTTTAAGTATAGAAGTTGTCAATAAAAAAAATTTTTTTTTTAAAGATGCTCCTTCTGGGTCTGAGGAGGGAGAGTTCAGGGTTCAGTGCTGTGACCGACCATTGCCATGAGGCTGTGGACCACTGCCCCTTCAGAAGGTCCTCGGAAGCACAGGAGGAGGTGGGATAGGGAGATGAGAGTAAGCTCACAGCATAGAAATAAATCTCAACATGCAGAGACTTTCAGTCTATTTGTTTATGTGCCAGTGACACCAGGGCAAGCCCAAGTGTGGATCCACCTTATGTGCTCAAATTCCCATTCCTTCCCACTTCCCCCATTCCTCTCCTGAAGGAATAATGAAAGTTAATATTCCTTATATTAAAATCAAATCAATCTTAATATTTGATTCAGACAAGAATCATCAGTGCGTGCAGACATGAATGGTATAACTCTCAGGCAAAGCAAAGCAGATCTCTCCAGATGCACATTAATTACAGTGGCAAATGATAGTTCCGACTGGAGAGACCCTGTACACCAGTGGGGATGAACCAGGTGCAGCACTCCACAGGCCCTCGGAAAAAATGCAGCTTCCGGAATTTAGCTTGAGGCTCTGCTCAGGAGCTAGTTAAAGGTACTCACTACACACTTTATAATGCCAGTGCCACAAAGAAAAGCCTCAAGAAGTTGGTTTATACTGAAGAAGGCTGAAGAGAAAAAGTGTTTTGTTCTAAAATGTTGAGATGATTGGATGAATGGTAAAAATTCCATTGAGTTGATGTGAGTACAACATCAGGGTTAATGTCTTGACTTTAGTTCATTCCAACTGCCTAAGACTACTTAGGAGTGTCTTTGATTTGAGGAAGCGAACTCTGCATTTAGAGATAAAGGGAGACCATGTTTACAACTTCATCTCAAATGATTCAGAATAATAAAATTAAAACATGTTTAAATGTAAATATGTAGAGATCATTTGGAGAGTGAAGTGTGATGATGCGTTAGCTAACATTGGGGAACTGGGTGCAGTGTATATGACATTCTTACAACTTTTTTAAAGATTTTAATTTAATTTAATTTATTTATTTGAGAGAGGCAGAAAGAAGATAAGAGTAGACAAGAGAAGGGGCACACTAGGGCCTCCAACCACTGCAAACAAACTCCAGATGCATGCACCACCTAGTGCATCTGGCTTACACAGGTACTGGGGAATCAAACCTGGGTCCTTAGGCTTCACAGGCAAACACCTTAACTGCTAAGCCATCTCTCCATCCCACATTTTTTTTGAATGTCAAATAACATGTTTTTTACAAATAAAAAGGAAAAGCAATTTAGCACAATGACAGAAAACCAAGGCCACCCTAAAACAGTTTCTATCCGGTGTAGGTTCAAGGCAATACTCATGCCCATGTGAATGGGAGTGTGGAGCACTGCTCAGCACTGTTGATGCTCAGGGCCTCTGGAAACAGTGGCTCTTTACCACGCAGCCTGTCAGAGGTAAGCATTTAACAGTGGTGGTAATTCACTGAAATGGTTCCTCGTCATTCATGAAAATGAACGTTTACAGAGCTAACCCTAAAAATGAAAAAGCAGGCTGGGGAGATGGCTCAGTAAATAAAGTGTTTGTCACACAAATGTGAGCCCCTGAATTCTGATCCCCAGAACCCACATAAAGCTGGACTCTTTAGTGGGCACCTGTAATGAATACATCTATAGCAAGATGGGAGGTGGAGGCAGGAGAATTTTCCAGAAGCTCACAGGCAGCTGGTCTGGAGAATGTGGCGATGAACAATGAGAGACCCTGCCTCAAACAAGGTTGAAGGCCAGGACCAGCACTTAAAGTTGTCCTCTGAACTCCATGCGTGCACTGAATGAAGTATGTGCATGTACACACTCCACACACACAAGGACACACACACACACACACACAACTTAAAAGTTCTGGCACTTGGATCACTCATGCTGCATGACACCCTAGAGCCCTAGCGTTCAGCGCACACCACCGTGGGTGAGGCTGAGCTCAGGGTCACATGGCAGTCGGGCTCCTGTTTAAGCTGCTCTTCTTCAAAGGGCCACTGGACACTTACTTGAGCACTGTGTGAAGAATTGCAGAGCTGAGCTGCCCTTCTCTGCTGCCCACTGCCCATAGTCCTGCTCAAGCCTGGACTGGAATGCCCTAGGCAAAGCAACAGCTCTTTCCTGGACCACCTGCCTTAGGATGGAGCGCAGAGAGGTAGTGAGCAGGAGCCTCCAGAGACCTCCTTCCTGGCCCCAGGTTGAAATTGCAGACACTCTGATGAAAAGCAGGCATTAGCTCACAGAATTGCTGGGAGAGGTGGGAACCAGCACATAGAACTTGGGAGACACTTAAAACCAGCTTCTGAAATTGAGACTGATCTAGCTTAAGACCAGCCATAGCAGTCCAAGCTACTGATATGGCTCTAGGATCTTCAGAAGCCCTTGTGCTGCAGACCTTCAGCCAGTGCCAGGAATGTCCTCAACTTTGTGCTCCTCTCTGTGGCCACATTCAAGCTGATGCAGCCACTCTATGCACGCCTGCACCTTCATCAGAGAAGGGAGAAAAGTATGTCACTCTTGGCTTACATATTGTCTGGTCTAGTGGGGAACCCATTCTTCCTTGTACATATATATATATATATGGGCTGGAGAGATGGCTTAGCAATTAAGATGTTTGCCTGCAAAGCCAAAGGATCCAGGTTCGATTCCCCAGGACCCACATTAGCCAGATGCATAAGGGGGCGCACATGTCTGGAGTTCACTTGCAGTGGCTGGAGGCCCTGGTGAGCCCATTCTTTCCAACTCTCTCTCTCTCTCTCTCTCTCTATATATATATATATATATATGGTCTTCCTCCCTCTTTCTCTGTCAAATAAATAAAAATAAAAATAAAATTTTTTAAAATCTCTAAACATGGGCAGTCAAAAAGAGTTCTTATCACTCCCATAAAATACACATTTCATTCACAAATAGTATGTCCTTCCTGAGGATCTAAAGAAGCTGCAATGTTCTCCATGTTGATCTCGTTCCATGGCAGGCCCACCTCCCTGCTGAAGCTGGTATCCAAGAAGGGGCTGACTCACTTGCTTTATGATCCAGCTGTGCCCAAGGCAGCCCTGTGCCACCATATCAGGGTCCATGGGAAGCAGGAGAGAAGAAAGAATAGATTGCATTCTATCCCCCAACCCCCAATGCCCAGTTCCTTCCAAATTCCAAGGGAGGCCAACCTCTCCCCAGGCTGCCTGCATAATTTTCCAGCCTCCCGGAAGCCAAACGGAAAGTCACACGGTAGTCACAGAGCCTGAGTCTGCTCCCTGTGCACCAGGAAAGTGCTGACCCCACAGGGGAGCACTGAAGGACAGCAGGCGGCTTTCTGAAGGAGACCGCATAGGACAGTGACCCACAGATGTCACTAAGCTCTTTCTCCCTGGGAGGGAATGCCCCCGCCTCAGGCACCTGACCCTGTAGCTGAGAGAGACAGGAAAGTCCTGCAGCATGAACCCAGGTTTGCTAAGGGAGACCAAAGGACCGGAAGTGACTTTGACTGAGAGTGTGTGGCTATACTTTGAGAGAAGATGGGACCAGAATTGACACACATGGGAAGAGAAGGGAGTCCCAGTGTACTGACGGTACCCAACCCCAGGGTCAAAGTCACAGCCTCCTGGGACCTGTTCTGTGATTCTTACTGCCCTTGTCCTGAGAAAGGGATCTTGCTCAGGGTCTGTAGGGACCTAGGATCCTATAGACATGGAATTTGGGTCTCCTGGCTGCCTATCCAGGGCCCCCACCATGAAGGACAGAGTTGCAGAGGCAGACCCCAAGAAGCAAGAAAAAAGGAATGTCAGCTGACACTGGGAGCAAACTCTGGGCCTATGGCCATGGCCAGCAGCCTTGCCAGCATAGCAGGTGTCACCAGGACAATGACCTGGCAGCTGAGTGATGTGCTAGGGGGAACCTGGACTATAAGTGGGTGGGGGAGTATCAGATTATTCCTAACTTGACAGCATTCAGCAAGGCAGCTACCAACCCTGGTCTGTTTTCTCACCTATAGAGTGGCCATGTTGGATTAGGTAATTTCCAGAGGACCCCCACACACCCCAGCATTCTAATGAACTCTGGCCTGACTCTGGACTTGGGAGAATCACCTCAGTGTGTATGTAGCTCACCGAGGCTGGAACCACCTGATCTAGAACCATCTATGGGACCCAAGGAAAGGAACCAGAACACTTCCTGTCTCAAAGACAATGGACATGTCTGATTGCTAGCTATATGGTCACCGCTGTGTGGGAGCAGATCTGACTGAGAAGTCTGAGTGAGGCTGTGACTCTGGTGGGGGTGAGGAATGCCTGAGAGTGGCCTCATGTCGCACAGCTGACGGTGTGCTCTGAGGATGGCCTCATGTCGCACAGCTGACGGTGTGCTCTGGCTCAGATTTTCAAGTTCAGGTGAAGTTTCCATAACCCACCTTCACCAACTTTCTAAGTCTCCGCTTCCCTGCCTGGAAGAGTCCAGGGTTGTCCAGAAGCTCTGGAATAGCACATGCTCACAATAGGTGCTCAGTAAATACTGTATGCCTCTGTGAATCCACACTGCCCCTCATGCAGACCCTGACCCTACCCCTAGCTTCTGAAGTGGAGGTGATAATAGGGCCCTCACTTCTGCCCCATAATCATGAACCAAATGGATTTTCACACACGAGAGACATGAAAACACCAGGGTTACTTCATGTATGTACAAGTGCCAAGGACCCTTAAAAGGACCATGTGTGAAATATTGACACCTATTTTGAGGTCACTGTTGATACCTCACCAAACACTCACCTCTTCCAGCTTCTTATCCCACATGCCTCAGCAAGTTGATCAAGGGACACCCACGACCTTCCTTTCTTTGGGGGCTTTGTTCAAGTGATGGCTGGTGACCACTGTTCAGCAGCATGGCACCTAGCTGGAGGACACTGGTCCCTGGGGACATTACCTGGAAGGTTATGCCAGTTGCCTGGGTCATTCCTCATTCTACTTTCTGTCTGGCTCCAACGTGGACCACATGCTCCTCCACATGAACCCACTGCTGGGAGGTTTTGCCCAAGTAAGAGTCTAAGTCCCTCTCATGCATGCAGAGGAACCATGAGGGGCTGATCTCTCACCTCCTCTACTCCCACTATGGCTTTCAGAAGAACGCCTGAGCTGAAAGACAGAGATGTCACTTTGTCCTGGGCGTGTCCCACACTGGCTTTAGCATCAGGATCGTTACCGGCCAGATCCATGTGCACAGTGATGACTCCCCCCGCCCCCCGAGTTCCGGGCTTTTACGTCTTCACTTCAGAGACTCTGTCCTATGCAAGTTGAGTGGACCTTGGGGTGGTTTCTTTGAACTATAGCCTCACTCATACGATGGCTGCTCTGGGTTTGTTTCCCGGGTGGCAGTGGTGTGTGCTGACACAAGTCACCTTCCCACGCCTCGTGCTTTGAGTGCTCCCCGAGAGTTCTCCATCGACTCACCCCCCCACCCCCTGTTACTTCTGTCTTGATACAATAATCCATTTTCAGTTTCCACACCCCACCTCTGCTGGCTACAGGCACCACCTCTGGTGACTTCTCTTATGTGTATAGGAACAGAAGTTAGAAAAACTTTCCAGTGGAATTGCAGGTCTGATGAATGTTGTGCAGGGTGCTTGGGATAAAGATGAAAATCCCAGAATGAGGTTTTATTTATAGATGTTCATTTAAATGTACACAGTTTAGGCTAAATTTTATGCTAACCACTGTTGGAAGTTCAGTGTGGTTATGTGCATAAGCAGCCTCTGGAGCTTTATGAACATGGCTTTCAGCAAAGGAATGATGGTTTCCTTAGCCAGGGATGAGAACAATGGGGTGGCTGGGCCCAGGGCAAGCCTATTCCTGGCAGCATCATTGGTAATATATACTTTCATTTTGCTTTCAAGCAAAGCAAATAGATTTTTGTAAGTGAGTGAGCTCATGGATTAGCAGTGTTATTTTGTGACTTAGTGAAGCATTCAGTTGAAATATTGAAAATGTTTTCTTGACTTAGGCTGATTCCAGTGCCATGGCAGAACATGGCCCCGTCCAGCTGATGAATAATAAGGACACAGTCTCTGTGGCCTGAAGAGAAAGACCCCCTTCACCCACGCGCTTCACAGGGCTGCTCTCAGGACGGCCTGGCGATAGCCTCGGCGGTTGTATTAGCTACTTTCTCAGTGCTCTGACAAAATACCTAATAGTAAGCAACTTAAGGAAGGAAAGGGTGTGGGGGCCTACAGTTTCAGGGGTTACAACCCATCTTGACGGGAAAGGCATGGCAGCAGATAAAAGAGCCTAGCCAGTGACACTGCATCCTACTTCATGGAGCAGAGAACAAATAGGAAGTAGGGTGGGGCTATAAAACCCCAAGGCGCACCCCAGGGATACACCTGCTCCAGCAAGACTCCGCCTCCTAGGTGTTACACATCCTCCCAAACAGTTCCAATGCTGGGCCCAAGTGTTCAAAGGCATGAGCCTATCGTGGGCATTTCACATTCACCACTTGTGTCCAGTAAGAGGGTCTTGTTTAAATCAGTGCTTAGCAGTGGATCCAAGTTTCCTCGCTGGCTCCATCCTTAATTTTCACCAGACTTCCAGGTCTGCAGGGCAGCCACACTGCCACTCCAGGGATTCAAGGCCATTACCAAAGTCCCATTTTGTGCCCTGGTTCTGCTCCACAGCAGGTTGTCACATGAGTCTCTATGGCCTTAACTCTGGTGACCTGCCTATCACCTCTCTTTCTTTGCCCATTGGATTGGTTATTTTTCTTGTTGCTGGGAATAAATACTTGACTACCAATAATTTACAGGAGGAAGAGTTTATTGTGGCTTAGGATTTGAGGGATACAGGTTATAGTGGCAGGCATGACAAGGTGGCAGGGTTGTGAGGTGGCTTGTCACATTGCATCTGCAATTAGGAAGCAAAGAGACAGAGATGAATGCCAATGCCCAGCTCGCTTTCTCTGCTTTCCTCTTTATTTAATCTTGGACCCCCCGCCCTAGCCCATGAGATGGTGCCACTCATATTCATGGTAAGTCTTCCTTTCTCACCAAACCTCCCTCTAAACACTCTCTCAGACCATTCAAAAGTGTGCTGTGTTAATGCCCTAAGTATTTCTTAATTTAGTTGAGTTGGCAGTTAAAATTAACCATTAAAAGTTCATAACTAGGGCCAGGCGTGGCAGCGCATGCCTTTAATCCCAGCACTCAGGAGGCAGAGGTAGGAGGATCACTGTGAGTTCAAGGCCACCCTGAGACTACATGATGAATTCCAGGTCAGCCTGGACTAGAATGAAACCCTATCTCAAAATAAAATAAATAAAAGTTCATAACTGGGGCTGAGGAGATGGCTTAGCAGTCAAGGCACTTGCCTGCAAAGCCAAAGGACCCAGGTTCAATTCCCCAGGCCCATGTAAGCCAGATGCGCAAGGTGCCACATGTATCTGAAGTTTGTTTGCAGTGGCTGAAGGCCCTGGAGTACCCATTCTCTCCCTCTCTCTCTCTCTCTCTCATAAATAAATAAATAAATTTTTTAAAGCTCTAACTTCCAAAGTCCCCATAGTCTTTAATAGTCCCTAAACTGTTCAAAAGTCCAAAATATCGTCTGAGACTCAAAGGACTCCAGGATACAATGGCACAGTGTAAATGTCTACATTACAAAAAGAAGGAATGGGTGGGTGCACATTTAAAAAAAAAAAAAAAAAAAAAAAAGACCGGACCAAAGTAAGATCAAAACCCAAAAGGTAAATACCAAAACCTACAACTCTATACCCAGAATCTGGGGCTTGTGGTGGAATCATCTGGGCTCCAACAGACTTGGGCAGCCCTACCCTCCAGTTCTAAAGCATGTGTAGCTTCTCTCTTGGACCAGCTCCATTCCATGCCTACAGCTTTCCTCAATGAATATCTCATGGCCCTGGCATCTCAGTACAGCTTACACTTCACCTTCACATCTGCAGTAGCCTCTCAGGGCCTCCATGCAGGTAATCCAACCCTGTCACAGTTTGCCTTCCTTCAGCAGCAGCCTAGATTCTTGGTAAAAGCTTCTATGACCCTTTCACTTTTGCATTTTGCTTGTCTACAAACCAGTACCACATGGATGATGCTGCCAAGTTCTTTGGCCATCTTGAAATGTAGTCTGGACCCTTGCTAGCACAACTGTAGTGACCTCTGGCCTTTCAGTGTGGCCTTGCAAATGAGCCTCAGAAACCCCTTTCCTAGGTGGTTGTTTCTGAGCAGGGAACCCTTTCAGAAGCATTCTCACTTTAGGCTCTTTCCTTTCAAATGAACTTGCATTTTCACATGTTGAAGCCTTTGCTGAGTGGGGTCTTTCCCTTAGGACGCCTCTACTGTGGTTCTAGCAGAGAGTGTTAGGTTTCTTTTAATGGTGCAGATCTCTTTTAAAATTGCAACTATTTTCTCTGCATCTACCTCATCTTCAGATTTAAATTCTCTTAAGTCTCTTTCCTTGCCAAATTGCATATTTTCATATTTCTGTTCTATCTGACTATATATCTAAGAGCAGTGAGCAGCAACCATGCCATCACCTGAATGTTCTGCTGCCTTGAAATTCCCTCTGCCAGATGACTTAGCTCATTGCTTTTGATTTCAGCCTCGCTCAGGTTCTCAGGACACAGGCAGGTTCTTGGCTAGAGCATAACATAAATGGCCTCTAGCCCAGTTTCCAATAAAGTCCTTGATATCTGACAAGCTGGGCCTTCACTGTCCACATTTCTGTTGGCATTCTGGTCTTCCAAACTCCCACCAGAGCCCCATACTCATACCGTCCTAGGGCTTTTTTAGCCCTCAGCTCCAAACTCTTACACATTCCTCTCAAACTAGTTCCAAAGGCCTACAAACCATATGGTCAGGTTTATCATAGCAACACCATACTCAATACCAGTTTTCTGCATTACTTTTCTTGTTGCTTTTACATAATGTCTGACAAAAGCAACCTAAAACAGGAAGCATTTATTTTGACTCACGTTTGAGAGGATACAATCCATTATGGCACAGAAGGCAGGGTGGTGGGAGCACTTGAGGTGACTGATCACATTGTGTCTCTAGCCAGGAAGCAGAGAGAGATGAATGCTGGGGCTCCACTCACTTTCTCCTTTTGCCTTTTTATTAGATCTGGGATCCCAGCCCATAAGACGGTGTTGCCCATGTACAGGGTGGCTCTTTCCTCCTCCCTTAAGCCTCTCCGGAAACATCCTCACAGACATGGCCAGACATGTTGTGTCTCCCAGGTGACTCTAGATCTAGTCAAGATGATAACAAGGATTAGACATCACAACCCTGTCCCTCAGCTTTTAAAAAGCAAAACCTCATACTGACATGTTAAAATCCAGGGCACATGGCAGTTGAATTGGAAAATAATAATCCATCTGCAAAATTCTCCTGTCTTTTATGGCAGTGATAATCTATGTTCACCTGAGGTTTTTAAGGTATTCAAACATCTCCCAGAGGCATGTGTTTTCAAGTAAGCACAAGTGAGTCTGAACCTTTGGGTTTTCCTTGCTTTTCATAGACTTTATTTTTAGAGAAGTTTTATGTTGAAGAAAAGTTGAATAGAGGGCTGGAGAGAGGGCTTAGTGGTTAAGGCGCTTGCCTGCGAAGCGTAAGGACCCATGTTCAACTCTCCAGATCCCACATAAGCCAGAGGCACAAAAGGTGAGCCTGGCGTGGTGGTGCACGCATTTAATCCCAGCACTCGGGAGGCAGAGGTAGGAGGATCGTTGTGAGTTCAAGGCCACCCTGAGACTACATAGTGAATATAGTGAATTCCAGGTCAACCTGAACTAGAGTGAGACCCTACCTCGAAAAACCAAAAAAAAAAAAAAAAAAAAAAAAAAAAAAATTGGTGAGGCAAGTGCAAGGTAGCATATGCCACTAGGTGGATCAAGTGTCTGTAGTTCAATTTCAGTGGCAGAGGCCCTGGCATGCCAATTCTCTCTCCCTCTCTCTCTGTCTCTCTCTGTCTCTCTCTCTCTCTCTCTCTCTCTTCTCTCTCTCTCTTTCTGTCAAATAAAAAAAAAATTAGAAAGTTGAGTAGAGACTACAGAATGCTCCCTGGGCCCCTGTTACTGCTTCCGCATCATGACCATCTGTGGAACGCTGCCACCCTGATGAGCCTGCATAGACACTTCCTAGTTACATGAAGTCCACGTTGATAAGAGGGTCCCTCCAGGTGTTGGACTTTGTGGGTTTACATCAATGTATAATGACATGTATCCATAGTACAGCATCATGCAGAATAGTGTAGCTGCTCTAGAACTCCCTTGGACTCCACCTGCTCACCACTCCCTTCCCCTCAACCCCTGCCAACTGTAGGTTGTTTCATTTGCCTTTTCCAGATCCTAAGAGTTGAACCACGTGGCATGCACTTTTTCAAAATGTGTACTGTCATTTATTAATACACATCTAAGGCTCCTCTGGGTATTCTGTGGCTTAATAGCTCATTTCTTCTTAATGCTAAATAATATTCCAGTGTCTGGATAGACCACAGCTTCTTTATCTACTCACCTACTGAAGGACGGCTTGGCTGCTTCCAGGTTTTAGAAATGATAAATAAAGTTACAATAGTAATCTGAATGAATATTTTTATAAGAATATAAATTTTCAACTTTCTTGGGCAGAAACCAGAATGTTATGGCTTCATTGTTTGGTAAGAGGACAGCTAGTTGTGTAAAAGACTGCCAAGCTGTCCTGCAAAGTGACCACACCACTGGGCCTCCCCAGCACTGACTGGGGGATCTTGTTGCTCCACATCCTTGCCAACACTCACTACTGTCTGGGTTGGATTGTGGTCATTCTTCAGGCATGTGGTAGTATCAAATGACACTCTGGTTGACTTTTCCCTTATGACCTCAAGGTAGCCTCTGCTCATATACTTGTTTTTTTGTTTTTTTCAGTTTTGATTTTTTTGCTTTTTTGTTTGTTTTTTGTTTTTGTTTTTGTTTTTGTTGTTTTGTTTTGTTTTTGGTGAAGTATCTGTTCAGATCTTTTACCTATTCTTACTTGGAATGTTTGTTTTCTTGTTGAATCATAACAACTGCTTATATGCAAGTAGTAGTTCTTTTCATATACATATTTTGTGAGGACCTCCTCTTATTCTGTGGCTGGTCCTTTCATAGGGCAGGAGGTGGTAATCTTACTGAGGCTCAGGGGATCAACTCTTTCGTGGGGCAGGAGGTGGTAATCTTAGTGAGGTTCAGGGGATCGACTCTTTCGTGGGGCAGGAGGTGGTAATCTTAGTGAGGTTCAGGGGATCGACTCTTTTGTGGGGCAGGAGGTGGTAATCTTAGTGAGGTTCAGGTAATCTTAGTGAGGTTCAGGGGCTCAGGGGACTCTTTAGGTGGGGCAGGAGGTGGTAATCTTAGTGAGGTTCAGGGGATCGACTCTTTTGTGGTTCAGGGGCAGGAGGTGGTAATCTTAGTGAGGTTCAGGGGATCGACTCTTTCGTGGGGCAGGAGGTGGTAATCTTAGTGAGGTTCAGGGGATCGACTCTTTCGTGGGGCAGGAGGTGGTAATCTTAGTGAGGTTCAGGGGATCGACTCTTTCGTGGGGCAGGAGGTGGTAATCTTAGTGAGGTTCAGGGGATCAACTCTTTCATAGATCATGCTTGGTGCTGTGTCTGAAGAGTCACCTCCACTCTCAGACTACCAAGACTTCCTCTGACATGTCTTCAAGATGTTGTATAGTTTGCATCTTACTTTAGGTCTGATTTTTAATTAATTTTGGAGAGCATATTCACTCTGTCTGAATTGACTCTACATGTGCCGGTTCCACTTGTTTAACAGATAACCCTTTCTTTATCCATCAAATTGCCTGTTTGCAAGGACATGGCCAGGAAGAAGGATGTCTAGGACATGCTTAAGGGCTGATGGCTGAAAATTGTCAGAATTGTGTCAATGAGGAAACATGAAGTTTATTCAGATGTTTTTAATGCAAAAGCCTTGGTCAGATTTCACTGAAAGTTTCATTGGGAAAGCCAATTACATAAAGAAATTGCTGGAAAATCTTGTTATTATGAGCTCCTAGCCCTCATGCTACCTGCTTACTTTAATGTCTAGAGATAAATGATAAGGAGACAAATTTCCATTTTCCTAAGCACCAAGCAGGATGTTGGACCTCCCTTCCCATCACTTTTATTAAACATAGCAGTTCACCCAGAACCTAGGCGTTGAAAATTGCTGAAGATAAACATTGTATTTTAAATTACTCGCTGCAAACAGGCAGACTGGGGAAAAAATCATTTGAACAAATTGAAAACTGAAATGTTGATATCAGATATTAAATTAATGTAAGTGAGATTGAAACAATATCTAATTAAAATAATTTGAAAAATGACTTGGAAATTGAAGCTGACATTGGCTTTTACCAGCCTGTCATTATTATCTCCAAGAGGCTAAGCTGCGGCTCATGGGCGCCTGCCTGCCCGTGGATTCATGAGAGACCCTTGGGTAAAAGTCTCATTTATAATGCCTACTGATGTTGGCCTGGCACCTGAGGTGTTGGCACTGACAAATTGACCTTCTGGTTCCCAAGAACAGAGGCCCCACAGGGTTCCTGAAGCCAGCCTGTGCTTTGCACACTGGTGTGTTCTGGGCCTCCCTTCACATAGGGCATTTGAAAGATCAGGATTAAACAGGGCGTGGTGACACACACCTTTAATCCCAGCACTCGGGAGGCAGAGGTAGGAGGATCGCTGTGAGTTCAAGGCCACCCTGGGACTACATAGCTAATTTCAGGTCATCCTGGGCCAGAGTGAGACCCTACCTCAAAAAAAAAAAGAAAGAAAGAAAGAAAGAAAGAAAGAAAGAAAGAAAGAAAGAAAGAAAGAGGAAAGGAAAGGAAAGGAAAGGAAAGGAAAGGAAAGGAAAGGAAAGGAAAGGAAAGGAAAGGAAAGGAAAGCAAAGCAAAGCAAAGCAAAGCAAAGCAAAGCAAAGCAAAGCAAAGCAAAGAAAAGCAAAAGAAAAACCAGAGCTGCCACAGCTGCAGAGCTGCAAGTGGGTGGCTGCCCAGCCAGGGCTGACTCGGGGTCTCCAACAGAGCCATAACTGTGGGAGCAGAAAGGACCCTGAGTTCTCTAGAGGCCACACTTGTGATGGTGCACATGGTCTGAGCAAGGAATCAGGGGCATGCTTTTCAGAGGACCATTTCCTCCTAAGGACACACATATGGCAGCTTCTAGAATGAGTCTCTAGGCTCCTCCAGCCTCAGCTTTTCTGTGTGTCCTCACAGCTGTCCTGTGTCACATTTAGGCCTCCTGGAAGTCCAAGATATGCAAATGAACCTCATGTGAGCCTGGGTTGGCTTTACTCCCTGCATGAAGCCCCTCCACCATGCTGTGCAAACACAAGTTTCATGGTCTTTTCTACTCCACTGTCCACATGAGAGTTACGTGAGCACAGAAAGTCTAGAAAGTCCATGGACATGTTCATGTATGCTTGCAGTTGTATCACATAAAGTCTATTTCACATTGAGCTTCCCATGAGGCTCAGCTCACACCTGAGTTAAAAATAGTTCTTCTGGGCTGGAGAGATGGCTTAGCAGTCAAGGCACCTGCCTGCTTGTTTAAATCTCCAGGTCAACGTTTAGCCAGACACAAAAGTGACGTAAGCACGCAATGTCACACATGTGCACAAGGGGCGCATGCGTCTGAAAAGGCCCTGTTGCACCCATTCTCTCTCTGCCTCTTCCTCTTCCTCTTCCTCTTCCTCTCTCTCTCTCTCTCTCTCTCTCTCTCTAATTAAAATAAAATCAGTTCTTCTGGGCTGGAGAGGTGGCTCAGCAGTTAAGGTGTTTGCCTGCAAAGCCTAATGACCTGGATTCAATTCCCCAGTACCTACATAAAGCCAGATGCACAAAGTGGCATGTGTCAAGTTCATTTATCATGGCTAGAGGCCCTGGCATGCCCATTCTCTCTCTCTTTCTCTCTCTCTCTTTCTCTCTCTGCCTCATTCTCATAAATAAATAAATAAATAAATAAATAAATAAATAAATAAATAAATAAATAAAAATTCTTCCATGCATGCAGAGCCACATGTGGGATGGAAGCTTCTTAGAAAACTACTGAGATTTCCTAGTTCCCTTCAGTTCACTGGAAGAAATAGAAACTAGAACTTATCTCATTTAGAAGACACCCCAAATTCTGGAATGTGCACATATACATACATGATCCTTAACATTCTGACCATTGTGGAATCTTGGAGCCCCAAATCTGAGGAAGAGCAGGAGTCCAGGGCTTATGTGGATCCCTGATGTTGACCTGTTTCCATGAATGTCACTGCTAATGGCCATAGCTTCTGGAGAGCAAGGAGCAAGAGCTAGCATGTGCTGACCCCAGCCAGGCTACTAAGGTCTGTACACAAAGCTAGGGCCCCAGGAGCTGCCATCAGAGTGACAGTGAACTTTTTTTTTTTTTTTTTTTTTTTTTTCGAGGTAGGGTCTCACTTTAGCTCAGGCTGACCTGGAATTCACTATGTAGTCTCAGGGTGGCCTCGAACTCACAGCAATCCTCCTACCTCTGTCTCCCAAGTGCTGGGATTAAAGGCGTGTGCCACCACGCCCGGCGACAGTGAACTTTTAACAGATCCTGTGGGCCCCTCATTTGGCTGGAGGGGGAAGTACCTATATTCAATATTATTACTTCAGGGATCATGGTCAGGGTGTTGGCCACATAAACCCCCATAGTACCTCCTGGGTAATCTGTAATATCTCAAACACAAAACTTAATTTAAAATGTTCCCAAGTTAGACAGACCTCGAGATGTCCAGAAAAGGGAAATGTATACCCTCTCTGCAGGAATATCCTTTTCTTGTGGCCACAAAGGATTCCTGCAGGTGCACTTCCAAGAAATATGACTCCACAATAAAAAATAAACATTTCAAAACATACCAGGGAACAAGGCACCATAAACAGAAGTCAGCTGAAAGGTGGGCCGAAACTCAAACCTCAGATGCTATAACCATCAAATGTAGAGCACAGATCTAAGTGTTGGGATATAGTTAGAAGAATGCAAGGGGGAGATTAATATAGCTTAAAGATCATCTTTAAAATGACACAATGATTTGAAAAAAATGAATTTTTAAAAAAATATGAAGGATGGGCTGGAGAGATGGATTAGCAGTTAAGGAGCTTGCCTGTGAAGCCTAAGGACCCATAGTCAACTCTCCAGGTCCCACATACGCCAGACACACAAGATGATGCAAGTGTGCAAGGTCACACATGCACACTAGATGGCACACATGTCTGGAGCTCGATTCCTGTGGCTGGAGGCCCTGGCATGCCAATTCTCTCTCTCTCTCTCTCTCTCTCTCTCTCATGTGCACACTCACTTTCTTGCATAAAACAAAATATCAGTCTGTTGGGCTTGCCTTAAAAAAATGTGAAGGATAATTGAAATTTTACTGAACTGAGAGATGAGTTTAATAACAGAGAGCAGAAGAGGTCAAGGACTGCTCCAGAGTGCGGCCCACAGAGAGATAAATGAAACGTCACATGGAGGTTAGGGATCCCAGAAGATGGCATGCCTTTCATAGGCATCCAGGAGTGTGGTGCACAGGTCACATGTGAAGATCCAGTGGCTGAAGTTTTCCATCACAGACATAAGACCTCAGCTGTTCAGGCGCAGACTGGAGAGGAGACGATTTACAACTCAGTCCTGATGCCGTAATGCAGAGCATCAGTGATGGTAAGAATCTTAAAAGCAGCAGGAGGAAAGTTGAGCACCTAGGAAGAAAGTGTGACTCATGACTGATTGCTCAACAGCCCAAATGGGAGCAGAAGACAGAATATATCCCTCATATCAATGAGGGGAAAGAGTCATCACCCTAGAGGTGGGTACCATGCTTTTCTGTTTCCTGTTGCTATAACAAAATATCAGAAGTTGGGTAACTTGGAAAGAAAAGAGGTTTATTTAACTGACAGTTTTATGGGCCTGTTTGGCCTCTAATGAAGGTTCAGCAGATGGTCTCACAATGATGGAGCTCATGGAGAGATGGCATGGTAACAGAAAGCAGAGAGATGGGAGTTGCACTGATCTATTCTGAGAGCAGTACCTGAGGATTAATGACAGCCACTAGACAATAGCTCTTAAAAGGTCCCACCACCTCAACATACAACACTAGACCAAGCTTCCAGCACATGGGCCTCAGGAGCAAACCCTAACCGAACCATAGCAGGTACCAAGTAAAAGTATCATTTAACATTGAGGGTTAAAAATGAACAAGATTGAAATAAAGATGCTCTTAGCAAAATGACTGTGTCTCCGTGGATCCTTGCCTGGTTAATGTGAGGATATTTAGTACAGGCCACAGTAAGTAATCCATCCAGAAGACCCAAGATGCGGAAGTGATAATGACAAACATGTGAGTGTGCAGCACATCTAACACAGTGTGCATTACAACAGAGCAGTGTCTCGGGACAAGGAAAATAGCTCAGGCAGTGAAGTGCTTGCCCAGGCAAGTGAAAGCACAGGGTTTAGACCTCAGATCTCCAGGGCAACCTAAATGCCAGGTGGGTGCGGCCTATCATCTCAAGATTTGAGAGGTAGAGATAGCAAATCTCTGAAACAAGCTGAAATAGCAGAATTAATGCTTTCTGGGTTCAGGAGAAAGACCCTGCATCAGAAAAAGAAAAAGAGATCAAGGAAGAATACAACATTAAGAAAAATGTGTAGATCATCCTCTGGAAGAATCCTCCATGACTACCTGAAGTTCATTAAGATCCATCCTCCATGACTACCTGCTCATCACCCACTGTGTGTATGATCCATCCTACATGTGTATATGAGCATCCATCCTCCATGACTACCTGATAGTTCTCATCACAAATCCATCCTCCATGACTACCTGATAGTTCTCATCACCCACATGTGTACATGAGGTCCATCCTCCATGACTACCTGATAGTTCTCATCACCCACATGTGTACATGACATCCATCCTCCATGACTACCTGATAGTTCTCATCACCCACATGTGTACATGAGATCCATCCTCCATGACTACCTGATAGTTCTCATCACCCACATGTGTACATGAGATCCATCCTCCATGACTACCTGATAGTTCTCATCACCCACATGTGTACATGTCCATCCTCCATGACTACATGATAGTTCTCATCACCCACATGTGTACATGAGGTCCATCCTCCATGACTACCTGGTAGTTCTCATCACCTACATGTGTACATGAGATCCATCCTCTATGACTACCTGATAGTTCTCATCACCCACTGTGTGTACATAAGATCCATCCTCCGTGACTACCTGGTAGTTCTCATCACCCACATGTGTACATAAGATCCATCCTCCATGACTACCTGATAGTTCTCATCACCCACATGTGTACATGAGATCCATCCTCCATGACTACCTGATAGTTCTCATCACCCACATGTCCATCCTCACTACATGATAGTTCTCATCACCCACATGTGTACATGAGATCCATCCTCCATGACTACCTGATAGTTCTCATCACCCACATGTGTACATGAGATCCATCCTGCATGACTACCTGATAGTTCTCATCACCCACATTTGTACATGAGATCCATCCTCCATGACTACCTGGTAGTTCTCATCACCCATATGTGTACATGAGATCCATCCTCTATGACTACCTGATATTTCTCATCACCCACATGTGTACATGAGATCCATCCTCCATGACTACCTGATAGTTCTCATCACCCACATGTGTACCATCCTCCATGACTACCTGATAGTTCCATCACCCACTGTACATGAGATCCATCCTCCATGACTACCTGATAGTTCTCATCACCCACATGTGTACATGAGATCCACCCTGCATGACTACCTGATAGTTCTCATCACCCACATGAGTAAATAGGATCCATCCTGCATGACTACCTGATAGTTCTCATCACCCACATTTGTTGAGATCCATCCTCCATGACACCTGATAGTTCTCATCACCCACATGTGTACATGAGATCCATCCTGCATAACTACCTGATAGTTCTCAGCACCCACATGTGTACATGAGATCCATCCTCCATGACTACCTGATAGTTCTCATCACCCATTGTGTGTACATGACATCCATCCTCCATGACTACCTGGTAGTTCTCATCACCCACATGTGTACATGAGATCCATCCTCCATGACTACCTGATAGTTCTCATCACCCACATGTGTGCATGAGATCCATCCTCCATGACTACCTGATAGTTCTCATCACCCACAAGTGTACATGACATCCATCCTCCATGACTACATGATAGTTCTCATCACCCACTGTGTGTACATGAGATCCATCCTCCATGACTACCTGATAGTTCTCATCACCCACATGTGTACATGAGGTCCATCCACCATGACTACATGATAGTTCTCATCACCCACATGTGTACATGAGATCCATCCTCCATGACTACATGATAGTTCTCATCACCCCGTGTGTACATGAGATCCATCCTGCATGACTACCTGATAGTTCTCATCACCCACATGTGTACATGACATCCATCCTCCATGACTACCTGATAGTTCTCATCACCCACATGTGTACATGAGATCCATCCTCCATGACTACCTGATAGTTCTCATCACCCACATGTGTACATGAGATCCATCCTCCATGACTACCTGATAGTTCTCATCACCCACTGTGTCTGACATCCATCCTCCATGACTACCTGTTCTCATACCCACATGTGTACATGAGATCCATCCTCCATGACTACCTGATAGTTCTCATCACCCACATGTGTACATGACATCCATCCTCCATGACTACCTGACACCCACATGATAGTTCTCATCACCCACATGTGTACATCATCCCATGACATGATGTACATACCCACTGTGTGTACATAAGATCCATCCTCCATGACTACCTGATAGTTCTCATTACCCACATGTGCACATGAGATCCATCCTCCATGACTATCACCCACTGTGTGTACATGATCCATCCTCCATGACTACCTGATAGTTCTCATCACCCACCCATCCAGCATGACTACATGATAGTTCTCATCACCACATGTGTAGAGATCCATCCTGCATGACTACCTGATAGTTCTCATCACCCACATGTGTACATGACATCCATCCTCCATGACTACCTGATAGTTCTCATCACCCACATGTGTACATGAGATCCATCCTCCATGACTACCTGATATTTCTCATCACCCACATGTGTACATGACATCCATCCTCCATGACTACCTGATAGTTCTCATCACCCACATGTGTACATGAGATCCATCCATGACTCCTGATAGTTCTCATGACTACCATCCTCCATGACTACCTGATAGTTCTCATCACCCACATGTGTACATGAGATCCATCATCCATGACTACCTGATAGTTCTCATCACCCACTGTGTGTACATGACATCCATCCTCCATGACTACCTGGTAGTTCTCATCACCCACATGTGTACATGAGATCCATCCTGCATGACTACCTGATAGTTCTCATCACCCACATGTGTACATGAGATCCATCCTCCATGACTACCTGATAGTTCTCATACCACTGTGTGTACATAAGATCCATCCTCCATGACTACCTGATAGTTCTCATCACCCACATGTGTACATGAGGTCCATCCTCCATGACTACCTGATAGTTCTCATCACCCACTGTGTGTACATGAGATCCATCCTCCATGACATGGTAGTTCCATCACCCACATGACATGAGATCCATCCTGCATGACTACCTGATAGTTCTCATCACCCATGAGATCCATCCTCCATGACTACCTGATAGTTCTCATCCACTGTCATAAGATCCATCCTCCATGACTACCTGATAGTTCTCATCACCCACATGTGTACATGAGATCCATCCTCCATGACTACCTGATAGTTCTCATCACCCACTGTGTGTACATAAGATCCATCCTCCGTGACTACCTGATAGTTCTCATCACCCACATGTGTACATGAGGTCCATCCTCCATGACTACCTGGTAGTTCTCATCACCCACATGTGTACATGAGGTCCATCCTCCATGACTACTTGGTAGTTCTCATCACCCACATGTGTACATGAGGTCCATCCTCCATGACTACCTGATATTTCTCATCACCCACATGTGTACATGAGATCCATCCTCCATGACTACCTGATAGTTCTCATCACCCACATGTGTACATGAGATCCATCCTCCATAACTACCTGATAGTTCTCATCACCCACATGTGTACATGAGGTCCATCCTCCATGACTACCTGGTAGTTCTCATCACCTACATGTGTACATGAGATCCATCCTCTATGACTACCTGATAGTTCTCATCACCCACTGTGTGTACATAAGATCCATCCTCCGTGACTACCTGATAGTTCTCATCACCCACATGTGTACATGAGTCCATCCTCCATGACTACCTGATAGTTCTCATCACCCACATGTGTACATGAGATCCATCCTGCATGACTACCTGATAGTTCTCATCACCCACATGTGTACATGAGATCCATCCTCCATGACTACCTGATAGTTCTCATCACCCACATGTGTACATGAGATCCATCCTCCATGACTACCTGATAGTTCTCATCACCCACATGTGTACATGAGATCCATCCTCCATGACTACCTGATAGTTCTCATCACCCACTGTGTGTACATGAGATCCATACTCCATGACGCTCCTGGTCTTGTACACATTATAAGCACTTCATCTTTGTGACTGCCCAGTGGTTCTTTTCACTGAGCACCTGAGCACGAGGTTGTCTTCACATCTCAGTTTTCTATTTTTGTGGTTAGTGTTTAATACACACAGATTCATTTGTCACCACCAACTTTCACAAAGCACACTTAAGAAGGAAGAAACTTATATGAAATCTCATTATTTACTCACAAAACAAGAAAACTTCCAGGAAGATATTGGTAGTAACTTCTCCATTGCCAAAGACAGCACATGAGTCTGGGTGACTAGTAGAGGTTTATGTAGCTTTCAGGGACTGAAGGCTGAAAATGTGAACAGAAGGGTGCCGGCTCTATGAGGACCCCAGACAGACAACATATGAGGGGGATCATGGGTGGGAGACAAAGCAGTTCAGGTCCTAAGGTAACTACATCAATCCACTCCCAGGTCAGTGCCCTTAATGACTTCCCACAGGCCCCACCTCTTAAAGACCCAGTTCCCTTTAAGCATCACAAACTTCCAGCACAAGAACCCTTGAGGGACAACCACAACCCATGGCAGCCAGGCATGGTGGTGAATGACTTTAATCCCAGCCCTCGGGAGGCAGAGGTAGGAGGATCACTGTGTGTTAGAGAGCACACTGAGAATACGTAGTAAATTCCAGGTCAGCCTGAACTAGAGTGGGACCTTACCTCAAAAAACCAAAAAAAAAGAAAAAAATTGACAGAATCAATCAGATAGTTTAGGAAGGTTACTATGTATGAAATAATATGCAAACCTTAGTTATATTTCCACAGGCAAACATGTACACACACATACACCACATAGATAGATGATATAAGATAGACAGATAGATGATAAATGATAGAAACTAGTTACACTGCATTTCAGGATCAGTGACAGTAAGATTGTGAGTTCAAGCTGAATTCAAGCCCAGTCTGGGCTGGGTGGTGAGACTGCCTCTTGTGGGCTATGCAGTCCATACACTAAAGGCCATACAGTAAGACTGATAGCTGCAGGAAGGAACATAATCAAGGAAGCAAGAGACACTCATAGGAGTGACCAGTAACAGAGACTGCCCACCAGTGGGAAAGAAGCCCTTCCAGTCCACTGTGCTAGGAAAACTGGGCTTTCAATGAGGAAAAGGGAAATAAAGATATACCTCTGCACATCAGAGTCTCTGACGGATCTTCAAAACTGATGACTTGCCTCACTGCCGCCTGCCATTGGGGGCCAGGCACCAGCCATCCCTTACACAGGGGCCTCTCTCCCTCTGTATATGCCTCCTAGTGGCCTTTCTGGCTTCATGTGACCCAAGCCTTCGGTGACCACACTAAGGACAGAAGAGGGTTGGACAGTGCAGTCAGCCAAGGAAGGACTGCCCCTACCCCCACTTCTCTTCCCTCTGCTAGAGCTAGGCTTTAAATAGTGTTCTTGAGTAATTGTCACAAAATAGTTATGTCCCGGGTTATGTTAATTCTTTCTGACATTTAGCAAAATTAAGTATCCAAACATTGTGGCAACGTGGTGCTTTCAAATGACTTGCCATAAGATGAGGAACATCAAAACATCTCCTTGTGTTGTGTCACCATCGATCACAATACATTACAGAAATGTGCCCTGCATGCTGGGCACATCTCAGACACACCCACAGGGACGCCACCTGCATGCTGCACAGCCCATCGTTCCTGCTGATTTGGATGGCCAGCTCTGGCTGGATTCACTGCACACAGTCAGGCTCACCACCTTGAGGACATTGGGAAGGGACAGGCTTGATGCGATCTGTGTGACTTGAACCAGAGCAGGAGAGAGGAGCCAACTGTTTCAGAAGAGAGCTCTGAGACCAGTGAGGTAGAGCTGGGTGTGGAGGGCTCAGGAAAATCCACCTTCCACTGGCCCCAACTGTCATCAGTGACAGATGAGAATGGTGGCATAATGGCCTAGAGCCAGAGAGTCGAATTTAACATTGCGGCTAGGCCATAGGTCTGTCTACTTGTCCTGAAATCAAAAATCAGGGTTTCTTCAACTTTTTCCACTAGTAACCCCCTTTCACTGAAGAAATTTTTATGCAACCTCAGGTTTACAGGCATATAAAGTATGTATATAAATGAAGCTTTCCTTTTTTTTTTTTTTTTTTTTTTTCAGGTAGGGTGTTGCTTTAGCCCAGGCTGACCTGGAATTCACTATATAGTCTCAAACTGGCCTTGAACTCACAGCAGTCCTCCTATCTCTGCCTCCCAAGTGCTAGTATTAAAGGTGTACGCTACCATGCCTGGCTTACTTTTTTTAATTAAAAAAATTTTTTTTGGTTTTTTGAGGTAGGGTCTCGCTCCAGCCCAGTCTGACCTGAAGTTAGCTATGTAGTCTCAGGATCTAAATCAAGCATTTCTTGATAATAAGTCAAAAAGAAATTTATCTTAAAAACAATTCTCTGCTATACATATAATTTCACCATTTGTTAAAAATGAAAGCAAATTTGCATACTAATGAGATAGATGTGCTTGATTATTTTACAAAGAATCAAAGCCTAGCTGAATATGTGATGCTTCTAGAGCATCTTCGGTGTTTATCACAGTTGATCAATAGTTTGATTTTATAATTAATGCTGAGAACACGACTTCAAATAAATACATAGTACAAAATGGCAGGAGTACATTTAGGACCATTTCAGAAACTAACAGAAATTCTGTCCTAATCACAAGTCGAAATTCTTTGAATGACTATATTTTTATGAAACTCAAGCCAGAATCTCATCAAACAGCCATTTTTTAAATTAAACATTTTAACACAATAACTTCCAAATATACACTAATTTGATACTTATATGGTGAGGGATGATGGCAGGAAAATATTAAAAGTCATTGTTTTTGTCATTAAACCATTGTGCTTCTATGAGAGCAGAAACCTTGTGTGTAGAGTAAAAACACTGCAATTCAAGTGTCTCAAATTTGAGATGAGGCATTTCAGGCCATGTTCATAGCATTGGGTGCATGATGGCATGCACAGTGCAAAGCGCATGTGTTGTATGCTCAGAGCCAAGGCTGCATTGTGGGTGAACTGCCAGAAACACCTGAGCTTCACCGCAACTTTGATTTTGAATTACTTTTTGAGTGTTACATGTTCAGAAACCTTTCAGCGTTGCCAAGTTTTTCATGACCCCCACATTCAGTTATATGACCCCCATGAGATTAGGAAGTTGGGTTATGATCACTTTTGCATTCCCTCAATAAACATTCCAGAGCACCCCCACACTTCCCCAGTCCATGCATGAGGGAAACGCATGCTTTTGAAAACTCATGTGCGAGCAAGGAACACATGGAAACTAGGGAGACAGATGCACATTCTGACAGGCAGTGGTTGGTGTTTAGGATAAAATCAAGCAGGATAAAATGAACAGATAGTAAGTGGTGAGGAGCTATTTTACATAGAGTGAGAGCTAAGAATCATGGGATGCCTGAAGATGAGCTTTGATACCCAGCAGCAAGCAGCAGGTGCTGAGCCCTAGGAGTGCACTGTGGGTGTTGGTTAGAAGGCTGTGGACTGGCTGAGGGAAGGGATGTTGGAGGTGACATCAGATGGCAGCATGGACCAAGTTCTAGGTAGCACTGGCCAGGACTTCAGACTTGGCTCTGAACTGAGCCCATGGTGAAGAACTCCAAAGAAGGAAGGAGGTGACTGAGTTCATACAGGACCACTCTAGTTCTCCCCTAGCATTCAAGAGCAACCCACACAAGGCCACTCCGATCCTTCCCCTCAAACTCTAGAGGCCCAAGGGGGGACATGGGGAACTTCTAAGATTTCAAAGTCTATCTTTATACTCTAAAGAATAGATTTTTGTATTTAAAACACTTAAACACGCATGTGGGTATCATTGTTATTTCCGTAATCAGCCAATCATGAAGCAGTTGTAAGAGCTGGAGTAACCAGGGGCAGGCAGGAAAAACATTATCCTGAATCATGACACCTTTGCTTCTCAGTGTATTCTCTTTACTTTGCTTCATAAATCATTAAGATGTTTATCAAAGATATTGATGAAGTCACTCATGAAACACATGTAAAAGAAACTATCCTTTTTTATACAAATAAGGAAGTATTTTCCTCAAACATGTAACGTTCATCTAAAATTAGGAGTTAAAACTATATTTTCAAAAATGTTATCGTTATTTAAAATATGCTATTAAAATATAAAATAAGGCTGAAGAGATGGCTCAGCAGTTACGGTGTTTACCTGCAATGACCCAAGTTCAGTTCCCCAGTACACACCTAAAGCCAGGTGCATAAAGTGGTGCATGCACGTGGAGTTCTATTGCAATAGTTTGAGACCTTGGCGCACCCATTCTCTCTCTTTCTCTCTCTCTCATTACAAATAAATATTTTTAAATTTAAAATAAAATATATGGATATTGTACTTTTAAATAAAATATATTTAAGTAAAGCTGAACTTTTAATTCCATTTTTGGAAAACTCAATCGAATTTTTGTCAATATTTTTATAAAAATAAAATGTGTGTAGTGTTGGCATCATCTCCACCGGATGGCTGAGTGAATCAGTAGTGTGACTCATGCAATGTATGTACAAATTGAGCAGTAGTCCTTCTTTAACCATGGCTACAACTTCTACTGTGTCAGTTACCCTCCATTGAGCAGTAAAAAGAATTTCTTAATGCCATAGTCCTTTAACCATGGCTACAATTTCTACTGTTACCCACCATAAGCCTTCACCTGGAAATATTCAATAGGAAGTTCCAGAAATAATTTGTAGCTTTTTAAATTGCATGCAATTCTGAGCAGTATGATGAAATCGTATGTAGTCCCACCTAGCCCTGCTGGGGATGTGGTGTCATCCTGTTGTCTGTGTATCCAGGTTGCCTGCCTGCTTGCCACGTAAGAGGGCCTTGATGATCAGAACCATGGTCCTGGCATCACAGCGCTAGAGACAAGTCACTCCACTGTACTTAGTTACAGTCCCAAAGCACAGGAGTGCTGGTACTGGGGATTCACAACTGCAAGAGAGGCTACAACGTTTCCTGTCAGTGAAAAGTTAGAAGTTCTTAATTAGGAAGAGAAAGAGCCTGCTCTGAGGTTACTAAGATTTTTGTTCATTACGTGCTGATTTTATAAATCAATTTTTGTCCTAGGTATGAGTGTCTGTAGTGGAGCATGACACCGAGGATCTAGTCCTATGTGCAGGACCTCGGTAACTGCACTGCACAGGGAGTGTGGGCGCTGCATTCACGAGCACTTTCACAACGTGACTGATGTGCAGAGAAACCAACCGCCTCTCAGCCCCACTGGGGAACAATTCTTTCCGCCCCGATCACTTGCTTCCCTGCCATCCGAGGAGCAGGATTTGACATGTCATTTTGCCTCTTCTGCTGTCTGAGAGTAGCTGCTCAGACCGCACACGTACATGCACATGCCCAGGCACAGAGGGTTTCTGGGACATGCATGCTGCTTGCAGAAGAGCACAGCAGGTCTGTGGGAAATGCATTTCCTGGGGCAGATGCACTGGCCCCTCCCATGGTGGCGAAGCACACCCTGGACACAGAACCAGCAGTTCCACTGGCACTGCTACAGACAGACAGACCCCTTGCATGTGGCAGGTAGAATAATAGGACTGGCTGACAGGCAGGACAGGTGTCCAAGGAGAGTTGGTGTTTGAACTACTTGTAGCTGAGAGCACCAGGAAAGACAGGTGTGGGCAATGGGTGAGGTCATGCATTTGGATAGATCTACCTGCTGCACAGTGGGGGGAGGACTTGACAGACCAGAGGAAGAAAACTCTCTGCAGCAGACAGACACTGTGAAGCTGAAAGCTGGGTGGAGCTTCTAAGGCTAGAAGGAACTGGGAGGCCCAAACCCCAATACTTTGTGAAGTGGTGACTCGGAAATAATGCGCAGTGGAAGAAGGGGATCCAAGTTCAAGGAAGGGATGCCAAACATTGACCTTGGGATGGAGTAAGATGGCTGCCTGCCAGCAACCTGTTTCACAGATGAGACATTTGAGATCCTAGAAAGTGCAAGCACCAGGCAGCTGAGCTGTAACTGCCTTTGCTGAGCCCTGGCCCAGCGCAGTGCTCTGGAAGCCACCATACCATTTTGGTTTCCTGTAGTGAGACAGTAGGCAGAGATGAGGGAAATCAGCCTGCTGACCTGCACAGCAACTACTCTGTCCCTGTGGAGGTCGAGGAAGGGGAAGGACCCTGGCTTCCACACTGAGGAGACAGAGTTTATCTGGTAGCCCTTGGCTAGATGCACACCTGTGGGGTTGAGAGGGATCTGCTTGAGGTCCAAGGACCCATGCCTACTCCCTTCTCTGCTGCCCCTCTAAAATGCCCCTTGAGAGGGACAGAGAGAACTGAAGTGTTCCACGTGGGCTTTCTTATTTTCAAAATCCTTTCACAGGAAGCATGGTCTTCATGGAGGAAATGGGTCCCGTGCTGCCTCCTACAACCAGGCTGTCTCGGCTTCCTTCTCTGGACAGGTGTGGATCGTTGGCCTCTTCCTGGGAATAACACCCAACCTGGACCAGCACCTCACTCAGCTACACCCCTCTGTGGTCACCCTTGGGCTCTCATATAGAAAAGGAGGAACTAGGGCTAGAGAGATGGCTCAGCAGTTAAGGCGCTTGCCTCAAAACCCAAGTACCCAACCCAAGTTTGATTGCCTAGTACTCACATGAAGCCAAATGTACAACGTGCCGTGTGCATCTGGAGTTCCTTTGCACCTATTCTCTCTGTCTCTCTACATATATCTGTCTCTGTCTGCTTGCAAATAAATAATATATTAAAAAAATTTTAAAGCAGGGCTGGAAGGATGGCATAGCAATTAAGGTGTTTGCCTGCAAAGCCAAAGTACCCAGGTTCAATTCCCCAGGACCCACGTAAGCCAGATGCACAAGGTGGCTCATGCACCTGGAGTTCATTTGTAGTGGTTGGAGGCCTTGGTTCACCCATTCTCTCTATCTGTCTGTCTGTCTGTCTCTCTCTCTCTCTGACTCTCTCACATAAATAAATAAATAAAATTTAAAAAAATTTAAAAGCAAAGGAGGAAAAGGGCAACCACCTGTGTGTTGAATCAACTTTCACACTTGATCACCTGCCCCTCACCTGGCTCTTCCAAACTTCAGGGGCAACTGCCACCCAGTGGCCTAGACATACACGTACATGTACCACATACTACACACTTCAAACACATGTACCACATACACACACCCCATGTGCCACATACCACACAAATGTCACATATAACACATGCACACATGTTAACACCACATATTTACCACCTGGCACACATCACACAGTAACACACACACCAGTGCGCAGGGAGGCCTGATCTGAAAGCGTAACTGTAATGACCCATCAGAGGTCCCTGCATCTGCCCATGCTCCGTCACAGACACCCGGTGTGGAAGTGGATGGATTTGTTTAGGGTGGGCCTGGCCCAAGAGGTCTTTCCACAGGGACAATCCTGTCCACAGGAGCCAGCTCCCAGGGAGCACTTCACCCAGGCACCTCCTTGGGCTCAGCTTTGCAACACAGTAAAGCCATTAAGTTGTCCCCATTGTAATTTAGATTACAAAAGAGACTTGGGCACATTCTCTCAGGTTAGAATATTGGGAATAAAGAGAAGAGGCAAAATGACTCCACTGTAGCTACGTGCTTAATTATATAGAATGCTGCATAAATTGTCAAGTGCAAAGAATTATTCTGATAAATTAAAATACTAATTAAATAGGCTATTGCAGAATTTTGAGAACATTACAGGGTTCCGCTTCTTCAGGTAATTTGCATATCCTTCATCTAGTGAATTTAATTTTAAAGGACTTCCTTTTTCTGTTTGGAAACTCTTTTTGTCTCGCTTAAAGATAAAAATGGGCTTTCTGCATTGCTGTCTCCTGCTGTCCCCAAGCTGTGTTGGCCCACTGGCCAGCTCTCATACAGCTTAAAGCCCAGAATGTGGCGCAAAAAAAAAAAAAAAACAAGAGATGAAATTAACATCTGGCTGAACTAGACTTTTTCTTTGCTCCCTCCCCCCATCCCCACCAACACATCAGCAGAGTAGGATCATGGCTGTGCTGTCCTGGGATTCACAGAGTGAACCAAAGAATGAAGGCTTCCTGGGGAGCATTACATACATTACCCAGATCTAAGTATCATCAGAGCCAAGCCCATGGGGACACAGGTTAGAGACCTTCTGCCATATGGGCTTCTGGCCCTTGAAATAGACACCTTACATGGTGCAGGTGCATGGTGCACCTACAGTGCAGAGAGAAGGGCTAGGAGAAATGGTGTGGCCATTCAGGGCCCTCTTGGAGGACATGCTTTGAGGTCATGCTATGTATGGGCAGCAGAGTGGTAGAGACACAAAAGCAGCAGCACTCCCAGTGCTATATTTTCTTCTAGGTGTATTGGAACTAAAGAAAAAGGTAGAGGAAGTCAAGAGAAGGGTTGGGCTGCTTGGGATGAATTCTGTAATATAAACAGGCTAGGAAAAGGGGCAAAGCTGTCCAGCCTGCATAGTATTGACCAGTGAGGGCCTTCTCAGCACAAGACATGAAACAGGAATGGGGGCAGGCATGGCTGGAGACCAGAAGCCTAAGATGACGGAAGCAGGTCACGGGGGAGTTCAGAGTCTGGGGAGAGCCACATTGACCACTCTCCTCCGCAGACTGAAGACCGCCCACAGGAGAGATGGGAAACAGAAGAGATTTCTCTGGGGAAGCCCAGGAAAACTGCACCGCAATGTGGCTTGTCCTTTTAGAACCTGCCCTCCTGGCACCGCTTCAGGGCTGGGGTTTCTGATGACCATGACACATCCCAAGGGAACAATAGGGCTGACTCTGATGTCTGGCACACTTACGGTGACTTACTAAACAAATGGTATTTGTGGCTGCCGCATCCAGCCTGGCTCTTGGTGAAGTCTCTCCCAGCCAAGGTTCTTCATTTCCCTTAGGAAAGCCACCAGTGTTGTCAGAGGGAATGTCACAGCCAGGATTCACCTTCACCCAGCCAAGACACTCAGCTGTTCTTGATGTCCTTGAGGAAAGAGGCAGGCATTTGGACAGAGGGACTCTGCCAGACACGCAATACCTCAGCTGAAGAACAGCTGGAATGTGAAGGAGGCTGGTCCTCCCACAGGGCTCTTCTGCATCCTTCTTGACTTTTCTGATTGGCTGGTTGGCTGTTTAGATGGAGATGAAGAAAGCTAACCCTTGGGAAGGGCAGCCCCTGCTGCGTTCTGAGTAGAGGATGTCCAGGAGCAGACATGGCTGAGTGAATCTGCCGGGTACTGGCTTCTTATCCTGTTTGAATGAGGGCTCAGAGAAAAGCTAAAGACCCTCTCACCTGGAAGGCCAGGATGTGGTGGGCCATGTGCAGTGTCTGAAGCTGGCATATCTGCAGGACATCTAGTACTCAATATGTCTTCCATGGAAAATAGTCTGGGGGCTGGGAAGATGGCTAAATTGGCAAAACCTTTGACAACCTAATTTAGATCCCTAAAACCCACATAAAACTGCACGTGTATCGTGATCATCTGTAGTCCCAGAGGAGTCCCTGCAGTGAAAGGAGAGGCAGAAACAAAAACCTGAAGCTCACAGAGAAGCTGGCCTGGCAAGTAAATGCAGCAGCAAACAAGCAGAACAGAAGACCCTGCCTCCAGACAAGGTGGAAGGCAAGGACCAGCACTCAATTGTCCTCTGACCTCCACACCCACCCTGGGCACATTTGTACCCACATTCACACATGAACATGCATGCATGCACGTGTGTGCAAAGAAACAGACTAAATAGAGCCTCACTGCTGAGCACTGGTGACACCAGGAGGGATCTGCTTACATGTGGAGGGCCCTCAGCCCTCCACAGGAGACCACTGCAGGCCTAGGATGCTCCCTGGACACGTCCACTGCTCACCTGCTTGTTCTCATCCACTCCTGTCACAGACTGAGCCGGCGGAAAATCAGCTTGGAGGAAGCCTCATGGCACCTGTCCAGCTCCTCACGCACGCCATGGCAGACAATGCCTGAGTGAGAAGTGAGTGGAAGGGGTGCACGGGAGGATGGCTGTTTAGTTTGATTCACTAGTCCTCACCTCTACATTTCCCCTCAGAAGTCTGGAAGGATCCAGAAAGACTTCACCGAGTGCCCTATGTTCTAGTTGTGGCTTCTCATCTGTCTTCGGGAGAACCAGGCCTCTGTGTCAAAAGAAAGAACAGAAAGGTTCATGTGGGCACAGCAGCCTTCACTCTATGTGGAAGATGACAGGGCAGGACCCGCGATCCCATGGTGGGGAAGGGTGGGTAACAGGTTACCTGGACGTGGTCAAAACTCAAGCCGTTCTTACTTAGTCTCTGGACAGCCACAGAGCCTCGCCCGACATCTCAAAAGCCATGAGCGTGGTCCTCGTTGTGAGCAGTCTCTTTTCATGACTGAACAGTGGTCTGGCTACATGCAGATCCAACGCGACAGCCATGGGCAGGAAAACATGTTGATTGTCACTCACCATGTGTCGAGCCTACATAATCTTCATAGCCACTCACAAGTGAATGTTGGGATTCGCCATTTTCATAAGGGAGAGCAGAAGCATGTGTGCTAAGTAGTGTGCTCAGGACTGCAGACTTGTGTGCACAGTCCCCTGCCTCAAACACAAGGCTTCCAGACCAGAGAGGCTGGCTCTGCGGAGAGCTGCGTGATGACCAGTGGCGAGTGGATGCACGACGACTCACGAGACATGATGGTGGTTCATGTCCCCCTTCAGGAGCAAGGTTCCTGAAAACAGTATTATATAGATCTTTAAAGCATGAAGTGGCAAGAAGCCGATGGGGAAAGGGGAGGTGCTGCCAGCAGCACAAAGTACTGGAGACAAAGCCCTGGGTAAACCCACGGCCTGCTGAGGGTGGAGACAGGGGGGAGTCAGCACAGCAAGAAACATGTCAAGCTTTAGGCCATGGCTTTATAGGACAGGGACAGTGGGGTCACAGAGTTGAGGCCACAAGGGCAGCTTTGGGGTCCTCCACAGAGGGCTTGGCTGGCCTGTTGGGACAGAGGGCTGTGCTGCCTCCTTCCCAGCTGTCCTGGACGTGGAGACAAATCGTTCTTCCTGACCGGGTGAGGAGCTCCCTGAGCCGCCCTCCCACTTCCTTGGCCTTGGATGGCTTCACCCACCACCCCCCACAGCTCCAAGGCTGGCCCAGGGCTTTCCACTCTCATGGCTGTCCCTTGTCTCTTCTTTTATGCTGTTGGATTTTGACGCGTGATTCCTAGAGCTCTTTAGTCAGGTGTCTGTAACAAGCCTTTCAAACAGACCGTGTTCCCTTTCCCAGCCCCTGTTCATCAGCCCTTTCTCAACCTTGTGGGTTTCCTGGGTGGCTGCACTTAGGAACTAGACTCCAAGGCAGAAGGCTGATGGGAGCGTCCCTCATCACAAGTGCTCACAGGCCCTAAAGACAGAGGCTGGAATCCCATGATCCAGACCCCATAGTTTAGCGAGACTGGCTTCTCCCCACCTCAGTGCACTTGCTGTGAGCCCTCTCTTCAATCTGTGGAGAGGAGACGGGAACCTGCAACCCAGGTGGCTACAGGGAGCCAGGAAGGGAAACTATGCACAATGCCTGCCTAGGAGCGCACTTGTCAGGAACAGTACTCAGTGACTGCTTTATTATTTTTTATTTGCTTTATTATTTAAAATCCTATGTACACTTGGGTCTTGGGTTAATTTTGGAATAAGCTAGGACCTGATTTCTTTAAAACCTGCCCATACTTTAACAAACAGCCCCTGTAAAGTCAGGTGGTTCTCAAACCTACTGCTGGTCTTGAGTGGGCCAGATGGAGTATGTAGGAGGCATGCCTACAGCACAGATGCATGCTGGACAGGCAGTTAGAGAAGGACTCAAGGTTAGAACACTAAAGTATGTTCCTGGTCTAAAAAGCCATGTAACCCTGTGAGATGTCAAGCATGACGCACTGGGAAGACTCCATGAGGCAGAGCTGGGTCAGGGCACTAAGGGAGCCACACCACCAATCAAGCCTTAATAAGTGCTTTTCAATCACTTGGGGTTGTTCGTATTCATTGATGGAACTTGTTCAGGTTCATATAGTAAAAGCCACTCTTGTGAGCTGGGAGATTGCTCAGCCAGTAAAGTTTTACCTTGTGAAGTTCAGGACTTCAGTTTGATGCCCAGAACCCATGAAAAAAAAAGGCAGGCATGATGGCACGTACTTGTAATCCCAGTGTTGGAGAGGTAAAGACAGGAGGGTCCCTGGAGGACCCAGCCAGTCTACCTAACTGGGCAAGTTCTAGCCCAGTGAGAAATTCTGGAGAGATGGCTTAGCAGTTGAGGCACTTGCCTGCAAAGCCTAAGGACCCATGTTTGACTCTCCAGATCCCACATAAAACAGACACACAAGATGATGCAAGCTTGCAAGTTCACTCATGCACACAAGGTGGCACATGCATCTGTTGTTCGATTACAGTGGCTGGAGGTCCTGGTGCACCAATTCTCTCTCTCTCTCACCCTCGCTCTCCTTCTCTCTCATAATAAAAAAGGCCAGTCTGTTTGGCTTGCCTCAAAATAAAAGGGTGGACAATGCCTGAGGAATGGCAACCAAGGTTGTCCTTTGGCCTCCACATGCATGTGCATGCATATATACATGCACATACACGTGCATGTGTATATAGCTTCCATTTTTGGGTATTTTCTGTGGTCATCCTATTTAAAGAGTTCATTATTATCCCACCCCAAATAGCTTGCCACGCAGTAACAGTTCCCTTCGTTCGCAAGACACCATGAAAAAATATTCTTCTGACACTCAAGGTCTACATCTCCCTCCTTCCTGCATCTGCCTCCCCACCTTTAAGTATCCTAAAGTCCTTTTGCTCTGTCCCCTGTTGCTTTGTCTGTCTCACTCTTTCGGTGCAGTGGTAATTACCTATGTGTGAAAAATAATGTCCATTTGTTCAAAGGAGGAAACTTTCTATAAGACAACGAGAGGCCCTGGAAGTGGAGAAGGCAGGCTATAATGGGATCTCATTTGTATCCTTCTAAAAGATATAATTTCATTACCCAAGATTCGTGTAGGTGTATTACAATAAGAGGTGAAGGTAATTGCTGTTTTCTTGCTATCTTATTCCATATTAATCACAATTGCAATGTACTATTCATTCATAGGGTTTGCAATGAAATTCTACTTTTTTCTGGTTTCTATTTCCAAAGTGACAGGGGCTTTATCCAGAAGAATATTTCTAGTGAATCATAAGCCAAGGTCAATTGCCTGGTGACATGCTTCCTCTCTGGGAAGTGGGGGCAGCTGGGTTTGCAGCCCTCGCATTAGGACTGCCAAGTATTCATTTGCATCTGCTAATTGTTTCCAAAGCTCATTTCTTCTGGCATAATATCAAGTAGAATTCATTCTCTGAAAGTCTTCCTCATGTGAAATCAGGAGCAAATGGGGGCGAGCCTTTATTGGAGCTAAATTATCATAGGCTACTTCAGTAGGGGCATGAGTAAAAGGGAATAAAATAGCTCCCCACTCCAATGACGTAAACACACAGGGAGTTTGTGGGGTTTTTTTCTCCTCAGCTTTTCCCCATACATGTGATGTTGGCTGATGAAACCTTGTTTTCTGGTGATAGTACAGTTTATAACATTACATCATTTTATTTTATTTTTAAATTTTATTTATTTTTAAATTTGTGTGTGTATGCATATGTGTTATGTTCTTGTATGTGTGTGGGCGCACATGTGTGCAGGCCAGTGGTCAACATCATGTATCTTCCTCAGTTATTCTCCACCTTTATTTTTTATTTTAGAGAGAGAGAAAGAGAGAAAATTGGCACACCAGGGCCTCGGCCACTGAAATCGAACTCCAAATGTTTGCGCCACCTAGTGGGAATGTGCAGTCTTGCACTTGCCTCACCTTTGTGTGTCTGGCTTATGTGGGCTCTGGAGTGTGGAACATGGGTCCTTAGGATTCTCAAGCAAGTGCCTTAACTACTAAGCCATCTCTCCAGCCCACCTTTTCTTTTTGAGGCAGGTTCTTTCACTGACCCTGGAGTTCACTAGTTTGGCTAGATTAGCTGGCCAGCAAGCCCCAGAGATCTGTCTGTGTCACCTCACCAGTGCTGGGATAACAGACATGTGCCACCACACCTGGCTTTTACATGGGTGCCAGGGATCCAAACTCGGGCGCTTGGGCTTGTGTAGTAAGGGCTTCATCCACTGAGCATCTCCCTAACCCACTCTGCATCATCTTAAACAAGACTTTATAATCTCAACGTGTCTGCATAGTCCTCAAGTCCTCAGTGATTCCGTGACTCTCCCAGCATCACTTACTTTCAAAGACGGAAAGCGAGTGAGACTCTTGGCTGAGGCAGACCAGCCAGTGAGTGCGGTGAGGGCCTTGAGCATAGATTTCCCCATCAGTGCAACACCTTGGGCAGTAACTGGGGGACTTTGCAATAGAGAAGAACGTTCACAGGTGCCTCACAAGCTGCTCTCGCTCCAAGCTGATCCTGTGCTTCTTGGTCTTTCCCACAGTTGACCACAAGGACGAGTTGGAGCGGACATCTGGACTCACAATCCTGCGGAGTGGAATTGGGCCGGTGAGTCGCATGAGAGGCAGCCTCGCGTCTAGGGGTCATGGCACTTGTCTCGTTGGTGACACCATGGCAGCAAAGGCTCGCGGTGTGGCTAACCCAACTTACGTTAGAGAATCATTGCTGGTGCAAAATCTGTCTTCCCACTAGTTGGAGATGCTGACAACTGGTGTTGGTAAATGTGAAACTGTTTATGTTGGCTTTGGAATCATAATTTGGTTTCTTCCCAAGAAAATTTAGTCACATAAGCAAAGCAGAGGAGGCTTCAGAAACGAGACATTTCATAATTGCTAAGTTGGTAGAAATGAGTAAGTCCAGGGAACTTGTTTCTTCTTCTGGGATTCAGTGTCTTCATTAGTTAATGACACATATTTGGAAAAAGGTACAGAATGAACAATGAATTTGTCCACGATGTGACTGAGTCTGTCAGACCCCATGGTGTCTGTCCATTGCTGTGCTGGTTCCTGACCAGATTCACCACCTCCTCTGCCCTTGCTGGTGGCTGCTCGCCTGGCCATGTGATAATGTAATGAGCTCCAAGCAGAGGAGCAGCCAAGGGCCCCCCAGGAGCGGCATGTAGCCACTTGTAAGTCAGCATGGACTAAAACCGATTTGTGCTCTCTCGTTTGAAATTTCAGATTTCACAGCACTCGCCATTAATAATAATTAAGTATTAAGGAGAGCTTATTTGTGAGAGTTCCCTGCTCCATGGTTGTGGAGCCACTTAGAGGACTCCTGCTTCTTTGGGAATCTTTGATTCCCTGGCTGGGTCTTGGGCTCTTGGAGCACTTGGCTGCTTAATTGAGGATAGTTCTCAAACACAGGCCTGTGCTTACCAGTCGCACACTTAAGAGGGCTTGTGTGCGCCGGTGTCTCAGTTGTTGACAACAGAGCACTAGAGAGTCATAGCCCATGACTGACAGAAACTTCTCAAAGGACACTCTGAGGGTCTGGCACGTGCTGCTCTTCTGGGTGCTTTCTCAAAGCTAGCTGGTCCACACCAGATTAACGGAGCAGGTGACAGCTGAGAACACCAGAAGTCTTTCCCAAGAGCTCGCTGTGTCTTTAGCAGCTGGTGAAATGGGGGTTGGGGTGTTGGGCTCCCAGCACCACCTGGATCTACACGAAGGCTGGCTATGGCAGGAGCCAGTGTGGTTGGTGGGGGACTCAGATACAACTGCCTGTCTCCATGTGGGGAAGAAATGCACCCCTACCGCTTCCCAACTTGTGTACTGGGACGTGCTTTTGGACCAAGCCACTCCTCGGGGAGCAGCACTTGTATCCAGCACTTCGAGCTCAGGCCGCAGCCATTCGAGTGACCTAGTTTCAGAAAGCCAGGAAGCTGCATGGCCTTCCTCTGAGCATGGTCCCTCTCCACATGCTGAGCCTTTGGTCTTTTGAAACTCGTGTCCCTGAAGTCTCCTTTTCTGTCTCCCCCCCCCGCCCCTGCCACACTACCCCTGCTGCTCCCTGTTCAGGCTAAGTAAGCCAAGTCATCCCTTACGCTCACCCCACCCTCCTCCAAACTTCTGATTCGACCAAGGGTGTGCCATGGGGACCCCAAGGCTTCCATGTAGATCTGTGCTCCCATCCACCTCCCCTACCTACAGGAACTCTGTATAGAAGTGAGAATCTGATTGACTGGTCTCACCTCTCTTCCTATGTTGGTCAACCTAATGTGAGATTCATCCCAGCAGACTCAGAGAAGCTTTCACATTGGCAGTGTTTCTTGTAGC